>CM072547.1:8755833-10016666 GCA_036898215.1 Platycarya strobilacea
GAAATCATGGCACTAATGAAGCCAGTCCAGTTAAATGACAGCTCGGTCAATGATGCCATGGACACACCTGCATGTCAAATTAAAGATAGACACACTTTGAAGATAATAAAATTTCACGACATGTAATCTTAACAGATACATAGGTTTGGTCTGAGATTAAGAACATTTCAAGCTGCATATATATAAGTGAAACAAGCAAGTAAACCAAAGTAAGATCTTACCAACAACAACAGGAAGCAGGGACAGCCATAAAGTGATGGGTATTGATTGCCCAAGAATGAACTGAGAGGCAGCAGCATTAAAGAAGGGCTCAAGAGCTGAAACAAATACATAGAATTTTAGATGAAGAAACTCTTGACTGATCAACCGGTGTTCATGGTCATGTAAATAACAACACAAAGCTAAAATCACTGAAGAGCATCAAATTTTCTATCACCTTTGATTGTATGAGTGAAGGAGACAGCAACAGCTGCAAAAGAGACATTACTGGTCACGTGGCCAAGTGCGTGACACACGGCAACAGGGAACAACAGCTTCAGGAGGTTTGAGTCCATAGGCTACAAAGAGAAACACCATTTGCGTGGCAAGTACAGTCAATACATTAAGGGGTTTCAAGTACAAAAAATAAAAAATAAAAAATAAAAATTGGATGGTATAGAGATTCTGTTCATTGGAATAAGCCCTGCCCCCAGAGTTCCAAAACAGTAACCAGATCATACATCATGCATGGGAGAGAAGCATGGAATTATATACTCTCCGATCTCAAGGACGGGTAATATTCCAACCTTTTTTAAACAACTTTAAATGACTAAATCTGTAATTTAAACTACTAATTCCTCATGTCACATTCTCGTTGCCATTGGTGTTGATTTAAATAATTCCAGGACATGCGTAGAGACTTGATGGCAATGGTAGAGAAACACTGAGAGGACCATGAATCATCGATCATAAGGCCAAGGACTGCAGATGAATTAAAATCTCATATTTCTCCAAGTAATACTAGGTACAAGTCTTGTACAAGTTTTTATGTAATAATATGAGTTCCATCAAGAAAAAGTGAATTTTTCACACCTTTTCAAAATGGAATCCACTTTTTTTATAAAAAGTTTGTGCAATATTTATATATTTGAAATTTGTATATATCATTTATCTATTTCTCCGTACAAACCAAGAAAGAGAAATGCAAGTTAGCATTTTGTTGAAAATGCCTCAGGACCCCCCTTTAGATTAAACTCATTTCTTGGTCCTTGGCCCTACGATCAATGATTCACATTTAAGAAAATAAAGAAATGATATTTGTAGTCTTAAAAGTGCGTAAGTCTAACCCACTCATTTAAGTTAAAAAAAAAAATGAATAAATTTGGGATCTGCATAAAACATTAATTTTTTTAATGATTGATCACACATTTTTTTTAAATGGAGTACATGACAAGACTTGCACATCCTAAACTATACATCCTAAACTATATGTAACATTGCTCAACAAAATAATATGTACACACCCAATAAACAATTTTTACATAATTCTCATTTTAATAGATATTCGTATAAAAAGTTTAGTGATTGTGTACATGCAAGTTTCTTTACTTTTAAAGAATGAAAACAATCGCATTCCAATTTTACTAGAATGAATTGAAGCCAACCGAGTTTTATTTTTTATCCTTAAATTTAAATTTAAATGGCGAATAAAAAGCATGTAAGCTATCTATTTTTGTAATATATTAAAAAAAAAAAAGAGAGAGACAATTATAGGCCTAACAAGCAAGCAACAATCTGACAAAAACACATCCGAAAATATTGAAAATAAATAACTAAATTAACTGTAAAGAAGTAACTGGACTTGAAACCGGAAGGGTTTTCAGTTTTCACTTACAGCGCGCTTGGGAAGGCCCACAGCCCAGCTCCCCAAACAGTAAACCACCCCGACGAACAAGTGCACAACCGACACAAAACTGCAAACGTTACAAACACAATAAAACACCGACTTTCAAGATAATGTACCCCTAAAGTTGGTCGTATTTACTGTCATGCGCACTTTTGAAAAAAACCGCGTGATTTTTATGCATTAGTTTAATAATTTAATATTTAACATGTCATTAGCTCTAAGAACTTACTAAGGATACGGGAAGTAATTGTAGATCTTTTTGTTGAGTATGTTGAAAATCACGTTCAGGAAGTACCTGCACAGGACAATCATTTCACATACACCAGTTAAACCATATAGTCTTAAGTCTATAGGAGTTTGAGAGACCGTATCGACGACCAATTAGCGGGAACCTCGATCACTTCGGTGCGCAACCGACGAAAAATTAGTGGAAGCACGTTGACGGTTAACCTACCACATGAAGAAGAAGAACCCCGTGACGAGAGCCGGGTACTTCTCGATGAACCCGAGCGGAGCAACCTTCGCTTCCCTGAAATAAAAAAAGGTGTCAGATTGAAGATTATTAGTCGGGGAGACTGACGCGGCCAGTTCGACCGAGTCAGGACGTAGGAGACGGACCTCACCCGGCGGAATCGCTCCCTTCGGATGGCGATGAAGAAGCAGCGGCACCCACGCGGCCAGTCTTTATAATAGTCTCTCGCGGCTTCCCGCCGAGGCTCGAGCTCTCAAGCAGCAGAGCCGGTCGGAGCTGCCTCCCCCATATCAGGTTCCCTCCTTCTCCCACGGCTCCGATCTGCCTCGCCGAGATGAAGCCGACGCTAGTGGTGTTGCAGCTGCTGCTGGTCGCTCTCGGTAGCTTCCGGAAGTTGGAGAGGGAACCGAAGGTGGCGGTGCGTGACAGTATTCTCGACTCCATGACCAGAGAGAGAGACGAAATGTGGTTGCTGTAAGCTACGATGAGCTCTTATTCAGGATTACTTGTACACGGATGAGCAGTGCAAAGCGAAGCCGAACACGAGGGGTTCATCACTTCTCGTATTCCTATTACTGGATTTACAATCCCAAGCATCGCGGAACACAATAATAAGCTAGATCCACGAGTTGATCAGCCGATAAGAGCTAGGAAATGGATAGATGGACGGTGAGATGAGTGTTTGTGGTTGTATGTGGTCCCAACAGATGAGAGTGGCTAAGGGAGAAAGAAAGTGGATGGATGTCGATGGGATGGGGAGGAGAAGAGGAAGAGGAGGAGGAGGATACAGAGTGGGCCCGTCTTATCGCAAGTGAAAGGCCTGGGAGTGAGGGCGTGTCTTATCCATTCGTGGTTGGCTGTTTTTCTAATGCCTTATCGTTTCTGTTTCCCTCTCCCTATTAGGAGTCACTGTATTATTATTATTGTTTGGTAACTGTTATCACGGACATTTTATTTATATCTTTTCTTTCTTTATTGGGACACCTCAAATGTAAACAAAAAATGACTTGATACCCTATTTATATATATGGGAAGGAAAATAAATAAAAATCTTAAAATATTCAACACAATGCTGGACTAGTACTGGTCAACCAATAATATATGAGATACGTATTTCTTGTATATTAATTTCTTATTATGCCATCTGTGTTTTCCATGCAACGAGTGCAATTTTAATATAAATTAGACAAAATTAAGTCAAAATTAATATTTTTATATTCTTTTTAAATTCAGAGTTGAGATAAGATAAGATGAGTTGAGATATATTTTAAAAATTGAATAAAATATTATTATTATTATTTTAAAATTTTAAAAAATTGAAATAGAATTTAAAAAAATTAAATTGAAATTTGTATTTTGTATGAAAATTTGAAAAAATATAATAATGAATTGAGATGAATTCAATTTATTTCTAAATCCAATCAAGACTTTAATATAAAGTCAACATGGAGGAGAAGAAACATATATAGGGCACTAAAAGTAGAAAAATTGAGGGCAATGATAAGGTAAGCTTTGGAAAATATGCACAATATTTACGGTGTGGTTTGGTTAATAAGTTGAAATAAAATGAGTTTTAAAAATTGAATAAAATATTATTAATATATATTTTTAATATTATTATTATTTTAAAAAATTTTAAAATTTTAAAAATTGAATTATTTAATATTATATTTTATATATGAATTGCAAAAAAACTATGTATTATGATAAAATGAAATGAGTCGGTATCATCTATCTAAACGGAACTTTACACTACTGAGACTCAGTTTTTTTTTTTTTCCTCAACTTATTATAAGAAAATTGATTATTTATAGTCAGTTATTTTTTGTTAAAATAATTATTTTTTGTTAAAATAATTATTTTTTATTAAAATAAATATATTTTTATTATAAATAATTATTTTTATTATAAATAATTTATCATAAATATTCATTTTACTAGTCAATCTTATTATTAAGACTAAAATTTGGTATATTCTTCCGATCAATAAAGTGCTATATATTATCCATGATTCAAAAGTGATTGACGTTGAAGCTCCCGCGCGCAGACGTACATCCCACCATTTACCCCGCTCTGATCAACTTATATATACATCTTTGATTTTTATATATGCCGATCGAGTCACAATCACCTTGCACTACATACCAATTATATATATTAAGCGCACATCCTAGCCTGCATATTCACAAGCATGGACAAGGCAAGATATTTCCGCTAAGTAACGTCGTCGTGAAGTTCAATCGCGCGCATGGAATCATTTATTAACAATATTGATGTACTACATCAAAGACTAGAAGACATGAAACATGACTTGTTCCAGAAATTTAAATGAAAATAAGATATCAACTTTTGAAGGCAGAGAGGTACATACAGAAAGCAAACAAAAGAATTTCCATGGCAGCTTGCATGATCATGATGAATCAATAATATTATTGGTTATTATTTTATTCCTGACCTTACTTCTGTTAATTTAGAGAAAGGGGGAAACCAATTCCATGGCGCTTCGTGGGAAACACAACAAACATCATACTGCAAACGACACCAATTCCTACAGGTAATCGTGTAAGAATCTCTTGGGTCGAATGCGATGGTGTCGGGAAGAAGCAACCCACCACATTCTTATCAAATAGTGCAACTGCTACAAATACTAGTATCGACATGAAGGCATGCATGAAATCTATGAAGCGCAGCCGAAAATTTGCAGCAACCTCAGGGACAAGATTTGTAGAGCCATCAATGACCCAGAGGCCTCGGAATGTGGCAAAACCATAACAAACACTTCCCTTGTTGTCCCTGAAACTATCGGTAAAGCTTAGGAGGAAACATGATACTCCACAGAGGGTGACGAGTGCAGCAGTCATGAAACGGCCAACTGGGTCACATTCACCTTGGTTTGTGAAAATGGGGGATAGAAGTTGGAAAGCCATGACTGATCCTGTTGGTAAGAGATTGGCCAAATGAGCTGTGCTCTTAAATGTCTGGCTAATGGCCTTCTGTATCGCTGTTTTCTCCTCCTTTTCAACTTCATCTCTCAAGAGGGGATGCTTTGATTCTTCATTATGATTATTCGGGGAATCAGATTGCATCACCTTAATCTCCATGCCGCAGAACAAACTTCTTGATCTTTCCCTTTGTATTTATTTCCTCGTACGTGTAAACATATATTAACACATTATCTAGTCTTGCGGGGCAGTACTGGCCGTTTATAAGGAGTGAAAGAAAGGTAAATGAGTGGAGGCAAAGGATGGGAAGGTTGGTTAGGCATGCCTTGCAAGAAACATAAAAGCAAAACAGCAACCTGAGATAAGGGATAAATTAAGCAAGCTTCCACAATTCCGGAATTAGGAGAGCATTGTTTGTTTCGTGGGAAACGTTGAAATGTAGTTAAAAAATTATGGGAATTGGATAGAAAGTGTAAGTGATTTTAATTTGTTTGGAAATGATCACAATTTTTTTTGTCTTTATAATGTTTTATCGGTGTTACACTAAACCTTTCGAAATATAAATAATGTGATATGGACTTTACATTGTTGTATTATAAATAGCATGAAAACTGATCTCTATAAAAAAAAAAAAAAAAAAAATTGATTCGTGTCATCTATGAAGGATAAGCTCTTACTTAGAAACAAACTTGAGAAATAGGAATTGATCTTATTTTTTAAAAAAGATTTAATATGACTATAGGCTATAGATCATATGGACAGATCCTTTTTTCTTTTTGGATGTCTAAGTAAACAACGATGCTTGGTAGTAATTGGGAAAAGCGGATCGATGATTGTCCAACAAATTAGATGTTATGATGATCATACGTCGTACCCATCTCTTGCACGTCATGGGGTTTATAATAACGAATTGTTTGTGGTGATTTACGGGCCAGAAATATATATATATATAGGCTGGAATGTTTTCGACTGATTTATTTAATAGATTATTTTAAACGGAAATTGTACGTCTCGGGTAAGTTGTTAAAAAAACTACATCAATAAAAAAATATGGAAGGTATTATTAAATCGTACGTGTACAACAAAAGATTTCATTTTTCTTTTTTTTTAGGGGTGGTTTAGATTGAGAGATGAGATGATTTTTAAAAATTAAATAAAATATTATTTTTTAATATTATTATTATTTTGAGATTTAAAAAAATTGAATTAAAATTTAAAATAATTATATTAAAAAATGGTTTGAATTGAGGGTTGAGTTGACTTCAACTCAACTTATTTCAACTCCTTAATTAACTGTTGATGTGGATTTATAAGCGACTCTAATCCAAGAAATTAGGCAAATTAAATAAACACTTCATTTTCTTTGGATAAAGCACCGAAATATTATACTACGAAAGTGGTGGTTTGGGCTTGCTAACCATTAATTTTTCACCGAGTGCTAATGTATGTTCAAACCCAATCCACCGCCGCTTACCGTTTGGGCCCCTTTGGGCCTTTATACCGATCCAGTTATACTGCTGGGGAATTACAACTCACACACACAATTGTTCTACCCTTTTGAGTTTTGAGCCATCTTCTCCGAACAGTAACTTAAGGTAGTTTGTGTCCATTCCATTAATGACGTTATCATGTATTTCATTGCAGCATATGTTCTCTGGAAGGGCATGAACCATCCTCCAATGTCTTGTCCAACACCATTCCCTATAGAGTATGGATAATGTAACCTAATAGATTAAATTGGTATTTTCTTATTAGTTTGTTCAATTTTGAGACAATTAGTAATTTTGCATGGTATCAAATGATAATTTTGGATTCGAATTATCATTTTTTTGAGCACATTTTCTAGCTTAAAATCTCAATTTTCTTTCCTAATAGATGGGATCCACTTGATTTTTGGTCTCATATGTGAGGAAAATTGTTAGAGAAAATAATTTAAATAATTATTCATTATTTTCTATCTGTTTAAATTTTTAGAATAGTTAATGATTTGTCCCAAGCTAAAACAACATATAAAATCCCTTTTCAGGCATCATATGAACCTGTTGCCCAGATGACTAACACAAGAGGGGGGGTGAATTGGGTTATATTAAAAAATTAATACTTATAAACTAAATATACAATATAAAATATAACCAAAATATAAAGCAGTAGGAAATATAAAGAGTAGGGTAAGAGAAAGCAAACTCAGTATTTTTACGAGGTTCAGCCCCACTGCCTACGTCCTCGCCTCAAGCTACCCCTTGAGAATTCCCAAATCCACTATTCAATCTCCTTTAGGTGGAGATAGAAACCTATTACACCTTTGAGCAGCACCGCTCCAAAGATTCCGTGTAGAACACCCTCTACACTTCCAATCACCTCACACTTGGTGATTCAACTATTCCCTGTGTAGAACACCTTCTACACACACAAGGGTTATACACACCCTCTTACTTCCAATCACCTCACACTTGGTGATTTAACTATTTCCCGTGTAGAACACCTTCTACACACACAAGGGTTATACACACCCTCTTACTGATACAAGAATTGATAGTGGGTAGGCTATCAGAAAACACTCCTCAATGAGTGAAATAAGAACAATACAGCACAAACTATATCTCTCTCAACAAGAACAAGAATTAAGGCTCAAAACTTTAGAAAAGAGAGAATGAGAGCTTTGAAAGAATGATGCAAAATTTAGCAATAGATGTGTAAGCTCTTGTTATGATTTTTGCAAAACTCAAGTGAGCTATTTATAGGTAAATGAGTCTTCAATTTCAAAAAAGATTCCCATGTCAAATAAGAACACTATTCACTTTTCAAAAAATTCAAATAAAAACATTTCCTTTTTGCATTTGTCAAAGACAACTCCATTCATTTTTCAAAGAAATCAAACCTAATCTTTTGCTTTTCATACAAGACAAAATGAGCATGATTTATTTTTCAAACCAAATCATCTTCTTTTTGCATATGTCAAAAAAACACACAACCACCCTTTAAGATTTTCAAACAAATCATCTATCTTTTATATTTGTCAAAAAAACACACAACCACCTTTTAAGATTCTCAAACAAAATCATCTACCTTTTGCATTAGTCAAAAAAACACACCACCTCTCTTCAAGACTTTCAAACAAAATATGCACATGTCAAATATGATAATCAATCATCTTATAAAATCAAGTTTTTATAAAAAAAATATAATTTTCGAAATTATTTTGTTTGATGGTGTTATGCACATGTGAAAAACATAATTTTCAAAACTAAGACATTTAAAAATGTCTTGCATATGTGGAAAAAGTAATTTGATGTTTTATGAGAAAAAAGAGTAATTTGGAGCCTTAATCCAATTTCTAATTTTATCAAGAGATGTACAAAAATAATCTATGAACTTCATTTGTAGACTTGATATCTTTCTTGCTCATGCTTGATTTCTTGATGTGTTTAGCTCCCTTCATGCATAGACAACTTGAGCTTGAGTTTTCAATATTATTTGTTATCATCAAAATTTATACGTAAATACGAGACTTGAAACCTTGGGTTCAACAATCTCCCCCTTTTTGATGATGACAAATACTTAGTAGAAATCTGCGACCTGCAGTAATACTTAAGCTCCCCCTGAAAATATGCGTTAGTATTTCAAGAAAAATATAAACATGATTCTAGCATATATAACAGGGTAGTATAATACTAGTATAAGACTTCTCCCCCTTTTGGCATCATTAAAAAGGAATCATAATTAGATCAATAAGATATATTCCTGCAATAACCAATAGACAAATAAAACGCTGCGTTAGTAGAGACTGTAGAAATTAGAACCACCCGTGTCCGACAAAAGTTGCAAACGTTGAAGCCGAATTTTATCATCTCGGTGCGGAAGAAGATTTAAATCCGCTTGATATTATTGACGAATTAGATGTTTCGGAGATTTGAAGATGAATAATTAAAATTATTCGTGTCCGACAAAGACAGCAAAAGCTGCAGGCCTAGCTTTGGCAATGCGGTGCGGAGCCATGCATGTCCGACAAAACCTGCAAATGTTGAAAGTCTAACTCTGGCAATTCGGTGCGGAGCCACGCTTATCTGACAAAACCTGTAAAGATTGGAGGCCTAGCTCTAGGAGTCGGTGCGAAAGCAGATCAATCGCCTGATGTTGTTGACAAACGGGTTTGAAGGCTCTGAGTTTCTAAAAAAAATCATTTTCACCAATCGGATACAAAAAAAAACATTGCTTCTTGACCTAAGTTCTGTTTCTCCATAACGATAGAATGGCCGAACAATTCTCTTCCACTAATGTTCCAGACTTGAATCAGGAACCCTTGACGCATCAACCATCAATCTTCTCTCCTAAGGCCGTCAATGCCATGATAGGAGCAGAGAACCGTTTTTCTAGTAAGAAAACTTTTGACAATGTGTGTCCAGCATATCTTATATTTCTTTTGACTAATAAGATTTGAAGAGACAATAGTTTGTCTTGTTCTTTATGCTATCTCTATAAAATCAGTTTTAAAGTTCATCCGATTTGCATCAAATCTTATTCTCATCTCTATAACTCATCTGCATTCCTTCAATATTCTCGCTTTAAGTTTTCAATTCTTTTCTCAATGGCTTATTCTTCTAACATTCCTCTAGATGCATCCATGAGGTATTCTACATCTCAATCTCATGTCCTTTCTGCAGCTACCATTGGCGCCATGTTGCAGCAAGAGAACAACAGTTTGGCTAATAAGCCAGACTCCGATGCTATCTACGACTTGGTGAGTCTCGGGACTCGCTACTCATCCTCTATTGTCGCTTTTTCCCAGCGGCTACAAGTCAAAAATCATGAGGTTGAAAAGCTTAAAGAACAAATTGTTGTACTTCAACGAATTGTTCAAGAGTCTCACACAAGGGAAGGAATCCTTCGGCAGAAGAATAAAAAGTTGAAATCTCTATTGGATTCTTCATTCCGCTTGCCAGTTCCCATGGATAGGGATGACATGATATTGTATGAAGAGAATGAGCGTCTCAAACATGAGGCTAAGAACCTCAAGTTTATGTAAAAGTATTTAAAAAAATATCTCTCTATTTTTATGAACTCCGATCTATCTTTCAAGAGATATTCATAACATGCATCATACCTATTTCTCTTCTAATCATAAATAATCTATCTTCTGGTAAGGGTTTTGTGAATATATTTGCTAACTGATCGTGTGTGTTTGTGAACTCCAGTACTATATCGCCTTTTCTGCACATGATCTAAAAAAAATGATATCTTATTTCAAAGAACCAGTATAATCGGTACCTGAATAACTAATAAGATCGAAATAATGTGTTTAGGATACCATAACTCTAAGTCAATGGTATTGGCAAAATATCTAAAAATCCGCTTGACTGCAATCAAATGAGATTGTTTCGGAAATGATTGAAAACGTGCACATAAACATACATTGAACATAATATCAAGTCTACTAGTTATCAAATATAATAAACTACCAATCATACCTCGATATACCTTTGAGTCAACTGGCTTACCGCTTTCATCTTTATCAAGTTTAGTGGTTGGACTCATTGATGTTCCAATTACTTGATTTGCAATCCGAGAAAAAAATTAAGTTCTCCCATTATACTCATTTCAAATTCTTTCTGCATATTCTTAGCAAAATCTTGACACATATTTTCATTAGTAGCACCAAATATTATATCATCTACATAAATTTGAACTAGAAGACTATCATTCTATTCATATTTGATTAAAAGAGTTATATCGATCTTTCCTCTTGAAAAACCTTTTAAAAAAAACTATTTAAGAAAACACTTTTAAGAACCATTTGAAAAAATTTGAAATTTTTATAACAAGCATATGCAAGTAGCATTCGAATAACTTCTAATCTTGTGACTGGTGCATATGTCTCATCATAATCGATTTCTTCCTCTTGATTGAAACCTTGGGCTACAAGTCGAGCCTTGTTTCTAGTGATGATTTTAGACTCATCTTTCTTATTTCTAAAAACCCATTTTGTTCTAATAACAGCAGAATTTTTTAGGTCTAGGAACAAATGTCCATACATTATTTCTTTCAAATTAATTTAGTTCTTCTTGCACAAATAGAATCCATGATTTATCAATAAGAGTTTCATCAATATTTTGGATTCAATTTGAGATAGAAAAAGTGTGTGATTACAAATATTTCTAAGAGATGATCGAGTACTTACACCTCGTGAAGGTTCTCCTAGAATTTATTCCGCTGGATGATCTTTCACATGTTTCCACTATTTGGTTGCATCTTGTACTAAGTCTTGATGATCTTTCCTTCTATTTCCATGATCTTCTCTTTTGAATTGTCTTCAAATATCACACATCCTTTTTCTTTAGAAGTGAAGTCAATGAATTTAGTTTTGTCTTCTGTCACGTATCTTGAGCATCCGTTGTCTAAAAATCATTTATTTTTACCTGTAGAATACTTCATGCATACCTACAAAAGCAATTAAAAACAATTCCCGGTACCCAAGTTCTTTGGGTCCTTTATTTATTAGTATTAGAAGAAACAAGATATTTAGGTACCCATATGGCCCTAATAGTCATTGTATGTTTTCTTCTAATAGGACAAGCAAGATAATTATGACCATTTCTATTACAAAAATTGCAAATAGCATGTGACATATATGAAGAACTTGAGTGATTATAATAGTATCCTTTTTTAACAAAATTATTTTTATGAAAAGAATTTTGAATATTGGACTTTGATGTAGAAGGATTATCAAAGAAGTTTTTATAAGATTTGTATTTTTGTTTTGGCTTATATCCCAAGCCTGCCTTATCAAAAACACATCTTTGACTACCAAGAAGTTTTTCAAAATTTCTTTTTCCATTCGTAAAGTTTTCAATAATATTTTCTAAATCAGTTTTCTTTTTCTTCAACTCAAGATTTTCATCTTTCAAAACAATACTTTCTTTTCTTAAAATATCAATTTCGTTTGTTAAAGAAGAATTTTTCTTTTTCAAAACAGTATACTTGATACCCAATTTTTCAAATTCCTCATATACCTCTTCTAAAACATTTTGCAATTCTTCATATGAAGGATCTTCAATATTATCAAGATTTGTTACCTCAATGTCATCTTTAGCCATAAGACAAAGATTTGCTGATTCTCCATTGCTTGCTTCACTATCTGAGCTACTTGAATCATCATCCCACGTAGCTTTCATTGCTTTTTTGCCTTTGTTTCGATCTTTCTTTAGCAGAGGACAATCTGGCTTGATATGACCAAGTTTATTGCATTTATAACAAATTAAAGTGTCATTTTTACCTGAATCTTTCTTGGAAAACTTATTGAAGGATTTCCTTGGAGGAGTTTTATTTTTCTTTAAGAACCTCTGAATTCTTCTTGTTATCATCGCAACTTCTTCATCTTTGTCGTCATTTTCCTCATCTTCATCACTTTCACTTTCATGTGGAACAGCTTTAAGTGCCAAGCTCTTCTTTGACTTTCCTTCTTCTTCTCCTCTTTTCAATGTGTACTCATGGGTGATAAGTGACCCGATGAGTTCATTCACTTCGAGCTTCTTGAGGTCTCTAGCTTCAAGAATCGCTGTCACTTTTGATTCCCAACGTTTTGGTAGAGAGTTGAGAATTTTTCTTACTATCTCCACTTTGGAATAAACTTTGCCAAGAGCTGTCAAGCTATTTATGATGTTAGTAAAACGAGTGTACATACTAGAAATAGATTCATCATCATTCATCTTAAACATTTCATATTCATGAGTAAGAATATAAATTTTTGATTCCTTGACTTGAGAAGTTCCTTCATAAGTAACTTCCAAGTTATCCCAAATTTCCTTTGCTGTAGCACAAGTCATTACTCTATTAAATTCATTACCATTGAGAGCATTATATAATAAATTCATAGCAGTTAAATTCAAAGTATAAAGTCTATCGTCTTCACGATTAAACTCTTCTTCTTCCTTTTTGACCTTTACTCCATCAACTACTTTTGTTGGAATATAAGGTCCATTTACAATACATTTCCAGATTTCTCGACCTTGAGCCTGAAGGAATATTCTCATTCTAACTTTCCAGAATGAGTAATTGTCTCCACAAAAAAGTGGAGGCCGACTGCTAGATTGACCTTCACCAAATGAAGCTGCAATGTTAGCCATAAGATCTTAACTCAAAAGATAATTAATCTTATAATAGAGCTCTAGCTCTGATACCACTTGTTGCCCAGATGACTAACACAAGAGGGGGGGTGAATTGGGTTATATTAAAAAATTAATACTTATAAACTAAATATACAATATAAAATATAACCAAAATATAAAGCAGTAGGAAATATAAAGAGTAGGGTAAGAGAAAGCAAACTCAGTATTTTTACGAGGTTCAGCCCCACTGCCTACGTCCTCGCCTCAAGCTACCCCTTGAGGATTCCCAAATCTACTATTCAATCTCCTTTAGGTGGAGATAGAAACCTATTACACCTTTGAGCAGCACCGCTCCAAAGATTCCGTGTAGAACACCCTCTACACTTCCAATCACCTCACACTTGGTGATTCAACTATTCCCTGTGTAGAACACCTTCTACACACACAAGGGTTATACACACCCTCTTACTTCCAATCACCTCACACTTGGTGATTTAACTATTTCCCGTGTAGAACACCTTCTACACACACAAGGGTTATACACACCCTCTTACTGATACAAGAATTGATAGTGGGTAGGCTATCAGAAAACACTCCTCAATGAGTGAAATAAGAACAATACAGCACAAACTATATCTCTCTCAACAAGAACAAGAATTAAGGCTCAAAACTTTAGAAAAGAGAGAATGAGAGCTTTGAAAGAATGATGCAAAATTTAGCAATAGATGTGTAAGCTCTTGTTATGATTTTTGCAAAACTCAAGTGAGCTATTTATAGGTAAATGAGTCTTCAATTTCAAAAAAGATTCCCATGTCAAATAAGAACACTATTCACTTTTCAAAAAATTCAAATAAAAACATTTCCTTTTTGCATTTGTCAAAGACAACTCCATTCATTTTTCAAAGAAATCAAACCTAATCTTTTGCTTTTCATACAAGACAAAATGAGCATGATTTATTTTTCAAACCAAATCATCTTCTTTTTGCATATGTCAAAAAAACACACAACCACCCTTTAAGATTTTCAAACAAATCATCTATCTTTTATATTTGTCAAAAAAACACACAACCACCTTTTAAGATTCTCAAACAAAATCATCTACCTTTTGCATTAGTCAAAAAAACACACCACCTCTCTTCAAGACTTTCAAACAAAATATGCACATGTCAAATATGATAATCAATCATCTTATAAAATCAAGTTTTTATAAAAAAAATATAATTTTCGAAATTATTTTGTTTGATGGTGTTATGCACATGTGAAAAACATAATTTTCAAAACTAAGACATTTAAAAATGTCTTGCATATGTGGAAAAAGTAATTTGATGTTTTATGAGAAAAAAGAGTAATTTGGAGCCTTAATCCAATTTCTAATTTTATCAAGAGATGTACAAAAATAATCTATGAACTTCATTTGTAGACTTGATATCTTTCTTGCTCATGCTTGATTTCTTGATGTGTTTAGCTCCCTTCATGCATAGACAACTTGAGCTTGAGTTTTCAATATTATTTGTTATCATCAAAATTTATACGTAAATACGAGACTTGAAACCTTGGGTTCAACAGAACCATTATTTATTCCTTTGTCTTTATTTATTTCTTAAAGAAAAAAAAAACGCTTCAAACTTTATACAATTTCCCCCTTTATAAAGATACTATAGACATGGTAATTTTCTTATATAGATTAAGTTACAGCACATAGCGGTCCATGTTGATAAAGTTGGACTCTTTGTTCTCTTTGGTGGCTCTAAGTACAAAGAGATTTATTGGAGTTCGGTCTGACCGAAATTTCCCCCAATTATAGCTCCCGTTGTCCTCGATAACTGTGGGCGATACCGCCCATTCCATCGGAATCAAAGGAATGACCCATTTCGGATTTAAAGCTGTCGGAGCACACTGGAGATCGCCGGGACTTGCTGTTGCAGAAGTGAAGTCACCAGCTCTCTCTGGTCTCGATGGGATGGGCGATTTGGGTTGAGGCCGAATCTCGCATAAAAATTCATCTTTATTTTATTTTTTATTATGTTTTTTTATTATGTTTTTATTTTATTTTATTTTATTATGTTTTATAAATTTTATTTTTTTAATTTTATTTTTAAATATTTTTTATTGTGTTTTTATAAAAATTATAAGGATATAGGTGGTGGACTGTAATGACGTTAGGGTGCAGTCCGACCCCACCCAGTGTCACCATTTTTCAAATTTGTAAATAAAAAAATTATATATACATATATATAGTGCAAGTTGCCGTTGAGAACACATCTTTTATACTGTTAACGTAATAAAATTCAATTTCTAAAGAATATAATTAAGACTTATACATATTAATGTTACTAATAAGCATTAATTATGAGTTATCCTAGTATGATGTTGGAAAGGGCTTAATCCTCTCTGGGCCTGCTGGGTCGTATCATGGGCTTGGAGTATAGCATTCTAGTTGATGCAAGGCCTAATCTAATCCAAGCATATTTTGGTTAGTGCTAGAAGAACAATCTATCGAGAACTTCAGGACAAAAGGGCTATCGACTCATTCAAAGGTAAGCTAATCCTGAATATAGATGCCATTTCAAACGTTTGAAGGGGTTTGCAAAGTAACAAATGGAATGGAACCATTCTCTTGCTAAATGCAGTGGCGGAGCGACGTTGGGGCTCTCCCATTTTTTTTTTTTTAAATATTTTTAAAAAAATAAAATAATATATGTTAGTTTTTTTATAATTAGAAAAATAAATATTAATTTTATCTTGTATTGACTTCTTCTCTAAAAATTATTTTGGTCTTTCTCTATAAAATTTAATCTAATTTAAAATAAATTATATCTCATATAAAATAAAATGATATAACAACATGATGATATATTTTTATTATAAATAAAAAAAATAAAAAATAATTTGGATGATTTCTAATGTATTTTTAATATTTTTTTATTATGATGATATGTTTTTAGCATATTATATATGTTTTTAATATCAGATTCATGTTCTATACTGCATGTAAAAATATATAGAAATAGAATAAAAAATATTTCATATATTTTGTGTTGATTTTGCTTGACCCCCCTAAAATAAATCTCTGATTCCGCCACAAGCTAAATGGCAGAGCGAAATCCTTAAGTTGGCTTGATTCAAAATCGATATATAATTGTGATGGATATCATGCCGAAATGTGACTAATAGTTTTTAATCACAATCCACACTGAATTACCTATTTGGTTTTAGTTTTTATAATAAAATAATCAGTTTGAAGATGAATAGTAGATCTTTAAATTTAAAGATGAAGATCATTTTACTGTAGCTTAAAGTTCAAATTTTTGTGTTTTGATGAATCTAATATCCCTACAAAAAAATATATATATATTTATGACATTTTAATTACAATCATGTAATTATAGATTGTTGTTACTATAAATTGTCATTCCGATTGCAATTAAAATAATATAAATATGCTCTAAGGTTATTTATCTGAACGTAATAATTAGTTTGATTTGGACTTAAAAAAACATGGGGTTTTAGAAACTACATATAATTAATTGCCGCGAAGACTGTTCACTTGCGTTCATTACATGATAAGAGTATGTGGGAGAATTTTTTTTTGTCGTCTTAACGACTTTCAGTTGACTCACCAAAAGGATTTGTAAAGCCGCAAATTATGGGACAAAATATTGGATTTTAGGCTACAGATTGCTGAAAGATCTAGGCATGCAAGGCTAGCTAGGATAGACTATATATATATATATATATATCAGTTTGATTCGGTGACGTTTCATTAATATGCTTAATTATCTACTCATGAATCATTAATCTTGTTTATTCTGTAGTACTACTACGCAGTCACAAACATGTAATATCAAAGTGGGTAAACGGGCGCCATTTCTGAAGTTGTTAGGTCAATTTTTTTTAGGTAATTATGGTCTCCAGTTGTTGAAATTCCAAACAAGTTGTTGATCTGTCCCTTCCCAAATGGTTGTTTTGTGTCCAAGGCAATTATTCCTGTGTCTAGATAAAGGCTTTCAGTATCGATCGATTCCGCTTATAAAAGATCAATGGCATGGTTAGCGTTGACCTTAAAAAATTAACTTACCCCCCAACCCCACAAAAAAAAAAAACATATATATATAGTACATAAATATAAAATGAAGCAGTGAATATTTTCTTTTGACTTTAGATTAATAATTATAGTACTGTTAACATGAACTATTTGGGTTCTTGTCTTCACATGAACTTAGATATATACCGTGAAAAAAAAAAAGTCAATCGAATCTATCCAACCCCTTCAACCAGCTAACTAGCCCTGATTGATCAATATACTCGGAATATATATATATATATATATATTTATATATACTTAAAGCCAGAGCTAGCTTACGCTGAAAATGAAAGAAATCAGCATTCAGCAGACTGTCATTTGGGACGTTGCTTGAGAATCTGTGATAATGTATATGGATCGGAGCAATTCATGATGATCATTGGCACTTGTGATAGTTAATTCCAGAATTAATTAAGAATCATGACTACTGAAATATTCCGGCGGCCTCTATTAAAGATGTTGATCAACAAGATAAGATGCAAGTAGGTCTAAATACGAGACTAGTGATGTTCTCATGATGATCATCATCATATTTTTATATTCTGATCAATATGCAATTGGTTTAGTGACTTGTCTGTTTAAAAATCCTTAAATTTGGAACTTTAGTTTTTTTGTGAGAAACTTCATCGAATATAATTAGAATTCACAAGCTGGTCTAAAGGATCGGATTAGGTAGCTGTCTGCTATATGGGGATGCCAAGATTCCTCTGTTAAACGAAAAATTGTGCACCAAATTAATTTCTAGTGATATTATAGCTACATACATAAAATTATAATTTATTTGGGCCACCAAGCAATCATTATTGGCTAATTTTATCAACCTTATAATTAAATTCAATATATAATAATCTAGTTAGCTAACTATGATCAGAAGATCAGCTCTCCACCCAGCAGCTCGAAGCTGATCCCCAGGTGAAAATTATTACATCCACCAGCTGGTCTGATTATACGTTTGTTATGGGAAGTTACGGTGTCATCAAATAATCATGAAGGCATATAACTCTCGTTGATCGGTCTCTTCTGCAGTGCTCAAACAAAAACAAACAAAAAAACCTTGACTCCATTAATGTTGTTATTGTTGTTGGTCGTGGTGGTGCATGCAGTAATTAATTTCCTAGCAATATTCATAATTATAATGCTCAGCTATAATTTAATGTTGTTGTTTGAATATATATGCTGCTTTTGTTTTTCTTTCAGTTGATTTGACACTGAATTTTGTGAGACATTATGAGTTTAAACCGTAGTAGTTACTTTTAAATAATTAGGCTGTCAAGATTGAGCGGATATATATATATTATTAAGAGCATCAAAATGGACCCTGGCAATAGATTCTTGTCTCTTAAAATAGCTTAATTTAATGTTTTTAATTTTATCTCTAATATTTACTAAGCAGCTTTAAATTTTGGTAATATATAATTAATTATATTACAATATGTCATAAAACAGAAAGTGAAAATTCATTCCTTTTTTTTTATTTTAATTAATTAATTTCCATCAGACCAAGGAAGTTATATATATATATATAGTTGACCCACATCTAGAAATATTTCCTAGAAAACATAAAAGCTAATCGGATTCAATTAGCAATCATATGAGAGAGAGGGAGAGATGAGAGGGTACTGAGCATGGTGGAGTGATGATGAATGGCCTCAATTGCAATAAGGAGAAGCCACGCTTTTGCATACAGCTCATGTAGAGCCCATCTGCACAGACAAGCATGTTGATGGGGAAATGAATGTATATTATTCTATATCCCCTAATTATAAATAATATATATATATATATATATAACACGATCAATCGAGGGGGATCTTTTCACCCTCTCTTCACTAATAATTGAGAGCCTGTACCTTTGTATTCAATTAGTTCCCTTCTGCTTTCAAGTACCAATCCATCTGTTGCCTGAGTTTCCCTCAATTTGAGGACCAGTGGGGAAAGTGTTGATGATGACACAGCCATCAGCCATGATCACGCTTTCGTTTTCACACCAATATTGCCTCTCTCTCTATTTTTATTTTTTATTTTTTCCCCTTCTCTTCTTCAATTCCTATCGCATATCATAAAACAGAATTTTCACATTTTAATATTAAAGAAAAAATGGCATTATTGTCATACAAATTATTAACCAATAATTTAGTCTCATATTTATTTTGTACATGACATGACAATGTGACATGGGTTTCTTGTCTTTCTCCTAATTGTTTGCTTGAACAACAGCTCATTTCCTTGAAAAATGAAGAAAGATAATGTGAATTGGGCGGGGGTAGGGTCCATTATAGCTAGCTTTTTCCCACTTGCAGCACTGAAGTTCTTGTGCATATATACCAGACACACTCTGCTTCTCTTACATGGGTATTATCATGAATACCACTCGTGATCTCTTCTTTCGTTTATTTATCACTGTCTATAACTATATTTTTCACTCTTAATTAAAAAAAAAAAAAACACTTTCTGGCCGGTATATGCCAAAAACTTGGGACAGAAGTACTCAGTGTAGCTCCTAGATTGTTTTTAGCCATCAGATTCAGGCTGCATGCATGCATTGGCACCCAAATTCCGCGCGCCTTCCATATGATTAGTTCGCCATATCATCAACGAGAAATGCCCCAAGCCATAAAATCCACCGCAAGAGTAGCCATCCATCAATCAGTACTTGTCTATCTATTGATTTTTTGGCTCTTTTTGACTTTTTTTTTTTCTGATTTAACCCTACTAACACACTTTATTCAGACCTTTTTGACTATGATCAACATTTAAATTCCAAGGCTATTATTCACTAGAAATTTTAGGACCATACATTGGCGGGCAGTTATTTAAAATACATTAAAAACCTATATCTAATTTACACATGAGATAGAAATTAGGAACAAAAACAATGGTCAAATGTAAGAACTCCATGCACATTTTAATGTTAAAAAGCGAATATTTTGGAACAAATTAAATGATCTTTTGGGATCTTCCCAATTCTATCAGATCGACTAGCTACCACCACTAATCATTAATAATAGTAGGAAAGAAAGGAGGGATATCGATCTTGTGAAAAAAGAAGAGAAAGTAACATCCAAAGATGATCGATCAGGGAAAAAAAAAAAAAAAATCCCACAACAGTTGCAAAGTTTCTCTTTCACACGAAAAAAGGTTTGTGAAAAGTGGGAGTAAGTGGGGGGCGTAGGAGAAAGGCAGGGTGGAGGCATACGAGTACAATGATCATGATCATTATATAGTTAGGAACAGACTCTAATGGGTTGGAGCCACCGTCGCCTCTACTCACCTTTTTTCATCTTTATCAACGTTTTTATATAATGGATATATTAAAATTTTATGAAGGCTGCGACTACGTACAACCCCACCGATCTTCCCCATGTGTTGCGCAAAATATATAGCATCCAATGATCTTTAAAGAATCGTGGTCTGCTGCATGCTATAGAGTAAGAAATTAGGCGCTCATGCAGTACGGAAGTATATATTAACAATTGTGATAAAGATAATTCATCACTGATTATTAGGAAATGCTAAGGTGGGTGGGTCTTTGTTGAATGGACCACTATATAACAATAGGAAATAATCTTGTCATAAAGTGATTGTATAAAATAATTTTATAAATTGATGTGATTTGATATAATTTATTAAATTATAAAAAATTATTTTTATTATAAAATAAATTTAATAAATTAGATAAAGTCAAGTAATGATTTATGAATTTATTTTTATATAATTATTATATATATATATCAACAATTCTCATATATAATAGCTAGTTTCATCTTTTAGACCAGAATTCATATGGATTTAATATAGATCATCATCATTGACTTGGAGGGTCGATCGATCGGTCGCTCCATCTTCAGCTTGGTCTTTTTCGTTTGGACCACGCGCGAGCTACTAACCTGCATTAGACTAGAAAAAAGAAGATAGCATGCGTTTGATTGCGATTAATTTAGACAAAAAGTCAGCAGAATTTAACCAAAAGAAATCCTCCAGCTCCACTACTGTTTTTCCTTTATGCCTTGGGGCGCTTAATCCAAGTTTTGATTTCAAAGTGTTTTCCCAGTGATCAGATGATTTCTAACTATTCAAAGTATTTCAAGTTTTCATCGTGAGGTTTATAAGCAAGTCGTTGGATCATACATTCGATGCTAATTGCTACGTACACTTAAACATATGTTAAATTTCTTTTTGATCGTAATGTACCTAACTAGCTAGCTCGCTATTGTTTACCAACAATGAAAAAAAAAACAAAAAACAACATTAATTATAGGGAGTGTACCCCTCACTACAACATATTTCAGTTTTTGCAGCATCAATAGTTTGCAGCAAAAAGTCAATTTTTTGCCACAAAATATATTTTTCTTACAAAAGTCTTTGGTAGTTGGATTTGTAGAATATAAAATCCCAATTATGTATTTTTTCTGCAAAACTTGGATATGGCCACAAAAAATAATTTTTTGCAGCAAAACTTTTTCCCAGCAAAACTTAATTGTTTTGTGGCAAAAAAGCATCTCACGTGATGCCTCTATGTTAAATAATGTTATTTGCAATAAAAAATTATTGTGGCAAATAGTTATTTGTTATGAATAAAATGGTCACAAATAAAAAATTAAGTCAATAAATGTTATTTACTACTAAAAATTACTATCACAAATGCTTATTTATTATGAATAAAATGGTCACAAATACATAATTTCCTACCAAATATTGCTGCAAAAAATAACTTATAGAGGTAAAAAACTTATATTGGCAAAATTAATTGGAAAAAATAGTTTTTCTCTACAAATAGTTTCGCCAAAAATAATCTATTATGGTAGAAAAAAAAATATTTACAACTAAACATATTGTCTCAAATAGGAAAAATAGATTAAAAAAAAGTACAGACTATAGAATCGATCCCAATGTAGAAAAAGAATGACATAATATGAGAAACTTTTTAGATTTAAAATTTTGTTTTGTTGATAGCTAATACTTACATGAATTTTATAAAAGAAATATAAAAACAGAACACCCATAAGCTATTTAATTTAACTTGTAGATAAAGTGTCCTAGTTGTAACAACAACAATAGTGATCAGAACATCACCAACTCTTTTGAGTTGCCACACACTCTTATGTGATATGAATCTCTTCAAAGCTGGATCATTGGCCAAGAGCTACAAAAAAATTCAGCTTAGCACAAGAAAATTAGAATTGAAGTAAGGAAATCACTTAAAACTTTAAATAGAATTTACCCACAAGATCTCAATATACAATCACACAACATATAAAATCACTCTTCATTCGTAAAACGCATTGAGAATATTCGCGACCAAGTCCCCAATCAAGTAATAGTAACTATAGCAAGCATTTTATAATATAACATTATTTTGCCTAAAGTCAAAAACTTTACCTTGGTTATATCAAACCAACATTATCTTATTCTGAACCCTCATAAATTGATCCCCTCTAATGTATAAATACTCAACTTTTATAAACCCAAAATTCACAATATGTGTTTTCTAAATAATTCTTTCATAAATTCTCTGATGGGGCCTAGACAAGTCAATGGATAGAAAATCAAATAAATATTAGATCATACCAATGCAACAACCAGAACAATTTATTTCGTTAACAAAACTTTATTTTACCCATAAAAAGCCAGAAAATTAAGAGAGAGAATTTTTACCAACTCGTTTGTAGTATAGACCTCTGGCACACCATGCTCATAAAATTTTCCCATGCTCATGCCATCATCTTTCAAGGCTGCAACAATTGCCACAGCAACAACATATACAGGTCGGATTTTGCAAAAAAGCAATACCAAGAAATTGTCAATAACTAATTTAAACATGTTAAAAAAAAATAAACATGTTGGACCCTATTGCATTGATAACCCCAACAAATTCCAAACCATTGCCATCAAAAGATGAATACACATCGGACACATACCTGTAGAGCTTTGCAATTTTCAAATAGTTCAAATCCAAGCCCTTTAAAGTCATTAAAGCTCAAATCAAGAACATGTGAAGAATCTGTTATTGAAACATAGCAGTCAATAGATAATAGGAGCATCATGTGGTATCATATTTGTAGTAAATGAAATAAAGAAGCAGTAGGAATAACAAATGTTAACAATTACAATCTTATGAATAATCCAAACAGTTTCAGAAAAACATTCAGCAATCCATTTTTTGTGAACTCAAATGTTATGAACTTATGCCCATTTCATGCAATCTTTGTTCCTATTACTGAGCTCCATCATTTTCAACCTTGAATCTATGTTTTCAGTACATTATAAGTCTTAACATAGGAGACAAGACAATTCTCAAACTGAACCATAACTCTCCAAAGTCCAACCTGACTATCACAAACTACCAAAATCAGGAAACCTTAACTAACAAATTACTAAAATCAGTCTATACAAATTACCTCAGTAACCAAATGCTTTTAAATGTTGCACAAGGTAGGAATTGGGAGAGGCTAGTTTGATGTATTCATTTTATTAAGTAGTTATTGACTTAAAACACTTGAACAAGCAAGTAGTATATGAATGGGCAGCGATTTATAGAACAAAAACACTTGAACAAGTAAGCAAAACCCAACAATCTCATCCAAGTACCCAATTATCACAAACATTTCATCCAAACACCTAGTCCCGAACCCAGAGCAATAGGGACATGCGTTGCTACAGTTTTCTAAGATAAAAGTGTAGTGGAAATCTGTCAAGCTACTCAAATGTTTTCAAGAGCATCATCCTCAGTCCCTAGCTATCTGATACAGCAAGCAAGCTGTCCTCAGAAATATCTATAGTATGCTAATACTATAGATATTAGCAAATACATGAAAAAGCAAGAGAGACAACCTACAAGTCCATCAAACAGAACCCTTCAATCCAAAGAACAGAATAGTAACTCTATCTAGCCCTAACATTTATATTCAATAATCTCCAACCAGAAAGCAAATAATAAAGTGAGAATTCCATATGAAATGATGATATTTATTTAATAGTGTAGAACCAAGTAGTTTAGATCAAGTAAAACATACCTCCAGTTGCAAATGGCTGCTTTATTATTGTTCTGCAAAAGGAATTCCACATGAAGAGGAACCTAAAATAGAAAAAGCATTAAGAGAAAAAAAAGCACTCCAAGATAAAGAGATAACAATGATTTTTAATGTATTAATTAGGGTTTCTTTCTGAAGTTAGCAAGTAGTACTTTCATCTTCTTTTAATAAATGGCTAAATGGATATGATATTGAGAACTTTCATCCCTATCAATATTATGTATTGATTTTTTCTTTATAAGTATGTATTGATTTCTTACAAAGCTAAACAGTCATAATAACTTGCAAGCTTAATTACTTAAAAAAAAAAAAACTTGCAAGCTTAATTTGTCAAATAGTCCCAGCTTTCGTCTACTGCAAATCTACAAAATTAATAAGCTTATCTTGTAAAATATTCTCTATGTTTCATATAAATGGTTTTTAATATATAAATGGTTTCATGTATTCTCTGGGTTTCATTTCTTAATATATACTGCAATGGTTTTTCATTAAAGGAGGCATGCAACAGCAAGAATTAACACAACCCCCATCTTCTCAAGAGAGCAAAAAATAAAAATAAGAAAACAAAAACAAAAATAGTGAAACTGTATAAGCTTCTAATAAAACATAATTTGCAGTGCTTAGGTTTACATAAGTAGCTAACTCACTAAAATACGTACTGAGAACATATAAACCAGACTGGAACTTACAGTGCCATCCCCCCTAACATAAAAGTTTTCACTAATCTTTTGATCCTTGAGAGTTAACCTTTCCTACAAAAATATATTATAAAAAGTTAAAAAAAAACTTTGTACATAGAGAACAAGTGGCTAATTGCAGATATTTTGATAAGTAACCAATTGGAGATAAGACCATTTCAAAGAATTTAGAAGGGGGGTTGTCAAAACACTAGAGGAATGAATTTGGGAAAAAAGAAGAAAGAAATATATTTTGAGTTTTATGTTCCACTCTGATTTTGGTTCCACTCTGATTTTGGTGAAACAATCAAAATTAGGTTTTGAATAAGGATGCTCATACTGTTATGATGGATGTAAGGCTGATATTCTTCTTAAGTAAAACATAATCCTGATAAAGTCACACCTACATATGAAGCACGAAAACTGAAGGAAAGGAATATTTTGTAGAGGACATTCAAATCATCTTGGTCAATGAGCTTTGGAACAAATGGTCAACTCCCTTATAAGTGCTAGAGGTTGAAGACACTGCTTCAATTCCCTTTCAAGAGCCAAACTGTATTACCTAAAACAAGGAGTGAAATCCCAAATTGTTTTTTGTGGTTTTTGTTTGTTTTATCATAATTATTATTGGCTTCAATAAATGTACAGCCGAAGTTGATGAACTCAAGCAACTAAGTATATAACAAACATAAGCTACCAGGAAAAAAAAACTGCAAGAAGCATTTTGAGGATAGAAGGAAATAGAGCAATAGAGCATGGGTTAAAAAATAAAGTAAATGGACAAGAACTTCAAAATGCATGACAGCATTACAGCCTCTGCCATAATAGGATTCTTTTATTGGAGCGAGAAAGAGTATCAACCTGAGCAAGGTCACCAGTAGCATAATCACGAAACAACACCTACCCATTTGGCTGAAAATTAAAACAAAAATGGAATTTTTAAATTTAAAAGAGTTGATTATAGCATTGTATATAGAAACTCTAATACATTGCATGATTGTAAATAAATGCACTGATATCTCACCTTGAGAACTTTAACGAGGGCCTACATGCTTATAAGCCAGATAAAGGTGATGTGTAGGTTATCAATTATTGGCTTGTGCTAGCTTTTGTACTATTTTAATATGGGTAGGAAATTGAAAAACACAATTAGTAACAACAATCATGATCTGCATACTGAATAAAATAAAATTATAGAATTAAAAATAGATATACGATGTGTTTAAAGGATAGATATAATTACTAAATTCTAAGAACCACATGGCAAGATATATTCACATGTATACTTCTCAGGCAATAATAGGCATTCACAATATAATTTGCTTTTATTGGATAGCAGGATAAATAAATTTACCTTGGACGTTACTATATAATTCTCCATCTTATCCAAATAAACATGTATCATTAAAAATAAAAGTGAATTAAAGCAATAATTTTAGAACAATAAATGAAGTAATAACATGTTTTCGTCTAAAAAGCAAGTATCCATAAAACCAATTAATTAAATTCATGCTATGCCAAGGCTAAATTTGCTTCACACAAAAACATAAAAGTTATGTTTCATGAGTCCCACCATGACAGGATAATAGTGCTTCACACAAAAACAAAACCATCAATCTAAAACAATCTAAGCTTTATTGAAACATAATTTGAAAGGTTTAACAGGGAATCAATTTAGCACTACAAAAGAAGATTAGAGAAGTGGGCTTACCTTCAATCCACAATTTAAAGGTTTAACAGTAGATCAATCAGGAATGAACAGGTTTGTAAAAACAAATAGAAACAAACGGGATTTTTTTTCCTTTCTAGAAATTATATGTCTGGGAAAAAAAAAAGTGAATTAACACTACAAAAGAAGATTATAGAAAAAGGCTTACCTTCATCCACTAAAATTCAGCTAAGGATTGACGGTGACAAGGACCCAAGAAAACGACGAACTCCAATGCCCGAAATCACTGAAAAATCGCGAAAAGGGGAAAAATTCAGATTGATGTGTTTCATGGAAAAGAAACAGCACGAATGAGAAGGCGAGAGAAAGAGAAACTCATACCTGTTGAAATGAAATGGGACTGGAAATCGGAGTAAGTAGACTGAATCGAAGCGGATTTGAAACGGAAAGGAAAGGAAACAGGTGTTTATCGCGAATGGAATTTTGTGAAATCTTGCAACTATCACCGCAGTTAACGTATAGGAGAGAGAGAGAAGGCGAGAAAGCGAGAAAGAGAGGGAGAGAAAGAGTTGAGGATTGGAATATCCGGGGGGGGGGGGGGGAGGGGGGGCGATGTTAGGGATTGGAGAAAGAGAAACGTCTGGGAGAGAGAGAGTTAGGGATTTTGGAGAATCGAGCGCCGGGGGAACGATGTAATAATTTTTAAAAGACTATTTGCGTCGCTTAGGTAGCGCCGCAAATAGCTTTAATATTCGCCGCAAAAAATAAAAACATCGCCTCCAGGTTTGCGTTGCCGTCAATAACCTTTTGCTGCAGTTACTTTTGCCGCTAATAATATTTTTTTTTGTAGTAAAATCACAATAACGGCAAGTATTAATCATCATAAAAAAATTTAGCTTTTATGATATATAAATCATATTTGTGGCAAATGAATATTGTAATAATAATTCTCAAAAATGTCAAAATTGACTTTTACTGATAATAATATTTGCTGCAATGTTACTTTGTGGAAAATAATAGTTTTTAGTGGCAATTTCATTTATTTTTTCTCAAGACATTAATTTTGTGGGTAAAAGCTACCATTTGCCACAAGTTTTGAGTTGCAGAAAAAAAAATGGTGGTAAAAGATAAAATATGTTGTAGTGCCTTTCTCCCTACGCTCTCTACTACCCAAAAGCCCGGCTACCATAGATTTTCACCATCAATAATTACCTCCTAGTCCTGGTATTAAAGTCACGAGTCAAAAGTAGCATCCTCCAAATTAAAGTCGCACTCACTCATAGGCAGACACATGCATCTGCCTCTATATATGATAAAGAGGCTGCAGGCAAGACCAAGCAATCCATCTTGAAAACCAAGCCTCTATTGCCGGCCGGCGTGCATGCATGCCATATATGGACTATGTTGGTTAGAGGCAAATCTGCGCATTTGAGCGGCCCTCTTTCGCATGCAAGCCGACATACATGAGGCCATGATCTTCAATAGTCCCACCTAACCTCTTGATCGAGTTTACATGACTCTCTGCCGCACAACAAAAAGGTTTAAAACCGCCTCGGTCTCTGGTAAATATATATAATATATATTATAAAAATAAAAAAATATTTATAATTATAATATCATACAATCATTTTTAAAAAAATTAAT
This sequence comes from Platycarya strobilacea, assembly GCA_036898215.1. Taxonomy (NCBI): domain Eukaryota; kingdom Viridiplantae; phylum Streptophyta; class Magnoliopsida; order Fagales; family Juglandaceae; genus Platycarya; species Platycarya strobilacea. The sequence goes on from CM072547.1 coordinate 8,784,340, forward strand.
AAAATATGTGATACATATAAATAATGTATAGTAGACTTATTTTTCAAAGTATTTACACAACATTTACTTATTTTACGATTGTATATACACATTATTAGTACAAAAAACTATACAACTTCTTATTATTTATACAATTTCTACACACCACTTTTTTGTTTTAATTTTTACTTTTATCAAATATTTGATATATGGGTAATGAATAGAAGAAATATTCAATTAGTTGAGAAGAGTAAACTAAAAAAAATTGAAAAATTAAAAAAAAATATGGTGTATAGAAATTGAAGAGGATAAATAGTAATTAATATGCATGAAGACTGTTACAAATATAAAGAAATTATATTAAATAAATATACAAACAGATATAATTTTATGAAATTTATTAGACTTATTATACATATAATAAAAATAAATTTATAATTTTATTTATTACATCAAATTATATCAATTTAAATATTTATTTTCACTTTATATATAATTTATACGTATATATATTTTTTTCTCAGCGTGCATGTTTCCCATTTGTATTGATCATGGGTTGGCACACACAGGCAGAAACGTACTACTAAAATATTGGGCTGTGTGGGACCTGATTGTGGGCCATGCGACGTGCGATGAGTCTTATAATCACTATCTTGAATTTGGAACACCAACCTGTTTTGACCGTTGGATTGCTGTTTTCTACCCTTAAATTCACGTTGTAAGTGTGGACCAGCAGCTTCATGATCGAAAGGATGCACAGGTCTAGAATTGAGGACGTACATCAATCCGCATGGTCCACATTTATTGAACGTACAATGTAATTTAAAGAGTTCCAACTTTTATTTGTGCAATAATGATCTTGATCTAGGGGCCGCCTTAAAAATTTGGGGTGATTAATAATAATCCACGCGAAAGGTTAAGTACAGATATATCACTTTATAAACGTACTCTTTTAATCAATATATTAGCATAGAGCTATCTATACGTAAGGAGATTTTCTACTTTCATTTTTGGACTTATAATGAAAGGATTTGTTGTGCTTTGTATTTAATGCATTTTAACTACATTAAACATCAAAATTAAATGGTTGTAGATGTCTAATCTAGGGGTGTCAATATATTAAACGATTCATTAACTTAATACAAACACAATACGATAATAGTGAGTTAATGTTTAGTCTTAATAGATTTCGAGTTAAAACGAGTTAACCTATTATGATATAATTGCTTAACAGGCTGATAGCATGTTAACCTATTTTGACCCGTTATGATACGTTAAGAAAGTTAAAATTATAAGTATACCATTACATTTAAAAGTAAAATTGTTAGAATCTTAATTTTGATATTTTTATTATTTAAATTGTAATTCATACTTGTAGTTAGTATTATAATTTTTATAGATATTCTGGTTTTAACATTTGTATAAAATTATGTTAAGTTTAATTAAATCAAATGAACTAATTTTGGGCATATTCAACACATTTATATAAATAGGTTAAAACGTATCATATTTTTTCGTGTTAATTTATTTCTTAATATTCACTAATAAGTCCTAATAGGTTGACACGACACGGCACGTTATATTAACGGGTCATATTAAGATTTGAGATTTTGACACAATAAGGTTAACAGATTGGATTAGGGTTGACATATATAATATAATATATATGTCTTGATATGACATGAATACGACTCATTGACACGTTTGACACCTATAATTTGATCATACATATCGTATGATGATTTGTGACCAAACATCTACAACCATTTAACTCTGATGTCTAATGTAATAAAATGCATTAAATATATATATTTTAAAAATGCATTAACTATTAGAGTAATGTTACATACAAATAATTTTATGCACTAATGTGCACACTAATACATTTCTATTAACTAATTATATTTTTTATTTTAAAATTTGAATTTCTGACTAATTACATTAGATGGGTGCACATATTAATGTAAAAAATTACTTACAACCAAAATTTTCCTTATTTTGTAATATCATAAGAAAAAAAATAAATTTAAATAATTCTTATACCATTTAATTAATATGACAAATCCCTAATTAATAATGTGTTGATGTCATGTTAACGATCGAGAGCAAGACTTATAAACAGGGGCGAACTACCCCTATGCTAGGGGGCTACAACCCCCAAAGTTTTTTAAAAATTTCATATAGTATATAAATATATATAGTTTTTTTATATAACAAAATTGCCATTCCAATTTATCCAAAAATAAAAGTGCCCCCCTAATACTCAGGCTTTTAAAACTTTTATTAAAATTGTTTTCTTAAATCTCAATCCTTATCTAATTTCACTCTAATTTTTTACTTCATCTAACGGCTGACACCAAAATTTTCACATTTTACTCTAAATTTTTAAGATATGTTTACTAATCGGAGCTATGCAAAAAATTAGCAATTTTAGAAAAATCAAAGATTTATTATTTGATTGGCAGGTTAATTAATATAGTATTAATTAACTTTTCTTGTTTCTATTGCTACTATTGGGTGAACATTTTCTATCATAAAACTTATAAAAACTAGATTGTGTATTTGAATGGAAGATGAATTTCTTACAAATCATTTGCTAGTTTATATTCAAAGAAAAATTACTAAAAACTTCACTTTTGATATAATAATAGATTAATTTTATTTCATAAAAGCTCATCATCGAACTTAATTTGAATGAGAAACCCTAAGTTCATATTTTAGTTTTTTGTTTTTTGTAATTATTTCTAGCAAACTACGAAAATATTAAAAAAGAGTATTTTATAAGATAAGTTATAGATATGTATTTTTTGTATATAATTTTATAACGTATGATTATTGTTTTTATATATAATCACATATAAAAAAAAATACATATTACTTATACTTGTCAATTGTCTCTCAAATATCAAATCCTAACTTTGGTCATGTTAATAAATATATACTTTTTATTTTCTTTTTACATAAAAAGATGAGTGGTTTCCATCCATCATTCTGGAAATCATTATACTTGGACTTGAAGTCTACGGCCATGATCTTTTTGTTGCACTTGATCACGAAATTGGATTTTAAGATAGACAGATTCATTAGTAGAAGAGTTGGTGGTCTTCCATTATAGCCACGAAAATAGTATATGGCATACGTATGTATACATGATACATATGCATGTCCAAAAGTTTCAACGTACCAGGCTAGGTAACATCTAACGTGTGTGTGGCAGAAGGTAGCCAGCCAACATTGAGAAGAAAAAAAAATATGAGCACCACCATTTCGATCAATCATTTAAGCATCCAATAGTCCGTGCAAAGTCGGCCTTAATCCTTTTTTGTAGGTTCCACCGATCTTCCTAGGAATTTCGCTTCTAAAAGTTGGAAGGGTTGTTCATGGGCCCTTTAATCTCAGCACATAACTTTTCATCACACACACACACAGAATATTTTGGAGTTCAGTCTGACCGATACTCTTATTGCAGCTCTCGCTGTCCTTGACGGCGGTGGACGACATTGCCCATTCCATTAGGACTGGAGGGAGCCGACGATCCTACGGACTCATTTTCGAGTTTAAGGTCGTCGGGGTATACTGGAGGTCGCTGGGGCTCACCGTTGCAGAGGTGGGATCGCCGGTTCCCTCTGGTTCCGATGAGATGGACGGGTGGCGAGGGCTGGGTTGAGGCTGAAATTCCTTAAAAATTTATCTTCATTTTATTTTTTATTGTATTTTTATTTATTTTATTTATATTTTTTATTATATTTTTTATTATATTTTTATAACAATTTTAAGAATTTTAGGAGTGGACTACAAATTGTTGGAATGCAATCCGACCGTATCCGAGCGTCACCCATATATGTGTGTGTGGCTCAGCAAAGATATTGCTGACCATCTTATTACCTTTTCTTCTAAAATAAAAAAATTATTGGTGGATTTATTACAATTAGTAAAACTAAAAACATTTGAATATGAGATTGGTGATCAGCTTGCACTGATATGTGTGAATTAAACGCAGTAATAGAAGCTGGGCGGTGAGAGAAAATGGTACAAGAATTTATGCAGTTTTTAATACCTGAACACAGTGCTTTGGCATTGTGTGGGATAAATCTTAAGCCTTCCAAGCCTAATCTGATCAGCCGAAGACTATCCGAAGGCCGACTCGAGGGGCCTGTTGGGAGCAGACGTAATGCATGAAAATCAACAATAAAATAGAACTAATTTGCGCAAGAGCGCCTAAACACTCAAGTGCCAACAACCCCGAGTGGCATGGCTATGGTTCATGTTAGAGGCCACGTCATATTTAATGCTTAATCAAGAAGGCACGACACAAAATAATGAAAGGGTTTGTCAACTAATAGCAAACTGACAAAAAAAAAAGATCGACTTGGAGCCTGTAGGTAACACTTCCGATCCCCTTGTCAAGAGATCCTTTCGCAAGTATAAATAAGCACCTGCACCTCTCATGTGCCCATCCAATCTGCACCTCTCATGTGCCCATCCAATCTCCTATGTATCTATTTTCCTTTAAAGTACCCTGTCATTTTTTTATGTTCTAACTTTGATATTGGAAGACCCTCAACTTCCAAAACCACCCTCTTTACCTTGGTGCACACAAGAAAGACAACGTGAAACTTACGATATGGTAGTGCTTAGGTCAACGAAACTCAACATTAACAAGCATCATTAATAATATTAAGAATAATGTTATATATAGTTAAATTGTGTAATATTATATATATTTTTATAAAAAGGGTAAATCTTATTATTAACAAATTATTTTTTATAAAATAAATGTACATATTTACCCGCTCTAGAGATATAAATATTATGAGGCATGCTTGGCTGCAGCAACATGCTGGCACACTACATGCATTTGTTTTTTTTTTTCTTTTCCTACAGTGTGGCGTTGTAGCCTGGCTGCAAAAAATATTTTTTCAAATATTTTTTATCTAATATTAATGTCTATATAAATTAAAGAGTCATCTATCCTCGTTAAGTCATTTGTCATTGCTTGAGTCTTGAAATTGATACAAATTTCTTTTTTAGTTTTACTATTTTCTGACGGATGGTAACATAAATAAATGCTCATGCGTATTGATGATATAGTTTTGAATTCCATTTTGTTCAGGTATAGTATCCGGTATATTATATCCCATTGTTCTGTTTCATTCAAATTTCATCTCGTTCTGATCATTCCGATCAAATTCAAGTCGTTTCAATCCAAATTTTGGCTATTCTGATCTCTATTATGTTTTAGACTATTTTTATAATTTTTCATGTTTGAATGATATTTTTAAAATTTTAAATTCAAATGACATTTAATTAATTCTAGAATATAAAATATATTTATATACTTTTAATTTTTTGTATCTTCAAATATATCCCCTCTATTTTTTTAAATATCATTATTCTTTAATATTTTATCTATTCTTTTATTTGTTTTTGTATTTCAACTCAATTTTATATTTTTTTAATCTATATTCATTTTATAAATCTTTAATTTTTCTAATATATACACATATATATACATAATACATACTTATATATATATTTTATTAATTGTTAATTTATATATATATGTAAATATTTATATATAATTAATCTCAAAACAGTATATCATAATATACTAAAATTAAAATATTTTATTTAAATCAAAGAAATAGAATTCAAAATATTGATAGATGCACAATATAAACGCACCTGATGATCAATCGATGGCCTGACTTTGCCAACACGTCGGGGGATTTATCGAGGCCAGCCAGAGTAAGCTTTATTTTTTGTCTTGTTTTCCGTAAATTCGCCCACCTACCTACACTCTATAACAGTACACTGAATAAAGTGGAGCCACATCGATTCGGGTCATTCCCCTTTTACAATAATGTTCTTTTTAAATTCCAACACATTAAATCGAATGAAAAAACTAATAAATATTATTTTGTACGTATTATATTATATTAAAAAATACTAGTTTGTCCATCTATTTGATACTTATTTTTAACATCTTATGTGTTTTAAATTTTTTTTATTTGATAATTAAGAAAATAATTATTAATGTGTTGATATTTTTTTATATTTTTTAAAAATATTTTAAATTGATACAAAACAAAAATAAACTAATAAAAAAAAGAATTTGACCTTACAGTAAGCTACAACAGGCATTATAATACCTCTTATTATGTTATAATCGAAGTAATAATGTTATATACCATGATAAATTGTTCAATCACAGTTCTCTCTTTTTGGAAAAAAAAATTGATTTATTATTAAAAAATTAATTATTTAAAATAAATATCATATTTATTCATATATTTTTTTAAAAAATTACGTAACATTATGTTTTTTAAGATTATAAATATCATTTATTATACAAATGAATAGGCAAGATTAGAAAAAAAAAATGGACAATATTGATTGCCCGTCAAAATTTAGACGGCATTGATAGTGATGCTTATTAATAGATTTCTTCATTCAATTTTAAATAATGATAGATATAGTACATTTTGCATTATATATAAACTAAATTTATATTTAAAGATGCATATTCTCATAATACAAATGAATTTCTATTTATATAATATAATATAATATATTATATTAATTATATAATATTTTATGATAAGATGAGAATATGCATCTCTAAATTATTTATATAGGTGCGGTCTAGGGGATTATATACTTGCTAAAATATATAATAACTATGCAATTACAAAATCTACTAAGCTAATCAATAAAGATGATACAATTCAACTTAAAATAGAATAAGTAATCGGGTTTGAGGTTTTATGCCTCCGTTTTTAATGAAGCATCATTTCTATTAAGAAAAATAATTACATTCAAATCGTAGTTGGGGACGAGAGAGAAAGAAGTTTGGCATTATTATAACTGTGAGGGACTACTCGGCTTCTCCCAGCACAACTCTTATTCATTAAGAAAATTTTGAGAATCGGTTTGTCCAATACTCTTCAAAAACGGACGTCGATGGTGGTGGACAACATCGTCCATACCATTGTGACTCGAAACGGATTTAAAGTTGCATGTGACACATCGAAAGTTGCCGAAGGCCGGCGGTCACGATAGTATGGGTGATGTCGTCCACCGCCGTCGGTATCGATTCTGTATGGACTGAGATCAAATACTCTTTAAAATCTTTTTTATTTGATTTTTTTCTTATGTTTTTTATTTGATTTTATTTTTTATTGTATTTTTTAAATTTTATTTTTTTCTTCTAATTTTTATTGCATTTTTAAAAATTTTTTATTATATTTTTATTGATAAATTATTTTTAATAGAAATTGAACTGACCGATTCCCGCATTTTCCTATTATCGAATGTCGAGGGAGAGGGGGAGTGTGTAAAACCCATCAACAGCGATTGACTAGGCGTGTGTACTGGAGTAGCAGCGATTGACTAGGCGTAAAACCCATCAACACACCAAACAAAATCCTGACAAGTTTGCCGTGGCTCGTGTCCAGGCATGGCCTGAAAACCCAACTATTTTTGGGTTAAACTAATAAAATGTCGGATTGACATACAAACAAACAAACTCGGTCTTGGAGTTTAGTGTGGGATTCGTACCCACCGAACTTATCGAGAAAAAAAAAAAAAGGAAAATTTTGGATTGATCAGTCTGACAGATGTCACTGCTATTCTTTGACCATCTTTGGACCACAATCCAGGAGATCTATCATACGCTTTTATATATGCCATTTTTAGGGGTGTAAATGGTCCGGTCCGGTCTGGTCCGGTCCGGAAAATTTGTGGACCGATTTCATTCGGTTCAAAAATTCTCTCATCCTGGACCGGACCGAACAGGAGTTCGGTCCATACCGGTCCGGTCCAATTCGGTCCAGGGGCGGTCCGGTCCGGTCCAGGGGTGCCCCATATGATTTAATGGGCTAAATTTAATATATAATTCTACAATAATCAAATATTTTTTTGGTCCAAATTTAATTACTATAAATTATAATATGTTAATATTATAAAGTATATATATTATATATTAATATGTTAGTATATATTATATATTAAGTATGTTAGTAAATTATAACTAATAGTCTAATAGTCTAATAACACTTTCATATTAGTATATGTTAATAAACTATAACTAATAAGTAATAACATTATTACAATTTACATTAGTATATTATATATTTATATGTTAGTAAATAGTGATAAATTATTAATAATATATTAAATAATAATAATACACTTATTATTTATATATTAATATATAAGAGTATATATTATCTATTAATATATTAGTTAATATTAAATATTAAGTATATTAGTAAACTATAACTAATAATCTAATAGTCTAATAATATTATTACATTAGTATATGTTAATAAACAATAACTAATAAGTAATAACATTATTACAATTTACATTAGTATATTATATATTTATATGTTAGTAAATAGTAATAAATTAGTAATAAGATATTAAATAATAATAATACACTTATTATTTATATGTTAATATTATAAAAGTATATATTATATATTAATATTAATATTAAAATTTATATATTATTATTTTTATATACATATATTTTTTTAAAAAATTAAAAAAAAAAAAAAATGATTCGGTCCGGTCCGGTCCGGTCCAGGGGGATGAACTCCCTGGACCGGGACCGGACCGGAATTTTCCGGTCCATATATTTTTTGGACCGGACCGGACCGAACTCCAACCGGTCCGGTCCGGTCTCGGTCCGGGACAACCGGTCCGGTCCGGTCCGCCGGTCCGGTTCGGTCTTTTTACACCCCTAACCATTTCTCTTTTCTGTTCCAAAGTTCTCACCATGACCAGTTTTTTTTTTTTTTTTTGAAAAAGCAACAATTAATTTAATTGATAATCAAATTTGACTTGTTTGAGTCATTACAACCTGTTCAGCTTATACACCCCCTTCAATCTGTGTAGGCACATCTTCTATCCACACAATATCATGAGAATAAGAAAATGCTAATTTGTGCTATGATATTAACTTCCCTCTATATAAACCTGACCTGCTAATGAAGATGCTGAGATATCATGCTTTTTATATCATCAATAATTCTACTAAAACTAGTGTTGGTAATGGACCGGTCAGCAAACAATAAATATGAAGTGAACGTAGTGAAAATATAATAAAAAAATAAGACAATCACACAAAATACTAAGAAACACCAAAATTTTAAGTGGTTCAGTTTAACACAAATCTAAGTCTACTGTTAGGTCAGTCTCAATGAATCTACTATAACAATAGAGATGGACATAGATTGAATTACAAGATTCTTACACTAGAACATTCAATCTCACTTACAAGTTGCAAAACTCTATCTCACAAACTCAACATTTTTTTCCTTTACAAATAGCTCTCAAAATCTAAACCAAAACAGAAGAAAGGAGCTCCTCATAGCTACTGCGTTCAAATGAATGTGATATTACTTATAAGTCAAATCTCGCTCAACCTGAACGTCGAGCGAGGGTCGAACAAAGTTACGGGTTGAGTCTCGCTCGAACGGTAGCTCGAGCGAGAGTTGAGCGACGAACATACTTATGTGCTTTCAAATAATTCAAGACACATATCAACAACTAGTATAATCTTCACTTTTACTGCATATGGCCTTAACCACTTCTCGACAATCTTCTTCAAATATGATATGTGACATTTCCAAATCATGACAAAACTTGCAAGTTTTCCTTAAAGTCAAAACTTCAGCTACATTTGATGGGACCAAATGATTGTGAGTGGAACATAAAACTGCCATACTCTCTTTTTCAGAATCTCTAATAATAATCCTCATACCTAAAGTTCTTGTATGCTTGTTTATGGTCACATCCCAATTAGCTCTGCACATAATACCGAAGCTATATTTGTTGTATCCAGCTTTTCAATTAACCAATCCCAGAGTTGCTGAAAATTTACTATTTAACTATTCCATTTTTTCATATGACTATGATGTTCTGCCCACACATCTGATGTTGCTGTACATGTCCATATTACATGTGTAATTGTCTCCTTTTCCCATCCACACATCGAGCATTTTCTATCCATTTCTATGATCTTTTTTGCCAAGTTAGCCTTAGTAGGTAATATATCTTACCCCAACTTCCATAGAAAAAACTTGACTTTACATTCTAATAGCAAATTCCAGATCTGCTTCCATCTATTTGCATCTATATTAGCGAAACTTGATGATTCTCCTTGACCAATTGTTTTTCTTGTTTGTTCTAAATGATATACACTTTTAACAATCAATATACCATTTTTAGTAAACAACCAAATTTGTTTATCTTCTATAGGTTTTCTACTCAAAGGGATACTCAAAATGGTTTCAACTTCCTCCTGGCAAATATTGTTAACTATCAAAGAGGTATTCCATTCCTTTGTCTCTAGTTGAATGAGATCCCTTGCTTTGGGCTTAGCATTTAAATTCCAAACATTTGATTGCACCTTATAGGAACTAGGAGTAGGTAGCCATCTATCTTTTTTTTATTTGAATTTGGTCTCCTCTACCTATAGTCCAAATTAAACCTGATTTGAGTAAGTCTATGCTCGACAACAAGCTTCTCCATATATAAGATGGACAATTTCCAAGCTTTGCATTTAAAATATTTCCTCCTCTAAAATGTTTAGACTTGAAGCTAAATGGACATTAGACCAAGAAGGGAGTCAAGTTATACATGATGTTTGGACAACTACAACAATAATAGAAGACCTTAATCAAAATGTGCAAAATAAATTGCTTGTATGCAGACAATATTTGACCAATTGGAATGCAACAAAGACTAGAGAAGAAGGCGGGCTACTTAATGAGAAAATGATTGAACTTCAGGGGTTACAGCAACAAGAAAGTGACCATAATGTAGAAACTATAAAGAAGCTTCAAATTGAAATTAGCTTACTGCTGGAAAAATAAAACATCAAATGGAAATAGAGAGCTAAATTAAATTGGCTTCAGCATGGAGACATGAATATTAAATACTTTCATGCCTGTGCCAGCCAATGATAGAAAAATAAATATGATTACACAAGTTAGAGATACTAGAGGCCGATTATATAGTGAACTAGAAGATCTCCAAGCAGCTGTTCAAGGATACTTTGAGGAACTTTTTACATCTTCCACCCCATCACAAGAAAAAATAGCAGCTGTTTTTCAGAGCTTATACCAAGGGTCACAAATGATATGAACGTAGATTTAACAAAAGAGTTTACAAAAGAGGAAGTTTATAAAACATTGCAAGAGATGGAACCATTTAAATCAATTGACGGATTTATGCACATTTATTTCAAAAGTATTGGAGCATTGTAGGAGAAGAGGTATGTAAGGCTGTTTTGAATTTCCTCAATGGAAGTCCTTTAGATTCTAAATTGAATCATACTTATATTGCTCTAATACCTAAGGTTAATTGTCCTCTTCTTGTCATTGAATATCGGCCAATTAGTCTATGTAATATTTTGTACAAATTGATGTCTAAAGTTTTAGTAAATAGGTTGAAATACATACTTGATAAAGTGATATCAAGCAATCAGAGTGCTTTTATCAATGTTTTGAATACCGTACCGTACCGGTACCGGTACCGGTCAAGTCACTGAAACGAAATATTTCGGTACTGGTACTGTTTCGGAATAATTTATATATAAATAAATGATATATATAAATACAATTATAAATTATAATTCAAAATAACAGTCAATATATAAATAAATTATATAGATAAATATATATGTAATTAATTTAGTCTAAATTGAGGTTAAAACATAGTTAAAAAAAAAACCTGAAAGGCCGAAATCCGGTACGGGTACGGCCGGTACGACCGAAAAATCGGTCGAAACGAAATATCAACTTTTTTGTACCGGCCGGCCAGCCATGGAATATTCCGGCAGTGCCGGCCGATACGGCACGGTATTTAAAACACTGGCTTTTATATCTGAGCGTTTACTTATAGATAATGTATTGATAGCATATGAAACATTACATACCATGAAGACTAGACAAATAGAAAAAGTAGTAAGTATGGTATTGAAATTAGGTATGGCCAAAACATATGATAGAACTTAATAGAGATATGTGGAAGCTATATTAAGAAGGCTGGGGTTTGCTGAGACATGGATTAAACTAGTTATGCAATGTATTACTATTGTTAAATACTGTCTTAATGAATGGATAGCTTGATAATGTGATTGAACCATCAAGATGTATAAGACAAGAGGATTCTATTTCCTCTTACCTCTTTTTACTGTGTGATGAAGGTTTTTCAGTTATATTACAAAATGCTGAAGAAGGGGAATAGTAAAGGGAATGGCTGTATCAAAAGGTGGAATTATAATTAATCTCTTTTTTGTTGATGATTGTATTATTTTTTGTCGTACTTCATTGAATGAATGATATCATATTCAAGCACTTCTTAATAAGTACGAAAGAGCATCTGGGCAACTGATGAATAAACAAAAAACTAAGATATGTTTCAGTTCTATTACCCTAACTTTTGTGAGACAACATATTACACAACAAGCAAGGATTAGAGAATGTGGGTTTTATGAGAGATACCTAAGACTTCCACCAATGATCGGTAGATCCAAGTATAAGCCTTCTAGATATTTAAAGGAAGAGATATAGGTTAAGGTTCAAAACTGGAAAAAATAAATTTTGACACAAGCTAAAAAAGAAGTCTTAATAAAGACAATTCTTCAAGCTTTGCCTATATTTCCTATGACACTATTTCGGTTGCCAAAGAAGTTATGCTTAGAAATTACTTCTCTAATCACCAAATTTTGGTGGGGATATCAAGAAAATAGAGCAAAATTCCATGGATAAGTTGGTCTAAATTGGGGAAGTTCACGGAAAAATGGGGGTTGGATTTTAAAGATTTAGAATCATTAACACTGCAATGCTATCAAAATAGTATTGGAGAATTTTAGATCGGCCCCATTTCTTGGCTGCAAAACTGTCAATATCTTCCTCCGCAATTTATTGTGTCTTATGCACTATACTCTGTCCTTCAAAATCTCTCCTAACTAAATAAATAAAAGAAACAATTTCTACAAATTCTAACTAGATAAATTTTACACAAATCTTTAGAAAAAAAAATACTTTTTTATAAAAGCTACATTTTACAAAAGAAATTTAGAACTCGTTAATTCAACAAATAATGAAAATGATTCCATATAATGAGATAAAATGGCAGCATATATACTGTTATACAGGCAATAGTGATGCATCTCATTTTCAAATGCCGTTGGATTACATTTATAATTTAGAGAAATGATAGTTGTACCTATTAGTGAGTAAGTCTTATACAATTATTTTAAAAAGAGAAATGTTAGCATATCCATCAATTTTAACATCTCATTTTAATATTTTCTATTTTTTAATTTTTTTAATTTTAATTTAATTGTTAAAAAAATGATTATTAGTATATTAATATTTTTTTTTCTATTTTTTAAAAATAATTAAAATGAAAAAAAACATGAAAATAAAATTACAAGATTTTGCCTTGTTACTCAGGCAGCATAACAATACTATTCTAAAAAAAAAAAAAAGTGAATAAATATAACTCACATGAAAGAAAAATATATATTTTTCCAATAATCGACCACTTCACTCTTTTTTCAAAGTAGCCATATCTTCTCCACGCTTCACCACCATACTAGGCTAATTACTCTCCCATCCCTACACAGTGCAGCTGATTGATAAAGAGCTTGATGATTAACTCGTATGTAAGAAAAAGGCTACATGAAAATTTTTGAAGTATGAAAAAATAAATTTTGCATGAACTTTTATAAAAAAAAAAAAATCTCAACTTTGAAAAAGTGTAAATAAGAAAACATATTTTTAGTGAAACTCATTTTTTTTTATAACGGCCTACTTAAAATTTATCTATTTAAAATTTTTATTTAGTATTACTTATAACATATTATATATTTTGTGCTAGAAAATTAATAATATAGTTTTTTTTTTAAGAATTTGCAATCTGTAACTAATTGATATCTTATCCTCGAGAACTCCAAACTTTAATCACGGTTAAATGTTATAAACTTCGGATAACAATAAATAAAACGGAAATCGGATTTCCAACAAGAAGGTTTTACATGTTACTAAATTAGATATTTTATCTCGAATTATAAAGACCAAAATTTGATTAAAAAGAAAATGATAATATAAGAAAAAAAAATTAAGACGTTATTAATCAATTATGTGAGTTGTAATACTCTATGCTAAACATATATTTCTACTATTTAAAAAAAACTCATCAGTAAATTCATTATTTTGAAGTAGAAGATCACTAACTAAAAAATTGATGAAATCTTATATTGATAACGTACTATAAAATTAAAAAACAATAATATTTAAATAGTTGTTATTCAAACATTGAATATTAATTTTGGTACAATCAAGCGATGCCCATGTATATAGGGGACCAAGTCGGTTTGTGGCTTAAGTTGGTTTATGGGCATTAATTGAATCATGGCTTATGGCCGTCATTAGTCATACACACAAGTCGGTTTATTTATTTATTTTGAGTAAGTTTAATATATTAAATAAATAAACTGATTATAAGATATTAGTTTGAATGAAGTAGGAGTTTTTTATAATTTTTAAAAGAAAACTAATACACAATGTGATATGATACAGAATGCCAAGTGAATGGCTCTCAAAATAGGCAAATGCAGGTTGGAGCCAAATGAGTGACTCCTACCATTTTCTCGATAACAGGAATGACCACTTGGAGATGGTTTTAAACTATAGCAAAATGTCGTAGCGATGTAGTGTGTGCTATACTATGTTAGTTTAAACTGATTGTGAAGAACTACCACGTTTGCTTTCACTTGATTCTCATTTATTATGGAAAACAGAAACATAAGATAATAGCCCTAAACGGAGTCAAATCATCGAAGGCACATGTAGGACAACATCGATTGAGGCGGCGGGTGTAGGATACGCGTAACCACAAGAGAGAATCGAAGAGTTGGGACATGAAGAATCAAGGCCCCTGATGCCAATAGAGTTGTGCGTATCACCCGAAGCTGTTTCAAGATGCAATGGAGCATGATTCTCGCGTACAGTAGAAGTTGTGCATGTGTTAAACGGACGAAAAATTACTTTGAACATATAGATCGAGGACTGGAGAAGCAAGATACACCTCGCGTGTCGATTGAAGCTCGTCAAAAGACAATAGATTGATTAGTTTCAAATCTGTCGGTAAATTGAAAATAAGCATAAAAGGATGTCGAAAATGGAAAGAGAATAGTAGAAACAAAGAGGGGTTGGCATGAAAGGGAGGTGGGTGGAGTCGGAGGTCCATCCCCCTTCCCTCTAGTGAATTGTAGGTGGCAAAAGTCGCAAAGAGACATGGGAGAAGGAGAGAGAAAATGAAACGGAGCTTCGAAGATCCACAACTGAATTATACAATAATATTGATATTTTGAAAAATGCTAGAGATCCTTACTTGAAAATTTTTTGAGACTTTATTTTTTATTTTACATAATTTTTATATAAGTGTTTTAAAATAATGTTGTGATTTTTTTATATAAAAAAAATGTTTTAAGATGTTAAAAAAATCATATAAAAAAATTAAAAATTTAAGTGTTTTTAAGATGTATGTTTTATTTACAAGATTTTTTTAACATCTTAAACCATTTTTAAAAATATAAAAAAATCACAACATTATTTTAAAATACTTACATAAAAATAATGTAAAATAAAAAACTAAAAAAAAAATGTTCCAAATAAAAGTCTCTAAATAGAAATTCAAAAGTAATGATGTCAAAATAAGAATCTCTAATATTGGTCTTGATATTTTAGTTGTAATATAAAAGCAACTAGACCTCTCACTCAACCTGACAGTTTTCAACTTCTAGTTGAATTATGAATTCTCTTCTTAATTGGTTCATTCGATTAACTGTATTTTTGGTCATGATTTGCTACTCTTAAGTCTCATAACTATAATGAATTAAATGATAGAGTATTAATTGGTTGACTTAAATGATAAATATGATATTCTGCTATATTTTTCTGAAATAATAAACAGCCCAGTTACTTATAAACTTCCGTATTCAATTAACGATACTTAAATGTTAGCGATGTTAGATTTTTATTTTGGCCATTGATTGCAATATATATATATATATATATATACTAGATAAAAGTAACGAGCTTCGCACGTTTATTTAATTTAATTTTTAATAAAAATTTGAAGATTATTCATAATTAAATAGATAATAAATAATTATACGTTTTCATATATTATGAAAAAAAGAGTATTAATAAAAATAAATAAAAGTCTTATAAATAAACATTATTTATAGCTTTATCAAATTTATTTGAGATAATTTTGATTGAAATTTTAATAAAAGATTCGTTTAAGATATTATATTTTTATAATTTCAATACGGTAATCTAATATTTGTGTCATTTTGTAAAGTTTCAAAAGAAAAAACATTAAAATACCTATGTTTTTAGTCTTTGAATTTTTCTAAATTTATATAAACTTGAATTATCTACAATTTTTTTAGTTATGTGATTGTTTTTAAGAAATAATATGATTTAAAAAAAATTTAGATAGTTTATAATTTATATAAAAGAATGTTATATTATAATTTATAACATGGAATTTTAATCTTAAATATGTAAATTTATTAGATCATATATATTTCAATTAAATATCATACATATATAATATATTAATTATATTTATTGCTTGTTATTACCAATCTAATATAATTATAGTTAATTGTATATATTGTATATTTATCATCTCAAAAAATAAATAAATAATACATTCATTTTAAAATTATAAAATAATTTTTAAAGAATGAAATTATTAATTATATAATAGGAATAAATTTTCATGAATAAAATTAAACTCTCTAACGTATAAATTAATATTTCTAAGTGATGATTGCATTGTTATATTGTTACGAATGGTTTATATATATTATTATATATTCTATACTAATATTATATCATTCTATATTATTATTATTATTCTATATTTATTTTATATAAAAAAAAGTTTTAAATAAAAAAATTACCGCTATAAAAAATAGAAGTGGTGTAATTAAATTTAATGCAAGAGAATTATTTTGATAATTAATGAGTTTAATGAATTGTATTTAAAATAATATTTCTCATTAAATACAGTATTAATTTTAACAGAAATGAATGAAAAGTGTTAATTTTAACAAAAAAAAAAATGACTTAAAACAAGATTTTTCGTTAGATAACCACTTTATATATATAAAGATATATATTCCCGTTCATACTAATTCATGATAATCCAGTAAACTTAAGCACCATACGTTAAAGGCACGCTAGTGTTTTGTGAGCCATGACGTACTCCAACTAAACTTATGCCTATATATGTGAGTTTGACAGAAAAAAAAAAAAAAAACAGAGATCACGCTTTTGATCAGTCTCGACACTGAACGCTTGGTGCGATCACAAGCATGCATTTCGTGAAGATGTCACATTTTCTTTGCTGCTATAATATTTTCTTAAACCTATTCTTGCGTACGTATAAGAGTTCAAAATAGAAGCTAATTCCTATATTGCTTCAACACACTAATTTACTGTAGATTACTCGCGGTGCACGTAGTAAAAATAATTTCAACAGGACAATGCTAGCTACTCACTGCCCAACATGTCAAAGCTGGCGGTACACATTTGCATTTTTATTAAAAAATACTTTCTTTAAATATTTAAGAATTATATAATAATAGACTAGTTGTCACTTTTTTAATTATTAAGCAAATGAGAGGTAAAATCATAAAACAAAATACCATTTCCCATTTGAAATATACCAATAGGCAACCTTTTTCCATGAAAAAATATGGCTTAAAACTTAAAAGCCAGCATATGTAAGTATTCAGTACGTAATATCTGCCGGCCGGTAATTTAGGTGGAAATCAGTTTAAATCTTATCAACATCTCCGTTACGCTGGAGGCGTTTTGCATGATGATTGTGATAATTTAATTGCGACGTATTTTATTTCTTTGGACACTAGATTTAACAATTTTGCAAAAATAAGAAATTTATTGGAAGGGAGCCCTAGATGCTGCCAGCTTGGTTTTTTTAAGGTTAAGATTGAGATTGATTCCAACGTCTTTATAAATTAGATAAAGAAGGGTTCTTGTAATATCTAGTATTTAAAAGATTTTTGAGACGAGTTATATGATTATTTTAATTGCAAGAAATATATTATTATTCATGTTTTTCGTGAATGAAATATTGTTGCAAATCTTTTTGCTAAGTGGAAAGCTGAGGGTATGAATTTTAATTGGCCTGAAGATTTTATGCTATCCAAACATTTAAGAGGCATTCTTCCTATAGACAAAATGGGTCTTCCTAACATGAGAACTTCATAATGTTGTGTTTGATAAGATATTCATTTGATTTTGTTTCGTCTCATGGGTGTGATTTTTTACAAGTCTTTTATTTTGTTTTGTCATTGTTTGGATTTGTCTATATTTGATTTTGTAAGTGAATATTATGATTGGTTATAAGTTATTTTTTTGACGTCTGGGTTTTAGTCTTTATGTTTTATTTGCAATCTTTAGATATCTGATGGTAATTACGATATTTTTCTATAAAAAGTGAGAACATATTAATAAATTTGGGATGAAATTACTATTAAATATATGATTATCGGCTTTTCAATTAAAAAAAAAATGAATGAAATCCCCCACATTCGAAGTGAAGTGACGTGCAGTATTGAATCCCTATTTCAAATTGCCGTCTCAGTTCCCGACTCGCAGCTGCCTACCGCGAAATTTAACCGTCGGACATGCCAGCGTACACAACAGTGCATGCATGCTTTTCAACTTTGTGCATGTAACTAAACGTGCGTGATTTGCAAGTTTTTTTTATATTATTAAATTAAATTAAGATAAAAAATAAAAGTTAAATAAAATATTATTAAAAATATATATTTTTAAAATTATTTTTATTTTTAAAATAAAGAAATTAAAATTTTATTTTCTGTAATTTTTTTAAAATATAATAATTAGATGTAATAAAATAAATTAAAATGAAATGAATTAAAAAAAAAGAGGCTTAATATATATCTTAATCCACGTTATTATATATAGAAAAACGGCCAAGTACTTGACCGGATGATAATAACTTAAAAAATTATATTTTAAAATGAAAAATATTTTTGTCAAGAGCAATGCTGTAAGTTTGTCTCGATAACAAAATTTTTCCTTATTTTTCTTAGTTTTAAATATTTTTTGAAAAAAAGAAACAAATTTATTATATTATTAAAAAATATTTTTTTTAATTACTAAATAAAACCTAATTAAAAAAATTTGATTTAAAATTTTAGTTTGTGATTTAGCAATATTTCTGTTTTATAAAAAAAAAAAGGATATAAAAGTAACTTTTCAGGTAGCAAATAGCAATAGGAGCGTACGATCCAGTACTCTCCTGGTTAATGTCTCCGTCTCATCATTTATTGGCTCCACGATGCGACCGTCGCGAAGGACATCTTGTCCTCTGCTTCCTAAACTTCTTGGGACTTTGCGTACTTATGATTCCCTTGCTAGTTGCTACTCTCTTCTCTTCCAACCAACTTATGTGCACTTTCTACGTCGTTTAAAAATAAGACATTACTTACTAAAAGCGATTATTAACTGTGTAAGAACGTTAGTAATGATTTTATTAAAATTTTTTTAAAAAAATAATTTTATATATAATTTTTTAAAAAATTAATCATATTTAATTAATAATAAAAAAATATTTTTTCATTTATAAATAATAATTTTCCAAAACTCTCATTTTAAAAAGTGTGTAAAATTATATTTAAAAAAAAAAATTTAACAAGATCAATACTAATATTCTAATCATGCTACATTTTGAATACAATTAGCTCCATAAAAAAATTGTAATATTTTAATTATAATTACATAATTTTTCTAATAATAATTAAAATAATACAAATACCTTTCTTTTTTCGTTCATAGTGTCCATGACATTTAAAATAACAATATTTCCTGTCGAATATGATTATAGGTTTTGTTTGAATTTGAAATTGAGATAGAATAAAATTTAAAAATTAAATAAATTATTATTATTATTATGAGATTTAAAAAAGTTGAATTAAAATTTAAAGAAATTGAATTAAAATTTAAAAAAATTATATTTTATATAAAACTTTTAAAAAATATAATAATAAATTTCAACTGCTCAATATATTACTTTTATTCCACGAGAGTAATTTCTGTTGTAATATGTCAATTATATCCACCTTGATGGAATAAGTGAGATTATCCACTCTTTGCTTAAAAAAAAAAAAAAAAAGTGAGATTATCGCCATTTTACTTTCTGTCATGGGTCACGGGTGGCTGGGACTTCTGGGCAGGGAAGAAGTCGTCCTAGGGAAGGAAAGTTACCCGCTATGTTTCAGTCTATATGGGCCCTAAAATTTATTATTTTGATTATTTTCTTTCAATAACTGATATTTGCCTCCACAAAAATCACCTCTTAATTATATCTATGTATAATTACAAAAATCATATAATTATAAAAATTAATTTATATAATAATAAAATTATATATAATATGTTAAATCTATGTTATAATCTAAATAATTTTATAGTCTAATATATCACATTAAATTAAGTTAATTTGTAAATATATTTTAATATGAAATTTATTTATAGCTAATAGATTTTAGGTCCTGTTTGATTTAGAAAATAAGAAGAGTTAAGATGAGTTTAGTTTATTTTTTAATATTATTATTATTTTAAGATTTGAAAAAGATATATTAGAATTTAAAAACTATGTACAAGAACTTGTGTTTTATAAAAAAATAATTATAAAAATATAATAATAAAATGAAGATAAATTGAAATGAATTGAAATGAGTTGCAAATATACGTTTACTAGGTGCTCAATTTCTCCGGAATATATTATCAAATTTCTCTCCAAAACTATTTAAATGAATTGTGGAAATCAATTCCTAATTCACTTACGTCGTGTTTATTGCTGCCGGACTTGATTTGGCCGATTATAGGAAAAGCAAAATTTTAATCTTGGGACTGATTTGTTTTTGATAAGATAATATAAAAATTAAAAATTAAATAAAATATTATTATATTATATATTTTTAATATTAGTTTTATTTTAAAAATTAAAAAAGTTAATTTAAAATTTATAAAAATTAAATTGTTTATTTTATTTTGTATATAAATTTAAAATAATAATAATAATAAAATGAGATAAAAAGTTTTATAAGCCTCGATGTATTTCCTACAAGCATGCACTTCACTTGTTCAGAGATGTTCTCCTTGGTTTCACCGTGAAGTTGTTCTTCTCTATTGTTTTCAGGTAAAATAGAAGAATCAATTCAAGCAGCATCTCTCGATCTCGCAAACAATGGTGACTTCTAAATTTCTTTCTTTGGGGAGGCGCATAATACAGTAAAATAGGCATCTGAAACTAATATATCATTAAACTAAGATCATCTCAATTTAATCTAATTTTAGGCCCAATTTATTTATAAAAATGAAATAAAAAATTTAAAATACATTTTAAATTTATTATTATACTTTTTTAAATTTTCATATAAAATATAATAACAAAATTCAACTTTTTAAAATTTTAAAATACATTTTTCAATCTCAAAATAAAAAAATATTAAAAAAAAATATTACAATAATACTTTATTTTATTTTATCTCATTTCATTTCTAAAAAAAAATCAGACCTTAAATTAAATTTTTAATTATCAAATTATTAAACTTATACCCACTTAAAAGTTATTTAGATATAAAATTCATAATATTTTTTCAATTCAATATTTTTTTTATTGGCAAAACTTCCAATTTTTTTCAAACTTTTTTATAAATAAATTTAAATATATCACAACTCATCTTAAATAAATTATATAAAGTTGACTCTCATTTCAATTTATTACTATCCATAAATAATTTAATTAAACTTAACTTTCAAACTTGGATAGATATATTCGGATCTCCATATTCACCAACGTACCCACTTGGGCCCTTTCTTCCCCCTCTCTCACTCCTTTTTAATTTTAATTAGATCTGTATGTACTGAAATTTCACTGTTGTTGTAATTATCATTGGTTTTTGCCCGTAAACAAAGCAAAAATAATTAAGGCATGCGAAATGGAGCAAGTAGGAGAACCAGGCCACTTCAAACTTTTTACTCTCTCACACTCATACCAATGTTCTCTCTCTCTACACGCGCACACACATTCATCCCTGCGCTGTCTTCCTCTGCGTGACTCTCTCTCCTACAGCCTTCATTAGCACAATCAAATGCCCCTTCTGGTCCTCACCTTCTCTTTCTCCTCTTTTGTCCCGCATATATTAAGCCCAACCACACCGTTTCTCCTCGTTAAACTTAAAACTCCTCACTTCCTCTCTGGTACCGCTCCATTAACAACGATGCTTCTCCTTCTCCTTCTTTTTCTCCTTTCTGGTCCGCCTCTCACTGTCTCTCTCAACCAAGAGGGCCTTTACCTTCGCAGCCTCAAGAACTCCCTCGAAGACCCGGACTCCACCCTCTCTGCCTGGAACGAACGCGACGGCACCCCATGCAACTGGCCTGGGGTTACTTGCGACCCCATTTCCCACTCCGTCCACTCTCTCAACCTCTCCAACACCAACCTCGCCGGCCCTTTCCCTTCTCTCCTCTGCCGTCTCCCCAACCTCGCTTTCATCTCCTTCTTCAACAACTCCATCAACTCCACCCTTCCTCCCGACGTGTCCACTTGTCGAAGTCTCCAACACCTCGATCTCTCTCAGAATCTTCTCACGGGCGAGCTCCCCCACACCCTAGCTGACCTACCCAGTCTCCGGTACCTAGACTTAACTGGCAATAATTTCTCGGGTGATATACCGGACACCTTTGGGCGGTTTCAAGAACTCGAGGTTCTCTCCCTGGTTTACAATCTTTTGGACGGGACCATTCCGGCATTCTTGGGAAACATAAGTACTCTCAAAATGCTTAACCTTTCTTATAACCCGTTTTTCCCTGGCGGGATCCCGCCGGAACTCGGGAACTTGACGAATCTCGAGGTGATGTGGCTCACGGACTGTAACTTGGTGGGTGAGATTCCTGACTCACTGGGCCAACTCAAGAAACTCACCGATTTGGACCTGGCGCTCAATGCTTTGCACGGGCCTATCCCTAGGTCTCTCACTGAGTTGAGCAGCGTGGTCCAGATTGAGCTTTACAACAACTCATTGTCGGGCGGGTTTCCTCCGGGGATGTCCAACTTGACTGCATTGCGGCTTCTCGACGTGTCGATGAACGAGTTGACAGGGACGATTCCGGATGAGTTGTGTCGGTTACCTCTCGAAAGCCTCAATCTTTACGAGAACCGATTAGAGGGAAGCTTGCCTGAGAGTATTGCCAACTCGACCGGCTTATACGAGCTCAGACTGTTTCGGAATGGGCTCACCGGCGAATTACCCAAAAACCTCGGCAGGAACTCGCCACTTAAATGGCTCGACATTTCGAGCAACCAGTTTTCCGGCGAACTTCCGGCTTCTTTGTGTCAAAAGGGGGCGCTGGAAGAGCTTTTGATGATATACAACCGCTTATCGGGTCCAATCCCGGAGAGTCTTGGCGAGTGCCAGAGTTTGACCCGTGTGCGTCTGGGTTTCAATCGGTTTTCTGGCGAAGTACCGGCTGGCTTTTGGGGTCTCCCACGCGTGTCTCTGCTTGAACTCGTTGGGAACTCCTTCTCGGGCCAAATCGCGAAGACAATTGTTGGTGCGGCAAATCTTTCGAGTTTACTCTTGTCTACGAACAAGTTTTCGGGTCCGATCCCAGATGAGATTGGATGGTTGGGTAATCTGGTTGAGTTTTCGGGTTACAATAATTGTTTCAGCGGGTCATTGCCTGTGAGTATTGTGAATCTTGAGCAGCTTGGGATTCTTGATCTTCACAACAATGAACTTTCTGGAGAGCTTCCAAGTGGAGTTAAATCTTGGAAAAAGCTTAACGAGCTGAATCTAGCGAATAACAAGTTTACAGGGAAGATACCCGAGGAGATTGGGAGGTTGTCTGTGCTTAATTACCTTGATCTTTCAATAAATCAATTTTCTGGGAAAATCCCATTTGGATTACAGAATTTGAAGCTCAATCAGCTGAATTTATCATACAATCGACTATCGGGTGAGCTTCCCCCGTTGTTTTCCAAGGAAACTTATATGAATAGCTTTGTGGGTAATCCTGGTTTGTGTGGAGATTTGGAGGGTTTGTGCGATGGGAAAGAGGAAGCTAAGAGCAGCGGTTATGTTTGGTTGCTTCGGACAATTTTTGCCGTTGCTGGGTTAGTGTTTGTTGTGGGCGTAGTTTGGTTTTACTTCAAGTACAGGAACTTCAAGATGGCGAAGAGAGAAATCGACAAGTCGAAATGGACGTTAATGTCGTTTCATAAACTGGGCTTTAGTGAATACGAGATATTGGATTGCCTCGACGAAGATAGTGTGATTGGTAGTGGGTCTTCCGGAAAGGTGTATAAGGTTGTGCTAAGCAGTGGCGAGGTTGTTGCGGTGAAGAAACTTTGGGTCGGGCTGAGGAAAGATTGCGAGAGTGTCGATGTCGAGAAAGGTCATGTTCGTGACAATGTCTTTGATGCAGAGGTTGAGACTTTGGGAAAGATTAGGCACAAGAACATCGTAAAGCTATGGTGTTGCTGCACCACACGGGACTGCAAGCTATTGGTTTATGAGTACATGCCTAATGGCAGTTTGGGCGATTTGCTGCATAGTAGTAAAGGAGGTTTGCTGGATTGGCCAACGAGGTACAAGATTGCTTTGGATGCGGCTGAGGGACTTTCTTATTTGCATCACGATTGTGTTCCTCCAATTGTCCACCGAGATGTGAAATCGAACAATATTTTGTTGGATGGGGATTTTGGTGCTCGTGTGGCAGATTTTGGAGTGGCTAAGGTTGTTGATTCCACCGGAAAGGGACCTAAATCCATGTCAGTCATCGCTGGATCATGTGGGTACATTGCACCAGGTTAGTCACTTTTAAACTTCTGGTATATATAAAGTCTTTGTTTTGAGCTCAAAATTTGAGTGCCCTTTTGCTTGAAACTTGTTTCAGAATATGCATACACGCTTAGAGTGAACGAGAAGAGCGACATATACAGTTTTGGCGTTGTGGTTCTTGAGTTGGTGACAGGGAAACTCCCGGTTGGCCCGGAGTTTGGGGAGAAGGATTTGGTGAAGTGGGTGTGTACCACATTGGATCAGAAAGGCGTGGAGCATGTTCTTGATCCCAAAATTGATTCTTGTTACAAGGTAGACATGTGCAAGGTTCTCAACATTGGGCTTCTCTGCACCAGTCCTCTCCCAATCAATCGTCCTTCCATGAGAAGGGTGGTGAAAATGTTGCAAGAAGTTTGTCCTGAGAACCTGTCCAAGTTGCCAAAAAAAGATGGAAAATTGACTCCTTATTACTATGAAGATACCTCAGATCATGGAAGTGTGGCTTAAGAACTTGGGTTCAAGTTTTATACTTTAATTGGCTTACAAAATATATATTAATATCCATGGATGGGTGGGTGGTAGCTTTTCTTTTCTTTTACATTTTCTTAAGCTAACTCCACATAATTAGATCCACTCTGTGTTTGTGGGGGAAAAGTGAAAGAGTTCAAAAGTGTAGCACTGTAGAGGGAGTGGATTTTTTTTTAAATGTAAAGTAATACATCCTTGATGGATTTATCCAAAAAGATTGCGGAGCTGCTTGCATTCACACCTCATCTTGAGAATGATGTTAGTACTGTTTCTTGACGGTGGACTTTCTCCCTGGCATCATTCAGGCGATTTTGAAAATGTAAACCTTTGGCGGTTCATTGTCATGAATAATGCTAGTTTTTACTTCTGTTTTGACGAGAAGATCCATATAATAGGGAATCTGTGTGAGAATACACTGCGGTTTATGCTATACTGTTTAAGAGCATTGTTATTAGATTCGGCATCTCGATTTTTAAAATTCGAAGATTATGTAATTCTTTCATTTTTAGTTAATTACTCAATACTTCAAATCTACATTAGATTAGCTATTATATTCTCTATAATAATAAAATATTTTTAATTTTAATTATTTATAAATTTTATAAATTTATTTATATTTTATAAATTTATTTTCATAATCTTCAATAACTTTCAATAATCATATACATTTTCATTTTCATTTTCATTTTCACAATCTAACAATTTATAAGATAATAATCTCATATGTACATAGATGGTAAAATCTCATATGGAAATAAAATATAATTAAAAAATATATTTAGATTTGCTAGAATATTTTTCATATCTGAAAAGAAGAATACATTTACTGCAATTTTAAGATGAAAAGAATTAGGCTAATTTAATGTGGAATAAATGTAGATGATATTTGTTAAATTGAAAAATGAAAACGTATTTGACTAATTCAATGCCGATCTCAAGAGGCATATGGGAAAGAGGGCAGCGGCCTATAAATCAAATTCAATTAAGAAGGGAGTTAGTTGTTAAGGTTGATACAGAAAGGGCCCCTCCCATTTAATTGAAATAGCTCCCTCTCTTTGGGCTGGAGTCCAGATATACAGCCTACTTGATCGGAAATGAGCAGGATATCTCACTGGTAATTTGGGGCTGGTCCTACCCACATTCAAGTGTCAAAAAAATCAAATTTCAGGCCAATGTGCAACTTCTTCCTATTTGCTATGGTTCAATGAAAGTATTAGAGATATTATTCTCTTTTTATACCGCCTAATGATTATCATTAAGTCCTGCAAAATGTTATGAAAATAATTTGGTAGGGGGTGTGTATTTATTTATGAATGTGATAGGATGGGCAAAAACTAGTCTTGAAAAAGCTCAATTACTAATGCAAACAAACGGCCTGCACTGAGAGTGAGAGCCGTCTGTTGTGGCTCTAATTTGCGGAGGTACAATTTTGGCACACCCCATTCATTACTCAACTCAGTTGGGCAGCTTCCTCGTGAAAGCGTTGTCAAAATTTGAAAGCCTAAAGGCATAGGTAGTCCCGTGAAGAGGGCAAGAGTTATGCAATGGAGAATGTACTTTCGCTTTCAAACTCTATAATACCCAATTAATGCACTTATTGTTTCTTGCCTTGATTTCAAAGATTAGTACCGACTTTGAAAGCTTCGACTTCGTAGAAGAAAGGTATGAGATTCTGGATCTCCTTAGATCATGACGCAGAGAGCCCTCATCCTTAATCAGAGATATTTGGCTAAGAATAATGTAGCTTTTGCCTGCTCTGTTCTTCACTTACATATTTTTCTTAGGCACTCAATTATGTTGTTTTTTGGTCCAACGGTAGTGCCTTGTAAAATAGGTTCTGTTGGGATAGTGATGTGAGAGTGATGTAAGGAGAAATAATTTTAGATAAGGAAAATTCTACTTGCCGGCCCTGATCTGGGGACTACATGTGCACGCCCTACGTGGATTTTTTAAAATAAAACCCAAACGAATCGTTTTATTTAAGTAAAAAATGAGTGCTTTGATGACCTGGTCCTTTCATCTCCTTCCTCAAAACATCAATCCCCTTCCTCGACGCTCTAAGCCCCTGTCCCCTTATCAAATCAAGAATGAGCACTACTATGCATCATCCTAATATTTTACCAACACCACACACTCTGCTCAGTTGTCAGTTTTCTTTTTTTTCTACTTCCTTGTTCCCTTTTTTTTTTTTTTTTTATAAAACGACTACATTACATTTTATTAAGAAATAAAATTACATCTTTGACAAGTAAGAATAGGACAAATCCCATAATATAAGCCAAACTAAACTTCGATCAGTAGCATTCCCACACACAAGTGGCGGACATTATCCAACTACTAAGCACTCTCAAGTGACAAAACCAACAAAAATTTCTATATGTTTGTCTGAGAGAGTGACACTTTGAATAATAGATGAAAATGTCTCCACCCTCCGAGGAGAGAAAGAGAATCACCATTTTCATCTTTCAAAGGAGGGGAGGGTAGAAAATCCCCAACCTCCAAAGGAGGGGAGGAAAGTACAATTCTGGAATAAAATTATTCCATCTTATTACAAACTACTAGCAACAAAACAAACACACAACCCAAATATAAAAACACTAAAATAAGGAGTCTCGTCGCTGGCGGTGGCGTGTGGGACACACATGGCGGAAAGGTAGGGTCGCGGTAGGCGGAGGTCTCGAACTCGGCAGAAACCACCTTGGGAGGTGGCGCATGGGGAAGCAAACCCCCTGCTTCTGAACACGCGGCAGCTATTAGCGAAAGGTCGCCCCCGCCTGAGAGATCAGTGCCTTGCGACGCAAGTGGCGGGGCGCGTTGGGGTTGAAGCTTGCGGGCTTTGAGCTTAATGCCGTTCGTACCTTCAGAACAGGATTTGAAAACCTCCCAAACCAAATGTCGTGCAACCCCAATCCGATTACCAACATCCTAGGGGCCAAAACAAGTTGTCGGTACATCTGCAAAAGCAAAATAGAAGGGGATGGGGAAGAGAAAGGGGGGCGAGAGAGAAGAAAAGAGAAGAGAAAAATAAAAAACAAAAACTGGAATGGAGGGGGGAAGAAGAGGGACAGAAGGGGGGGGGGGGGGAGCCGAAGCTCCCACCTCCTAGCGGCGCAGCTCTGAGTAAGGAAAAAAAGTAGGGTTTCAAACGAGAGGGAGGAGGGAGCAAAAGGTCCTGCGGTTCCAAGATCTACTTCCTTGTTTCCTAGCTAGATTTATTCAGTGTTGCCCTTTTCTCTCACTCTCTTTCTTTGCTTCCTTAATCTTTCTCTCTATCTCTCTTCTCTTTCTTTGTAGCTTTTGCCACTTGCTCTACTTTCTAGTTTCTTAGGTTGTTTATCTTGCCTTTCTAATTGCTGGGGTGCTTTAGGATGGGACAAGGAAAGCGAAACCGAGAGTCGTGCGATTGCTTTTGAGAGATGGGTAGTAGTAACGATTGATGCAAAAAAAAAAAGACAGGAATCGAGTTGGAGGGGCGAGGTATTTATTGTAGCAATTAAAAAAATGGACTGATTTGGGGGAAAAAGTTAGGAAGATGATTTACTGTAGGAAAGACTCGAGGTATTACACATAATTATCAGAACTTGGCAATTTTTTGAAGGAGAAGAAAACCAGAGAAAGCGTTGGAAATTGAGAAAAAAAATTAGGAGAGACAGAGCTAGTTAGTTGTTTCCATTGAAGAAACCAGCATTTTTTGGGAGAAATTTTTATTGACAATTTTTGTGTAGCATGCTGGTTTCTCCCACTCGAGGATCATGCCGCTTTCTCCCAGTAAAATTCTCATGGAGGACTGAGTCTTGATGAACCGAATCACAGTGGGTTAAAAAAAAGTGATCAAAACGAAAATGAAGGTCTAAATTCTGGCACAAATCTTGATGAATTCTGAAACAAAATGAATCATGAGGGATTGTTTTGCTAGGATTTACTCTTTTTAATTTGCGTGTACAAGAGTTGGGGGTATGTTTTTGAGCCGTGTAAGTTGAAAATCCGTGACATGGCGACCAAACCGGGTTCGCCATGTCACGGTGTGTATAGTGGGCGTTTTAGACCGGCCTATGTTTATATTTATTCAATCAAGTATTCCTTTCTCAGCCCCTCTCTCTCTCTCTCTCATCTCCTCTGGCAATGTTTATATTTCGTTCCACTAGAACGAAATACTTCGATATCAGTACTGTTTAGTGTACCGTTTCAGAATACTCTATATATAAAAAAATTATATATATATAAATACATATATAAATTATATTTCAAAATAATAGTCAATATATGAATAAATTATATATATATATAAATAACTTAGTCTAAATTAGGATAAAAAAATAGTAAGAAATGAAAAAAAAATTTCGAAATCCAGTATAGGCCAGTACACATGGCCGGTACAAAACAGACCCAATTTCTATACCGACTACTGTTTCAATATGGCATGTACCGGTTGTAATAGCCGGTACGATACGAAATTCAAAACTATGACCTCTGGTATTGCAGGAGTAGGCCGAGATAGGAAAAAAGGTAGTGGACATAACTGTAACGAGCCTCGCATCTCCCTTTTAAGCTCACTTTTTTTATTTACTCAATGTTCTTGTCTTTCATATGAATTAATAATCTCTTGCTTCTACTAAAGCTTCAAAGTTGATCAGTATAATCCAAAAAGGTGAATTGGCTCATTTGTTATGGGTAGTACGGAAGAACTTACCCACTAAGATGGCATATTTACTAATATGTGAATTGCAGGTGTTTTATTGTCGCATTTGCATGGTCTCTTATAATTCTGAATTTCTAACAAACTTTCTCTTCTCACTTAGAAAAGTTTATTTCATATTACTTCTTTGTAAAGGGGTTTACTCTAATTTATTCTCATACTGGTATTTAGTATGTTTTTTTTACTAGTGATGGTTTTCAATTTGTTTCTTTCTTGATATGTGGCTAGAGATTGTTATTCCTACCCTTGGTGTATTAGAGGTTGTTTAGAACTTCTTATTTTTATTTTCTTGCTCCAATTGGCTCCGATAGTGTTTATGTGCTTTTACTCATTTGTAGAAGTTCTACAACAGTTAGTACAGGGGAATCCTAGTCCAGTAATAATCTTTTTTATTAAGTGTATTCGACAAAATCTTCTCCACAGTCTCCGCTTGAGGTGCTTGGTCGATGGTGGAAGATGTCAGTGGTGGGCAGTGGAGGACACTAATAATCTTTTTTATTGTGTTCGAAAAAAAATCTTCTCCACTTGAGATGTTCTGTTAATGGTGGAGGAGGACAGTGATGGATAGTGGAGGACATGACCACTCCCTTGATGGTGGAGGAGTCCATTGATGGGAAGCAAACAAAGTTGACAAGAGGGAAAATCTTCTACTTTCCATAATTCTTGCTGTTTGTTTATGAAATATGAACTAGGGACAATTTGGTCATTCTAATGCTACACACATGCACAAATGCATAGGCCTGCAAAAGGAGTCCCTTTATGGGATTGTATGTAGCAGTGGCATTTAGATAATAATTAAAAGATGAATACAATATTATTAAAACATATTTTTTAATACTATTATTTTTTTGAAATTTTAAAAAATTAAATTGAGATTTGGAAAATTTGAATTGTTTATAGCATTGGCATTAGTTTTATCAAATTTTCATTCAAAATTTGATGGAAAGTACAAGTTTAATGAAAAATCAACACTAACACCTCCACATCAATAATCCCACATTGGATGCATCAAAATAATAATATAATATACAATTTATGAAACTAATAAACACTATTATAATTTATTCATCCAACAAAAATCTTAAAAGACAATAAAAATTATTTTAATGGGTAAATAGTAGGCTTTCATATTTGAAAGATGAGATGAAGTTACTGTATAAAGCCTTTCATGGTTTCATTTGATGGACCCAATACAGAAATATCTTAAGTAAATACATCAAATTTACATTTGTATTAACTTTTGATGAAGCTAATATCAATGCTCTTATTGTATTGTGTCAGATAAATACATCTTAACAGGATGGATGCCTCAAGTCTTGCACTCATACCATTCGTAACAAATCAATGAAGGTCCAACTCACATCTATGCTTATTCTAAAAACATTTTGTCAATATTACATTCTTGTAAGTTGGAGGACACCCAAGTGGGGCTGACCCCTTCCTTGATTGCTTGAAACGTATGGCTTAAGCAATACGTTATTTGTAGTTGCAAACTGCAGGTTTATTACATATTAAGGATTGGCCTTTATGGCCAGCTGTATGGGTTGGCTATATATAACCCCCTTCAGATGTTTTTTGGAACTATCTGAAAAAGGCAAAGGTTTCTCTCTTTTGTTCTCTCTTAAAATAATATTTAAACTGTGGATGTGTTGAGTGTTACTCTAATTATACATTGCTACCAAGAGAAAATGCCTGAGATTTGCTAAATTGGAGAAACTTGTGGAGTAATTTTATAAGTTGAGTTTGAGGTATTTTTCCATTGTGTTTTCTAATATTGGTAGCAGAGATTTTCTAATTATTCTCAGTTTACAATTTTTAATTAACATCTACTTGTAAACTGTATGGGGGCCATTTTTGATCTTATATATTTCTCTCTCTTCGTGTGGGACGTTGAGCACATAGTGATGCTGCGTCTTTTTTTTTTTTTTTTAATCTCCATGGTGTTGTTTTGCGCTCCTACAATAGTAGTTTTCTTAAACAAAATGTTGGCCGCTTAAGAGGTTGTGCTGCGCGCATCAAGGTGGCATTGCACTAGAGGTGCAACGCTCGCGCCAAGGTGGCGCTACGCGCACCACTAGGGTACTGCACGCCCATAGGGTGCCATGCACACCACATGGATGCCATAGTGGCACTTAGTTGATTTTTACGGCGAAAGAGGCAGTTGCGACAGCCTGTGGTGGTGCGGTGATTATTTGTGGCAACTTCTGCAACCTTGCTGCAATGTGGTTGAAGATGACTTATGTCACTTAATTTGGGCTGGGCTTCGGTTTCGGCCTAGTGCCTTCTTTGTTTTAAAAAAATTGTTTTGTTACGTGGCCTAACACCATTTGTTTGTTTTAAATAAAAAAAATTACAAAAGTGGCACCCATGGGTTTCGAACCTTGGACCATAGGATGAACAAGGCTAACGCGCACCACTAGGTTGTGACCGTCCTTTGGTCTAGGTGGGGGTTGTAAATGTATTTGTTATATATTTATTTCGTTTCAATTAAAAAAATATTTTTTTTGGCATGATTTAATATATGTTTAGATATATTTCCTGTTGTAACATGTGATTTTTTATTTAATACTTTAGATGAAATGTTATAACATGGGAATATATGGTGATATTCATGCTATTTTTTTATTCCATAATGTTATATTACATGTGATATTTTATTTAATTTTTTTATTAAATGTGATTACATGTATGTATGCATTGAACATGTGGATATGTTATTATTTTATCATGTATAAATGTTAGGCTTGTATGATTAGACATAAACTTTAATTTATTTTAGTGGCAAAAAAAAAAAAATTCATTAAGTAGTCTTAGTTAGAATTGTATTGACCCTCGTAAGAACTGTAAATGCATTAATAGAATAAGAAAAAAGGTCTGTAATGATTTTATATGAACCATCTTTGTAGGCTGACCCAATAGATTATTGTGATTTTGGTAGGATCTATCTTTACGCGTGACTAAAACTATGTGACTATTTTAGATAGTTGGAGTATGATTAAGATTTATGATGATTAAATCTTCCATATTTATTTTAAACTTGCGCAAGAATTAGGTTAGAAATTTAATAACTGGATATTGTGTTGCAATAGATAATTTTGAAGCCTAGCAATTTTTCGATCTTACAACATGTTTAAATTATTTTTTATTCTAGCTTGTATGAACACGACAGATTTTTAGGTGTGAAATGACATCCAAGAGTATAGTTGTCGATTTAAACAAAAGGTAGAAATTGGATGAGGAGAATTATGACATATGGCATTACAAGATCCAATATGTTTTAGATGAACAAAAGATTGTAGAGGTATTGTCTCACTCCCTGACTAAGCCTAAGAAAGGGGACTCGGGACAATACAAGTTAGATGAATTAGCCTATACTAAATGGACTAAGAAAAATGAGTGTGCGTGCATGATAATGTTAAGCAACATGCACAATGATCTAATGTGTGAGTTTGAGACCTATGACACTACCCAAAGTTTGTGGGAGACTTTAAAGCCAAAGTTTGGTGGAATTTCAACTACTAGGTTGCGTGGATTAATAATGAGATTTGCCTCCTATAAGATGCGTTTTGACCACACAATGAAGCAGCATCTTAGGACTATATCGACCATCATCCGCGAACTTAAGTCGGCAAGAAACAACTTGACTGATGAACAGTAAGTCTAGGTAGTGACAAGATCACTACCGAATTCTTGTTAGAATATGAGTCAGAACCTAATGCACAACGAGAATATCAAAGACTTTAATGATGTCTTGCATTACTTGGAATTGAAGGCTGAGTGTCTAGAGGTTGCTAAGCTCAATTATTCGACCTATGTGGCTGAGTCTGGTTCACGCAAAGTATCAAGGCCTAAGCGCAAAAAATTCAAGAATGGGGTAGCTACTAGAAAAGTTAAGAAAGTGTGAGGAACTTCTCAACGCAGCAAGATAAACAAGTGTGGGAAGAACAAGTCGAAATTAGAGTGTTTCAACTATGGAAAGAAATACCACTTTATTCGTGACTGCACTAAGCCAAAGAAGGTACACTCTAACTTTTCTCGCATTATTTTTGTAACTAGCCATGTGATGATTGCTCATTCCTATTTTGTGTTGATTGTTGATTCAAGAGTGACCAAACACATAGCGCGAGATAGAGTTGGATTTGTGGAGTATCGCTGTATTCCAGCTGAGAGCCGTGATATCAATGTGGAGAATGGAGCTAGCGTGGAGATGTTAGGACTTAGTACCTACAAGTTGGACTTACGGGGTGGCCGCACTTTTTTTCTCCACAATATGCTATACGTTCCTAAGATTTGATGAAACTAGGGGTGTCAAAATGTGTAATCGTGTTGTGCTCGTGCTGTGTCAAGATGTGTATATTACACTTAAAGGGTCAACACAAACACGCCTGTTAAGAGTTTCATTTCAAAAATCTCAAAATTAACACAATCCTTTAAGATAACGTGTTGACATGATATGACCCGTTAATACACGTTAGTTGATACAATAAATTTATACAACATGACAAGACACGGCATGATCTGACACATTTCAACCCGTTGACATGTTTAGACCCATTTGTTGAGTAATATATTTAATACAAGTATTAAAATATAAATGATAGTAGGGGTGAACAAAAAAGCCGTTTATCCGACCCGTCCGTTATTTCGACCCGACCCGACCCGACAATATCGACCCGCTAAACTTGAAAGCGGAACTGCTTGATTTCGATACCCGTTATTGATTGAAATGGAAATAACCGATTAGCCGTTAAGTCTGATACCCTTCGCAGCAAATCCCTTGTCTGGAGCCAAATACCCTTCATAGTGAATCCCTTCGCAGCCTAGAGCCGTTGAAGTCGCCGAATGGCGACGTAAGGGTGGACGGGATGATTAACGTGGTCGCGCACGATATCGTCAAGCTAGCGACGAATCCTTTGGTTAATGCCTGGTACATCAGACAAGATCCTAACTTTCCGGTGGAGATTGGGCTTCGCTTGTGGCAAGTGCGGGAAGAGAATTGTAGTTCTTCATCTCCGGCAAGTTTCTCTTCTCCTTTCATCTTGCGCCGATTGGGAATCGTAGTTCTTCATCTCCGGCAAGTATCGAGAAGTTTTTATTTGGCTTTAATTGAAAAATAAAAAACCCACAAAAATTAGAAGTGAAAATGGAATAACGAAAAACCCGATAAGAGATCGGGTCGGGAATTCGGTTGTCGGATATTCGGCTTAACGGGATTGTTTGTTATCGGGTCGGGTCGGAAGACTTGTTCACGGATCGGGTCGGGTCGGATGCACACCCTTAAATGATAGATATAAAACATAAAATATTAAAATATACCACAAATATGATTCACAGTCGCAAGTGACACAATCATACCACCACAGTCCAAACATTATAAAATATTAAAATTATATCTCAAATATAAATTATAACAAACAACACATGTTGTAAATTTATTAATTATACAATCTCAAATATGATAAAAACATAAATTTAAATACGATTAGAACTTGCAGAAGGAGGTGGAGCTGCTGGAGCATTGTCATTGCCTTTGTTGATGTTCAACTCCATTACATCTTTGATTATCTCATCCAATTTAAGATCTTCTTGTATTTCTATATTAAAAAAAAACATCAGTAAACAAAATTATTAAGCATTTCCTCTATAAGTTGACAATGCAAAAAAAAATGTGTAGGTAACTAAATTATTCAATCAACATTAGTAAATAGTTATATATATGTAGATGGGATCGATATTGAGCATATATATATATATATATATATAAACCTGAAGATTTTGAAAAGAATAGTTGTTGCCAAAGCTAAATGTAAGTGAACTGGAAAGGGGAGGTCCGTATAGGGTGTAGATGTGTATAATGCATAGGTATATAAATCAAGGGAAGCATAGGGGAAAATAAAAAAGATTTATCTTTGAGTTATTTATCTCATTACTTTGACACTTTGTGCCACAAAAATCCTATTGGAAACCCAAGACCAAAATCCAAATGTCACGTGCATTTCATGCCATATATATGTAGGCTACTCAATATGTAACTATAAGTAGTAAGGAGATCACAAACATATCATGTAAAGATTGCTTTCAAAGAAGGGGAGCAATCAATCAATATAAAAATAAATGACCCAAACATGCCCCTAGGAAGTTAAAACCAATGGCATAAAAAATAAGGAAGAAAAGCAATGACACTTCAAAATCTCATGAAATCTAATTTATAACCTCCTGCATGTTGATTGTTCAGAAAACAATCTATATGCCTCTATAAATTGAAGAAGGTAAATATTTATTAAATGATTGGAAAAATAAAAGCCTTTCAACACACACAAAAAGAGGAATTATTTATTTATTTATTTATTTATCAAGCATCACATGAAAGTTTGTTTTAAGTTGTTTCATCAGCAATGTACCAGTGCACCCGATAGTTATGAATCTATGAAGCAGATTCCTTAGAAGTTCAGTCTTATAGTCAACTTCTTGATGGGTCCTTGGTTGGGATTTGGTATATAGGTCTTCAGGAATTGTGTGGTATAAAATTATGGGATTTTGATGACATTTGAGCAACTCAAATTAGAAATAAAGGTTGCAGAAAATTTATTGCAACAGGTTGTTTGATACGGGTTGTCTTCACTCCCTAAACACTAACTATATGACTCCCTATTTCCTTGACTATTCCATTCATATTTTTTTGTATTTGAAAAACCCAAATAACGTCATAAGGGGACTTTCTCTAAAGTAAAAGCTAAAAGGACACACTGATGTCTCTACCACTCATATTTACACACGCATACTTATACAAATAATCTCTAATATCCACATATCTTAGACCAAGCATGCATTTCTCTATTAGTCTATAATATAACCAACTATAAAAAACAACTATTTTTTTATGAGTGTAAAACCAATTATAAAAGAACAAGTAACCATATAATTTCTAAATCTTATTTTGCTCATCGCTATATAACCAATCTCTTGTGCAGACTAATGCTTCAACAATATCTGTTTTTAGTGCACTCCAAAACTTATCAATGATACGCCCATCAATACTAAAAGTAGATTTAGATGCAACTGTAGAAATTGAAACACTCAAAACGTCATGAGCCATTTTGGCAAGATCAGGGTAATGAAATTCATTTTCTTTCCAAAATGAAAGAATGTAAATCTTTGCATAGAAGTCTTCCCTAGGTTCATCCAAGTAAAGATCCAATTAACCTTTTTGATGGACATTAACATCATCATGTTCAAATGTTTGAAATTTCTGCACAAAAAAAAAAACTATTTCTTAATGATATGTGAATTGAAACAACAATATAATTTAAATCATTGAACAAAAATATTATTTGATATTACCTTAATTATCTTTTTAATCCTATTTTTTTTCGCTGATACATTTTAACCAAATTTGCATTGACAGTATTCTTAGAAATAATTGGAATATTAGGGGTACAAATATTGTAATAAAGATCTCACCCCCGAGTATTCAACAAACCAAAAAAGCAAGTCATGCTTGACAATAACGGCTACCGATATTTTTCTATATTCTTCAAGGTTAAATTTAGAATTACTTACCGACATAGCTCTACTATTTTGTCCCAAGATCATCTTACCAACATCTCATGAATTTATCCTAGGGCATATATCAATGTGATGCTTCATATTTCCGATTCTATTTTTGTTAAATGCGATGTACATAGCTCCACACAGCTTGTACCTAACTCGTGGTTTCTTATCCTCAAATTTCTGAGAATCAGGAACCATTTCAAAAGTATTCCACACGTATGACCGTTTCTTTCATTTTGTTTTAACTTTCGTAGTTTGAAAAATTTCTCCTTCAACTTCAAACTGGTCCAAGTCAAGAAAATCATTATTTTCACATTTTGCCTCAATCATCTGACAACAAACAACAAAATAAGCAACACAGATGAACCTTCTATTTTGATTTAGTGATGTGATTGTAGTATTATATAATACAAAACAAGATGTTAAAGCAGCAAGATAAATTTGTATTCTCTTGATTATTTAGAGAACCGACTAGCTAGGCCAAAATAGGCTATTATTTTCCCCCTTTGCATGTATTGATCATTATTTTCCTAACATTCTTCAAACCTTGTCTGGCAGATGTTGTGATTTCATTTGAAATAAGTGATTTTATTGAATTAGCTGAAGTGCTGGATCCAAGTTGGACTGACCCACAAGTAATTTGTAGTCAAAAGGATGCATTAGTTAAAAGTGGATTAGGGCCATTAAGGTTGCTAGTTTTGGCTTTAGAGGGCCTGCATAAATATAAAGTAGTATTCTACAAAATATTTAAAGACCATGACAAATATGTGGTGCTGATGTGTAGCGACCAAAGAAGGTCTCTCTCTCTCTCTCTCTCTCTCTCATAAAGTCATCAAAAGTACTGTTGCCATACTTCTGTAAACAAACAAAGAAGGAAAATATTCTGGAAAACAGAGCAAGAATCGAAGAGCAAAATGAAAAAATCCCCTTCTATATTCTAGATAAATCGAAATGAACTGTATACACAGTGTTTTATACTATTATTGTTAATGAGTATAAAATACATTTAAATTCTATTACATACTTTCTGATTATTTACAAATAAGCCACTCTATTTCTAACAACTTCAAACTTTGAAACTCATTTTGGGTGTAAATCGTGTGGCAGATCTTCCTTGAATCAACTCTTTCGATATGTGTAATATCAAGATTTTCTCATACTTGTTCAATTTCAAACATTGAGTCATTTAACTCTTCAATAAAAAGAAATGATTGTTCCAATGAAAAATCGCATACAAGGAAGCTTATAAGTTATAAGTTATAAGTTATATAGCTACTTGTTCGTGTAAAATTATTTGCAAGCACACATAATCGCAATAAGTAGTAAAGTGTTTATAGAAAACAGATGTCAAACCCATAGGTATAAATGATGCTATTTAATTTACTAAATTAATTACAATTTGAAAAATCGAAAATAATTTAAATGATTCTACAATCTAAATTAAACTAAGTTACATAACAAAAATAAATTTACGAATAAAAAATAACAAAACTTAAAATCTAAGTGTATAAAAATATAATAGGAATGGATCTAGAGCAGTTGATTTCACCTAACAAATTCCACATAATTTATTTTTCATAATTATTAAATTTCAATAATCTCATTTTGATGATTAAAAATTTCTTCACTATTCAATATCTTCTCTCAAATAATATTAAAAATATTTCTAACTAACAACTCCATATCTTTATGTGAATTTAATTAATTGGAGACTCATTACGTTTTTTGAATTTTCTAAAAAATCATATTAGTCGCGATAAAGTATCTCTACTTTCACTCAACTAATGTTATTATGTTCTAGAATTAAAATAACAAATCACATCTCGGTTTCATTGTAATTCAATTGATTAAACAATAATTCGTAAAAAATTATAAGTATTAAGAGTAAAATTAAACACTCATTCATAGAAATATTTAAAATAAATTAATTCAGAATATAAACTGTGTGTTCAATACTACACTACATCAATGCTTTAGAAAATAAAATTTAGTTCATAATAAAATTAAAAAAAAACTAATAAACCTCATGTTTTTCATTAAAATCGGTTAATGAAACATGTAGCTATCGCATCTATTTTTTAGATCCTTTTCAGAAAAACTCTAATAAAATCTTTCTGCACCTCTCGGCATGTCCTATTTTATTTTTCTCTTCACAGGTCTGGTTTCCCTACGGCGCCAAACATCAACTGCATATATATGTACTCTAAGGTCCAACGTTAAGTGCCATGCCCCAATTGAATCCAAAGTGTAAATTAATTCTCAATCTAACTCTAATTCCAGCCCATTGAAATGCCGTCTCCTATAAGGAGTTAATATGCCGGGCTCAAATCCATTTCTTGTGAGTTCAGATCAAAGTGTGGCCACCGCTTATTTTCAATTCCAATTCCATTTGTCGTGCGCAACAAAGTTTTATCATGCAGCCCTTTCGCAACTCCCTTCATGTATTAATTCAATAAATTTCAAAAGCAGGTTGCGGGCCCATATCTATTATTAAGTGCCCTTACTTTTTATCTCCAAATCCAATTAAATTGCCCCATTGTATCCTGCGGTACTTGAATAAAATCTAAAGTCACATAGGCCCATGTCCATTATTTGGTGCAGGTCTTTCTTGCTTTTAAATTCCATGCGTGTGCGTAGATGTGGTGCGCCGAGTGAGTTTGATTGAGCTCTTATATATATATATATATATATATATATATACAAAAAAAAAATCACAAAAAAAAAAAATCTAAAGAAATATAAGAAAACTAACAATTTTAATAAGTAAAAAGGTAATAAAAATCATGTAAAAAATTACATTTATCACTACTAGCCAGGAGCTTTGATTTGTGTGGAAAAAAATGTTTTTGAGTAGAATAAAACACAAATAATTCCTCCTAACTTTTTGAACCAAAGATTAAATGCACATCGCGTGAAATTTTTGTTGGAAATTGCTCATGAATTTATAATATGCTGTCTTGAGCATTCTTCAAGCATCCATTGTTCAAAATATATGAAAATAAATTGCTGCTTGGCTAACCCATACTTTTACATTACCAATTTGTGCATAAAAATATTAATGTCAAATAAGTAATGGAAAAATAAAATAGCAATCTAGAAGAACAACTCAAACAAACAAAGGAAGAATAAAATATAAATAAAAAACTCTAACAACTTGCCCCTAAAAAACCAAACCCTAGCCCTAACCCTAACCCTAACAAAATTACAAAACTAATCTCAAGTTTTCAAATAAGGACTCATGACGACGATTCTTGAGAAAAACTCACGGCTTGAATACAGTGGTTGATGTCGTGAATTGTAATGATTCGATCTCTGCAGTCAGCATGAGGCTTGAAGACGAAGATGAAGGAACTCAGTGACTCATGGTGTGAGAAAAAATAAGGGTCAAGGTACAGTTACGCCGCTATGTGGGCTGCCAACGACGACGAGGAGGGGGCGGAGTTCATGAGACTAGAGACTAGAGACTAGAGAGAAGTTTATCTGGGAAAGCTCAAAGCCGAAAAGGATTTACTGATTTAGGGGGGACGGCGTGCGTATTACATGATTTAGGACTTTTTTGAAATTAAGGGTAGAAAGGTAAATTCATTTCTTAATAGGTCTTAATGGGTTGACACAATTTGACCCGAAACTTGTTAAGGTTAAATACTAACCCGTTTTATCGTGTCGTGTTTGTTTCGTGTTAACGAGTCATGTTATAAATTTCCACCCCTAGATGAAACTTACTTTTTATAGTTACTATATTAAAACTTGGTTTTCGGATAATATTTGAAAAGAATTATGGTTCTTTTTATTTGGGCCATGTGTTTTATGATAATACTTTTCTTCAAGACGGTTTTATGATCTTGGATTTGGATTATTCAAATATGAATGAGTTTATTGCTTTTCTTTCTACATATAATAATCTAGATTTATATAAATGACATGCTAGGCTTGA
The DNA here is from genome assembly GCA_036898215.1 of Platycarya strobilacea. NCBI lineage: Eukaryota > Viridiplantae > Streptophyta > Magnoliopsida > Fagales > Juglandaceae > Platycarya > Platycarya strobilacea. The sequence goes on from CM072547.1 coordinate 8,825,971, forward strand.
CTATATAGGACAAGATAGAATGACTCGGATAGCTAGAGAAGGCTTGATAGGCAATTTTGCTAAGACCATCTTGCTTATATGTGAATATTGTCTAATGGAAAAAGTTAAGAGAAATCATTTGGAAAAGTCACTAGAGCATGTTTTCCATTGCAATTAGTTCACTTAGACATTTGTGGTCCAATGAGTGTAAGGGTAACGCATGGAGGTGTCTACTTCATCACATTTACAGATGACTTTTCACGTTATGATCATATCTATTTAGTGTCCCATAAGTCTGAAGCATTGGAGTGCTTTAGGCAATATCTAAGAATGATTGAGAATCAGTTAGACAAGAGTTTAAAAACTTTAAGAATCAATCGAGAATGAGAATATCTCTCTGAGCAATTTAAAAGGCTCTATGATGAAAAATGAATCAAACAATAATTGACAATGCCGAGTACATCACAGCAAAATAGTGTAGCAGAAATGAGAAATTGAACACTGCTTGAAATGATTAAGTCAATGATGGCGCAAGAAAACTTATCAATTTCTTTTTGGGTGATGCACTTTTGACTGCTACCTACATTCTTAATCAAATGTCCTCCAAATCAGTAATTTCTACCCATATGACCTATGGACCGGTGAGAAGTCCAATTTGAATAACTAGCGGCCATGGGGTTCAACGAGTTTTATTCACGATCTTTCTCATAAGTATGAGAAGTTAGGCCCTAGGGGGAAGAAGTGTATCATTAGATGTTGGGACAAAGCAAGTTCCAAGAAAGAATAGGTTGGCTTCCAGCTCCATTTCGGTCAGCATCCTGCTCTCAAGGCGGTGGAGTCCTGAGGCGAACTACTTATTGCTGTGTTGCCCCAACCCAAGGAAGGGCATTTGGTGAGGAGTATAGTTTTGAGGGAGGGAAAGCGTGGTCTTTCTCCTAATTTTGATAAAAGTCACTTATTCACTAGTGGAGTTCCAGCGATTGTCAAGGAAGAGTTGCTCAACATTCTTAAAGTACTCAAAACACTCTAAAGGGTATGTGTTAATAGATGAACAAACTGATACAAGTGTGACTGAGATTGAGTCGCGAGATGTAGATTTCATTGAAGATGAGTTTCCAGGTAGATGTGAGGTTGATAGGAGTTTAGAACTTCATGAGATTGTGGAATAAGAGGAAAGTGCTCTAAGGAATTTAGTGGACAATGAGGAAGAATTCTTCAAACTCCCATAAACTATAAAAAGGACTTGAATTCGAGTGGGAGCACACCACTTGTCAATGAATCACAACAACCTCAATTGCGTAGAAGTACACTTGAAAGTATTCACCGTCATCGTTTTGAGATTGAAGGGGAAGCTTTTATGGTAGTTTTGCATGATGATGATGAGCCTATGACAATTCATGAGACTCTCTCATCTTCTACTAAAGATGAATGGATGAAAGCACTTAATGATGAAATTGATCCTATGAGGACTAACCAAGCCAGGGGTTTGGTTGATCAATCGACAAGGCATAAGGCTGTTGGAAACAATGGATTCTTAAGATCAAATGCAAGTCGAATGTGTTGAATCCAAGGTTTCAAATTTCATATCTACCTGTAGATTTTGATGATAACAAATAAATTAAAGTTTCAAACTCAAATTATTTACGCAATGGAGTGAAGCGCACATCAAGTATAAAAGAACAAGTCTACAAATGAAACTTATAGATTATTTTTGTACATCTCTTGATAAAATTCGAAATTGGATTAATACTCCAAATTACTCTTTTTTCTCATAAAATATCAAATTACTTTTTTCACATATGCAAGACATTTTTAAATGTCTTAGTTTTGAAAATTATGTTTTTCACATGTGTATAACATCATCAAACAAAATAATTTTAAAAATTATATTTTTTTTTTATGAAAACTTAAATTTATAAGATGATTGATTATCATATTTGACATGTGCATATTTTGTTTGAAAGTCTTGAAGGGAGGTGGTGTGTTTTTTTTTACAAATGCAAAATGTAGATGATTTTGTTTGAGAATCTTAAAAGATGGTTGTGTATTTTTTTGACAAATGTAAAAGATAGATGATTTTATTAGAAAATCTTAAAGGGTGGTTGTGTATTTTTTTAACATATGTAAAAAGAAAATGATTTGGTTTTTTAAATAAATCATGCTCATTTTGTCATGTATGAAAAGTAAAAGATTAAGTTTGATTTCTTTGAAAAATGAATGGAGTTGTCTTTGACAAATGCAAAAAGGAAATGTTTTTATTTGAATTTTTTGAAAAGTGAATAGTGCTCTTATTTGACATATGAATTTTTTCAAATTTGAAATTGAAAACTCATTTGCCTATAAATAGCTCACTTGAATTTTACAAAAATCATAACAAGAGCTTACACATCTATTGCTAAGTTTTGCATCATTTTTTCAAAACTCTCATTCTCTATTTTCTAAAGTTTTGAGCCTTAATTCTTATTCTTTTTGTGAGAGATATAGGTTGCGCTGTATTGTTTCTATCTCACTTATTAAGAAGTGTACTTTGATAGTCTACCCACTATTAACTATTGTATCAGCAATAGGGTGGGTATAACCCTTGTGTATGTAAAAGGTGTTTTACACGGGAAATAGTTAAATCACCAAGTGTGAGGTGATTGGAAGTGTAGAGGGTATTCTACACAGATTCTTTGGAGCGGTGCTGCTCAAAGGTGTAATAGGTTTCTATCTTCACCTAAAGGAGATTGAATAGTAAATTTAGGATCTTCAAGGGGTAGCTTGAGGCGAGGACGTAGATAGTAGGGCTGAATCTCGTAAAAATACTGAGTTTGCTTTTTCTTACCCTACTCTTTACATTTCTTACTGCTTTATATTATGTTTATATTTAATATTGTGTATTTGATTTATAAGTATTAATTTTTTAATATAACCCAATTCACCCCCCCTCTTGTGTTAGTCATCTGGACAACAGAATGGATTAACAAATAGACACAAAACTCACTTAGTGGTGAAAGGATATACTCAATAAGAGGGTATAGACTATGAGGAAACGTTTTCACCAGTAGTGAGGTTTGCCTCGATTCACCTAATTCTAGTTATAGTAGCAAATATGGATTTGGAACTCTAATAGATGGACGTTAAGAAAACATTTCTCAATGGAGAATTAGATGAGGAGATCTATATGAATCAACTAATGGGTTTTATGATCAAAGGTTAACCGCGCGAAGTGTGCACGCTCAAACAGTTTATATATGGCCTAAAGTAATCATCTAGACAATTGTATCTCAGATTCCATTGAGCCATTCTCTTGAATGGGTTTACGATAATCATGAAGAACCATTGTGTCTATGTCAAAAGGTCCAAGAAGAGTTTCATTATGTTATCATTGTATGTTGAAGATATATTACTAGTTGGAAATGATAAAGGATTGATAGTTGCTACGAAAAAATGGTTATCCTTCAATTTTGAGATAAAGAATATGGGTGAGGCATATACATTTTGGAGTTAAGATCTACAGAGATCGCTCAAAGAGACTTTTGTATTTGTCCCAACAGACTTATATAAATAAAGTTCTCGAACACTTCCTAATGAATGGATGTAAATCCATTGACACCCTGTTGCAAGAAGCGAGAACTTGTTCAAAGATTTGTGTCCTAAGACTTAAAGAGAAAAGAAAAAGATGGCCCGTGTCCCTTGTACTAATGCTGTGGGTAGTTTGATGTATGCAATGATGTGTACTCGGCCTGATATATGCTATATAGTTGGCTTAATGAGTTGATTTCAATATAACCCCGGACTGGTTCACTGGAAAACAGTCAAAAGGATTATGCGATATGTCAAGGAAACTACGGTGTATATGCTATGCCATCATGGTTCAGATTTACAGCTAGGAGGTTACAATAATGCTGATTAGGGCAGTGACCTAGATGAGCGCAAATCAACTATTGGGTATGTCTTTCTGCTCAACAAAAGCGTTATTACATAGAGTAGTAAGAAACAACCCTGTATAGCTTTATCCACATGGAGACAACATACATAACTTGTTCTGCAGTAGTTCAAGAAGCTATTTGGTTATGGAGGTTCTTTAAGCATTTAAATATTGGGATGGATACCTCAGATCTGGTGACGATATTCTACGATAGCATAACAGCTCTCGCATATACTAAGAACTCAAAATTTCATGAAAAAACCAAACACATCAACATCAAATATCACTACATCAGAGATATGGTAGCGCAAAAGGAAGTGGTTCTGAAACACTTTTCTACGAGTCGCATGGTTGTTGATCCTTTAAAAAAATCTATTGCAAGAGATGTGTTTGAGACTCATGTTAGGAATCTAGGACTGCGTAGATTGTAAATGTAATTTGTGTTTCAAATGACATTGAGATGTAAGTTTTCCTTTGGGATATTAATACAATATGATCCAGTTCTTGTCTTTATCGTATTGTTTTTTTTTCTAATACACACACACACAAGATATACCAACAGATTTAAATTGGCTCACTCATATGAGCGATCGTCTCTAGCGCTTGAGTAATGAGTAGAGATGAGACATTGTGTCCCTAAGCACTTGTCCAAAAGGATAAATTGGTTGACACGAATATATGTTGTCTTAGTGGAAACTAAGATAAGTTCTATCGAGAAGACTGTGTATGGATTACCCACTATCCATGTTGCCTGTGGTTAGCCATATGAAAGATTCTCTTTGACGCCTTGAAGGCGTGCAAATAAAGAAACTTGGGTTAGACGTTTAAAGAGCGGCTAGACGAAGATTTGTATGGTGTTAATATAGACATATGCTCTTTGAGAAAGAGAAATTCATCGTAGCATGTGTTTCATACTATATGTGCTTATTCGACCATATGAGTAAGTGAGTAAATAATTTCTCTCTTTCTCACTTTGTGAGTCTCATTTTTTAAAGTGTCATTTACCTTTGACTATTGCACGAGATAGAGATTGTGATGTCTGCTACTTTGGCATGCTGTATATAGCCATGATTGATACGATCAAAAAAGGCATTGCTGGGAAAGCAGTTCGACCAAAGTTGAATGATATGAGTGCAAAGGAATGATTCTTCGATATCGTATCTTCGATAGTATTTGCTAATGTCAAACTATGACGCTACATATTAATAGTGGCTAAGGTTGTGAACGCATTGAAATGATTGGAGGTAGTCAAGTATTATTCCAAGTTTATTTTTCATTAACTAAAGAGGGTTCGAAAATGCTTGATTTTATGCGATCGAATGAGTTTAGGAAATGACTTGACACTTTAGGGATGTTACTATGCTAATATTCTTTGGGAGAAATTTGGTGTAAATACTCCCACCTTACTACAAATGTGCTAGGTGGTTGCACGATTTATTTACTTGTATGGACAAAATTGATAACATTAGAGAAATGCAGACTTGGGGTTATACCCACCATGTGCGAGTGAGAGATGTAAGTTAGAATGGCACCCATGTGGGGCTGACCCCCTCCTTGATTGCTTGAAGCGTATGGCTTAGTTACCTGCAGTTACAAACTGCAGGTTTATTACACATTAATGATTGTGGCCTTTATGGCCAGTCGTATGGGGTGGCTATATATAGCCCCCCTTAGATTTCTTTAGAACTATATGAAAAAAGCAAAACTTTCTCTCTTTTGTTCTCTCTTAAAATAGTATTTAGGTTGTGGATGTGTTGAGTGTTATTCTAGTTTTATATTGTATAGTTTATTTTGCCACTAAAATAAAACACTTGGGATTTGTTAGACTGAATAAACTTGTGGAGTAATTTTATAAACTAAATTTAAGGTATTTTTCTACTATGTTTTCTAACAATTCTAGATGGAAACTAAATATATAAGCACTTCATTCACATAAACATACTGTAATAGTAGACTCAAAACTCATACAAGAGAAATGCTTTATCTCCCAATGATTTCTCCCTATAGCAAAATAATTTTTTCAATTTTTTTATTTAATTATTAAAAAATTATTTTTTAATGATGATATGAATTTTTTTTTCTTTTTTAAAAATATTTATGAATAAAAAAAATTATATTATTCGAGATACATCTCTCAAGAGATGTAGCATCACTCATAAATTAATGTGATATGTTATATTGTAATTTTTTTCTTAAAAATTGTAAAACAGATATGATATGTCACTCAAATCACGACTGTTTATAAATTTAGATCTATTTGTGAATCTAGCCATTCTCAGTTACATAAAAGCGTATCCTCCCGTTTATAAATTTCGTAATTTTTCTGCTTTTACTTCGTCCCTGGGAATGGGCTTGTTTGAGTTTGACCTTATCAAGTCTCGAACTTGAAATCCACTTTTGTTGGACTGTCCGGATAAGTCCACTTTTAGAGGTTTGCCCTCATGGCTGGACGGACAGCAATACTAGTAGTAGTGGCCCGTGGGTTTCAGACTAGAGCATATTATTAAAGAATTAATAATGAAAATGAGCACCATCATTTTTATTTTATTACTAATGTATTTAATTTTTTTTTAATGGTTAAAGCTTTATCACTAGTGTATTTATGCATATTTATATTTATTTCACCTCTAATCAATTATTTCACTTTGTTGGTTACGGTTGGGATGGATTTTCATGATAGATTCGGCCGCATAGGACAATTTTAGGCAACCTGATCATGTTCTTTTTTAGTAAGCAATTTCATGTTACTTGTTCATACACACGCTATATTCAGTCTATTGCATTGGTACGCCACGTATAATAATGGGTATGGTGATAATTATATGGCTTTTTGTAGGGCTGTTCTCTAACCCGAACCGAAACGCTATCGGGCATTTCCGACCTGACCCGTGTATGATGTCCTTCCGCCCTTCCGTTAACCGCTCGCCCGATTTATCCGATAATTTCATTTTCTCAGTAGACAAACACATTATTGGAACTGTTTTTTGGCGAATAAAAGCAAAAATATACCAACCCTCTCTTCGAATTTCAGGCGTTGATAATCGAAAAAAAAAACATTAAACCTAATACAAAAATACACGAACACCAAACCGTAGCTCGATTACCTGATAAATTTTTTATTTTTTTGAAACAAGCGGCATAATCCAAGAACACAGGCCCTAATACAAGAATCTAATAATGCAAAACCTTAACAACCCGAATCCAAGAAAAGTAAGAGATAAACCCTAAATCTAAGAAGTGAACCGAACGATCGGATGAACTCCATTAACCAAAATCGATTAACCAAACTTGATTAACCTGATCCGACGATGAACTCGAGTCTTTTGAGCCTTCTTTTTTTCGAACAACTGAGATTAGATCAAAGAGCGAACTCATCGAGGGAACATTGCGCAAAGCCTAACAATGTGCTCTAGTGGCTTTGCCGTCGCAATTTTTCCGCTACCAGAGACTTCGTGGTCATCTTCCATAACCGCCGGAATGTTATCCGGTGACGGCGACAACATTGCTATTGGGAGAGAGCAAGAGACCGAGAGAGATAGAGAAGAGAGAGAGATGGGGACTGAATGAGAATGAAAAAGGTCCAAGCGTAAGAGGTTTTAATCGGTAACGGGTATACCCGTTTCCGATTCTAACTGTTATCGGGTCGGCATTTCGGATCGGAAGTAATCGAAATAACGGGTCGAGTCGGAAATTGGGTTATTTGTACCGTCCTAGCTTTTTGCATGATTCTCACAAGCTTAAAAAATTATGTACATATGTTAGGGGTTTTGACTTTTTTGTTTTTTCCAAACTAGTGGTTATAATTTAATTATTTTTAAACAAATCTTTGGGGTTAAGTGCCTATTTAAAAAGATTCAGGCTTTGTAATGAAAACGAGATGGGAACATTTGACCCTACACAAATATTAATGGGGCCAATAAGATTATGTGTTTCAGCTATCTGCAGGTGAGCACCAAAACTATGCACTTTGGTGGTTCTAACTAAAACGTTAAAAGGCCGATATATCAATATTCCTAATATCGCCATGCATGCCAAACTACGCCTCATGTGCTCGATAGATCGATAACTTTCACTTGATTAGTACTTTTCATCGTTTATTTGTGCCACACAAGACACATGTAGCAGGAGATGCATGCGGTCTCGAGTGTGGAAGGACGAATAGCAATCACACCTACTTCCTATTAATCAATTTGGGATATAATATTACAACTTCTCTCTTCCGTAGAAAAATCAGAAGCCCAATCCCAAATCAAGAGCAACCTAAGCAAACGTCATGTTTAATTAAGGAGGCGGCCAACCGTGAACAAAACGAAAGGCACAACTAAAAACCATGGAAAGTTTCCAACTTTCTCACCCATCTAACCCCCCTCAATAGTCAAACCGATGCCCTCTATTTTCTTCCTGATCATATCTGTCATTGATTGGTGTTTTGGTTCCTTACCAACTTTGAATCTCACATATCATATAAGCCGATTCCAACACCGTCATATTGACCAGCCAACTCCTTTCCTCTTTCCATATCCAAAGCGCTCTACCGAGTCAAACCCTGCAAACAGAACGAAGATGAATCCAATCCAGCATATTTCTTATTACGTTGTCATGGTTTGCCTATCCATCTCTCTCATCGTTCTTGGTATTGTTCTCTACTTTAGTTGCAAAAAGAGATCTGTTGAATCCGAAGAACCACTTTCTGTTTCCGTCAAGCCTTCATGTGCTCGTGCATACTCATTGACGGATATTGATACTGCCACTGATGGTTTCAACCAACGCAGAATTGTCGGCGGGGGCCGCCTAGGAACTGTATATGCAGGCATACTTGTGGAAGGAGAACTAGTTGCTATTAAGCGGATTCATCCACGGCTTGTTCTGAGCAATGCGGGATTTGGGTTTTCAAAGGTGATCAAATCACTTTCTTTAGCCCAACACCCCCATGTGGTGCCGATTATAGGCTTTTCAGAAGCTCCTGGTGAGAGAATTATATTAATGGAGTTTGTTGGCATGGCGAGTTTGGATTTCTATTTACATCAAAACCCAGATGGGGCGTCTCTGTTGGATTGGGGCCATCGTTTGAGAATTGCCGCCGGGGCTGCTCGGGGACTCGAATATCTGCACGAAGGCATCGCACCCAATATAGTCCACGGTTGTATCAAGGCCTCAAATATTTTGATTGATGTAAAGTTTTGTGCTAGAGTTTGTGATTATGGGCTATCTTTTATGGCACCACCAGGCGGGAATGTGGATGATGAGTATTTGGGTGATAGAGGAGGTGGTGTTTGCAAGGAGAGTGATGTTTATGGTTTTGGGGTGCTTTTGCTAGAACTTTTGAGTGGGAGAGGAAGTGAAGAAATGCTACTCGTTAAATGGGCATTGCCATTGATCAAGGACATGAAGTTTTATGAACTTTTGGATCCAAGACTAGTAATTCCTTCTGATATAAAATCTCTTGTTAGACTGGCTAAAGTTGCTTCAGCTTGTGTCGGTAACTCAAGGAAGTGCAGGCCTTCCATGGGTCAAGTGGCATCAATTTTGAACAATTTAGAGATGGAGGTATGCCTTTGATTCACAGGTCTGTTCCAAACGAGCTAATGATGCAGTTGATCAGTTACAATATTCAGCGCAATTCAGAGACGGATTTTGAACAAATTGATGCCCCTTTAAGTTACGGCAGCTGCAGGGCTAGTCAAGTACTACTGGTCTAAAATGGTTGCTGCTAATTAATATCCTTTGCAGAGAATTTTCAAGAGGCCGAAAATGAAGAAATAGGAGAAAATGGGAGGTATTTGACTCTCATCAAATGACATCTTTGAGAATTTTGTGGGTTTGAACTTTGAAACGTCTTTGCCATGGAATGCAAAGGTGGGATGGTGCCTCCATGTTTTGGACGGTGTGTTTATCTTTCGTTTGCGTGTGGCCGGTAAAGGTTAGGGTGGGAGATCGCTCTAGCGTTGAAGGGACCCATTCCAATCTCCCAATCAATTAACCTCTTATTTTATGGTTATGCACTACTTTTTTGGCTTGTCATTGCTTAATCATTTGATTAAACATCATCCGTATATCATTAATGTAAAGTTATAAACAAGGCCATCGGCTACAAAGGATTTGTGTTTTATTTTTTCGTCTTTTAGCCAAATGCTAGAATAAATGTTCACATGCTGGATAGTATCCACATTTTATTATTTTTTGGCAGGACGGTATCTTTTTTGTTGTCACTTCCTATTGATGATCTAATTATTATTAAAATTTTGCGTTTCTGTCTGATCTGGTGGCTGGGTGCCTTAAAATAATATAATGGTTTTTAATTATATTAATTTTATATTATAAAATTAATATAAAATTTAATATAAGTTAGGTATTACTTATATTGTATCATTATTTCTTTATAATTAAGTCATTATTTCTTATACGATTTTTTTAATATCTTAAAATATAATTTAAAAATAAAAATTAATATAATTAAAAACCAATTATATTATTATAATCCTGTTACTCAAATATATTAATCTCACTGATCCTAGGTTGAACACTACTTATACTTTATTGGTATAATTAGAGTACACTAGTGAATTAGTAACTATTAATAATAAATACTAGATTCTAATAATTAAGTTTATTGTTGAAAAAATTATAATTAACTTATGTAGTGTCACACTTATAAATGATAAACCTGAAAAATGGACAGGACCAAAATCAAAAAAACAAAAAAATTTTGATTTCGGTGATAAACCGATTCATATCAATTCTTAAACTTTTAAAATCGGTATATATTAGTTCAGTTTTTAAAAAAATTTACAACCAAATCGAACGGGACTAATTACACCTGATGGCCATGGAGAAAATAAGTTGAAGTCTTTTAGAGATTGTTGCTAATTATAAGACTTGTAAGTTTGATATAAGGAAATTTCAAAGGCAATATATATGCAACAATTTACTCGATTAAATTTCAAAGCCTTGTAATGTGCTTCCATCACACGTTAAGTAAACTATTCACCAATAAGATGTGAGTCTGCGACCCCTCAAAATTGTTGCATACTCTTAAGTCCAAATCTCTTACCACTTGAGTCAACTATAGGAGTTTAATCTCAATCTAGCGCTAGATACACATTAATTAATAATAAATTATTAAGAATTCATTAGGTCTAACCACTGGGATGGTGGGTGGAACTTATTAGTTCGATATGTTAATCATAGCTTCGACAGTTTTCATATGAAAATAGTATCGATTTCCATGGTTGACGAGGGAATTTGGATAATGGAGGAAAAAAAAAACACTCATATTTGCAAAACAAAAAATGTCTTTTAATCATTGAACCAAGCTCGGATAATCCAGCCCAAATCCCATAGAATTGGGCCACATTTTGTGTCTTTTGAAATTTGGTTTGGTCTGTCCAAGAACGTGGTTAAGCCCGATTAGTGGCGGGTTTGGGCTGATAAACTTTTGCAAGAAAAAACTCTGAACATATTAGTTGGAAAGAGATGCTTTACAGTTTTTGTCGGATATTGCTTCGAAAAAAATTTATAATTATTTTTATCATTATACTCAACATCTCTTAATGTGATATTAAATAATAGATTTATAAATAAAATATAATAAATAGTCTCTAATTATTTCACATCTTATTATTGAATAATGAAAGTATAATAATAAAATTGATGATAAAAGTATTATTGATAATAATTAAAGTATAATAATATATTGTTATATTTTTCATCTTTTCATTAATGCTCAATCCACTCCTTATACGAGAGAAGAGGCAAAATATCATCATATTGTAAGATTTATTAATTTTATGTAGAAACCCACCTCGAAAAAATAGACAAAGATGTAAATTAATTATACTTAACATAGATGCAATTCATTCAAGAAAAATGTTAAAGTCACTCTTCAAAATCACACCTCAAATTCACACTTCACTATAATTTTTTTGTTTAATGATTAAATATATTTTGATGATGTTACAATTTTTTTAAAAAAAGTAACTAAAACTATTAAAAAATATATAAAAAATCATAAAAGTAAAAAATCTCTTTTCTCTCGGCAGGATCCCGCAAGAGTGGCGGTAGAGCCGCTCTTCATTCAATGTAAAATTATAGGCTATTTTGATAATTTCACTTCGCAGTTTTTTTTTTAAAACACAACTATTAAAGTACCTCAAGTTTACATTAAGTTTGGTTTGTTTTCATAAATAAGATGATAATAAATAAAATAAGATAAAAATTTTAAAAAAAAAGGTTAAAATATTGTTATAATATATATTTTTTAATATTAGTTTTGTTTTAGGATTTAAAGAAGTTGTTTTAAAATTTGAAAAATTTGAATTGTTTATTTTATTTTATATAGAAATTTAAAAAAGTGTAATGATGAATTTGAGATGAGATGAGACGAGATGATATAGAGCAGTGCTAGTCATAAGCCATTTAGTTTACATACTCCCCATAGACGTGGCATTTAATATATATTTTTTAACATTGACTGGAACCCCCCCCCTCCCAAAAAAAAAAAAATTATTCACTCCCTCCCGTCCGAGTAGCTTTGAGTCATTTTTACCAGTATCTATCTCACCTTCATAGCCTTTTGTCCCTCCATTTGGTGGCATCGACTCATTGAAGATCACCCGACTCCATTTACTTAGTTTTTCTTCAATTTTTTTCCATAAAAGTTTGAATCTAAAGCTAAAGGAAATAGTTCTAGGGGTCATTTCCGAGCTTGATTTTTAAAACATGAAATAAGAAAAACAGAGGGAACATGAGGGAGAAGGTTTCTAAGAAATTAATCAGGACAAAAAGCTTAGGAAACAAGAAGAACTTCAACCAACTACTAACAAAATTTACTTACCATCAAACTTTACGAAAAAATTATTACACATTTGAATGGATCCAAAGACAAACATTAAACTCCATAATCCTGCTCGAAAATCCCAAGTAAAAAAGATACGATTTGTCCCTCTCTAATCTTCTCATTCATCCTCTACATACATAAATCTCTTGTCAGAAATGCAATGCCCAATTCTTCCTAGTTGCCCGTTAATTTCTTCTTAGCTGTGGCTCTAACAATAAGAGAAAGGGTTCGACAGGGTCAAGGGTCAAGGGAAAATGGGGGAGAGGGTTTCTCAGAACTCTTAAAATTTTTCTTGATGGGGAAACTAGGATTCGAGAAAGGAGGGGGAGAAAAAGCTTTCAAGGGAGAGAGATGAAGAGAATCAGGGCTTGGGGAGGGAGAGGTTTCAGAGAGATAAAGCGGGAGGTGGGTGGGTTTCGTTTCGAGCCGTGTAAAGTTTAAACCCATGACACGGTGACGGGACCGGATTCACCATGTTACAAGTGTGTGGAGTAGGCGCTTAAACCAGCCTATGCTTAAATTTTTTCGATGATATATGTTTGGAAAACAAATAGGAAATATTTACCATCCAATTTCTTGTTCCAAACAATTAGGAAACTTCGGAGGAAATAATAGTGAGATTTACCATATGAGAGTCAACCATGTTAAAATCCGACATTCGATCAATTTAAAACCTCTCTCTTACCAGCTAGGCGGTGATAGAATTGGCCTTCATAAGAAGTTCTCCATCGGAAACAAAGGATAACAATAAGGGAAATGATATTCCCAACTACAAGTTCTATTGAGGATTTTTATTGATTATTATTTTTATTTAATAGTTAAGAAAATGCTTTTAATGTGTTTGTAGTTTTTTTTTAATATTTAAGGGATTTAACAAATATTTTAAGTTCCTTTTTAAAATTTTCAATTTATAGAAGAATAATGATAAACAAATTTGTGGAACAATCTATATATTTTCTCAGTAGACGTATATATAGCCGGAGGATCCTAACAATAAGAACAATGATGGTAAAATAGACGGAGGGGATAGAATGGAAAGCTAGCTACATATGCCTCCCAATCAAAGTCAATCTAAATCCCACTCTCTAGAGGATGATTTCAAACTATAAGACTTTAAACTTAATTTAAAGTTAAGCCTTAAGACTTTGTGTATGCTTGGGATTGTGATGAAAAAATACTACTTTTAATTTAAAACTTATAACTTCAAATTTAATGTAATAAATTCTATTATTAAAATGTTATTTATTGTTTGAGATTCAAATATCTAAAACACTTTTAGAATTAGTTACAGTAATTTTTTAAAAATATATAATTATTTATAGGAGTTTTTTTATAAAAATTTTAATTTAGTGTTTTTAAAAAAAAGATGATTTTTAACTTTTTTTTTTTTTTTGAATCGATTAAAATGTTTTTAATAAAGTTATCTAAATATATCATTTAAAAAAAATATTTTTTTAACAGTTTAATTTTTTTTGTTTTAAATTTTTACACGTAATTTCAAATATGCTGAAAATATGGTAATGAAAGAAGATAAAAGGTTAGCTTTAGGTGAGTACCTAAGATCAAATCATTTTACGTTGACCATTAGTCATAATTTTGCGCGTTAAACTTTACCCTTTTTTTTTGTGGGTTGGATTCATACAACGGCATTGGGGTAACATCATCGACCAAGATTTTCTACGTCATGGGGTCCATGGCCTTTTAAAGATGCCTTGACGAAAGTCTCCTTCAACTAACCTTTATCACTTCTCCAGTGACATGGACATGGTTTCTGTTAAGAGAAATGATGTATCTATAACTATTTTATAATTATTTTATATTTGTTATGAATTAATGTAATGAACGAACGAAAATGCAGTCGCCCCCTCTCCTACCACTAAAATTTATGTGAATAACTCCACCACTATTATTTTAAATCTGCATAGTAACTTACATAGTAATTTCAATGCCTATAAATATGGGTTTCAGTTGTAATGAAATTCATAAGAAAATATAGAGAGAGAAAAAAAATTTCAGTTTTTAAGAGTTTCTTTTATATTTCTCTTGTAATAGTAGTAGTTTTCTTTTTAGTTTTATAACACGTTATCAGCACGAGGTTCTACCGATACTGAAGCTAGTGGTCTTCTACTTCAAGTAAGTTTTTTAATATATTATTTGCAATCCTTGAGATAAATATTAAAGGCAATATTGCTGAATATTACTTGATAAAATTTTATTTTTATTCTCATGATAATGTGAATATATTTATTAAATTCACAGACTTATTTTTGTAATATAATGTCAAATATTGAGATTTATTACTATTGACATTTCTGAAAAATGTTATTTATCCAGATCCTTGATGAGATCTATTTGGATATGATGATGAACTTGAAAGATACAATCATAGAAGAAAACCATGTGTTCCTGAAGGACCGTGCTGTGTATCTCATGATGAAAAATCATCTTACTGTGTGAAATAAATTAAGAGAGTAATATAAACACCAGAAGATGTAATCTTCTCAAAAGATCATTATGATTTATTGCACCTGAAGTTGCAAGATTTTAAGAGTGGTATTGAATATTCTGCACTCTTTAAAATCAACTCAATATTAAAATTATACAGTGAAAATGTCAGTGATGATGATATATAAAAGAAGACATTATTTTTCATACCTCAAATGTGTTCATGTAGTAACAATATCGAGAGTGAAAGTTCAACAAATATTCTGAACTTTTGTTTTGTCTTCCAGTGATTGAGCTAAATAATGAGTTTTTGTTACACCAGTTACGTCCTATTAATGATATCGAATTTACACAATTCCCAGAAGTGAACGGGAACTAAGGGCGTAGACGTGGTAGAAAAATTATAGAAGTGTTGGTCCCAAAAGCGACAATATTAAAGATGATAAAAATATATCGTATCACCAGAAGCGATCAAACTCAGAGAAGGGTAAAAGCCCTCAGAATAATTCTTCATAAAAAGATGAAGATGTTTGTCATAGATGTAATATGACTAAACAGTAGTCACGTACTTGTTGTACGGCCAAGCACTTGATTTACTTATACTAAGTTTTTATATATAAGCTTATTAATATTTCATCATGTTTTGAAATAATGAAATATCAGTGCCTGAAGCACGACAAGAAATTATTTGGGATAATAAAGCCCTGTTTAAATTTGATCCTCTTACAAATAAATGTGAACCAGAAGTTCAGAAGATTATTTATCTGCAAAGTGTTGCAAATCAATTACATGATGTATTTACTGACACTAAAGGTGTTGTAAAATCATATATTATTGCTGTTAATGCTTAAGCAAGAATTGAAGTCCCTGAAGGACGAGTTGTTAAAACAGCAATAAATGAGTTTAAGATACACCTGAAGCGTTGAAGACCTATTGGTGCACAAGAAAAATAAATATCGATGCTCATGAAGAGACCGTATTTTCTGTATAAAATATAATCCTCCTGAAGAGTGTAACTCCTGAAGAGTATAACTCCTGAAGAGAAAACTCCTGAAGAGTATAAATCTCCTGAAGAGGAACCTCCTGTAGAGGTGTTTTATGAAATGTTTTTCCCTGGAGAGGAACAATGAGATCTCAATACATTTCATGAGTACTGGAAAATTTATGGATAGAAATAAAATTGTTGTCGACAACATATATGATAACACTTGATATTACTAGAAATAATGAAGAAAGTGAGCCAAAAATCGTCGAAGAATATCGACGTAGAAATGATTGGCCAAAATGGAAAGTAGTTATTAAAACTGAATTAAACTCGCTAGTGAAGCGGGATGCATTTGGACCTGTTGTCCAAACACCAAAGGGTGTAATAATTGTCAGATATAAGTGAGTATTTATACGAAAGCGTAATGCGAAATGAAATTATGCGGTATAATTTGTCGCACAAGGTTTCCAGTAGAAACCCGAGCAATTATGAGGAAACATATTTCCTTAGTATGAATGCAATCACATTCATATTTTTAATTGATTTGGTTATTACAAAAAGGATTAGATATGCAGTTAATGAATGTGGTCACTGTATATTTATAAGCATCATTAGATTATTACGATACTTGAAGCATCTAATCCAACTACATTTAGGAGTATGTACTTTATAAAGTTTCAAAGATTTTTATATGGGTTAAAGCAATCCGGACGCATGTGATATAATTGAATCAACAAGTATCTATTGAAAGAAAGATTTAAGAATAATCCTATATGTCCATGTGTTTTATCAAAATTCGGATTTGCCATTATTATAGTTTACGTTGATGATTTACCTTGTTAGAACTCTTGAAAAGATTACAAGGATTGCTATAAATTCAAGGAATGCATTTGAAAAGGAAAGATCTTATTATTCAATTCATAGATGAGTTACAAGAATTTGAGACTTCTAGCCTCATCTCTCAAATGCATTTGCTTTTCATAAAGCAACATACCATCCTTATCTAAAGGATTAGGCAATCGAAATGAAGAGGCAAGTAAGGATTTTAAATCCTTATTTTCTTGCTTTAAGTCTGTAATTTTTCTGTCAGACTCTTGAACGAGTCGTTGAAGTACAGAAACCTTCTCGTTAAGCTCCTCAATCTCACGATTTTTGGATTGTAATCGGTTGGAAAATCCAACAATAGAGGAGGAGTATCGGGTGTCGAGAGTCACCAGCTCATAAACAGTTTCAAAATCTGACTTATTAGCCAGATCATTTGCTTGTTGTAACATTGCACCTGCGGAAGATGCAGGATCAACTTGTAATTGAGGTGAAGGATACCTCATATGTTGATTGTGAGAAATAGTAAAAGGAAATTGATGAGCCATTGGAAATTTGTAGAATAAGAATACAAATACAGATGAATTATAGATATGAGAAGAAGATTTGATGCTTACTAAATGAAACTAAAGAAGGTTCTTATAGAAATGGAAATAAGAACAAGACAAACCATCATCTCTTCAAATCTCACTTTACAAGATATGCTGGATGCATAATTTCAAAAGCTAGCGAGATTAATTACAGCTATCCCTATTTTCTTGTAAACGTTGAACATCTGCCGTTAGCTGCTGTTGTTGACTTTGTATCTGAGTTCTCTCTCGTTCCAGCTCTTCTACTCGTGTTTTCAGGTCACGAGAATACTAGTCTACAAGTTTCTTCAGCTCCTTGTTTTCTTGTTTTAAATCTTTATTTTTTTCTATCTTTAGTTGCAAGCGTTTGATACAACTCAGATATTTGATTTTTAAGATGATCAACCTCACTCGTTCTCGCCAATAGCCTCTGTGACATGGTTGTAAGAGAAGCAACATATTGAGCACTGAGGGTTCTTGATGCTGCAACAATTTCAGGATCAGATTTACTAGAAAGATATATCTCTGCTCCTATCATGGTATTTACAGTCTCAGGAGAAAATATAAGTGGTTGAGGTATAAAAGGTTCATGGTTTAAATCTGGGACATTAGAATTTTTATCAGACATAATATCTTTCTGGATGAACAACAACTGAATCTATGAGGAATGCGAGATCTTTTTGCTGGAGTAAACTAATGGTAAAATTGGTTATATTTAAACAACAACCCGAAACCTTCAAATCTCTTCAAGATCTCGTTTGTCCACAATGTCAAGCGGATTTGATTTTCCGCCGAACCGATAATATTAAATCTCAAAACTTTTACAGCTTTTATCATACATAGATGGTTTCCAATGTTATTTCTGCCGTATATAAACAAGTTCTTCCTAATAACGCCGAATGAGGGGGAGAAAATTTTAGATGAAAATATTATCATATTCTCTCTAATGCATTATGTAGTTGGAGATCATGTTTGAATTCTTAACTTGTTATATATACTGAAATCATATTTGCTTATTACTTGAAACACTAACGCATATTATCAGGGGGAGTTTAAGTATTACTGCAGGTATCAGATTTCTATTAAGTTTGTCAACCAGATATTATTTTTCATCTTCAAATCACTCAGAGATTATTGCAATTCATGAAATAAGTCGAGAGTATATTTGGCTGAGATCAATGACTCAACATATCCAAGAAAAGTGTGATATTTTGATAGCTCAACAATTTTAAACGAAGATAATGCTGCTTGTATCACTCAAATCAAAAGAGGATATATCAAATATACGATCAAGTGATAATCTGGCAGATTTATTTACAAAGACATCACCAACTGCGACATTCAAGAAAATTGTGCAGAATATTAAAATGTGAAGACTGAAAAACTATTGTCATGCACTTTCCAGGGGGAGTAAAAGTCATGAAGACTTGTGCTGATTGTACTCTTTTTCCTTCGTTAAGGTTTTATCCCATTGGGTTTTCCTTTGCAAGGTTTTAATGAGGCAATCTTAAAACACTTGTGGATACATAAAGAGACTGTACTCTTTTTCCTTCGCCATTGGTTTTTCTTCCCATTGGGTTTTTCCTTAGCAAGGTTTTAACGAGGCAGATTTTTTATGGGTGGTCATTCAAGGGGGAGCGTTATGAATTAATGTAATGAACGAACGAAACGGCAGCCGCCCCCTGTCCCACCACTAAAAATTATGTGAATGACCCCACCACTATTATTTTAAATCTGCATAGTGACTTGCATAGTAATTTGCATAGTAATTTCAACGCCTATAAATATGAGTTTCAGTTGTAATGAAATTCATAAGAAAATATAGAGAGAGAAAGAAAATTTCAGTTTTTAAGAATTTCTTTTATATTTCTTTTGTAATAATAGTAGTTTTCTTTTTAGTTTTATAACAATATTTAATTTTTTTTAAATTTTAATTTGAATGTGAATATTATTAAAGTTATATATATATATATATTTAATGATTAATAATATTTAAAAAAACGATGATAAAATTAAAAAGAAAATTGAATACAGTAAAAATTGTAAATAAATAGTAAAAGGGTTGTACCCCTATCTTTTTTTTTTATTTTGTTCAAAACTTATGTTTTTTTCAAAAATAATATAATATTATCTATTAATCAGAACTTATGTTTCCATGAATAATACAAAGGGATTTTTTTTTATTAAGTTTTTTTTACATGATTTTTAATTAAGTTTTTTTAAATAATGTTGTGATTTTTTTTATATTTTTAAAAAGTGTTTTAAGATATTAAAATAATCATATAAAAAAATTTAAAAACACTAAATTAAATGATTGTGATAAAAGAAACTAATAAAAAAAAAGGTATTCGGGGATCACTACAAGAAAAATGGCCAAATATAATCAAATTGGTCATTTCTAACTATTTTTGATACATCAGATTAGTTATATCTGACCATTTTCCTTGTAATGAATTCTAAAATCGGAACGTATAGCAACTTCTATAGTACAAATTCCTTTCCATGAATACAAAAACCTGTTCAATTTGAACTCAAGTTTTGGAAACTCCTCAAACATTAACAAGTTTGGAAAAAAGAAACTTTTAAACACTCTCAAATGCATTTTATTACTATTCATTATTTTTTATTTAATATTTTATTATTATATTTACCTATTTTTTATTATTATTCACAAACACTCTCAACATCTAAACGTAATTAAATGAGTTTTAAAAATATAAATAAATAAAAAATTTATAATAAAAATTTAATTTTTCAATGATAAATCTATTAAATAGAGTACACGAAACTTACACTCTAATAGTAAATATAGCGCCTCTCCTATCTTCCTATGTAATATTTTACCCATTATTAATTTATTATTAACTATGCATCACGTCGACGGAAATGAGGCTGGCTGATGAGAAAGGTTTGGCAGGTGCAGCTCTGTTTGAATTTGAATTTAAGATGGAAGGAATTAAGATAATTTTAAAAGTTGATAAAATATTATTATTATTTTGAGATTTAAAAATTTTATATTAAAAAATTTTAAAAAGTTATATTAAAATTTATATATTGTATAAGAATTTAAAAAAATATAATGATAAATTTGAGATGAATTCAACTCGTCTTGAAATCTAAACGGAGCCAAAACATTATAAAAGAGAAATAAATAGTTTTTTAATACTTTTGATCTAGTTATGGTAACAAGCAAATTTGACAATAGAAGATTATTTTACTATAATTCAAAATCATCTCTTTTATCTTTATCTAATCCAATATAGAGAATTATTAAGTTTTATTATGCAAAGCCTAATTGAATTTGCAAATACCTAATTCAATAAGAATATTCTTAGTAATATAGTTGATTTGCTATGATGTATTATATTATAGATTTTTTTTAATTATTAAAATAAGTTTAATTATATATTATATCAAATCATATCAATTAATAATTTTTTTTATAGTATTCTTTACCGAGATAGCATTTCTATCATATCAATTATAGTATTCTCTACAAAATGGATCGATCGAGCAGTACACGTCCAACCTGTGTTTTCCGAACCCTATGTCATCGTTAGAATACTAGAGATGAAACCCAAAGAAAATTATGCACTAATTCCATACACCCTTATCATCAATATCATTAAGTGCTGTCCAAGTCCCAAATCCTAGCAAACAAAATAGACCCCAAACAACTAATTAATGCCTCGAACAAGAATTGGCTGGAACCTAACTTTCATGCCATATGGTCTTGAAAGTCTCTCAAGTTTTCATATACATTTTTTCGTTTGGTATTTGGGTAAAGGCAAATCATGGTGGATGTTAACGAAAATCACAATGGATGACATAAAATACTTAGAAAATGGGGTTGTTAACTGCCTCACCTTGAGCGGGGTTGTTGGTCATGACAGCAGAGATGCATGAGGCGATTTCTGTTTATACAATTGGTGGCGTCAAAAGAGAATATAGGGAGAAAGAAACGAAGCTGAATATGATTGATGATGGAGTGGCGGCAGAGCGAGCAATCAGCAATGGCCGCTAAGGATGGTTCCATGTCTCAATAGTCCAAATCGAACACAAGTGAAGAAGAGACTGATTTGTTGTTTAAAATCGAATTTCGTTAAGTGTTGTGAATCGGTTTTTTACACCAAGTCCTATTCGAATATATATTGGTGACCCATTATTTGTACGTCTCTATCAATCAACCTTGGCACTGGAGACTGGAGTATCCCAAGTAATATTGATCCAAATGCTACTGTCAATCATGAATTACGATATTAGGCCATGACATTTAAAAGAACAAAAAAAAAAAAAAAGTGTTCCGTAGGGAAAAAGTAGGTTGATTGGCATCTAAATTGACTGTGTATCATTTTGGAATTTGGCTAAGTGCTAACCTTTTGAAAACTAATTCCCTCCGCTTTATCAGGTTGACATGGTTGAGAAGAAAGGTTCGAAAACGACCCTTACACTTTTACTCTATTTGAAACGTCTTGCTTTATAGCTGAACCCCTTAATTTGTGCCTCCAAGCATGGTCGTTGAATAATTGATCTACTTATCATGATCCCCACACATTATATTTATTTTATCCTTTTATTTTTTCTATAACAAGTATGTATGATAAGTTGAACAACTCAATGAGTTTCACAACAATAAAATTTTAAAAAATAATAAAAAAAGATAATTTTAAAATATATAAAATGTGATGTAGAATAAAGAGTGCATTCATCAATCATCGTCAACCTGCATATCATCCCATCCACCCTCTCTCCCGGCTGAAAGTGGCCGGAGTACCCGTGCTGATCTGGGCTGATGTCAAGCATTGTACTGATTTTGGAGATCGATCGATCGTTCGTTGAGCTCAAGCTCTTGGCGTATTCCGACGTCGACGTTCGTAGGCCAAGCCTAATCATGTCAAGCTCCTAACCTTGTATATGTCTTCGTCACCTGGCTTTTTTTTTGAGTCTCTGTTTTTTCAATTCCCATTGGCCATTCCTAAGAGATATGGAGTCGTGCGCAAGCAGGGACGTACGTAGGCTTTTTCTAGTTGTATTAAATACGAACCTTTTATGCTATATAGAATATATATATATATATATATATGTGTATATATATATTTATATATAAACAAAAGATAATAGAAATTACGACATAACACTCCTTAAGATTCGGATTTTCATTTTTTATCTGAAATATATTGGTCTCGTAACTTCTACTATTTTTGGATAATGACTTTGTCGAGACATCTTTCCCCGGGCCTTTCTATGTACTCATGACAGTTTCTTTATTACACAAGCGCCGCTGCGCGCATGTCGCATAACGGGACAGAAATAAAATGTATCTCACAATATTCAACGTTCAATTTCAAGATCCAGGTCTTGCCCCCTTGCCCCAATGGCAAAGACTTTTAGCAAGGCATAGTGAATAACACTTGATTGAAAAGGGTCCGCGATTTAGCCGTCTAATATACCTAATTGGTTGATTGTTTTTGGTTAATTTTGACCATGCATGGCATGTTAGAGCATTCCCATCCGCTTTTGTGGCCCCCACAACTCTCCTTGGAATCTAGAGGGGCTCGCCACACCGCGATGAAAATTACATGAGTCATTTGTCCCATCGACAAGTGCTTCTAGAGAGTGTATGCATCATACATAAGGTGTATAAAATAAAATATGCAGCAGAAAAATAATGGCATTTATCCTAGTATCAAGGATTAAGGGTTTATAACCAAATAAAAAATAATTGTCCAAGAGAAATTATACAGTCATTCGAAAAGAAAATTAATAGGGAGCTAAATAACAACATTGGGGATCATAATTCCCCTCTTAGCCATCATAATAGATCACTCCTCCAGCGGAGTGTGTCCCTCAGGTACAACCTCATCCTTTGTATCAAAATCTACGATTCCATAATACGGAACCACATGTGAGAGGAAAACCACCATGAGACGTGAATCTCAGCAAGTAGCAATTCAAACAACACTCCAGACATGAAAGAAAACAATATTCAAACGAAACAATCAACATGTTTTCAATATGCATAAATAAATAAAAGTAAATTGTCATTTCTCAGAAAGGAACACATCTAACCATATACGCCAGCCGACCTTTTATAGAAATGATCGTATCTAACCGTATACGCCATTCGTCCTTTCTTAAAAAGGAATGCATCTATCAATATCTGCCAAAAATCCAGTTTCTGACTTACAACACAATTCCGTATTATTTTATTAAGTGTATATCATGGTCTCCTCTAGGGACCATCCATACATCCTGACTTACTTCGTCACACCACAGGTAACGACCAAACATGTGATTTCGTGACGGGTGATGTCTAGCTCTTGTCGATGGGATCCCCTAACTCACGCCAAGAAAAGGGCCACGGAGTCGGCATAAGAGCGTTACCATCTTGTCCGATCCCGTTGTTGCTCAACGACAACTCAGGGGACGCCACTCAATTTTTTTGATACGCTCCTGAGTGACCAAAAAAACTCCACCGAGATAATGCCTCGTTCTGGCTTGGGGTAGTGATACACGCACGCACCCATATCATATTCCAACCATTAACATGGCAACATAGCACAAATAAATACTCTCAACGATTTAATAAGGATGCATATGCATGATAAATAATTATTGGATGGCATGACAACGACACCCATGAACAATCATAGCATCAAGCATAATAATCACATTAAAAATTTTCAATACACAACCAACCAACTACGGGGTGATCCCATCTTTCATTTAACGGCCTTAGACCCAACCAACCTACTTATATTTCATTATTAATATTATTATCAGTTACCAACACTTTCAAACTGCAAAATAATAGAGTTAGCGCATAATAATGATCGAATAAAGTTCTAAACAGCATAGACCGCTACTTACAACGTTGTCGGTATAATTTCTGGAAAATCAAGAAAGCGTTGAGATAAAATCTCACATATTAACAAGCGAGCATGTTGCTAGATCGCATTCATCACACCCATGTTAATAAAACAGCATAAACAACAAATGATAAATATTATTAACAAATTAATAAAATAAATAAGAAAAAATATTATTTAATGAAAATATTATTTAACTAAATGAAAACTTGGGTTAAGCGGGCTCACCAAGGGATTTTTGCAAGGCGGTGGAGACGGCGACAACAAGGGAGAAAAACAACTTTGGGCTTCCAAAACTTGAATTTGAAGGATTGGAAAATGGACAAACTCGAGTTTGACTTTTTAAGGAAGAAGAGAACTCGATTTCGCGGTGATTTACGAAGGGTAACGACTAATCTATTTATAGCTCAAAGATGGGGCTCTCGGATCTCGAAGTGGTGCGAATAAGGCCAATGTGTGGCACTCTGGCTAGGACAAAGATTCACTGCTAAGGCCAAAGATTCAGCTTTTGCAGATGAAAATAGGGGAGGATAGCCCATGGCTGGCACACGGATTTTGCAAGAAATGAGGAGGTTTTCATGGCACATGATTCCCGGGTTGGAGATAAAATCAGAGGGAAAGGGTTCGGCGAGGTCCTAGGCAAGTAGGTAGGTGACGCGTGATTGAAAAAGTAGAGGAAAGCTGCAATCCTGGGGCTTGGAAATTCACTGGTAAATAGGGAAGGAAGAGAAGAAAAACCAAAAGAAAGAGAGAAGAAGAAGGAGCTGCCGGTCTTACGCGATGGAGAAACGGGTCATTTAACCCTTGCGCCAAACCCTTACGCCAAACGGCACTGTTTAGAGGAGGGGGGAGGGGAGGGTTGGGCTTCTAATGGTGACAGGCTGAGCTTGTTTTTAGCTCAAACAAGGCCCACAAAACAAAAAACCCAAAAACAAAAAAACCCAAAACAGCCCATCCGAAAATCAAACAAATAAAATCAACAATCCAACATATTAAAAGAAATCTTACATAATAAAATAGAGATTAATTATACCAAACATAAAATAAAATTACCATAAAATAAAATAAGAGATTCTAAGTTCAATCATTAAAATAAATACACCACAATAAAATAGTAACATAAAATGAAATAACTCAAAGTTTGAGCATAGGAATATCTACATAATAATACTAGCAAGATAGTTCCAACATAAACTCCAACAAGCAATACATATAAAGGCGATAAAATAACGAGATTCTCACATCCTCCTCTCCTTAAAAGGAATTTCATCTTCGAAATTGGCCTATGCAATTCTGAGAAAGAAAATGATCGTTAGCCTCCAAATAGGATATTGTTCTCTCATATCTGCCTCTCTCTCCTAAGAGAAATCTTGAACCAACAGATCTCCCCATGACACTTTAACCAATGGGTATCGTCTTAGATCTCAACCATTGTTCTTTTCAGTTCACGATCTGAGTTGGCACAAGTTCATAAGTCATATCTTGCTGGAGTTGGATGCTCTCCGGGTCGACAAAATGCGGTTCCTGCTGACCAAAAATCTTCTTCAACGACGACACATGAAAAACATCGTGAAAATCACCAAAATAATATGGTAAGGTGATCCAATAGGCGACAGGTTCGATTTTTTCTAAAATCTGATAAGGGCCAATGTATAGTGGCGAAGCCACATTGGGGTAGGGGGGCCATGGCCCCCCTACCCCTTGGCGCTATCCCTTTTTTTTTTAAATTATAAAGAAAAAATAATATAATAATTTAGTAGGATAAATATTAATTTTATCTTGTGTTAAGCCCGTCTCTAAAAATTATCTTGGCCCCCTCTACAAAATTTAGTCTAATTTAAAAATAAAATATATCTCATATAAAATATAAAAATAATATAATAATATGATGACATGTTTTTATTATAAATAAAAATAAAAATAAAAAGAATTTGGATAATTTCTAACATTTTTTTAATATTTTTTTCTTTTAATGATATGTTCTTGACATATTATATTTTTTTTTAATATATAAGTTGTATTAAACGTGTTTTATTTTTATTGTAGATTTTAATATTAGATTGGTCTATACTACATAAAAAATATATATAAATAAAATAAAAAATATTTCATATATTTTGTGTTAATTTTGCTTGCCCCTAAAACAAATCTCTTCCACTGCAGGAGATCATGCACGGCATTCTCTTCCACTTCCCTTTGCTACTAGGCGATCAACGACATTCCTACATTTACCATACGAGTAGTAAATGGTAATCGAACCTCCTAAAGTCCGATAAAATAAATTTACAAACTATGTAGATATGTAAAACCCAAAAACTCAAAAAAGATGGTGAAAAGTGGGAGTCCTACTTAAGTTCTGGTAGAGATAGCATTGATATCATGAAGAACTTATAAGTGGCATCGTTTATGGTAATACAGGCATCTCCATCTGGAGGAAAGAATAGTGGCAAATGCTTCGGTGATTAATACAAATTATGAGAATGATAATAAAAGACGAGAGAATAAGTACCCGAATCGGCAATGTTGAACCATTCCTAGTAGATCTTCTGGTGCTCTTTGGTGCATATAAGAACTTAACGACACTGACGCGATCTCCATCTTCTAGAATCAAGCAAGCTAGGGAAGAAACTCACTTGGCTTGGGAGTTCAAAATTTTGAAAGGGGGAATCGACTAGAGTGAGAGGCATGGAGGAGATGATGTTCTTGCAAGGAGAGAATGATGTTCCTGGTCTTTTGGTTCTGCAGAATTCATATTCCAGTGTGACGCACCTATTTTAGTTTATATGGAATATGTGGCGTGGAAAAATTCTGTTAGTGCCTGTTAAGGCCTCAACAACAGCTCGATCGGTTCAAATCAGATCTGTCACATTATATATAGTGGGAACAGCACCCTCGTAAGGTAGACAATATCAATAAATACCTTTATTGTACTTATAACATCATGAGCAAAACCCAAAACAATACAAAAACCTTTCCATTTGCACCTCAAATATGCACATTCTACAAAAAAAATGCCATTCGCCGGCATTTATATTACCGACATTTAATATAAATGCCGGTAAAAATAGTGATTTGCCGAGATATTGTTTATGCACCAATTATTATCGGTGTTTAATATTCGCCGATGACATATGCGCCAATAATTAAATATACATTTGTCGGCGTTTGCATAAACGTTCTTAAATTAAAGATGATTTAGCGACATCTATTTTACCGGCGGTTATAGATATTTCGGGACAATAGTATTTTATCAATATTTGCCGGCACTTGCATAAATGTCGGTAAAGTAAAAAATGATTTCGCAGCGTTTATATTAGCAGCACGTATAGATATGCCAAGAAAAGATAAATTTATCGACATTTCACTTTATGCCAGTAATTAAATATTCATTTGCCGGCGTTTGCATAAATGTTAGTAAAGTAGATAGGATTTAGTGGCATTTGTATTAGCGGCAATTTAGATATGCCAAGAAAATATAAATTTATCAATGTTTCATTTTTACGCCCGTAATTAAATCTTTGTTTGCCTGCATTTGCATTAATTTCATAAAGTAAAAAAGATTTAGCAGCGTTTATATTAGCGGCACTTATAGATATGACAAGAAAATATAAATTTATCGACATTTCATTTTTACGCTGGTAATTAAATATTCATTTGCCGGCGGTTGCATAAATGTCAGTAAAGTAGAAAGAATTTAGTGGCATGTATAGATATGCCAAAAATATAAATTTATCTACATTTTGTTTTTATGCCGATAATAAAATATACATTTGTCGGCATTTGCATAGATGTCGGTAATTAAGTAGATAGGACTTAGTGTCATTTATATTAGCAGCGCTGATAGATATGCCAGCAAAAATAGACATTTATCGACGTTTCATTTTCACGCTAATAATCAAATATACATTTTTCAGCATTTACATGAACATCGATAAAAGAAATTCTATTTTTCAATGTTTTTCCCAAATTTAGAAGCTATAGTCTATTCTCACTTAATTCAGAACAATAAATAATTATACTCCAAAGTCTGTTAAAGGTGAGCTAGGTGAACTAATAAAAGGTTTCATCAAGAGAAAATAAAAACAGGCTTGGCAGCAAAGAAGAATTAAACGTGAAAAACATGAAATGGTCGAGAAGAAAAGAATAAATTTAAACATGAAATGAATAAATAAATTTTAAAAAAATTTATTGGTGTTGGTGAAATGAATGAATGAATAAATACATGAACATCTTTGTTGGTGTTTTACGTGGGTAACTCAAACATGAAATGAATAAATTTAAAAAAAAGAAAGAAATAAGAACACGTAGGTCGAGAAGAAAAGAAAATTACTTAAGAATTAAGTAGAGCTAATCTATTTATCTATATAAAAGTCGAATCAATACATCTGACTTGGCAAACAACCCGCATAAGTTGGAAATAAGTCCCAATTAAAAAATTTAATTCAGATCTCCACTGCTTCATAGCTAAAAAACCAGGATTGAAAACCGTTTGGGAAAGCACCGTTTCTGCATAGTTATAGTATCTTCAAGTCCGTGAGGGGGAAATGAAAAAACCGCTTGGGATCACACTGTTTCTGCACATTTGCAACGCTAAAAAATTGGGATTCAAAATCGTTTGGGAATGCACCGTTTATGCACAGTTATAGCAACTTCAAGTCCGTGAATGGGAAATGAAAAAACCACTTGGGATTGCACTGTTTCTGCCCATTTGCAGCGACTTCAAGCCCGTGAGGGGCTTCAATTTCGTGGGAGAAAAGATGAACCATAAAAAATGCAAATTCATGTATTTGGAATTGAGAGCCTCTGTTTTCAAGCAAGAGAAAATAGCAAGTTACGTTCTCAGCCCCGATAGTTCCTTACACGATCGTCCACCACCCTCATGCACCTCATTGGCAACAGAAGACACCGCAACAACGCTCTGTGCTTCTCCTTGAACAAGGCGCAACCCACTTGAGTGTACCATATATCAATCTTAGACACAAAAATATGCACTGGTTGATATAGGTAATGCATACTGGACTTTCTTATTTAGAATCAGTGGTAAAGTCATCTTATTAACGTTCATCAAATTTTTTTCTTTATGAAGTTTTTATTTTGTGATTGAAGCTCTATAATGGGTGTGCTGCTAGACAATCACGACATAGAGGAGGGACGCTGGAGATTGGCATGGGTGAGTTTTACCCTGATGTGCTTGTTATTTTTTACCCTCTTTTTCTCTTACTATATTTATATGGGTATGTGATTTTGAGGTAATGTTTGACTATGTGCAATCGACATCCTATTTGAATTGATAAAGATTAGTAGATTTCTTTTTTAATTTTTGCTAATTAAAATTTTAAAGCAGGTAGTTTAAAGTCTTTTATGATAAAGTAGAACTTTTTTAAATAGTTTATTATTAATTCTTAATTTTGAGTGTTATAAACGGTGGATTTACATGACTAAGGAGTGGCTAACAACGTGAGATGGAAGGGAGCAGCGGCACCAAATGGACCTATACATTGGACGTGGGTGGTGGGTTCCATGGATTTGTTTTTTGTATAGTTTACAGAAACTGATTGGAATCGAAAATGTTGAATTAATCATTATCATTTTACCTCAATCAGATGGACAGGTAGATATTGAGGCCCATATGTGGGATAACAATTGCAAGAAGGAAGGACAAACCTCGAGAGGAAGACAAGGTTAGTTAGATAAAGCAACAGCTATTTATTATAGTTGTTTGGAAGTATTCCTTTCTTTACAGTTTTATAAATGTTATTACTTTTTTCTTTATTTTGAAAATATACTATTACAGATGGTAGAACAGGTTCTATCGACTTGATAACCATTTTCTATAGTTGAGTGAGAACTAACTTAGCATTCTTTTATATCCAGTCGGGTGCAAACTTTTGTGGGGTCAATCTCCTTGCTTTTGAGTAATGTATAAACTAAGAAAAAGTGAAATGAATAAACGTTATAAAACATGCAATTGAAAATTTTTTATAAAATATTTTATTGATAAAGTAGACCCTTTAAAAAAAACTATTTTTAAGGTATTTATATTTTGACCAATTGAGGCCAACACACTACTCTGTGTTTTAAATTATGTTTCTGGATTAATATGTTTTTATTTTTACTACTTCTAACATGCTTTTACTTCTGGAGGAATGAGGAACGAAACCATATCAAAGGTTAGTTTATATGTTTTAACTTCCTGCTTTTCTTTTTGATCTATTCTATTTTTTAATTTGGTGTAAATATCAATATATATATGCATGCATATGTATTTTGTTTCATGGAATGGTCTTTTCTTGATCTGAAATATTACAATACAATTATTAATGATAGGAGAATAAACCAAACAGGGCCCATGTGTATATCAAAATATATAAACAAGCCATGCAGTAGGTAGTAAAGAAATTAGTAATTGTTGGTTAAACATTACAATATATAAACCAGTTTGTTTTGATGTCATGCTCACTGAGACTCGAAAAGAAAATTCATTGCCTACTTGCCTGGGTACGTACAACTCTTCAAAATCCCTATTTACATTAATTAACTTATACTTCATTGCCGTCAGTCCAGAACAGGAACCTAGATTATTTTTTTTTTTTTTGAAAAAATTTTAATTGCAGGAGAATACTATCCTTGTTAATGCGGATCCAACCCATTATTTCAGAATGAATATGTCTGTCTTCTTTCCCTACTCATGAATCATGATCACCATCCCATATCAAATGTTACGTATATGAATTGCAGTCCAATAAATCATATGTTTATGTGAAGTACAATATCATGTTTCGTATGTTTGATCAAATGTCAATATCAAATGTTTTGTCAATGGGTTAGAATTCTTTTTCATTGTTGTTGGGATTTCATGCATGTCATGGATGGGTCATGATGAACATAGAATGCATACATGTGTGATGCATGGCTTGCTTGGTTTCTTACCATTCATAAACTTCCATGAAACCATGTCCTTAATTATGATCCAATTTTCTAAAAGCACACAAAGCATCATCCATTCTCCCACATTGAACTTAGCCTTTAATCATTGTGTTTTAGCAAACAATATCACAGACTCACAGGTGTCAACCTGATAGATTGATGACTCATTATAAATTTTATGGTGAACTACCTATCGTAAATATACTTAGTGAGATATGACGACTGATATGCATATGGTATTATGAATCAATTTTAACTTGCATTGATACAGTAAGTCATTCTATCAGTCATCACCCATATATTTAGCGAAACAATGGTTTTAAAATGTTTGGAAGGCATGCATACATATACAATGCAGGTGAGGTCGCATGGGGTATGCTTATGTCTAAAACCCCTTTAATAATTTTGCCGGTTTTCATTTCGTATGATTGTGATATGAAAATCTTGGCTGATGTTTTCTTTTGGGTTTTGTTTGAAATATGGTTTATGGTCATGAGTGTAATGGAATATGTAGATGAAGTTATTCGCAAATAGTTCTGCTATTTCTTTATTTGGGACTTTCTTGGATTTAGTGAGTTTGTGAATTTTTCAGATTTTGTGAGTCTTGATTTCATCATTTTTATTTTTGAGGTTTTTGTTTAGCAGTACTATTCTTGTAATGGTTTATGAATTTCGTGAAAAATAAATTATTTTGGAAGTGGTTGTTGGAGATTGGTGGTGTTGTTTTTAATTTAGTTTTATAAATAGTGATTGATGGTGTTATCGTCGTCTTGGTTTATAATTTCATCATCTATTTCCAAATAACCTGTAATCTACCCATTTTCTTAGGCTTTTAGAGGACGCATTACTTATGTTAGCATGGAACTTTGGAGAAAACATGGTTTTTGGCCATATAGGATTTATATAAAATTTCTTGTAAAACTATGATTTTTGGCTGCTCTCTATTTAGCATCCGTTTCATGGAGAAAGCATTGAATCACGTTTTATGGCGTTCATACCAAAGAAGTTGGGACTAAAAAAATAACCATATCAAAGCTGACTCCCAAAGGTCAATTGGTGTAATAAAGATATATACATTCAAACATCGGAGTAAAGTTGCGACTCACAAATGTCGGTGTAGTGAAGATTAAAATAGATATATACGGACTCCCAAACATTAATCGTATCTAACTCTCTTTGTTGAATTGTTTCTTGGAATCCACTAATGTATTCACACAAGTCCACATTGTGGCTCTTCTCTAATCATATTCACAAACGTAATCGAGATCGACTCACTTCATTGACTTAATTGTACTGAGTGATATGGTACCGCTTAGAATTAGAATTAGATTTAAAGCACCACTTATATGCACTAATTCAAAGAATAATCGTTTAAAAGTAAATTTCCAACTCTCTTGCATGGTATTCCTACCTACAGAATAAAAAAATGCATTTGAGATGATACCGAATGAAATGATGATTAAGTACAAAGACTAATGGACCACGTATTGCGCGGGTTATAAGCTCATAAGCTCGTGTTCATGATAACAGAGACACAAATTTCCCTAGACATGACTCATGCACGAGATAAGGAATGAGATAATTGAAGGCTAGCGAATGTGAAGGGGGGGAAAAAAAATACAAATCTCGCTACACTCGCATACCAAAAAGGTAAAAATGAACTTTAACAAAAATAAGAATAAATTAATGATCCCGTAAAAATAAAATGACCGGAGCCTTTATATATGGTATATGCTTACCCAAAATGAGAATAACTTAACTAAAAAAAAAAAAAATTCTATTTATATATAAGTGGACATTCCTTAAAAGAAAATGTTATTATGCTTTATTACTTTGTCCACTAAAAAAATATACATTTGTCAACATATTTTTTTTTCTATCTATTTCATCCCCACACCTTCGGCGCCAAGGTGAAAATTGAAGAGTCTAGTTGCCGCCAACTTTACATTTTTTTTCAATATATTCGATCAACAACAATAAAAAATACTCGTGATAAAAACTTTACAAAACATGAGAAAATGATTGAAAAAAATACAAATAACAGGATAATAAGTTTTTAGTTTTTATTTTATTTTTAACTTTTTATTGAGTCTAGGTGTAAAAAAAACCAGTAAATTGGTGAACTAGACCGAAGTGGTTTTTTCAGTTAGGTTCAAAATCGGTTCAGCCCAAAATTGGTCTCATTTTTCTCAAAATCAGTCCGATCCCACTTTTTTCATTTTTTAACATTAAACCAAACCAGACCGGTTCTCCTATATATTTTAATTTATCATATTATATAAAATATTTTTTATATGATTTCTATATTATACATAATTAATATAAAATAATTTTATATTATATACTAAGTTGTAATTAGTATAACATTACCATATAATCCACTATATATCACTATGGTATAGTTATACTAACTATACAATCCACTAATACTATACTAAAACTAGAAGTACCGATTAAAGAGGTATAACCAGATTAAAGGGGTGTAACCCGATTAAACTAAAAGTACCGATTAAAGGGGTGTAACCAGATACAATATCGATTCTTCAAATTTAAAAGTCTATGTATATTGATATGGTTCTAAAATATGTTCAAAATTAGACTGGTTATACCCTTAATTGGATTATTGATGTCACTTTGGCCATAGGAAGATATTGCAATCATATTACTATTTTAGAAGTATCGAGTTATGTGCTCTCACGTACGCGATCGAGTCTATCTCCCACCAGCGTGAGCTCCGTGCTCACCGTACGAGGTCGAGCTCATATCCTGCTATGCTTTAGCTCCGCCCTAATCATATGCAGTTAAGTCCATTTCTCACCACGCTTGCGCTTCGCGCTCTCATACCATCACATTATTGCATTTTCTTGATAATTACTTTTATCGCATGCTTATTTTTAAGATTCACAAGGTCCTTGATTGAGATAGATGACCCTTAATTAAGAATCGCGAGTATTGTGAACGGAGAAAGTCAAGGTGGACCTAACCCACTTATGACACTGCAAGCTAAGTGGAAACAAAGGGGTATGTGAATGGTGTAGGGTGACAGGTGCATGGGGCAGTGTGTAGAAAAGGAGGGATATAATATTTGATTATGTATGTTTGTGATAATATGCTAGTGATAATATATTAGTGACTAACTTTTTTATATATCAAATTAACTACTATAAATTATAATATGTTAATATTATAAGAGTATATATTATATATTAAGTATGTTAGTAAATTATAACTAATAACACTAATACGTTAATATATTATATATTTATATATTAGTAAATAGTGATAAATTAGTAATAATATATTAAATAATAATAATACACTTATTAATTATAAGTTATTACTAATATTCTATATAGATATATTATAATTTATATTTTTATACTATAACTAGTCAATCAATCAATAATAATATGTTAATATTATAAGAGTATATATTATATATTAATATATATTACATATTAATATATTAATTAATATTTATATTAATATTTATATTAATATTATAATTTATATACTATTTTTATATATACATATATAAATATATATATATATGTGTGGGGTTCGGTTTAGTCCGATCCGGTCCGGTCCAGGGGGAGAAATCATTTGGACCGGGACTGGACCGAATCGGGACAACCGGTCTGGTCTGATCCACCGGCCCGATTCGGTCTTTTTACAGTCCTAATGATGGTTATTGTGAGGAGAGGCCCATTTGCGGGAGATCGGGCCTCAGGCCTATAGAAGACTAGATGGAAAGGAAGGCCCGAGCCTGTAGGAGGCAAGCCCTAAGGTAACCAGTACAAAAGTCCAGTTTTCAGAGACCGGGCGAAAGGAGATCATTATGGGGGGCGAGTCCCTAGAGGCCAGGCGAGAGGTAACTAGTACGGAAGATCAAGTAACGATCGAGATAGTCAGAGAAAAGCAGGCATGCCCACTCCGTATTAAATGCGAGATACCTACCAACCCCACTACATTTAATACAGAGACCTGCTACGACCACGACACATTAAATGTGAAACCTTACAGGGGTGCCTGAAGGCCCTAGCGCGCCGATCTCAGACAAGGTTTCACTCACCCCATTAAATGTAGGTCAGGAGTCCAAATATGTCTTTGGTGTAGAGTAGGAGGTTGACAAGGTACAGTAGGAGGGATAGCACGCCGGAACAGAATCAAGTGAGTAGGAAGATTTACTTAAACACAGTAAAGGGAATGATGGTCTGACAGGTTGGAAGGACGACCACCACGTCACTTAGGCGGCTTAGCTAGGATATGTCAAGCCCTATAAATAGTCAGGAGTTCTATAACCCGCAAGTTAAGCAACAAATTAATTATCTAATGATTACTGTCATTAAGTAAAAAAATTACTTGATAATTTGACTTTTTACATGAGATTTGGATTTTAGAGTGAATTTTAAATAATCTAGCATAAATGTGCATGATTCAACTAATGGTTATTTTGACTAACAAGAATTAATTAGATATGTTTGATGTAAACAGGTGCAGTGTTTATTGTTTGCTTAGTCATCACATGCATGTCAGTATTAATGCTTTTAGGCTATGCTTTAGATATGTTTAATGTTTTAGATAATTAGACTAACTGATTTGCTTGCCAAGAGACAGGAAGAACTCATTTAAGTGATGAACTTGAGGAGTAAAGAAAAATATGGAAGCCTAAGAAAAGATGGTTTCAACGCGAATGAGAATTACCTAGAGTATATATCAAAACCATACTCATCTTACAGTGCAAAATCTGAAAGTTGCAGTTCCAATTCTAGTGTCAATGGAGGGGAGATTAATGAAAAGGATGAATACGGACTAGGTCCACAAAGTGAACCCTTGAAAGAATTCAAAGGGGAGGAAGCACATCCTCTCAGAAGGCTTAAAATTTTGGAGAAGAGAAATCACTTCCATCAGAAAATGGAGCTCTTTCCTGGGAGTCTATAACTAACATTGTTGAGAAAACAAATGATAAGACGGGTAACAAATACAGATCCATCTGTGTTATTCTAGCATCATCATGTTTTAAGCATCTACATATTGGAATCTACAGAAGTAGTTTATGAGCATCTCTTTAAATAAGTATTTATGCATCCAAATCACCATTTTTAGGATCACTTATTTGCACTGATAGTGTAGGAAAACAAAGAAAACCTATCCTAACAAAAGAAAACCTATTTTTTGGAGTTCAACTAATATTATTCTTGTGTTGCAGTGATTCTCGTAGATCTCATGGTAATTTTCTTCCTTTATTCCTAGGTTTTTAACTTTGAAATGGTGATTTTAATTATTACTTAATTAGTTTGTTGTTTTCCTTTTGGTTCGCTTACAAAAGTACATTGTACAGGGTGTGATGGCAATAGCAATTCTGCATATACAATTGAATATAGTCTCTGTAGTTAATTAACCTTGTTATGTCAGTGGGCAATGCTGTTGAGTTTTGTGTGCATCTGTAGCATTGCAAGCAAGGCTTTTAGGAGTGGTACATATAAAGAAGAGGTGCAAGCTGGTCAAACCCAACAGCAATGTCTCCCCTTTTTGGAGATTGTGAAATTCTATTTGGGTTACTAGAGTATGGATCATCGTTTTATATTAAATCTTGGAAATTAGATAGTTTCATTATATTTAGGAAATTTATAGTTTATGTATTACTTGGAGAATGATCCGGTTAGGCCTTACTTTTTCTTAGTTTTTTTTTTTTTCTTGATAGCAAAGGAAGAAGATGATAGTACCCTTTATTAGTTTAGAAAGAGCTTTTGCTTTTTTACTTGTATTAGTTTAGAAAGAGTTGAAATTAATAAAATTGCTTTCGCTTTTGGGTGCCTAGTTTTGTGCATTTTTAAATTTTGTGGATGGTATCTTATAAATTTAAATCGGTTGGTGGGTGCCTATTTTGGTGCTTATTTTGGTGCTAACAAAATTAGTGACATTTGTAAGCGTCGATAACAGTCTTCAAAATGCTAATATCAAAATAATTTATCGGTAGATATAGACATTAGTAAAATAAAAAATGATTACCGTCATTCGTAAGCATCGAGAACACTCACATTTGTAAGTGTTGATAATAGTCTTCAAAATGCCAGATCAAAATAATTTATCGACAAATATAGACGTCAATAATTAAAATAAAAAATAATTATCGTACGAATGTCGGTAACAATCCACAAAATGTCAGGTGCAACAAATATTGACGGCACTTGTAGATGTCACTAAAAACAAAGTGGGGGACGAAATGTTCAATTGTCTACATTTGAAACCGTTGGCAACATGATCATGCACAAAATGCCAATAACCAAAATTGGATTGGTGGCATTTACAAACAACGCCGAAAAATAAAAACTAATTACTGACATTTGTAAGCGCCGGTAACACAAGCCACAAAATATTTGTTGGAGATGAACTGGTGATTGCCTGCATTTGAAAACGTCGGCAACATAATTCACAAAATGTCGGTAACCAAAATTGGGTTGGTGGCGTTTAAAAAAATGTCGGTAACGTAATGCACAAAATGCCAGTAACCAAAATTGGGTTGGTGGTGTTTAAAAAAATGTCGAAAAATAAAAACTGATTACCAATGCTTGTAAGCGACGATAACACAATCCACAAAACGTTTGTTGGAGACGAATTGGTGGATTGCCAGCATTTTAAAAAGTTGGTAATATGTTGTAAAAAAATGCCGCTAACCAAAAATGGATTAATGGCATTTATATGAGTGCCAGAAAAGAACATCCCCAACCTTTTTTTAGTGGCGCTAGAGATATGTCAGTACAAAAATGCCAATAAAAGCATTACCGATGTTTATTGTCAAATTGCCGGATTTATGCATCACCGGCAAATTGTCCCCTTTTGTAGTGACAACCAATTTTCTATAAATTTAAATTACCTTTTACATTTTGGCACTTTAAGATTATTATAATATAATTTTTATTTCTGTGATTTGAAAAAAGTGAATTATTTATTATATTTTATTCGAAAGTTTGAAAAAATTGTAATAGTTATAAATATTCTTGTCTTTTGTAATGATTATAATACTTGGAAGTTTTGAAATAAGATGGTTTGTGAAAAAAATCAGAACTTATATACATTCTCCCTATCTATATATATAATACGAATGATGAATTATAATTCATCATGTAATAAATGAAATATACTCTACATCACAACTTCGGTATATTAATATATTAGACCAATATTTAAGCTATGATTTGTATGAATAGTAATCCAATGAGAGATTTTGAGATTAATATTAATTGAAGAATTTCTTAACTTCTTATCTATTCATTTTCACAAACTCTAAGGTAACGAGTGTGATGAGATGAGATGATCTATAAATAATATTTAAAGGGTTGTGAATAATAGTGAGATATTTGAGTAATATGTTTTATGAGATTTTGGAAAATGATAAAGAAAAAAGTGAATAAAAATGTTATAAAGTTAAAATATTATTAGAATATTATTTCTAATATTATTTTTGTTTTGAAATTTGAAAAAATTTTGAGTTATTTTTTATATTTTACTTGAAAGTTTGAGAAAAATGTAATGATTAGATAATGAATAAATGAAAAAGTGTGTGTTTGTGGTGTTTGAATATTGAAATAAGATATATGATAAGATTAAATAAAATGATTTGGGAGGATTTTGCTATCCGAACCGGGCTTAATATAATACTTGTTTTAAAATATATTTTTATTTAGCCTTTTCTCTTATTTTCCAAAATCTAATAGTATATTTTTGTTCAAATCAATTCATAAAAGCTTGAGATACCTTAAGCATCTAAGCATGCTTTTAACTTAGATATATTCAACTTTAATATATTCGTATTTGATTAGATTAATAAGAGTACTAGCGAGGTGTTTTGCGACCAATTAAAAAGAAACATACAAAATATGCTATATGTTTGAAATTTTTATGAATTTTTTCAAAATCTTGATCAAAACACAACGCCTAATTATACTGAGATTGAACGTACAGTGACATTACTAGATCGTTAAGTTTATATATATGAAGCCAAGATTAGCAACAGACAAGTACTAGAGAACCTGATCAGAAACATGCATGGCCTCCTTTTCTATTAAGGGAAACAACTTTGGACATGAGTGTCCCAAAACCCTAATCCATACGTTAAAGTTTTAAAACACAAAGCTTATGCCGTAAGCTTTTCTTTGCGTTGCTTCCTTGAGAAGCTCCCTGATATGTCGGCTAGGACAAGCAATAACATATGATTAACGAAGAAAGTCGTTTTTCTCGTCCACAATCATGTTCTTTCCAATGCCTTGAAATCGCTAATTTTCCACGAATCATAAATACTTTTTTAACTAGACTGAGCTCAGAATAATAATAATAATAATAATAATAATAATAATAATAATAATAATAATAATAATAATAATAAATCCTGGTGAGAGACAGAATAAAATAACATTTGAATTAATTACAATAATAAATTTGAATTACTTGGCCGAAAAGCTAGACCTTCGAGAATTTTATGTTACTAGAAAATTAAAAAAAAAAATTGTGGTCGTGTGAAAGTGCCACGTTGCTTAGTTTAGAAGTGTAATCTCCGACCGCGTAATACTCTTCCAGTGGTCCCGTTGGTACAGACCCTGTATTTCTGCTGAGATGACTGGGATGTAGATGTACAAACGGTGATGTGGCGGACAATGATTGGCCAACTTATTGGATGATGCAAACAATATGGTTCAGGAATCAGATCGCGCACGCGGCGATGGTATTTTGAATTGTCTTTTTTTTTTTTATTGGCAAATTATTAAGATTATTGTGCAAATTATAGATTAAAAAAATTTACAATTATAAAATGATCGATCATAAAGCTTTTTTTATATATATATTACAAAAAAATTATTTATTTATAACTAATTATTTCTTATTAAAATGATTATTTTTTATTAAAATAAATCTGTTTTAATTGTAAATATATAATTATTTTCATCACAAATAATTTGTTACAAGTTCTCATTTTTTTTATAACGATAATTAATTATGAAAATGTTTTCATTCTTAATTATTAGGTGTCGTCTCCTACATAAATGGTAAATAGCATTAATACGTACTGGATAAATAATTAAACCGTCTATGGTCGAATTACGTACACGGAAAATTTCAAATTTCGCAGTAAATTCCAGCGAAAAATCCGGATAGAGTCGGAGAAAAGGTGAGAAAAGATGATTCCTTTCTTGGCATGAGAAGTCTACATAAAGAAAGAGATTAACTATTAAGATCAAGAAGACAAGAATATACATGAGGTTGGTGTAATGTAAATTGCCTTGTTATTTTCATATTTGTTGGTACGTTCCTACGTACATTTTTCATTATTTTTTTATTTTTTATTTTTTTTTACAACAGCTTTAAGTGTACTCTAGGTTGACACTGCATCTGAAGCTCCCCAACTCTCTCTACCCCGGCCTACATCTCTCTGAAGAGGTGAAACGTCCCCATGCCACACAAGAAAGATCAGGTTGCCTCATCTCCACTCTAGCTAATTCCCTTTTTCACATTAGGTTTCACTTTCCTAAGTAATTAAGCTTTTAAATAAGCTCGACATTCTTTAGACACATAGCAAAATACAAATTATTAAAGAAAAAAAAAATGAGAGAGAGAGAGAGAGAGAGAGAATTAAACGACCCAAGACTGCATTTCGATCGTTCTCTCTAATATTGCGTAGAAGTACCGTATGTGTTTTGTACACTAGCATAACCAAAACTTGACGTGCAAGTATCCTTGCACTATTTCAAGAATTTAATCTCTTTTTTGTCCCCTTCTTTTATAGCCTTTGTTCTTCCATTTGGAGCACCCTGTCTCTGTGTCTCTGAGGACGCCGCACAAGATCAGCTTAAGAAGGACCTAAATCTCAAACATAGGAAGGTGTGAAGAAAAAAAAGAAAGACATCAGGAAGAACTAAATTCCTTCCCTGCTGACATCAAGAAGAAGGTGGTCAAGGGAAACGTGTTTAAAAATTACAATCTTTCTTTACTACTTCTCCTTGTCCATTATCGTTAACCTAGCTATATATGTGGGTATTTTTGTAGAGTCTTCTGTATTTAGAAGAAGTGGAGGAAACAGGAGGGGAATTCCATTTTTTGAATGGGCACGAGAGCAAAAGCAAAGAGATGACATGGTGCAATGACTCAGACGATGAGAGGGCTCTCCAGATAATCTCGTCCAGTACTCCAAAAGAAACAAGTGTTCTCGATCCGAAAACCGATGAACTTCGGACTATAACTTGCCCCTCATGTGGCCATGACATAGAATTTCAAGATCAGGTAGATTAAGATACATATATTTAAATTATAGATGTTTCAGTTCAGCAAATCTCTTCTTCCTTTCCTTTGTTATTTCTAAAAACTAATTTTGTTAATGTTTATTTTCTTCTTTTAAAAAATAATTAATGGTATTGTAATTATGTATCTGTTGAATTAATTAGACGGGGATTCATGATTTGCCGGGCTTGCCAGCGGGAGTTAAATTTGATCCGACAGACCATGAAATTCTTGAACATTTAGAGGCAAAGGTGCTGTCTGATACTCGGAAGCTCCATCCCCTCATTGATGAATTCATTCCCACTCTCGAGGGAGAGAATGGAATTTGTTATACTCACCCAGAAAAGTTGCCAGGTGATGATTCTTGGTACCCTAGCTATTTATCATGCCTTTGTTTTTTTGGGATGATTTTTTTTTTTTTTATCATTTATTCTTCTTCCATCTGGTCTTAAATGAAAATAGATATTAAGACAACTCGGCTACACTGTTAACAAAAAGAATTTTTTATAAAAATGATAATTAGGTTAAGAGCAAAATGAGTAATTAATTAATTAGAAGGATCAGGAATCATGCATGTATATTGCCACAATTCTTCGAAAACTAAGGAAAACTAACAAGGTCGATATTGCCATTACCTACAATTTACCTCTAATAATAGAGAGTACGTAGGAAGAAGAGTCTAATATTGTTTGTGGTACATGTGGAACAAATTATTAGTTAGGCACACAAATGAAAAAATTAAAATAACAAAAAAAAAAAAAAAATCGCCCCAGAAAATTATTAAATGTAATGGATCGAGTTATACTACTTTATACTTTATATAATGTTATATTTGAAAATATGGATATTCTTGATCCAGGATACGTCGTCATAGATGTAATCATTTATAAGGAGATCAAACGTAAAAATGTGCGCATGGATCGCGAGCTTAATTACCTCTAGTAGTAAGCCACATAATTATGTATGTTAGAAGCAAAAATCGAAGTTGGCTATGACTGCATGAATTACAGATCAAGCATTCCTACCTTATGATTTGCTGATCATGATCTGCAATATGTTGGGATCCATATTATATAATACTATTCCCTATAATATCTTTACAAACACATGTGAGAGGCGATATATTGTCATCCTAAATTTGATGTCCCTTTTAGTGGCAATGGATTTTATATATTTATTGGTTGCAGCTAGCTCACACAGCCCGATCGACATCATCATGTGGTATTAGAGTAAGGATCATAGATTTGAGTTGTAAGATTAATATGACCAAGAGCCTTATAGCGGCCTAATGGCATATAGTCCGATTTTTCAAATGGATAACCTGGATACGAACCCCTCACTCCCTTACAATAAAAATAAATAAAATTAAAAAAAATTATTTGTAAGAGTATCATTTTGAGAGAATAATTATTGAAATGGAATATTATTGTGTAAATACTCTACAAATAAGCATTCAAATAGTACCCTATATTTCTAGTATTTAAAAGTCTTGAATGTGTCTGATGTTTAAGACAAAATTATTAATAGGTGGAGTAGGAATAAATCTGTTTTTCATCTTTTTTTTTCATCATTCTCTCATTATCTTATGATATGGCATTAAATGATAGACTCATAAGTAAAATAAATAAATAATCTTTAATCATCTAATGCCACATTATGAGATAATGAGAAGATAATAAAAATGAAGATGATGAATAACATTGCTCTTGGAGTAGTACTTACACTTATTTGACCCAAAAAAAAAAACTTATAGTCTAACAAGTGAGACATCATATCACACTTCCGCTATTAGAATTTCAAATAGCATGTAACAGTCCCTAGAAGGATTTTGAACTAGAGGTTTCCATCAACTTCAAATAGAATTTCTCTTCAAATAAACCACAAGCATTTCTTTCGAAACTTACCAATTTCTAAATTGAAAGGGCAATATTGTTGATGGTTTGTTCTGTCTAATATTAAAGAAACTCATACACCGTTCTTTAAAAGGTATTGTTAGAAATGAGAAATAATGCAGCATATAAATCTTAGGACAGTCTTTTTCTTAGGCAATGTGGAATTTTATTTATTTCCCCACACTTGTGGGTCGATCTTTGTCGTGCTCCACAAGTAAATCTCATTGGATCAATAGATGGAGCGCATTGCTATAAAGTTTGGCTCTGATATCATAAAAAATTTTATGCACCCTTCTTTAAGAGACATGGTTAGAAAGGAGAGAAAATGTCTCATATAAAATTCAAGACAATCTCTTTCTTAGACAATATGAGATTTTCCTTAGGCCTAATCAATATCATTGGATCTAGTAGCTTCATGAATGCATTAATGACACCAATAGTAATTAATAACTTATCGTGCATATATGAGGTAAAGATATGATTAATTCACATGCTCGATCTGGTCGCGGTATAGACTGCTAAATTAGCAAGCATGAATGAGCTGTAGTTCTCCAAACTTCTGTATACTTTCAAGACTCTTTAAACACAAGCTCAATCAAATATTCCATGTATGTCAGGAATCACTCTCCTTTAACCTTTGCTCGTTTCAATTTATAATTAAATTGATATCATCCAAGTTTTATTCCAGATTCGTTCACCTTTTCCAGTACCCCGACCATTTATAATTCCACTTTCTGTACTTATTCCAATTAGAGAATAATCCTATCTCTCTTATCAAGAATTAACCAATTTAGTTTTAGTAAGTGCACCTGTTTTCTTTGCTCATTTTGTTGATGCAGGAGTCGGCAAAGATGGCCAAATCCGCCATTTCTTTCATCGACCTTCAAAGGCATACACGACTGGGACTAGGAAACGCAGGAAGGTCCACACTGATGAAGATGGAAGCGAAACCAGATGGCACAAAACCGGTAAAACTAGGCCAGTCTTTGCTGGGGGAGCAATTAAAGGGTTCAAAAAGATCTTGGTTCTCTATACCAATTATGGCAGGCAAAGGAAACCTGAGAAAACAAATTGGGTAATGCACCAATACCATCTTGGCAACAATGAAGAAGAGAAAGACGGAGAAATTGTGGTTTCCAAGGTTTTCTACCAAACACAGCCTAGACAATGTGGTTCAAGCATTAAGGATTCGTTTGATACAAGATTGAAGAGCAATATCCCAAGCGCCCATGTTACTAGTCCTCCTTTACCTAAGCACGCTGCTTTCGTGGAGTACTATGATCATCCTTTTATCAGCTACGACCAGGGGGGCCATATTAATAGGGAAATCCCACCACAATTAATCCCAAATTTGGTTGTCCAAGGTGATGGGTCTTCGTTTATTCGATTAACTGCAGATGCAAGCAAGAGGAAAATATGAGAGAAATTAAATAGTTATATTGGAGAGCT
Organism: Platycarya strobilacea; assembly: GCA_036898215.1. Classification (NCBI taxonomy): domain Eukaryota; kingdom Viridiplantae; phylum Streptophyta; class Magnoliopsida; order Fagales; family Juglandaceae; genus Platycarya; species Platycarya strobilacea. Next base: position 8,870,926 of record CM072547.1, read on the forward strand.
TTTGGTAGGGTATCAATATTGACAATGACAGCTACTCCTTTGGACGTACGTTGTTGCTATCATTACTGTGTAATCCGCGAATTATAAGTTATCAGATTGAGATTTTAATGGGGAAAAGTGGTAAGGGAATATGATGAGTGGCTTCCGAGTTGGGTAAATAGAAGATTCCGCCATAAATAGGCGCAGTACTGTTCTTCAAGTTCTTTTGTGAAGGGATGGAAGATGTCGGGACAGTGACGTACGTTATCCTTTAGAACTGTACAGCTAGAGGTGATTCGTATAAACATCCATACGTTAGTATTTACATGATGTTCTAGTTTTCATCATGATTGTCATTCATCATGTCCGTCTGCGCTTTGTTCCTTTGAGAAACTTTTGACTGAATTGATAACGCTCTCGACGTTATACCTTTGGTATTGTACAAGCTGTCCATGATGTCGTACCTTTTTATACGATAAGAGTATTTTCATAATTGTCAATTTTATACATGTATGTTTTTTACCATCTTTCTCTTTTTGTGATAACTTTCTGTTTCATCATTATATGATATGCATTGATTTTTTTAGAAAGATGATTTTTTTAGAAAGTAATATTATTTAATATTTATCATTATTTTCAGTTATTTTACATCACTTATTATTATTATTATTTATAATTATTTAATATTTTATTTTAATATTTTCACACTTATTCATTATTATTGGTCAAGGTCATATGAGATCACCTCATTATCCAAATGTAACCTAATTCTTATAATTTATGTTGGTTAAGCGAGAGCTCTAACTTATTTAATCATTATTAACTAGAAATGATATGCACTAGGAAAAAAATATATGAATTGAGAGGGTGGGCTGATTTGTGAATAACTTTGCATTTAGAACTCTTCTAAGTTTTGCTTGGACACAACACTCCATGTTCATGAAATATAAATATTTAGAAAATATTCTAGCCACAAATAAATTATATAAAATTAATTTTACAAATTGATATGCTATGATATGGTTCATCAAATTATAAAGTTCTTTTTATTATAAATTAAATCTAATAGATTATATAAAGTCACGTTAGTTTATAAAATTATTTTTGTGTAATTCTTTGTGATTGCAGCAGTCCTCTAAATATTTTAGTTGTTCTTTTTGGTCTTCAATTTTTTTGAGGATTAAAAATGAAAATTTTGCACCTTTTTAATCGTATCATCACAAAAGCATGTCTTCCATAGCAACTTGAGCTTGATTTGTGTTTGGACGTTTGAATGAAAATTAGACAAGTGCTACTTTTATATATAAAACCGGATTAATACTTTTTATAAACTCGTATATATCTTCATTTTTTATTATTAATTTTTATAGTATTGTTTAGAATCTTAAGTTGAATATTTTAATAATCTAGGAAATGAGAAGGAATAATGTTACCAATATGATATAATATATCAAAACACAAGCGCAAAACGTTTACGGATTATGTGACCTAATTGTGAATCATTTAAACTACACACTGATCTTCAAACAAACTTAATTTGCAACAGTCCATTTTTACGAATTAGACTTTGGTCTTCTTTTTTTTTTTTTTTCTTGTTACCTCAACAATAGTAATTAGGAGATACTGAAGATGTAAACCTCGCACCTTATTATTTAGAAAATAAAAATTTTATTTATATATGATTTGTGTACCTTTTACATACATTTTATATAAAAATGATATTTTTATGCATTTTCTAATTTAATTATTCCTATTTTTTATTTTTATTTCTTTCGTGTTTTTATCTTTTTCTTAATATATATATTTTTTAATGTTTTGCCTAATATGGTATTATTGTCACCTTATTGATTCTACAAAAGGTATGTGAGGTTGTGTACATGGTAGCATTACTCTTTAAAAAAAAGCTAATCTCATCGAAGATCTCTACCGATTTTTTGTATTGATATATTTTTTTACTAAATAGTTAAGAAAATGTTTTTTAATGATTTTATAAAGGAAGTTAAAAAATATTAAAGAAAAAAATTTTAAAGGAATTTCAAAACTTTTTTTTTTTAATATTTCAAAAATAAAAGTATTACACATTGTGTGGCCACTCTGATGTAGCATCGACATCCTATTGTTATGCTTGAGGCGTACGGTGTCAATACGTGGCTTCCAAGCAACCAAGGGAGAAGTACTAGTCTAAACTTGTCAACCAAGAAAAAACTCGTTGTCAACTTGCCAATACCTGACTTCTTTTTTAACGTTTAGACTCTGTATTAGAAAACATAAAATACACACTTCAAAGACGTCATAGAATGAAAATACCAGTTTTTTTTTTCTTTCTTTAGGGAGGTTTGAAATTAGGAAAATGCTTTGGAACGGAGCCTCCGATAAGACTTCAATATCGGAGACCAATCAATGAAAATACCAGTTTTTCTTTTTCTTAGGGAGGTTTAAAAATAGGATAAATGCTTTGGAACTGAACCTCCTGTAAGACTCCAATATGGGAGATCAATCAATGGACGCTATAAGAAAGAATAAGGTTGTATTTGGGTATTGAGAAATGTTGAGAATGTTTGAGTAATAATAAAATAATGGGTGAAAAGTAATAATAAAATAATGAATAGTAATAAAAAAAAATAATGATTAGTAATAAAAATAAAATAATAATAATAATAAAATAATAAATAATAATAATAAATATTGAGAAGTGTTGGAGAAGTCTTGCTTTACAAATCCAAACCCAGCCTAAAACAAAACCAGCCTCCAAAAAAACCCCTATCTCCCTCACAAACTCTCCTGCAAATACCAGCGATTTTCTTCTCCCAAAAATGAGGTTCAGCACGTAGCGTTGACTGACAAACAAAAGCTAATAAAAAAAATATTAAATAAAATTAAAAAAATAAAAAAGCTAAAAACTAAACAAGTGACCTCACCTCTAACAAGAAGATTAAAAAATAAATAAAGTTGCCATAAAGCATTTGGCTTTAGTTATTCATTACTCTAGTCCTCTGTTTATTTGAGAAATATAATTGAAGTAAAATACTCCATTGTTTAGAACTTGGCCTGAAAAAATGCCAAGTTGGTCGCAGACGGCCAATCGCGTAGATGACATTCTATTTTTCCCTCAAGTTCAAAAAAATAGGAAGAAAATAAAAAAAATAAAAATAAAAATAAAAATCTTTTATTTTTTCTCTTCGAACCAGTTCTCGGGAGAGAGAGAGAGAGGAGAGAGAGAGTTCACAAAGATGGACGGGAGAAAGCTTTAATTAAGGAGAAGTTCATCGTTTGGGAGGGGTGGGGGAAAGTTCATCGTTCCTGTGAATTGAAGACCATTGTATGCCCCAACGGAGCCTCTTCATTAAGTCCGATATGTCTCCCACTTGTTGGCTTTCAATAACTCACACTTAAAGGTGACACCAGTCCAAATTTTTTTTTTATTGAAAATAATGAGACTTTGAGACACTAGCGGCGGGAGTTTCTATTAGGCTGAAATGTCATTAGCATACACATCTTGTAGGCAGGACCAATTACTTTAAAGCACGTACTGGAACATATTAGCAGTGATTAGCAGTGGAATTAAAAGAGCCATATATATGTACACACTCCGTCTGGAATCTTTCTATGGAAAATTGACTTTGCAGTTTAATTTCTTAAAAACACAAAAAACAAACAAAACCAAACCAGTTGATAAGAATTGGGCCATTAAGTTTCCAAACCAACACAGAAAATATGACAAATGTAGAAAAGGTGGCAGGCACATATAAGCAGAAGCAAATTCAAATTGAAAACAAAAACAAACAAGCGTGTTATATATATACTGATCTTTTTCACTTCAGATGGAAATTTAGTTAAACGATGCTAGCCCAACACTATCTATTTAGCACTTCAAATACACATATCAGACTGTCAAATGAGTTCCATGGCCAGGCCACCAAAAGTACACGCCCACTCAAGTAAATCAGAAAGCAAAACAAACAAACCCCCCCCCCCCCCAAAAAAAAAAAACTCTTAAACGAGAATAAATTGGCTCGGAAAACGAAAACAAAACTTACAAATCTAACCCATTCTGCACACGCTAGTGCCTTATGGCTGATGGTGCTAAATGGCTATTTGCACAGGATGCACCACTCCCAGTGAGCCAAATTTGAAAGCTTCAATCCACGGGCCAATGAGGATAAAAGCTAACATGCCCTGACCTTAAAAATATCATCTCCCTAATTATGCCTAGATAAACACGTTGATAGGATTTATTAGGAAACCAACCCTTCGACCACTTACTGCTCTGGGACTACGCTAATTTATCAAGTCAACTTCTCCAGATTACAGGCACCTTCCTTTACTAACCTTTTGACTGGTTTGTCATGATTTCTGAAGAACACATTTCTCGTACAGAGCAAGAATGTCTTTCTTGTTGGGATTCCTCAACTGCAGCAGTTCAGCACCAAAGTTATGCTTTGTTAGTTCCTGCTTAAGTTTCTGAATGGTGAACTTCGTATAATCCTCCTGATTGGTTTGCTGGCTATCATTATCCTCATTGCCCCTGAAGACTGAACCACCGTCCTCTGAGTGCACATACTTCAGTGGGCTAGTTGTGCTTCTGGACTTCTTATTTTCTCTCAAGATTTTGTCACTCGTGTCCATGTCTTGAACAGACTCAATACCCATTTCAAAATCCTCTACCCCCCTCTGACGTTTTCCATGGGAAACAGTCTTGAGCCTGCTATCCAATGCCGTTTCATTTAGACGAACCTTGGTAAACTCTTGCTGGAGCATATCAATTTTTGCCTGTGCGGCTTGTAACTGAAGAGAGAGTGCTTCTGCCCTGTTGCTAGCCTCTACATGTGCTGCCCGTTCAGAGTCCAGAAGACTCTGAAGGGCTTGCACAGTAGTCGACCTTTGCTCATTGTTTGATGTAAGTAGCGACTCTATTTCTTTCTCCCTTGCTTCAACTCTTCCCTCTAAAAGTGCAACTTTTGACAGGGCATCCATCTCTGATATGCGTGTTCTCTCTATTTCATGTGCCAAGTCATTCTTCTGTCTATCCAAATTTTCAATTTGCCTCTCAGCCCTCTCAATTTGGGACAATCTCTCCATTGCCAATCTCTGCATCTCATTCTTATCCTTTTGGGCAGCACCGGCTTCAGCCCTAGCTTTATCAGCTACTTCAATCGCTCTCTTAGCTTCTCTTTCGGCAATTTTGCACCTTTCCTGCACCTCATCAAACCGTTTGAACTCAGATACATATTTCTGTTCCAAATGTATCTTCTCCTGCTCTAGTATTCTTGCCTCTCTCTCAAATGATTTGGCCTTATCATTTACACCATCTAACTTCTCGTTCAACTCTTTCAGTTCAAACTTGAGCGATGATAATTCTGCATCATAACTCTCCACTTTAGACTCTGCAACCTGCAAAGGAATTGCCAGTCAAGTACCACTCAATATTGTACTTACAGCCAAAGAAATGGACTGCACGAAATGAATGTGTTTGTGAGCACATGCGTACATCTAAATGAGAGAGAGGCATCATTCAAGAGCCTTTACAGTAAAGATCCAAGAAGCTCACCTTCAACTCTAATTTTAGAGTTGTCAAACGCTGCTCAGCATACTCAAGCTTTGCTGCCTTGTCCTTCACTTCCTCGTCCTGGATATTTTTATTGATAAAGCAAGTATGTCATCTTTTGTTTTTTTTTTTTTCAATTATCAAGCAAAATGCTTAACGAATTGATTGATAACATGAGAACAAGTAGAACACGTGTGCATATATGAAGGGTGTGTGTGACAGAGAGAGAGAGAGATTGACCTTTTCAGCCAAACTGCTAGAAAACTCTTCCCTTATAGCATCTTCCCTTTGTTGTGTTTGTTTATTTGCACGTTCTTGCACAACTGCTGCCTTCTCTAAAGCAGCTTTTGCTTCTCTTACAGCAATATCATACTTCCTTTTCCACTCCTCTGCCTCCTCTTGAGCAGATTGAGCTTGTTCCCGAGCAGCTGCAAGCCTAGCTTCAGCAGCACTACTTCGGGACTTGAGAACTGCAATTTCTGAACTGGCTTGATCTTCTCCAGCTTTCTGTTTTGATATGATCTGGTCATATTTTCTTCTCCAGTCCAAGGATTCTTGTTTGGCAGAATCCAAAGCTTTCATTAAGCTCGAACTTCTTTCTTCCAATAAACTGCAATTTCCCTGCAAATTAGTTATGCGACTCATATATTCATCAGCAAGCTTCTTCTTGTCATTGATGGCATCTTCATAACGCCTCAGATATTCAGATTTATACTTCTCGCTAGCTTCCAGCTGCTTGTTAAGCAACCCCATCCTATCTTCAATGGAGCGGCTTTTAAGCACAAGTGAATTCTTCTCTGATCTGACTTGATCTATTAACTTCTTGGCAAGGTCGAGCACTTGACCTTCCAAACTGGGAAGTTCTACAGCGTTAGATAGATATAAACCCAATACAGAACTGTGTAAAAACTGCCAACAGCAAAAGCAGAACAAAAGAACATTACTACAAACCTCTGTTGCAAAAACACAGCCAGTTTCTGCCATTTTCGTGGGCCATGAGATGATGCTTCATACTCGGATAGAAGAGCATCAAGAACCTGCATGACATATTTACGACTAAACTCAATGGGAAAAGATTAATTCAGTGAGAACTTTCATGGCTTAGACCATGCATTAAGGTAATATAGACGGCATGTGTTATATATCACACAAAAACATAAGGAGAAGTGTTATTTGCTCTAGAGATACTTCTAGACAAACTAAAGTCACGATTTAAACAGGATGAAAAATTTAGCTGCTAACACAAATGAAGTGAAAAGGAGTAGATATTAAAAAGTCGTTAATACCCATTTCTCATCTTCTAAAAGAAAAGATAGCTTTCTGTACACTCTCCAAGATATAGAATGTGTATTTCATGGAAGTACACCTCTCTCTCCATTAAAATCAGTTAATCAGCTCACCTATGTGCAATTTGCTTAACCCTCACTCAATGCTGTGATGTGTCTAGTTGACAGAAGTCGACAAAAATATTCTGAGCTAGTAACAATTACAATAGCTAACTAGCTAGTTAAATATGGACAATCGACAGTGACAACTGGATGAATCGAGAAACAGCATTCCAAGGAACATGGTGATTGTGCCACTTGTAAAACTAACTGAACTGGGTTAAGCCAAGCCAAAAGGGAATTTCTAGCCTGTAAAGGAGTCTTCAGTAGCTAACGCTTAAGGTTGAAAATTTTAGATAATTTAGATCGAGCATTAGAAAAACTCAATCCTGCATAAGAGTGACATGTCAAGGTCAAATTAGCTCAAATAGCAAGTTTGTTCTTCCTCAATTCACACACAACATCTAATAACTCCTATGCTAGAAATACAAACCAAAGTTGGGAGTGGAACCATGAGATTTTGCTTGGGGGCTTCCGGCCAAATTACTCGTTAACCACTCAAGACAAACACAAAGTATACACATATCTACACACAAATGTACATGAAATACAAGAAAAAGAAGATTAAAAGTCCAAATTTTCACATACCAAAGTGAGTCATTATACAAATACATTGTATGCAAAAGTTATCAACTTTCATATAGATGTATACAAAAGTATCATAAAAGAGAACTTAATGTCTTTCTAATGAGTACAGAGGTTATTCACCTGGATATAGAAACAAACAACAAGCAATCCAAGAAAGAATTTGCAGTATGTGCCTATTATATTGTATTGGCTGTATCGGCTTCATAGAAGCACCACAAAATTGTGTTTATAATGAAAGGCAGTGAGAAAGAAATTATAGCAAGAAATCACAATACCTTCACAACATTATCTATATTTGCATCAGAAGCGTGGCAAGCTGCTCTCAGCCTTTTTTCCATGCTTTGTATAGCATTTGAACAGTGCAAGTCAGCCTCCAAATATGCATTCCTCTTGTAATCCTGCATCAATGGACAAATTGACATCAATGAAATCAGGTGCAAACATGCTATTTTTAGGTAGATGCAAATGCAGATTAATAACATCCATACGTGTACAAATAACCAATTCGGAACAAAAAAACACCTGCACAAATTCCATTGCTCACAAGTCTATATTATTATTAAGGGGGGGGGGGGGAAGTTGGGTTACGTAAGAGCAATAAACACTTGTGCAAGCACATCTGCACGCATGTGGTAAACTAACTGACTGCAGTCCAGACCATTTTTCAAACCATGTTTTGAGCATTTTATAATGGTATTTTTCAGAAAACAGTTACCTCAAATTCTTTTCTGAAGAACTTCTGGAGAAACTCCTCATATTTCTTTCTAGTGGAACCAGCTCCTACAGCACCAGCATTAAACATAGCCAGAGATATTTTAACAGCTTCTTCATGCGAGTCCCTTAATGCAGCCTGCAATGCTGGAATTAGAAAACAATAGACATAATTAAGAATGAGAAGTCAATATAACACTTACTTCCTCAGCTGGCTTTGAACGGTCAAAAGATGACTTATAAACCTCAGTGGCAGAATCGAAAGCTCTTCTACACTCAGCTTCTTCAACACTCTGAGGGAAAAATAATAAAGAACTATATTAAAGGGGGGAAGCATATCAGTGAATCATATAATATATGGGAGAGTTTTTGCTAAATATTGCGATCCTTCTCACCCCAAGATTTTAGTTATGGTCTGTGCAATGGTAATTTTCTTCTCTTGTGTAAACACTACCATAGAATTTATGTAAAGAAAAATCCCATAACTGAATATTCAATGTTATGCAACAGAGTGAAAAAAATAATAATTATTTTATACCAGTTTGACCGCATTAAGAGAAAAAAGTTGCACAGTTATAAATCCACAGCTTTTTGAAGAAGAATGCATTGCATTCATAAAGCCAACGGAAGGAAGAGGACCTTCTAGAAGCAATACTGACCTGCCACGAGGAGGATATTGTAGGCACTGCACCATTATTGAGAGCCTCTAGATAAGATTCCGTAATCCCAACCATTATAGGCCCCGTCATTACTGTTGCCCCAACTTGTTTTGGCCTTGTTCTCTCAAAAACAAACTTTGTCAATGCATCCAGTCCAGATCTAAATTCAGGCCTTAGTTTGTCCAACTGCATGCAAAACAAATCTAAAGTAAACAAGCAATATTTTTTTTTTTATTGGCACCGTCCAGGAATAACACCCCGACTAATCTTAGGAATGCATAGGCTCTCAGTAAGAAGTTTCCGCAAATGTACATCAGGTAATTCAAAAGAAAAATCTCTTAGTCCGATGGCCCCTAAAGGTTGTTTAAACCCAAGAGGATTTGAACCTTAGATCTAAGAGAGCATATCCCCAAGCGCAAGGCCTTAACCACTTGAGCCAACCCTTAGGGGTTAAACAAGCAATATAATAGAATGAGAAGACAATAAAGTCAACAAGATGACCAAGAAAAAAAAAGAACGATAGAATATAGGGGGAACCATAAGGTACTAACCGATATTTGATCAAGTCTCTGGAGATCACTTTCGTTGTTCAAAGGTCGGACAAGTGTGAAGCATTCTCTATCAGGAAAAAGAGCTCTGATAGAGTCCCGAATCTATCGAAAAATATAGTTAGAAAATTAGCACCACCCGGAAAGGGAAAGAAGAAAAGAACAAAGATTCAAATCCTATGTTAACCTCCACATTATTTTAGGGCCCATGATAGGTCTATTGAAATAATTAGATAGACACATACAAACAAACTGAGCAAGAATTGGACAATCCCATGACAAAAATTCTTGAGAAACTAGAGCAGAAAAAGTATTGGGATGTCTTAGAAAAGGAAACCGAGACATGTAAATTGGGACAAAGGGAGCACTTCATTTCTACATCTTCAAATGTAGACACATCCACTTTGTGTCCACTGCATGTTGCAAAATTCAAAAAATGAAAGATTGATCTACATTTGGCTTAAAAGGTTGATCCAAATATGATAGATCTTCTGAAACAAAAAGATTGTTGGTGTTCACCACATGATGACCCCCAGCCTTTTTCAAGTGTATAGGTTACCTAGATGAGAGCGGAGAATCCCTCAAGGTACACTTAACAGCCAATAACGAGCATAGAATGAACACAAGATTTCTCACATTATCCCCTAGCATTCCTTTTTATTATAAGTAAATCCCCTCGTAAAGTCGTCAGAATAACTAAACTAAGAACCAGATAATACCTCATTTTTTGAAGCTATATCTTTTCCACCACCTTGAACAGGCCTTAAAGCAAGCTCCAGGTAATCACGAGGTGTTATTCTTCTATTTTCCTCTACTAAATCCAAATAGAAATCCTGCAAGGGAGAAGTTAATTATTACACAAATAACCATTCAATTTCCTAAAAAAGAAAAAGCAGCAAAATATAAGTCACTAAGTAATAAATAGCAACTTTATGACATCAAAAACCATCTTACACACACCCATGTATGTTTTTTCTGGCATGGGAAAACACTATCACACATAAAAAGTTACCCTTAGAAGCCAGACAAAGATTGGGGAGAATTGGCCAAGTTCAGAAGCTGAAGTCCTTCCTCCAGATGCTCTAACACGAATATGTTTTGTCATTTGAGTGACAAGAGAGAGACGATCAAGTGCAGCCTCATCGATACCGCCCATCTAATTAAGAGGAATGACATCAATAGGCAGATCTAGCAGTAAATTTAACAAAAAAAAAATATCCAACAAAAGAGTACAAATAAACATACTCTTATGAACAGTAGACATTTTTTATAGGTAAAACTTTTATTAATATCAATAAAGGAATAGGCATAGCCCAAGTACATGGGATGTTATTAGACTTAAAACTTGAGGTGAAAAAAAAAACTGTATCAGATCACATTTAATCAATTAAAAGAATAATAAGACATCTTCAACTACAATATGCATGTGATATCCTCAAGAAGGATCTAGGTCTCCACATAAGCTGCCGAACCTGGTTGTAGATAAACATGCTAGACAAGAGGACAGCCAAGGAGAATATTTGGGTGCTGTATGTTCCCTGTGAGAAAAGTAGAATGAAAAATATCACAGTTAAAAGGAAATTCAGAAGCAATGTCTTAAGTAGTAGTTAAGCAGTGTACAGGCATGAAGGCTGACCGTCTGATCATAAGCATCTATTCCTTCACTATCTAATAGTAAGAGATTAAACTCGGTTCCATCTAGAGCAACTCTCTTCAAGGGTGCACTCCACAACCAAAGTCCCTTTGTGCATGGACGATGAGTCGATGCTACTTGAAATCCACTACTCCTCCCAAGAAGCTACATCACAAATTTAAAGCATGATACATGGGTTAAATTGCAACTCATAAAATTTGATCATTTATCAAGGTAATACACAAACAAAATAATTATATCAATCACGAATCATTTAAGATTTGTTTGTGATTTATGATTTGATCTTGATTTTTATTTTTATTTTATTAGTATCGGGTCTCTGGGAACAGCGTCCTGATTAATTCCGAGGGTGCACAACCCTTGGCAAAGATATTTCCATAAATGCACCTCGGGTAATTCAAGGAAACAATCCCCCAGCTCAATGGCTCTGAGAGATATTTGCACCCAAGAGGATCTGAACCTTAGACCTGGGAGGAGCATTCTCCCAAGTCCAAGGCCTTTACCACTTGAGCCAATCCTTAGGAATTTTTTATCATTGATTACGGTATTGTAACTTTGTTTTCTATCATTTCAGAACCGTTGATAATATGAAAGAAAAGCAGAGTTTTTTTTTTTTCTTTTGTTTTGGTTTGGGAGGGGGGTTCAGGATCAGCTTAAAGAAGGAGGAGAAATATTCAGGCTTCCAACACATGAGAATGAATAACTATTTATGCCAATAATTTTACATATCAGCCCCTTCTGCTATCATTCTCCCATGACTAAGATTAGTTTCTGCTGTACTGCTGCTTCTTTTGTCCAGACTTCTTGTCATAGACTCACTCTCCATGGCTAAAATTGTGAAAGCTCAATTTTAAGCACAGCTGAAACGATTCACATTTTTTGTTAAGCCGCGTGTTCAGTCAGTACACTAAAAGGTAGAGAGCAGCGCTATAATCTCCCCACCCACCCCCCAAAAAAAATAGATGTTAACGTCCTGAGGTAGTGATACTCTTGAAATTGCTGTTGAAAGGTACTTTTACTGGCAATGATAACTAACTAATAAAATCTCCAGCATTGCGTTAAAATCACAAGTGCATTCTTAAATTAGCATGCCAAAATCCCTGCTTTGAAACGAGGAGTTCAACATACCCAAAGAGCAATGCCCTAACTAAAAGCTCCTCGAAAATGCTCAGAAACGTAAATCTACTAATCAGTCGACACAATGAAACAGTTCCCTTGACCTAGAAACCTTCTCAATTCACACTTTACAAAACCAAGGAGATCAAAGCACTAATCAAGCTATACCTAACGCCACAAACCTAAGTTTCAAAACACCAAAAAAAGGCACCTGGTTAAGAATAAAACTCTTGCCCTGGCGAGCGCGGCCGCAGACGGAGACAACTCCAACTGGCCCCTTGACGAGCTGAAGCGCGGCGACAGCCTCGGGATCCATTCGAAACTTCCCCTTCTCGTCGCAGTAGACGAGTCGGATCGGCCTCGCAGGGCCGGTCACCGGCGGTTCCAGGGAGGGAGAGGGAGAAAAGGGTTGGGGAGAGACATCGGGGGAGGAATTGTCTCTTCCTCTGAAGAGCCTCATCATCGTAAGCTTTCCCTCAGTTCTTCTCCGACCTGTTTCTGCTTTCGTTAATATTTTTTTTTTTTTTTTTTCTTCCTTTCTTATATTTTCCGGGCTTGGAGAGCAAGACGGGTTTAAAATTGGGGGAGGGAAATGCCCTTTCGGCCTTTACTTTATACAGCACCTGACAAGGGACACAATTTACGTTTATATTCCGGATAGGATATCACGATGGGGGAGGTAATTCATGTACTGAAAGGTTGTTTTGGTCATTACGTAGCTGCTCTGGTACTTTTGAGTCGGAAAGACAGCGTGGATATAAAGCTAACATACCCTTAAGTCTTAACTTGAAATTGTGAGCTTTAGATCGGGCCCGATAAAAGAGAACTCGCCCATTGTCAGGCTTTGATGGCTGGGCTTAGGGGACATATAGGCAGGCTGCAGCAACATAAGGTGAAGAGGCTCATGAAATCCAGAGGCAAAGCTGGCTAGTCAATTGATTTTACAGGTAAAATACAGTATCGAATAGCAATTATACGTACTTTTCTTTTTCATGAGATCAATTTGAATTTTTTTTTATTTTCTAATTTTAAGAAAATTCTACACACACACACACACATATATATATATATATTCATTTAATTTAATCAGAATTTGGCAAGGAATTTCAGGCAAAAATACTTTATACGGTTGCAACCAATACTGCGTCCTGATTAATTATAAAAACTAAAAAGAAAAACATTCCCCTGCAAGAATAATCAAACGTACCGAACGAAGTACACTCGAAGACGATCCCATTTTTGGTCAGAAAATTAATATATATTTCTTTCTGCTGTACCATTTTGAAAGTAAACGAAGATTAATTACCCCCCCCCCACCCCACAACAACAAAAAAGAATGAAAGAATGATGTCGCCATTGCAGTCAGTCCTTACGCAACTTGAAACCTGGGTACGTAGAGACATATTTCTATGCATTTGTTTATGTTTTTATGGGAAAAGGCTGGTTGAAATCATCAAAAGTATATCGTTGAATGCAAAGATCAGGTCTGTCCCAGCGCATTCCGGAGGGTCATTGTCCAAGGGCAGCCCTTGGCAATCACCTCTGACGGAAAATTAAAAATAGTCCTATGAAAGCACCATATACATCTGATGACGATCTTGAAGATCGTGATGACTGATGATGAACATAAGATCATTCTTTTATACAGATAAGCATACGTAAGACATTATAAAAAAATTAAAAAGAGTTTCCAATCAATCAAAACCCATGGTGATCTTCACATGAGAACGATACCAAAATTAAAACTCCATTAATCTACAAACCCTGCATTCCTATCTCCCAAAATTCTTGAGAAGGAACATAGGATGACACAATTACAAAGCGGGGAAAACAACAACCAAAAAAAGAAAAAAAAAAGTTCCAAATCAGACGTCAAAGCCAGAGAGCTCCAGCTTGCTTCAAGATGGGTACCAATTCACCCGAAATATGAGTAGCCATGACTCGTTCCAACCCCCCAAATAGCTTGCCGCCGACGAATACGACCGGGAACTGTACCTGACCGTCTTGTCCGTCCTCGACGGCACCCATGATTCTCAACAGTTGGCTTGTTACGGCCACCTCGTCCTTCTCGTCGACCTCAAAAACAGGGGGGTTTACGCCGAGACCTTGTAGCAACCGCTTGACGACATGGCACATGCAACACCCACGTCGGCCGACAACCATGACCGCATTCTCCGACACCGTTTTCCCCACATTTGTGGCGTCTTCGGCCTCGCTTCCTCTGCCATTTCTGGTGGTGGTGGGAGTATCCCTTGGATGATGCGACAGACCGTCGGTGGTCGGGCAATATGTTCTGTGACTATAAGGGATCGCTTGGTGCATCGTGCAAAGATTGTGCCTCAGACAGAGAGAGAGAGAGAGAGGGATTGAGAATGGGAAGAGGCGTAGATTATAATGCGTGTGTAGGTAGTGGTGAGGCGGGCTGGAAATAAGGGAGAGAAGACTCTAACGTCAACGGCAGTTACGCCCTCTTCTACGTCACCAACACTGTAGTGACGTGATATGACGTCAGCTATTGCCTCATTGATTTCAAGTTGCCACGTCTCCCACCCGTCGTGAATTGGAGTCTGGACCACCTTTTACTCGTTCCTGGAGTTTGGACTTTGGACTTTGGACAATGCCAAAGGTTGTGGGGAAGGATTTTATTATCTATTTTTATATTATATTAGAGATTATTTGTTATATTTCATTTATAAATTTATAATATTTAATCTTAATCTTAAAATGAGAGATGATAAGAAATAAATAATGAAAATATTTTTTCTTTATATAATTATGTTTTAAAATAATAGATATTTTTATAAATTATTTACAAAATAATATTATTTCATACAAATATATTTTTTTAAAATATATATTGGAAAATGTATTGTATGAATATCATTACTCAAAATTTTAAAAAACAGTTATTAATAAAATATTAAGCAATCATGCTCTTATATATTTTTAAGAAAAATAAAATTATCTCTGTATTATTTATAAACCACGTTGTTCTTGAATTTGTAGTTACGTTGATGTTAGTTTATAGTTTAAAAAAGCCTTCAGTTAATGCAATCATTACGATTAATTAACGTTATATGAAAACAATTACAAATATAGAAATCAAGTGCCACATGTAAATATTGCTTTTCTCATAGCGCTAAAGGATTAAAAAAAGTCTTCTTGATAAGATAGTCAATATTTTTATTTAATATGATTTATTTCTAATATTGTGTGAAGAATACCATCTATATTAATGATGATATAATTGATCTGTAAAAATAATTTTAAAAAAATGAAATCCACCATACTTGGTCACTTTCTTAAAAAAAAACAGAATATCTACAATTTATGCACTTTAAAATTATAATTTACGAAGAAAAAAAAAGTTTCGGCTCTCACCTCTCCCACTCCCTCTCCCTCTCGGATAGATTGTGGGGTGGGTTGTGATGTTTTTTTAGTTATTTTCGTTTTTAAGATAGGTGAAGTGGAGTCCAGTGTCTTTCGATTGTCAACGATGGCCACACGCCCCATCAAGAATTTCATCAGGTGCCGATCTACAAGACTGCAAAAGGTGTCGTCGAACAATGCAACACGTGCTACACACGCACAGGTAACAATACGTGTGTGGATACCACGTGCCTTCATACCGCGTCATTTGTTGCCACTACATGCGGTTTTTTTTGGACTTAGCATCTTCAGTGACACCACCACAGCCACGCTTTGCTCTTTCGTTTCAGTGTTTTATGTTTTTATTTTGTATTTGTTTAAGTTAGTAGTTTGTGTTATGTAAATAAATAGAAAATAATTTTCTTTTAGTTGTCTCACTCCTTTTTTTAGAGAATTATGGTGTTTGATCCACTCTCATCTTTTGAAGGATATTAGGTAGAAGTTGGTATTTCTAATTATTACTCTCAAACAAACTGAGATAAAAATCTCGAAAGTTTTGTCAATTGAGAAGGATAAAGGTTAAGACAATGTCTGTTACAAAGTATTTTGTGTACAGAGGTGTCCCAAATAGATGTGTAGTTTGACTTATAATTTAGATTTATTTTAAAATTTATCATGTCGCTGATGTAATCTCATTTTATTAGAAAGAATTGAATTCTTTCCTATCAAAAATAAAAAATAAAAATAAAATTGTAATTCGGCACAATAACTACGCTTGACTATTTCTATACCTATATCTCTTGGATTCAATATCTTAATATAATTTTGATGGGTAGGGATAAGGTTATTATTACTCTCTTATCATCCATTACTATTTTAGGTGTATTTGAATATTATTATTAGTTTTTATTATTTTTTAACTATTTTTTAATATACTTAATTAATTATTACGAAAAAAAATTAAAATATATATAATTTTATTAATAGTCATTTTTTTATCCATTAAATAAAATTAAAAATTAAAAAATATATAATGGATTCTGAAGGAATTTCAAAAACTTGTTTACTCGACAGGAACGACCTCAAACAGGCTCGAGGTAGATACAGTTGGGGTGCTTTATTTGAGGCTTGTTTAATATAATTGTAGTTTAACTCTTTATTTGTGTCTTTTGTTATATTGGTCTTTGTGTTCTACAGTATTTTTCTAGCTACAAATAAAATTATTAAGAATAAATGATAGAGGTGTGGTCCTCTTAAAAATATATATCATTAAGCTATTAGAATACTCTTATTAAATTGGTCAATTTTTTTTTAAAGTAAAATTTGCATATATATTAAAAAAAATTGTCATATTTGATTAAAAATAAAGAAAAAAAGATTAAAATATATTTTTATTTTTAAAAATGAATAGTAACATTTTTAAATTTATTCAATTTTTTTAATATATATGTAAATTTATATTTTAAAAAAAATTAACTAATTCAATAAGAGTACTTTTAACCAACCTTAATACTTGTTATAAACTGTACACAAGCCGCTTACAGCCAGTGCACGCACGCACGCACACACGTAATCAAATTAACAACTTCGAGTATTTTTAATGGAATAATTAATTTTTTTTTAAAATTAAACTCTTTATATAATTTTTTAAAAATTTTGATTATATTTGATTAAAAAATTATTATAAAAAAATAATAAAGTTAAATTTTTAAAAAATAAAATGTACTTTTTAATTTTTTTTATAATTTTTTTAATAGTTTTTAATCAAATCTGATTAAAATTTTTGAAAAATTATATAAAAATATATAATTAAAAATATTAACTACTTTATTAAAAATGCGATGACGTGATACCACACCTATTATCTTATCTATTCTACCTTTCTTTACTGCTTCCACCACGTGGCAAAGATGGGAACGACAAGACACAGTGGCTTCGCTTCCCCATGTTTATCCGAACCCGTCGTTTTCAGCAACGTAGGCAAAACCTCTCGGAGCTCTTGGCCGCTGACGATTAAAATGACGTGTACAGGCCACGGTTTTTCTCTGTGTGGGGGCGTTCCCATCGCGCAGTCAAAGGTTGCGAATTCCGTTAGGCGCTCCACGTCACAGCCTGTGAGCGTAAAGCGACAGACAGCAAGGAATCTTAATGGTACGTAGCTCGTAGATTCCTCCCATGTGGGCCCCAATTTCCCATCTTCCACTCGACGCATTATAGTGAAGGGACACGCCTTCGGCGTTACGGGATGTACGCTTCTTCTGTACTATAAAATTTTAAAGCATTCACTTTAGTTTTATCAAAATTATTTTTAAAATGTAATAAAAATACATATTTTTTATTAATTCAAAACTTTTACATTTATTTTATATTAAATTCATGATTAAATTTATCAAAATAATAAATAAAATAATTTTATATTAAAAAATTAAGAAGAAAAATGAAAAAATATTAAATAAATAATTTGACTTGTGAACAGTAAACTTTCAAATATAAAAAAAATAAAATAGTATGGTAGCTCAAAATATTCGATTTGATGAATTCAATATAAATGAATTTTAAATAAAAATACTAAATTTTTTATTTAACTTGAATTTTAATGAAATTAATATTAATACTCTTATATTTTTTTTTTCGTGAAAATCCCATTTCTTTTTCTGTTTATCTGGAGTCACGAAATATTGTAATTCTCTTCTCTCTTTGATTCTCGGCCCCTAGTTTTGTGTTTCAATTTATTGGTCAATATAGATATCATTAGATAATAATGTCATTTAAATGATTTTCATACCTTTTTTTATCAGCTTAAATTTATTAGTAATTTAATGAAGTATTAAGATAGTGATTTTGAATCCTATGACTTTACTTGAAGGGAATATCAAATTTGCTTCTTAATACCTAGATTCATGATAATTTTTTATTTTTATTTTCTTTCGTCATAAATAAAAGTTATTAATAAATTGAGATACCATTCTTATTTCTGAAAAATGTTTTTATGTCTTGAGAAACCGGTGTTTTTTTTTTTTTTTTTTTTGAAAGAAGGGGAAAAGAGGGTTTGTGAATTTGTTTTTGGATTCTGAAAATGAAAAGGGGGAATTAGACTATAATGACAAAAAGGAAATATAGTAGAAGATAGCAAGCAAGGGTTTACTTTGAAAATCAGGGCGGTGGGTCGCTTCACTTTACGTGGAAAGAGCTAAATGAATGGGTCATGATCTCCAATCAAACGCACGCCCAAAAAAAGAACCTTCACAGAGACCATTAGTTTTAGTATTATTATACGTAGTTTGTGGAGGAAAAACAAGGTGAATAATAGAGAGGGAAAAACCCACGTAAAGTTGGAGACTAGTCTAAAGTAGCCGCTATTTTCATGTCATGTTACACGACTTGTAGGCAATTGGACCCCATCCACCATTTAATTTGAGAGAGAGATATTTTGCGTCACTATATATATCTTTGTTAGAATATTGATATTGACTATATAAAAAATTAATATAAATATAAATTTGATATATTTATCTAAAATATTTATGCGTTGGATTTATTAAATGAAATTATGAAAAGTTGAGTTACAATAATTTCAATTCATCCTTCAAATATAAAGGCATACTTTTTGTTGGAATAAGTTGTAATATATATAAAGTTGAAGGGATGAAATGTGTAGAAATGGTTGAAAATTGAGCACAAGGCCGAAACTTCGCTCGATACTCGCTCGATATACCGCTCGAGCGAGATTCAGGCAGTGATATCGCTAGATGTTCGCTCGACGTTTCGCTCGAGCGTGAAATTGAAACGATGCGTCGTCTGAAGGACAGACGCGTCTCAACCAAAGAGGTACGTGAATTTACTGTTGTATTCTCGCTCAACTATTCGCTCGAGCGAGAATCACCCCGAGATAAAGAGGTCAGGCAGTAATTTCGCTCGACCCTCGCTCGACACCTCGCTCGAGCGAGAAACGGTAAACTCTGTCCAGACGTGATTTTTCATGCACACCTTTTTACTCTTTATAAATATAGTCGTGAAAGACATGTCTAAGTACGAAAAATTAATCTCCCTCTGTTTCTATCATTTTCAATAGTAACTCTAGGAATTTTACAAAATTGCTATTTGTAGAATTCAAGACTTTGTTGTATCCTGAAGACGATTTACTAGAAACCTATTAGCGAACTCTTTGTGAGTGGGGGCAAATATCGTCTTAAAGACAGTATTTTCATACACCTCAAAGTCTTGATAAATTTTCGGATTCTCTTTCCTTTCTCAAAATTCTCCAACAATTTTAAGACGATATTCCAATGGAAGGAGGTTCAGAATCTGTTACTTTCAAAGTAATGAATCAAGATTTTGTGAAGTTAGACAGATTCAATGGCTCTAACTTTACTCGTTGACAAGACAAGATGAAATTTCTTCTGACTGCGCTGAAGATATTCTATGTTTTGGATCCAAGTTTGGAGCCAATTCCTGCATCAACACCAGAAGATTCTGAAACTGTCAAGGCATTGAGGAAGAAACGCGAAAAGGATGAATCGGTCTACAGAGGTCACATTCTTAACACTCTCTCTGATCGATTATATGATTTATTCACTACTATGAAATCACCTCTGGAAATATGGAATGCTCTTGAAACGAAGTATAAGACAGAAAAATTAGGTACTGATAAATTTATTATTTTGAAGTACTTTGAATTTAGAATGATGGATAATCTGTCTGTGTTGAACCAAATGCATGAGTTGCAAGTCTTGGTCAACAAACTTCATGATTTGTCCATTGTCATTCCTAAATCATTTCAAGTGGGAGCAATCATTGCAAAACTCCTACCAAGTAAGCTTCTGCATATGACATAAGAACTTACTTTAGAACAAATTGGAAAGCATCTACGAATTGAAGAGGAGAGTAGAATTCGTGATGACAACCATTTTGATTCTAAAGTAAATGTGAATAATGTGCAAAAGGGTGATGAAAAGAAAAAGAATTTTCTTAAGCCTAAAAAGGGAAACACCTTCAAAAAGAATTCTTCTACCGATAAAATGAAGAAAAATAGGCAATGCTTCAACTGTGGGAAGAAAGGCCATTATATTCGTGAGTACAGATTCTTGAAAAACAAGAAGAAAGATGATGGCAGCAGTTCAAATGTTGCAAATACAATTAATGAAATAATTGCGATGGTAGAAGAAATGGAGATTGGCATGATAACAGAAGTGCATCTTGCTTCGACTGCAAATAATTCTGATTGGTGGTTTGATTCCAGTGCTACAGTGCATGTGTGCAATGATAAAGCACAATTCGAGAATTATGTTGAGACTACTGAAAGTGAGCAAGTTCTTGTGGGGAATCACAATGCAGTCAAAGTTCATGGAAAAGGAAATGTAGAGATGCAACTTACTTCTAGAAAGAAACTTATACTTACTAATGTTTATCATGTTCCAGAAATTAAGAAGAACCTTTTGTCTGCCAATTTACTATGTAAAAAGGGCATAAAGGCTGTTCTTGAGTCTGACAAATTAATTTTGTCTAAGAATAGTGTATTCATAGGTAAAGGATATTCTTATGATGGGATGTTCAAACTCAGTATTATTATTAATAAAGTAGTTACAAATTCTGCTTATATGCTTGATTCCTTTTCTATGTGGCATGGTCGTTTAGCACATTTGAATTTTAAATACATGAAATACATGTTAAAGTATGGCTTGATAGATTACAAGAATGTAGTTGACTCGAAATGTGAAATTTGTATTCAAGCAAAAATGACCAAGAAACCTTTTCCTACTGCTAACAGAAATTCACAAATATTAGAACTTATTCATTCTGATATTTGTGAGTTAAATGGTATTTTAACTAGAGGAGGAAGAAGATATTTTATTACATTCATAGATGACTTCTCTAGATATACTGTTGTGTATTTAATAAGGAGTAAATATGAGGCCTATAACATGTTTATTCGGTATAAATCAGAAGTAGAAAATCAAAAGGAAAAGAAGATTAAAATTCTTAGAACAGATAGAGGTGGAGAATATTTCTCACATGAATTTTCTAGATTCTGTGAAAAGCATGGGATTATACATGAAATGACCTCACCTTACACACCACAACAAAATTGTTTGGCAGAACGGAAAAATAGGACTATTATAGATATGGTGAATGT
The DNA here is from genome assembly GCA_036898215.1 of Platycarya strobilacea. Taxonomy (NCBI): domain Eukaryota; kingdom Viridiplantae; phylum Streptophyta; class Magnoliopsida; order Fagales; family Juglandaceae; genus Platycarya; species Platycarya strobilacea. The sequence goes on from CM072547.1 coordinate 8,892,613, forward strand.
TATGATTCTAAGTGCAAAATTGCCTCTTAATCTGTGGGGAGAGGCATTATTGACAGCATGCCATATACATAATAGAATAGCATCTAAGAAACTATAAGTTTCACCTTATGAACTCTGAAATGGAAGAAAACCAAACTTAAGTTATCTTAAAGTGTGGGGGTGTCTAGCTTTCTACAGAGTTACAGATCCAAAGAGGACTAAATTAGGACCAAGAGAGTTAAAAAGTGTGTTTGTTGGAAATGCTGAAAATTCCAAGACATATAGGTTGTTGGACTTGAGCTCAAATATTATTGTAGAATCAAGAGATGTTGAATTTATTGAAAATAAATTTAAAAGTGATTATGAATTAATATTAGAACCCAATCAAACTAAAAGTTATAACTCTAACTTGAATAAATCTCTTGATAAAATTAAGAGAAAGTCTTTGGATTTACCAAAAGAGCAAAGGAAAAGTCAGAGAATCAGAAAAGAAAAGAATTTTGGTCCTGATTTTGTATCAACTCTTGCTCTAGTTTTCCTTGTGGAAGGAGACTTAAACACAGTTCTTAACAAAATATCCATTGTCCTAAATATGGAAGATAATTCAAAAGCTTTTAAAGAAGTTTTGACTTCTAGAGATGTAGCTTTTTGGAAGGAAGCAATAAATGATGAGATGGACTCAATATTAGCTAATAATACTTGGGTACTAGTAGACTTACCTCCAAACTCAAGGGCTATTAGCTGCAAATAGGTATTAAGAAGGAAGTACAATAATGATGGTACTGTTCATACATTTAAGGCAAGATTGGTTACCAAAGGTTTTAGTCAAAAACAAGATATAGACTATTTTGACACCTATGCTCCAGTGGCGAGAATAACTTCAATTCGTGTACTTATTGCTCTTGCATCTATATATGATCTACTTGTGCATCAAATGGATGTAAAAACTGCATTTTTAAATGGTGAACTTGACAGGGAAGTTTACATAGAACAACCTGAGGGATTTGTTCTACCAGGAAATGAAAAGAAAGTATGTAAATTAGTTAAATCATTATATGGACTAAAATAAGTACCTAAATAATGGTATGAAAAGTTTGATACCGTTATACTGGCAGATAGTTTCAAACACAATAGTGCTGACAAGTGCATTTATTCAAAGTTCACAGGAAAATATAGTGTTATTGTTTGTCTTTATGTTGATGACATGCTAATTTTTGGTACTAATTTGGAAGGCATTTGTGAAACAAAGAAGTACTTGACTTCAAAGTTCAAAATGAAAGATCTTAATGAAGCAGATACCATTTTAGGTATTAAAGTGAAGAAGCATAGCGGTGGTTACGCATTGTGTCAATCTCACTACATTGATAAAGTGCTTCTTAAATTCAATCATTTAGGAATAAAAGAAGCTAATACACCTTTTTGACTCTAGTGTCAAGTTAGATAAGAATAATGGAAGAGCAGTAGCACAACTGGAGTATGCTAGTGCAATTAGTAGTATGATGTATGCTATGTATTGTACTAGACCAGATATTGCTTTTGCTGTGTGCAAACTTTCAAGATATACTAGTTATCCTGGTGTAACCCACTGGAAAGCAATTGGAAGAGTCCTTGGATATTTAAAAAAGACAATTGGTTTAGGACTCTTTTATTCGAAGTTTCCAGCGGTTCTTGAAGGATATTCTGATGCTAGTTGGATCACTAGCATTAGTGATAATAAATCCATGACAGATTGGATATTTACCCTTGGTGGGGGTGCTATTTCTTGGACATCTAAGAAACAAACGTGTATCTCTCATTCCACAATGGAATCAGAGTTTATAACCTTAGCAGCAGCAGGGAAAGAAGTATAATGGCTTAAGAATATGTTATTAGAAATAGAGTTGTGGCCACAACCTATGCCAGCTATTTCTCTGCATTGTGATAGTGAAATTACTATGTCTAGAGCATACAATAAAGTGTTTAATGGAAAGTCTAGTAGACATATAAGTCTGAGACATGATTATGTTAGACAATTAGTAGTTGATGGGATCATAACGATTGTTTATGTGAGGTCAAATTGTAGCTTGGCAGATCCTTTTACTAAAAGTTTATCGCGAGAACAAGTAAGGATCACATTCATTGGTATGAGACTAAATTCATTTTAATAGAATCACCAGTAATGGTAACCCAACTCTTAAGATTTACTTAAAAGAGTTTAATGGGTAAAAACAAGTTACTAATTAGTGATTAGTAAAGCACTACAATAACAAAGTCTCATTCAGGATGGAAAGTGCTTGACTGTTACGTTGAAGAGGATGAGTTATACTCTTAACGAAGTTCGAATTTAAAAGTGTCTTAGTAACGGAGACTTAAGAGGAACTTCGGCTATATGAATATAGAAGTGGTGCCACTTTAACAAGAGTTCTGGATTTATCTCTTGTAAATATTCATTAAACCAGGTTGTAGCACAAGGTCATAACAGTGCTAAAATAAAAAATTGTGAAATTCTATTGGAAAAGATATATTATTTTTTGTGTTTTGGTTCCGGTTTTGAACGAAAGAGTTTTGGTTTAAGCCTAGGCCACCAATTACTTTTCATAACCTTGAACCAATTACACTAAGGGAATGTTTAAATTGAAAGATACATTCTTTTATGAGAGATAATATCAATAGTAAAACAGAACTTTAATTATATAAATTACAACCTAGTGGGGGATTGTTGGAATAGGTTGTAATATATATAAAGTTGAAGGGATGAAATGTGTAGAAATGGTTGAAAATTGAGCGCAAGGCCGAGACTTCGCTCGATACTCGCTCGATATACCGCTCGAGCGAGATTCAGACAGTGATCTCGCTAGATGTTCGCTCGACGTTTCGCTCGAGCGTGAAATTGAAACAATGCGTCGTCTGAAGGACAGACGCGTCTCAACCAAAGAGGTACGTGAATTTACCGTTGCATTCTCGCTCGACTATTCGCTCGAGCGAGAATCAACCCGAGATAAAAAGGTCAGGCAGTAATTTCGTTAGACCCTCGCTCGACCTTCGCTCGACACCTCGCTCGAGCGAGAAATGGTAAACTCTGTCCAGACGTGATTTTTCATACACACCTTTTTACTCTTTACAAATATAGTCGTGAAAGACATGTCTAAGTACGAAAAATTAATCTCCCTCTGTTTCTATCATTTTCAATGGTAACTCTAGGAATTCTACAAAATTGCTATTTGTAGAATTCAAGGCTTTGTTGTATCCTGGAGACGATTTGCTAGAAACCTATTAGCAAACTTTTTGTGAGTGGGGGCAAATATCGTCTTAAAGACAGTATTTTCATACGCCTCAAAGTCTTGATAAATTTTCGGATTCTCTTTCCTTTCTCAAAATTCTCCAACACTTTTTACCTATTAATTTTTTTTAATTTCTTTTTAAAAGATTTGTTGGATGAATAAATTATAAATATATTTGTTAGTTTTATAAATTGTATATTATATTATTATTTTGATTATTTTAATGTGAAGGTATTGACTTCATCTAGATAGTTGGACTCGGATGGATGAAGATATGGTCTCCTTGGATCTCCTTGGATCCCATTGAGTAAATTTTAGATGAGGAACTCTACGAAGATCGACAAATTCTTATAAAAACAAAGAAGAAGATTGGGTTAATTAAAATTATTCAAACAGGCACATGTCAACTAAACGGTATTTTTGTAGGAAACGAGATTGTAGATTTTCAATTTATGGGTGATAGTATGAGATCAATAATTGACGAGAAAATAATCCGTTTGATCGAATATGCTATCAATACATTTTTCCCTCTTATTTTAGTACGTAAAAAAGAAGTTTTGATGGAACTAATGTTAATACTTTAAAAAAAAATCATCGTCTATTTAATTAATATTTGTACTGTTACAGATTGCATGTTTGTACTGTTACAGATTGCCCTTTGGGCCCCGGCGTTCTTTATATTTATTTGTTTTTATACATATCATTTTCGCCCATGGTATCGCTGGCATGTTTGGGGCCTTTGAGCTAGCGAGCGGCCTTATGGAACCTTGTCTTCACATGTACCAAAAAAAATAAAAAATAAAAGTAGCAAGATGGTTAAGTGGTTTCCTCTGTTCATATCGCATTTCCAAATAAAAGAACAAAAATAAAAGGCCTCCTTTAATAGTTAATAATAGTTTATGTCAACAAAATAATGATTTCGGTAGTTGGCTTAATCCGCATGAATGCAAAAGTTTCTTCACCGCTAAAACCTTTGTGCTTAACTTGAAGACAAAAGAATCAATTATTTTTTAAATGTAGGGATCTGTCATGCTTAGCTGTCTGTCTACAATTTACGACCACCATATGTGCTAATTTGACATTAAAAAAAAAAAAAAAAGATCCGATATCTATGATCTATCCACACAAAGTCTTCCATGTGTCCTCCACACGTTTTTGTGATGTGGGCTAAGGGAACCTTAATGACGCATTTGATGAGGAAAAACCTTCTCCTCCCTGTTTAGATTACGTGACAACCATGACAAGCTAACATCACAAATATATACAGATTTTTTTCACTTCTGTTGATGGAAAAATTAAAAAAACAAAATCTTGAAAGGGAAACGTGATGTAATAGAATCAGAGGCCCACTCTAGCAAATGGTTTTTGAGTCCTTTGTGCTCTGCTTGCTCACTCTGCCATAAAAAGAGTTGAGACTGGGTCTGACTTTAAGGCCTGTTTATTTAGATTGGATTTTGTTCAACTCCATCTTAATTTTTTTTTTAAATAATTTTATTTAAAAAATTTATTTATTTTTTAATTTCAAAATTTTAAATTTGAAATTCGAATGAACATGATTAAGTTTGATATGGGCAGTACACATCCATATTGCAAATGCAAGCTATTGTTTTCAATTTTCATTTCGCTTTCTACCCTCTTTTGTCCAATATATAGATATTTTTTTAGGTAAAGAGATAAGATCTCTAATTGAGGTTGAATTCATCAGTTTCTACCGTCTTAGGCATCCTAGTAGCCTATGCTCTGGCCGGGCACCACATAAGCCTGTTTTTCAATGATCCTTCGACTTTTAGGTTTATTTCATCTCTTAACTCTTTCTTAGCCACAGCTGGGAAACCTAAGATCTTTTGCTCATCAAATTGTTTTACCCTTATTATTATTATTATTATTATGCTCAGCGACATCTTGTCGTTGTCCTATATAGGTTATAGGGGTTTGGTATGTAAACAGACACTCTAAACACGTGGCTAATGTGATGGGTAAGTCCAGATTACATGATGCAGAGTTTCCATCTGAGGTAAGGCAATTAGAAACGGGGGCGACCCAGCTCACACGGTGCAAAAGTTAATTTATAAATTATTATTACAAACGTTGCAATAATTAGTAGATCCACGTCCATCAAATCTTTAAAAAATTAAAATTATATCGTCTCAATTCTTAATCTAAATACGCAATATTTTCAAAAATTTTCTCACTTTAATTTGACAATTTCACTACTTTTTATAAATCATTTTAATTTATCTTTAAATCTATTCATCTGAATTTTTTAAATCTCTTAAATAAAAATATCAAAATTATTAAAAAAATAAAAATAAAAATAAAATCCTTCTATTCAAACGAAATTTTGGAATTCTTATTCATGGATCAAACTTGTGATCTTTCGGTATTAAAGTTTTAACCTGCATGTAAATCATTCAAATCCTGCTATTTATTTCTCGAAGACTTCTACCCAATTTTTTATTCTCTACCTATCATTATTTTTTATTTTTTCTTAATTTTTTAATATTTTTCTTTTGAATTTTTTCTTTTTAAAATAATTTAATTTTTTTATTCATTATTTATATATTAAATATTTGATTAAAAATAAAATAAAATATATAGAAATTGTGTGAATAATAAAAAATTAAGTAGATTTTTAACCTTGAAAATAGCATGGAAATTAGTGAAAGTTGAGTCGGAACTTCACTCTTATTTCCTGTTAATGAAAAAGGTGTTTTTTTTAAAAAAAAATAATTAAAAATTAAAAATACAACTGTAAATAACTCAATTACTTGACAATCTCCAAATTATGACTATAATTAATTAACATGGCCATCGAAAGAGCCCCCCCCCCCTCTCTCTCTCCTCTTCTCTCCTTCTGCTTTTCCTCGGATTGTCTGTCTTGCATTTTCTTCACTACTATCTCGTTCTACTGCCACAATTTCAGAGTCTGAAAGGGAGATCATCAAAGTCAAGTGAGATTGAGAATCTTGCATCATGACCCAAGGAAGATGAAGTTTCAAGCGAGGCGTCTAGCGAAGGGCGTGCGTGGTAATCTGTGTTTCTGAAACCGCTCAAAGCAAGGTTTTTCTTGGCCTTCGCTCTCCATCTTTTCAGACCATAAACCACGCCCTCTGTGAATACATGATCTTTCCTCATTGAAGAGCCCATCTGTCAAATATTCCAGATTGTAAAACCTAGTTAGACTCCTCATGTATTGTCACCACTCGATCTACCTTTTTACTTCGAGAAAGAAAATATTATGAGTACTGTTATATACAGTTATATTTGTATCTGTGTTTTAATGATGTGATTGGTCAAAATAGTTGTGTTATATTTAAAAAAAATGATCAACTAATCATATTAGTAAAGTGTATAAAAAATACTTAAAAATAATTACATATAATTTTTCAAACAATAATTTGTACATCTTTCGTCGGGTTGTTAGTTTTGACCTAAAAGTTAAAAAAAAATAAATAAATAACGTGCCTATCTACCAAAAGAAAGTGAAGGTTAGAAAAAGAACTAAATCATCATAAATCATGAGTTTGTCATCCCTAATCATCATAAATATTCTGCTGGTGTAATTGGAAATGCAAAAATTCAGGATGGAGAATATTATTTTATAATTGTAATGTGATTATTTAAACTAATTGGCTGCATTAACAACGATTGGATTATGGTTTTGATCAAATGCATGTCAAGACTCATGAAGACTAGTACCTGTGTGACCAAAGCATAGAGAGGGAGTGTCACATAGCCACAGAGGATTTGTACAACTACACCCATGGCAAGCCTTATGATGATATCCTCATTCTCTTTATGGAAGCATGACCTAAAACCAAATTTGTACTGCAAAGGGAATCAAGTTTGGAAGGTGCTTTTACTGTTTTTACATAATAAAATGATATGAACAACAACAAACAAACTTCAGGATCCTTACCCAAGTCCATGCAAAAAAAGCCAGCTGAAAGGAATTCTGCAAAGCCCATGAGAGTTAATTTCTTTGATTAGAATCAAAGTTTTTTTTTTTTTTAGCTTTTCTGAAACAATTCTAGTATTTTCCCAGAAAAATATGGAAAATGATATTAAGGAATTGCCTGAAACAATATGAGCTGGATAAGGTGGAGAAGCAATTTGGGCCAACCAAACCAGAAAAAGTGGTCACTGGGCCTCACAAGCAAAGTTCCTCTAACAACATGGGATTTCTCATGGCTATCTAAGCACATCTTAGTTATTATGACCTGTAACTTTGTACCCACAAGCAATAATATCTGCAAATACAAAAGATCATTATAAGCTATAGTCCCTCGTCTCAATATTGCAAAATCTCCATGGCTAAAAAGGTAAATTCTGGCAGTAAAAGCTGATTTGCTTACCGCTAGTGGGAAGAAGGGAAGCCATAGATAGTTGTGAAATGCTGCAGGCAGAAGTAGAACAAAATCTTGTGGGTTAGCATTGATCTAAATATGTATTTATTGAAATTACTCTGTTCAGGTTTTACCGTGTGCATTGAAGAACATAAATAATACAGCAAATATCCAAATCCACCAACTGAAAAAATAACATGCCCGAGAAAAAAATTAGTAATACTGAATTATAAGTTGAATATAATAAAAAAGGTATCAACAGTATTTATGCGCAAAATAATATTTGCAATCGTGAAGTGCATAAGTGTCGAGTAGTCGTTTTGAAAAAAGTGAGTAAATATAAGACCGAGATGGAAAAAAAATTACTTTTTTAATTGTAGATTCCACTTTTTTTCAAAACCATTATACAATGTTTGCACACTCAACAACTATATATAGTATTACTCGTGTTTATGCTTACCTTGTTCCCGCAACCACCCCAAAATCTTTTTCCAAAGCTCTTTTTATATACTTTTGAAAATCAAAGTTACTTCCTTCTGCAAAGTGGGCCTGGAATCGTAGTAGAAGACAGCAACTTATATCTAGTAATTAGATGTTCGGCCATAAATCCAGAAAATTGGGTAGCTAGGCCAAATAAAATTGTAATGGGTTTGTAGCAGTACCATAACGAATCCATGTCTAAGAGTGAGATAATCCACTTTGGAGACAGATTTGTGGAACTGTCTAAGAAAACAGGCCTGCATGAAATTAAAGAATAAATATAACATCGAGCCCTCCTTCTGTTGATAAAAGGGACGTCTAAAAATGGTCATGTTTTCATTGAACTAACCGGCCAACGAAGAAATCGGTGGTCACTCCAAAATTTCAGATGCCGCTTTCCGAACGATGTCTGATGTGTGAGCTGAAACCTTCGTGGATCTAGTTTTTTTTTTTTTTAAATCAAGGAACAGTAAGAACTATTGGGAAAAGAAAAGAAATCAAAACTATTGATCGAAGAATTAAATATATTTGAGTAAGGAACGTGTGATGTGGAATTTGATATGCAGATCATGGGATTGAACTCATTTATATTAAATATTATAACGTGTTACCTACTCTAAAATTTCTAACAAACATATATATATATATTTGAATATAATAACATAATTCAAACTTTTATATATAAGATCATCTTCTGATATGCGCCTAAGACGGTAACACCAGTATCTAGTTACAAGGTGGATGATAATAGCATTTTCAGTCAGGCATCACTTTTATCGACAATGACATCAATTTTATTACCAGCCCTTATTTATAATGGAGGAAACGAATTTGCTCGATTTATAATAATGAATGAGCAGAAATACATGCATGCACCGTAAGAAAATAGACTTTATGACCAATTATATAATTGTGACGAAAATATTATTTACGATTAATTAATTTGATTATAAATAGACATTTTATTAGAATTAATTGACTGCAAATAAATAATTTTTTTATAGTATTGGAAGATGACTGCAAAATGAAATTCTTGTATGAACTGTCTTCCAGTCTAATTTGTAAAACATGTCGCTAGAGGGTTTAATGGTCATGCATGCAATTATCAACATCAAGATTTCGAGTTCTTTGTGATCAAGGGTTCACATTCCACAAAGACTTGATCAACGAAAGGACCAGATTCTAGACCCATATATAGCCCCAAAAGCTTACCATTTGAAACTTGATGATTCAATGTTCTAGTTTCTGCCTCCCAAGACTCCCATGTCTTCATCTAGAGAAATTAAAAAAAAAAAAGAAAAACAAGAAGCAAAAACACAACAAAAACCAATTACGTCAAATAATAACAGTCTAGATTTCCCATTCAGAATATCTCTAGAAAGCACTGAACGTTTGTCAAGTTCACATTAGCGGTTCTGAGCCGGTTTTATACGCTTGTGGAGTCAAAAGTTCAAAACTTTTGAGATTCTTCTTACCTTGGCCATTCCAAGACTGAACATAAGAACGCTAGAGAATATATGGAAGAAGGCCAGCACAAAGATTAAGTACTGTAGTTCCTGCACGCCTCTCCTTGATAACAAGGAGACTTTTCCCTGTTCAAGTATCCAGCCAAAACAGTAACATATGATTAACTTTTCAAGAACATGGATCGTTGTTTATTTGGTTAGTCCGATAAAAGAATTAGCTTTGGTTCTATATGATCATGAGCATCTGCTAGCTTCCTTACCTGTTCCGCGCATTTTGTTTCTTCTCCAACATCACTTGCGGTACTCAAGCTCTTGCATGGAAGAAATGTTTCACCAACACTCTTGGGAATACAGATGTTTGCTATAAGTTTTTCGCTCACAGTCAGCAACAATGACAAGAATCCCAACATCATCAATTCTACCAACACAAAAGGCGGAGAGAAAGTTCATATTTAGCCCAAGTACCCTACTAAGAAGTAAGAAGGAAAACAAACCAATTAACATGAATATGTGAGTCTAAATTTTTGAAATCTCACCGGACTTGATCTTGTCAAGAGCTTGAATGAGGGGTTTCCTCTTTTTCTTGCTAAAGTACTGAGCAAGCAAGCAAACAAACAAACAAAAGATGGGCAATAAATTATTGCATCAGTTTATAAACAATGATAGATGAGTGATTATAGCTATATATACTCTGCATGGTAAAAGGTCACCCATATAAACGAAACAGAAAAGAAAACCTTGGCCAAAAGATGGAGCAACTGTTCAATAAGAATGGAGAACAGTATTAATACGAAGCACACAGTTGCCACAGCCCATGTTGGTGTTGCTTCAAGGGTGCGTTCCACAGTTGTTGTCACCTCCTCCTCGACCATCTCTCTCTCTCTCTCTCTCTCTCTCTCTCTCTCTCTGTGTCTGTGTGTGTGTCTGTTATCCGCCACCTGAGAGATGCTTTAGTTCAAGTTTTTCAGAAACAAATAGCAGTTTGAGTAGCTGTGCATAGATACCTGGGTTGTCGTTGCACCTTGTTTTGTTTCCCAAGCACATGATGCATGGTCAACTTGAACACTTAACGCTTTCATCATGGGTGTGCAAAGTTTGACTCGTAACATAGTAGGACAAAATCATGGGCGTGTCAAAATAATAACAACAAACTCTTAAGTATTTATCAGCCTCGAAGATTTGTCGGTTCATTCGAAAGTTGAGATTTTCTAATAATTCACAAGCTAATTTAATAGATGTTGAAAAAATATGAGATGATGAAATAAATTAAGATAAAAATTACAAATTACAAATTAAAAATTAAAAATTAAAAATTAAAAATCAAAAAAAATTATTAATAGAATATATATATTTTTAAAAAAATAAACGGGGCCTTAAATGTAAATTTGGATCAATAAGAAGAATTAAAGATATTCTGAAGTAGTTATTTAGAACCCATCCCAAGCTAAATTGAAAAGATCGAGTCACTGTACGTACACGTTTGGTGAAGAAAGATTTCAAGAGTATGTGGGTACCACAAATTTGGAATCTGGTTTTAACTTTTTGTAGCTTTCACATTTAATTTTTTCTTGGATACATCATAAATGGGAATATAACATAGCAGTCGCAGATGTTCACATTTCGTTGCTTCGAGCCTTCGACGCGTTTTTTGTTCGCAATAAACTGGTGGCCTAGAGCAACCTGCCGGTTCCTGTTCACGGCGCCGGCGGCACCGCGTCCTTTTGAGTCGGGCTAGGTGCTGAGACAGGAAGGCGTGGGTCTTGCCCCCTCTTAGTTATTTGACACCGGCCCTTTGCGTTCCTTTCTAGAAGAAAATTACATGATCAACGTAGCTCTAAAGTTGTTTTTATTTAATAATAAAAAAAATGTCCACAGTTTTATGTATCAGTAGTTATATTATATTATATATATATACTCATAAATTTTCTCATAAAACTGAATTTATGTGCAAAGAGAGAGATTGAAGACCCTATATGCCCAATCAATTAGCTGCAAGAGGAATCAGTGATTCATGCTTTGTAGACTTGTTCAGCTTTCTCAGATGTTTGGTCAGAGAAGAATAGCCCTGTGCACAAGTAGAACACAGTTGGAAGTAATCTCAAGAAGCTATGGAGGAATTTGGCTAGTAGGACTAGGGGTGTGCTCCGACTCCAACGATGTCGGAGTTCAAAATTTCCGACTCCGACTCTAAAATACAGTCGAAGTTCGACTCCGATCAGAGTTCAGAATTCCAAACTCCGATCGGAGTTTCGAATTTTGATCGTAATGCCGAGTTTGATATGAGCCAAATTATATTCATTCCAAAAACAAATGGTCCCAATTGGGCCATACTAATTCCATATGAACTCAATTGAGCCCATTTTTCAATCGAGGTGCCATAACTATTGACTTATTCAGGTTTCAGTTTTAACTACTAATTAGTTTTAAACAATTAAATAAAAAATACAAAGTAGTAATTACAATGTTAATTGCTAAGCTAGCCAACAGCCTTATAGCATAATACAAAAAATAGTAATACAAAAAATAGTTCAGGACTCTAGACTATTAATACAAAAAATAATACAAAATACAAATTGAATTATCAATGGGACCCGAATCGATGTTACAAAAAAAAAAAAAAATTGCTGCAGCAAAGTAGTTTGTTGTTGAAACTTATATCGAGTCATACATGAGATTAAGATAAAATTAAAATGTATTATTATAAAAATAATTAATATTCACCAAACATGAAACAAGTAACTATAAATTAAAGAAAAAATATATGCAACCGATAATTGCTTCATTAGTCATTGGCAAGTATGGTAGGGTTGATAACTAAATCTATGAAATCATAAACAATATAAATATAAATTTAAATAGATTTATGAAATTATAAAGAATATTATTGAAATAATTTAATAATTATATAAACTTTGTTAATTTAATCATTTAAAAAGAATTAAATAAATTAATTTAAGTTTACCTGACTCAAGTCTGTAGCTTACGGCATTGATGCCAATGCTCTTTAGTCTAGTAGGTACCTCACTGAGCCAGTTTTATGTGCAAACGAGGGCCTCCACAATTGACGGTGACAACGAACTCCGATAGGCATCCAACATTCGACCTCCAATGCTAAATGCTGACGCAGATGCAACCGTAGTGATAGAAACGGCTAGTACATCTCAAGCAATGCGAGAGAGAATTGGGTACTTGGGTGAATTAGCTCTCTACCAAATCAAAGATCTGAAACTCCTCACTAGGCTCTTTGACCTTTGCCAGTAAATATCGCTCAACCTCATTTGTACACTGCAATGAATTTCTCGTTGAGCGTGCATAAAACAACGTAATAACGTTGAAGCCTCGGGATCGACTGGCTGCACTGGCCTGACTCGAACGGCATCTGTGGCTGGTCCTGAGCTTGAACTCCAACGTGAGGTACCCATGGCTAGTGAGGATGAAGCAGGATTACTGGCACTGTAGTGGGTGTACAACTCGTTCAAATCTACCTTAAGTGCTGTGATAAATGTCTTAACCTTCACTGCCCTGAGAACCTCTGTTGTCTACCATTCTACTACTGCCAACTTCAGTCGGGGGTCGAGGATCGACGCTATGAACAATAATCTATTTATCTTATCAACTTGCCCCCAATATTTGACATATTTGGACTGCATCTATGATGCCATACCAGATAACAATCCACTCAGGTCAGCACAACCTTCTTTCAAGTGGTGGTGTAGCATGGAGATCTCGTTAAATCACATGTTTGCCGTCGCATATGCGGATCCAGAAACCCGCATCGTGATATCATAAAAGATCTGTAAAAATATGATAACCTCGGATATATGTTGCCAACGATGTTGTCTGGCGAACTGAGCCCCCTTCCATCAGGCTCTAGTAAGGCATACCTCATACCTCCATCCTCAATTTCCAACTGCTCAAATACCTTCTAGTACTTTAGTGCCACATCCAACATCAGATATGTGGAGTTCCATCGAGTGGGAACATCCAGACACAACATTTTGAAGACTCAACCCCAACCTGTTCTGCTATTGCCTTAAACTTTCGCAGCCTTTGGGGAGAAGCCCTCGCGTACCGCACAATGTCGCTGACTTTCTTGATAGAGTCGTCTACATTTTCCAACCCCTTAACTGTTTCATCATTGAAAAATATATAATTATCATAATAATATAAAAAATGATATTATTTTCAAAGACTTTAATAATAAAAATATTAAAATATAAAATACAAAATCAAAACCAGAAAGATTCACCAACAATAAAGTTGATTATATGAGCAATGTATCGAATGTGGATATACTGGTGAGTTTTAATCACATCTTCTTTTGCCCTTGTATTTTGGATAAACCATTCGATGGCGGTCTCATTGGCATCGGCATTGTCAACTGTAATGCATAATATTTTTTGGATGTCTCAATCAACCAAACAATCATCCATTTTCGCTCCTATCGATGTACCCTTATGGTCAACTATATTTTTGAATCCAATAATCCTTTTTTTAAGATTTCATTCACTATTAATGTAATGTGCTGTGATACACATGTACAAAGTATTCTGTACAGACGTCCATGTGTCGATCGTAAATGATACTCTCTGGCTAGTGGTGAAGAACATCTTCTTCATTTTTGCCTTTTTCCTCAGATGAATCTTCATACAATCTCGCATCACTATATAACGGGATGAAATTGAAAATTTTGGCTCAGGCAGTTTCACAAAATGCCGAAACCCATCCTTGTCCACTATGGTAAAGGATATCTCATTTTTTATAATCATCATCGCAAGCACCTCACGGAACATTTTCTTACTGTATTAAGGAACCACTAAATTCCTTATCTGTGTCCCTATCCCATCAGTGGCTGTAAAAGTCTCGTAACTAAGATTAGTCTGAGACCCACCTGCGTCTGCATTTGATAATTTATTACCAATATTAATCTTAAATAAAAATTAAATGGGATCATAATCACAAAACTAAGTAGCATATAAAGCAAGATACTAACCTCTTTATGTCATCTCCTTCGCTATTTAGTAGCGCTTGCAACCGTTTAGATGTGTTGAAAGGCAAGAAGTGTCTTGCCTTTTTGAATGATACCCAACTCAAGCGTCACAATGATTGCACTCAACCCGTGGGTTCTGGGGGTTCCCACCCTCAACCTTCTCAAAATGTTCCCATGTCCACGATTTTTTTTTATTTGATTGTGGACAGGGTGGCCTCACAGCTGCAGGATGTACTGGTACATCCGGATCCTGAATTTGATCGTCCTCAAGGCTCATCTCCTCCTCCTCCTCCATAAACTGGTTAGGATCTTCTATTTCCAATTTTATGTCGACTCGAAGTGGAAATCCACTATTAGCACACGAGATTTGTGCTCGAGTGGAGGGTAGCCAACTACGGCTCGAAATTGCCGCGTGGAGCGCCGAAGGAGTTCTAGCATCCGGATTCAGAATATCATGTGGAGTCAGAGTCCCATTAGCACTGCGTGAGGGATTCATCTGTTTGTAATTGTAGACTTGAAATTCAAGTATAACAATATAAAAATATTAGTAAAAGCTAAAAATTATAATGTTATAGTATAGCAAAATACAATATTAGGAAACTGTTATTAGGTGAAAGTCCATGACTTGCACTGAATAGAGAAATTTGTTTACTAAGTGGGGAAAATGCATATTTCTCTATGCCTGATTTACTTTTTGTTTTGTTCAAAAGAATGAAATGAAGGCAATATTTTGGAACATTTCTATGTGCTAAAGTTAGTTTACAACATTAACTGCAAAATATTGGATAGCCGAGCAATACCACCAGCCGTTATAATGTAGCTGTAAGTAACAATGTAACATCTTCGGGGGAGGCTAATGACTTCCTCATCAGATATCAAATATTTCTATATTGGAGCTTGAAAATGGATTAAGAACACCCATATGACATAGAGAAGTTGATGTGGTTGCAACTGGTTGTGCAAACTAAGCATATACTTTTTTAAAAAAATAAAAAAATAAGGAAATAATCCTGGGCAAATTTCAATAAAATACCATAATAAAACAAAACTTGAATACAAAATTGGGGTCACGGAGGTAGCTGAAGTAAGTGGGAATGAAAGAAGCTATACGAGAATGCTAGTTAGCAGTTGTGTAAATCAGAAGCCTGATAACATTACATTATTGAATCTCCTTTTATTCTTTCTGATTCATCCATCCATCAAGCTCACTATGCAAACATAATTAGTTAATCATGATTAAACAAACTAATCCGGCTTTATGAAGTTGACTACAAAAAAATCTTTCTTTTGGAATAATTGTGTCATTCTATTTTACCAGCTTTTAAAGTACCTTATAGAACAAATAATAAATATATTAAATAGGTGTGTGCATTCATGAACATATCAATTCCTTGCTTGTAAAACAAGGTCTAGTTTGGTCCCCCATCCCGTGTATGATGTATCTCGTGACTGGCCCTCCAACAATCATCCAAAGCTTTTATCACCGCCATGTTCAACCATCTTTCTTTCCTCAATTTGGTCACGGGAACAAGTGACAATGACAATAATTAGGCCCATAAACTTACTAATTTGTTAAAGAAATGAGATGCATTGCAAGTGTCCAAACTCAACCCATTCTCTACACTTGAATCCAACCAACAAATTAATTGCCCATTAACTTTTTTATTTGTTAAAAAACTAAGAGCTAAACTGCAATTATCTATTTCAAACAAAATCTGAGCTTTATGTTCATGTAAAACTGCAAGTTTAGGCATCAAAGTAAGAGTAGCCTCTCATTTTCCCAGAACTTCCCGGTATTTCCCATCCTCCAAAGAAAAAGAAAATGCTATGAGAATTAAGCCATAAATTCGTGTAGCATAACACAAATAGCAACAGGCAAAAGAATTAAATCCTTTCGAAGTATTGGATTAGTTGGGATTCGGGAATACAACATGCACTATCTCATTCTTAATTAATGTGTTACAAAATAAGCATCATTAGAATAACAAGCATCCTCAGTATCGGAGAGGGCGGTATTTTAGAGCTAAATTAGAGTTTTTTTTCCCAATAACATTTCATCAAACATCTTACACGCACTGTTAAAGCACACAATATAAACTCGAATTTTTCACAATATAGTAGTATACACAACTCACAAGCCAACCAACTCAAAGAATCACATTAAAATAACATTTTTAATTAGTTTTAATTAAAAACCCTAAATATAAAATTTATTACCAATTAATCTCGGATTCTCGGGCTAGCGGGGGACAATGTAACGCGACGGCAAAATTCTGACGGTGAAGAATCGACGGCGGTGTGAGAGAGTGAAGGAGGAAGCGGCGCTAGCCACTGGAGGTTCGGAATCGCTGTTGGAGAAGAAGAGCAGAGCTGCAGAGTTCAGAGTCTCGGACGGAGAAGAAAGAAGAAGGAAGAAGAAGAAAATGATCGTGGAAGGTCGGAAACCCTAGACTAATTGGAATGGCGTCGTTTAGCTAAATTTTAAAAACACAAAAGAAAGATGCATCTTCCTTTTTTTTTAAAAAAAATTCGGAGTTCGGAGTCAGTATTCGATGTTAAAACTTACTTCGATTCCGAAATCCGACTCCGAATTCGGAGTCGGAACCTCTCCGACTTTGAATTCGGAACTCGAATTTCCGACACTGATCGGAGTCGGAATTGGAGCGGAGTTCAAACGAAAGTCGAAAGTAGGAAATTTTACCCATCCCCAAGTAGGATGACAAAATGGGAATTAGAGAAAGGGGTGGCCATCATGCATGCAATATGGACTAGAAGGAATGTCTAGTTTTTTCTTTTTTTTTTTCAAAAAAAAAAGCTAGTGAGTCGTGAAGATTTTCAAAAAGCTCATAGAGATGGCAGCTCTGACAGAGGTAATAAGACACAAAAAAGAAAAGGCTTACAGCTCTTGGCAGAGGCCTATAAAACCGTTTGTGAAAATCAATTATGATACCGCTTTAAACTGTTTAGAGCAAGTTATGAGAATGAGGGTGGTAATTAGAGAAAGTTGTGGGAGAGGTATTGGTATCTCTTAGTGCAAAACTCTAGAATGCGGGGTCTCCCTTTGTGGCTGAATGCAAAGCTTTATGGAGGGCAATGCAACTTTGCAAGGAACTGGGATTCTGCAACATTTGGTTTGAAGACGATGCTATAAGTGTTGTGGATGGGGGTGAATAAAGGTGAAGAGAATGAGCCGTGGGAAGGGCAAGTGATGGAAGACCTGCAGAAAGAACTTAGAAGCTGCTCTCAATGGAAGCTATTGTTTCCTTATTGAGAATGCTATGGAGTTGCAGAGTCTTACAAAGTTAGGGCTGACTCTAGACACAGAAATGGTGTAGATGGAATGTGCCCCACCTCTGATAATGTTCAGAAAGTTGTCAATGATAATCACTATGACTACATGATTACTTAATGAAAAACATACACTGAGGTTAATTTCGCAAAGAAAAAAAAAACTCTTAAATTTAGCGCAACTCCTTGACAAAACCTTGAGTTTTTAATAAAAAAAGGTTGACTCCAAAAATTTCTAAATATAGGGTTTACAAACAAATTCGAACGCCAAAGTTCTGTTAAAATTTATATAGCCATACACAAAAATAAGCAAAAGGAAACTAAACATGCCATACAGAACCAATTATTACCAGCAAATCTAAAAGGCTACTGTCTAAACTGAGCTATGCCAGATTTATCCACGTCGGCCAAACCAAGAAATTAGTCTGCAAGAATGGTAAGCTAAAAGGAAAGCGTGCATTAAGGGAGATTATGTCATTCCAGATCTGAAGAAGGTGCCAAGGCGGCTGTTTCTTCTAAATTAGCCTTTTTTTTTTCTTTTTCTTTTTCTTTTTTGCTTTTTTTTGGGGGGGGGGGGGTGTTGAGAGGAATCAAAACAATCAAGATGTTGCAGTCAAAAGTGGAACAGACAAGTTCACAAAGGATAAACAACTTGACAAATAAAAGGCAACCACATAAAAGTATCCAATTTCGTAGAATATGATATGTTAGAACATATCATTATAGGCGATCATAAGAAAAGTAAAAGAGAAACACAGGTTTTTGAAGTTAAGATACAATCAAGTTGCCTAGAGGTTATAATTACAATTATCTCCTCACAGGCTAATTTATAATTTTATACCAATGGCAGAACACAATTTGAGCAAACTACGGGCATCCTCCTCTGCAACCTCAGGGACCAGTACTACACCTTTAGTAGATATCATAGTTCTTGTGAAAATATTGCAGAATTTCCTGCAAAACGATGTCAACAACTATCAACCATAGGAGTAGAAAGCTAAACAGACTAATTGTCAATAAATCAGTATATACAAAGACTTGTGCCTATGGAAAAGAAAAAGAAAAAAAAAAGGCAAACGCAGAAGAATCTACTCGAAAGTAGAAAGAGGAGCCAATCTTTGATCATCTATTTTCACCATGAAATTAGGCTAGCGGGATGTTTTCTGCACAATCCCATGAGAAGTGCTTCAAGCTAGATGGTACAAAACACCATGACATTTAAGTACCATCCATCCCTAAGCCAGCATCTTTGGGCAAGCCTTGTGACATGCGCCATGCGCTAACTTAAGATGGTAAAAGCACCCGCTTCGGGCTTGATACATAGTGCAAAAGATAACGTCACTGATATTTGAAAGAAATGGTCAGAATTTACTGCCATGGATCATCTCCAGAAAAGTATCATCCTCACTATTCTTATAACATTCCGTCATTTTTGCAGACTAGCAAAACGCCATTCCATATCAAATCCAGCTCCAACCCATAACCAGATAATCACATATGTTAGCTTAGGAAGACTGGTTTCCTGTTGACAACACTCTTGCTTACAAAGCAGCATTTCCTACCTAACAATAGTACCCTACAATGAAATATCAAAAAGCATATCTTACAGCATCGAGGTTGCTTACTTTGGTACAAGCTGTTCCAATTGACTTGGTCATCAGTGGAGGCTTGGGATGGAACTGGTCCCCAACATGACCAGAAAAGAAGCTCCAGGATTCAATGGGGACGAAGCTGGAGTGGAGTTGTCAGTATTTGCAACATGTTTTTCCTCAGTCAATGAAAACCCAAAGAGTCTGCAGCTACTTTTACATGAGGGAACTAGATCTTTGCTGCCCTCAAAGGTGGATTGTGTTGCAAGAGGAGGGAGTGTAGAGACCAGTTGATTATGCTCGAAACTGGAAGAATTTGTGCCCCCTTGATCTTTCCTGTGGAAGTTATGCTCATATAGTGAAGATGATGTGAGCTTTCCACCAATTTTTTCAGAAACAGACAAACTTCGGTTACTAATTCTCTGATTCTCAAGATTATTGAATTTATCCATTGAACCTAAGTTTGAAACTGGATTAGTTGCTTGCTGGAACATTAAGACGGAGGATGGTGATGAAGCTTGCATAGGTGGGGAAAATGGGCGCATAGTTGTATTATTGACCCGCATCATCCCAGGCCATCCATTCCTTGAGCTCATCACTTGAACACCTTCAAGGATTCCAAGGCCACCATTGCCATGAGCCTCATTAGTTGATGGGGCTCTTTCATATGGAAAGCTTGGAAATATTTCTTGACCTTGCAAGACCTTCTGTAATCGCAAAGATTCACCAAAGCCCATGCCTTTATAGGAGATATCAGAGTTTACAACTGGGTTTCTAACACCATCTCCTATTGCAGCAATCCCAGAACCATTTGAACCAGGAATACACCTCCTCGTTTCAGATGTACGCAGATTATGAGTATCGATACCATCATGAGTAAAACCCAAAATTTCTTGACCTTGCAAGACCTTCTGGAAGCTTAAAGACTCCCCGAAGTCTGATGCTCCAATCCCATCTGCTAGAAGAATAATAAGATCAGTCAAATGTGTAGTTTGGAAAAGGAAGAGACAATTTGTTAAGGAAGAAAAAAAAAATGGAATGCAGAAGAACCTACTGGGAATTGGAAATTCCAACTTTCCTAAAGGAAATCCATTCCTGGTCCTCTTTGAACCAGGCATCATCAAGCTAGTGGAACCTGAAAGAGAACTAGATGGCTCAATTTCCCATGGAGAAACCCTGTTATGCCTAGCCTCTACATCATCCCACCTAACCTGCAAAGGGAAGCCAACAGCATATGCCACCATCAATTATAGCAATTTCATTGGAAAGCGTCACATTATAAGTGAACACCTCACTTTAATATACAGAATTGTTGTGAAATAGAGACAGGATAGGTCCACAAGAGCAAAGAACCAAACATGTTAAGTGATTTACAGTGATATTGAAATTTCTGACATTACTGCAATGGCTAATGATCATCACGTATATAGTTTGAGTAGTTACAACTTAGCAGTCAGCTAATAATAAACAGTCATAATAGATCAGCAACCTGTAGCTATCCACAAGAACATCAGGCATGAGTTGACTGCTAAGTTGACTCCAATCCCATCTGCTAGAAGATTAATGAACTCCAGAAAATGGTTTTTCCTTTTGGTATGAGTAAACAATTCTGCATAATGGTAGCACCACCCCTTGACATTCAAGGTTTGAGGCTCATTTTTGGCCATACATTAGCATCACATGTGCATTTGTGTAAACATTCACACATTCAAATTAAGCTTGAAGATAGGACACTTAACAATGCAGTGGATTTGAAATAAGGGTGGGAAGCGGGTCACCCAAACCTGCCCCGCTCAGGAGATCTGCTCATTCTGCCAGGGCTTAACTTAATATACCTAAGCGGGCAGATTCCAGGCAGCATACCCAGCCACCTGCTTGGGTATATAAAGTTTAAAACCCTAACATTTTATCTCCCCATTCGTTTTTCCTCTTCCCAACACCGCACGTCTTCCTTTCTTCTTCTTTTCCTCTTCCCTTGCTTCTCTTCTTCTCCTTATATATATATTTTTTTTTTGCTCATTCAAATCTCTCCTTTACCTCCACAGCACAGAACCACGGCCAAGCAGTGTTGCGGGTGCAGACCCATGAGATTTTATTCAATCTAAGACTTATCTTTGGATCTATGAATTTATCTTTGGATTTCTATGTTTATTTTTGGATCTACGAACTTTGGATCTGTTAGTTTAGGGTCTAAAATTTATTTGAGAGATTGCAGTGGTCAGATGGTAGACAGAGAAATCCACCCGCCCATTTGGCGGTGACGGATGCTATGGTTAAAGAGTGGGGCCAGAGGCGGGGTGGCAACCCCTAATTTTGATGCCATAGACTACCTCAAATAAATAAATAGTTACACTACTCTGTACCCAATGTTTTCAACAATTTCTTGATATATTTTACTTCAAGTGGACTGTAGAATGGGTTTCAAACGCTCAAAAGAGTTTTAGTCTTGTTTTGCTGGAAAATCTTATTGTACATTAAGAACTGGATTTCAAGTCTCACACATACATTTAATAGCCTAAAAGTATGAGAGATAATACTAATAATTAAATAATAAGCTAATTTTAAAGGGAAGGTACAATGGCAGCAGAGGAAGGATAGCATTTGCAGGTACTATTGCAGGAGGGCAGAAATTCTTAAAACCAGACAGGATACGAGAGTACAATGAATAGTAAGAAATGATTTTATATGTACATTCACACAACAGAAGTAAAGCCATAGATTATTGCCCTGATCCAATCTTCAATAAACAAGGCTTAATTGCATTTGAAAACCCAAATATTTTTCGAAAAAGAAAAACAAGTTATTGTAAAGGTGATCGACTCCTGTTAGACATACATATCAGTATGCCCTTGATAATAATAAAAAAAAAATTTTAAAACCACATACCAGTAGACATCTCCATTTTGAACCAGGCCATCTAACAGGATCCATATCACTTATTCCAGTTACAAGCCCTGTGTATCTGACCAAAAGAAGGGGGAGAGACAGACTAATTAGATTAGTTGTTTTAAGTTATCTTAAGTGGTGCAAAAAGAAAAAAATGGTGCAAGTCCAACATGTCTAACCTTCTCTCAGCTGCATCTTCTGCTTCAAAACGCATTTTGAACCTCATTCCAACTGAAAAAGAATGTTGCAGGCTCTTCAAGAACTTACGGAGAGGTATTATGAATTCTGATGAACTGGCCCTACTAGATATAGTTGAGAAATTTTAGAAGTGAAATATATCACTCATTAGCAAGGAAAGAATGGATCTGTCAACTTGTAAGCATGAAATAACTCTATAAATAAAAAGTAGCGTATATTGAGTTAAAATATAACAAACAAATATTTAGAAGAGATAGTCTCAGTCATGCACAGGAACACAGAACTGGGGACCTTTTCTATTATAATTTTCTTAACACTATATTTCCAAGCTGTTGGTGAGCACCTCAAAGAAAGTTAAGATTTGATAGGGTAAAGCTTTGATAGGGAATTGAACTTCAACCTTCATACACTAAAGACCAAAATCTAAGACTCTACATGCCTGATAAAATTGGCCTGCTAGTTAACATGAAAGTAGCAATTGACATATTTTTCGTTCAAACACAAGGAAAAGACAGCAGCTAATACCTTGGATTATGGTA
This sequence comes from Platycarya strobilacea, assembly GCA_036898215.1. NCBI lineage: Eukaryota > Viridiplantae > Streptophyta > Magnoliopsida > Fagales > Juglandaceae > Platycarya > Platycarya strobilacea. The sequence goes on from CM072547.1 coordinate 8,915,634, forward strand.
AATGTTGAAGGCGCTTCTAGTAGATATAGCATTAACCACATCCATCAGAGAGCCATGATTCATCTGACGGCTACAGAGAGCCGAAAAACTGCCGCTACCTTTAACTTGAGCAGCTCTTCTGATTCCCAGTCGCAATTCTCCATCCTCACCCCTGGAGAAAATATTTAGTTAAGAATCACATAGAAAATGTCAAATTTCCTCAATGAGAATGTTTTTACCGAAGAAAGAGCACGGCATCTCCAGAGACAAGCTTCTTCTTGTTCACAAAACCACTCCACCCAGTAGTGAGCAAATGTCTTCGCGGTTGCCCTGCTCAAACAAAAAGTGAATAAGCAGGCTTCATCACAGTACATTAACCCTGTTTTTATTTGAAATACGTATCCGTTGTACCCCTATAGATATGTCGAAACCTCCATTCCAAACCATGTAGATCCTTCGCCACAAGCTCTTGAGAAGGCCTCTGTTGACTATAGTCCTGCAGTGACAAACGGCCTAAGTTTATATACAAGAAAAAAGTACAAACTGAAGCACATATGGGAGTCAAATATGTGCATTCAAGTATGATTTTACGATGCAAACGAGGTGAAGCCAAAAAAGAAGTGGAGTGGAAAAATATTTACTACGATTACCAGGGCAGGGAAGCAGTCCTCAGCAGCTCGACGAGGGACGGAGAAGCCTCCATGTGTGCTAGTATCAGAAGCAGTAAGAGTCTTACAGAACATGTGGGGGGTGGAAGACTTTGCAGTTACATCAGCATCGTCTTCCTCCACATCTGCATCGACTTCCCCTTCTTGAAGTTTATGCTCGAATTGCTATGCAGAATGACAATCAATATAAAGCAAAAATTACTCTTAAGTTTTGCAACATGAAATTACAGATATGGAAAACTTTTAACCATAATTTCGAGACACAAAAAATGGGTAAATTTTTTAAGGACAGAAAAACACAGAGATATGTCTAATTCAAAATATTTGAACTGAAATAATAGGCATAACCGCATTGCGGCAGTTAAACTTTATTCCTCTTCCCTGAATTTTATGGGGGCAATCAAGCAATGCGCAACATTTTGTTATAGCTCACCTCGTTTTCCGGAACCAGAGCGACCTGCGCATAAACCTCATCGGTGCCCTCTTCCGCCTGCCTCAATAAACAGACATTTCACATCAAATCCAGAACTAAATAGAATTTTTAACACAATTGTTATTTCTTTTTCGACATTCCATTGGGTCACCGGAAAACCATGTTCAGAAAAATTAAGAATGTATACTTCTGTAAATCCCGTTATACCCCATCCCCAAATTAATAAATAAATAAAAACTAGCTCGAATCAATTCAATCAGTCTTCCACATTAACTTCGTAGAGTCGAGTCACGCTGAACAAGCACACCAAAGAGAACCTCTTCGATTCCCCCTCCCGCAGGTTTCTCGGCAACGAAACACGGACATAATAAACCCATAAAAAGACATTCAAGATGCACCAAACTCAAACGCATATAAGTCTATAACCGATAGCATTCACTTACCACTGCAGTTTCACCACAAAGATACTAAATTCACACACACGCAGACTCAAGCATATATAATTAAACCCAAAATGCCTCGTGTAGGTGCTTACATGGAGCTTGACATCAGTAACGCGACAGAACACGTGGGGAGGGAGATCATAGGCTGCAAGAGGAAAATCCGGAACCTGCTCCAAGTGTCCCTGCGGGAAGTACACCACGACACTATTCTTCTTCGGAAGCGAAATCAGTGGGCCCGCACACGCGTGCCACAACTCCAGACAGACCGACGAAGCCGAAGCACTCGGAGGAGAGGCAGAGCACCAAGACGAAGTGGAGGAACCGGAAGACGGCGTTTCGTCGTCCTCCATCGTGTTGAGATCGATCAGACCCATGAAATCAAAAGCCCCTAAACTGTGAAATAACAATAAACCAAAGCAGAAGCTGGAGAAAAGCGCTTTTGGAAATGAGAAAAAGAGTGCCAAAGAAAGACAGAGAGAAAGAGAGAGGGGGAGGGGTCATGCCTGCATTTTTAAGAGGTGGACGGTAGCGAGTGTGGCTTTGGCATTGCTAAAAGAGAAGCTTGGAGTCTCAAAAAGAGAAAAGCCCCCCCTCTTTTTCGTTTTTGTTTTGTTTGATTTGTTTTTTTTTTTTTTTCTCCTCTGTTTGTTTCTACTGCTTTCACGCTTTGTATGGGAAACGGGGGTGAATTGGGTCTTGTTGGCTATCAAATCAAAACAAAAGCTTTGGGGGTGGGGGGATTGGGAACAAAAGTTTGGACCTTCAATACTGAGATATGTTTTCTTTTTTCTTTTTTTTTCTTTTTTTTCTTTTTTTTTTTTGTGGGTGTTCCTTTAGGTTTTTGCTTTTGTTTCCTCTGGTCCGAAGGCTGTGCTTGCTGCAGCACTGCTGCTGCAACGCTGCGACTGCTGGGTGTGATCAGTGATGTGTGGCAGTGAGAGCTTACAGGGAAAGTAAGAGAGAGAGAACTAGGACTGTAGTGCGTTGGTAGTTAAAAAAATTCCAATATAAATATCGTCAACTGAAAAGAAGAGATTTCTGTACGGCTTCCCTGTATTTCCGGGTGGATGTCTATTCTGTCCCCTTCTTCTCCCCCAAATCCCACTCGTATCCCCACTTCCTCAACCTCCACTAATTATTGGGCGGACGGTTTTTGAGTGGTATATGTTCAATCCCGACATTGTTTTCCAACTCTTTTCCGAGAAGGGATAAAAATAAAAAATAAAAATCATACTTCCATTGAAGACATCTTGAATCTGCAATTTTATTTTCTTTTGTCTTTTGTCTTTTTGATTTTTAATTTTTAATTTTTAATTTTTATTGAGTAATTGGTCTGGTTTCTTCTACTCTTATCTCTAACTTTCCATGTGAGTGTTTGCTGTTGTTGAGACATACCGAGAGAAACAAAAAGGCCAGCCCTTTTCTTCCTAAACTCAAATTTTAAGGTACATGCTACTCGAATAATACCCCATGCCGCTATTCATTTATGACAGACTTTCGTAACTGGTACTTGCACATCTAGGTTACATAATGTCCAGAACATCCACCGTTTTTTCTCCTAGTTTGCTTTTTGGGTTTTGACTTTGCCATTGGTTCCTACCGGTAATTATGAGTTGTTTTCTTTGGCAAAATAGCAATGATAAACGCAGCAAGTTATGGTAAGCAGTTAGGGAACAGGTAAATCCATGAAACAATGACCCCTTCTTTCTGTGGTTGGAACAATTATGCATCCAAATTAATTGCATTGTTCTTAGTTAAGCAAAGGAGGAAACACTAGCCACTTTCTTTTTTGAATAATTGACATTTTAAGCCTAATCCCAACTAGGAATTATATGAATAATGTTAGGATAATATTATATGCAATCTATTTTTATGGATTCTTTTACCGTCTAAACAATAAACAGATTAAAAAAATCTCAATTTTAAAGTAAAATTAACTAAAATATCCTTATTTTATAAATCAAAAATTATAAAAATGCAAAAAACTCATTTCATTTATTTATAAAATTGACACATTTTATTTAGACTTACAATGTAATTCATAAATATTAAATGTAAAAAAAATTATTCATAATATTTGCACCTAGTTTCAACTTGGTTGGATAAATCAATCCCTTGATGTATAGACCAAGTAATTCTATAATTTATCAAGATTTTGATGTAAATAATTACATTCTTACAATGATTTATATGTTATAAAACTTAAAGAAAGGAACTACTATTGCAAAAGAGAAATAAGAAATTCTCTTGAAACTCTTAAGAACTCAAACTTTCTTTCTCTCTCTATTTTTTCTTATGAATTTCATTACAACTGAAGCCCATATTTATAGGCGTTGAAATTACTATGCAAGTTACTATGCAAGTCACTATGCAGAATTTAAAATAATAGTGGTGGGGTCATTCACATAATTTAGTGGTGGGCCAAGGGGGGCGGCTGCCGACTCCGTTTATAACACTCCCCCTTGAATGACCACCCATAAAGAATCTGCCTCGTTAAAACCTTGCCAAGTAAAAACCCAGTGGGAAGAAAAACCAATGGCGAAGGAAAAAGAGTACAGTCTTCTTATGTATCCACAAGTGCTTTAGGATTGCCTCATTAAAACCTTGCAGAGGAAAACCCAGTGGGACAAAACCTCAGCGAAGGAAAAAGAGTACAATCAGCACATTTACTCCCCCTGAAAAGTGCATGACAAAAGATCTTTGAGTCTTCGCATTCCAATGTTATGCACAATCTTCTTGAATGTGGAAGTTGGTAACGCCTTTGTGAATAAATCTGCCAGATTATCACTAGATCGTATCTGCTTGACATCAATTTCACCTTTTTCTTGAAGTTCATGAGTATAAAAGAATTTCGGTGAAATATGTTTGGTTCTGTCACCTTTGATATATCCTCCTCTGATTTGAGTGATACAAGCAGTATTATCTTCATATAAGATTGTTGGGCTATTATCCATCATAGGAAGTCCACACTTTTCCTGGATATGTTGAATAATTGATCTCAACCAAATACACTCTCGACTTGCTTCATGAATAGCAATGATCTCTGAGTGATTTGAAGAGGTAGCAGATAGTGTCTGCTTAACAGATCTCCATGATATGGCAGTATCTCCATAAGTAAATAAATATCCAGTTTTAGATCTACCTCTATGTGGGTCTGAAAGATAACCTGCATCTGCATACCCAATCAATTTTGGACTTGAACCACGTTGATAAAATAATCTCATATCAACCGTACCATGAAGGTAACGAAGGACATGTTTAATGCCATTCCAATGCTTTCGAGTTGGTGCAGAACTATATCTTGCAAGCAGATTAACTGAGAATGTAATATCTGGTCGAGTGCAATTTGCAAGATACATCAAAGCTCCAATTGCACTGAGATATGGTACTTCAGGACCAAGAATTTCTTCATCGTCATCACAAGGACGGAATGGATCTTTCTTCACATCAAGTGTTCGAACAATCATTGGAGTACTCAGAGGATGAGATTTGTCCATATAAAAATGCTTTAGGACTTTCTCAGTATACATGGACTGATGAATAAAAATTCCATTTGGCAAGTGCTCAAGCTGCAGGCCGAGACAAAGTTTTGTTTTGCCAAGATCTTTCATTTCAAATTCATTCTTTAAATATATAGCGGTTTTTGAGATCTCTTCAGGAGTTCCCACAATATTTAAATCATCAACATAAACCGCAATAATGACAAATCCGGATTCTGATTTCTTAATAAAAACACATGGGCATATAAGATTATTCTCAAATCCTTCTTTCAATAGATATTCGCTTAAGCGATTATACCACATGCGTCCGGATTGCTTCAACCCATATAAAGATCTTTGTAGTCTGATTGAGTACATATTTCTAGATGTACTTGTAGATGCTTTAGGCATCTTATATCCTTCAGAGATTTTCATATATATGTCATGGTCTAAGGATCCATATAAATATGCAGTGACCACATCCATCAACCGCATTTCTAATCCTTTTGTAACAACCAGACTAATCAAAAATCTAAATGTGATTGCATCCATAACGGGAGAGTATGTTTTTTCATAATCAATCCCGGGTTTCTGCAGGAAACCTTGTGCAACAAGCCGTGCTTTGTATCGCACAATTTCATTTTTCTCATTACGTTTTCGTACAAATACCCACTTATATCCAACAGGCATTACACCCTTTGGTGTTTGGACAACAGGTCCAAATACTTCTCGTTTCGCTAGCGAATTTAATTCAGCTTCAATAGCTGTTTTCCATTTTGGCCAATCATTTCTACGTCGACATTCTTCGACGCTTTTTGGCTCACTTTCTTCATTACTTCTGGTAATGTCAAGGGCCATTTTATATGAAAATATGTTGTCGACAACAGTTTTATTTCTATCCAGAATTTCTCCAGTTTTCATGAAATGTATTGAGATCTCATTATTTTCAGGTACCTGTTCCTCTTCAGGGGAAAACATTTCATGACACACCTCTTCAGAAGGTCCATTTTTAGGAGATTTATACTCTTCAAGATTTTCCTCTTCAGGAGGTTCTGGAATAGAAGATTTAAGCTCTTTAGTAGCACCAATTATATTTGTGGCCTGTATTGTGGGTACGTGTTCTTCAGGAACACCAAATTCATTTTGTATTCTTTTCCTTCTGGGAATTTTGTCTTTTGCACCAATAGGTCTTCCACGCTTCAGGCGTATTTTAGATTCACCTATTGCTGCTTTGACAATTTGTCCTTCAGGGACTTCAATCCTTGCTGGAGTATTAACAGCAGGAATATAAGATTTTACTACACCTTTAGTGTCAGTAAATACATCCGGTAACTGATTTGCAACATTTTGCAAATGAATAATCCTTTGAACTTCCCGTTTACATTCATTTGTAGGAGGGTCAAAATGAGACAGGGTCTTATTATCCCAAGTAATATCTTGTCGTGCTTCAGGCACCGACTTTTCTTTACCCATTAACGGAAAATTTGATTCGTCAAAATGACAATCCTCAAAACGTGCTTTAAACATATCCCCTGTAAGGGGTTCAAGGTATCTAATAATGGATGGAGAATCAAAACCAACATATATCCCAAGTCTACGTTGAGGGCCCATTTTTGTACGTTGTGGAGGTGCAATTGGAACATATACAGCACATCCAAAAGTACGAAGATGAGAAATATTTGGTTGTTGACCATATGCAAGCTGTAATGGAGAATATTTATGATATGCAGATGGTCTAATGTGAATTAGAGATGCTGCATGAAGTATAGCATGTCCCCAAACAGAAATAGGTAGTCTTGATTTCATAAGTAAAGGTCTAGCGATTAGTTGAAGCCTTTTGATCAAAGACTCAGCTAAACCGTTTTGTGTGTGTGTATGGGCAACAGGATGTTCAACATCTATTCCTATTGACATGCAATAATCATCAAAAACTTGAGATGAAAATTCACCTGCATTATCCAATCGAATGGTCTTAATTGGATACTCAGGAAATTGTGCTCGTAGTTTAATTATCTGAGCAAGAAGTCTAGCAAATGCAACATTTCTAGTGGAAAGAAGACAAACATGTGACCATCGACTAGATGCATCAATTAGAACCATAAAATATCTAAATGGTCCACTTGATGGATGAATAGGCCCACATATATCTCCGTGAATCCTTTGTAAAAAGGATGGAGATTCAACAATGATTTTTGAGGGAGATGGTCTAATAATTAACTTACCTTGAGAACATGCAGAGCACGGAGATTCATTGGGTAGAAATATCTTTTGATTCTTTAAGGGATGCCCATGCGAATTTTCAATAATTCGTCTCATCATTATAGAACCCGGATGTCCAAGGCGATCATGCCAAGTCATAAATACTTTAGGGTCAATGCACTTCTGGTGCATTACCACATATGATTCAATTCTTCTCATTTTTGTATAATACAATCCAGAACATAGAGCAGGCAATTTTTCTAATACGAGCTTCTGGCCCGATACTGTTTTAGTAATAAGAAGATGCTCTGTACTGCCTTCATTGGTCGTTTCAATATGGTAATCATTACGACGTATATCTTTGAAACTCAATAAATTTCTTTTGGATTGTGAAGAGAATAGAGCATCATCAATACAAAATTTGGTGCCATTAGGCAACACAATATAAGCTCTTCCGGAGCCCTCAATTAAATCCGATGAACCTGATATGGTATGGACATAGGCTTTACTTAGTGTTAGATTTTGAAAATATTTCTTTTCTTTGAGAATTGTGTGAGTTGTAGCACTGTCAGCCAGACATATATCTTTATCATTCAACTCAGAGATAAAAAGCTCATCAATGTGATCCATGATTCTACAAAATATACAAAACTTTTATTATTGATAGAAAGAAAATACATTAATTGAGTGGAACACTTCCATCTCCAATTAAGTGTTCAATACTACCATCAGGATGATTAAAGAAATCAGATACATCAAGATGAGTAACGTCTACATCTACTGAATCTAATAAATCATCTGATGGTTCTACTAAATTTGTTTCATGCACTTTATTCTTTCCTTTAACAGAAGCTTGATATAAATCAGCTAAGTGCCTGGCCGTACGACAGGTACGTGACCAATGTCCAGTCATTCCACATCTATGGCACACCTCTTCACTTTTCTTTGAAGAATTATTTTGAGGATTTTTACCCCTCTCTGAATTGTACCACTTCTGGTGATATGGTATATTATAATCCCTTTTAATGTTGTCACTCCTGGGACCAACATTTCTATAATTTCTCCTACCACGTCCACGCCTCCGATTTCTTCTAAAGGATGCACCATTCACTTCTGGGAATGATGCAAACTTATTACCATTCACTTCAGGGAATGATATTGAGCCAGTAGGGCGTGTATTGTGGCTTTCTAATAAGAGCTCATTATTCTGCTCAGCTACTAGAAGACATGATATAAGTTCAGAATATTTCTTGAACTTTCTCTCTCGATACTGCTGCTGCAGGAGCACATTCGAGGCATGAAATGTAGTAAAAGTCTTCTATAGCATATCTTCATCGGTGATTTTCTCACCGCATAATTTTAACACTGAGCTTATTTTAAAAAGTGCGGAATTATACTCACTAACACTTTGATAATCTTGCAACCTCAGGTGCATCCATTGAGAACGAGCTCTTGGGAGGATGACAGTCTTCTGGTGTTCATACCTCTCCCTTAAATTATTCCACAAAATATAGGGATCTTTTATAGTGAGATATTCAGTTTTCAATTCTTCATGAAGATGGTGGCGAAGGAAAATCATTGCTTTAGCACGTTCCTGCAGGGATGCTTGATTTCCTTCTTTAATAGTTTCTCCCAGGTTCATTGCATCAAGATGTATTTCAGCATCAAGTATCCAGGATAAATAATTTTTCCCAGATATATCAAGAGCAACAAATTCCAATTTTGTAAGATTTGCCATTTTAGAGGAATAAGGCCACTAGCTTCAGAATTGGCAGAACCGTCGTGCTGATAACGTGTTATAAAACTTAAAGAAAGGAACTACTATTGCAAAAGAGAAATAAGAAATTCTCTTGAAACTCTTAAGAACTCAAGCTTTCTTTCTCTCTCTATTTTTTCTTATAAATTTCATTACAACTGAAGCCCATATTTATAGGCGTTGAAATTACTATGCAAGTTACTATGCAAGTCACTATGCAAGTCACTATGCAGATTTAAAATAATAGTAGTGGGGTCATTCACATAATTTAGTGGTGGGCCAAGGGGGCGGCTGCCGACTCCGTTTATAACATTATAACATTATTGCTGACTAATTACTACTAACTCGTTATTTTAAAGTTGATTGAGAAGTTAGGATTATTATTATTATTATTATTATTTGTAGTATTTCATTCTAGAACTACTAACACCGTATCCAAAAAGAGGATGGCTCGACCAGCTACTCAATCTTCCACCAAAAAGAAAGTGACATAAATTTAAATCTATCAAAGGTCCCTCTCAAGTGCTTGCTTCTACGTTCCACGAAAGTCTCATTTTCATCACTTGAATAAAACTAACAGATTCGATTTGCCAGCCTTATATGTGGAAAAAGAAACCCACAGTAATCGTCTACTTTATATGGACAGGATACATCATTCACCCAATGGTTAGACTATACCAAAGAGTCATTGACTCTGGCAATTGGAAAGGTGGACAAAATGGAAATGACAGGTTTATAAATATAAGAAATTTTATGTGAAATTTTAAGTGGAGGATTATATTGTAATTTTATTGATAAATGAGGATAAAAAATTATATATCATTTTAAAAATAATATTATTATAATTTTAAAATTATATTTGTATTACAATTTTAAATGAGAACGTAGCATTCCTTTAATAATATAACCAATAATATCATTATAACTATGTGCTAATATTTCTGAAAAGGAGGGTGAAAGTGTAAAAAGGTGATGTGTAGAGTGATGGAAAGTGGCAGGTGCTTTAGCAGAGCCATCACTGGCAAAGAGAGATGATGGGTAATGGGCCCTACTTTTATAGGCTCTCTCTCTCTCTCTCTCTCTCTCTCTCTCTCTCTCTCTCCTGTGATATGGGTAGGCCCATTGAGTAGCCCGGACAAAACGGGTTACTCGTCTATGCCCAATTGGCCATCACTCCCTCCCTGCTTTTATCCTCTTCAGGAATTCTCCTTCCCCCACGCGCATCTTAAACCTCCTCCTGTCTACTTTTTTTTTTTTTTTTTAATTTGTAAATTGCGTTTATAAAAAATGCTACTTAACTTTTCTAACCTCTACCTATTATTTTTACGAATTTTTATTTTTTTAAGTTTTTTTTTTAATTTATTCTTTTTAAATTAATTAAATTACTCTATCCATTATCCATATATCAAATATTTAATAAAAAATAATAAAATTAAAAAAAAGTATAATTTGTAAAAATTGTATAAATAATAAAAGGTTATATAACTTTTTTTAAGTTTATTTAAAAAATGAATGATTATATTTTTGGGAGAAAAATATATTTTATTAATCAAATCCCATGTTAACCCATATACCTGACTGATTAAATCACGAGAAGTTTAAGTTACTAGCATTAATGTCTACGTATTCTTCCTCTCTTTATATCGACACAAGAGTAGATTTTAAGTAGCACAAGACGTTATGATTATTAGAGAAAAAGTATTCCGTGTTGCTAAAAGAAACATGCATATGGAATAAGACCACATTTAGGGTTGATTTGGATTTCAAAATCATTTCAATTTATTTTATTTTATTATTATAATTTTATTAAATTTTTATATAAAATATAATAAATAATTTACAATTTTAAAATTTTAAAATAATAATAATATTAAAAAAATAATATTTTATTTAATTTTTAATTTCAACATAAAATTATTGCATATCATCTTACTGTCCATACAAGCCCTTATTATAAATCTTTGTGGCCTTGCATTAAAAATCATTTTTTGATGGTAATTTAATTCGTCGGTTTGTCTGATGAGCAATGGAGTTTGTTACAACTCTTGTGAGCTCTTTTATGCTATATATGAGAAAAATCTTATTTACGGTTTATATCTAGATACTGCATGTGCAGATTTTTTATTAAATAATAAAAAATATTATTTAAAAAGATATTATTAAAATTTTAAAATATTTTAAAATAAGATTCCGTTTAAATTTAGAGACGAGTTAAGTTTACGTCAACTCATTTCAAATTTATTATTATATTTTTTTAAATTTCTATATAAAATATAAATTTTAATTAAATTTTAATATAATTTTTTTAAATCTTAATTTATTTATTTTTTAAAATTTTAAAATAATAATAATAATTTATTCAATTTTTAAAATTTATTCCATCTAAATTCTCAATCGAAACAAAACTTAAAATTATTGAACTCTTATTATCAGTCCTCAAATGAATAAAATACGCAACGTTACTCGTTTAGTTATTGTGTTCTATTAAATGCAACAGCTGGACTAGTATCTAACGGCTGTGTCCACACCAAAATTTGCAGGAGTAGGGATTGCAGATTATCATCTTTCCTTTGAGAAATACTGAACTCACAAAGGACTTGGAATTCCAACTGTGAATTTAAGGGTTTTTTTATTTATTAATCTAGTAATTAAATATGTATTTTTTAATAATATTATGAGTTTTTTAATTTTTCAAAATATCAAAAGAATATATAAAAGAAAAGAAAAGAAAAGAAAAGAAAAGAAATCAAATTACACTTGACGATATTTTTAGTAGCACCTTGCGTCGCAGCTGTCATATCAAGCTTCTAAGCGAGGACTCCGACTCAGTCCCCCACAAAAGAAACAAATTAAAAAAAAAAAAAAAAGGCCTAATCGACTACTCGTAAATCTAGAGCGTAGATATGCTGATGCATGAATATATTATATGTAGGAAAGTGATAAATCTACAATAATTTATACAATATATTATATCATATGTATTATAAAATAATGTTAGTTTTATAAGATAATTTATAAAAACATTCTTATTTTATAACTTGTATTGTATAAATATTATAAAATATATTATGTATATATCACTTTTCTTATATATATATATATATGCTCCCTAATTTTGTTGCATCATGAACCTTTTTATTTAAATCTATTAAATACCGGATGTTATAAATTAATTAAATGACGATCTATAACTCTCTAATATATTAAAGATAATTAACATATTTTAATCCTGGTTGCACACCTCTCCAAAATATCATTTGATAGACAACTCTATTTTATCCAAGATAGAATTACAATCATCAAATTAATAAAACAAACAAATCAACCAATTTCACATATGTACAAAGACGGATTAGAGGACATATTTTATGGACTAATAGTTCTAAAAATAACATTTTTTTTTGTTTTTTTTTATTTAACAAAAGAAACTACAAAAGAAAAATAAACCACATGAGAGAATTAAATTACATAAAAATAAATTTGATTTTTAACATCGAAGGAAACTTAAATTCTAGACAAATAATAGAATCACGAATATAATTGGCACATGGATAATATGCACAATCTTTAAAAGTTGGCAGATAGAAAGAAGTGAAGCAACTGGAGGTTTTAGTCCCAGCAAAGATGCGCATGGTAGCTGAAAGCTACCTCAAGAGGAGACGCGTAGGGAGACAAGCTCTGCCTTCGGATCGTGCGTGCTAATTCAAGTTGCTGCTAGGTACTAATTCAAATTGATGCCTAGACGTGGTTTATTTCGATTATCCGTATTAGTACGGGTCTTTGAGCAGCCATGCAAGAGATAAGGAAAATTCCCTTTTTGCATATGGCCTCCCCGGGTCTTTGGACTGGGCCCTAATATTGGGCTTTACACCCATAATATACATCCCCCTTGCTGCTGGCTAGTACGCCCGTGTACAACTAAGCTTTTTGGGCTTCATGCTCTTCTTATATATATATATATACATGTGTGATATATACATGTGTATTAGAGAAGAGCAACTTACAAAATACATTTTTCTAATTTAATAAAATTTTAATTTTTAAAATATGATATTATTTTTATAAAGAAATAAATTTCGATCAACAATGTAATGCAAAGAAAAAAAATGTAAGTTCTAATAAATATTTAACGAGTAACAAAAGAAAAATATTTTAATAATAAAATAATTATATAAAAATAAATTATAAACTGATTTGAAGTGATGAAATATAACTATTTAATAATTATTATAATTTTATTTATAAAATATTATTATTTAAATTTAATGTTTCCTAATGAATTTAAATAAAAAAATAAATAATATTTTATTCAAATAGTTATATTCACAAATGTAGTTGACAAATATATTTAAAATTATTTTTTTTACATTTCTTTTTTTATAAACAATGAATAGAAATTTTAAATCATATATATAAATTTATATATAATATAATTTATAATTTATATAAAATAATGTTATATTATAATTTTAACGTGAAGTAGTTTTATTAATGTTATAATATTATATTATAATTTACATGTTATATAATTTATTATTAATAAAATATTAATAATTTATAATTTGTATGTTATATAAATTATATATAATTTGTGCTATTTAATTTGAGTCTTGAATGAGTTTTATATATGATGGGGGAATGTTAACGTCTATCATAAAGAAATTGAGTTTGAGTTTGAAATTAGGTATTAGTTTTAATTTAGGAATCCATTTGAATTGTAACTAAGAGATAGTCTAAATAGATTCGAGTTGAACGAGAGTTTCGGATAATAATTTTTAGGAGGATAAGAGTTTTGAAATTTGATTAAATTTGAATTTGAAAGATTTGATTTAAGAGTTTGAATCAATAGACTAAATCTAAAGAATCATCATTTCATAATTTATATGAACGAACGGATGAAGTCAAATTTAACGAAAAAAATTAATGAAAAATAAGAAAATTCGTTAAATGACCATTATATTACCACTTATTATAATAGAAAGTTATATACATATATGGAATATATTCATTACTATATATAAAAGCGGAATTACATGATTCCGACGTGATATTTTGCTCATAAAAATGGGTTATTATTGGTAATAATTGAAATAAAAAAATTGGAATGTTATATTTATGGTGCAATAATCCTTTTAAAATCAATATTTTATTATAAACTATTGTAATTTTTAATTTAAATTTTTTTTCTTACATATAAAAATATAAACTGATTTAAGACTCCACTTAGAAATACTATTTCAACATTTATATTGTTTAGTAAAAATTAACCATCCCATTAACCATTTTTAATTTCTCCACTATAAAATCCTATATATCTATAGATCTCTCTCTTTTATATACAAGATACACAACAATTCACGTATTGTGCAAGTTATAGGCTCGTATACAATAATGCCACTGCCAACAATCCAATAAGATTTGTAATGATCTATTTTATCAGTTTTACATTATTTTTTTCTAAAAGGAACTTATCTCTAACTTTACATCTAATGCAAGATTTTAGGATCAATACACCCTTCAATGTTTTAACTTAAGCGCTTTCTATAATTAAAGAAAATACACTACATGTAGACTATCGAATATTTAATGCTAAGGTTTTATAGGTAATGTAGTGAAATCCACATATTGTATCTCTCTCATATGTATCCTACTCGTAAAAACCATCCAGCTTAAAAAATTGTAAAGAATCTTAATCTTAATTTTTAAAGTGTATTTGATTGATTCCCTTTATATAAAAAGAAATTCAAAATGGCCGGGAAAGGAACATTGTAGATGACATTGTCAATGTGTAATAAGTTTTGAGTTTTGAGTAGCTTTTCAGGAAAGATAAAAGAGAAATCACTTTTAGCACTTAGCCGTTATAAGGATAAATGGAATGATGATAGCGAAGTCGACTCACGTGCACCATTGGGTAAAAAAAAACCATAGACAAAGTCGATATATAATGCAAAAGATATCATAGTGTTTTGTTAATCATTAAAAATTATTATCCCTACATTAGCCAATCAATCCCATAATAGTGTCTTTTGACTAATTTCTCACAACATTTGTCGCTTGTGGTCGTTGTTGGTATCAACATGATCTTCTATATGTAGCATAGTATATTCAAATTTCATAATTACCACGAAATACCTAATAAATACTTAACAATTTAATTATTTATTTTTAATCAGTTATTATTAATAAAAATCATCATTTACTATTAAAATAAGCCTATTTTCATAATAAATAATTATTTTCAATACAAATAATTTATCACAATATTTTTTTTTTGACCAACTCTAACAATGGCAGCGAGAGAACCTTTAAATGGTTAGATTCTCTCAAAATTGATCAAACAAAAGTATTACTTTCCTAAAGTTCACCAAATAAAGGATTGAAGTGGACCCTACAAAGGGAGCTTCCTTCCAAAGTCCTTGCGCATCAATTATGAACTAACCCTGCCAAAAAAAGCTTCAAATGCCCTCCACATCTCGTTGATATCTCAAATTTCCTAGCTCAGGGCCATATTTACGTTATTTACACTATACAAAAAATTGAGTATTTGTGGCAGATCTTTTGTGATCATGGTAATTATTTGTAATAAAAATAAACTCATTTTAATAAAAAAATCATTTTAACAAGAAATAATTAGTCATAAATAAATAATTTTCTTATACTGTTATCATATCTTATGATGACTCTTACTTTGATCTTTTAGACCTCGTTGAAACGTATTTTGGACTAGGCTCTAAAGCAATATTTTAATTTCCTTTTGATATTGATCATTCTAGTTTAAGTAATGGAGCGAAATATTTTAGTAATGATGCTTTTTGGTACTATACCGATTCAGAATTAGTCATATACTACATATAAATATTTATACATGTATATATAACCTAACAATTTATAATAAAACAAATTCATATATTATATAAATGTGTATCATGTATATATGTAAATATATGAAAAGAAATGAAGATTTATAAATTCATATAAAATGAAAATACGTTTAAAAATTTACAAACTTGAGTTGAGATACAAAAATAAAGAAATAAAAGAATAAAGAACTATTAAAACTAATGATATTTAAAAAAGAGAGAATGAGGGATACATATTTAAAGTTAAAATTGTATAAATACATTTTCTATTTTAGCATTATTAAATACCATAATTAGGATTTAAAATTTACAAAAAAAAAGTTATCCAAGTACGAGAAAACTACAAAAATAGTCTGAAGCAAAATAGGATCCAAATGGCTGAAACTTAATAGGAATGGTTGAAACTGGTTGGAATGGGATAGAATTTGAAGTGAAACAAAGGAAATAGATATAATATACTGATACTACACTGAAATGAAAAATTTGGATCATGGACCAAAATTTAAAACTATATCATAAAGTCAAATACATAACTTATACAAGTTTTTTGTTTGTACTTGTACCATATCTCCTCAACTAAGTTGCAATAATTTAGTACATATTATGGAAATGGCTAGATAAGTAATAGGAGATATGGTATTATATCTCCTCTACTAAGTTGCAATAATTTAGTATATATATTAAGGAAATGGCTAGTGTTGAACTCAATGCTTCAAGTTTCGTATAAATCTACACATAAATTTTGATGATAACAAATGAATTCAAAGAATAAATGAGTCTCAAACTCAAGTTGTCCACACAATAGAATCAAGCACATTAAGGAAGCAAGTATGAGCAAGAAGAAAACAATTTCACATTAAAATCATAGAGTAATTTTGTAAATCTCTAAAAAATTCGAAATTAGGATTAAGACTCAAAATTAATATTTTATTATAAAGCATTAAAATATATTTTCCACATGTGCATGAATATTTTGAAAATTAAATTTGAAAATTTTGAAAGATGATTGATTGTCATCTTTCACATGTGCATGACATGATTAAATGTTTGAACTTTGAAAATTTTGAAAGATGATTGATTGTCATCTTTCACATGTGTATGACATGATTAAAGGTTTGAATTTTGAAAATATTAAGATGCTTGATTGTCATCTTTCATATGTGAATGACATGATTAAATGTTTGAATTTTGAAAATATTAAGATGATTGGTTGTCATCTTTCACATGTGCATGTTTTATTTGAATATTTTCAAAAGTGATGGATGCTTTTCTTGACTTATGCAAAATGTAGATATCTTTATTTGAAAATTTTGAAAAGTAAAGTGTGCTCCTTTTGTCATATGCAAAAAGTAAAAAATTAGATTTGAAATTTTTAAAAAGTAAAATGTGCTCCTTTTGTCACATGCAAAAAGTAAAAAGATTTGATTTGAAATTTTTGAAAAGTGAATGATGATGTCTTTGACATGTGAATCTTTTTAAATTTGAATATGAAGTCTCATATGCCTATAAATAGATAATTTGAGAGTTTCACATTTACAACACTAAGAGCATACAACATTCATTCAAAACTTTCATTCTATCTTCTCTAAGTATTGAGCCTTAACCCTTATTCATTTTGAGAGATATAGTTTGCGCTGTATTGTTTTTATTTCACTCATTAAGGAGTGTTTTCTGATAGTTTACCTATTATCAATTCTTGTATCAGTAAAATGGTGTGTATAACCCTTATGTGTGTAGAATGTGTTCTACACGGGGAATAGTTAAATCACCAAGTGTAAGGTGATTAGAAGTGTAGAGGGTGTTCTACACGGATTCTTTGGAGCGGTGCTGCTCAAAAGTGTAATAGGTTTCTATCTCCACTTGAAGGAGGTTGAATAGTGAATTCGGGGATCCTCAAGGGGTAGCTTGAGACGAGGACGTAGGCAGTGGGGCCGAACCTCGTTAACATACTGAGTTTGCTTCTCTCTTACTCTTACTCTTTATATTTATTGTTGTTTCATATTTTGTTTATATATTATATTATATATTTAATTTATAATTGTTATTTTTTTAAATACAACTCAATTCACTCTCTTTCTTGTGTTAGTCATCTGGGCAACAGCTAGATATAATTATAGGTTGTATGCATTTTTTTTGAAAAAAGAGTATGATTTATCATTAAAAAATTATTATTTTTCATGTAATTCTCATATTTATTCACTTTTTTTAAAAGACATATATAGTATTTGCGCACTCTATAGTTGTAAATATCAATTAAATACCATGATCTGGATTTAAAATTTACAAAAATGTTATCCAAGTATAAGAAATTATAAAAATAGAGTGAAACGAAATAGGATCCAAATGACTGGAAATTAACAAGAATGGCTAAAATTAGTCAGAGTGGGCCAGAATTTGAAGCAAAACAAAATGAGCAGGTTAATAACTATACTTTAAAGTGTAAATATACATAACTTATACGACTTTGTACTTATACTATATCTTCTCTACTAAGTTGCAATGATTTAGTGTATAATATGGAAATAGTTGGATAAAGTTATAAGTTGTATAAACATGCACATTCTTTTTGAAAAATAGTAGGGTTTATTAGTAAAAAATTAATTTTTTCTTGTAATTTTCATATTTACTTCTTTTTTAAGAGACGTGTGCAACACATGCATATTCTATAACTGTAAAAATAATTTCTCTTTCCTCATAATCATGCATTTTATGAGAAGTTAAGGACAAAATCATTCCAATTTGATTAATCACTTTTGCAATGTCAACTAAGGATACAATTATGTTCTGCTCTATGGCCAAGTCGTTAGTCGATGATGTTTCTGTCTGTTCAAAGGGAAAAGAAAAGATAAGGTTGATCATGTATATGATGCTGTTAATGTCTTCATCAATATTGACTCATATCACTTCACTCTACCATTTGATAATTACAGCTTAACGTGTAAAACAATTTATATCCTGATTTTTGTTTCTACACTCCATCAATCTGATTCAGTTGTTAGAGACAAAAGATCTTCTCTGCATATCAACTGCTCGACGGTACTAGCCTACTAGGGGATTCATGGGAAGCAAATATTAAAAAAGTAAAAAAAAAAAAAAAAAAAATGAAGTGTGAGAAGCGCCATGTTTCTTCAAGTTTTGATTTTGTAGGCCAATGTTTAACATAATTTGTCGTGTCTATTCCTTATCTTCTTTTCTTCGGTGGGAACTAGAAAACAAGACGAGATAATATAGAGGGTAATTTTCTTTGGGTCCCCTCTTAAGAATTTAAAGCCAAAAATTCCCATCAAAATCATTCTACCAAGAACAAAGTGACAGTGGCAACTTGCATAACATATCTGTTCTATCTTTGGGCTTTGTGACACTGACCCACTCCAACATTTTTTCCCTGGTACCAAACAGTAACGATGAAATGGGACAAATGCATCTCCCAATATTTGTTTCCATTTTAACAGAATATCCACTATCTAATTATCTTTCAACAATTTATTTTTTATACGAGTTATTATATTTATGAGTCAGCACATAAATATGTCACTCATGGTTAGTGAATATACACAATAATATAATTAAGATTATAACAAATACACAATAATATAAAAAAAAATTACAAAAAAATAATATTTAAATGACATAACTTATTATTCGTCACATAAATATGTCACTTATTATTCTATCTAGAACTGTTAGTAAATATTTAAAATAAAACAATTTCTATATTAAGAAAATCTTATTAAGAGTGATTCTACACACACTCTTGTGGGGGTTGGGATCCGTTTAGTGTTAAATTTTTAAATTTTATTTAGCATTTCTATATATATATATATATATTCAAATTCAACATTTTTAAATACTTATGTAAAATAATAATAAATAAATAAATCCCACCACCAAAATTTCTAATAAAAAATCTTATTTGTGAGATTATCATTTATCTTTTATTAATATACTGTAGACTGTAGTATCATTTTAATATCCTTTTGACTCATCAATCTCAATTTCTTTCAACATATTATTCAAAATTAATATTTTTTATTTTAAATCTTAAAATTTTTATTTAATTATTATCTGTTCATTATAAAAAAATTTATTTAAAAATAAAATTTCAAATTAAATAAATCACATCAAATATCGTCTTGTAAGATTGTTTTGGCCAAAACATTTCACCTTCCAAATGTCTCAATAATATTTTTCTCGGATTATTCATTTTTTTCCCAAATAGAAATCTGTATCAAAATTCTTTCACTGCACTGCATCCCCCCATACTGCATCGTGCTACACACTTACCCTCTTCCAATCACGTGGTCCCTAGTCAGAAGTCGACAGGTCACAAAAAGGGATTGGGATTGTCGAAGCGCGTGGGCAGGAACGAAAGGGTCAAAAGGTAACTTTGGCAGAGACCCCTCGACTTTTACGCGGGTGCTGTCTGTCTCTGTACAAAGACAGCCTTTCATCGTACTTTAGTCACGTCACTCATCCCTCACGCGCCCGGACTCCACTCTTGTACTCTACGCTCCTTCTCTCCCGTGTTCATGCCCGTCCACATGTCATCACGCAGATGGAGGGGTCGATATCGCCATTGCTGAGGGATTATACAGAGCCGCACGTAACATCATCGGTACCCTTATCCGGAAGATGCGGATGGATGATACGTGGCGGAATTTAAGTGGAAGATTAAAGAGCCACTGAAGAGTAGCAAAAAGAAGCTTGACCGGTCTTTGTCTCATCAGAGGCTGTCGGCTACTAATAAGGTTACATCGCCATATCGTACGGTCAGGAGAGGCCAAGACTGAAATTAAAGTGTCAGATACTGACGGACTGACTGGCAAAGGATAATAATTAGGGCCGTAGATGTGTGATGTTTTTGACTGCTGCATTTAATTTGTTTATGATTTACGAATTATGATTATTTTGAGAGAGAGAGAGAGAGAGAGAGCCGAGCATGCTCACGAGTTCATTAAATAGCAGGGTACCTAGATTTATGACAACAGCTATCCTTATTTACTGCTTTAAAAATTATTTTCATTTATTTAGTTTTTAAATTAATTTTTAAAATTTTGTACCAGAATGCCTCGTAAATTATTGTCATATGTCACTCCTTCCACATGAAACGTTTTTATTGTGACTAATTTTATACATTTTTAATAAAAAGTAAAATTTATTATTAAAAAATTAATTTTTTTCATATAAATATTTTATTTTATTCACTTTTTAAAAATAAATTATACAATGAATTGCAAATATCTTTTCCATTTTTTTGATTTGGCATATGGAAATAGAGATACCGCAGTAGGTAAAGCGGTCCTTGTAGGGCCAGACTTAGGCTGGTGTTACTTTGGGCCTTAACTTTATTAGGCTGGTGGTACTTTGTTAGGCCACGCTGGCTTAGGGTCCAAATCCCCAGCAGAGACCGCCGGTGAGGATGGGCCACTGCCATAACCAAAACTTCCTCTCTGTCCAGTCCACTAATTTTAACTGAGCTGTTTGTACTGAGGGCGTTGTGTTGGGCACCAATATCAAAAGAAAAATTCTTCACAACTTCCAACCTTCTCCACGTACCACATTATCAAATTTGTATAGTAGATGCTCATAAGAAATACTTTAATTATAAAGAAATTTTATAAAAATAAATATATAAATTAATATAATTTAATATAATACATTAGATTATAAATTATTTTATTATAAAACAAATATAACATGTCATATGAAACAATATCGTGAATTTATTTATGTAAAATCTTTTTGTAATTGTAGCACTTCTCCACATAAAACATCATGACACATAAAAAATGTTTTTTAATATAGGAAGATCAAGGTAGTTCAATTTAACGAAGTTTTTGTCCTTGCAATACTAAAGCCTTATTTGTTTTTACAAAATTTTTCAATTCATATCATTTAATTATTATAATTTTTAATTTTTTTTATATAAAATAAAATAAATAATTTAATATTTTCATTCCAAAATAAAAATAATATTAAAAAATATATTATAATAATTTTTTATTTTTATCTCAACTTATCTCATATAATTTTATTTTCGAAAATAAACTAAGCTAAGATCAACTAGGGTTTAAATACCATACATCTTTAATTTCTTTATAAGAGGAAACGAATCAAGAATTTGAGTAAAAGGACCATAAATTAGGGGGAGAGCAAAACAAAGCAATTTAAACAGAAGTGAAAATCGTACATCCAAGCTTCAACAACGCCGAGAGACAAACAAGACATATGAGCATTTATAACAAGTTATTCGCAACAAGATTGACTTTTTGTGTCGGTAAATAAATAATCATTTTAATAAAAATTAATTGATCACAAATTAACTTTTTTGTAGTGACCGTTGGTGTATTTACATATGAGAAATGCTTTACACCAAAGTTTGAATACCGTGATCACTGCATTTAATACGCTGGAATGAAATATTTTAATATTAATGTTGTTTCGAGATAATTTATATATGTATAAATTATATTTTATAATATCAACTCAATAATACTTACTTCTTAATTTAAGTATTAAAAAATAATCACTCATATTTATCATGCAAAGAGAAGTAGAGATTTGATTTCCAATACTTGAGAAAAAGTTAAAAAGGTAGTTTTCAAATGTGAAAATTGGAGTGAAAAGTACAAAAATACACTAAAAATATAAAAATATAACTTTCGATTGATATATTGAATTTTAGCCAATACACTTAAGACTAGGGGTGGCAAAATGGTACACGACCCGTTAACCCAACACGAATACGACACAAAAATAGTGGATTAGAGTTTAGTCTTAATGGGTTTCGGGTCAAAACGGGTTGACACGTTAAGACACGATTGCTTAACGGGTTGATAACGAGTCAATCTGTTTTAACCCGCTATGACACATTATGACACGTTAAGAAAGTTAAAATTATAAGTATACGTTTATATTTAAAAGTAAAATTGTTAGAATCTTAATTTTAATATTTTCTTTGTTTAGATTGTAATTCATATTTGTAGTTAGTATTATAATTTTTATAAATATTATGATTTTAATATTTGTATAAAATTATACTAAGTTTAATTAAGTCAAACAGGTTAATTTCAGGCATATTCAATATATTTACATAAATAAGTTGAAACGTATCATATTTTATCGTGTTAATTTATTTCATAATATTCACTAATGGGTTATAACGGGTTGACACGACACGACATGACACGTTATATTAATGGGTCGTGTTAGGGTTTGAGATTTTGACACGATAAGTTTAACGGGTCGGGTTAGTGTTGACCTATATAGTATAATATATATGTCTTGACACGATACGAACACGACCCGTTAACACGATTTGACACCCCTACTTAAGACTAATAAGTATTGATTGATATACATCGAAATGGCCGATACTTGACTTGGTATAAAACAACTACCTCTTCATAGTAGTGCAGTGACCGGCTGAGTAGTCACAACTTTGTTATATATCATATATACTCTCATTCTACTAAATCAAATGTAGCACATTTAATACTATTGGATGATAAATAGATACATTCAATAAAAGTGAGATGGTAGTGTTGACAGTATGATGTATATAGATAGAAAGGGAAATGCTTACAAGGTTTGTAAGGACAACAAACATTGCTTGGAAGAACTAATGAGGTTATAATTTTATGACAGCCATGATGTAATGTGTCAAGGATAATTAGCTTCAACTAGCCCCCATAAGTTTTATTACGTTTCTCTCCAGCTGATCACAATATATTATACACACAATTAGTTATATATTTAATTTGAAATGATTTGTCAAGTACTCGGTGTATATCGTCGTTTTAATAAAATCTACTGGTAACGTCGCTCCTTGCACTAGATAATGATAAATAATTAGTTGAGTGTTATAAAACTAAAAAAAAAGCAAATGATTGAAATATTGTAAAAGAGAGAAGAAAGATTGAGATATTGCAAAATACTTTATTTTTTAAGAGCTCAATATCATTTACTTCACTTCTTTTCTTATCTCTTACAAATGATTCTTAAGACCTCTTTTATAGGCAACTTACATGGTGGTTGTGCTACAATTTACATGCTCAACAATCAAGTGACAAGCACAACAAACTTCACATGTCAACAACTAATTCACATTTTGAATGGTTAAGTTTACAACAAACCATGAGTGGTAGTTGATTGTCATCCACCTATTATACAACACTCTCCCTTGGATGAATACCTATAGAGAATATGTTTCGTTAAAACCTTGTTTAGGAAAAATCTACTGGGAAGAAAAATTAATGGCGAAGGAAAAAGAGTACAGTATTCTTATATATCTCCAAGTGTTTTAAGATTACCTCATTAAAATCTTATAAAAGAAAATCCAGTGGGACAAAACCTTAACGAAGGAAAAATAGTACAATCAGCACAAGTCTTCAAGACATTTATTCTTCTTGAAAAGTGCATGACGATAGATATTTAAGTCTTCACATTCTAATGACCTGCACAATTTTCTTAAATGTCACAGTTGGTAATGCCTTCTTAAATAATTCTACCAGATTATCACTTGATCGTATCTTTGATATATCCTCTTCTGATTTGAGTGATACAAGTAATATTATCATCATATAAAATTGTTGGGCTATCATTGATCATGAAAAACTATATTTTTTTTGGATATGTTGAGTCATTGATCTCAACCAAATACACTCTCTACTTGTTTCAAGAATTGCAATAATCTCTGAGTGATTTGAAGATATGGAAGATAATATTTGGTTGACAGATTTAGTAGAAATCTGATACTTGTAGTAATACTTAAACTTCCCTTAATAATATGCGTTTGTATTTCAAGTAATAAGCAAACATGATTTTAGTATATATAACATGTTAATAATTCAAACATGATTTCCATTTAAATAATGTATTAGAGAGAACATGATAATATTATCATCTAAAATTTTCTCTTCCTCATTCAGTGTTATTAGGGAGAATTTGTTTATATACGGTGGAAAGAGCATTGGAAATCATCCATGTGTGATGAAAACTGTAAAAGCTTGAGATTTACTTTTATCGATTCAGCGAAAAATTAAATCCGTTTGATATTGTTGATGTTGCCTAGATGACTAATACAAGAGGGGGGGTGAATTGGATTATATTATAAAAATTAACACTTATTAATCAAATACACAATATAAAATAGAAATAGAATATAAAGCAGTAAGAAATGTAAACTCAGTATTTTTACGAGGTTCAGCCCTACCGCCTACGTCCTCGCCTCAAGCTACCTCTTGAGGATCCCGAATTCACTAGTCAATCTCTTTTAGGTAGAGATAGAAACCTATTACACTTTTGAGCAGCACAGTTTCAAAGAATCAGTGTAGAATACGCTCTACACTTCCAATCACCTCACACTTGGTAATTTAACTATTCCGCGTGTAGAACACCTTCTACACACATAAGGGTTATACGCACCTTCTTACAAATACAAGAGTTGATAGTGAGTAGACTATCAAAGTACACTCCTCAATGAGTAAGATAGAAACAATACAGCTCAACCTATATCTCTCTAAAAAAGAATAAGAATTAAGGTTCAAAACTTTAGAAAAGAGAGAATGAGAGTTTTGAAAGAATGATGCAAAACTTAGCAATAGATGTGTAAGCTCTTGTTATGATTTTTGTAAAATTCAAGTGAGCTATTTATAGGAAAATGAGTTTTTAATTTCAAATTTGAAAAGATTCACATGTCAATAAGAGTACTATTCACTTTTCAAAAAATTCAAATAAAAGCACTTCCTTTTTGCATTTGTCAAAAGACAACTCTATTCATTTTTCAAAGAAATCAAATCAAATCTTTTACTTTTCATACATGACAAAATGAGTATGATTTATTTTTTAAATCAAATCATCTTCTTTTTGTATATGTTAAAAAAACACACAACTACCCTTTAAGATTTTCAAACAAAATCATCTACCTTTTGCATTTGTTAAAAAAATACACAACCACCATTTAAGATTCTCAAACAAAATCATCTACCTTTTATATTTGTCAAAAAAATATACCACCTCCCTTTAAGACTTTCAAATAAAATATACACATGTCAAATATGATAATCAATTATCTTATAAATTCAAGTTTTTATAATATATATATATATATATATATAATTTTTGAAATTATTTTGTTTGATGATGTTATGCACATGTGAAAAACATAATTTTCAAAATTAAGACATTTAAAAATGTCTTGCATATGTGAAAAAAGTAATTTGATGTTTTATGAGAAAAAAGAGTAATTTAGAGTCTTAATCCAATTTCTAATTTTATCAAGAGATGTACAAAAATAATCTATGAGTTTCATTTGTAGACTTGATCTCTTTCTTGCTCATGCTTGATTTCTTGATGTGTTTAGCTCCCTTCATGCATAGACAACTTGAGTTTGAGTTTTCAATATTATTTGTTATCATCAAAATTTATACGTAAATACGAGATTTGAAATCTTGGGTTTAACAATCTTCCCCTTTTTGATGATGACAAATACTTAGTAGAAATCTACTACCTGCAGTAGTACTTAAGCTCTCCTTGAAAATATGCGTTAGTATTTTAAGAAAAATATAAATATGATTCTAGTATATATAATAGGGTAGTATAATACTAGTATAAGACTTCTCCCTCTTTTGGCATTATTAAAAAGGAACCGTAATTGGTTTCAGTAAGATTTTTTTTTCGCAATAAGTAATAACCAAATAAAACGGTGCATTAGTAGAAACTGTAGAGAGTTGAATATTTGGAACCAGTCGTGCCTGACAAAACTTACAAAGGCTGAAGGTCTAACTCTGGCAATTCGGTGCGGAAGGAGATTTTGTAAAGAGTTGAATAATTGGAACCACCCGTACCCGACAAAACCTGCAAAAGCTGGAGGCCTAGCTCTAGCAATTCGGTGCAGAGATTTGATCCGCTTGATGTTGCTGAAAAATGAGATATTATCAAGATTTGTAAACTTGTCTTGTTTTTATTTTCGTTTCTATAAGAGCAATCCTTAGTTTTATCTATTTCG
Source organism: Platycarya strobilacea (assembly GCA_036898215.1). Taxonomy (NCBI): domain Eukaryota; kingdom Viridiplantae; phylum Streptophyta; class Magnoliopsida; order Fagales; family Juglandaceae; genus Platycarya; species Platycarya strobilacea. Next base: position 8,942,459 of record CM072547.1, read on the forward strand.
CATCAATTCTTCTTCTCATCTTTGCAATTTGCTTGCATTCTTATTCTACAAATTTTCAATGGCTCGTCAATTTCCCTTCAATACTTCTCTTGATTAAGATTTGAGGTATTCTTCACCTCAGTCTCAATCTATTTCTACATATGTTGTGGGTGCCATGAAACAACAAGAGACTGATTTGGCTAATAAATCAAATCATGACGCCATTTATGAGTTTGTGGGTCTCGAGACTCGATACTCATCATCCATTGTCACGTTTTCTGCTTAGTTGCAGTGTAAAACTCGCGAAATTGAAAAGTTTAGTGAGACTGTCTCTGTATTTCAACAACTTGTTTATGAGTCAAATAAAAATATAGTATAGTTAAAGCAATAGAATAAGGATTTAAAATCCTTACTTGCCTCTTCATTTCGATTGCCTAATTCTTTAGACAAGGATGGCATGATGATTTATGAGGAGCAAATGCATTTAAATGATGAGGCTAAATGTCTCAAGTTTCTGTAGGTCATCTGAGATAAGGGAATAAAGTATCTAGCAGATATTCATGACATGCATCATTCCTATTTATCTTCTAATCGTGCATAATCTATCTTCTGGTAGGGATTTTGTGAAAATATCTGTCAATTGATCATGTGTGCTAATGAATTCTAATACAATATCGCTATTCTGCACATGATCTCTAAGAAAATGATATCTAATTTCAATATGCTTGGTCCTAGAATGTTGTATTGGATTCTTTGAAAGATTTATAGTACTAGTATTATCACATTTAATAGAAATATGATTGTACATAAGTTTAAAATCCTCAAGTTATTGCTTCATGTAAAGAACTTGAGCACAACAACTGCCTGCAGCAACATATTCTACCTCAGCAGTAGATAATGCAACAGAATTTTGCTTTTTACTAAACCATGAAACAAGTGTATGACCTAAAAAATGACATGTTTCACTAGTAATTTTTCGATCAACTTTGTAACCAGCATTATTCGCATCTGAATAACTAATAAGATCGAACGAAGTGTGCTTAAGATACCATAATCCTAGGTCAATGGTACCAACAAGATATCTAAAAATACGCTTAACTGCAATCAAATGAGATTGCTTTAGAGATGATTGGAAACATGCGCATAAACATACACTGAATATAATATCAGATCTACTAGCTGTCAAATATAATAAACTACCAATCATACCTCGATATACCTTTGAGTTAATTGACTTACTGCTTTCATCTTTATCAAGTTTGGTGGTTGGATTCATTGGTGTTCCAATTACTTTCGCACCTTTCATCTCAAACTTTTTGAGTAACTCTTTGATATATTTTGACTGATTAATGAATGTTCCACTTTTTACTTGCTTGATTTGCAATTCAAGAAAAAAATTAAGTTCTCCCATAATGCTCATTTCAAATTCTTCCTGCATGCTCTTAGCAAAATCTTGGCACATATTTTCATTAGTAGCACCAAATATTATATCATCAACAAAAATTTGAACTAGAAGAATATCATCCTATTCATATTTGATGAAAAGAGTTGTATCGATCTTTCCTCTTGAAAAACCTTTTTCAATCAAGAAACCACCAAATCTCTCATACCAAGCTTTAGGAGCTTGTTTGAGTCCATATAATGCTTTTGCGAGTTTAAAAACATAATTAGGAGAAATATGATTTTCAAAACCTGGAAGTTGCTCAACATATACCTCTTCATTTATAAAACCATTTAAAAAAGTACTTTTAACATCCATTTGAAAAAGTTTGAAATTTTTGTAACATGCATATGCAAGTAACATTCGAATAGCTTCTAGCCTTGCGATAAGTGCATACGTTTCATCATAATCGATTCCTTCCTCTTGATTGAAACCTTGGGCTACAAGTCGAGCATTGTTTCTAGTAATGATTCCAGACTCATTTTTCTTATTTCTAAAAACCCATTTTGTTCCAATAACAACATAATTTTTGGGTCTAGGAACAAGTGTCCATACATTATTTCTTTCAAATTAATTTAGCTCTTCTCGCATAGTTAGAAATCATGATTCATCAATAAGTACTTCATCAATATTTTTGGGTTTAATTTGAGATAGAAAAACAGTGTGATTACAAATATTTCTAAGAGATGATTGAGTACTTACACCTCGTGAAGATTCTCCTAGAATTTGTTCTACTGGATGATTTTTCATATGTTTCCATTGTTTAGTTGCATCTTGTACTAAATCTTGATAATATTTCCTGATGTTTCTATATTGAATTTCTTCTATTGTATTCTCTTTATTGAGATTGAGACTATTTTTGTTATTTGTACATTCTGATTCTTCATTAATAGATTTTTTGGAAAGTAGAGGGTTAGATTCATCAAATACTACATGCATAGATTCTTGTACAGTCAAATTTTTTTTTATTAAATACTCTACAAGCTTTACTATTTGTTGAATACCCAAGAAAGATACCTTCATCAGATTTTGTATCAAACTTTCCTAAATTATTTCTGTCATTGAGTATAAAACATTTACATTCAAATACATGAAAGTAACCAATGTTGGATTTTTTCTCATTCCAAAGCTCATAAGGGGTTTTATCTAATTTAGATCTTAACATAACTCTATTTATAACATAACATGCAGTACTTACCGTTTCGACCAAAAAATAACTAGGTAAATTATTTTCATTAAGCATTGTTCTTGCCATTTTTTGAAAATATTTATTTTTCCTCTCTACTACCCAATTTTGTTGAGAAGTTCGAGGAGCAGAGAAATTATGTAGAAAACCATTTTTATCACAAAAATACTCAATATTTTTATAGACAAACTCTTTCCCCCTGTCACTTCGGATGTTTGAAATAGTATAGCCATTTTCATTTTGAATTCTCTTGCATAACTTGGTAAAGGCATTATGTACCTCATTTTTATAAGCAAGAAAGATGACCCAAATATATTTAGAGAAATCATCAACAATAACAAATGCATAACATTTTCCTCCCAGACTTTCAACTCTGTTTGGTCCAAAAAGGTCCATGTGTATTAGTTGCAAAGGTCTAGTAGTAGAAATATGTTTCTTAATTTTGAAAGAAATTTTTGTTTGTTTACCAAACTGGCATGCATCACAGATTTTGTCTTTAAAAAAGTTTGCTTTGGAAAACCTCTCACAAGATCATTTTTTGAAAATTTGGAAATAAGTTCCATATTTACATGACCTAACCTTCTATGCCATAACCAACTATTTTCATATTGAGTTGATAAACAAATAGTATCTTGTAAGGCAATTTCTTCAAATTCAATTGTATAAACATTATTGTTTTTAAGAGCAATAAAATAAACATTGCAATCATGATTATTCAAAATAATGCACTTATCCTTTTTGAAAGTAACTGTAAATCATTTATCACATAATTGACTTATACTTAAAAGATTATGTTTTAGACTTTCAACAAGTAGAACATTTTCAATTATGATAGAAGACTTATTACCAACTTTACCTATTCCCATGATTTTCCCTTTTGAATTGTCTCCAAATATCATGTGTCCTTCTTCTTTAGGAGTGAGATCAATGAACTTAATTTTATCTCCTGTTATGTGTCTTGAGCATCCGCTATCTAAAAACCATCTTGTTTTACTTACGGAAGACTTCATACATACCTCAAGATCATCTTTAGCCATAAGATAAAAATTTGTAGATTCTTCATTACTTGCGTCGCTGTCCGAGCTACTTGAATCATCATCCCATGTAGCTTTCATTACTTTCTTGCTTTTGTATCGATCTTTCTTTAGTAGGGGACAATCTACTTTGATATGTCCTGAATTTTTACATTTTTAACAAATTAATGAATCATTTTTATCTGTATCTTTGTTGGAAGATTTTTTGAAAGGTTTCCTTGGAGAAACTTTATTTTTCAAGAATCTCTTAAATCTTCTTGTGATCATTGCAATCTCTTCGTCATCACTTTCTTCATCTTCATCACTTTCACTTTCATGAGAAACGGCTTTGAGTGCCAAGCTCTTCTTTTGCTTTCCTTCTTTTTCTCCTCTTTTCAATGTGTACTCATGGGTAATAAGTGACCCGATGAGTTCATTTACTTCGAGTTTTTTAAGATCCTTAACTTCAAGAATCGCCGTTACTTTTGATTCCCAACGTTTTGGCAAGGAGTTGAGAATTTTCCTTACTATCTCTAAGCTGGAATAAACTTTACCAAAAGATGTCAAACTATTTATAATATTAGTAAAACGAGTATACATAGAAGAGATAGATTCATCATCATTCATTTTGAACATTTCATATTCATGCGTAAGAATATAAATTTTTGATTCTTTGACTTGCGAAATTCCTTCATAGGTTACTTCCAAATTCTCCCAAATTTCCTTTGATGTCCTGTAAGTCATTATTCTGTTAAATTCATTACCATTGAGAGCATTATATAGAAAATTCATAGCCATTACATTCACAGTATAAAGTCTATCGTCTTCGCGATCAAACTCTTCCTCTTCCTTTTTGACATTTACTCCATCAACAATTTTTGTTGGAATATAAGGACCATTTACAATACATTTCCAGATTTCTCGATCTTGAGACTGAAAAACTATTCTCATTTTAACTTTCCATAAAGTATAATTATCTCCATAAAATAGCGGAGGTCGACTACTGGATTGACTTTCAGCGAAAGTAGCTGCAATGTTAGCCATATGATCTTAACTCAACAGATAGTTAATCTTATAACAGAGTCCTTACTCTGATACCAATTATTGCCCAGATGCTAACACAAGAGGAGGGGTAAATTGGGTTATATTATAAAAATTAACATTTATTAATCAAATACACAATATAAAATATAAATATAATATAAAGTAGTAAGAAATGTAAAGAGTAGGGTAAGAAAAGCAAACTCAGTATTTTTACGAGATTCAGCCCTACTGCCTACGTTCTCGTCTCAAGCCACTCCTTGAGGATCCCGAATTCACTAGCCAATTTCCTTTAGGTGGAGATAGAAACTTATTACACTTTTGAGTAGCACCGCTCCAAAGAATCCGTGTAGAACACCCTCTACACTTCCAATCACCTCACACTTGGTGATTTAACTATTCCCCATGTAGAATACCTTCTACACACACAAGGGTTATACGCACACTCTTACAAATACAATAGTTGATAGTGGGTAAACTATCAAAGTACACTTCTCAATGAGTGAGATAGAAACAATATAGCTCAACCTATATTTATCTAAAAAAGAATAAGAATTAAGGCTCAAAACTTTAGAAAAGAGAGAATGAGAGTTTTGAAAGAATGATGCAAAACTTAACAATAGATGTGTAAACTCTTGTTGTGATTTTTGCAAAACTCAAGTGAGCTATTTATTGGAAAATAAGTTTTCAATTTCAAATTTGAAAAGATTCACATGTCAATAAGAACATTATTCACTTTTCAAAAAATTCAAATAAAAACATTTTCTTTTTGTATTTGTCAAAGATAACTCCAATCATTTTTCAAAGAAATCAAACCTAATATTTTACTTTTCATACATGACAAAATGAAGAAGTAGCAGATAGTGTCTGCTTAACAGATCTCCATGATATGGCAGTATCTCCATAAGTAAATAAATATCCAGTTTGAGATCTACCTCTGTGTGGGTCTGAAAGATAACTTGCATCTGCATACCCAATCAATTCTGGACTTGAACCACGTTGATAAAATAATCCCATATCAACCGTACCATGAAGGTAACGAAGGACATGTTTAATGCCATTCCAATGCCTTCGAGTTGGTGCAGAACTATATCTTGCAAGCAGATTAACTGAGAATGTAATATCTGGTCGAGTGCAATTTGCAAGATACATCAAAGCTCCAATTGCACTGAGATATGGTACTTCAGGACCAAGAATTTCTTCATCGTCATCACAAGGACGGAATGGATCTTTCTTCACATCAAGTGTTCGAACAATCATTGGAGTACTCAGGGGATGAGATTTGTCCATATAAAAATGCTTTAGGACTTTCTCAGTATACATGGACTGATGAATAAAAATTCCATTTGGCAAGTGCTCAAGCTGCAGGCCGAGACAAAATTTTGTTTTGCCAAGATCTTTCATTTCAAATTCATTCTTTAAATATATAGCGGTTTTTGAGATCTCTTCAGGAGTTCCTACAATATTTAAATCATCAACATAAACCGCAATAATGACAAATCCGGATTCTGATTTCTTAATAAAAACACATGGGCATATAAGATTATTCTTAAATCCTTCTTTCAATAGATATTCGCTTAAGCGATTATACCACATGCGTCCGGATTGTTTCAACCCATATAAAGATCTTTGTAGTCTGATTGAGTACATATTTCTAGATGTACTTGTAGATGCTTCAGGCATCTTATATCCTTCAGGGATTTTCATATATATGTCATGGTCTAAGGATCCATATAAATATGTAGTGACTACATCCATCAACCGCATTTCTAATCCTTTTGTAACAACCAGACTAATCAAAAATCTAAATGTGATTGCATCCATAACGGGAGAGTATGTTTCTTCATAATCAATCCCGGGTTTCTGCAGGAAACCTTGTGCAACAAGCCGTGCTTTGTATCGCACAATTTCATTTTTCTCATTACGTTTTCGTACAAATACCCACTTATATCCAACAGGCATCACACCCTTTGGTGTTTGGACAACAGGTCCAAATACTTCTCGTTTTACTAGCGAATTTAATTCAGCTTCAATAGCTGTTTACCATTTTGGCCAATCATTTCGACATTCTTCGACGCTTTTTGGCTCATTTTCTTCATTACTTCTGGTAATGTCAAGGGCCATTTTATATGAAAATATGTTGTCGACAACAGTTTTATTTCTATCCAGAATTTCTCCAGTTTTCATGAAATGTATTGAGATCTCATTATTTTCAGGTACCTGTTCCTCTTCAGGGGAAAATATTTCATGACACACCTCTTCAGGAGGTCCCTTTTTAGGAGATTTATACTCTTCAAGATTTTCCTCTTCAGGAGGTTCTGGAATAGAAGATTTAAGCTCTTTAGGAGCACCAATTATATTTGTGGCCTGTATTGTGGGTACGTGGTCTTCAGGAACACCAAATTCATTTTGTATTCTTTTTCTTCTGGGAATTTTGTCTTTTGCACCAATAGGTCTTCCACGCTTCAGGCGTATTTTAGATTCACCTATTGCTGCTTTGACAATTTGTCCTTCAGACTTCAATCCTTGCTGGAGTATTAACAGCAGGAATATAAGATTTTACTACACTTTAGTGTCAGTAAATACATCCGGTAACTGATTTGCAACATTTTACAAATGAATAATCCTTTGAACTTCCCGTTTACATTCATTTGTAGGAGGATCAAAATGAGACAGGGTCTTATTATTCCAAGTAATATCTTGTCGTGCTTCAGGCACCGACTTTTCTTTACCCATTAACGGAAAATTTGATTCGTCAAAATGACAATCCTCAAAACGTGCTTTAAACATATCCCCTGTAAGGGGTTCAAGGTATCTAATAATGGATGGAGAATCAAAACCAACATATATCCTAAGTCTACGTTGAGGGCCCATTTTTGTACGTTGTGGAGGTGCAATTGGAACATATATAGCACATCCAAAAGTACGAAGATGAGAAATATTTGGTTGTTGACCAAATGCAAGCTGTAATGGAGAATATTTATGATATGCAGATGGTCTAATGCGAATTAGAGATGCTACATGAAGTATAGCATGTCCCCAAACAGAAATAGGTAGTCTTGATTTCATAAGTAAAGGTCTAGCGATTAGTTGAAACTTTTTGATCAAAGACTCAGCTAAACCGTTTTGTGTGTGTGTATGGGCAACAGGATGTTCAACATCTATTCCTATTGACATGCAATAATCATCAAAAACTTGAGATGAAAATTCACCTGCATTATCCAATCGAATGGTCTTAATTGGATACTCAGGAAATTGTGCTCGTAGTTTAATTATCTGAGCAAGAAGTCTAGCAAATGCAACATTTCTAGTGGAAAGAAGACAAACATGTGACCATCGACTAGATGCATCAATTAGAACTATAAAATATCTAAATGGTCCACTTGATGGATGAATAGGCCCACATATATCTCCGTGAATCCTTTGTAAAAAGGATGGACATTCAACAATGACTTTTGAGGGAGATGGTCTAATAATTAACTTACCTTGAGAACATGCAGAGTACGGAGATTCATTGGGTAGAAATATCTTTTGATTCTTTAAGGGATGCCCATGCGAATTTTCAATAATTCGTCTCATCATTATAGAACCCGGATGTCCAAGGCGATCATGCCAAGTCATAAATACTTTAGGGTCAATGCACTTCTGGTGCATTACCACATATGATTCAATTGTTCTCATTTTTGTATAATACAATCCAGAACATAGAGCAGGCAGCTTTTCTAATACGAGCTTCTGGCCCGATACTGTTTTAGTAATAAGAAGATGCTCTTTACTGCCTTCATTGGTCGTTTCAATATGGTAATCATTACGACGTATATCTTTGAAACTCAATAAATTTCTTCTGGATTGTGAAGAGAATAGAGCATCATTAATACAAAATTTGGTGCCATTAGGCAACACAATATAAGCTCTTCCGGAGCCCTCAATTAAATCCGATGAACCTGATATGGTATGGACATAGGCTTTACTTAGTGTTAGATTTTGAAAATATTTCTTTTCTTTGAGAATTGTGTGAGTTGTAGCACTGTCAGCCAGACATATATCTTTATCATTCAACTCAGAGATAAAAAACTCATCAATGTGATCCATGATTCTACAAAATATACAAAACTTTTATTACTGATAGAAAGAAAATACATTAATTGAGTGGAACACTTCCATCTTCAATTAAGTGTTCAATACTACCATCAGGATGATTAAAGAAATCAGATACATCAAAATGAGTAACGTCTACATCTACTGAATCTAATAAATCATCTGATGGTTCTACTAAATTTGTTTCATGCACTTTATTCTTTCCTTTAATAGAAGCTTGATATAAATAAGCTAAGTGCCTGACCGTACGACAGGTACGTGACCAATGTCCAGTCATTCCACATCTATGGCACATCTCTTCACTTTTCTTTGAAGAATTATTCTGAGGATTTTTACCCCTATCTGAATTGTACCACTTCTGGTGATATGGTATATTATAATCACTTTTAATGTTGTCACTCCTGGGACCAACATTTCCATAATTTCTCCTACCACGTCCACGCCTCCGATTTCTTCTAAAGGATGCACCATTCACTTCTGGGAATGATGCAAACCAATTACCATTCACTTCAGGGAATGATATTGAGCCAGTAGGGAGTGACTGGTAGATTTCTAATAAGAGCTCATTATTCTGCTCATCTACTAGAAGACATGATATAAGTTCAGAATATTTCTTGAACTTTCTCTCTCGATACTGCTGCTGCAGGAGCACATTCGAGGCATGAAATGTAGTAAAAGTCTTCTCTAGCATATCTTCATCGGTGATTTTCTCACCGCATAATTTTAATACTGAGCTTATTTTAAAAAGTACGGAATTATACTCACTAACACTTTTAAAATCTTGCAACCTCAGGTACATCCATTGAGAACGAGCTCTTGGGAGGATGACAGTCTTCTGGTGTTCATACCTCTCCCTTAAATTGTTCCACAAAATATAGGGATATTTTACTGTGAGATATTCAGTTTTCAATTCTTCATGAAGATGGTGGCGAAGGAAAATCATTGCTTTAGTACGTTTCTGCAGGGATGCTTGATTTCCTTCTTTAATAGTTTCTCCCAGGTTCATTGATCAAGATGTATTTCAGCATCAAATATCCAGGATAAATAATTTTTCCCAGATATATCAAGAGCAAAAAATTCCAATTTTATAAGATTTGCCATTTTCTACACATATAAATAATAAATATGTGTATCTCAGAAAATATATTTATAAATTTACACATATAATCATCAATAAAATATATCAAAGATTTCAAATAATATATTGAAAAACTTACAGAGGAATAAGGCCACTAGCTTCAGAATTGGTAGAACCGTCGTGCTGATAACGTGTTATGAAACTTAAAGAAAGGAACTACTATTGCAAAAGAGAAATAAGAAATTCTCTCTGAAACTTTTAAAAACTGAAACTTTTTTTCTCTCTCTATTTTTTCTTATGAATTTCATTACAACTGAAGTCCCTATTTATAGATTTTGAAATTACTATGTAAATTACTATGCAAGTCACTATACAGAATTTAAAATAATAGTGATGAGGTCATTCACATAATTTAATGATGGGATAGGAGCGACTGATAAATTTCGTTCATTCATTATAATATTTAATTTGAAATGATTAGTCAAGTACTCAATGTATATCTTCGTTTTAATAAAATCTACCGGTAACGTCGCTCCTCTCACCAGATAATGACAAATAATTAGTTGAGGAGATTATTACATTTTATTGTAGCTGGACATATTTTGAAGTGATCCTTAGATTGAATCTAGCCACAAGAAGAATATTTGGCTAATAAATAACTCATGTCTCGATCTTCAGCCCCTAATGAAGGATAACCTATAGTTTGCTCTATGAAAGATATATATATATATATATATATATATGGGCCGGGATGTCCCTGTCTTTATTAATGTGGCCGAAGGAATCTTTCACTGTACCCTGTAGCTCAATGTACCTACCATGCGGTAATCAATATTTTTAGAGAAATATTTTAATTATAAAAATATTTTATAAAATGATTTTATAAACTAACATAATATAATATATTAAATTATAAAATTATTTTTATTATTAATAAATTTAACATATCATATAAAATCATATCAATTTATATTTTCTTATTCTTGCTAGTTTATTTTTCTTCCTACGAGCTAACTCTTCACACTGATCATCTCATATTCGTTAAAAAAGAAGTGAGTTCAGCTTATTGACTACTCGGAATCTAAATTATAGGTTCCAATTGTGATGTTAGTTGTATTATTAATGCATGCATGTGACTTTGTGGCCAGGCTAGAGCCAGGTGGGGCAGGTGGTGTGAAACTCTGATCTCCCAATTATATGTTCTTGCCAGCTAGGTTTAATTGCTTTATAATTGTGAAAAGGACCGATCAAGTTGATCATATTAAAGTCATGAGAATTAAGTTGCTTGATAAGAACAAACAAATTAGTACCACTATATAACTTTGTGTAACTTGCATTATCAATACATTAAGGTGTAACAATGTCTGATCATTATGGTAAGGGGACGTGCCCGTTGTGGTTGGCCCCGTTTATCATGCTTTGAAATTTGCATATATATATATATATATATATATATATAATATAAATTAGCACTTGCACCGGCCCTCAAGAGGCCGCAGTCCAGCAAGAGTTCTGTTTCGTACATTCATTTTTGAGTATTAATTGTATGTTCAAAATTATTATTTTATTTAAAAAAAAAATACATCCAATCATATTAGTAAAATACACAAAAAAAAAAAAAAACATAAAAGTGACTTCACAATATAAACTTTTTTGATAAAGTAATTACTTGCCAATTAACCGAACAGATCATTCAAGGGAGAGAGATAGAAAATGCCCTTTCAAATCCATTGCGAGGAGGGATATATAGAAGAACTGACAGCTAAATTCAAACTCTGATCATCACTAAAATTTTGATGCAAAAAGATTCCAGGGTTTGGTGCTTCATTAACTAATAAACAGAAACAATTTTCAGATCTGGGGGCTCCTTTAGATCAGATCATGCCCTTGACCTATCTTTTTGACCATCGATCTAGTTCCCTGCAGATGCGTACTTATTCAATGGAGTTGTATTGCAGTCGAGGTAATGGAGGACTATTACCATAATAATGGAGGAAACGAACATGGGTATTGGACCAAAAAACCAGAGCAGCAAATTAAGAGCAAAATAAAGGGCTCTAAGCCCGAGTGACCAAAGTTCACCTCCCCTTATAACTGCCAACTCCACGCTGTCCACAGGAACTTCATTACTTGGGTTGCTTATCAGATAGCTTGCACGAACAAGATGCCTTACTGCCTGAATAAAACACGCAAAAGCAAGAAGAAAGCAAGTCAAGAGGCTCAAGTACTTGATGGAAATGGTGGATGCTCTTGTGTCTCCGTAGATTATTTCGCTTCTGAAGATGATGGAAGAGTTTGCAATCCAAGCACCAATTAGAGAGCAAATTGTTAGAGAGATTGTTGCCAAATAAGTTGCTGCAGTTGTGTTGGAGCTTGTCACAGTCAGAGCCGCGCTGACACCCTTTTCCTTGTTCTGCAATTTCCAATATGGAAAGAGGTGAGCAAGTTTGCCAAAATAAAATTTGGTTGAACAAGAAAAGATGGGGAAGGAGAGGGAGGGATGCTAATGTTACTGGCCTCCATAACACTTTTGACCCAAGCTCTCTTGTCGTTGTTCTCATAACCCATTAGTGTGGTGTGAGGCTTTTGAAGGTATCTGTAAAGAAAGAAGAGGTGGTAAGTAAACATGAACAGCAACCCAGCAGGGACCAACACCAAATCGAGCTCCTCCTTTTTAAATCTCATTATATTTTTCTTTCTTTCTTTCTGATCTAACAACAGACGAGGAGTGTCTTGCTTCTCACTCTTGGGTCTGTATTATATTTATACGAGAAGACAACCGTGGTGTTTTTGGATATCTTTATTTATTTTTAAACGCAACTTTGACTACTCAAAAGTTCGGTTGCAAGAACTACTTGGACCTTTTAATTCCACTGATCTTTAATTTATAAAAGTGAAAAATTAGTGGGGCTACCTATATATCTAGATGCGGTGAATATGCGTTTTTAAAATTTATTGGACTGTTTAAATTAACAATAAATGAATTAATCAAATCATAAAACATAATCAACTAATCAATTTTGATAACGAATTGAAAACCCATTTGAAGAACGCCTTCAAATCTAAAGACCATACTGAATATTCACCACCTAAAATCAATTATAGAAATTTAGTTCATTACAACCATTTTAGAAACATTTATAAGATATTATATTTGAAGTAACTATTTACAGCTCAATTTGGCTAAATTTTATTATAAGAATATGCCAAATTATTTTTACACTAATATAAACAACAAGTGAACATTTGGTAATCAATAAATAACAAGAAGGTATTATTGTAGTATTAACAACACTAGGACAAGTGAAGCAATTGAATAATCGAGGTATTAAAATTAGTAACATGTTTAATATATGCAACATTAATATTTTTGTGCGTGGTCCATGAGGCTTCAAAAAGTTAGGCATATATGCATGTGCGCTGCACATGATTAGGGAGGATCACTGAGACATTACACAAATGAAAATGAAATAAATTAGCAGTTCATGTTTAGCACGAGATTCTATGGAATACCCTCTTAATTTTTTAAGGACGTACCTTATCATTGAGACCCATCACTTAAATTAACGGTACGTTCATTTTTTAGCACCAGATTCTATGAAATGATTTTGCTGTCTTCATGTCTGCTTAGAAAACAGATGATTCCGAGCAGCAGCTTAGGAAACAGATGATACAGAATTACAGATCATAACAATGACCGCTAATAGTAATTCGTGATCTTAAAGATATCGTCATTCCTGGGCCATTTTCCCATTTTCTTTGATTTTGCTTTTTACGGCTGTGTAAACATCAATGAATATATATCTGGTTGATCTTGTGGCGCCGGAAATCGTCACCTTATAATTCCTAGTCGACGCGACACAACTACTCCGAAAGATTCGAACCTCACAAGTTAACAGGCATAATCATTTATTAATTTTTTAATATCTCGGAATCAAAAGTAAAGGACAATGATTCCCTTATATCTACTGTAATCGTCTTATTTGTTATAAAGTTAAAAAAAAGAAAAAATTATTATTAGAAAGAGAAAATATATAAGAAATTTTTTTAAATTTTCTAAAACTTTCATCTCTCTATATTTTTTTTATGAATTTCATAATAACTGAAGTCCTTATTTATAGATCTTGAAATTACTATGCAAGTTATTATGCAAGTCACTATACAAGTCACTATACAAGATATAAAATAATAGTAGTGCGATCATTCATATAATTTTAGTGGTGGGACAGGGGGCGGCAGCCGTCCCTCTACTCTCCTTCTCGTTTCATTATACTCCTCATTGAATGACTACCTATAAAGAATCTGTCTCGTTAAAATCTTGTCAAAGAAACATTCAGAGGGAAGAAAAACTAATGGCGAAAGAAAAAGAGTACAGCCTTCTTATGTATCCACAAGTATTTTAAGATTGTCTTATCAAAACCTTACAGAGGAAAACCCAGTGAGACAAAATCTCATTGAAGAAAAAAGACTACAATCAGTACAAGTATTCATGACATTTACTCCCCCTGAAAAATGCATGACGATATATTTTTGAGTTTTCGCATTCTAATGTTATGCACAATTTTCTTGAATGTCGCAGTTGGTAATGCTTTTATGAATAAATCTACCAGATTATTACTAGATCGTATCTGCTTGACATCAATTTCACATTTCTCTTAAAGTTCATGAGTATAAAAGAATTTAGATAAAATATATTTGGTTCTGTCACCTTTGACATATCCTCATCTGATTTGAGTGATACAAGCAGTATTATCTTCATATAAATTTGTTGGGCTATTATTGATCAAGAGAAGTCTACATTTTTCTTGGATATGTTGAATTACTGATCTCAGCCAAATACACTCTCGACTTGCTTCATTAATAGTAATGATCTCTGAGTGATTTGAAGAAGTAGCAGATAATGTCTGTTTAACAAATTTTCATGATATGGCAGTATCTCCATAAGTAAATAAATATCCAGTTTGAGATCTACCTCTGTGTGGGTTTGAAAGATAACCTGCATCTGCATACCCAATCAATTGTGGACTTGATTCACGTTGATAAAATAATTTCATATCAACCATACCATACCATAAAAGTAACGAAGGACATATTTAATGTCATTTCAATGCCTTCGAGTTGGTGTAGAACTATATCTTGTAAGCAAATTAACTGAGAATGTCATATCTGATCGAGTGCAATTTGCAAGATACATCAAAGTTCTAATTGTATTAAGATATGGTACTTCAGGACCAATAATTTCTTCATCATCATCATAAGGACGGAATAGATCATTCTTCATATCAAGTGTTCGAACAATCATTGGAGTATTCAGGGGATGAGATTTGTCCATATAAAAATGCTTTAGGACTTTCTCAGTATACATGAACTGATGAATAAAAATTCCATTTGGCAAGTGTTCGAGTTGCAGGTCGAGACAAAGTTTTGTTTTACTAAGATCTTTCATTTCAAATTCATTCTTTAAATATGTAGCGGTTCTTGAGATCTCTTCAGGAGTTTTCACAATATTTAAATCATCAACATAAACTGCAATAATGATAAATCCGGATTCTGATTTTTTAATAAAAACACATGGGTATATAGGATTATTCTCAAATCATTCTTTCAATAAATATTCACTTAAGCGATTATACCACATGCGCCCGGATTGTTTCAACCCATATAAAGATCTTTGTAGTCTGATAGAGTACATATTTCTAAATGTATTTGTAAATATTTCAGGCATTTTATATCCTTAAGGGATTTTTATATATATTTCATGGTCTAAGGATCTATATAAATATGCAGTGATCACATTCATCAACCACATTTATAATCCTTTTGTAACAACCAGAATAATCAAAAATCTAAATGTGATTGCATCCATAACGGGAGAATATGTTTCTTGATAATCAATCCCAGGTTTCTGCAGGAAATTTTGAGCGACAAGTCGTGCTTTGTATCGCACAATTTTATTTTTCTCATTACATTTTCGTACAAATATCCACTTATATCCAATAGACATTACACCATTTGGTATTTGGACAATAAATTTAAATACTTCTCGTTTTGCTAGCAAATTTAATTCAGTTTCAATAACTGTTTTCCATTTTGGCCTATCATTTCTACGTTGACGGTTTTTAGCTCACTTTCTTCATTACTTCTGGTAATGTCAAGGGCCATTTTATAAGAAAATATGTTGTCGACAACAGTTTTATTTTTATCCAGAATTTCTCTAGTATTCATGAAATGTATTAAGATCTCATTATTTTCAGATATCTGTTCCTCTTCAAGGGAAAACATTTCATGAAACACCTCTTCAGAAGGTCCATTTTCAGGAGATTTATACTTTTCAGGAGGTTCTGGAATAGAAGATTTGAGTTTTTTAGGAGTACCAATTATATTTGCAGCCTGTATAGTGGGTATATGTTCTTCAGAAATACCAAATTCATTTTGTATTCTTTTCCTTCTGAGAATTTTGTCTTTTGCACCAATAGGTCTTCCACGCTTCAGGCGTGTTTTAGATTCACTTATTGGTGTTTTGATAATTTGTCCTTCAGAGACTTTTATCCTTATTGGAGCATTAACAACAGGAATATAAGATTTTACTACACTTTTAGTGTCAGTAAATACATCCAGTAATTAATTTGTAATATTTTTTAAATGAATAATCCTCTAAACTTTCAGTTTACATTCATTTGTAAGAAGATCAAATTGAGAGAGGGTCTTATTATCTCAAGTAATATATTGTCATGCTTCATGTACCGATTTTTCTTTACCCATTAATGGAAAAATGGATTCGTCAAAATAAAAATCCTCAAAATGTGCTTTAAACATATCTCCTGTAAGGGATTTAAGGTATCTAATAATAGATGGAGAATCAAAACCAATATATATCCTAATTCTGCGTTAATGGCCCATTTTTGTATATGTGGAGGTGCAATTGGAACATATACAGCACATCCAAAAGCACGAAGATGAGAAATATTTTGTTGTTGACCAAATGCAAGCTGTAATGGAGAATATTTATGATATGAAGATGGTCTAATGCGAATTAAAGATGTTGCATGAAGTATAGCATGTTCCCAAGTAGAAATAGGTAGTTTTGATTTCATAAGTAGAGGTCTAGCGATTAGTTGAAACCTTTTAATCAAAATTTTAGCTAAACCGTTTTGTGTGTGTGTATGGGCAATATGATGTTCAACATCTATTTCTATTGACATGTAATAATCATCAAAAGTTTGAGATGAAAATTCACTTGCATTATTCAATTGAATGATCTTAATTGGATACTCAAGAAAATGTGCTCGTAATTTGATTATCTGAATAAGAAGTATAGCAAATACAACATTTCTAGTAGAAAGCAGACAAACATGTGACCATCGACTAGATGCATCAATCAAAACCATAAAGCATCTAAATAGTCCACTTAATGGATGAATAGGCCCACATATATCTCCGTGAATCCTTTGTAAAAAAGATAGAGATTCAACAATGACTTTTGAGAGAGATGGTCTGATAATCAACTTACCTTGAGAAAATGCAAAGGAGATTCATTGGCTAGAAATATCTTTTGATTTTTTAAGGGATGGCCATGCAAATTTTTAATAATTCGTCTCATTATTATAGATTTCGGATGTCCAAGGCGATCATGCCAAGTCATAAATACTTTGGGTCAATGCACTTCTGGTGCATTACCATATATGATTCAATTGTTCTTATATTTGTATAATATAATCCAGAATATAGAGCAGTCAGTTTTTCTAATACGAGCTTCTGGCTCGATATTATTTTAGTAATAAGAAAATGCTCTTTATTGCCTTCATTAGTCGTTTCAATATGATATTCATTACGACGTATATATTTGAAACTTAATAAATTTCTTCTAAATTATGAAGAGAATAGAGCATCACCAATACAAAATTTGGTGCCATTAGGTAACACAATAAAAGCTCTTCCGGAGCCCTTAATTAAATCTGATGAACTTGATATGGTATGGACATAGGTTTTGCTTAATGTTAGATTTTAAAAATATTTATTTTCTTTGAGAATTGTGTGAGTTGTAGTACTGTCAGCCAGACATATATTTTTATCATTTAACTCAGAGATAAAAAGTTTATCAATATGATTCATGATTCTAAAAAAATATACAAGACTTTTATTACAGATAATAGAAAGAAAATACATTAATTGAGTGGAATACTTTCATTTCCAATTAAGTGGTCAATTCTACCTTCAGGATGATTAAAGAAATCAGAGACATCAAGATGAATAACATCTACATCTACTGAATCTAATAAATCATCTGATGGTTCTACTAAATTTGTTGAATGCATTTTATTCTTTTCTTTAATAGATGCTTGATATAAATCAGCTAAGTGCCTGGCCGTACGACAGGTATGTGACCAATGTCCAATCATTCCACATCTATGGCACGCCTCTTCAATTTTCTTTGAAAAATTATTCTGTGTGCTTTTATCCCTTTTTGAGTTGTACCAATTCTGGTGATACGGTATCTTATTATCCCTTTTAATGTTGTCACTTCTAGGTATAATATTTCTATATTTTCTCTTACCACGTCCACGCCACTGATTTCTTCTAAATGATGTACCATTCACTTTTGGGAATGATACAAACCTATTACCATTCACTTTTGGGAATGATATTGAGCCAGTAGGGCGTAACTGATAGTTTGTTAATAAGAGTTCATTGTTCTGCTCAGCTACTAGAAGACATGATATAAGTTCAGAATATTTCTTGAACTTTCTCTCTCGATACTGTTGCTGCAGGAGCACATTTGAGACATAAAATATAGTATAAGTCTTCTCTAGCATATCATTATCAATGATTTTCTCACCGCATAATTTTAGTACTGAGCTTATTTTAAAAAGTGTGGAATTATACTCATTAACATTTTTATAATCTTGCAACTTCAGGTGTAATCATTCAAAACGAGCTCTTGGGAGGATGACAGTTTTATGGTATTCATATCTCTCACTTAAATTATTCCACAAAATATATAGATCTTTTATTGTAGAATATTCAATTTTTAATTTTTCGTGAAGATGGTGACGAAGGAAAATCATTACTTTAGTACGGTCCTGTAGGGACATTTGATTTCCTTCTTTAGTTATTTTACTCAGATTCACTGCATCAAGATGAATTTCAGCATCAAGTATCCAGGATAAATAAGTTTTCCTAGAAATGTCAAGAGCAACAAATTCTAATTTCGTAAGATTTGTCATTTTCTACACATACAAATAATGAAATAAATATTTGTATCTTAGAAAATATATTTATAAATTCACACAGATTTTAAATAATAATTATCAATAAAATATATCAAAGACTGCAAATAATATATTGAAAAACTTAGAGAGAAATAAGATCACTAGCTTCATAATTGATTGAATCGTTATGCTGATATATGAAGTTAAAGAAAGAAACTACTATTACAAGATAGAAATATATAAGAAACTCTTTTGAAACTCTCTAAAACTTTCTTTTCTCTATATTTTCTTATGAATTTCATAATAACTGAAACTCCTATTTATATGTCTTGAAATAATTATGCAAATTACTATACAAGTCACTATACAAAATTTAAAATAATAGTGGTGGGCTCATTTACATAATTTTGATAGTGAGATAGGAGGCGACAACCATCCTTCCACCCTTCATTTCGTTTCATTACATTACTCTTTTTTTTTCCCTGAATTTTGTAGTTTTTTGGCAACATTCATTGATTTAATATAACTAATAAAGACTTTTTATTTTTTTGGTCTTCTAGGAAAGATCACACTAGTCGACACAGAAGGCACAACTCAAAAGCGATTATGGTTGCAAATTACAACAGAAGGGTTAACTAAAAAATTAGTCAGACAGCCACAGTTTCGACCATCTGTTTCTGTGGAGAACTATGTTTATGCAACAGAGTTGTATTTGTATCAAGGTAATGGAAGATTATGACCATAACGATGGAGGAAACAAACATGGGTATTGGCCCAAAAAACCATAGAAGCATATCAAGAGCAAAATAAAGTGCTCTAAGCCCGAGTGACCAAAAATCCCCACCTCTTAGAACCACCAATTCCACATTTTTTGCAGGAATGTTACTATCTGGGGTGCTGATTAGATAGTTTGCATGGACAAAGTTCCTCGCTGACTGAACAAAGCATGAAAAAGCAAGGAGGAAGCAGATTAGGAGGCTTATGTACTTGATGGACATGGTGGAAGGCCTTGTATCTCCATAGATTAAACTCTGCATAAAGTGATCATTTGAAGAGTTTGCCATCCAAGCTCCAATCAGAGAGCAGAGAGTTAAGGAAATTGATGCCAAGAAAGTTGCTGCTGATATGTTTGATGATATCACCGATAGAGCCGTACCAATATCCCTCTTATCAATCTGAAATGATCGATTAATATTACTTAGCAAAGTTAACGGTGATCAGTTTTGTTAAACTTAAATATATAAGAAGGATGGAGCAGAAGGGGATCCAAGGCATACTGGCCTGCATGATTCTTTCAACCCAGGCAATTTTGTCGTTGTTCTCAAAACCCATGACAGTGGTGTGAGGCAGATTGAGGTATCTGTAGAGAAGGAAGAGATGGTAAGCAAACATGATGAGCAATCCACTAGGAACCAACACCAAATCAAGGTACTCCTTTTGGAATGCCATAATTTTCCTTCTTTCTTTCGGTTCAGATTTATGATCTTATAAGAAAAAGGAGTATATTTTATACAGCTGCCAGAATTTGACTCTGGCTAGCCATCGTCACATCAAACTAATTGAATATCTGAAATTTGGAACGTTAGGTTATAGTTTGAAGTCTTTGTACGTTGTTTTGGGCATTCGTCACGAGAAAGTTCCACTATAATGTGAAATAGAGGAAATTATAAGCCGCCTTCTAGGACCCAGCTTATAGATATCGATGATCCCTATTTGAAACTTGAATTCAACTAATTAATATTAAATAAATTTAATTTTAAAGTGAGTCTACGTTTGTTTGAGGTTTTATTTCGAAGTTTAAAAAATATTTTTAATTGTTTAAAAGTTATTTAGAAAAAAAAATATTTGATAAATTTATAAAAAATATTTTAATTACCTAAAAAAATTAAAAGTCTACTTTTTATAAGCCCTTATAGTTATGACGGAAAGAAGTGACCTGCAATGCTTTCGGTCATAACGGAAATAAACTAACAGTACCACCCATGAAGTTATTATCGAGCACAATCAAATTAAAATTCAATTTGTACGAAATTTGACTCGGTTGGTATAAATCCGTGTTTTTATTTATATATTTATAAATAAATTTAAAATGAAAATAACTTATTTATAGAATGATAAAACATATCAATAATATAAAGTAAGAGATATTTAAATCAGTTTACGACCAGAGAAGAAATCTCTTGCAGCCTCCACCACATCATCCTTCACAATGGCCTAATATGCAACGTAAAAAGTCAAGCCAAAGCCGTCAGGCCTCGAGCTATTATGCTTTGAAATGGATAACCGCACCTCTTTCACCTCTGCTTCAAAAGGCTCTCTACAAATACATTCATTGTCCTCATTAAAACTTTGAACTTATGTACTCACAACTTATAATAGAGAGAAATTGGACTATTTTTAATTAAGAAAATTTGTGCTGCTAGAAGATCTAGCCTGCTGCATCTTATAGGTTTTGTAGAGGGGAGGTTGCCTAGTTGGTATTTGGGGGCTTCTCTTCTTGCGAGACGGTTTACAGCTAGAGTTTTGGAGTTTTTGGTGGTAAAATTTCAGAGTAAAGTTATAGGTTGGAAGCTCATATTGTTGTCACAAGTGGGGAAGTTGATTCTTTAAGCATGTTCTTTCAAGCATGGCTAGTCATTTGTTAGTTGTTCTTGACATTCTGAAGCTGGTTGTGTCTAAGTTAAATTCAATCCTATCCATGTTTTTTTTTTTTTTGTGGAGAGGGGCAAGGCAAGGTTAAGAAGAAATGGATGGCGTGGTCGAAAATGTGTAAGCCAACTTTGGAAGGGAGGATTGGAACAATGGACTTTTTGGAAGGGCAAAAGGCCATGCATATGAAGTTTGCTTGAAGGATTTTGTCTATGGATAATTTGTGGACATGCTTATTTAAAGTAAAATATTTGAAAAATAAGTATGTGATGTTGACTAAGGCTAAAGTATCTGATTCGAGATTATGGAAATCGATATTACAGGTGATGCCAGAGGTATTGGAGAATAGCTGCATATGCATCTTTGGGTGCGTGATGGATGTGCTTCCTTTGGGTTTGATAAATGATTGTCGAGTGGCTCGTTTGCAGCTTCAAATTCTGATATTAGATTGCTGTAGTTGAAGGTTAAGGAATATTGGGTGGAAAATGTATGGGATATGAGGCTAGTGGAGGGGCTGGTTGGTTCTAATAAATGATTGGGAATCACATCAAAGATATTGGTTGGTCGAGAAGGTAGGGATTTAAGCTCTAATGTTATGGCATCGGAGCCGCGATGGGTGTTTCACTATGGCAATGGTTTGGGAGGTGATACGAGTTAATGGTCCTAAGCTAGAAGAGATGTAATGGATATAGTATAGTTTTTTATAAAAAAAAAAATGTAAGGTGTGTGTGGAAAGCAAGGTTCAACTGTCTCCTAGTGGATGCAAAAGTGCAATATGTCGGCATCCCTTTGGCCTCTCATTATGATTGCCATTTCTCGAAATATCTTGACGATCGAGACCATGTGTTGTTTAGGTGAGGTGGCTCAGGCAATATGGAGGAAATCAACACAAGTTTTGGAGGTGAGCTGCATACACGTTAGAAGTTAGTGGACGAGAGTATGTTGTTGGTTCCGTTGTGCAGAAAAAATCCTCATTCAAGGGGATCCTCATTAGCTTAATACCTGACTTGATTTCGTGGAGGCTGTGAGACATTGCTATGCTAGAATGGAAAGGAAGATGGACTCAGCTGATGCAGTGTAGCGGTCATTTGGCTTTGTTTGGATGGTGAGATGAGATAATATGAGATGATTTTAGATAAAAATTGAATCAAATATCATTATAATATTATTTTTTAATATGATTATTATTTTAGAATTTGAAAAAGTTAAATTATTTATTGTATTTTGTGTTGAAATTTGAGAAAGTTATAATGATGAGATGGGATGATCTCACTCTTGAATCCAAACTAGGAAAGTGCTTGTTGAGGGAAAGCTATGGATCGATGTTGCAACGTGGTGACATTTCCAGCATAGACCGAAGCATTCTTTTCAAGTTGGACACACTTGTGGGTGTATCAGTGGCTCGAAAACCTCAAATAATCTATTGGAAGCGGCCAATGAATGGGTGTGCTAAACTTAATGTTAATGGTTCTTGTAGAGGTAATCTAGGGACTTGTGGTAGGGGGTGTGTAACATCCCGACCCTAAATTCAGGATTTATTTATTCTCTTATATATTTATTCTCTTATTTTCTTATATTTTTTTCTTACTTAATTATTTAAATTTTTTATCTATTCTTTAAAATTAATTATTGGATTATTTTACAATTCTAACTATTAGTATTTCACCTCTGCCACTAGTAGTGGTTTTCCAATAGGTTTGAGATGGTAGACTCCTTTTAGAACTTGTAACCGATCTAACTACAAAATTCATAGTGCCCTTCCAGATTTTTCGAATATTTCGTAACCCCACAACTCGGTAGACACCTCAGATCAAATTCTTATTAAAATGAAAATGGTAACTCATCTATGCTCTGTGTTTAGCTTTTCGGATACATGCAGAATCAAATTTCCAAATTCAAACCAATCCAATCAAAATTTAAATCTTGAAAATCTAACTAAAAATCTTCACATAACCTATCACATTTCATCTATAAATTATCAATAAATTCCTTGTTTAAAAACACGCTAAAAAAAAGAAAACATCAAAACCATACTCTGTTCTTTGTTCTTGGCAAACCGACGCCCAAACCTCCAGCCACCACCGACCATCCCTGGGCCACCGAACATCCTCCAGCCACCATAGAAGCCACCGATCAAGTGGCTGTTACCAGCCCACTGTTTTCCGGTAAGTTCCGGCGCCGATCTCATGTTTTTCTCTCTGTTTCGGGTTCCAGCTCTTCTCACTAAAACCCATTTTAAAATCCTTCAGCCACACCCTTCCTCCAAGCGCAGCCCCGCCGTAAAGACAGTTCCGCCACCCAAAACCGTCGCACCTCTGCTTCCCCACAGTAAGCATCGCACGAACCCCTCCCCCTCTCTGTTTCCTTTCCTCTCGGTCCCGTTTGTCTCCGCAAGCCCCAATCCACGTCTTAATTGTGTTGCTTTATGCTTGTAGCCGATGGACTCTATCACAAATATAGACTAATAAATTCACAAAGGCCTGGACCATGGGCCTTAAACCGTGCGGGCCATCCGAGTATTTGCGCCTAAATTGTTTAATTATGTTTAAGAAGGGCTTGACTAACTATTTCAGAAAAATTAAGATTTATTTTTAATATACATTTTTCTGTTATTCAATTTGTCTAAATAATTAGATTTTAATAATATTATTTATTTACTTTACTTAATATATTAGGAGATTAGATGATCAGCTTTGATCAGAGATTTGTATAAGTAATATTTAAATATGTTAATAATTATTAAATTTTCTCCTTATATATGATGTGTAAATTAAGATTTTAAGAAGTAGTCTATAATGAACCTTATATTATATGGTTACTATATGAAGTAAATATTTACCCCAACTATAATTAAATAACAAATGTTGGTTATTAAAATATTGTTTTGGAAGAACCTTTTGATTTTTTTATGGTGTGATGTTCCAAATAAAATATTTATTAGTTTCATGATATTTGTTATTAGTCGATATGTTTTATTTTTAATTTAATAGAATAGTACGACATGCTTTTTAGAAGTTAGTAACGATTCGTAATCCGTATAGGTAACGAGCTAGAAAGTGAGTTTCAGGAAGCAGCGCATTTAGGTAAGTGAATTTGATCACAAAACTAGGATCATCACATTAGTTTATATTATTAGTAAAGCTAGTTCTTTGGTAGCCATTTTCAAATACCCTTTACGTCATGCAAGCATGTCATTCAGCACAGTACAACACATGATTATGTCATTCAGCATTACGTTCAGATTCAGCTAGTTATTTATATTAGTATGTATTATGCATCTCATGTCGCATAAGTCTCATAAGTTGAGTTAAGTTCAAGCATAAGATTAAGTCAGAACAGAAAGTAATTAATCAGTTATCCAGTTAAATTAGTTCAGTAAATTAGTTATTTCAGATGACTATTTCAGATGCATGGTACCAATGCATATCAGATCAGGGTGGATGTGCAAGCCATGAACCTAAGTGTGGTCCACCATAGTACGCTAGAGTACTATCAGCGGCTCCCCTTGCTGCAGCGGGACGTGGGGCCGGTGCACAACGTTGCACACAGGGTTAGGTGTGTTGGCCAATCAGCTCAGTTAGATTAGTTCATCTAAACCAGTACAGTCAATTCAGATCATTAAATCAATTTAGTTAGTCAGTTTAGATCAGTTAAACCTATTAGTTAATTCAGACCAGTCATTTAAATCAGTTAGTCAGTCAAGTCAGTCATGTATGGCATCAGCATTAACATGTACAATCATATTTCAGAATTTAGCATAAATTTTGTGAAAACTTATTATAATATTATCTTACGTTGTGATGGATTTATTTACTGAGTCATTGACTCATTTCAATTTATTTCCTGTTTTTAAAACCATCCAGGTGATGAAGACGACCAGTGCGAGTAGACAGGTCAGTAATTTGAGCAACTATTTCAAATCTTTAAGTTTTATTAAAAATAAATGTCTTTATGAAACAAGTTTAATTTTAATTATTTCAGTTAAGTTTATGTTTTCTAGCAAATAAGTGTCTTACGACACAAGCTACTTTCAATTATATCCAGTTAAGATCGCAAAAGACATTTTTATTATAGTTTCACTCTTGAAATGAATGTTATTTATTTTCTATTGTTAAAACCAAGAAATTTTTTTTCGGATTAAATGTTTTAGAAAAAGTTAAGTGACATCTCCTAACCTACAGGAATGGGGTGTTACAGGGTTTGTTCTATGCAATGATAAAGGGAAGTTGTTGGTAGTTTTCTCTTCCAAGTTTGGATTTGGAATCAATAATGAAGCAGCTTCGGACACTCATTTATGGTTTGTTGCTTTGTAAGGAGTTGGATGTTTGGAAAGTTGTAATAGAATATGATTCGACTTTGGCGGTGCAGTGGTTTAGAAATAAGTCATGTACAATTTGATATTTATAAGATTTTTGGGCAGAGCTTCTTAAGGCTCTTCATAGTTTTGATTACATGATTTCTCACCAGTTTAGGGAAGGTTATAAAGTGGTGAACTTCCTAGCTAGGCATGGGAAGGGGTTGAATTGTATATATATAGGTTCCGATGCCCACTGTTTTAGAGGTTTGCTTAGGTTGGATTATCTTGGTTTACCGTGTATAAGCGCTTAATCTAGTTGTTTGATGGTTTTAATTTTGTTTGTCTTTATTTTGCTTGTTAAAGGTTTTCTTTCTCAATGAGTGAGTTTTTTTTTTTTTAAATAAAGTTTGGAGTTGCCGTCTTTCTTTCATGAAGAAAAAGCTATTCGAATATAGTCATTGATAAAATTATAGAATATTTCTTTTTTCAAAATATTTTTGTAAGAGTTATTTGTAGATAAAATTATAATAAATTATAATTTATTTGTCAAAACTACTTATAATTCATGGACAAGCTTGAACTCATTGGATTAATAAATAATACACTGTTACTATATATATATAAAAGATAATTAAATGATAAAACTTAAAATTAATATATCGATTTTATATACCATGTCATAACTAATTAAGCACCATATAATATATATCAATTATTTTAATTGTTTAGAAGCATTTTGTCCATAATATTTCCAAATAGTAATTGGATCGATTATTACATGTTTTTGTATTCCCCTAAGAAAATGGGTACATATTTTAGCTTTGGATTATATTTTCTAATTAGAGTTGGGATCGCGAGTGCAATTTGGACACAGATAAAGTAATTAAACATTTGGGAACGTGGAATATACCAGAGTGTTCAGAATGTTTTTCCCCTCCGGCTCCTTTTAAAGAGTTACAGACGAGTGCGATTTGGACGCAGATCATCAAGTAATTAATGGCACTGTTGGAATTATGTTTGATTAGTTCTGTGCTCAATTAATTTGCAGACATTTCAATCGGATTATTTTTTATTTTTGATAAAAAAGACTTCATTCAATAAATCATGTCCTTACAAGAGACTGCTTATCAAGCCAAATAGCTTGAGAAACAAAAGGACTACCTTCCGACCATAACAACATATCCTTCACATTACAAGCATACCTAGCCAATAAATGAGCCACTCTATTGCCTTGTCTATTCATATGTTGAACTCTCACCTCTTGTAAACCCTGCAATAGATGCCTAATATCCTCAAGGATATACTGAAAATCTGTTAAAACAGAAGAGTTGGAATTTAAAGTATTTACAAGCACAAGACAATCACATTCCACTATCAGCTCTGGGATCCCCCACCGAGAACAGATTTGTAGACCTCTAAGAACGGCAATGGTTTCAATAAAATCTAGAGAGGTGACTTCACTTTCCAACTTACTGCACGCTGCCACAACTTCACCTTCTTGGTCTCTAATCACAACTCCAATACTTGCTTGCTGCATCTCCAAAAAATTTGCCCCATCCACATTCTTCTTTAGAACATCTGTAGGAGGTGGTTTCCAACTTGATACCTTTTGAATCTCTCTACCACATCCATCGAAAATCTGTTCCTTTTTGTACTCTGACTGCAAGGAAAGAGCATCATTAATCACAGATGAAACACTATGCACAATAGCCTCATATACAAACTGATTTCTTCTATTCCACAACCCCCACACAATAGCAAAAAATTTTGCAAACTCATCTTCATTCCCCCTTTCTTTTATGATCTGCACTATCTCCCAAAAAGAAAGCCTAGAACACAAATCATTTAAAGAAGGCATAAAATGTAAAAGAAATCCTTGACAGTTGAACAGTAGTATAAAGCATGAGCTACATTCCTCATTTTGGCTATTGCAGAAAACACATATATCTTCCACATCAACTCCTTTTTGAGACAATGCATGGAAAGTAGGTAAAAACTCTTTACAAGCTTTCCAAGCAAAAATCTTAATTTTCTTAGGAATTTTCAGTTGCCAAAGAAGTTTCCAAAATGAGGAAAAGTGGTTTGCATTCGAACCCTCACCAATAGCATGGGCTTTTGAAGTTGTAACATTTTGTAACCAGATTTAATTGAGTAATAACCAGATCTTTCTGCATTCCAATACCATGAATCTACCTGAGAGACCGAGACCTACAACTTCAAAATCTGTCAAAATTATACTTGGATTGAAGACAGCTCTCAATACCTCCACATTCCAGCACCCTGAATCAAAATCCAGAAACTTTTTCACCCGCAAGTCATCATCAGAAACAGAAGCTATAGAATCCTCTCCCTTTGAATTCCTGGGATCCAAGACTCATAGAACACTCTTATATCTTCTCCATTACCAGCTCTTTTCATACAACCAGCCTTTAATAAAGAGAGAGAGCTATGAATTCCTTTCTAAACAAAAGAGGAATTAACCCCAACCTTTGCTTCAAATAAAGAACATTTAGGATAATATCTTGCTTTATAAATCTTATGGAGAACTAAACCTTCATCTGTTAAAAATTTCCATCTCTGTTTAGCTAGAAGTGCAATATTAAAATCATAAAGATTTTTGAAGCCCACACTATCCCTAAATTTTGAATCACACAGCTTGGCCCATTAAGTCCAGTGAATATTTCTTTCTTGATTCTTACTTCCCAACCAAAACCTTCCCATCATCCTTTCCAATTCATAGCATAGAGTTTTAGGCAATAAAAAGCAGCTCATAGCACATGTCAGAATGGACATTGCCACTGCTTTTAAGAAACTTCTCTCCCTCCTTGGGACAACAACTTACCCTTCCACATTTGAAACTTTTGCCATAACCTTTGCTTGATTTTTGAGAAAGCCTGTTTTTTAGACCTACCAACCATTGGTGGAAGGCCTAAGTACTTTTCATAGCATTGAATATTACTTCCCCCCACATTTGCATAATTTCAGCTTTAAGATCCTTTTCAACATTTCGACTAAACACCATGGAAGTTTTCTCTTTATTAATACATTGTCCTGAAGCCTTCTCATACTTTTGAAGAAGGTTTTGGATCTTTTCATTTGTATCAACATCAGCTTTACAAAAAATTATTGTATTATCAACAAAAAGTATGGTTCACCCTAGGGGTTCTTTACAGATTCTCACTCCCTCTACTAGTCTCGACCTAGAATTTCTCTTTAACAAACTGATTAGTCCTTCTGTACATAATAAGAACAGATAAGGAGATAGTGGATCTCCTTGTTTGAGACCTTTAGTAGGGATTATATTACCCTTTGGATAGCCATTGACAAGAATAGAAAAAGAAACTGTTGATATGCACTTCATAATCAGATCGACCAAGCTGGAGCAAAATCAAATTTAAGCATAACTTTTTCTAAGAAGCCCACTCAACTCTATCATATGCTTTACTCATATATAGTTTAATAGACATAAACCCCTCCCCCCCCCCCAAACGCTTTCTTATTACGAAGATAATATAATACCTTGTACGCCATTAAAACATTATCTGTGATTTGTTGTCCCAGGACAAACGCACACTGAGTATCATATATCACCAATTGTAATATCTGCTTCAACCTATTTGCAATAACTTTAGCACGATCTTATAAATCACGTTGCGCAAACTAATAGGTCAAAACTTTGCCACTTTAGATGGATCGTTTCTCTTAGGGATTAAACAAATGAAAGTATGATTTATATCTCTAGGGAAATCACCATTATTAAGGGCATTTAAAATATAAGTAGTAATAGACTTCCCAATCACACCCCACAATTTTTGATAAAAAACATGGGACATACCATCTGGTCCATGAGCCTTCGAAGGGTGCGTTTGCTTGATAGCTGCTTCCACTTTTTCTGCCACATACGGCCTGGTCAATTCTTCATTGATTTGCTCTGTAATTTTGCTCTCACCCCATCCAGAATGACAGACATATCAACTTGGTTAGAAGTTGTAAAGAGATTCTGAAAGAAACGAACAATAACCTCATCCATCTGATCATTTTTTCTCCATTGTTCAGCATCATCTTTCAACTGTATCAATCTATTTTTCTTGTGTCTAACAGAAGTTTTATGATTGAAAAACCTAGAGTTACTATCTCCCTCTCGTAACCACAAGACTCTTGATCTTTGCTTCCACACGATTTCATCACACTCCAGCCACTTTTGCACCTCCTCCCTAGCCAATTTTTGCCTCAAAGTTTGCTGATAAGTGGGGTCAAAAATTTGAATGTCTTTCAAACTTTTTTGAGCCTCTGCTAGATTTTTTTGAAGTTTACCAAATGAGTCCTTATTCCATCTATTCAATTGAGAAGCATAGTTGCTTAGTCTGTTCAGCACCTGGTCCAAAGAGTTAACAGGTTCCTCATTATTCCAACTATCTGCCACAATCCGCGAACACTCTCCCTCCCCTATTCACATTGCTTCAAATAAGAAAGGTTTGATTTCCCTTCTCCTAGTATAGCTTCCAATAGTATCCAACCAAATAGGAATATGGTTAGAGTACGCTGCAGAGCCATGTCTAACTTTTAAACTCAAAAAGAGATCACATCAATCTAAATTCCCTAAGAAGCGATCTAATCTCTCACTAATCACTATGCCCCTTTCTCTCCTATTGCACCAAGTAAATGGAACTCTAGAAAAATCGAAATCCCTTAATCCCCCATCCTCTAACACATCACAAAAATCTTTCACTATGCAATTTCCCCCCACTCTTTTCTGACTGATAAATAATCTCATTAAAGTCCTCATAAACTAACCATGATCTCTCATCCCCAAGGCCAAGGACTTTAATATTGCCCACACTTCCTTCCTACGATCAGCTTGAGGATGACCATAAACCCTTGTAACAAATAAACGTCCCCTCACACAATCGTTTGAGGCAATCCCCGCATTCACATGATGGTTAGAGTAATTTAAAATTGACAAATCAACATTATCTTTTCACAATAAAGCCAACCCACCATTATGCCCAATTGCATCAACTACAAAGTAATTCGAGAGTCCAATTTGATACTTACAGCAATCCCATTGTCGAGCCTTTCGATGTGTTTCCTTTAAGAAAAGCATGTCGGAAACTTCCTTCATGATTTGATCACGAAGATTTCAAATACCCTGTGGGTTCCCAAACCCATGGGGATTCCACGAAAGGAATCTCATTGTGTCTGGTGGGGTTGCTCAACAACCACCTCCAATATCTTAGTGTTCTCAAATGAGAGGGTCCCAGACCCCAAACTCCTTTTCCTGCTACCAGAATCGTCATTGAAAACTGCTAACTCCTTCCATTTCTCTCCATAGTAGCCCTCTGTCTCTATTGCCTTCCCCAAATTTGAGAGCCCTAGACTTTCTTTCGGGTGGGATAACTTGGTAAAGGCTCCTGCTTTGGACCTCTTTTTAAGCCCAGTAAAATTGCGATCCATAGCAACAGCTTCTATAGGGCTTGATCCTTCAACTTAAATAGCACCTGATCGAGGCCCGCCCCATCGTTGGACTCAACTAAAGGAATATCTACTAGGCCTTGATCCGTAAGCCCAGTATCCTTAGCCCCATCGTTAATCCCTTACTCCTCATCTTCCACCTTTGAAACAATTGCCCCCTTAGCTATCATGCCTCTTGAAATTGAGGAACCACCGAATCCCACGTTAATCGCCATCATTTGCAATTTTTGCTCAACCATGTTATTTGTCATGGATTCCTGCTTATTTCTCACGCCTTGTTGAGCGGGGTCAGTGTTGTAGTTTCCACCATTTTTGCTTGACATAACAGAATCAAACCTCAACTAAAATTCACTGCCTGCCACCTTTTCAAAGACTAATCCAGAAGGCCATGCACTCAATGCCTATACTTTATGAGCCCTTTTCTCCCCCATAAATCCTGCCCTTAACCAGATACCATATGGCAAGCTTCCAACATCACTTTCGAGCTGAGGAGATGCTTCACACTCACATAGTGTATGCCCTAGAATCCCACACTAGTAGCAAAAGTTCAGCAACCTTTCATAAGACAATCGAATCTAGTAGTAACTGTCTTTCCCTAGTTTCAATTTCTTCTGCTATCGCAGAGGCTTTGAAATATCCAGCATAACCCTTGTTTGGAATAAATCGATAAAACAAACGACATAGATATGAAATCAAATGTAACGGTAGCAACTAAGAGAAGTAAAACAGTAAAGAAAATACAGAACACAGAGATTTAAGTAGTTCAGCTCAATTGAGCTTACATCCACTGAGGGTTAGTCTCAAAGCTTCACTATAATCAAATGGAGATTACAGAGAAAGAATCAATAGATTCTTACAGTAGAAATCACTCACCTCACGTGTATACACTCAATCCTCACGTGTTTACACTCAACCACTGAAGAAATGGAGAAGAAATGATCAATGTGGGGTGCTCTGTTCTTCATCGGCGAAACAGGGGCACTAGGAGCTCGTCTAGGACGAAGCAGAAAAGAAATCGCGATATTTATATTATGCGATCTCGCTCGAGCGAGAGTTAAACTTGCTCGAGCGAACACTGATAGGTTAATCTCGCTCGAACTGCTTGTCGAGCGAGGGTCGAACGTAGTCTCTGCCTGAATCTCGCTCGAGTGGGATCTCGAGCGAGGGTCGAGCGAACTCTCGGGTTGCACTTTGCTCGAGCTGGACATCGAATGAAGGTCGAGCGAACTCACGGGTTGGACTCTCGCTTGAGCGGAATCAACTTCGCTCGAGCGAGAGTGCAGGGGAGGCGTGTATTTAAGCCATAACTCAACAACCCTCCTCTTATATATTCTCCCCATTTTACCTCCCCCTTCTTAACGTCAACCTTAAGCACTTCGCCTAACATTTTTCTAACCTCATCACCCACATAGCTATTGTGAGCCATTTATGGAACTCACAATGTAGCATGATTAATCTACAAGGAATTGACTTGTATCATCCATTCAAAAGGCTTCAACATAATTAATTGTTTGTCAAAAGTCCACGGACCTTCTCATAAGACCTTTAATTGATTACGAATATCCTCAAATTCAACCATTATAAAAGTATAATTCAGATCTTGAAATTTAATCCCTTTTACAGGTCTCCACACCTTCTTCATGATCTGGTTGAAAGCTTTGTAATCGTAGTGTTTTTGTGTCAACAACTTCATAATTAGGCAATTTTTACCTCATGCAAGAACTTCCTCGACCTGACTCAACTCCACCACTACCTCCTCATTCTCTTTCTCTGTTAAAGAAAGAAAAGTGTGCAAACTTTCTAACTCGTCAGCCATCCCACTCTACCCCAATGACAATCCACCAATATCACTTGTAATCTGACAAGAGAAAGACCTCTACTCTAGAGGTAGAGAGAGGAGGAACCAGGGGTGCTCCCTGCATATACGGATGCGGGAACATCCCTTTTCCACCCTTTGGGCCCCCCGAGAGTGGGGACGGGGTACCCTGCTTCACTAGCGGGGGGCGGATTTGGGGGCGCCTCCATCCGCCCCCCGGCCCAAATGACCCAGCTTGTGTTTCTGGGCCCTAAATGCCTAGAAACATTTGGGCCCATTCCAGAAAATGAGAAAAAATATATACAATAAATTTAAAACTAGCACAATTAAAAAATAAAATATAAGAAAAAATATAACATACTATCAACTATTATGTATCAAACTAGCCAAAATAATAGGTTATCCACTTGTCCTAAACTAATACAATTTACTATTTTGCAAATTTGTAATGAGTCGAGATTGAAAAGTAAAAACTAAAATTAAGTTACTAGTCTATTAAAAATTAAAAATTTAAAACAAATTACAAACAACTTAAATATTAAAATGTTTCTAAAAAAAGAAAAAGTGATTGAAAATTAAATAATGGAGTCATGTTGATTTGCTGAGCAGTTGGAAATTTGAATGATAGGTTGATAACTTGATATTGCATATTGGCATCTTGACCTTGAGATCACAAAATCTGAAAGTTGAAACATTAACAATTTAAAATTAAAAATTTATAAACAATAAAATTAGAATGACAAATTTGAAATGATAAAAGATTGAAATTATAAAGCTATATCTAATATGATATAATGATAATATCTAAGTAGTAAGTACTAAGTTACTAACCAGATGAGATGGAATAGTCAATCAACTAATCAGGTTGGGACTTGTGTGAGATAAAAACATATGAAATATTAAAAAGAAATTAGAAAAAAAAAGAAATGATAAATTAAAAACTAGAAGGATAAATTATAAATGATAGATTAAAAAATATAAAGATAAATTAGAAATGATAGATTAGAAAGATAAATTATAAATGATAATTTATAAAATTAAAACTAAAATCTCCCTAACCAAGATGAGATAGGGATAGCCAATATATGGGACCATGGGAAAGTCAATTTGTAGCAGATGCGGATGCTGTGTCAACTATGCCTATGCCTACAATTTAAATTTTAAAGCAATTTAAAACAAAACATAGTAATAAAATAAAATAAAAAATTAAAAAAAACAATATTTGTTATTTACCACATCCAGCCTGTGAAACATCCTCCTCCTTGGGATCCTCATAATCAAGCACATATGGAACATGAATGGTGGTTCCCTTGATCCAATTTTGCGAGCAAATCAATACTTTCACAGTATTAGGAGCTAACAAATTCCGAAATGGATCCAATACTCGCCCTCCAGTACTAAAGGATGACCCTGATGCAACGGTGGTAATTGGGTTAGCCAAAATACTGCGTGTTATCTTAGCAAGGATCGGATACTTAACCGCATTCACCTTCCACCATGCTAATATGTCAAAATCTTCTACATATGGTTCCAAACCACCTGCGGAATATTTTTCTAAATCTGACTTCACCTCAATAGGTTGAGAGCTAAGTTGGAGGTCTTCTGCGAGGTTTCCGACCCAAACCACCTTGCACTTTTTGGATATCCCAACATCTGGAGAATGTAATACAATAGGTGTAGGGGTGGTGTGTCATATTTGACCCTCATGGCAATCCCCATCTTTCGCATCTTGGCATCATTACTCAAAGTCATATTAGTTATTTCTATTCGTACCGTACATATTTGTTGATTGAAATCATGCACTGTAGGATACAAACTACTAGAGATGCTCAATGTACTTTGTAGAAAACTGGTAAACAATCAACAAAAATTGAAATAAGGGACCAATCATATTCAAGTGGATGTCCAAATCTCCATGATCATCAAAGTATCTCACATTTTGGATGTCCTAATTACCTAATATTTTAAAAGCTGCTTGATATTCTTGGGTAGCCTCCAACATCATAAATGTAGAGTTTCATCTTGTTGGAACATCCGTACAAAGCCCCTCTTGCTTGTTATGCATGCAGTTGTTGCAGCAGTTTTAAATTTCTCTAATCTAGATGGAGAAGACTTCAAAAATTTCACAGCCATCCTGACTCGCATAATTGAGTCATCAGCATCTTTTAAGCCATCAGAAACAACCAAATTTAAAATATAAGCGGCACACTTCACGTGCAAACAATCACCCCCCATGATTGTTTTATTTGCCCCATTAAGATAGGTTTTTAAAAAACTCAATACAACATCATTGTTGCCCGCATTATCAACCATGACTATAAGGACTCTTGCCCAACCCCATTCCTTTATTGAGGCCTCCAAGGCCCTCCCAAGTATCTCACCCTTGTGATCGGTTACCTGACAAAACTTTAAATTTTTTTTGTGCAATTTCCAATCAGAAATAATGAAGTGCATAGTCAAAGACATGTAATTATAATTCTGGACTGATGTCCAAGTGTCAATGGTGAGACAAACAACCTAGTTAGCCAACTGTCCCCTCAATGAATCCTTCTCTTTTTGATACATATTTTTAACATCTTTTACCACAGTGTGGCATGAAGGAAGAATGAACCTAGGTTCCAAACAACGAGAATATTCTTTGAACCCTTATCCATCAACAATTTGGAATAGCAACTCGTCCTTAATGACCATTCTTGCTAAATGTCTCCTACAGTTCTCGGGGTCATACTTAGTGTACCCCTTCAAGGTAGCATCCCCACTACTACCATCTCCTATTTTCTTCAACCCAATATCCAACTTTGATTGGCTCTTTTGATGTAATGATTTTAAAATGAAACTTTTTTTGTATTGCTCTTCTAAGTGAATTTTTAGTTGAGAGATACCATGCTTCTTGTAGTGGCATCCATATATTTTACCACAATGCATACATTTTGTTTGGGGGTTATTGGAGTCACCACCTTCTAGCTTCTCAAAATGAGATCACACAATTGAAACATGTTTTCTAGAACGGGGCATAGGGGCAGGTCAAGGGTCAGTGGGGGCCATGGGAGGGTCCATGGGGGTAGGAGTCATTGGACTAGGGTTGGTAGGGGCCCTGGGAGGGTTGTCAGGTATGTCAGTGTTGATGGTAGGGGTATGGCATGAGTCACTGCAACCTGATGGTGTAGAAGACATTCTTGGGTGACAAGTTTAAGTCACAAATCTGAAAGCAAATCAACCAACAACCATATTTAAAAAATATAATATATATATAAGGTTTCTGGTCTTGTTTTTACAAATCTGGAACAACCAATGACCAACAACCAAAAAACCAAAAGATTTGGAACATATTTCACAAATCTATCAAACATGTTGTATTTTTAAGTTTTTACTGAAAATTGTCCTGAAATCAAGTTTGAAACATTTTTTGAAACACTACGGCAATTTAGGGCTAAGGTTCTATATTAATTTAGGGGTCTCAGATTATAACCCTAAATTAGGGTTCCAATTTGAAGCCCTAATTAGAAGAATATTAAGGATTGGAACCCTAATTAATTTAGGGTTCTAATTCGAAATATTATTAAATAATCTATTATAAAACAAATAAATTAATCAAAAAAATCAATTTACAAATTTCAAACACATGCATTGCACACAACAAAATCCATAGCACACAGTAACCAAATTCCCATTCTCCTTCTTCATTTCATCCCAACCAACCTCTAATCTCCATAAATCAACAAATCAAAAAATAAAATTACAAAATTAAAAAAATGCAAGGGATGGGTTTCAGATTTACCTAGCTTTTTAAAAACTACCGACGCCGAGTGATGACTTGAGGGGAAGAGGGCGGCATGATCTTTGCCAACGACGACAGAAGCTTGAGACTGAGGGAGTGGCACCATTAAGGTTCCGTTGGAGGTCTGGGTTGAGGAGAGAATATGAGAGACTGAGAGAGTTAAGGGCTGGGGGCTGGGGGTTGGGACGAATGACTGATCGAGGGGGGGGGTTAGTTTAGGTCAGGCAAAACGATGTCCTTTTGCCTGTTAGGGTTTTTTCTTATATACGTATATACTTGTATATACTTATATATATATATATATATATATGGGCGGAGTGGGGAAATGGCGGACGGGGGTGACCTTAGTCCTCCCCCTGCATCCACTAGCCCCCTAGGAGCGGGGTGGAGGCCCCAGTCCCCCGCCGTGCAGGGTGGTGAATCCACCCCGCCTAGATGGGGACAGAGCGGGGCGGCGGGGTCCGAATCCCCCATTGCCCAACCCTAAGAGGAACTGTTGTTACAAAAATCATTTCAATCGGATTATAAAAGAAGGTATGCAAATTAGAAATTATGAACCATAGAATTTAGTAGTACTATTTACAAATGAGCCAAATAAGGCCAATGATTCTGCGACGACTAACTTTGTTGAAACTTGAAAGACACATAAGAATTTAATATAGGCTATTAAATTTTGTCTTTTTTCTATTTTTTCTTTTCTAGGTTCTTGAGAATTTACATAGATGAGATTAAAAATAAATATTTTTAATATAAAATTTCTGGATGATTTTATTTTATGTCTAGCTAACACCATATAATAATAGGTTGGCTATATTGCATTAATTCAAGTATACATGCAAATTTAGAATACATGAAAATGAATAAAATTAAAGAGCTCACATGATTAATATGTACTTGATTGATTCAATGCACTACAATACATTTAGGCTTTAGTGACAGTTTGAAATTTGTGACGGTCCTCAAATTGTCACCAAAATCCATTTTTGTGACGGTTTCTTGGAATTGTCACTAAAGACAACTAGTGAATTTTTTTACATTCAAACGAAGATGATTTTTCGTTCGAATGTTGAGTACACATGCAAGCGATGAGATCACTGAAGTTCAAACGTGCATATTTCTGGTGCCAACATTCGAACTATATGAAAAATCATTCGAACGTTTAGATTAAATTAAAAAAACTACTTTGACACCTTTAGTATTTTAATATATTTAAAATTTTTTCCCTTACATAATAGTATAGGATTTGATTATTGGTGTGTTGATATTTATTTTTTTAAATATTTTAAAATGATTAAAATATGAATAAAAAATATATAAAGAAATTAAAATAAGATTCTACTCTAGCGGGGCCCTGTTATTATTATACAAATTTTGTACTCCATTGAATTATAAAATAATTTAATTTGTGAAAGATATGAAGTGTAATAATTTAAAAATAAATATAGAAAAGCTAGTATTAAAGAAAATTGAGAACAAGGAAAATATATAGGCATTACATGAACAGTTTGTCTAATACATAAATTAAAAACAAAATACAAAAAGACTTAAAAAAAATCACTGGACTATAGACTACTTTTTAATGACGTGAACTCATCAACCAAATTTTCGACCTTAACACGCAAGATCTCTACCTCAGTGGACAGCTGCTCCAAAGCCTGATCCACATGCGCAGTGATCTTGGCAGTCTATGCAATGAGCCGTCGATTGATATGCGTAGTGATCGCTGTAGTCTGTGCAGTGAGCTATCGGTTGATATGCATTTGTAGCTCTCCTAACATTGAGGCCACCCAAGCAAGTGACATGTCCCTACCCGTAGTTTGTCCCGTTTGAGGCTATTGACTAGTACCTACAATGTTAGTGGGATCAACATGGCCAGTTTGACGTTGGGAAGGTGGAACTAGATCTACTATAAAAGGAGGCAGATGACTTCTCTGCCTTCGAATCTGGTTATACGTGTTGATGTTGATAAGCCTGATCTGCTGCTACACTACTTTCGAGACTTGAGGTGGCATTTCATGTGCTAGGAGTAGCCAGGTGATGATGACTCTTTAGGGATGGTTGTCCGTCAAGGCAGTGTACGCCTCGTACCGGATCCTCTCGAAGATCACACATGGTAGGTCGATCGGGTCTCCATGCGCCAACCTAATTAGAAACTGGGTGTGTGTCTGGCTGAATGTCATCGTGTGTGCTAGTGGATTCACGTTTGATGCAACGATAAGATGCAACATCTGGAAGAAACCCTCGAACATACTCTAGTGGAAAGTATCTGACATCTTGTGCGCCTCCCAGTCTTTGCTAGTGAGGATGTAGAAATTCTTATCTTGCTGAGAACCCTATTGCTTGGATCCAACATCGTCGCTTGAGTCGATATCAACGTGATGACTATCCGTAGAATGAATTGGGCCAGTTTGAGAGTCCGCTATACCAGGGTCAGCATGGTAGCAGAGCTGGTGTAGCAGTTATGTCCTCCACAGGGTTAGTAGTTATTAGTTAAGGCTTAAGGGTGTAGACACGGGATCTACAACGAGTTGGCAATAACATCCGTCAAAACCGTGAGTTGCACCCCGTGGATCTCGATGACATGGGAGTCTGTGTCCTACAACAACATAGACTCGTGGACCATGCTCGGGTAAATGGTATCCTTCATTGAGCATATTGGGGTTCAGTCCCTGTCCATGAATACCAATCTGAGGCTCCTCTATTGTCAATAAAGCGAGTCGAACTCGTTTATCATGACCTCCCACTTTGGTGTAATCGTGCAGACTTTAATACGGTGAGCCTCCAGTGAGACTCCTTCCTAGCCCCTTTTCCTTGTAGTTCTTGGTTGATGAGCCATATATATCTATACAAATGAGATAAAAAATAGAGGAAATAAAAAATATAATAAGGAACAATATTTGAAAGAAAAAAAATATAATTTTTTAAAAGGGATCTATGAATACTTTCAAATGTTACCAACGTCACTTTGGTATGTAACTTTGGTTTCCAATGTTGCAAACAGTCATGTTCGAATGTATCCTGGATATATTCAAATGTGACCATTTACAACGTATCAGATAGCCAATGTTGCAAGCAGTCATGTTCGAACGTACATATAGTACCTTCGAATGTGACCGTTCATATTCCAACATTGCCAAAGTAACGTTCCAACGTACGAAATGTACATTTGAATGTGACTCTCTGACTTCTAACATTGAAAAAGTAACATTCGAACGTACATAAGTTACGTTCGAATGTGACTTTTCATCTTCCTCAATTCAAATATTTACATTCGAATGTTCAATGAGAACGTTCGAAAGTAAAACATGGGAATGCTGAGTCCATTCCTGAAACTCCATTTCATAGAATTTTAGGGCCAAAGCTCAATGTAGAAATGAAGTATATACTTTAAAAAATCTTTCTACTGTAGCTTTTTGGCCAATGGAGACCCGTGGTGGGTGGAAAATCAAGAAGAAAATCCGGCCACCATGTTTTTTTAGTTTTTCCTATTTCTAAAAACTTTAAATGAAAAATGCATCAAAATGAAGGGTTTTGAACTTCCTACCTTTTGGTGATAGTTGCGGTGGCTTCAGTGACGGAGACAGTGGTGCTCATGGTGGAGAGAAAACGAGAGATTGATGACGAATTTTGGAAATGTGAGAATGGCCATCGAGACCATTGTATATATAAAGTCAACATTCGAACATTAAATGAGAGAAAATACCAATACAAACTAATTAAAGCTTGTAAACTAAATATAGCTAGGTATTAAAAACAGAACACAAAATTGTAAACATAGAAAACTACATCAACTTTAATATTGTGTCTAAGTTAAATTTAATCCTATCCACTTTTTTTTTAGGAGAAGGGCAAGGCCATGCAAGGCTAAGAAGAAGTGGATGGTGTGGTTGAAAATGTGTAAGCCAACTTTGGAAGGCGGATTGAAATAAGGGACTTTTCGAAAGTGCAAAAGGCTATGCATATGAAGTTTGCTTGAATGATTTTGTCTTTGTGGACAAGTTTCTTTAAAGCAAAATATTTGAAAAATAAGCATGTGATGTTGACTAAGGCTAAAGCATCAGATTTGAGATTATGGAAATCGATATTAAGGGTGATGCCAGAGGTATTGGAGTATATGCATCTTCGGGTGCGTGTTGGGGTACTTCCTTCTGGTTTGATAAATGACTGTCAAGTGGCCCATTTTGTAGCTTCATATTCTGATATTATATTGTCGCAATTGAAGGTTAAGGAATGTTGGGTGGAAGATGTATGGGATATGAGGCTACTGGAGGGAATGGTTGGTTCTAATAAGATGATAGAAATCATATCAGAGATACTAGTTGGTCGAAAAGGTAGGGATCTAAATTCTAAGGTTATGGCATCTGAGCTATGATGGGTGTTTCATTATGGCAATAGCTTGTGAGGTGATATGAGTTAAGGGTCCTAAGCTAGAATGGATGTAGTAGGTATGGTATAGTTTGTTACAAAAAATGTCAATGTGTATGTGGAAAGCAAGGTTCAACTATCTTCAGTGGATGCAGGAATGCAATATGTCGGCATCCCTTTCACCTCTTATTGTGATTGCTATTTCTTGGATGATGTTGAGGATCGAGACCATGTGTTGCGTTCAAGTGAGGTGGCTCAAGCAGTATAGAGGAAGGCAACACAAGTTTTGGGAGTGAGTTGCATGCACGTTGGAAGTTGGTGGGTGAGAATATGCAGCTGTTGGTTCCATTGTGCAAAAACAAAAACAAAAAAAAAAAAGAAAAGAAAAATTCTCATTCAAGGGGATGCTTATTGGCTTAATATCATTCTTGATTTCGTGGAGGTTGTGAGATGTTTCTATGCTAGAATGGAAGGGAAAATGGACTTAGTTGATGTAGTGTGGGGGTCGATTAAGTGCTGGTTGAGGGAAATCTCTGGATCGATGTTGCAGCGTGGTGACATTTTCAGCATAGACTAAAGTGTTCTTTTCAAGTTGGACATACTTGTGAGATAGCAGTGGCTCGAAGACCTCAGGTAATCTATTGGAAACGACCAATGAATGGGTGGGCAAAACTTAATGTTAATGGTTCTTGTAGAGGTAATCTAGGGAATTATGGTGGGGAATGTGTCTTGTGCAATGATAAAGGAAAGTTGTTGGCAGCTTTCTCTTCCAAGTTTGGATTTGGAACCAATAATGAAGCGAAATTTTGTGTTCTTCACGGATAAGACTTCGGAAGTTGGTGAGGAAGTTACATTCTAATTTTATTATGTTGGCCGAGCGTTTTGTTGATTCAAGTTGCTTGGATAATTTGAAGAATAGCTTGAAATTTGAAAACAGTTTTTCTAATCAAGATATTGGTGGTAAGTTGTGGTTGTTATGTAGAGATGGTATTGATATATCGGTTGCTAATTATAGTGCCCAACATGTGTTAGTTTTGCTTAAGGCTGACTCTTATCTTATGGTTATTTCTATGGTTTATGCTAAGTGTAATTATATAGTGTGAAGAGATCTTTGGAGTCTGCTACAGATGGATATGGCGCAGGGTCTGCCTTGGCTATGTCTTGGTGATTTTAACATTATTCGTGGGGATGATGAACGTAATGGTGGGAGAGCTCGTTTGAGAATTGCTATGGATGAATTCAATAAGTTCATTGAGACTTGTGGACTTTTTGAAATGAGGTCAGTAAATAGTAAATTTTCTTGGTGTAATGGACAAAGGGGTCTGGCTAGAAGTTGGTCAAAACTTGATAGATGTCTTCTAAATTCTTTGGCTATGGATTTGCTACCTAATTGTTACTGTCATTATATACCTCGTTCCACCTCAAATCACTCGCTGACGGCTTTTGATTTTAAGGCCCTAGAGGCCCAGTATGGTCCTTTCCCTTTTAAGTTCCAACAAATGTGGGTGTCGTATGTGAATTTTAAAGATTTTGTTAAAGAGAATTGGCAGGTCCCGACTGATGGTACATGTATTGTTAGACTAGCCTCAAAACTTAAGAAGCTGAAAATGGCTCTCAAGGCTTGGAATCGCAATATTTTTGGACATACTGAGTCCAATATTCGTGAGTTGGAAAAGAAGATAAAGGAGTTGGAATGTCATTTGCAAACTAGTTTTTCTAATGACCTTGAGACAACATTATTATTAGCAAAAGATGAGCTTGCAGTTTGGCTCCAAAGAGAGGAGAGTCGACTTGCACAACAGGCTAAAATCGGTTGGATGGAGAAGGGAGAGGCCTCTACCTCCTTTTTCATAATTTTTGCTAATGTTAAGAAACCAATTGTGTAGGAAATGCGACTTCTTGATGGTTCCCATTTGCATACCCCGGAAAAGATCCATTCTGGGGCAGTGAATTTTTTTAATGAGTTTCCAAAAGCAAGAGATAGACAGGCTCCCCTAGATTTATACCCGCTTGTTCAGAATGTGGTTTTGGAGGAGGAAAATAATGTTCTTCTTCAGCTCCCTTTGATCCAAGAAGTGAAGAGGCCGTGTTCTCTATTCCAACTGATAGTAGCCCAGGACCAGATGACTTTGGTTCTGGGTTCTACTGCTCATGTTGGGATATTGTGG
The DNA here is from genome assembly GCA_036898215.1 of Platycarya strobilacea. Classification (NCBI taxonomy): domain Eukaryota; kingdom Viridiplantae; phylum Streptophyta; class Magnoliopsida; order Fagales; family Juglandaceae; genus Platycarya; species Platycarya strobilacea. The sequence continues at coordinate 8,986,049 of CM072547.1, forward strand.
AGTCAGATGTGATGGCAGCAGTGAGAGAATGTTTTAGTGGCTCCCCTCTTCCCAGGTTTTATATGGCATCTTACATTGTGTTGATTCCAAAAGTACAAAACACGACTGGATTTGACAAATTTAGATTGATAAGTTTGTGTTCTGTTATCTACAAGATTTTTTCAAAAATCATAGTTCGTAGATTGACACTGATCTTAAATAAGATCATCTCCCTAGAATAGGGTGCCTTTTTACCAGGAAGGAGTATTTTGAAAACATCACCTTGGCCCAAGAGATGATTCATTTGTTGAAAAAGAGGGTTCAAGGAGGAAATATTCTCATCAAAGTAGATATGCCAAGGCCTACGAAAGTGTGGATTGGGACTTTTTGCTGGATGTCATCTTTTCTTTTGGTTTCTCCTCTAAGTTCTATGAGATAATTAGGCAGTGTATCTCTTTTTCATGGTTCTCTGTGGTTATGAATAGATTAGTGAAATGTTTTTCTCCCAATGGTAGAGGTTTGCGGCAAGGGGATCCTCTTTCACCTTACTTGTTCATTCTAGTGGAAGAAGTGCTATCCAGATTGTTGAAGCAAAAATTTGAAAATGATTTGATTGTACCTTTCTCTCATCCTTAGGGAGCTCCTCTTATTTCTCACTTTTTATATGCGGATGATATTATGGTGTTTGCTAATGGTGGGAAGAAATCGTTACGCACTATTAGGGACGTGTTTGCACAGTATGAGGATTGGTTAGGTCAAAAAGTAAGCAATGAGAAATTATCTATTTTTTCCCAATGTATTTCACTAGTGCTCAAAAGAGGAATGCTTTGAGAACGTTGTTTTTCTCAGAGGGTTCCTTCCTGGTGAAATATTTGGGTGCACCTTTGGTTTCAGGAAGGCTGAAAGTCTTTAACTTTGATGACCTGTTGCATCAGATTTGTACTAAGCTTGAGGGGTGGCAGTCAAAATTTCTCTCCTCTGGTGCTCGTATTCTTTTGTTGAAACATGTAGTGGCTAGTATTGTGATGCCCCTAACTCCCACTTAAGAAAACACTAGAACTGAGGCGTCCGAATGATGACAACACGGGTTACGCACTCCAATGTCGAGTGTTAAAAGTGTGTACGCGTGATAAGTATAAAATAAAAGTCGCATCGGATAAATTAAGTCAATAACTAAGTACCAAAATTTTAAAATAATACAAATCAGTTTTACTTAAATTCTCCAACAGGAGATTTAATGCAGTCATCCGAAAGACAAGTGATAAAAATACATATTTATCGAAAGTGAAAAACATTTATCAAGACAACAAATTATAATAAAAATACTCAACGGTGAAGCCACCTCCTCAACCTCTGCATCTAAAAACTACAACACCAAAAGTGGTATCGTAGATAAGTACAATTCAAACAAATCACAAGATATAAAATATATTCATGCAACAACAAAACACATGAACGTGACACCATATGCATGAAGCTCAAAAAACTCATCATTCTCAAAATGCATAATGTCCATACATGTAAAAATTCCATTTTGGTCCAAGATAAAACTCCAATAAAAACATCAATTATTTTTCCAGAAAATAATACACGTAAATCCATTAAAACCACAACCATTTTTTCAGAAATATAGTCCACATAAAATCAATGATCAAAGCCTGCAATTTTCTCAAAAAAGGCCTAAACATATATTTTATTTACAGTATGCACTATGGTTTCCCCTAGGGACCATCCGCACATCGTGGCTTTTATTATCATACTGTAAATAATGACCATGCATGTAACTTCGGAACGGGCGATACCTAACTAACTGCGCCCAGTACGTACCATGACCAGGCATCCCTTAGCCTCTACCAGCAGGGGAGTCACAGAGTCGGCACGAGAGCGTTATCATCCCGTCTGATCCCATCGTCGTCTGGCGACAACCCAGGAGACATTACTTAATATATTCTGCTCCAGAGTGACCGGAGGAGCTCCACCTGTATAATGTCCCATTTCGGCTTGGGGTCGTGATACACATGCACCCAAAAACTGTTGATACATGAGAACCCAGTTTTCATTTCCAACATATGAACATGCATACAACTATGCGAAAACCCAATTTTCTCCTTTACAAATATGAACATGCGTGCACTATGTAATGCATACGACAATACACAGAAAGATAACCAACCACCAACAAATTCCACCAACCAAAACTCATGATTTGTTAATGCAAAATATATTTAAATCTCAAAACTTTATTTGAAAAATACTTACAGCGGGTAAAAACATAGATCTTCAAACAAGCACTGTACACATCGCTCATAGCGGTCACTTTGTACGTTGGGTTAGGATGCTCGGTTTGACACCAAAACTGATGGAAATACTCATTGGAAGGTGGGAAATCTCGTGAAGGTAGTGGTGAGGTGGTGGAACCACCGGAAGGTGGTAGATCTAGCTCAAAAGGGGTGAAAATCCATTTTCGGGTTTATGCTCATACACGGGAGGTGAGACCACAGATGAGAAAATTGAGCTAGGGGGGTGGTCGGCTGAGGTGAGGGAACGTTTTGGTGGTATAGGTGAGACTCACGATGGCCAGCCAACGACGGGGTGAAGAGAGACTCATTTGAAGACCTATTTCGGGTGGAGGAGGAAATGGTGGGATTGGGTGGTTTTGGGTTGTGAGTTTTGCTTGCTGGAGTGAGAGAAGGTTATTGGTAGGTTGCTGGCATCATGGGTGGCCGAGGGTGGCCGAAAAACACAAGAAAAGTCATAAAACTAATTTCGGGTTTGTGGCCGTGCAGGGGGCGGTGGGATGGCTGGAGATGACACCTCTGATACCAGTGGACTCGCCGGTGGGTGGGGAGGCCGACAGTGTGAGCGGTGAAGGCTGGTGGCCGATGGTGGCACTGCTGGGGTTGGAAAGCCGAACGGGAATCAAGGGGGCTGGTGTCACACGGGCTGGGGGGAAATTAGGGGAAGAAAAAAAGAAAAAGAAAGAAAAAGAGAAAAAGAAGAGAAAAGAAAAAAAGAAAAAGGAAAAAAGAAAAAGAAGGGAAAAGAAATGAAGTCCAACTAGAAAAAAGAGTACAAGGAAATAAATCAAAGTCAACTGAAAAGGCTATAATTCAATATCAATAAAATAAAATATTTAAAACCCAACAATAAACTTATTTAAATTAAGGAGCAATTTAAATATGAAACATGAATTAATATAAAGAAAGCACATCAATTTAAATTCCATAATTTAAAATAAAAAAAATAAAATAATGAAAAACATATTTAATTTAAAACAACATAACCATCAATTATAATAATTTAAGTAATTTTCCAATAAAAATACACGTAAATATGGGGTATCACAAGTATCCCGATTCATTTATTCTCATTTGTGTATGCTTTAAAGGTGGTGATGGCTAGTCTTAATCGTATTATGAGTTCTTTTCTTTAAGGGTCATCTAATGGTAAGCCTACAAGGAGATGGGTGTCTTGGGATAGAGTATGTCGGCAGATTACTGAAGGAGGTATGGGTCTCCATAAAATTGAAGATGTGCAGAAGTCTCTTTTTATGAAGTTTGCTTGGAATCTTTTAACCTAAGATTCAGTTTGGGTACAATTTTTTCGAGCTAAGTATGTCAAAGAGAGGCATATATCTTTGGTTGACCCTTGTAAAGGCTCTCTGTTTTGGAGAAGAATTGTTGAGTTGTTTCCAATGATTATGAGAAACTCTTTGTGGAAGGTCAATGAGGGTAATGTTTCTTTTTGGAGGGACACGTGGTTGAAATCAGGTGTTCTTATGGAATCTTGTGAAATTTCAGATTTACCCTATCTCATTGTAAAGGGGTGTAGAATTCAAAATGGCTGGGATGTGAACTTTCTCAGACAATTGGTGGGGGAGTCAAAGGCTGAAGAAATTTTGGATAGTTTGGGTGAGCATAAGGAAGGAGATTTCTTGATATGGAAGCCGAGCTTGAATGGTATGTTTTCATCTAAAATATCTTGGGATTGTGTACGTGTTAAAGCTCCAAAATCTGAGTGGGCAAATTCGATCTGCGGCTTTGCCTAAGAAGTACTCGATGACTTTATGGAAGACCCTAAATTTTTGTCTGAGTGTGGATGCGCATAAAAGAAGTCTGGGAATTTCCATTGTCTCAAGATGTGAATGTTGTGCCCAAGGCGAGTTCGAAGACCAAGATCATATTCTTGCCATAGGTTCTATAGCTGTGGAAATTTGGCGTAGAGCTTCTCTTAGTTTAGGAATGCCGTTTGATTCAACTAGACCTTGGAAAGCAAAGATGGATCTTTGGTTCCGACGTGCCTCTCAATCTTCTCAAAGAGGTACGCTACTCGAACTAGTTCCTATTATTCTTACTTGGTCTCTTCGGGTGTGGCGTTGTATTGCTTGTATGGAGGGGAAAAAAGTTTCAGTTATGTCCTTGTGGAATGCGATTAAAGTAGCAATCTCTTGCGTAGGAGTCCGTATGAAGGCTAGTAAAATTTTAAAGAAGGATGATGCCAAAGTTTTAGATGATTTCTCTATCCCAGTAAAATATCTTATTACTAAAGAAGTTTGTTTGGTTAAATGGTAAAAACCAAATAGAGGGTGGTTTAAATTGAATGTTGATGGCAGTTCCTTAGGGAATCCAGGTTGTATAAGGGCAAGTAGCATTATACGAAATGATCAGGGCTATTTAACAGCAGCTTTTGCCAACGAGTTGTCTCACGGCTCGAATAATGAAGCGGCACTTCTGGCCCTCTATTATGGGCTAAAGCTTTGTTTTGATTTGGATGAGATAGAGTTGAGATTGAGCTAGATTCTTTACTTGTAGTCAGTTGGTTGGAAAAAAGGTCGATGCAGTATATGGTATCTTGAAGATTTTTGGGAGAAGATTCTTGCTTTCATTTCATGTTTGCAAGTCAACATAAGCCATGTCTATAGAGAAGGAAATGCAGGTGCTGATTTTCTAGCTTGCTTGGCGTCAGCTCATCAAGTTGAAGGGGCTTACAAGATTTGGTACCAATATAGTGATCTTCCACATAAGTTGAAAGGTATTTGTTGTCCAAATAACTAACACAAGAGGGGGGGTGAATTGAGTGATATTATAAAAATTAACATTTATAAATCAAATACACAATATAAAATATAAACAGAATATAAAGCAGCAAGAAATGTAAAGAGTAGGGTAAGAAAAAGCAAACTCAGTATTTTTACGAGGTTCAGCCCCACTGCCTACATTCTCGTCTCAAGCTACTTCTTGAGAATCCCAAATTTACTAGTAAATCTCTTTTAGGTGGAGATAGAAACCTATTACACATTTGAGCAGCACCGCTCCAAAGAATCCGTGTAGAACATCCTTTACACTTCCAATCACCTCACACTTGGTGATTCAACTGTTCTCTGTGTAAGATACTTTCTACATACACAGGGGTTATATTCACCCTCTTACTGATGTAAGAGTTAATAGTGGGTAGACTATCAAAGTACACTCCTCAATGAGTGAGATAGAAACAATATAGCGCAACCTATATGTCTCTAAAAAAGAACAAGAATGAAGACTCAAAACTTTAGAAAAGAGAGAATGAGAGCTTTGAAAGAATGATGCAAAACTTAGCAATAGATGTGTAAGCTCTTGTTGTTATTTTTTCAAAACTCAAGTGAGCTATTTATAGGCAAATGAGTCTTTAATTTCAAATTTGAAAAGATTCACATGTCAAATAAGAGTACTGTTCACTTTTCAAAAAATTCAAATAAAAGCATTTCCTTTTTGCATTTGTCAAAGACAACTCCATTTATTTTTCAAAGAAATTAAATCAAATATTTTGCTTTTTATACATGACAAAATGAGCATGATTTATTTTTTAAACTAAATCATCTTCTTTTTGCATATGTCAAAAAAACACACAACCGCCCTTCAAGATTTTCAAACAAAATCATCTACCTTTTACATTTGTCAAAAAAACACACAACCACCCTTCAAGACTTTCAAACAAAATATGCACATGTCAAATATGATAATCAATCATCTTACAAATTCTAATATTTTTATATAAAAAATATAATTTTCGAAATTATATTGTTTGATGATGTGATACATATATAAAAAACATAATTTTCAAAACTAAGACATTTAAAAATGTCTTGCATATGTAAAAAAAAAAAATTATGTTTTATAAAAAAAAAAAAAGAGTAACTTGGAGCTTTAATCCAATTTTGAATTATCAAGAGATGTACAAAATAATTTATGAGATTCATTTGTAGACTTGTTCTTTTATACTTGATGTGCGCCTCACTCTATTGCGTAAATAATTTGAGCTTGAGACTTGAATTTATTTGTTATCATCAAAATCTACACGTAGATACGAAAGAAGAAGGACACGTGACATTTGGAGACAATTTAAAAGGGAAGATCGTGAGAATATGTAAAGTTGGTAATAAGTCTTCTCTCATAATTGAAAATGTTCTACTTGTTGAAGGTCTAAAATATAATCTTTTAAGTATAAATCAATTATATGATAAAAGATTTACAGTTATCTTAAAAAAGGATAAGTGCATTATTTTGAATAATCATGATTGCAATATTTGTTTTATTACTTTTAGAAATAATAATGTTTACACAATTGAATATGAAGAAATTGCCTCACAAGATATTATTTGTTTATCAGCTCAATATAAAAATAGTTGGTTATGGCATAGAAGGTTAGGTCATGCAAACATGAAACTTATTTCCAAACTTTCAAAAAATGATCTTGTGAGAGATTTGCCAAAAACAAACTTTTTTAAAGACAAAATTTGTGATCTATGCCAATTTGGTAAATAAGCAAAAACTTCTTTCAAAATCAAGAAACATATTTCCACTACTAGACTTTTGCAACTAATACACATGGACTTTTTTGGACCAAACAAAGTTGCGAGGCTGGGAGGAAAATATTATGCATTTGTTATTGTTGATAATTTCTCTAGATATACTTGGGTCATCTTTCTCACTCATAAAGATGAGGAACTGATTACGCCCAAAGAATAACGCGGTCATTTGCAGTATAGTTTTGGGGTGTCGATTCCATAGAGAGATGGATTGAGAAATTAAAGAACAGTAATGAAATTAACAAAAAGATTAAATGAGTGTGATAAGTAAATTTTAGAGTGTGATGTAAATTAAAACTAAATGAGTAATTTGAAAAATATAAAAATGAGACGAAAAGTAGAGCGTAGGGAATTCCTTGTATATTTGTGGTATTCAAATTTATTCTTAATTCATTGATAACTCAATTAAGAATTCTATGTCCAAATTCTTAATCGGAAGATATAACATTAATAATCAAAATTTAAATCAAATATAACTCTTTGAAAAATTATTCTTCGCTCTTAACTCTCATAAATTGTTATCGACATTGAGAAAATCTAACGACGACAATATACCCAAGAGGCGATATTGCAGCAGAGAATTAAATCAATATAGACAATCAATTGCTCCAAACATAATTATAGAACTAATTCACTCAATAGAAAAAGCATGACTGAATCTATAAACGAAATAGATTCTATAATTATTTGAAGACGAAAAAACATCACAAATAAATTGAGAATAATAGAACAAAAGAGTTTTAATATTTAAAAACCAAATACATGAATCAAAAATAAATTACAAATACCATCACACACACAAGTTCATCCCTAGCCCTCCTTGAGAATTTAGTTACACATATTGAAAATATGCAACAAAAATTCTCCAAGGGATAATATGGAAGAGCCAACCATTATTTTCTTCTCTCTTCTTTGGTTTTTCTTTTCTTTTCTCAAGCTCTCAAAATAATGGCTCTTCCAAAGCATCTTCCCACACTAAGCATTGTCTTAGAACACACACCCCTCCCTTCTATTTATAAGCATCCTTCATGCAAGTTGTCATGACAAAATCATCACAATTTCAACTTGTTTTGCCATGTGCCATTCTTGAATCCAAGTGATTTGTGAGTTGTCAATTTGATCATTTGTTTTCTCACCATGCATGAGCTGGATTTTGCTTGTAGGTTGAGTGTTTCAATTTTGCTTCTCTATCTATTAGTTGTCTTGTATGACTTAATATCTTGTGGTCAAATAATTTGTCTACAAGAAACTTGAGTGCACTTCATCTTGCATATGAATTGATCATTGAATTTCCAAGTTGGTGTAGGAGTGCTTGCTGGAAAATATTATGATAACATTTGGATTTGATGCAAGTGGCTGAAAAATATCCAGGAACGTCAAGTGCAGGTGCGTCCACTTGATGGTCGATTTTGTCTTATATTGAGTGGATATCTCTTCAAATATAAAACACAAAAGTTCTAGATATTTCTCTTGCGGTTCTAGATCATCTTGAATCAGCTCAATCTGAGATTGGATGAGAGAGTTATGCCCATATTACGAAAAGATGTCAGAACTTTCTAAAATTCCGCAATTATCTTCATTTGCTCCTAATGTCTCCATTTGTGTCCTAAATCAAAATATAAGAATAATGAGTATAGTTAGGCATCAAATAAGAATAAATTATTAAACATTAAGAGAGGAAAATATGGCATTTTATATTCTCATCAATATATTAAATCATGCTTATATCTATTTCAAGATAAATGACCATTAATTTTAATAACATGAGTTATATTCATTATTTTCTCATTTCTTTTAGTATTTAAATAGAGTATTTAGAGTGCATTTTTGTGCACTCATCACACCCCCCAACTTACTCATTGCTAGTCCCTAGCAATTTTCATGCAAAATGATGAGAAAGACCAAAGAAAATCACACATAGGGGCCATCAAGACACATTTTTCAAATTTACACATCAAAACAATCTTAGAAATTCAATAACCCTTTCACAAGTAATTCAAATATAGCAATCCACAGAGTGTGTATGTGTTCCAAACTATTTTTATCAAATCAGAGGTTTCGACACATGCAACATTAGAATATCTTAAGCAAAAAGGTTCAACTCCATAACTCACGGGTATAGAAGTGTTTCATGTATGGGTTCTCTCTATGGAGTTGACAAATGTGTACATTTACTCTCATGGAAATTTAGCCAATTATATATAAGTAACAAGTAAACATTGATCTTATGATAGGAATACTAACAAATGAGATTTCCACCATTCTTTCCACAAGCATACTTAGGATCGAAAAAATCAACACAAAGGGTTGTAATGTGGCTTAGGTTTTGGGTTGATAAGAAGAAAAAGTGAAGAGGTTTCAAAAACTTCCAAGTATACACAAAAGGGAATCTGTTAAATTTTTCAGTAGGCTATACTTTCCTTTTGATGTACTTTTCAATTTTTTAGATTTTTGACTAAGTATATTTTTCCATCATCTTTTGCCACTGGTGTCTTCGCAATTTGATGAACTTTTTCATGAATAATTTGATGGACACATCTAGCACCAAGCCATTTTTGTCATGGTTTTTTTTTTTTTTTCAAATGATAATTTCACACCTAGTATACACTTGGAAGTAAAATGGTAGGAAAATATAGTGTATAAGCTATACTCCAATGTGGAGAGGTATGGATGAAATAGATATGAAAAGAAAAGGCCATATGTGTATATTGGCTCAAAATTGGCTGCTAGGGATCTATGATGAAAAGGCTCAGCTTGAAAGGCTCAAACGTTAATCCTAAGTTGACTTTCGTCATATCCCAAGTATATCCACCATCTTACCACAAACCATGTAATGATATTCTCAAAAGAAGTGTCAAATTCAACAGATCAATGGATACTTATCACAATTTCTGTATTTGTAAGCTCTCAATTCTCACAAAATTCACATGAATACTTGAGCAAAATAATTCTTTAGTTACATGTGTCAAATCACCATATTACCACAAAGTTTGGAGAAGTGCATAAATGGTTCTGTGGATGCTTTAGTAAAATGATTTAAGATGGGTTTGTTGAATTCACCAAGATGGTTATGAATGAGCATGAGTATCATGTGTGAAAAGATGCCTATGTGAAAAAAATTTGGCAATTTTTTATATATTGATTGAAATATGCCACAGAGTTTAAATAACAGATTTGTATTTCCACCCCCAAACTTAAATGAAACATTGTCCTCAATGTTCAATAATCAAAATTGGATGGGGAGTAACTAAAAAGGGTAGGATACACCTGATGTGTGATGTAGATAGCTCGCTAAGCGTCAAAAGTAGTGATATGAAATGACAAAATGATACTATCCTGCAAACAAAAATAAAGAAAACAGTAGTAAATTAAAATAAAACAAAACAAATAAGATGATAATAATAATAATGATGATGATGATGATAATAATTATAATAATAATAATAATTATTGTTGCATGCTGTGGTCAAAGTTGGTAGACCAAGTTTACAACCGGACTATCTTCCACTCATAGAACTGTTCCTCCTGGGTCAAAAATGAAACGCTTATTTGCCCAATAAACTCGGTGCTCAAACTTCACAGGTAGGTGGCAAGGTTTAAGATTAACTTTGGTTACTTGCCCACTTGAAGGAATCTGTTTTTCATTTTTCTCAAGAAACTCCTCAAATTTCGGTTGCCAAGCCCGTGTGCTATAATCTTGAGTATTGTCAAAAATTGCACAAATATTAGCTACATCAGATGAATCACTGATAGGATTATACTCAAAATCAACAATAAAATTCTCAAGGGGATCAGAATCATGAGTTGTGAAAACTTCCCTGTCTATGAGTAAGTCAATCATATATATTTTCTGGCACTCGTGATTCTTCACAGTTTCTTGCGCCATATGTTGACCATGAGGTACAGACTGAGTTTGAGAAGGGAGCTTACCTTGCTCATTTACACTCAAGAAACTCATTATTTTAGACACCTGGCTCTTTATCTTCTTTTGTTCTTCAACAACCTGCATAATTAAAGACTCAAATTTTTGGTTAGTCTTACCCTGTACTTCAATAAATACATGCAAAGTGTCTTCTGAAGAATTTCTAAAAGATTGAGGTGTATGGTATGGTGCAGGATATGATCTAGAAGGTTGTGCAAGCTGTTGGTTTTCAGACTTCCAGCTGAAGTTTGGGTGATTACGCCATCCTCTCATGTTAGCATGTGTAGGACAGTCTTGGGCATCATGATCTACCCCACCACAGACAACACATGGTTCAAAAGAGTCTGCATGATTAGTCATGTGTGTTGGCTTTGAGTTTTTCGTTTTCAATAACTCTAATTCTCTGGTGAGCATTTCAACCTTAACCTTAAGGTTATCCTCTTCCCTTAGATGGTAAATACCACCACTCGGGTTTTCTGTAGGTCGTGACCTGTTTGTGCTATCAGTAGCACTAGGTCCAGTCCAAGTATGAGCTTTTTCAGCAAGCTCATTGAGGTACTCTATGGCCTCATCAGGATTTTTCTGTAAAAATTCTCCATTGCACATCATTTCCACGAATTGACGTTCCCTCGGCATAAGCCCTTCATAGAAATAACTCACTAAGCGCCAATTCTCATATCCATGGTGGGGACACATACTCAGTAATTCTTTAAATCTTTCCCAAGACTGGTACAAAGTCTCACTATCCTTTTGTACAAAGGTAGAGATTTGTCTTTTTAAAGCATTGGTCTTATGTTGGGGAAAGTATTTATTGAAAAACACTTGAGTCATCTCACTCAATGTTCCAATAGACCGTGGTCTTAGTGAGTACAACCAACTCTTAGCTTTATCTTTCAAAGAAAAAGGAAAGAACTTTAGTCTTACCGTGTCGTCAGTGGTATTTTGACTGTGGAATGTTGCAACTACTTCCTCAAATTCCCTAATATGAACATAGGGGTTTTCATTTTCTAGACCATGGAAAGTCGAAAGTAATTGTATCATTCCTGTTTTGAAATCTACATGACAAACATTAGGTCAGAACATAATACAGGATGGTGTGGCTGTTCGTGCGGGATGAAGATAATCTTGGAGGGTTCTAACATGTTGGTCCACGTGTTCACTCATCGCGTCAGAATTGGAAGAATTATCAAACAAGCGATTAGAAAAATTAGATTCTGAATCTGATTCTAGCACGGGTCTACTAGCAAACCGTCCAAAAGCGTCTCTGTACCTGCGCATGCAAAGTAAAGAAAAGCGTAATACTGAAAAAAAATAATTACGAAAAGAAAAGTAAAATAAAATAAAGATGCAGAAAGCTAAAAAGAAAATGAACGAGGCTACCGCTCTTTTTTTTTTCAAACTACTAAAAAAAACTACAAATTCTTCTACTGTCTCCCCGGCAACGGCGCCAAAATTTGATTACGCCCAAAGAATAACGCGGTCGTTTGCAGTATAGCTTTGGGGTGTCGATTCCACAGGGAGATGGATTGAGAAATTAAAGAACAGTAATGAAATTAACAAAAAGATTAAATGAGTGTGATAAGTAAATTTTAGAGTGTGATGTAAATTAAAACTAAATGAGTAATTTGAAAAATATAAAAATGAGACGAAAAGTAGAGCGTAGGGAATTCCTTGTGTATTTGTGGTATTCAAATTTATTCTTAATTCATTGATAACTCAATTAAGAATTCTATGTCCAAATTCTTAATCGGAAGATATAACATTAATAATCAAAATTTAAATCAAATATAACTCTTTGAAAAATTATTATTCGCCCTTAACTCTCATAAATTGTTATCGACATTGAGAAAATCCAACGACGACAATATACCCAAGAGGCGATATTGCAGCAGAGAATTAAATCAATATAGACAATCAATTGCTCCAAACATAATTATAGAACTAATTCACTCAATAGAAAAAGCATGACTGAATCTATAAACGAAATAGATTCTATAATTATTTGAAGACGAAAAAATATCACAAATAAATTGAGAATAATAGAACAAAAGAGTTTTAATATTTAAAAACCAAATACATGAATCAAAAATAAATTACAAATACCATCACACACACAAGTTCATCCCTAGCCCTCCTTGAGAATTTAGTTACACATATTGAAAATATGCAACAAAAATTCTCCAAGGGATAATATGGAAGAGCCAACCATTATTTTCTTCTCTCTTCTTTGGTTTTTTTTTCTTTTCTCAAGCTCTCAAAATAATGGCTCTTCCAAAGCATCCTCCCACACTAAGCATTGTCTTAGAACACACACCCCTCCCTTCTATTTATAAGCATCCTTCATGCAAGTTGTCATGACAAAATCATCACAATTTCAACTTGTTTTGCCATGTGCCATTCTTGAATCCAAGTGATTTGTGAGTTGTCAATTTGATCATTTGTTTTCCCACCATGCATGAGCTGGATTTTGCTTGTAGGTTGAGTATTTCAATTTTGCTTCTCTATCTATTAGTTGTATTGTATGACTTAATATCTTGTGGTCAAATAATTTGTCTACAAGAAACTTGAGTGCACTTCATCTTGCATATGAATTGATCATTGAATTTCCAAGTTGGTGTAGGAGTGCTTGCTGGAAAATATTATGATAACATTTGGATTTGATGCAAGTGGCTGAAAAATATCCAGGAACGTCAAGTGCAGGTGTGTCCACTTGATGGTCGATTTTGTCTTATATTGAGTGGATATCTCTTCAAACATAAAACACAAAAGTTCTAGATATTTCTCTTGCGGTTCTAGATCATCTTGAATCATCTCAATCGGAGATTGGATGAGAGAGTTATGCCCATATTACGAAAAGATGTCAGAACTGTCTAAAATTCCGCAATTATCTTCATTTGCTCCTAATGTCTCCATTTGTGTCCTAAATCAAAATATAAGAATAATGAGTATAGTTAGGCATCAAATAAGAATAAATTATTAAACATTAAGAGAGGAAAATATGGCATTTTATATTCTCATCAATATATTAAATCATGCTTATATCTATTTCAAGATAAATGACCATTAATTTTAATAACATGAGTTATATTCATTATTTTCTCATTTCTTTTAGTATTTAAATAGAGTATTTAGAGTGCATTTTTGTGCACTCATCAGGAACATAATGCCTTTACCAAGTTATGCAAGAGAATTCAAAATGAAAAGGGCCATACTATTTCAAACATCCGAAGTGACATGGAGAAAGAGTTTGTCAATAAAGATATTAAGTCTTCTTGTGATGAAAATGGTTTTCTACATAATTTATCTGCTCCTCTAACTCCTCAACAAAATGAGGTAGTAGAGAATAAAAATAGATCTTTTCAAGAAATGGTAAAAATAATACTTAATGAAAATAATTTACCTAGTTATTTTTGGGCCAAAGCGGTAAGTACTGCATGTTATGTTATAAATAGAGTTATGTTAAGGTTTAAATTAGATAAAAACCCCTTTATGAGCTTTGGAATGAGAAAAAGTCCAACATTGGTTACTTTCATGTATTTGAATATAAATGTTTTATACTCAATGACAGAGATAATTTAGGAAAGTTTGATGTAAAATCTGATGAAGGTATCTTTCTTGGATATTCAACAAATAGTAAAACTTATAGAGTATTCAATAAAAAGATTTTGACTGTACAAGAATCTATGCATGTAATATTGATGAATCTAACCCTCTACTCTTCAAGAGATCTATTGATGAAGAATCAGAAGGTAGAAATAACACAAATAGTCTCAATCTCGACAAAGAGAATACAATAGAAGAAGTCCAACATGGAAATATCAGGAAAGATCATCAAGATTTAGTATAAGATGTAACCAAACAGTGGAAACATGTGAAAGATCACCTAGTGAAACAAATTCTAGGAGAACCTTCACGAGGTGTAAGTACTCGATCATCTCTTAGAAATATTTGTAATCACACAGTTTTTTTTTAATCTCAAATCGAACCCAAAAATATTGATGAAGCACTTATTGATGAATCATGGATTCTAACTATGCAAGAAGAGCTAAATCAATTTGAAAGAAATAATGTATGGACACTTGTTTCTAGACCCAAAAATCATGCTGTTATTGGAACAAAATAGGTTTTTAGAAATAAGAAAGATGAGTCTAGAATCATCACTAGAAACAAGGCTCGACTTGTAGCTTAAAGTTTCAATCAAGAGGAAGGAATCGATTATGATGAATCGTATGCACCTGTCGCAAGATTAGAAGCTATTCGAATGTTACTTACATATGCATGTTATAAAAATTTCAAACTTTTTCAAATGGATGTTAAAAGTGTTTTCTTAAATGGTTTTATAAATGAAGAGGTATATGTTGAGCAACCTCCAGGTTTTGAAAATCATATTTATTCTAATCATGTTTTTAAGCTTGCAAAAGTATTATATGGACTCAAACAAGTTTCTAGAGATTGATATGAGAGGTTTAGTGGTTTCTTGATTGAAAAACATTTTTCAAGAGTAAAGATCGAAACAACTCTTTTCATCAAATATGAACAGGATGATATACTTCTAGTTCAAATTTATTTTCATGATATAATATATGATGCTACTAATAAAAATATGTGTCAAGATTTTGCTAAGAGCATGCAGGAATAATTTGAAATGAGCATGATAGGAGAACTTAATTTATTTCTTGAATTGCAAATCAAGCAAGTAAAAAGTGGAACATTTATTAATCAGTCAAAATATATTAAAGAGTTACTCAAAAAGTTTGAGATGGAAGGTGCGAAGGTAATTAGAACACTAATGAATCCAACTACCAAACTTGATAAAGATGAAAGTGGTAAGTCAGTTGACTCAAAGGTATATCGAGGTATGATTAGTAATTTATTATATTTGACAACTAGTAGACCTAATATTATGTTCAGTGTATGTTTATGCGCAGGTTTTCAATCATCTCCAAAGCAATCTCATTTGACTGCAGTCAAGCGTATTTTTAGATATTTTACCGGTACCATTGATCTAGGGTTATGGTATCCTAAACACACTTCATTTGATCTTATTAGTTATTCAGATGCGGATTATGCTGGTTACAAAGTTGATCGAAAAAGTACTAGTGGAACATGTCATTTTTTAGGTCATGCACTTGTTTGATGGTTTAGTAAAAAGTAAAATTCTATTGCATTATCTACTACTGAGGTAGGTAGTTGTTGTGCTCAAGTTTTTTATATTAAGCAATAACTTGAGAATTTTAAACTTATGTACAATCATATTCTTATTAAATACGATAATACTATTGTTATAAATTTTTCAAAGAATCCAATACAACATTCTAGGACCAAACATATTGAAATTATATATCATTTTCTTAGAAATCATGTGCAGAAATATGATATTATACTAGAATTCACAAGTACACACGATCAATTGGCAGACATTTTCACAAAACCCCTACTAGAAGATAGACTATGCATGATTAGAAGAGAAATATGAATGATGCATGCAATGAATATCTGCTAGATATTTTTATTCTATTATCTCAAATGACCTACAGAAACTTGAGACGTTTAGCCTTATCATTCGAATGCAATATGCTCCTCATAGATCATCATGCCATCCTTATTTAAAGGATTAGGCAATCGAAATGAAGAGGCAAACAATGATTTTAAATCCTTATTCTGTTGTTTTAAGTTTACTATTTTTCTGTTAGACTCTTGAACAAGTCGTTGAAGAACATCGATCTTCTCATTAAGTTTCTCTATCTCGCGGGTTTTGGACTACAATTGAACGGAAAAAGAAACAATGGAAGATGAGTATCGAGTCTCGAGACCCACAAACTCTTAAATGGCGTCATGATCTGATTTATTAGCCAAATCAGTCTCTTGCTGCTTCATGACACCTACGACAAATACAGAAATAGATTGATCACGAGAAGCACTGAAGGAAATTTAAAGAGCCATTAAAATTTTATAAAGTGAGAATGAAGATGAATTATAGCAATGAGAAGAAGATTTGATGCAGATTAGATAAAGTTAATGATTGTTTTTATAAAGATGGAAATAAGTAGAAGACAAGCTGTCATCTCTTCAAATCTTACTTAGTCAAGCTTACAAGATATGCTGGATGCATATAGTCAAAAGTTACTGAACTAAGCTTACAAGATTAATTATAATTGTCCCTGTTTCTCTCGTGAAATGCTGCTATTATCTGTTGATGTTGACTCTGTTCTTGAACTCTCACTTGCTCCGATTCCTCTATTCGAAATTTCAGAACATGAGTTAATTCCATCAAATCTTTATTTTTTTGCTTTAACATCTTATTTTTTCTACCTTTATTTGCAAGATTTTGATGCAGAACAGATATTTGATTGTTAAGTCGATTAACCTCATTTACCCTCGCTAGTAATCTCCGAGACATGGTCGTAACAGAGGCAGCATATTGAGCACTAAGAGTTCTTGATGCTGTAACAATTTCAGAATTAGTTTTACCAGAAAAATGCATCTCTTCTTCTATCATGGTGTTGACAATCTCAGAAGATAAAATGACTGGTTGAGACGGTTCCTAATTCAAATCCGGAAGATTATTAGATGAAATTTTTTCCGCCATTCTATCGTTTTAGATAAACAGATATTTGATCAATAAGCAATGTGAGATTTGTTTTAACAATCGGTGGGTGAAAATGGCCATTTAAATAGAAACCAAAAACTTTCAAATCTCTACGTATCTTATTTGTCAACAACATCAAGTGGATTTGAATCTCCTTTCGTACTGAATTGCCAGAACTAGACCTCAAACTTTTGCAGGTTTTGTCGGACACGCATGGTTCCGCACCGAATTGCCAGAGTTAGACCTTCAACTTTTGCAGGTTTTGTCAGACACGCGTGGTTTCGCACCGAATTCTCTACACTCTCTACTAACGTGCCATTTTATATGTCTATTGGTTATTATAGGAAGATGTCTTATTAAGCTAATTATGATTCATTTTTAATGATGCCAAAAGGAGGAAATATTTTAGACGTAAATATTTAGATTTTTAACTCTGTTATATATACTGAAATTATGTTTATCTATTGCTTGAAAAACTAACGCATATTCTCAGGGAGAGTTTAAGCATCACTGCAAGTCTCAAAATTCTACTAAATATTTTTCATCATTAAAAAGGAGGAGATTGTTGAATCCAGATTTTAAATTTCGTATCTACGTGTAGATTTTGATGATAACAGTATTTTAAGAGTTGATAAAGTAGGCTTACCTTCTTTAAGAAACTAGGTTTGTTTGTCTTTCTTCATGCTTAAGCTTGTTTAGGATTGTTTTCTAGTACTTTTGGTTTAAGATTGTTTAGATGTTTTTTATTTATTTATTGGATTTTGCTTTATTTTATTTGAGCTTGGTTTTTTACACCGGGGTTTGATATTGTTTGTAAACCCCCAAGTGAGTGATGTTACTACGGTATTCTTCTGCCATAAGTGATGACGTTATCAATAAAATTGGGGTAGGATCCTGACTATTTAAAAAAAAAAAAACGGAATTTTGGGCACTCATTTTTGGTTTGTTGCTTTGTAGGGTGTTAGGTGTTTGGAAAGTTGAAATAGAATATGATTTGACTTTAGCGGTGCATTGATTTAGAAATAAGTCATGTAAAGTTTGGTATTTATGGGATTTTTGTGAAGAGCTTCTTAAGGCTCTTCATAATTTTGATTACACGATTTCTCACCAGTTTAGGGAAGGTTACAAAGTGACAAACTTCCTAGCTAAGCAAGAGGAGGAGGGGTTGAATCGTATGTGGGTTTCGAGGAGCTACCCCACCATGTTAGAGGTTTGCTTAGGTTGGATTATCTTGGTTTACCGAGTATAAGGGCTTAATCTAGTTGTTTGGTGGTTTGGTTTTCTATGTTTGTCTTTATTTTTCTTGTTAAAAGTTTCGATCCTCGCGGTAAGTGGAGCTTTCTTTAATATAGTTTGGAGTTGCCGTTCTCCTTTCATGAAAAAAAAAAAAAGGCATTCGAATATAGTCACTGATAAAATTGTAGAAAAAAATCATTTTTCTTAAAATTGTTTTGTTAGAGTTATTTGTGGATAGAATTATAAGATAATACAAATTATAATTTTATGTGTCAAAACTAAGCTTGAACTCATTTGATTAATTAATAAAACAGTACTGTTAGTATATATAAAATATATTTAAATGATAAAGTTTAAATTAAATATATCGATTTTATATACCATATCATAATTAATTAAGCACCATATATATATATACATATATATTATTTTAATTGTTTAGAAGCGTTTTGTCCAGGCTAGCTATATAGCAATAATTCAAGTATACATGCAAATTTAGAATACATGAAAATGAATAAAATTAAAGAGCTTACATGATTAATACGTATAACGTACTTGATTTATTCAACGGTACATCACATGATAAAGCTTAATATATTGTATATATATATATATATATTTATATTAAAACAAGTACGAGAAATGTATGTATATATATATATATATATGTAATATTTTCTTGGTAATTAAGGATAAACCTCGATAATGGACCTTAAACTATAAATTGGTGTAATCTTGTAGTGACTGAAACCAGCCTCCAAGAAGAGCTTTTTGAAATCCTTCTCATCTCTCTCTCTTCCAGAAGCCACAATCATCATCAACATATCAGAGAAGAGCTTTGCTTCAGTCATTTCATGCTCGTCTTTCTTCTCATTTATCACCACATCTATGATTATCACTTTCCCCTCGCCCTTTCCATTCTTTGAAATAGCTTCTCGGCATTTTTTCAGTATCTTCACGCAATGCTCATCGCTCCAACCATGTAAAACCAACTGCACTTTTAGTCATTTCACCATCAGTATATAATAAAAATAAAAATAATGTAAATCATAATAAATATACATCTATTTAATATACTTATTCTGGTAATATATACCGGAAGAAAAAATGGGATATATCAAAAAAGATATATAATCAATTAATTACAATCAAAATGACTATTTACAATTAAAATAATTTATTTTTGTTGTAAATAGTCTTTTTGATTGCTGTTAATTAGTTATATATATTTGTTTTTCTTATAGTTCTCCTACTATTTACAGTACAACCTACGCACATCGTATATATATTTTTTTAATTTTTTTCTTTTTAAATTAATTGAATTTTTCTATTCATTATCGATATATCAAATATTTGATAAAAGAATAAACTCAAAAAAATATATATTAAAAATATTAAAAAAATGTAATGTAAAAGTTGAGAAGGTTGTATGACTTGACTCATATTGGAATATTTGAGGCTATTTTACTCTCGTTCTCGTATTAGAATTGTTTGATCACATGATCAGGATTAATTTCTCAATGATCATAATTTGTCGTTGAAAATTGAATGAGAACAACAATTCAATCTTTCAGATGCGATATTCTATTGTCTATACTTTACAACCTGAGGGACTTGTTGAGCTTTGAAAAGTAAGACAAAGTTGCTGGGGACTATGTTAGGACCAATTAAGGAATTTGTTTCTGAATTATACGGCATAATTACGTCGCGTAGCAAACTTTTCCATGCATTTGTCAACAAGGTTTCGTGTTAGAATTCTTTTACAAATTATTGTGTGGGTCAGATTTTTCTTAATATGTGAAATATTCAATTGAAACAGATGAACAATTATAAAATCAGGATTTGAATTCAAAAGTTTTGCTATGCATTTGTTCTAAATTTTAGAAGATAAATTTAATTATTTCATGAAACATTCTAACATAGGCGTTATATATATAAACTTACAAATATAATTATCTTTAAGTTAAGCTTGACGAAATTAAAGTAAATGCAGGGTTACCACTCCAAATATTGCAAAAAGAAGAGGAAATTTGCAATAGAAGAATAGAGCAGAAAGAGTGTTCGGTATTGGATGGGTTATTCCAATCTATAAAATTTGAAGAATATGTACATTTTTAACTTTTAGCTAATCAATCAACACTTAAAATCTACATATACTTTGACACTCTCCTCTCTTTAGAGGGTGAAGTTATTTTACCTCTATTTATCAGAGGGTCACATTCTCATATAAACCATAAATAAAAATTGAAATTTTTGTAGGCTTTATCACTTTAGAAGTTTAAAGTTAAGACAATACCCGCCATAAATATGTATATGGGTGCTACAGATCATAGTTTGGCTCGTAATATTAGTCTTTCTTATATCTATTTGTCACAACTGAAACTTCAGTTATTATGTAATGCAATACAGTCTTTTTCTAAAAAAAATCTACATTAGATTAGTCATCACATTCTTTATAATAAAAAAATTATTATTTATATTTCTTAATTAATTATTAATTTTTTAATCATTTTTTAATTTTATTTTCATAATCTTCAATAACCTCAAACAATCATATTCATTTTCATTTTCACATTTTCACAATTTATAATATAATAATCTCATATGTACATAGATGATAAAATCTCATATGAAAATAAAATATAATTGAAAATTTTATTTAGACTTGCTATAGTACTTTTTATATTTGGAAGGAAGAATAATATTACTGTGCTCATATTAGGGATGAAAAGAGTTTGACTAATTTAACGTGGAGCAAATGTAGATGATATTAGCTAGATTTGAAGATAAAAGACATTTGACTAATCCAATACCAATGTTCTAAGATATATGTCGCGCCCATGAATGAAATTTGTAGATCAAAATGTAAAGGAAACCCAAGAAATCAACCAGAAAAACTCAAAAAAGACTTATGGAAGGATTAAATGCGCATACCTTAAGTAGAAGAGCATCCGCCGAAGGAATAGACTCAAACATGTCGCCTGCAACATAATTCAAGTTCAAACTGTCTGCTGCCAAATTAGGTACGACGTGTGGAAGGTCCAAAACTGTGCATTTCAAGTGAGGGAATTCCTCAGAAATGATCCTAGCGCATGTTCCTGTACCACCCCCAACATCAACCAACGTATCCAACCCCTCAAAAACTGCCTTGCAGTCCTTAATAATCAAGTTCATCATTCCAGAATCCCTGGCCATTGCCTGATTGAAAAGACTATTGAATTCTGGATTTTGGTCGTTATAGTCCCAGAAACTCATCCCGTGCAGATTCTCAAATGGAGTGAAGGGCTTCTCTCCTCGGAGCCAATTTCCCAAATCATGGCATGGAGTTACTAGAGCAGGGTCAAGCATTGCCAGAACAAAGGGCGATAAGCTGGTTACCTGATCTTTGATGAGGACCCTAGATGAAGGTGTAAGATCATACGCTTCTTCTTCTCCTTCTTCTTGATTTTTGACACGAACTGTTGCGGCGAAGAGGCCGGAGTGCACAAGTAAGCGCATCAGCCGTGGCAAGAAACCAGCTTTTGAAGGATGAATTGGGAGCTTTGAGACCAACTCAGGAAGGGTGATGGGTTGCCCATGATTGTGGATTATGTCCGGGATGCCCAGCTGAACCGCACACTTGAGAGACATTGAACCTATGTAGTTAAATACATGATTATAGAGATGAGATTGAGCCTGAAACTGCTCCCTCGTTCCCTCCCCCTGGGCACGAATTGGATCCATAATTTTGCAGATTCCTTAGCTCTTGATGATTTTAGCCCTTTCTCATACAATGAAAAAGCGAAAGAGAAGTCCCTATCCAAATAAATAAATAAATAAAGTAAACAGAGAAGTCTTCGGGCACGTGCCTTAAACTTCTACCATGAATGCGGCCCGGAGAAAAGGTTTGAATTATCACTCTTGTAGCGGTCGTTCTTCTGATTTGTTCTGGCCTGGAGCAGAGGAACGGCCCGGTTTGTTTTATAAATTGCGTTTCAGTACGTATAATTCATTTTATATTTTTACTTTATCTTGATTATTTATTTTAAATTTTAATTTATTTCAATCACTCATTTTATTACTATTCATAATTCATTTCATCTCATATCTAAATTCAAAAAATTCTTATTTTCAAAAAAATATTTTATCTTATTAATCTATATTATTTAATCATTATATTTTTTTAAATTTTAATATAAAATAATATAAAAAATTAATTTTTTCAAATCTCAATATAAAAATTATATTAAAAATAATTTATTATAATAATAATTTATTAAACTTTTTATTTTAATCTTAATTTATTTCATCTCTTTTCAATTTATTTTTAAAATAAACCATACTTAAAGTACCATTGTGGACGTCATCCTAAGGATAAGCTTGGGAACTGGTCCAAACTATTGTTAATAAATAATCTTTTGTAATGAACGAACGAAATACAGCCACTCCCCTATCCCACCACTAAATTATGTGAATGACCCCATCACTATTATTTTAAATTTTGCATAGTGACTTGTATAGTGACTTGCATAGTAACTTGCATAGTAATTTCAAAGCCTATAAATATGGACTTCAGTTGTAATGAAATTCATAAGAAAATATAGAGAGAGAAAGAAAGTTTCAGTTCTTAAGAGTTCTAGAGGGAATTTCTTATTTCTCTTTTGCAATAGTAGTTTCCTTTCTTTAAGTTTCATAACACGTTATCAGTACGACGGTTCTACCAATTCTGAAGCTAGTGACCTTATTCCTCTGTAAGTTTTTTAATATATTATTTGAAATTTTTGATATATTTTTATTGATGATTATCTGTGTGAATTTATAAATATATTTTCTGAGATACACATTTATTATTTATATGTGTAGAAAATGGCAAATTTTACAAAATTGGAATTTGTTGCTCTTGATATATCTGGAAAAAATTATTTATCCTGGATACTTGATGCTGAAATACATCTTGATGCAATGAACCTGGGAGAAACTATTAAAGAAGGAAATCAAGCATCCCTGCAAGAACGTGCTAAAGCAATGATTTTCTTTCGCCACCATCTTCATGAAGAATTGAAAACTGAATATCTCACAGTAAAAGATCCCTATATTTTGTGGAACAATTTAAGGGAGAGGTATGAACACCAGAAGACTGTCATCCTCCCAAGAGCTCGTTCTCAATGGATGCACCTGAGGTTGCAAGATTTTAAAAGTGTTAGTGAGTATAATTCCGCACTTTTTAAAATAAGTTCAGTATTAAAATTATGCGGTGAGAAAATCACCAATGAAGATATGCTAGAGAAGACTTTTACTACATTTTATGTCTCGAATGTGCTCCTGCAGCAGCAGTATCGAGAGAGAAAGTTCAAGAAATATTCTGAACTTATATCATGTCTTCTAGTAGCTGAGCAGAATAATGAGCTCTTATTAGAAAGCCACCAGTCACGCCCTACTGGCTCAATATCATTCCCTGAAGTGAATGGTAATAGGTTTGCATCATTCCCAGAAGTGAATGGTGCATCCTTTAGAAGAAATCGGAGGCGTGGACGTGGTAGGAGAAATTATAGAAATGTTGGTCCCAGGAATGACAACATTAAAAGGGATTATAATATACCATATCACCAGAACTGGTACAATTCAGAGAGGAGTAAAAATCCTCAGAATAATTTTTCAAAGAAAAGTGAAGAGGTGTGCCATAGATGTAGAATGACTGGACATTGATCACATACCTGTCGTACGGCCAGGCACTTAGCTGATTTATATCAAGTTTCTATTAAAGGAAAGAATAAAGTGCATGAAACAAATTTAGTAGAACCATGAGATGATTTATTAGATTCAGTAGATGTAGACGTTACTCATCTTGATGTATCTGATTTCTTTAATCATCCTGATGGTAGTATTGAACACTTAATTGGAGATGGAAGTGTTCCACTCAATTAATGTATTTTCTTTCTATCAGTAATAAAAGTTTTGTATATTTTGTAGAATCATGGATCACATTGATGAGCTTTTTATCTCTGAGTTGAATGATAAAGATATATGTCTGGCTGACAGTGCTACAACTCACACAATTCTAAAAAAAAAAGAAATATTTTCAAAATCTAACACTAAGTAAAGCCTATGTCCATACCATATCAGGTTCATCGGATTTAATTGAGGGCTCCGGAAGAGCTTATATTGTGTTGCCTAATGGCACCAAATTTTGTATTGATGATGCTCTATTCTCTTCACAATCCAGAAGAAATTTATTGAGTTTCAAAAATATACGTCATAATGATTACCATATTGAAACGACCAATGAAGGCAGTAAAGAACATCTTCTTATTACTAAAACAGTATCGGGCCAGAAGCTCGTATTAGAAAAACTGTCTGCTCTATGTTCTGGATTGTATTATACAAAAATGAGAACAATTGAATCATATGTGGTAATGCACCAGAAGTGCATTGACCCTAAAGTATTTATGACTTGGCATGATCGCCTTGGACATTTGGGTTCTATAATGATGAGACGAATTATTGAAAATTCGCATGGGCATCCCTTAAAGAATCAAAAGATATTTCTACCCAATGAATCTCCGTGCTCTGCATGTTCTCAAGGTAAGTTAATTATTAGACTATCTCCCTCAAAAGTCATTGTTGAATCTCCATCCTTTTTACAAAGGATTCACGGAGATATATGTGGGCCTATTCATCCATCAAGTAGATCATTTAAATATTTTATGATTCTAATTGATGCATCTAGTCAATGATTACATGTTTGTCTTCTTTCCACTAGAAATGTTACATTTGCTAGACTTCTTGCTCAGATAATTAAACTACGAGCACAATTTCCTAAGTATCCGATTAAGACCATTCGATTGGATAATGCAGGTGAATTTTCATCTCAAGCTTTTGATGATTATTGCATGTCAATAGGAATAGATGTTGAACATCCTGTTGCTCATACACACACACAAAACGGTTTAGCTGAGTCTTTGATAAAAAAGCTTCAACTAATCGCTAGACCTTTACTTATGAAATCAAGACTACCTATTTCTGTTTGGGGACATGCTATACTTCATGCAGCATCTCTAATTCGCATTAGACCATCTGCATATCATAAATATTCTCCATTACAGCTTGCATTTGGTCAACAACCAAATATTTCTCATCTTCGTACTTTTGGATGTGCTGTATATGTTCCAATTGCACCTCCACAACGTACAAAAATGGGCTCTCAACGTAGACTTGGGATATATGTTGGTTTTGATTCTCCATCCATTATTAGATACCTTGAACCCCTTACAGGGGATATATTTAAAGCACATTTTGAGGATTGTCATTTTGACGAATCAAATTTTCCGTTAATGGGTAAAGAAAAGTCGGTGCCTGAAGCACGACAAGATATTACCTGGGATAATAAGACCCTGTCTCATTTTGATCCTCCTACAAATGAATGTAAACGGGAAGTTCAAAGGATTATTCATTTGTAAAATGTTGCAAATCAGTTACCGGATGTATTTACTGACACTAAAGGTGTAGTAAAATCTTATATTCCTGCTGTTAATACTCCAGCTAGGATTGAAGTCTCTGAAGGACAAATTGTCAAAGCAGCAATAGGTGAATCTAAAATACGCCTGAAACGTGGAATACCTATTGGTGCAAAAGACAAAATTTCCAGAAGGAAAAGAATACAAAATGAATTTGGTGTTCCTGAAGAACACGTACCCACAATACATGCCACAAATATAATTGGTGCTCCTAAAGAGTTTAAATCTTCTATTCCAGAACCTCCTGAAGAGGAAACTCTTGAAGAGTATAAATCTCCTAAAAAGGGATCTCCTGAAGAGGTGTGTCATGAAATGTTTTCCCCTGAAGAGGAACAGGTACCTGAAAATAATGTGATCTCAATACATTTCATGAAAACTGGAGAAATTCTGGATAGAAATAAAACTGTTGTCGACAATATATTTTCATATAAAATAGCCTTTGATATTATCAGAAGTAATGAAGAAAGTGAGCCAAAAAGTGTCGAAGAATGTTGACGTAGAAATGATTGGCCAAAATGGAAAACAGCTATTGAAGCTGAATTAAATTCCCTAACAAAACGAGAAGTATTTGGACCTGTTGTCCAAACACCAAAGGGTGTGATGTCTGTTGGATATAAATGGGTATTTGTACGAAAACGTAATGAGAAAAATGAAATTGTGCGATACAAAGCACGGCTTGTTGCACAAGATTTCCTGCAGAAACCCGGGATTGATTATGAAGAAACATACTCTCCCGTTATGGATGCAATCACATTTAGATTTTTGATTAGTCTGGTTGTTACAAAAGGATTAGAAATGCGGTTGATGGATGTGATCACTACATATTTATATGGATCCTTAGACCATGACATATATATGAAAATCTCTGAAGGATATAAGATGCCTGAAGCATCTACAAGTACATCTAGAAATATGTACTCAATCAGACTACAAAGATCTTTATATGGGTTGAAGCAATCCGGACGCATGTGGTATAATCGCTTAAGCGAATATCTATTGAAAGAAGGATTTAAGAATAATCTTATATGCCCATGTGTTTTTATTAAGAAATCAGAATCTAGATTTGTCATTATTGCGGTTTATGTTGATGATTTAAATATTGTGGGAACTTCTGAAGAGATCTCAAAAACCGCTATATATTTAAAGAATGAATTTGAAATGAAGGATCTTGGCAAAACAAAACTTTGTCTCGTCCTGCAGCTTGAGCACTTGCCAAATGGAATTTTTATTCATCATTCCATGTATACTGAGAAAGTCCTAAAGCATTTTTATATGGACAAATCTCATCCCCTGAGTACTCCAATGATTGTTCGAACACTTGATGTGAAGAAAGATCCATTCCGTCCTTGTGATGATGATGAAGAAATTCTTGGTCCTAAAGTACCATATCTCAGTGCAATTGGAGTTTTGATGTATCTTTCAAATTGCACTCGACCAGATATTACATTCTCAGTTAATCTGCTTGCAAGATATAGTTCTGCACCAACTCGAAGGCATTGGAATGGTATTAAACATGTCCTTCGTTACCTTCATGGTACGGTTGATATGAGATTATTTTATCAACGTAATTCAAGTCCAGAATTGATTGGGTATGCAGATGCAGGTTATCTTTCAGACCCACACAGAGGTAGATCTCAAACTGGATATTTATTTACTTATGGAGATACTGCCATATCATGGAGATCTGTTAAGCAGACACTATCTGCTACCTCTTCAAATCACTCAGAGATCATTGCTATTCATGAAGCAAGTCGAGAGTGTATTTGGTTGAGATCAGTTATTCAACATATCCAGGAAAAGTGTGGACTTCCCATGATCAATAATAGCCCAACAATCTTATATGAAGATAATACTGCTTGTATCACTCAAATCAGAGGAGGATATATCAAAGGTGACAGAACCAAACATATTTCACCGAAATTCTTTTATACTCATAAACTTCAAGAAAAAGGTGAAATTGATGTGAAGCAGATACAATCTAGTGATAATCTGGCAGATTTATTCACAAAGGCGTTACCAACTTCCTCATTCAAGAAGATTGTGCATAACATTGGAATGCGAAGACTCAAAGATCTTTTATCATGTACTTTTCAGGGGGAGTAAATGTGCTGATTGTACTCTTTTTCCTTCGCTGAGGTTTTGTCCCACTGGGTTTTCCTCTGCAAGGTTTTAATGAGGCAATCTTAAAGCACTTGTGGATACATAAGAAGACTGTACTCTTTTTCCTTCGCCATTGGTTTTTCTTCCCACTGGGTTTTTACTTGGCAAGGTTTTAATGAGGCAGATTCCTTATTGGCGGTCATTCAAGGGGGAGTGTAATGAACGAACGAAATACAGCCGCCCCCTATCCCACCACTAAATTATGTGAATGACCCCACCACTATTATTTTAAATTTTGCATAGTGACTTGCATAGTGACTTGCATAGTAACTTGCATAGTAATTTCAAAGCCTATAAATATGGGCTTCAGTTGTAATGAAATTCATAAGAAAATATAGAGAGAAAAAGAAAGTTTCAGTTCTTAAGAGTTCTAGAGAGAATTTCTTATTTCTCTTTTGCAATAGTAGTTTCCTTTCTTTAAGTTTCATAACATCTTTATTATTAACATTTTTGTTTTGTTTAAGATATCATTATCAACGTTTTACTATGGAACTTCCAAATACCTCCATCTATGCTGAACTTCTACAGTGAGAAAATTCACCCACCTTATTTGAATAATGATGTATAATTATGAATTTCTATGTACAAGACTAAGGATTTCTATGTACAAGATTATGGATTGTTTTCTTTCCTGTTTGAGAAAGACTTGTAGCATGTTTACTTTGACATTCAAGTGGGTGACCGAAAAATAGGAGTTTAACCAATTCGGTTTAATCGAATTTTAAACATATTTTAGAATCGAATAAATATATACCGATTTTAAACGTTGAAAAACTGATACCGTTTGGTTATACTATTAAATCGATACTTTCAATTTTGTCGATTTCGATCTTATCGATTTTGATCTAATTCCATATAAATTTTTTGATATTTTATATTGTATATATGTTTTGTTTTTTCTAGACGATCAAAAAACAAAGAAATAGTTAATATTTTCAAAATAATTACTTATTTACAAATTATCATCTCAATTCATCCTATTTCATTAGATTCGAAATATGATATAGTTTCGAAAGATGAACGGGGAACAGTTTTAATAATATTTCATTCTTAAACAAAATTCCATTTTTTGACTTATTTTATTTTGTTTGTGACTGGAACAAGGAGATACGTTACACCACGATTTTGAATCAAAAGAGAGATTTCAAGAAATTACGAATATGTTAACTCCATCAATAATCGAGCCGGGATCTAGCGTGTCATAAGGGATTTACCCTTTTTATTGATTCCTGTAGATTGGATAAAAAAAATTCTTGAATGAGGTATTCAACTTCGGGAATGAACTGAAAAAGAAATATTTATTAATTCTATCTCTTATTTTTTATGAATAAGATGAATCCTTTTATTGGAGGATCGGAAAAAAAATAGATGCTGGCCTCCTATAGGAATGATTTCTAATATATTATAATATGGTGATAATATATTATAGTGTGTTATAATATATATTAGAGTTATATTATGGAGTATATTGTTATATTATAATATATAAATGGTGGTATATGATAGTATATTATAATATATAATGATATAATATTAATATAATAGACTATTGCGATAATATATTGTAATGTATATAGTATTTTAATATCTAACATTATATTAATTAGTACTTCATCATATAATGAAAATTATTTTATATATAATTTTATATAAAAATTATATATAATAAAAAAATCATATAAAAACATTTTATACATTAGAAAAAATTATATATATATATATGAACCGATTTGGTTCGATTTGGTCTAGTGTTCAAAAAAGAAAAACTAGAATAAGAATGATTTTAAAAAAGTAGAACTAATACCGGACCGGACTAAACCTATCAATTTGGTTCAATTCAATCCAATTTACCAATTTATTAATTTTTTTTCAACCCTACCACAAAAAATCCCACACATTTTAAGATTAACATTGATTGCCTTTATTACCTCTTGTTGTTCAATTGTAAAAAGCATCCATTAATAGTATTCATTTTATTGTCTTTTTATTCAAGAGAAACGCTGTTGGCTAGTCTGGCTATTTAGCTGAGAATAGTAGTCCTCCAATCACAACTTGCCACAAAAAAATATACATTATAAGAGAATTAAAATCATCCACACAGATTAACTCCCTCACACCCTTACAGAATCACTTCGCACCAACATTTCGAGTCTCTTCCTCGCTGTCTTTTTCTTCCACCGACAACCATCTCAATCCGACACCGACCAAACTGACTTCCACCTCCACCAACTTAATTTGAATCCTTGCCCATCTCCAAACATATAGTTATGAACAAATCTCACAAAAAATTAAAAAACAATCTAGCCCCTTCATCCCCTCTTGTATGATATTAGCTGTGATTTTGACGCCGCCAACCAAACTGACTTCCATTGCCACCAGGAAACCATAGCCTTGCTTTCCACCAATCCTAACAAAGCACAACCACCATGTCAAAAACCCTAGAATCAAAGACCCATCTGGACGTGAAATTGGAGATGATTTTGTAGACAAGCTGTGTGAAATTGGAGACAAGCTACGTCAAAAACCTTCTTCCTCTTCTTCTTGCTCATGTCGAAATAATTATTACCAAATTGATTTTCACAGAGAATTCTTTAGAAAAAAAATGTCGGAGTAGGAAAATAGACAAGGAAGTGGGACTTGTGGATTGGGCATAAATGGAGGATTAGTTTGGGGCAAAGAAATGGGAAGAAGACTTGTAGTTTCAGGGTGAGACCTAGTGGTACCTAGAACACCGGTGTCAACGATAAAATGAGTGGGAGAGGAAAAGAGAGGCGAGACATCGAGGGAGAGAGAGAGAGAGAGAATAGAGACCAGTGAATCTGAGAGGATCAGATTTGTCTCTAAGAATTGTTTTTCTAGATGCGGTTTCATTGTATTTATAGTGAAATATGTAGATGGCATTAAGTTGTTGGAGGGATATTTTTCTTTAAAAATAAGCCCAACCGCTTATCAGGTATTCTCTTTATTCAATTGCCCATGTCAAGCCTTTATAAAAAAAAAACTACGTTCGGTTTAGGAATTATATGATTATTTTAAAAGGTGGCATTCGTATAGGGTCTCTTTTCATTCTATTATGCTGTTGTTTTCTTTCATGTCAGGGAATGCATAGACATTTTTTTAAAATATTTTTTTAGAATATTTTTAGCTAAAAATTAAGTGTGTTTTTAGTAGAGTTTTAGACTCAACCTCTTGTACGGATGGGGATCAAAGGCATACTGGCCTACATGATTCTTTCAACCCAAGCAATTTTGTCGATGTTCTCAAAACCCATGACCAAGTGTGAGGAAAATTAAGGCTCTCTACAAATACATTCTTTCTCCTCATTAAAACTTTGAATGCTCTATGATTTAGACAACTTATTAATAGAGAGAAATCGGCCTACTTTTCTTTAAGAAAATTTGTGCCACTGGAAGATCTAGCCGTTACGTCCTATAGGTTTTGTAAAGGGGAGGTTGCCTACTTGGTATTTGGGGATTCCTCTTCTTGCGGGATGGTTTACAGTTAGAGTTTTGGAGTCTTTGGTGATGAAATAGTAAAGTTACAGGTTGGAAGCTCAAATTATTTTCAGAAGGGGGGAGGTTGATTCTTTTAAAGCATGTTCTTTCAAGCATGGCTACTCATTTGTTGATTATTCTTGACACTGTGAAACTGGTTGTTTCTAAGTTAAATTCAATCCTATCCATGTTTTTTTTTGGGTGAAGGGCAAGGCAAGGCTAAGAAGAAGTGGATGGCGTGGTTGAAAATGTGTAAGCCAACTTTGGAAGGGGGGATTGGAATAAAGGACTTTTCGAAAGTCAAAAAGTTATCCATATGAAGCTTGCTTGAAGGATTTTGTCTATGGATAATTTGTGGACAAGTTTCTTTAAGGCAAAATATTTGAAAAATAAGCATGTGATATTGACTAAGGCTCAAGCATCCGATTCAAGATTATGGAGATCGATATTAAGGGTGATGCCAGAGGTATTGGAGCATATGCATCTTTGGGTGTGTGATGAAGGTGCTTAATTTTGGTTTGATAAATGACTAAAATGGCCCATTTGTACCTTTATATTCTGATATCATATTGCCCTGGTTGAAGGTTAAGGAATAATGGGTGGAAAATGTATGGGATATGAGGCTACTATAGGGGATGGTTGGTTTTTATAAGATGATGGAAATCATATCAGAGATATTGGCTAGTCAAGACGATATAGACTTAAATTATAATGTTATGGCATCTGAGCCGCAATGGGTGATTCCCTATGACGTGGGTTGGGAGGTGATATGAGTTTACGGTCCTAAGCTAGAAGGGATGTAGTGGATATGGTGTAGTTTGTTACAAAAAAAAAAAATGTCAATGTGTATGTGGAAAACAAGGTTCAATTGTCTTCTAGTGGATACAAGAGTGCAATGTGTCAACGTCCCTTTGGCCTTTCGTTGTGATTGTTATTTCTTGGATAATCTTGAGGATCAAGACCATGTGTTGTGTTCGGGGTGAGGTGGCTCAGGCAATATGGTGGAAGATAGCATAAGTTTTGGGAGCGAGCTGCATTCACATTGCAAGTTGGTGGGGGAGAGTATCTTGTTGATTCTGCTGTGCAAAAAAAAAAAATCCTCATTCAAGGAGAAGCTTATTGGCTTAATACCTTACTTGATTTCGGGGAGGCTGTGAGACATTGCTATGTTGGAATGGAAGCGAAGATGGACTCAGTTGATGTAATGTGAAGGTCGTTTGGTCCAGTTTGGATAATGAGATGAGATAAAATGGTTTTTAATGAAAGTTGAATAAAAATGGTTAGAATATTATTTTTTTAATATTATTATTGTTTTGAGATTTAAAAAAGTTGAATTTTTTATTATATTTTGTGATAGAATTTGAGAAAGTTATAATGATGAGATGGGATGAGATAATCTCATCTCACTCTTGAATCCAAACTAAGAAAGTTCTTGTTGAGGGAAATCTCTCAATCGATGCTATAGTGTGGTGACATTTCCAGCATAGACCAAAGCATTCTTTCCGAGTTGGACACGCCTTTGGGTGTAGCAGTGGCTCGAAGACCTCAAATAATCTATTAGAAGCGACCAATGAATAGGTGTGCTAAACTCAATGTTAATGGTTCTTGTATAGGTTGTGGCCCAGATGATTAACATAGGAAGGAGTGAATTGAGTTATATTAAAAAATTAATAATTATAAATCAAATACACAATATACAATATAAACAAAATATAAAGCATGAAATATAAAGAGTAAGTGTAAGAAAAAGCAAATTCAGTATTTTAACGAGATTCAGCCTCACTGTCTACGTCCTCATCTCAAGCTACTTCCTGAGGATCCCCAAATTTACTATTCAATCTCCTTCTGATGGAAATAGAAACCTATTACACATTTGAGCAACGCCGTTACAAAGAATCCGTGTAAGACACCCTCTATACTTACAATCACTTCACACGTGGTGATTCAATTATTTTCTGTGTAGAACACCTTTTACACATACAAGGGTTATACACACCCTCTTACTAATACAAAAGTTGATAATAGGTAAATTATCATAATACATTCCTTAATGAGTGGAATAAGAATAATAAAGCACAACTTATATTTCTCTCAAAATGAATAAAAATTAAAGCTCAATACTTAGAAAAAATAGAGATAAGGCTTTTTTTTTTTAACGGGGAAGACTTGTATTTCAATAACAGTTACAAAAGATGATCAACACATGGAGGGACATCCTCTATCATGATACTCTCTTCAGAGAGGTTAAAGGCATTTTGAGCCAAACTATGCGCTACAACATTTACATTCCTTGGTACATGAGTGACTGACCAGTCATTAATGCTACCTAAGAGAATCTTGGCATCTCGAATAGTTAGAGCAACAGAGCTCCCATTCTCCTCTTGGTTCTAGTTGGCCTTCACCACAAATAGGGAATCTCCTTCCAAGATCAGTTTTGAAATGAAGCCGAGTTCTAGACACAGGGAGATGGCTCAGAGAGTTGCAACTGCTTCGCCTAGGAAATGGTTTGGATATAGGTATCGGGTGCCTCGCATGGTGGCCATGACACGGCCCTTCTAATCTCTGATAATTACCCCAATTCCAACTTGACAATTGATCTTATCTATGGTGGCATCTCGATTAACCTTAAGATAATGTGCCAGGGGTTTTTCCCAATGTGCGATGGGGTTGGTAGGGTATTTTTTGAAGCCCATACAATGTTTGCTGCTCTTATATATTCGCCAATCATCAATGTTGGTCTGGACCAACTTGGATATCTGCATAGGGGTGAGAAGCTTGTCTTTAAAGATCAGTGTGTTATGTCGTTGCCAAATATATTTGAATGTGAACACTGCTTCATTGATAGCATTAGACGAGTCCATCGAGAGGAGTGATCCAGGACTTTGTGAAAGGGTCCTTCCTAGACAGAGTGCTTTTGGAGACTCTTAGAGCAATTGCTTCATATTTCTTGGGCTGCCTCGCATGTCCAGAGGGTGTACCTAACTGTTTCAGGGTGCATAGAGCATAAGGGGCATTTTGATTCCTCAATTACCTTTTTCTTAACCATATTTGTCCTAGTGGGTAGGATATTCCTTGCTACCTGCCATAAGAAAGTCCTTAGAGAGTGGGGTAAATGGGTTTTCCATAGGGTTTTCCATAGTGCAAGAATTGGTGGGGGAGCAGAAGGTTGGCTATCTTTTTCCGCATGTAGTTCATGCTGGAGATGGTAAGCAGATTTTATAGAGAAGATGCCATCCGTCGTGCACCTCTACACGAGCTTGTCTGGGCTACCATAGGTGCTAAGTGGGACTTTCGAAATTGCCTCGACCTCTACTATGCTGAATGTCACTTTGATTAGGTCTGTCTTCTAGTATTTTTTATACTTGTCTATAAGGATTGATACCTTGGCATCTATGGGTAGTGAGGTGGGGGGTGTTTGCACTTTATAGGAGGAGGGGATGAGAATCCACTTGTCGTGCCAGAGATGAATTGAGGAACCATTGCCTATTCTCCAAAAGAGGCCTGTGAGTAGAATTGGTATGGAAGCGATAATACTTTGCCGGACATAAGAGTTGCCTCTTTTCAATTCTGCATGGAGAAAGTTTGAACATGGAAAGTACTTGGCTTGGAGTACTCTTGTCGCCATCTAGGAAGGGCTTTGAAGTAACCTCTAGCCTTGTTTCGTTAGTAGTGTCAAAGTGAAGTCCTCAAAATCCCTGAACTCGAGCCCAACTTGTTGCTTGGATATCCCTAGCCCTTTCCATCTAACCCAATGCAGTTTTGATCTTTGTTCAACCCATCCCCACCAAAAGGTTTGCATAAGTTTGTTTACATTTTTGAGAATGCATTTGGGGATTTTGAAAATGCCCATGCTATATATTGGGATGGTTTGGATGACTGACTTCAGAAGAACGTCCTTCTTGGTCTGTGAACGGAGTTTAGTTTTCCAGTTGTTTAGCTGAACCTTGATCCTCTCAATGATAGGGTTGGAAGCTTGGGACTGGTGTTTTTCCAACAAAGGAAAGGAGTCCCATATACTTCTCAAAGGGACCCGAAGCTCGAATTTCAATTGCAGACAATATTTCCCATTGGACATTAAGCTTGGTGTTTTGCTGAACAATATTGAGGTCTTCTCTAGATTGAGTCTCTGACCTGAAGCTTGTTCATAAGTTGATAATATGCCATGTAACCTGTTCCATTAAGAAGGTAAAGCTTTGCAAAAAACCAAACTATCATCAGCAAAAAACTAGTGGTTAATAGAAATAGAGCCTCTATTCATTGCCACCTTGAGGAATCCCCACTCAATCCTATCATAGGCCTTACTCATGTTGAGTTTAAGCGCCATAAAAACTCTCTTTTTGTCTTTTCAACCTTGTTTGCATGGAATGGAGCAATTCA
Organism: Platycarya strobilacea; assembly: GCA_036898215.1. NCBI lineage: Eukaryota > Viridiplantae > Streptophyta > Magnoliopsida > Fagales > Juglandaceae > Platycarya > Platycarya strobilacea. The sequence goes on from CM072547.1 coordinate 9,022,143, forward strand.
TAAACCACAATGATATTATATGCGATCAAGTGGCCTGGAATAAATGCACTCTGGGTGGGGGATAATAGTTGAGGAAGGATCATTTTGAGTCTATTTGCAATGACCTTTGCAATGATTTTGTAAAGTACATTGCTGAGGCTAATGGGCCTATAATTTGAAACAAGTCGAGGGGAGCTCTTCTTGGGTATAAATGTTATAAATGTTTGGTTAATGGGAGATAAACCAGCTCTAGAGTTTGGTCTTTTGAGTACTATGTTCACAACATTATCCCTCACTATGTCCCAATGATCATGGTAGAATACGGCTGGAAATCCATTGGGATCAAGGGAGCCTTGAGGGTTCATTTCCATAATTGCCTTTTCTACCTCAACCCTCGAGTAGGTCCTTGTGAGATGTGAATTTGTTGCTTCTGTTACCTAAAGTGACAGTCTTGCTGTATATTTCTCTACTCTCGTAGGGTTGTTAGTAGAGAACAGGTCCTTATAGAATCTTTGGAATTCCCCCCTACCGTCTCAGATGTTGACAGCATCGTTCCATCCTTAGTAGTAATCCTAGCAATTGGATTCTTTTGTTTTTTATGAGAGGCAAATTTGTGGAAATAGGTAGTATTCCGATCCCCCTCAAGAAGCCACATTTGTTTTGCTTTTTGGTGCCAAATTATATCATCTTCTTCCAGACAATTATCAATTTCTGTTTGGAGAGACTTAACTTGCTCATTATGCTGTCCTATGTTCTGGTCTTGCAGTATTCTTAGAGTGGTTCGTTTCTATTTCACTAGATGTTGTTTGCTTCCTTTTGAGCTACAATACCACTCTTTAAGTTGATATTGGCACTTGTCTAAACCTCTTCTAGTGACCTCAGTTTTTTGTCCCTCCTATATAGCACCTTTCCATGCCTTTTTAACCACATCAATACATTCTCTATTCTTGGACCAGGCAGCTTCGAACCTAAAGATTCTGTTGGTGGGATAGAATTCTGTCTTTGTGCGTTGACTCGATACTAGTAGTGGTGCATGGTTCGAGCACTACACTGGGAGTACCGAAATAGAAATGAGAGTGTAAAGGTTCTGCTAGTAGTAGTTACTCAGAGACTGGTCGAGTCTTTCCTTATTGAATTTAGTTCCTAGTCTATTGTTCCACCACGTGAATTTAGATCCTTCATACCCAAGATCCCCTAGATCACAATCCATTAATGCTTGCCAATCTTCCATCTATTTGGGGGGTGTTAGATCAGTCCCGGTTTCCTCCCCTTGGGCAATTATTTTGTTGAAATCTCCTAAACCCAGCCAAGGTGTACCCTATGGAGGTTTAAGTGCCCTTAGGAGACTCCAACTGTCCTTTCTCTTTGCTGCTATGTGTTGCCCATAAACATGAGTGATAATGCCATGTGTTTGGCTATGTTTAGATTTAAACTTCAAAGAAATTTAGCTCAAGGAATAGAAGTTTAATTTAGCAGAGAATTCTTTCCTCCATATGGCTTCTAGGCCTTTGCTTCTACCGAAGTAGTCCACAATGAAGCTATGTGCATAACCCAATTTGTTTCTTAATGGCTCCATTTTCTTTTCTTCGACATTTTGTTTTGAACAGAAAATGAGGTATAGGGATTTGTCTCTCACCAGTTGGTAGAGGTCTTGAACTGTCTGAAGGTTCCCCAACCCCAGACAATTCCAACAGAGGGTTTTCATGGTGACTGGCAAGGCTGTGGAGAGGCTGATTTAGCCTTCTTAGGGCACTTTGGAGACTTGTCATCCAGGCTTGCAAATCTTTTCCTACATCATTTTCTGATTAGTGACTTTTGGGGGGAGGGGATCTCAAAAAGTCTTTCGGAAAGTTTTCCAATCTTCCCTTGGCTCATCTTTTCCAGCTAGAAGATATAGACTTTTTGGTTGGTTTACCAGGTTTCTAACTGATTAAGGGGGAAAAGGGACTGACCTGGTTGGTAGTCTCAGCAGGGAGAATGTCGTAGTCCAAAGTTTTGAGTGTGCCAAGGAGTTTGCTTGCTGCCTGTTTCTCTTTACGTGATGTTTCTTTGACGTATTTCTCCTTACACGTAAGAGGTACATCAAAGCATGCCGAGGATTTCTCATTAGGAAAGGAAAGCATACTTCGAGTGTCGAGTTGGGGAAAGTCACTTGCAACATACCTCAAAGTCTCTTTTTTAGCAGGGATTGTGTGGCTCAGAAGGTTTGTTGCTGATCTCGAGGTTCTCTTCGGGCAGTGTGGTTGTCACTCTTTCCGGAGTCCTGGTCATCGAAATCTTCCGGCCGACCTTTATGTGAATTTCCTCCTCTATTTTTGCTACCGGGGCTGAACTCCATCTTGTTTAGGGGGCCGACTTGCATCCAAGAATTGTATTGCATCTGGCTTTCCTCACGAGTTCTCCCGTCCAAACTAGCTTTAGTGCAACTAGCACTGGTGTGCAAGATGGGTACCGTAATGAAAGCAGAATATGGGAAGGCGCTTGTATTTGAATGACCCCAGTGTTTTGATTCTCCAAAATTGAGGACCTTACCTCTAGTGAAGGCCTTTGTAATGTCAACTTTCACCTTAACTTTGAGGTAGCTTCCCCATGCTTTATCATTTTCATTGACATCCACCTTCACTAATGGCCTCTTCTAATCTGTTTCCTATTTTGTAGTTCATGCCTGCAAAGGGTACATTATGAAGTTGAATCCAGAATTCTTCCTAGGAGAAAACCAGTCCACTGAGGGATGTGTTTGGTTTGCACTCTTTGAGGCACATGAGATCTTTATCCAACAACCATGGTTGACCCATGAGCACCTAGTTTTTCTCTGAGCTAGATTGGAATTCTGCAAGAAACTTGTTCCTGCCAATGACTTTGAACATCAGCCTTCTAGTCGATTCCCTAAGTTTTGCCATAGTAGCCTAAAAAGCTCCCCTATTAACTTCTTTATCTACTACTACCAAGTTTGCAAGACAAAGTTTGCTAACTTACCTGGAGAGGAGAACTTCTTCTTTCAGTATGTGTATTTCTAGTTGTTCTTCTTGGTGAGTTTAAGACTCTCACACAAGTTAGCCAGGTCTTCTTCCATTCGTACACTCTGCTCATTTGCAAACACTAAGAGCATTAATAATGGTCTTGTTAAAATTAAGTTTAAAATGAAGTTCAATTTTACTCTCTTGGCTATAATCCATATGGTTTAACCAAGAGATCCCCATTGATCTAGCTAGATTATAGTCCAAATAATAATATAATATTATATATTTTAATATAAAAAGATGTATACCTTTTTAAAATTTTGCAAATACACTTAATATATAAATTATTAATTTTAGTAAACAATAAATTAATTTTTTAATTTTGCAGATGCACATAATGTATTATTTTGATGTTGGGATTTAAAAATCGTTATTACATCAATTATACTCTTAAATCAATACGTCTAAATGTTGTAATCACTTATAAGAAGACATGAATGATCCCCCTTTATAATTCTGACGATTAAAGTCGAATTTGAATTGGACACACAATTTTTTTTTTCATAAAACTGAATTGAAGTTTTAGTTCAATGCTTTTATTTCAGATCTTAAGTTTATTTGATTACGCCCAAAGAATAACGCGGTCGTTTGCAGTATAGCTTTGGGGTGTCGATTCCACAGGGAGATGGATTGAGAAATTGAAGAACAGTAATGAAATTAACAAAAAGATTAAATGAGTGTGATAAGTAAATTTTAGAGTGTGATGTAAATTAAAACTAAATGAGTAATTTGAAAAATATAAAAATGAGACGAAAAGTAGAGCGTAGGGAATTCCTTGTGTATTTGTGGTATTCAAATTTATTCTTAATTCATTGATAACTCAATTAAGAATTCTATGTCCAAATTCTTAATCGGAAGATATAACATTAATAACCAAAATTTAAATCACATATAACTCTTTGAAAAATCATTCTTCGCGCTTAAATCTCATAAATTGTTATCGATATTGAGAAAATCCAACGAGGACAATATACCTAAGAGGCGATATTGCAGCAGAGAATTAAATCAATATAGATAATCAATTGCTCCAAACATAATTATAGAACTAATTCACTCAATAGAAAAAGCATGACTGAATCCATAAACGAAATAGATTCTATAATTATTTGAAGACAAAAAAACATCACAAATAAATTGAGAATCATAGAACAAAAGAGTTTTAATATTTAAAGACCAAATACATGAATGAAAAATACATTACAAATACCATCACACACATAAGTTCATCCCTAGCCCTCCTTGAGAATTTAGTTACACATATTGAAAATATGCAACAAAAATTCTCCAAGGGATAATATGGAAGAGCCAACCATTATTTTCTTCTCTCTTCTTTGGTTTTTCTTTTCTTTTCTCAAGCTCTCAAAATAATGGCTCTTCCAAAGCATCCTCCCACACTAAGCATTATCTTAGAACACACACTCCTTTCTTCTATTTATAAGCATCCTTCATGCAAGTTGTCATGACAAAATCATCACAATTTCAACTTGTTTTGCCATGTGCCATTCTTGAATCCAAGTGATTTGTGAGTTGTCATTTTGATTATTTGTTTTCCCACCATGCATGAGCTGGATTTTGCTTGTAGGTTGAGTGTTTCAATTTTGCTTCTCTATCTATTAGTTGTCTTGTATGACTTAATATCTTGTGGTCAAATAATTTGTCTACAAGAAACTTGAGTGCACTTCATCTTGCATATGAATTGATCATTGAATTTCCAAGTTGGTGTAGGAGTGCTTGCTGGAAAATATTATGATAACATTTGGATTTGATGCAAGTGGCTGAAAAATATCCAGGAACGTCAAGTGCAGGTGCATCCACTTGATGGTCGCTTTTGTCTTATATTGAGTGGATATCTCTTCAAACATAAAACACAAAAGTTATAGATATTTCTCTTGCGGTTCTAGATCATCTTGAATCAGCTCAATCGGAGATTAGATGAGAGAGTTATGCCCATATTACCAAAAGATGTCAGAATTGTCTAAAATTCCGCAATTATCTTCATTTGCTCCTAATGTCTCCATTTGTGTCCTAAATCAAAATATAAGAATAATGAGTATATTTAGGCATCAAATAAGTATAAAGTATTAAACATTAAGAGAGGAAAATATGGCATTTTATATTCTCATCAATATATTAAATCATGCTTATATCTATTTCAAGATAAATGACCATTAATTTTAATAACATGAGTTATATCCAATATTTTCTCATTTCTTTTAGTATTTAAGTAGAGTATTTAGAGTGCATTTTTGTGCACTCATCATTATTCTATTATTCTATCTTTAGTTTTATAACATGTTATTAGCATGAAATTCTATCAATATTGAAGTTAGTAGTCTTCTACGTCAAGTAAGTTTTTTAATATATTATTTGCAGTCATCGAGATGAATATAAAATGTAATCTTGTTGAATATTACTTGATAAAATTCTACTTTTATTCTGATGATTATGTAAATATATTTTTTAGATTCACATATTTATTTTGGTGATACATATATGTAGAAAATGTTAAATTTTATAAAATTGAAATTTATTACTATTAACACTTCTAGAAAAAACTGATTTATTTTAGATCCTTGATAAGATCCATTTGTATATGATGAATTTAGAAGATATAATCAAAGAAGAAAATCACGTGTCCCTGTAGGATCGTGTTGTGTATCTCACAGTGAAATAATCCTCTTATTTTGTGAAATGATTTAAGGGAGAGATATGAGTATCAGAATATGTAATCCTCTTAAAAACTCATTATAACTTATTATACCTGAAGTTGCAAGATTTTAAAAGTGGTACTGACTATAATTTTGCACTCTTCAAAATCAGCTCAATACTAAAATTATGCAATGAGAAAGTCACTAATGATGACATGTTAGAGAAGACATATATTATTTTTCATACGTTAAATGTACTCCTGCAGCAGTAATATCGAGAGCGAAAATTCAACAAATATTCTGAACTTCTATTTTATCTTCTAGTGATTGAGCTAAATAATTAATTTTTATTAATAAACCATCATCTACGTCCTATTAGTTTCACATAATTTTCTAAAATGAATGATACCAGATTTACACTATTCTCAGAAGTGAACGGTACATCCTTTCAAAGGAACTAAGAGCATAGATGTAGTAGAAAAATTATAGAAGTGTGAGTTCGAGAAATGACAACACTAAATAAGATAATAATAGAAATATACCGTATCACTAGAAGTGATCCATCCAATTCAGAAAATGGTAAAAACTCTCAAAATAATTATTCATAAAAATATGAAGATGTTTATCATAAATGTGGTATGATTAAATATTGGGCATGTACCTGTTGTATGGCTAAGCACTTGATTCACTTATACTAAACTTTTATATATATTGTAGTAAAACTTTTTAATATTTTATCATATTTTGAAATAATGAAAAGTCGGTACCTGAAGTACGATAAGAAATTATTTAGGAAAATAAAAACCCTATTTGAATTTAATCATCTTACAAATGAATGTAAACCAGAAGTTCAGAGGGTTATCTATTAGCAAAGTAGTGCTAATCAATTACCGGATGTATTTACTGACACTAAAGGTGTTGTAAAATCATATACTACGGTTGTTAATGCTTAAGCAAGAATTGAAGTTCATAAATGACAAGTTGTTAAAACAACAATAGATGAGTCTAAAACACATATGAAGTGTTGAAGACCTATTAGTATAAAAGAGAAAAGTAAAAGGAAAATAAATCGGTGCTCCTGAAGATACTATACACACAAAACAAGCAATAAGATCTATCCAAACTTTCTGTATAAAATAGAAATTTTTGAAGAGTATAAACCTCCTGAAGAGGAAACTCCTGAAGAGTATAATCCTTTTGAAAAGGAAAATTTTGAAGAGTACCTCCTGAAAAGGTGTTTCATGAAATGTTTTCCCATGAAGAAGAATAGATATATGAAAATAATGAGATCTCAATACATTTCATGAGTACTGGAGAAATTCTGAATAAAAACAAAACTATTGTTGACAACATATTTTCATATAAGATAACCCTTGATATTACCAAAAGTAATGAAGAAAGTGAGCCAAAAAATCGTTGAAAAATGTCGACATAGAAATGATTGGCAAAAAATGGAAAGCAGTTATTGAAACTGAGTTAAACTCGCTAGTGAAGTGAAATGTATTTGGATCTGTTGTCCAAACACCAAATGGTGTAATGCCTGTTGGATATAAATGAGTATTTGTACGAAACCGTAATGAGAAAAATAAAATTGTGCAGTACAAAGCATGACTTGTCGCATAATATTTCTTACAGAAATCCGTAATTAATTATGAGAAAACATATTCTCTCGTTATGAATGCAACCACATTCAGATTTTTAATCGGCTTGGTTATTATAAAAGGAGGATTAGATATGTAGTTGATGTATCTGATCACTGCATATTTATAAAGATCATTAGATCATGATATATATAAGGATATACAATACTTGAAGCATCTAATCCAAGAATATCTATGGTATGTACTTTATCAAATTTTAAAAATATTTATATGAGTTAAAGCAATTCGAACGCATATGGTATAATTGACTCAGCGAGTATTTATTGAAATAAGGATTTGAGAATAATCATATATGTCCATGTATTTTTATCAGTTCTCGAATTGCCATTATTGTAGTTTACATTAATAATTTGCCTTGTTAAAACTGCTGAAGAGATCAGAAGAACTGCTATATATTTAAAGGATGGATTTGAAAATGAAAGATCTTGTTATTCAATTGTTTGATGACTTACAAAAACTTGAAACTTCTAACATTATCTCTCAAATGCATTTGCTCTTCATAAATCAACATGTCATCCTTATCTAAAAGATTAGGTAGTCGAAATGAAGAGGCAAGTAATGATTTTAAATCCTTATTCTCTTTTTTTAAGTCTATTATTTTTTTATTAGACTCTTGAATGAGTCGTTGAAATATGAAAACCTTCTCATTAAGCTCTTCAATCTCACAATTTTTATATTGTAACCAGTTGAAAAACCCAACAATAGAGGACGAGTAACGAGTTTTGAGAGTCACCAGCTCATAAACGACTTCACGATCTGACTTATTAGCCAGATCATTCGCTTGCTGCAACATGGCACCCACAGAAGATGTGAAAACAACTTGTAACTGAGGTAAAAAATACCTCATATATTGATCATAAGAAATATTGAAAGGAAACTGATGAGCTATTGAAAATTTGTAGAATGAGAATGCAAATAAATTGTAAAGATGAGAAGAATATTTGATACGAATTAAATAAAACTTGAAACTGATCTTATAAAAATGAAAATAAGAATAAGACAAACCATCATCTCTTCAAATCTCACTTAGTCAAGATTACAAGATATGCTGGATACATATTTTCAAAAGTCGGAGAGATTAATTGGGTTATCCCTATTTTTCTCGTAAACACTGAGCCTCTATTGTCAGCTGCTATTGTTGATTTTGTATTTGAGTACTCTCTTGTTCTAACTATTTTATTTGTAGTTTCAGGTCACGAGAATACCAGTCTGCAAATTGTTTCAGCTTTTTATTTTCTTATCTTAACTTTTTATTTTTTCTATTTTAGTTGCAAGCTTTTGATGCAATAAGATATTTGATTATTCTTTCTAAATCACGAGAATGCCACTCACTCTCGCCAATAGCCTCTGAGACATGGTTATAATCGATGCAGCATATTAAGTACTGAGAATTCTTGATACTACAACAATTTTAGGATCAGTTTTACTAGAAAGATGTATCTCTACTCCTATCATGGTATTGATAGCCTCAAAAGTAAAGATAAGTGGTTGAAGTGTAAAAGGTTCTTGGTTCAAATCTAGGACATTAACAAAATAATTTCTCTCAACCATAGTATCATTAAACAATCGGATCAATGAGGAATATGAGATTTTGCGTAAGTATCTGATTGGTGAAAATGATCATCTTTAAACAGCAATCCAGAGCTTCCAGATCTCCACAAAGATCTCATTTGTCAATAATATCAAGCAGATTTGAATTTCCGCCAAAGCTATAGAACTAGACCTTAAGCTTTTGCAGCTTTTGTTGAACATGAGCGATTTCCAATACTCTTTTCGCTATGCATAAACATGTTCTCCCTAATAACGTCGAAAATGAGAGAAATTTTAGATGAGAATATTAACATATTCTCTTTAATACATTATTTAGATGGAAATCATGTTTGAATTATTAACCTTGTTATATATGCTGAAATCATGTTTGTTTATTAGTTGAAATACTAACGCATATTCTCATGGGGAGTTTAAGTATTAATGCAGGTCCTAGATTTCTAATAAGTCTATCAAGTAAATACTATTTTCCACATCTTCAAGTCATTCAGAGATAATTGGAATTCATGAAACAAGTTTAGAATATATTTGCTTGAGATCAGTGATTCTACATATTCAGAAAAGTTTGCGTTCTTTCCATAATCAATGATAGCTCAACAATCTTATACCAAAATAGTGCTGTTTGTATCACTCAAATCAGAAGAGAATATATCAAAGATATGATCAAGTGATAATCTAATAGATTTATTCACGAAAATATTACTAACTGCGACGTTAAAAAAAATGGTGCAAAACATTGGAATGAGAAGACTTAAAAATCTATCGTCATGCACTTTTCAGTTGAAGTAAATGTTTTGAAGACTTGTGCTGATTGTACTCTTTTTCCTTCGTTGAGGTTTTGTCCCATTGGATTTTGCTTTGCAAGGTTTTAATGAGGCAATTTTAAAACACTTGACGGTATATAAGAATACTGTACTCTTTTATCCTTCGCCATTAGTTTTTCTTCCCACTGAATTTTTCTTTTGCAAGATTTTAATGAGGCATATTTTTTATAGGTGGTCATTTAAGGGGAACTGTTGTAATCAATTATAGGGAGGATATGAATGACCCCCCCCCCCCTTTTTATGACTTCAGTGATTAAAGCTGAATTTGAATTTGGCATATAAACCAAATATATATCAGCTATAAATCACATATGATGCATGTATATATATATATATATAATTTTTTTATATACACACAAGTTTTTTATTTCATAAAACTGAATTGAAGTTTTAGTTCAGTGCTTTTATTTCACATCTTAAGTTTATTCTGTTATTCTATCTTTAGTTTATAACACTAACTTAATTATTTTTGGTTTAGTTCTGTTTGTATTTTCGATATATTATATAATATATTATAATAATATTAAAGACTATTATAATATATTATAATATTTTGAACCTTTTTGTGGCATATTCCTCCATTAAATATTCCCTTCATTCTTATCTCCATTGTAGGTTAAAATATTCCTCCTTTTGTACTGATCTTCTGCATGTGGTACTTTATTTCTTATCTAAATTCCATACACATCCCTTCACCATTTTTTTTAGAAGGAAGACTATAATCCATTCATTAATAATGGACATTACAAACGAACTTAAAACATACATTTCAAGTTAATTAAACAAGAATTTGTAACTCTCCAGTATACTCAAAGTGACTGATATTTTCTAACTCTAGCTGCATAAACTCTCAAGAACACTGTTTGAGAGACAGCCATAACTCTATTCTAAGACAGAGTGACAATAAACCAAACCCCACTTTTGTACCAAGACGAACTAGGGGACAAACTCTAAGGACCATAAGTTCTAGAGACTAGATTTTATTTTGGTTTTATTAAAACTAAAAGACAGGAAATAAAACTAGACTGGGAAAATCAGGTCCTAATGATTTGTTTTCAACCTTGAAGGAATTTAAAAAGAACAACGCTAGGAATAGATGCTGTCCGTGGCGTGTGCAGGCCATGCACTGCCTCTAGAGAGTTGCGGAAAAGCCGAACGACTGGTGTTGGTGCCCTAGACCCTACGGCCTCATTCGTGGCTATGATGGACACTCCAATGGTGGCGCACAGAGATTAACCACCCACTATAAATTGCGCGTGTGAAGCACACGCCTCTCCAAACAACTCGATTCCGCCTCGGCTGGAAGATCGGTGTCCTAGGAGTATCATGGCGAGGCACGTATGAGGTCCAGGTCGCCAAGAGCCATCACATCTGTCGGCCTCCAAAACCCAAAACCCTCCCAATATTCTGGTCCCTGCACTACAAAAATAAAGCGCAAATCAAACAAAAGAAAGAGAAGAAGAAAAGGAGAAGAAGGAGATGAGGGCCAAAAGAAGAAAGGGACGACGAGAAAATGAAGATGGAAAAAGGAAAAGAAAAAATGAAAGAAAAGGAAAAGAATGGAAGGAAGAGGGCGGGGAAGATAGAGAAAAAAGGGAAGGAAAATTTGGGGGGGGGGGGGGTGGGGGTGCTGCTCACCCCGTTGGCGGTGCCAAAAAAGTGAGAGAGAGAGAGAGAGAGAGAGAGAGAGAGAGAGAGAGAGAGTTTTAGGGTTTTCGGAGAGGAGAGCGAGAGAGATGACTCTTCCCAATCCACGACCGGAAAATCCCTCTCCAAATGCAAGAGAAGATGAGAGGGAAATTGGAAGAATAAAAGGTGTATGACACTTTATAAGGGTTGTCAAGTTGCTTTTCACAAAAGCAAAAACCTCTAGGATAAAGAGTAATTTTGCATCCCTTCACCATTGAATTGCATTCAAATCCCAATCCCAATACATGACTTTGCAATCAATTGCATTCAAATCCTAAACCCTAGACACTATCATTTGTTAATGATATATGAAAGGTCTATATAGAGATCTTACAAAAACAGATTTATAAATTGATATAATATTGTAAAACACTTTTTATCATAATATAAATTTAACGTAGTGCAATTAATCATATTATTTTATAGGTTTGTTATTGTAAGATTTGTGATCTCTTACCTCTCGTTTTAATTTTTTTTCTCCCTAGTACCGCTAATCTTCTTCTATCATATATTCTTTTAGAAGTGTGATATTTATCTAGCTCATCATTCAAATATGTTTACACTATTCCGGTAATAAGTTGGAATATTAATTAATAATTAATTACCCACTACAGCAAATATTGATTTTTTCGCAAAAGTCAATGGTCGCAAAAAGATGGACTTAATCAAAAAGTAATTTTTTTCAGAAATTTGTGTGATGGAACACTCACTGTAATATAAATCGTGAATATGAATATTTTACCCACCAATACATTTGTTCATGGGAAAAAGGCATACTTTTTATCACGACATTAATGAAAGATTAAACATTTTAATTTCATGGCAAACATGTTCTCCAACTTGTGTTTGTGGTGCGAAATACTGACTTTTCCTGGGAGTGAGTTTGGTCACAAAAGGTATTTTCCAAACTATTTGAATCGTGCAAGACTCTTGAAATTAAATTGATGAACAAAAAGTTTTTCCCACGAATAGAAATATTATGCCATTTCTTAGTAAATCGGAGAAAACAAGTATTCTCGATAACCAATCACAGGGGACGTTATATTTCCCACAAACAATTTCGTTGAAAATTCTTCTCTACAAAGATATCTTATCGCGGGGTGTACTAACTCTCGACAAAAATTAGTATTTGCCACGGATTACATTCTTGATAAATTATAATAGATTTTAGGAAGAAAAATCTAAAAAACAAAAATGAGACTTAGCCAAAAACTATGATAACAAATAGTTTAGTATAGGTTAAAATAAGTATATCCGAATCTCGGAGATCCGACTTCATACCAATTATAATTCAAAAAAAAAAAACAAGTAAAATTGAGCTAACATGCTTCCAAGAAAAATTCCTAAAGAAAACCCAAGAGAGGAATCTACTCATACATACACATAAACTACACAACCACAAAACGTTGTAAGTCACGATTTATGGCTCCACAAAACCTTTTGGAGACTTCTCTTTGAAAAGAAAGAGAGACAACCATACAATCTATATATACAAGAGAATTCAAGTTTTATTGTGATATCCTATATTTACGTGTACTTTTATTGAATGATTATTTAAATTATTATAATTAATGGTTCTTTATTTTAAATTACATGTGGTTTTCATTTGTTTGTTTATTGTATTTTTTTTAAGTTGTGGAATTTAATTTGATGTGCTTTCTTATATTAATTAATGTGTTGTATTTAAATTCCCCTTTAATTTAAATTAGTTTATTATTGGGATTTAAATATTTTATTTTACTAATATTGAATTGTAGCATTTTCAGTTGGTCTTTTATTTATTTCATTGTGCTCTTTTTCTAGTTGGACTTCATTTCTTTTCTCTTATTTTCTTTTCTTTTTCTTTTTTCTTTTTCTTTTTCTTCTCTTTTCCTTTTCTCTTTTTCCTTTCTTTTTCTTCCCGGTTCCCCCCCAGCCCGTGCGACTCGAGCCCCTCTCCCTTGTTTTTCCCGTTCGGCCTCAAACCCAACCAGACTCCATTGCCGACTACCATGACTCACGACCAATCTTGCCTTGATCCCCTGCTGCCGGGGAACACAGCCACACTGGCGGTGCACCTCACGGCGGCCCCTAGCCGGCGTGTAAGCATCAAACCCAAAGTGGGAAGTTTTACTTTTCTTCTATTTTTTAGTGCCACCACCAGCCGCCTTGGCCCACCACCACCACTACCACCACTAGACTCCCCATCCTCTAGAGTACAAAACTTATCACTGGTAGCCACCCTAGCTCCTCCCTTTCTCCTCCACCCGAAATGGGTCTCTAAATAGATTTATCTTTGCCACGTCACCGTCCGGCTACCGTGGGCCTCACCTCCACCACCAAAAGGTCCCCCTTGCTCAGTCGACCACCCCCTAGCTCAATTTTTCCATCCACAGCCGCACCTTTTTTTTACAATCCCAAACCTAAAAATGGGTTTCCACCCATTTTGAGATTCCCCACCTTCTAATGAATATTTTCCTAAATTTTGGTGTCAAACCGAGCATCCTAGCCCAACATACAAAGTGACCGCTATGAGCACTGTGAATCGGCGCTTGTTCAATGATCTATGATTTTAGCTCTGCAAGTATTTCCAAATAAAATTTGAAATTTAAATATATTTTACAATAACAAGTATTGGTGGAATTTATTGGTTGTTAATTATTTTGTGTATTGCTGTATGCAATGCATTGTGCACGCATGTTCATGTTTGTAACGGAAAATTGGGTTTTCGTGCATGAATGTTTCTCTGTTGAGAATGAAAACTGGGTTTTTATGTGTTAATGGCTTTTAGGTGTATGTGTATCACGACCCCAAGTCGGGATGGAGTATTATCCCGGTAGAACTCCTCTGGTTACTCGAGAGCAGAATATATTGAGTGATGTCCCCTAGGTTATCACTGGGCGACGACGGGATCGGACGGGATGGTAACGCTCTCGTGTCAACTCCGTGGCTCCTCTGCTGGCGGGGGCTAGGGGATACCTGGTTATGGTACGTGCTGGGCGCAGTTAGCTAGGCATCGCCTGTTCCGAAGTCACATGCGTGGTCGTTACCTACGGTGTGATGATGAGAGTCAAGGTGTGCAGATGGTCTCTAAGGGAGACCATGCTCCATACGGTTAATAAAATGGATGCATGGGCCATCTTTTGAGAAAATTGCTGGTTTTGATTAGCGAACTTGTGGGCCATTTTCTGGAAAAATGACAGGTTTTGAGAATTGATTTGAGAACCATTTTCGGGAAAAATGATAGTGATTTTATTGGACTTATGTGTATCATTTTCTGGAAAAATGATGGAAGTTTTTATTAGAGTTTTATCTTGGGCCAAAATGGGATTTTGACGTACGTGGTTTATTTATTTATTTTGAGAAAGATTGATTTTGAGTTTTGTGTATATGGTTCTATGTTCATGCATTTTGTTGTGGCATAAATATATTTATATCTTGTGGCTTATGTGGATTTTACTTACCTACGATTCTATTTTTGAAATCGTAGATTTTAGATGTAGATGACGAGGAGACTGAGTCTGAGGAGGCGACACCGCCGTTGGATTGATTTGTTGTAATTTATTATCTTGGGAAATGTTATTTCCCTTTTTGATAATTACGTATTTCAATGTTTTAACCTTAGAATGACTGTATTAAATCTCCTGTTGAAGAATTTGTGTTAAACTGATTTGTAATATTTGAAAATTATGGTACTTAGTAATTGACTTAACTTGTCCACTGTGCATTTTAATTTTACACTATCGCTTTGTACACACACTTAGCACTTGTCGTTGGGGTGTGTGACCCGAGTTGTCAGCATCCCAATGCCTCGATTCTCGTATTTTCTTAAGCGAAAGTTGAGGGCGTCACATTTATAATGTCAACATGCAATCCATTCAAACCACTCATATGTTTTTACAAGCTTCATCCATACCAAACACATTCAAGCTTTAGAGACCAACATCATCGTTATACTTTACAAACTCATTACAACTCTATCACTTAATCTGAACACTTCAAAACAATCTATCTTCATTTCAATGAATCAGTGAAAAATGCAAGTTTTCTAAACTAAGCCCCCAATCAAAGATAAATATTTCTGATCTAAATATTTTGATAAGTATTAACAAATGCGCTCAAAATACATGCCATAACAATTTGTGCACCTCACAAAAAGTTATGCGTGTGTTGCACTATATATGCAAGGACGATCTAACGGTGGATGAGGAACTGTACTGCTTCTTTTATTCTTCAACTTGTAGCATAAATTTACTGGGTGTACATTGTTTTCAATGTAGCCCATTAGACCAACTCCAACATAAGAAACTTCCAAATTGTTAATATGCCTTTTACCATTTGTTTATTGACAACTGGAAAAGGCAAATAAATTTATGACATTGGACAGAGTAATGATTATTCTATAGACGAGTTTCAATAGACAAGAAGAATACAAAAACATTGCCTAAAACACAGAGAAAAACATCTATGAGGTTCAATTGAATATTATGAAATCAAGTAATGTAAAAAATCAGTCCACAGCTGGACTGTATAACCAAAAATCATCTGTATTGAAGTTTTTCTAAAATAGGAAAATTTTGAAAATCATGCCAAAATGAAATAAAAAATAAAATAAGTATTATGCCAGAAATCTGACCCAAATTAGGTTCAGAATTACTTTCTAATTGACAAACAAAATATTATCAAAAATGGCAAAAATAACTAAAAATAGTGATTTAGAGGAAAATAAAATAAAATTTGAGGTCGAAAAAGATGAACACTAAGCATAGTTGGATGGCCACGGCATGCGCATCGAAAGGAACTTTTCGAATTATGGTTTTATATGCAATTCCAACACCCGTAGCCAAAGTTATAGCCAAAAAACTAAATTTCATAAAAAATTGTCTCAATTAGGAAAATAGCATGATCACTTTCCACCTTTGTGCTGATCTGCCAACTTATGGTATCTCAATGCCATCAATATGCACTCTGACAGTTTAGCATCATCTGTCTCGGACTCCTGCATCAATTTAGCATTACAAATGTAATTAAGGTAGTAGTGTCAGTGCCAATCGTCACCCTATGGTAAATTAAATTTAATTATAAAATTCCAGGAAGAATCAAAATCCTTTAGATAGTATAGGCAATACTATTGAGTGTGGAGCCTAGATCAAAACATATGGCTCGAACGAAGGTCAAACAAAGACTTTGCTCGATGTATGCTCGACATGCCACCCGATCGAGACTCAAACAAAGAATTCGTTTGACACTGAACTTAAGTGAGGACCAAGCAAAAAGTTTGCATGACACTTGCTCGACATCTCTCTCGAGCAAGTTACGCAGTAAATTAAAAAAAACTCTAAATCCTTCGTTTCACTATATAAGGGAGAATAAAAAAGGCCCTGTGGCCGTGTAAGACATTATTTTAGTGCCCCAAAGTAGATTTTGTAATTCATCAAGCAATAAAATCTTCTGCAACTCTGTTGATCTAGACAAATTGTCGAACCACATAAATCTTGTGTCATGTAATTATTTAATTACGTTCTTATCATTCTTTTCATGTTTATTTCACTTTATTGTCATAGTTTAATTTCACAATAATTGGTATCAAGAGTCAAGGTTCGGCTCTGAGATAAAATGATGGAAGGAGAAGAAGTGAAGGTGTCTGGGATTGAAAAGTCCGATGGAACAAATTATGGATATTGGAGGATGCAGATAAAGGACTACCTCTATGTAAAGAAACTTCATCTTTCACTATTGGGGATGAAACCTGAGAGCATGAGCAATGCTGACTAGAAACTATTAGATCGACAGGTCCTGGGAGTTATTCGGCTAACCCTTTCAAGATCAGTTGCACACAAT
Source organism: Platycarya strobilacea (assembly GCA_036898215.1). Lineage (NCBI taxonomy): Eukaryota > Viridiplantae > Streptophyta > Magnoliopsida > Fagales > Juglandaceae > Platycarya > Platycarya strobilacea. Next base: position 9,039,332 of record CM072547.1, read on the forward strand.
GTTACCAGAGAGAAAACTATGAAAAATCTCATAACGGCTTTATCAGGTATGTATGAGAAATCGTCTGTAAATAATATGGTGCATCTAATGAAAAAGTTATTCAATCTGAGGATGGCAGAAGGTATGTCTGTTAACCAACGCTTGAATAAGTTCAATACCATCACCAATCAATTATCATCTATTGAAATTTAATTTAATGATGAGATTCAAGCTCTAATATTGTTGGCATCACTGCGAAACAGTTGGGAGGCCATGAGAATGGTTGTTAACAATTTTGCTGGTAGGATGAAATTGAAATACAATGATATTTGTAATTTGATTTTGGCTGAGGAGATGCGCAGGAGAGATTCCAGTGAGACCTCAAGTTCGAGTTCTGCTCTGAATGTTGATACTCGTGGGAGATCACATGACAAGAACTCAAATAGTGGGAGATTAAAATCAAAGAACAGGGATATGAGTAATTCAAGGTCTAGATAGCAGATGACTTGCTGGAATTGTGGCAAAATTGGCCACATAAAGAAGAACTACAAAAATCTGAAGAAGACAGATGGTAATAGTGCGAATACAGTAGCTGAGGAAGTACAAGATGCGCTACTACTTGTAGTTCACAGTCCAGTTGATGACTAGATACTGAATTCAAGGACATCTTTTCACACCTCCTCTCACCGAAAAATCATGCAAAACTATGTCGCAGGTGATTTTGAAAAAGTGTACTTGGTTGATGGGTAGACACTGAACATGGTGAGAACCGGAGATGTTGATATCACACTTCCTAACAAGAACGTGTGGAGTTTGTAGAAAGTCAGGCATATTCCCGAATTGAAGAATAATCTTCTTTTTGTGGGGCAGTTTGAAGATTGTGGTCACTCAGTGGTATTCTCAGATAGCACCTAGAAAGTTACTAAATAGGCGCTAGTGCTGGCTCGGGGCAAGAAGACGAGTACCTTGTATATGACAGATGGTTCCAGTGATACTATTGTTATAGCTGCTGTAGAGAACACTGTTGAGTTATGGCATTACAGATTTGGTCATATGAGTCAGAAAGGCATGAAGGAACTTTTGTCACAAGGCAAGCTATCGGAACTGAGTCAGTTGACCTGGGTATGTGTGAGAGTTGTATTCTTGAGAAACAGAAGAATGTCAGTTTCTTGAAGAGTGATAGAGTTATGAAATCAAGAAAGCTGGATCTTGTGCATACAGATGTATGGGGACCTTCTCCATACATCTGTATGCATGAATGGTGTCTCTTGGAGGTTCGCGATACTATATCACATTTATTGACGACCACAACAAAAAGGTATAAGTCTATTTTTTGAAACTTAAATCTAATGTATTTGAATTATTCAAAAAGTGGAATGTCCTAGTTGAGGCAGAGACAAGCCTAAAGCTAAAATGCTTAAGGTCTGACAATGGTGGAAAGTACATTCATGGGGGTTTCAAGGAGTTCTGTGGAGCTCACAATGTCAAAATGGAGAAGACCATTCCTAGACATCACAATAAAATGGTGTTGCTGAGCGCATGAACAGAACTATTAATGAGCATGCTAGAAGCATGAGGCTGCACGCAGGACTACCACCTAAATTTTGGGCAGATGCAGTTAACACTGCAGTGTACTTGATCAATCGTGAACCATCGGTCCGATTGGAATATGGACTACCCAAGGAGACTTGGGGTGGGAAAAAGGTTAAGTTTTCTCACCTCAGAACTTTTGATTGTGATTCTGATATTCTTGTTGATCCTAATGCTCGCAGCAAGCTTGAGGCAAAATCAATAAAAAGTTACTTTATTGATTGTGGAGACAAGATATTTGGTTATCGATTCTGGGATGAGCAAAGTCGAAGGATTATTAGGAGCAGAAACATGGTGTTCAATGAGAAAGCCATGTACAAGGAAAAGTCCAATACTATTGCTGACACAAACCCTCAACAGTTTGAAATTGTCAACCTACCAGGGGTCACAATGCAGTGTAGGGATAAGAGTAATGGTGAGAGTGGGTCCAGTGCGCCCATTCCTATTATTTTGCAGTCAAATTCAGAACCTTCCACACCTGCAGTAATGGTTCGAAAGTCTTCCAAGACTATCCGACCCCTACGGCAATTCTCACCCACACTAAACTACATTCTATTGGCAAATGGTGGAGAATCGTAGAGTTATGAGGAAACTTTGCAAGATGTGAATTCGAGCAAGTGGGAGTTAGCCATGAAGGATGAGATTGATTCCTTGTTAGGGAGCCAGACATGGAAGTTGACATAATTTTCATCCAAGAAGAAAGCTGTACACAACAAGTGGGTGTAACGTGTGAGGACTAAGCATGATGGCAATAAAAGGTATGAGGCAATGCTTGTTGTAAAAGGCTTTCAACAGAAGAAGGGCATTGACTACTTCGAGATCTTCTCTCTTGTAGTGAATATCACAACCATCAGGCTAGTGCTGGCAATGGTTGCTACTGAAGATTTGCTTCTTGAAGAGTTAGATGTGAAAACTACATTCTTCGTGGGGATCTTAAAGAAGACATCTACATGCACCAACCTGAAGGGTTCAGAGTGCAAGGCAAAGAGAATTTGGTTTGTAAATTGATAAAGAGCTTGTACAATCTGAAACAAGCTTCTAGACAGTGATATAAGAAATTTGACAGCTTTATGTGCAGTTCAGGATATATCAAGTTTCAGGAAGATCATTGTTGCTATGTTAGCCAATTTGACAACTCCTATATCATCCTGTTGCTAGATGTGGATGATATGCTCGTTGTAGGGTCTAGCATCAAGGAGATTAGCAATCTGAAGAAGTAATTGTCAAAACAATTTGTAATGAAGGATTTGGGAGCTATCAAACAAATTGTTAGTATGATAATCATCAGAGACAAAGTCAAGGGCACTTTGAGATTGTCATAGGCTGAGTACATGAAAAATGTGCTCAGTAGATTTAATATGGACCAGGCCAAACTAGTTGGCACCCCACTGGGTAGTCACTTCAGACTTAGTAAATATTAGTCACCCAAGATGGAGGAGGAACACGACCACATGGGTACGGTTCCTTATGCTTCAGCTATTGGGTTTCTCATGTATGCTATGATCTATATAAGACTGGACATTACCTATGCAGTGGGAGTTGTGAGCAATTATATGAGCAACCCAAGAAGACAACATTGGGAGGCTGTGAAATGGATTATGAGGAACCTGAAATGATCCTTAGAAGCATATCGAAGAGAGTTTGGAGTTACAGGGTTTTGTTGATGCTAATTTGGTTGGAGACACCGATAGTAGAAAAAGCACCACTGGTTTTATTTACACTCTAGGTGGTACTACTGTGTCTTGGGGTTTCAACCCACAGAAGACAGTATCTCTTTCTACTACAAAGGTTGAGTATGTTGCAGTATAAGAAGTTTCAAAGGAAATGATTTGGTTATAAAGTTTTTTGGAGGAACTAGGTAAAAAAAAATAGAAGGGTACACTCTTTAGTGATAGTCAGAGTGTCATATTTCTCGCTAAGAATTCGACATTTCATTTCAGGATAAAACACATTCAGATTAGGTATCATTTCATTCGGTCCTTACTTGATGATGGTCAGTTGATACTTGAAAAGATTTGTGGAAGCAAGAACCCTGCTGATATGTTGACAAAGGGTGTTACACTTGAGAAATTAAAGTTGTGCGCAACTTCAGTTGGTCTTCAGGCTTGAAGACAGGGATTATGAGTTGCAGAGGTGGAGGATATCTTCATTTTGTTTTTTAGGCAGATGGTGATGTTTGGTTGAGCCAGTCTCAAGTGGGAGAATTATTGAGTGTGGAGTCTAGATCAAGACAAATGGCTAGAGCGAAGGTCAAACAAAACTTCGCTTGACGTACGCTCAACATGCCGCTTGAGCGAGACTCAGATAGAGAGTTCACTCAACACTTAGCTAGAGCGAGGACTAGACAAAGAGTTTGCTCAACACTCGCTCAACACCATGCTCGAGCGAGTTACGCAATAAATCTAGAAAAACCCTAATCTTTCGCCTACCTTTATTCTCATACTTTCCACAATCCAAAGAAATGTTTAAGATCCAACATCACTTCAATGGCAGCCAAAGGCAAAACAAGTTTAGGCAAAACCGGTGGAGTGAAAGATCTTAATCAGCAACTTCCAAATTTTAAAATGATTTGAAAGAACAGAACATGCTAAGATCCACAATTTTTTATTCTTGATTGGACTCTAGAAGGGAAAAAATCAGCACATGGTATCAAGTACTTGATCTGCAGAGAAAGAAAAGCCAGAAATGAAAACCTCCATGCGCAGGAATCATACAAACAACTTGTCATGACTATACACAGATTACGTGCGGGTCCATAAAGAGAGGTCGTTAGAAGTTCTAATTAACAGCTTTAAATTTGGTTTAATTGGCCAGTGCGTACTTTTTCTAAACATTCAAACTCTTTGATCAAGAAGAATAATTAATGCACGCTTGAATATGCACGAGTAATAATGTTAACGTCTAAAAAGTTTTCTTTAATGGATATCACTACAAGAAACTGCCTATTATGATATTTTTATAGCAGTTAGATAAATTATTTGAGACATAAAAATGTCACAACTACCTATTTAGTTATTATAAAAATATCTTAACAAGTCAATTTTCTTGTAGTGTATATATGGTTAAAACAATAATTACTATGCTTTAATATTTTTTTCAAATTTTTTCTTTTAAAAATTGAATAAAGATATATATGACTTATAATGATATTATAATTTTTTTAATTTTTTTCGAAAATTATAAAAATGTTAAAAAATAGATAAAAAAAATAAAAATATAAAAAAATTATACCGACAAAATTCCTAATCGAAAATCCCGATTCTAGAACTACTCTTAAATATATAACAAACAAAATATTGGTTCGTTGAGACAGCCCCAAAAACACAATACAAAAAGATTGTGTCATCAATTTGGGGCTGTTTTAGTGATTGTATAAATCACTAATTAAAACAGCCCAAATGCTCACAATCTGGAACAACTAAAATCATACAAAAACACAACTCCAAATGTTTTTTTTATAAGGTAGTACAACACAGTCCTAAATGTAATTAAATAGTACCAACATTCCCAAAAAAATTTCGACAGAAACACAATTGCATAGTGTAACATTCCGTTCCTGTAGATTAGAGATGTTACTAAACTTGCATAGCATGAAACAGGTAAAGAGATTAACCACACAATTTTGTTGACAACCCTAAACTGTTAAAGGCGTGTTTAGTCCCCACGAATATTTTTCATGTCAATAGAGCACTAATATTTGCCACAATATTGCTTTGCACGGAAAAAGAATTCATGGGAAAAGCTCCTATTTGTTGTAGTCACGTTTCGCACTGTTCTTGGTGATTATGAAAGCTTGTATTTTTTGGAAAGTTATTTGAAGGAAATTAATTTATAAGTTTGCTTCAGCCATAGCCTCGTGAAGTACTGCAACAGCCAATTGGTTATTCGTTAATCTAATAAGCATCATAGTACTTAAGATGCCAGCTTATTTCTTTTTTTCAAGTACGGGACTGATCATGATCTTAAGCTAAAGATACAAGTTGGGTGGTGATTGTGTTATGACGTGTTCTCGAATGTGCTTCCAAGTGTAGAAGTGTCAAGTTGTATTCAAGGATGAGTCCAGGATCAAATTCCACAGAGACAAAGGGTTATCAAAGCATTTGTAAAAATCTATTGAGAAAAGTATGTATTAACTATGAAAAAAAAGAACAAATAAATAAAATAAAAAGAAGTATGAGAAATGTTTTTTGTGCTTTTTATGTTTGTATAAAAACTGAGCGAGAAATGTTAAATGAAATGAAAAGATCTCTGAAGTTTACTTACAAGATTAATTCTATCAAAAACTAAACTCAATACTAAAATAAATAAATAAAAAGTGAAATAGGAAAAGTATGAAATTAATTTAAGTAATTCTAGATCAGAGATCGATTTAATGCATGCAACTGTTAAATGAGTAAATTACTAAGTGCTTCGGTTGGGTTTGGGACTCCCATGTCTCATTTTCTAGTTAATTTTTCAACTAGCATTTCAGTCAAGGCACTACTAATCGGAAGATAAAAAAAAATAATAATGCTCAAGTTTTGCAATATTTACTTAAATGATTTATTGCCATACTAGCTAAAATACATTAACAATCAAGAGAAAACAGCCTTGATAATTTCAAGCATTTGTAATACCTAACATCAATAACAAATCAAAAACAAGAGCTACAATCTATCATCAAACCACATTCAACTAGCAAGAAAATAAACATAACATTTAACAACGAAATATTACAAAAAAACTAGAATCCGAGACAAGTCAAGTCCCATTCCACAACCCAAGCTTCAGATTTAGCTAGACATCATATTTCTAACAACGAAAACAAATCTAAGTGAAGCCATAGTAAAATCTGAGAAAATTACCCAAAAATGGGTAAATCCTAGAATGCGGATAAAACGTCTAAGAATAACGAAATTAACCAAATAAATAAAAGTGAAAAACTAGCTAACTCTAATCCTGAATCTTCTTTCTCTTTTATATCCGAAGGAATCCCATTTCTTCTCTCTCCAAGCCGTTGGTTGCATCGTGCGTGTACGACCTCCCATTCTCTTCTTTCCTCTCCCACGATGCTTGGCCGCTGCGTTTCCAGCTCTTTCTAATCACACGGCTTCTTCACTTTTCTATAAAGTGTCGCGTTTCATCCTTCAACAAATGAGTCTCTCGTGGAGTTGGGCTGCAACTTACGGGCCAGGCTTCTATGGACTTTCATTTGCTTCATTTTATTTCTTGCTTTCATTTTGCAGCATAAGCATTAGTCTTCTGGTGGCCTCAGCACGTCGAGATCTCATTTTTCTACACAAGTTTTAATTCTTTTCATCAAAGCAGATCACATCCTGGGAAACTGAAATGGGCCAAGAAGTATTTGGGAGTCGAAGTATACTTTAACCAACCCACTAATAACACTCATTTGTAATTTTTTAGATGTAAAATGTCAATCAACAATCCAAAATCAATTAATTCAAATTGTTAAATTAATACTCTTTATTTAACATGATTAGTTCACTAAATCCACAATATTAAGGGTATTAATTCAATATAAATATATATTTATCATGTTATCCGACCAATAAGGATAGAGCTCAATCAGGGATTTCATGCCATGGGATGCCACTATTTTGTAACTTCTAAAGCCAGCCTCCAAGAAGAGCTTTTCCCATTCTTTCTCGGTCCTTTCTTTTCCAGGGGCCAAAACCATCATCATTGTGTCAAAGAGGAGCTTTGCTTTGGTGATATCTTCATCGTCCTTCTCCTCATCTATCACTGCGTCTACGATAATTACCTTATTTCCTTCCTTATAACCTTTGCTTGTAATAGCTTCTTTGCATCTCTTTAGTATTTTCACACACTACTCATCGTTCCAGTCATGCATAATCCACTGTACGTACATGTCAAATATCAGATTTCAGAATCAGATTGACAGATGTCTTAAAATTCAAAACAATACACTCCAAATTTCGAAACAAAGTTTAGAACATGAATTAGGCCAAGAAATATGTTGCACACCTTAAACAGAATTGCATTTGCAAGAGGGATGGACTGAAACATATCACCACCAAGGACCTTCAAGTTTGAAGTTTCTAGTAAGTTGGTAACGACATGTGGAAGGTCATAGACAGTGCATTTAATGTGAGGGAATGCCTCAGAAATGATCCTTGCCAAAGTCCCAGTTCCACCTCCAACATCGACCAACGAACACAAACACTCAAAAATGGGCTTGTAATCCTTGACGACCAACCTCAAAAATCTGGAATCGCTGGCCATTGCTACATTAAAAGTGTTACCGTATTCTGGGTTTTGGTTGCAGTAATCCCAAACACCCATTCCATGTGCTTTTGCAAAAGGCGTGGGCTCAATCCCTCGAAACCAATCTCCCAAGGAATACCAAGGGTTTACGAGAGTAGGGTCAAGCATTGCTACAACAAACGTTGACAAGTTGATGCAATCATCTTTGAGAAAGAGCCTAGAAGGAGGAGTGAGAGCATAGGCTTCTTTTTCTCCATCTTCATGTGCCACAACTGTTGTCTTGGTGAAGAAGCTGGAATGCGACAACAAACGCATAAACCTGCGCATGAAGATAGTTTTTTTGGGGTCAATATGAAGCTTAGAGACCAACTGTGGAAGATTGATGGGTTGGCCATGGCTATGGATAATGTCAGGTATGCCAAGCTGAGTTGCACAGCCGAGTGACATGGAATCTATGAAGCTCACACTACAACAAATGTGACTAATACCGGCGTTAAAATTAGTAGGTAAAATTATGATTTTTTATTACTGTAGCGCCGGAATTTTGCCGGAATAAAAGATGCAGCTACAATTCTATTGCGGGAATTGTTGTTATTAGTATTTGCGGAGAATTTATGACGCCGCAAATAATCATATATTCGCCACAAAAAGAGTATAGCCTGATTTTGATTAAGTCTTTTTGCGGCGAATTGATCCCTTATTGCAGCGAGATAAAAGCGCCGCAAAAAGAATTTTTCAAAAACAAAAATACTGGTGAACCAGTTTCACCAGTATTTTTTTAAAATACATTATAATAAACTCTGATGCGATAGCTGATAATTATTTCTAATAATGACTACCAAAATATCCAAACAAAGCAAAAAAAAAAAAATTATTGTTTTGTTGTTAATGTGGAATAAACGTGTAAATGAAATTTATACCAAAGGCACCAGTTACAGTTAACCATATTTCCTAGTGGGGAACAATATCTAATTGAGAGAGTACAAAGTGATGATACCTGAAACAAATGAATCCCAATAACTAAGGCTGCACTTGCAACAACTGGATTATTGTCAACTATTGCTTGTTTCAGGTAATGTTCAATTTGGGTGAGAAAGGTTCCTTCTATTATCCGGTAAAGCACATGAATAGCATCCACTCGATACATGTCAGTCGTGCTAGTCATTTCCTTCACGAGGGAGCTCGTCACAACAATAACCTTTTTAAGAATGATAAACCATTTAGTAGCTACTCTTAAACACAAGGGTTTATATATAAAGGAGACCCTTTATGACTAAATGGACAAACAAACAAAGAAGCACACTTTTTTAATCAATAAAAAAAAAAAAGCAAATTAAAATAAATCAAACAGAGAAGGTAACCTTACAGGACTATATTCATAATTATTTAATACAAGATTCAATGAGATGGCTAGGAGACATTATGCTAAACAGGATATTAAAATACTTACCTACAACCAGTACATTGTTTTATCTTAAGAATAGCAGCAATAATATGAACAACCCAAGCAAGTTTGGCAACAAAAGGAAGACAGTGTCTGCTAACTTGTATTTGAAGATCTGCAGAAAGGATATTAGCCAGACTCATTGTTATGCATTCTGGCTCTACCTTACAAAAAGAAATAATACAAAAGACAATGTCAACTAAATGCTCTGTAAAGGTATCCACGGAAAGAATATTAGCCAAATTCATTATTTTGATAGGTAGGAATCTTAGCCAAATTCATTGTCCTTGGCAGCCAAATAAACTATTGTCACCATGCTTTATGGATCTATCTTAGATAAAAGTAACAATTTAAGCCATTAGGGAAGCCCCTTGCATCCAGAGATCAGAAAACATCAATAACATAAATATAATATACTTTTTTGACTTACTTTTGACCATCTTATGGCCTGGCCAATCTATATTCTACATAATAGATGGCCTCCTTCACCTGTGACATTAGAATTGAAGAAAATTAGTAGGAAACAAAAGTTCTATATGCTCACCAAATAATGCAATTATTAAAAATTAAAAAAAAAAAGGAAATAACTTACAAGATTATCAAAATTATAACCATGCCTGCTAATGCTGCTCTTCTCCAACTGAAAAATCATTACAAATACAAATAAAGTAAAAATAGTGAACGGAAACATTCAGTACACTGGTGGATAGAACTTACTTTAATCAATCAAAAAGATAAAAGTAATATTTATCTCTAGCCCAAAAGAATTTAAATCAAAATATTAATGATCATTGTCAATTACCTGCGGCTGGTGTAAATGTCCCTGTTCAGCCTACTATTAGTTCATATCAAAAGTATTGTTACCAGGAGGTGGAAGCTAGCTATAAAGATCAACTACATAAGAAACTCCATTTGAAGCCACTACCACACCATTTGGCTTCTTTTCCGTGGGTGGATCCGCTTCCCATTATACTTACTGCATAAAACATTATAGCTGAGCATCATTATGCTTTGGAAAAGTGATAACATTAACTATAAAAATTATACTGCTTATGCATTGCACTAGCACAGGTGACACTGTGAAATAACTGAAACAAGAAGGGAAGTAGCATTAAGACTAGTATGGTTCAGTAAATATATACAAGTTACAGATTTAAAGAAACAAAAAAAAAAATACATGTAAAACTAACAACACATTAAGGTGAGATGCTAGAAGGCATACCTTTGTAAAACCAACAGTTCTTCCATCCTTCTCTTAAAACAATCATGGGAAAACTAATGAATGCACAAAGAATGAAGCCAAATTAATGATAACATGTACTTGCCTCATGAAGCCAAATTTAATAATATTGTTGTTTGTTATACAGACTATAATATTCCCAAAATAGATTATATATACATGACCAAGAATTAAATCAAAACAGGGCCTCTCCTCACCAAAGGAAAAGCTACCTACCAGTATAATGTATATATTGTTGATGTGGTTTATAGAATTTAAAATAAGTTGATTTGGTTTATGAGTAACAAATAAATCTACAACATTAGAGGTGTACAAAAGATGGCGAGAAAGGATTTGAAGGCCATCTGAAATGTATTATGTTGAGTCAATTGGAGGTTGAGTTTTTTCTTGAAAAAAATCTCAATGTTGTTCTCTCTGTTCTTTCTTAATTTTCTTTTCGGTTCTTGCATTTCAAGAATTCCCTTAACATTTATTTGGTTTGAAGTGGTATTTTTATGAGTCTTTTTTCTTGTAGGGGCCCTTTTCTTGTGATAGAATTAAGTGATTTATGGGGAAAGCTTGTGCATATATATTGAGTCACATTCTTGCCCATCTAATATATTTAGCAAAGTGTTTGCATATAGTGTTCCAGCTTTTTTCTTAGAAGAATAGGTATTACCTAAACGTATCCTAAATGCTTGAATCTTCAATATTGTCATCTACAATATATATTTAGGCGTTATTGAGGTTATTTTTCTCAAAAATTTCCTCAATAAAATGTTAAAATAATTTGTCAGAAAATTATTGCCATATGTAGGTTAGATTGAAAAAAAAAAGTGGCCACTTTCCGTCAGTTTCTTTGCCAAGGCAGAGATTCATTTTACAATACCAGGTACCAGTATAACACCACATGAACAACAAATCCATATACAGACTTGCTTCGCATGGTTTAACATATTTTTTTTTAGTTTTTCACATGGGCATCAGATGTCACTTCCTCTGTTTCTACTAGAATAAAAACTGAAATAAAAACTGAAATAAAGTTTCATATGCCTACAAACTTTCTCCATTTTTCCACTGGCCAAACCCTAATCGTATACCCTAAACGTATACCTACAAACTTTCTAGAAGTGCTAATGCGGCATCTTTTTCCATTTCAGTAACAAACCAGCCAAGCCCTTGACAAGAGAGAAAAGTAGCACTTTACATTTTGATTCGATGTATTATCAAAAAATAAACCAATAGCAACAACCAAAAAATCAAACTTCAAGAGGGAAAGTACCAAACAAACGAAGAGAGAAAGAGAGAGCATATGAAGAGAGACGAACGGATCACTTGCTAGGAAAGGTGGTGACGGCGCAGTAGCGGCACGGCGTGGAAAGAGGCGGCAGAGGGTGAAAACAGAGAGAGGGAGAGAGAGAGAGAGAGAGAGGGGATTTTTTTTTTTGGGGGGGGGGGGGGGGGGGTGGTTTGCGATGTTTTTAAATTTTAAAACACTATTTACTTGTTACGGCGCAAATTAAACAATTGCCGTTAAAAGTCAACAATACCGACTCAAAACTCGCTGCTATTGTTAAGGAGACGCCGCGACAAATGCGAAACCTTCAAATGGAGGGAGGAGTCTAGCTAAGCAGTGCACGACGCGTTTGTTTTCGCCGTTACAGCATACCTTTTCCGTTATTCTCTAATCCGGCAATAATAAAAGCACCGTAATTGGGCTTTTTTCTTGTAGTGTCAATATATGTTTGTACAGGTTAGACTGGACTCGAAACAACTCACTCGCTTCCTGGTCACAATTCACGTGATCCATCCTCTTAATTTGGTGTAGATCTCTTAATTCAGAGTTCTTGCATGTACGTACAAATCATATTGGTCCTTTATACAGATGGTTGATGTAGCGGAAATTAAGGTGCCCGATTCGTTAGGACAAATAGCAAATTTTAGTGAGTCGGCTACATTCCACCTTTTTATTTATGAGTGCTGCTGTTACAAATGGACCAATATAAAAATAATCTCACATGAATTAATTAATGTAATTTTATATAATATATTAAATCTATTTTATAAAAAAAAAGTTTATAATTTAATAAATTATGTCGTTAATTTATAGAATTATCTTTATATAATTAAAATATTTCTTAGATTATTTACGTTTTCAAGGATCGATCATCAAGCACAAGATAATATTAATGATTAGGCTAAAGATTTACCATACGATCATCAGTCACGGAGATTGGACGCAAGTTGGGGGTGAAAACAAAACCAATATTAATTTGTCGTTCAAAGACTTTCCTCTTCCTAATATTAATGCTGCCACTGCCAGCAGCCTCAACAACCTCCTTTTAATTAATTCTTCTATATAAAATTGGCGGTGGAAGCCGGCACGCGCCCCCTAACTCTTCCCATAAATCGGGTTCCCTGATCCCTCTATTTTCTCCCTTCTTTGATCGGTAACAGATCGATGTTTTATGAATACAATTAAATCAATAGATTGTTTAAAAGAGCGGTGGAAGTTACACCTAGGCCAGAATTATTTTCTTAATTTTTTTTTATCATTTTAAAATATTTTTTAAAAATATAAAAAAATATCAATATACTAATAATCACTTTCTTAATTATTAAATAAAAAAAATTAAAAAGAAGAAAGATGCTATATAAATTGATTAATCACTTAGGTTTCATTTGGATTTAAAAATAGGATGAGTTAATATGAGTTGACATGGATTGAATTTATTTTTTAATATTATTATTATTTTAAGATTTGAAAAAAGTGTATTGAAATTTGAAAAATATGTATTGAGATTTATATTTTATATAAAAATATAAAAAAAATATAATAATAAATTTGAGATGAGTTAAATTCACTCACAAATATAAACAGGACGTTACTCTTTTTTATATTAATCTTGTAGGGATCTAACGACCAAGATAGATTTGAACATTCAAGGCCCAAATCCGTGCCCCAGATCAGGCCACGGGATAGCTTGGTCCTCTCGCGGGCAGGTCTAATCAACGTGAAAAGTATCTCAAACGGATTCTAGCAATAATCTATAAAAGGGTATACATATTACATAGAATCAACTCCCATGTATGTAATAATGTATGTTAACGCTATAAAAATCGATCACTATGTTGGGATGAGAGTCGAAAGAGTCATTCCTAGCATATTGAGATGATTCGAATTTCATTCAGTATTATTTGGAACTTCCAATGATATTTCAATGCGGTTATACAATGGCGGCATATACATATATAATAAATGAAATAAATAAAATATAGATACGCGATTTATACAGTTTGACATAATATTTACGTCTTCGAGTATTTGGATATGAGAATTTACTATAACATATATTTTACAGTCTCTCTTATCTTATTGTATAAAAAAAAGTATAAATAATTATGAAGAAAATCATGTTTTAAGAAGATTCTAAACGTCTTTTAGAAAAAAGTAGAAGTTGAAAGAGAGTGACTGTAGGAGTGTTCATTCGGATCGGGTTGTACTTGACCCGATTTAAAATTTTATTTATTTCTTAACATTTTTAAATATTTTTTTAAAAAATATTTAAAAAAATTTTAAATTTAGATCCCAAATTTAAGAATCTAGAATTCAAACGAACACTTTGAGAAAAGAGAGAGATATCGTCCTCTGATTGAGACCTTTTTATAGTCTCTTAATTTATCGTGATGTGATTTTCCTTTTGCGTAAGGTAATTACGGTCACGTTCGACACACTTTCTTTTCCTTTTTTTTTCCGCTATTTTCTTGCTTTTTATTCCTTATTCCATGCTGCTTGACAACCCCAACACCCACTTGTCACTTCATATCCCATTGAGCCCATGGGTATTGCTACGGGGACTAGAAGTCCCTACCGATTTCAGACTAATGCAGTGCATTTCAAGTTTTTTTTTTTAATCTTTTTTTATTCATTTTTTTAATATCCTTAAATATTATTTTTATTTATAAAAAACACATAACTTAATAATATTCACTTATTTAATTACCCAGAACTTTTTCATTATAAAAAAAAACCGATCAACTATCAGTATAACTATCGCTTCACATAGCATTATCATTGAGCCCATACCTTGTCTTGCAAATAAATAATTGGGCCCTACATACTTTTCCCATCACAATATATATATATATATATATATACATATATATTATTATAATAAGAGATTATCTAACTCTTATTTAACGAATTTTTTTATTTTTTATTAAATTTTTTTATTTAAATTTAACTTTATCTATCCGTCTATCTAAATTATAAAATGATGTTATTTATTATAATATATAATATAGTGTCTTAATCTTCTTGTAGCATATTCCTCCTTTAAATATTCCTTTCATTCTTATCACCATCGCAGGTTAAATATTCCTCCTCTCATATTCATCTTCTGCATGTAGTACTTTATTTCTTATGTAACTTCCATACATACACAGTACACTTCCTTCACCAATAATTCCATTTAAATCCCAATCCCAATATTACATGATTTTCCAATCAATTGGAATATGTGTACTTGACATCATTTGTTAATGATAAATGCAAGGTCTATACAGATATTACAAAAATAGATTTCTAAATTGATATAATATTGTAAAACACTAGTGCTGATCTTATCATAAAATAAATTCACTCATCATATTAAATCATATTATTTTCTAAGTTTGCTTTTAGAAGATTTGTGATCTATACCTCTAATTTTTATTTTTTTCCTCCCTAGTGCTGATCTTATTCTATCATATATTATTTTAGAGTGTGATATTTATCCGCTCATGATCATTCAAATGATCAGTTAATTACACTGTTCTGGTTATTAGTTGGAATATTAATTGATAATTAATCACCTTTAACACATTTTCTTGGTGACATGAAAGTTTGTATTAATTTATGGAGAGTTAATTTGAATGAAATTAATTTAAAGTTTGCTTCCGCCACAGCCTCAAGTACTGCAACAGCTAATCGATTATTAGCGACCAAAACCAGGATTATATATACCAAAATGCAAGTCGACCGACTGGCCGCATCAATAAAAATGCAGCACACTCAAGTCTCAACATTTTCACGGTAGTCGGCACGTTCCATTTATATAAATATATATATATGTATATATATATAAGCATAATTGATTATATATAATAGTAAGAGTGGAGCTACATCCCTCCCTCGAGGGGATGTAAAAAAATCAGTTTTTATTTATTTATTTCGATTTATTTTTTAGTATTCTTAAATGTTTTTGAAAAAAGAAAAATATTCATCAGTATTAAAAAAGACTTCCTTATATAGTCATTATAGATTCGGGAGATTTATTCATGAGGAGTACACTACTTCCTAATTTATCATAAAGATAAAGATTTGGGTGAAATAGTGTTTCCCTAATAGTAGACAACAGCAAGATTTATGGCTCCAGTACTTCATGAGTTCCTAAGCTCGAAAATACTAGTATTCATTCTAATATGCATCATATATAGTACTTAAGATGCCTTGTTTCTTTTTTCAACATGAGTACTGAACAGCTTAAGCTACAAGTACATATATAATATATATAGATATATAGGTGGTGATTGATTAAGGATAAACCTCAATCAGGGATTTCATGCCATAGGATGCCACTATTTTGTAGCTTCTAAAGCCAGCCTCCAAGAAGAGCTTTTCCCATTCTTTCTTGGTCCTTTCTTTTCCAGTGACCAAAATCATCATCAGTGTGTCAAACAGGAGCTTTGCTTTGGTGATATCTTCTTCATCCTTCTCTTCATCTATCACCACGTCTATGATAATTACCTTATTTCCTTCCTTATAACCTTTGCTTGTAATAGCTTCTTTGCATCTTTTCAGTATCTTCACACACTCCTCATCATTCCAATCATGCATAATCCACTGCACAAGTCAAATATTAGATTTCAGAATCAGATCGACAGATGTCTTAACTTTCATAAATTTCGGAACAAAGTCTAGAACTTGAATTAAGCCACGAAATATATAGAAGTTGCACACCTTAAACATAATTGCATCTGCAGGAGGGATGGACTGAAACATATCACCACCAACGTACTTCAAGTTTGAAGTTTCTGGCAAGTTGGCAACAACATGTGGAAGGTCATAAACAGTGCATTTAATGTGAGGGAATGCCTCAGAAATGATCCTTGACAAAGTCCCAGTTCCACCTCCAACATCAACCAACGAATCCAAACCCTCAAAAATGAGCTTGTAATCCTTGATGACCAACCTCATAAATCTGGAATCACTGGCCATGCCTTCATTAAAAGTGTCACTATATTCTGGGTTTTGATTGCAGTAGTCCCACAAACCCATTCCATGCGCTTTTGCAAAAGGCGTGAGCTCAGCCCCTCGAAACCATTCTCCCAAGGAAAACCATGGGTTTACGAGAGCAGGGTCAAGCATTGCTACAACAAACGGTGACAAGCTGGCACGATCGTCTTTTACGACGAGCCTAGACGAAGGCGTGAGAGCATAGGCTTCTTCTCCTTCTTCTTTTCCATCTTCATGCACGGTTGTTGTCATTGTCTTGGTGAAGAAGCCAGAATGCAACAACAACCGCATAAGCCTGTGGACGAAGATAGTTTTTTTTGGGTCAATGTGAAGCTTAGAGACCAACTGTGGAAGAGTGATGGGTTGGCCATGGCTATGGATAATATCAGGTATGCCAAGCTGAATTGCACAGCGGAGTGACATGGAATCTATGAAGCTAAATAGATGTTTGTACAGGTGAGACTGAACTCGAAACAACTCACTCGCTTCTTGGCCACAATTCACGAGATCCATCTCTTAATTTGGTGTAGATCTCTTAATTAATTCAGAGCTTCTTGCATGTACATACAATCATATTGGTGCTTTATATAGATGGTCGATGTACCCAAACTTAAGGTGCCCGATTTGTTAATTAGGAACTTTGGACAAAGCAAAATAGTGGGTCGGCTATCCATTTCAACTTTTGTATTCTTTTATTTTTTTTTATTCAACCTTCTTATTTATTTATGTATCATCATGCACGTGATAATATAAAGAGATTACCATAAGATCAACAGTAACGTAGGAGATCATTGGACGTAAGTTGGGGTGAAAATAAAACCAATGTTATTGGTCGCTCAAAGTCTTTCCTCTTCTTCGGGGTAGAGAGGTAGTGAAAGTCACCACCAATCAATTCAGAGTAATAAAATATATAACAACTCTTCACCATAACTTTCTGTCACAATATCAAGATATATTGACTTATATTATAAAACTAAAAAGAAAACTACTATTATTGCAAGAGAAAAGAAACTCTTAAGAACTGAAACTTTCTTTCTCTCTCTATATTTTCTTATGAATTTCATTACAACTGAAACCCATATTTATAGGCGTTGAAATTAATATGCAAGTTACTATGCAAGTCACTATGCAGATTTAAAATAATAGTGGTGGGGTCATTCACATAATTTAGTGATGGGACAGGGGGGCGGCGGCCAACGTTCGTTTATAACACTCCCCCTTGAATGACCACCCATAAAGAATCTGCCTCGTTAAAACCTTGCCAAGGAAAAACCAGTGGGAAGAAAAACCAATGGCGAAGGAAAAAGAGTACAGTCTCTTTATGTATCCACAAGTGCTTTAAGATTGCCTCATTAAAACCTTGCAAAGGAAAAACCCAGTGGGAAGAAAAACCAATGGCGAAGGAAAAAGAGTACAGTCTCTTTATGTATCCACAAGTGCTTTAAGATTGCCTCGTTAAAACTTTGCCAAGGAAAAACCCAGTGGGAAGAAAAACCAATGGCGAAGGAAAAATAGTACAGTCTCTTTATGTATCCACAAGTACTTTAAGATTGCCTCATTAAAACCTTGCAAAGGAAAACCTAATGGGATAAAACCTTAGCGAAGGAAAAAGAGTACAATCAGCACAAGTTTTCAGGACTTTTACTCCCCCTGGAAAGTGCATGACAATAGTTTTTGAGTCTTCACATTTTAATATTCTGCACAATTTTCTTGAATGTCGCAGTTGGTGATTTCTTCGTGAATAAATCTGCCAGATTATCACTTGATCGTATATTTGATATATCCTCCTTTGATTTGAGCGATACAAGTAGCATTATCTTCATATAAAATTGTTGAGTCATTGATCTCAGCCAAATATACTCTTGACTTATTTCATGAATTGCAATAATCTCTGAGTGATTTGAAGATGAAAAATAATATCTGGTTGACAAATTTAATAGAAATCTGATACCTGCAGTAATACTTAAACTCCCCCTGATAATATGCGTTAGTGTTTCAAGTAATAAGCAAATATGATTTCAGTATATATAACAAGTTAAGAATTCAAACACGATCTCCAACTAAATAATGCATTAGAGAGAGTATGATAATATTTTCATCTAAAATTTTCTCCCCCTCATTCGGCGTTATTAGGAAGAACTTGTTTATATACGGCGGAAATAATATTGGAAACCATCTATGTATGATAAAAGCTGTAAAATCTTTGAGATTTAATATTATCGGTTCGGCGGAAAATCAAATCCGCTTGACATTGTGGACAAACGAGATCTTGAAGAGATTTGAAGGTTTCGGGTTGTTGTTTTAAATATAATCAATTTTACCATTGGTTTACTCCAGCAAAAAGATCTCGCATTCCTCATAGATTCAGTTGTTGTTCATCCAGAACGATATTATGTCTGATAGAAATTCTAATGTCCCAGATTTAAACCATGAATCTTTTATACCTCAACCACTTATATTTTCTCCTGAGGCTGTAAACACCATGATAGGAGCAGAGATATATCTATCTAGTAAATCTGATCCTGAAATTGTTGCAGCATCAAGAACCCTCAGTGCTCAATATGCTGCCTCTCTTACAACCATGTCTCAGAGGCTATTGGCGAGAACGAGTGAGGTTGATCATCTTAAAAATCAAATATCTGAGTTGCATCAAACGCTTGCAACTAAAGATAGAAAAAATAAAGATTTAAAACAAGATAACAAGGAGCTGAAGAAACTTGTAGACTGGTATTCTCGTGACCTGAAAACACGAGTAGAAGAGCTGGAACGAGAAAGAGCTCAGATACAAAGTCAACAACAGCAGCTAACGGCAGAGGTTCAGCGTTTACAAGAAAATAGGGATAGCTGTAATTAATCTCGCTGGCTTTTGAAATTATGCATCCATCATATCTTGTAAAGTGAGATTTGAAGAGATGATGGTTTGTCTTGTTCTTATTTCCATTTCTATAAGAACCGTCTTTAGTTTCATTTAGTACGCATCAAATCTTCTTCTCATATCTATAATCCATCTGTATTTGTATTCTTATTCTACAAATTTCCAATGGCTCATCAATTTCCTTTTACTATTTCTCACAATCAACATATGAGGTATCCTTCACCTCAATTACAAGTTGATCCTGCATCTTCCGCAGGTGCAATGTTGCAGCAAGCAAATGATCTGGCTAATAAGTCAGATCGTGAATCTGTTTATGAGCTGGTGACTCTCGGCACCCGATACTCCTCCTCTATTGTTGGATTTTCCAACCGATTACAATCCAAAAATCGTGAGATTGAGGAGCTTAACGAGAAGGTTTCTGTACTTCAACGACTCGTTCAAGAGTCTGACAAAAAAATTGCAGACTTAAAGCAGGAGAATAAGGATTTAAAATTCTTATTTGCCTCTTCATTTCGACTGCCTAATCCTTTAGATAAGGATAATACGTTGCTTTATGAAAAGCAAATGCATTTGAGAGATGAGGCTAGAAGTCTCAAATTCTTGTAACTCATCTATGAATTGAATAATAAGATCTTTCCTTTTCAAATGCATTCCTTAAATTTATAGCAACCCTTGTAATCTTTTCAAGAGTTCTAACAAGGTAAATCATCAATGTAAACTGCAATAATGACGAATCCGGATTTTAATAAAACACGTGAACATATAAGATTATTCTTAAATCCTTCTTTCAATAGATACTCGTTGATTCAATTATACAACATGTGTCCGGATTGCTTTAACCTATATAAAGATCTTTGAAACTTTATAAAGTACATACTCCTAAATGTACTTGGATTAGATGCTTCAAGTATCGTAATAATCTAATGATGCTTATAAATATGCAGTGACCACATTCATTAACTGCATATCTAATCCTTTTGTAATAACCAAATCGATTAAAAATATGAATGTGATTGCATTCATAACAAGGAAATATCTTTACTCATAATTGCTCTCGGGTTTCTACAGGAAACCTTATGCGACAAATTATACCGCACAATTTCATTTCGCATTACGCTTTCGTATAAATACTCACTCATATTTGACAGATATTACACCCTTTGGTGTTTGGACAACAGGTCCAAATGCATCTCGCTTCACTAGCGAGTTTAATTCAGTTTTAATAACTGCTTTCCATTTTGGCCAATCATTTCTACGTCGACATTCTTCGATGATTTTTGGCTCATTACTTCTGGTAATATCAAGTGTTATCATATCTGTTGTCGACAACAATTTTATTTCTATCCATAAATTTTCCAGTACTCATGAAATGTATTGAGATCTCATTGTTCCTCTTCAGGGGAAAACATTTCATGAAACACCTCGACAAGAAGTTCCTCTTCAGGAGGTTTATACTCTTCAGGAGTTTTCTCTTCAGGAGTTATACTCTTCAGGAGTTACACTCTTCAGGAGTTACCTCTTTAGGAGTTACCTCTTCAGGAGGTTTCCTCTTCAGGAGGATTATATTTTATACAGAAAATACGGTCTCTTCATGAGCACCGATTTTTATTTTTCTTGTGCACCAATAAGTCTTCAACGCTTCAGGTGTATCTTAGACTCATTTATTTCTGTTTTAACAACTCGTCCTTCAGGGACTTCAATTCCTGCTTAAGCATTAACAGCAGTAATATATGATTTTACAACACCTTTAGTGTCAGTAAATACATCATGTAATTGATTTGCAACATTTTGCAGATAAATAATCCTCTGAACTTCTGGTTCACATTTATTTGTAAGAAGATCAAATTTAAACAGGACTTTATCCCAAGTAATTCCTTGTCGTGCTTCAGGCACCGATATTTCATTATTTCAAAATATGATGAAATATTAATAAGCTTATATATAAAAACTTAGTATAAATAAATCAAGTGCTTGGCCGTACAACAGGTACGTGACTACTGTTTAGTCATATTACATCTATGACAAACATCTTCATCTTTTTATGAAGAATTATTCTGAAAGCCTTTACCCTTCTCTGAGTTTGATCACTTCTGGTGATACGATATATTTTTATCATTTTTAGTGTTGTCGCTTTTGGGACCAACACTTCTATAATTTTTCTACCACGTCTACGCCCTTAGTTTCCATTCACTTCTGGGAATTGTGTAAATTCGATATCATTAATAGGACGTAACTGGTGTAACAAAAACTCATTATTTAGCTCAATCACTGGAAGACAAAACAAAAGTTCAGAATATTTGTTGAACTTTCACTCTCGATATTGTTACTGCAGGAGCACATTCGAGGTATAAAAAATAATGTCTTCTTTTATATATCATCATCAGTAATATTTTCACTGTATAATTTTAATATTGAGCTGATTTTAAAGAGTGCAGGATATTCAATACCACTCTTAAAATCTTACAACTTCAGGTGCAATAAATCATAATGATCTTTTGAGAGGATTACATCTTCTGGTGTTTATATCACTCTCTTAATTTATTTCACACAGTAAGATGATTTTTCATCATGAGATACACAGCACGGTCCTTCAGGGACACATGATTTTCTTCTATGATTGTATCTTTCAAGTTCATCAACATATCCAAGTAGATTTCATCAAGGATCTGGATAAATAACATTTTTCAGAAATGTCAATAGTAATAAATCTCAATATTTGACATTATATTACAAAAATAAATCTGTGAATTTAAGAAATATATTCACATTATCATGAGAATAAAAATAAAATTTTATCAAGTAATATTCAGAAATATTACCTTTAATATTTATCTCAAGGACTGCAAATAATATATTGAAAAACTTACTTGAAGTAGAAGACCATTAGCTTCAGTATCGGTAGAACCTCGTGCTGATAACGTGTTATAAAACTAAAAAGAAAACTACTACTATTGCAAGAGAAAAGAAACTCTTAAAAACTGAAACTTTCTTTCTCTCTCTATATTTTCTTATGAATTTCATTACAACTGAAACCCATATTTATAGGCGTTGAAATTACTATGCAAGTTACTATGCAAGTCACTATGCAGATTTAAAATAATAGTGGTTGGGTCATTCACATAATTTACTGATGGGACAGGAGGACGGCGGCCGACGTTCGTTTATAACAACTTATAAATATTTTCGATCGATATCAAAACTGCTTGAAACAGTTTTTTCTTGTAAGAAATGAATTGGCGTTAATTGGTTTCTAATCTCTCTCTCTCTTTTTTTTTTATGCTGTATTAACTAATTTGAGATGAATATTAAGACCTTAATTCCATCCCATATATTAAGTACTTTACGTTATATCATGTAACTATTATATATAAATATACGCTCGGGAGGAAAAAAACATCAGATTCAAACTAGGCTCCTTGCAATTAGTCCCTAATTATTGTTAGACACCTAATTTAGCTGCTAGCGGGCACTCTCGATCGATCGATCTCTCATTGCAGTAATTCCATGATGTATTTGTTTTGTTTTTTTGTTTTTTTTTTCCCTGATAATTGTGCGGACGGAGAAAATTAACTTAAGACAAAACATGTATAAGAAATATTGCATGATCCTGACATCGATTGAAGTTCCTTTTACATGATCGGCCACCTATCATTAATGCATGTCGGCCAATTAAACAAAAAATAAACTACCATAATATTTAATTAGTAAGCGCGCGACCCCAGAATATAGTGATCGGCATCTTGGTGACTCATATACGTAATTTTTAATTACTTAATTTTGTTTATTTAAAAAATATATATTTTAATCACAAAAAAATTTCAAAAAATAAATCATATAAATTAATATAATTTTATGTGATTCATTAAATTATAAAATTATAAAATTATTTTAATTATAAAATAAATTTAATAAATTATATAAAACTATATCAATTTTTCATTTCTCTTCATAATATGATTATACCAGTCCTCCTCAAAAAGGCCGGTCTCCTTTCTAGTCTTTCGCTCATCCTTTAAAACGTCTAAATCAAAAATATAATAATTTTCACCATCTTTTTATCACTTTCTCCACAACCTTTAAAACGTGTAAATCAAAAAAATATTATTTAATTTGAATAATTAGATAAAATAAGATAAAATAAAATAAAAATAAGATGAAAAATTTATTATTAATAATAAAATATTTTGTGAATAATAATAAAATAGTTTAAATCGATATTTTTAGTGAACTTTGGAAAATAAAAGCAAAAAAGTTGTATACAAATATTATTGAATTAAAATATTATTAGAATATTATTTTTTATTTTTAAATTTAAAAAAATTGAATTATTTTTTGTAAAATTTCATGTGAAAGTTTTAAAAAATTGTAATAACGAATAATAATTAGATGAAAAGGTATGATAGAAAAATTAAAAAGTATTTGTATTTGAATAAATGTTTGTATCCAAATAGGGTCTAAATAGATATAACTATTAAAAACATAATTAAAATATACAACTTTTTATCAATTTAAATATTTAGGACAAGACTTAATTTCACAATTTATCGTAGTAGAGTTTACGAGTTTGAACATTGATTCTCCATGGTACCTGATCATCACATTAATTAAATATTCTAAATGCTAGAGTAAATTATTGAGGGAGAGGCCAGCGTAAGAAGGATTGGAAATAATACAATAGAATAATTAAATGTACATTTTTTAATCAGATTGACTTTTTCGAATATATAAGTGATGATTTTACAATAACTCACATTAATATTTAATTAAAATAATAAATAAAAAGGGTAATCATAATTTTTAGGATTATAAAATATTACAAAATCATGAGTTACTTGAATTTTCATGATTCATAAAAATGTATAAAATCATTTTGGCCAATGAGAGCACAAAGCGCCCCAACCCTGGGCCCCATATTATTGCCCTTTTTCAATTGAGACCTCAATTTCTAATTTTCACATAACTGGTAGTACCTGAATTTCAACAAACTAGCAATATATATCCTGCACGTTAGTCAATCGAATGTTAATGATATGAGGCAATCGGCCTTGGATTAACATTTAACTTTTTCTTTAACAAGTTAACTGAAAATTGGCGAAAGTACCTAATTATTGTGAATTTATGAAATTCAAGTGTGAGTGTATACATACATACATACATACATATATATATATATATATATCAATTTGTAAAAGTTGAAAACTAAGGTATTAAATTATAAAAATGTGGAATCCTAAGTACTGGGTTTGTAATTAACTTTAATTGTGACCTTAACATTCTCCTTAATTTATTTGTAAACCAAATTTAGTACTCGTTAATAATTGCGTCCAAGCGTTAAATATTTAATCCAATAAATATTTAAAGAATAACATTAAGATTTAAACTTGTGTCATGAAATTGTCCTAAAAGCTTAAACGAATAAAAATATGTGAATCTAATATATATTTTTATATTCCAATAGCTAGTCTTAGGGGTTGTTTAAAAATAGTTTTCATCTAATTTATCTCATCTCATGTTTTTCTCAAATATCAATCAAACACAAGCATTTTCTAATTTTAAATATTCAAGTACTTTTTTATCTAATAATTATCTAGTCATTACAATATTCTTAAAATTTCGAACAAAATACAAAAATAATTAAAAATTTTTCAAATCCTAAAATAAAATACTATTAAAAGATTCTATTCCAAAAATATTTTAATTTTATAATATTTGTATTCAATTAGTTCTCTCATCTCTTAAAACCCATATAAAATATCATAATATAAATTATTTCACTATTATTTAGAGATAATTTTATTATTATTCACAAAATTTTCATCTTATCTCATTCTCCAAGCATCCCTCAATATCTACTAATTGGATTCTAAGATATTTTAAATTTTTTTTTTTTTGTAACATCATGCAATACATGCAGAAAAACAAGCAATATTTTTCATGACCTTGACCCAAAATCTTAAGAAATTGAGCTTTAATCCCTTAATATTATTCTATTATTATTGCCATCTAAAACTAATTATTAATAATTCTTGATCTTATTTTTTCTTAGCCAAAATCTTGACTCCAAAGCCAGGCATGAACTAGACCTGAAATATTACTCCAACAGGAAACTACGTAGTCATGATGACGTACTGCATCCTTAATAAATACCAGTCAAACACAATAAATAACGCAATAGTTTGGCTAGGATTAAGTTATTAGAATAATAATTTTGAATATGATTAGATAATTAAGATGATAACTCTAAATACGATTAGCTGACTAAGACGATATATATATATATATATATACATACTAGGAGTGGCACAACGTGCGAGGTACGTTGTCCTGTATCACTATAAAATAAATAAAAATAATATAAACATCTAGTATAGAGAAACTTTGAATGAATTGAAACAACATAATTCAATCACGTTGCAAGTTAGTAATTCAACATTTTGTAAGTAGTGGTTATCCAGTGAAAGAACTTCTTACAAATATCATAAATTACATTAAAAAGTAGAAAAGGCACAGTCATGGAAATAACTTTAAAATTGTGAATCATATCACGTCTAAATTATGGATTGCATCATTTACATCTTTTTGGTGATCTTTGTCCAATCTAAAGACTCCATAGAAAAGCATACTTTAAAAGTAAAATAAAAGAGATGATTAATGATTTTTAGAACAAAGAGAAGCAAGAAAGATATGAGAAAAAATAAGAAAGACGGGGGAAAGAATATAGGGAGAATAAAGAGATAAGATACAAAAAGTGGGGCCAAAACTATTATTTATCAGAAGTTGCTAAGAACAATATAAAAAGATGTTTAAAGAGACCAAAATATAATCCTCACAGTAAAAGAATCTCATGATACATGAGCTGATCAGCATGAAAAAGTAAAAAATAAGCCCAGATGATAAATACAAACCAAAGTGTAGTGATAGTTACAAAGACAAAATAAATAAATAAATAAATAAATACAGAATATTGAATAATAATTTATCTTCCTCAAGTTTGAGATCTGGATCAAAAGTTAGCTATTTGTATCTTAAAGCAATATAAGATTTCTATATTTCCAAAATCTCCAAAATATAGTGAGAAATATAAAAACTATATAAGAAATATCCAACTCTATCATTTTCGACAGTAATGCATTATATGAAATTTGTCTCCACAAGTATTGAATCACATTAAACGATTTAGTAATGCATATTGAAAAATATTTTGAGAACACAAAGTATGATTAGAAATATTTATCACGATGGTGAATAAAATCCACATTTCAAATATTTAACATCAGATATGCTAGATATAGATTATAAAATTACCAAAAATGCTAAATTATCTAAGTTTTCTAAAATACTAAATTGCGCAAAATATGAAAAATAAATGATGTGTTCAGAAGAAGAAGGAAGAAGATTACTAATTTGTCTAAATTAAAAAGAAAGTCACTTGAAATTGAAAGGAAAGAACTTACCAAAACGTTTTTCACATATAGTCAGCTACGCGAAACAAATAGACTTTCAGCACAATATGCTTCCTTTTGATGAGCTCAAAAACAAAAGCATCTCCTTCCTTTAAATTGTTTTCTCTTACAAATACATTCCATCCCTTTATCATTCTCATTGATGAACAATCGCTATTATTGTAAGAGCAAATAGCATGCCATTCTCTTGTATCATCAAATGTTTGAAGTTTGACTTTTTGGTTCTTCGATAGATATTTTGCAGCAAATTCAGCAGGTACATACTACACAATAAAGAAAAAGTTCAAATCAAGTACATATTTTTAAAAAGTTATTGAATTTGAACATTAGAATGCATTAATGATAAGTTTAGACTTACCATGAAACTTTTTTGTATGTTATGAAACTGCAAGGAACGCACAAATGAAGGATTTGTAACTTCTAGTCTGCTGGATGCTTGAATTGCTCTCTCTCTTGCATTAATAATTCTCAGTCTTTCTTGGTCAAATGTTTCGGAAATTGATCGATTATCTTCACTTAATTTTTCCTTATCATCTGATAAACAAATAACTTTTGCTATTTCATCAGTAATATTCCTTGCTGGATGTTGTATTTCTGTAGCAGTCTTATCGAATATAAGGATATGAAAGGTAGAGTTTTCTTCATATCTGAAGACTAAGAGATACCCAATATCTATGGCATGATATTGTACAAAATCATACCAACCTTCATAAAACCATATATTGTTGTCAGCCTTCTCTAATCTCACTTGCCAACTGTTCCTATTGGGACAAGTGAGTGTAATAATAGTTTCAAGTTCGAAACCAAACAGTCTTACAAATTTGTTAGGGATGCTCTACAAAGATCAAACGAAGTGAAGATTTCATAAATATATTGTAAGTAGATGCTTTTACAAAAATATATCGGTAATTGGAATAACATTGACTCCACGCATATAGATAGAAGTTATTTTAGAGTTACTTTTGTTTAAACATAATAGAATTAATTAAACAGAATAGAAGTTATAGAATTGATTAATAAAAAATATTTAATGGATATATGTATTACTTACCAATCTTTTGTTGGCTAAAGTAGAAGGTATTATTATTTTGAAGAAGTGTGTTGGTGGTAGCAAGTTGCTACTCCCACTCGCCATGGATTGCTTGTCAGGGTTGGGAGAAAAGGAAAAACAAAATCCTAACTGCATAGTTGGGTTGGGATACTAGACATTTGAAAGAGATATGAAATAAAAAAGAGAATACATTTGCAAGAATTCCAAGATATGCCAATGATAATAAACAGTTGAAGAGAATTAAAAAAAAGAAAAAGAAAAAAGAAACAATACATTGAACCCAAAATGAGTTAGAAGACAAAGAAGAAGAAAGAAAGAATTACTAATATAGTTCTATTAAGAAAAGGAATGAGATTTCAATCTTATCCATAAATGCACAATAACTAATATCAAACTTTAATAATCAATATATTAACGCCATTACAATAGCCTATAAATGAAAGCACCTATTAACATTACATTAAAATAGAAAGCAAATTAAGACAAAATATAAAAGAAAAATAAGAAAAGAAAAGAATTACAAAAGGCAAAAACAAACAATGGGAAAAAAAAAGAAGCAAAAAGTATTAATTGTGTTAACGAATAATGTGTCTTCAAAGTGGATTTATTGATTGTTGGTCTTTCGTTTATTTTACATTAATCTCTTAAGTTACTGACTAAGGACATTTTGAGGTTACGCTCATTTGAAAGGAAGATTTTCCATTTTATTTGCTTCTTCGTTTGCTTTTTAAACCAAGAAAAAATATTTTCATGCATTTAAGTATACCATTTGCTGCATATAATATCGTGATGGTATCTACTAAAGAAAAGGGAAAAAAGAATTTTTCATATATCTTGCTTCAACAAAAATAAAAAAAAGTTTTACTCATTTTATCAAGCTTCAACTAAAATAGATTACATTTCTAAACTACACCTTGCTTTCAACCAAAATAAATTGTGTTTCTAAACTATGATCATTATTAGAAGAAAACAAATAAGTTGAAGTGACAAACTTAGAAAAAAAATAAAAGCATAAAACTAAACATTGCAACATTAAAAAAATAGAATGATCCCTTTTTGTCAAAAACATTGTGAAGTAACAATCACATAAAAATATGAGTTTGTACCAAATTACAATGCAAAGTCATTGTACTAAAAAAAAAAAAACCAGTTAAATCAATTCAATTAAACTAAGCAAAAAGTTATTTGAGAAGCTACCACCTGATGTTAGTAACTTAGTAGTGATTTACAAGGTAGGTGCTTATACTGAGTAAATTGACAAAAAAAGTTTTGCTGGCATATACAATATATATTAATCCTCACAAGCTAGAAATGGTCAAAGATTTGAAGTTGAAAAACATTTTTAGATGGAAGCATATTTAACAAAATATATTACTCCAACAAAATATATAAAAGAAAAATAACATAGGAACTTCAATTTCATAGACAAATGCAACTAAATACACAATAATAATAATAATAATAAGACAACAACTTCTTTATCCAATAAAAGCAAATTAAAAGTAAACATCTCCTAGTTACAACATACGACTTCAAAGCAAGGTTAAGTAGAAGCCATGGACATTTCAAAAAAGAAATAACCAAATTTGACCAAACTTGGGCAAGACGGACTTTCTGTCGCCAATATGTTTTTTCTTTAGGCAACGGCTATAAATTTTAATGGGCTCAAGTTTAATAATTTCACAATATTCATTTATTCTATTCAACAAAAACAAACCCCATATTCTATTGTGTCTATTCTTGGGATTCTGAAAATATTTCTTGTACTTTTTGTAGTTTTCATTTGTTTTTTAAACTCATGGATTTTAGCATCCTTAGTATAGTAGGGTATTTTGAATAGAATTATATTTGGAGTGGATCAGTTTTAGTGACTGTTTGCCGTGCTTTTCTCTATTCAATTTGTAATTCCTTATAATGAATGTTGTTCAATTGACAAGAAAAACTCATGACGATCAAAGAATATACATATATCAAATTAAAAGAAAGAAATTATGGCTCTTCGGGTCTCTACAAAATTTCGCTTCAAAAGAAACTTTCATCTAGTCAACTATTGGCTTAAAAAAATAAAATATAGCAAACTTCGTCAACATGATTTGAAAGAAAGTTTAATCTTAAATATGAAAATTGATTAATCATTTGCTTTAACCATAATATATATATATATATATATATATATATATTAACACCATTTTATCATATCTGAAAGTACATATTTTTTATGTGATATCAGTTAAATGCAATAATAACACCTGAAAAATATCAATAAAATAAATTACAATTTTTTAACTATAGACATTCTTAGATTGGACCTGCAAACAAAGGATGTGATCAACAAGTAGTAACAACCAAAATTATATAAATTTATCACATTTACATTTGAATAACAATATTAAATTGACACTCCCAAAAAAATAAATTGATTATAGTTGCAAACCCAAAATGGAATAACTGATAGAAAAGTAAATTGATTGTATCAATTAATTGAAAGAACCTCAAGTTCTAAAAAAAGACAAGCAAATTACATATCATAGTAAAGACAGAGGAAATAAATATACTTTAAATGCCTAAATTATAGTTACAATGAGTAAATAACCTTAACATTGATAGTCTTTTTTTAGTAGCGTCATCCAATAAATAATCTTAAGAAGAAAGAGATGATTTTTATATTTGTTGATGCTCCGTTCCTAATCAAAAGAGAAGAATTAGGAGGACACCACCAACAAGCAGAAAAATAATTTTATGACCATTTTAATTATATTATAATTGAGAATGAACCATTTAATCATTAAGTAGTTGTAAAGGAATATATATTAATACTTTCATCCTATATTTTTATATAATATGAACACGATAGACCATTACTTCCATAAAAATATTCACACCATACATGGATTTTAAGATCACCTAATAATGAATCATCTGAACTTGAACTATTAATAACAAACATTTGACCCATTGTTTTTATGAGCAACAAACATTTGACCCATATTATTTATCTCACAAATAAAAACCCACTTCCATCCTATTTTCTAGCTATGTTGATGAATTCACAATTTTATTCTATCTTTCTTATTCATCGAGAAACTTCAATCTGACCCATAAATCCACAATAACTAACGTTAAACTCCAATAATCAATATATTAGCCCTACTGTAGCAGCCTATAATTGAAAGCAATCATTAACAACTGATTAAAACAGAAAGGAAAATAGACAAAAGATCAAAAAATATGAAAAGAAAAGAATTACAAAAAGCAAAAGTCAAAAATGGGGAAAAAAAAGCAGCAAAAACCATTAATTGCAATAACAAATAATGGTCCTTCAAAGTGGATTTATTCCTTATTGGTCTTTCATTTACTTTATAGGTCCAAGCAAATGGAAAGATAATTAATTGGGAGATGCGTTTTTATTTATTTTATAGGCATTTCCAATTTTAATTGCTTGTGTGGATTTATATATTCAAGGTTATGCAGCTTATTTTGGTATAGTTGGAGGAAACATATATATTAAATAATAGGTTATTTTAATAAGAATTGGCATAGCCCAAATATAGGGTTATACAAGAGTTCACACCTAGTTAGGAATAAGTAATAGAAATAAGAAAATCATGAAAATGTACAAGATTTTACTGAAAAAGAAAAAGGTTGGATATTCTGATAAATATCAGTTTTGCTTACTATTCACTCCCCTATCAAATCCAACCTCAATAAATTAATAAACGTTAACATTTTTAAACCAATCCTAGAAAAAAAATGGGTATTGTCAATAAAAAAGCAAACTCTAAATCGAATATAGAATGCATTTGAGATTTTGCATATATCCATTTTAATATTACTCAAAAATAGAGTCCAATCAAAACACTATCTAGAGTTCCAAGAGATTTAGTAAATTAACTTTAAATTCTATGAAAGTCTATGCATAAATGTTATAACAGTTGAGAATAGCTTTGCTTTGAAAGCTAAAATAACGAATGCAAAGAACAAGAATCAAAGTTATCCTAATCGCCTTTTAATAATTAAAAAGGTTCACCAAGTACTATGCAAATAGCAATAACTCGGCATATACATATGTTGATAAATAATGAGAATCTCATAATTTACCTAAATCAAAGAATATGTGCATTTTCATTATTGATGTCATTTTTTTTTTGTACATAAGCATGGTAAGCATGTACAATATGGATAGCATTACTAATTTTTGCTACAAAAAAAAAAAAAAACAAGGGAAGAGACTGCAATGTACAACCTAAGTAATATATGATATTTAGTTTGTGTGGGAATTTTCTTTAGTTGTCAATTGTGAGAGAAAGATATCCAGTACCCAAAAGCATGCCCATGTTATCCATTTACATGGCAGCAAAACAAAAAAAATATACGGACCAGTTTTGAACAAAATTCCAAGAAATAAATATTTATCACAAAAACATGAAGCATCTAGCCATTTACATAGCAACGAAAGAAAAAAAAATAAACATAGCATTTATCACAAAAACATAAAGACCACAAATGCACAAATAAATATTTATGACCCCAAAATATGTATCCATTTAGATATACCAATGAAACAAAAAAGGAAGATATCAGTTTTGAACAAGGATTGCAAAAAATGATTATTTATCACAAAAACATGAAGCATCTATCCATTTACATCCCAATTAAGCAAAAAAAAAAAACCCTACAATTTTTCAACAGAAATTGCATTTGTATCTATCCATTAGGTATCAAAGCATATAAATTTCCTTTAAAAAAACTGTTTCATTCATTCATTAATAATTCAAAGTTCTGTAAATACATCCGACAACCATACCATTCACCGAAAAATATAAACAAATATGGTTAGGACATATTATTTTCTTCATATAATTTTATATTCTGCTCTTGTTTTCTAAAGCATTAATTTGAGTTCAAGTATTCAATAAGTTTTTTTTTGGCTGTTTTTCTATGTTAATTTTTCTATTAAGTTGTATGTTCTATTTATACTATTTTTGCTTTTCTTTAATTTTTTTGTTCTCGTTCTTTACTGTAGTAGTAAACTAACCAAAATCTTGTGAATTCATGAAGAAATTAATGCATCCAACATGCTATTTAAGAACTCCTTTTTTTCCTTCCACATGAACATACATAAAATATTTTTAAAATGTGGTCAAAGTTTTGTGAAACAACCCAAGAGCCTCATTTGTAAAATTGCTTATTTTTCAACATAGCTTTTCTAGAAGATTGGAATTTTTCCTTCTTCTTTCTTTTTTAAATACTTGTGCTGATAATAAGAATGATCACCATTTTAATAGAAAGATATTTGGAAGGAAGTTGAGTGATGTATTTGTTTATTATATGGTTGTGGTGATAAATTTGTATGCTACATAAAAAAAAAAAGGTTTTGTTTATTTTTTGTAGGGAGTTTTTTCATTCTTACTTCTATTTTGATTTTTCTTCTATCAAATATGATAGCATAATTTTAGATCTAAAGAATATTTTTTGTATCCTCATATTTCTTTTAGTAATGTTATTTTTATTTTTAATTTTGGGTTGTGATGTACATGTATTTTGTTTTTGTTTTCTTGTTTCCTTCTAATGCATGTTCTTTGTTATTTAGACCAGAACTCTAAACATTCGAATAAAAGAGTAGACACTTAGAAGATAAACCAGTAAATTAAATTAATAACTTAACAAGAAAAAAGCTCAAATTACCTCATTTAACAGAGATTGTCCATTTATATATATGTATATATAAATAAGAAAAAGCAAAACAAAACAATATCTCAATCCTGAGTAATTAGTCTAATATAATTTTTGTCGTCAATTGGGCCGAAACATAGATGAACAAATAAAGATTAAACAAAGTGTTATTTTATAATAACATTTTAAATTAATTAATTCAATAACCATGTGAAGTAGTAGTAGTGAAAGGACTGGAGCAAAGTTTAAGATTATTATAA
This sequence comes from Platycarya strobilacea, assembly GCA_036898215.1. Lineage (NCBI taxonomy): Eukaryota > Viridiplantae > Streptophyta > Magnoliopsida > Fagales > Juglandaceae > Platycarya > Platycarya strobilacea. The sequence goes on from CM072547.1 coordinate 9,073,388, forward strand.
TAACATTGATCCCTTCCAAATGAAGTGTTGTTTTTCAAGTCAATATTTGACACTTCCAACTTAATAGGTAGTCTTTCACTTTGTTGGGTAACGAAAAGAACAGTATAGTTGGACCCTAAGTCCATTATCTATGATAACTATATGGTTTTGACATTTCAATCTAACAAAAAAAATAAAATAAAAAACTGGAAGCAGAAGGTGTAATTAAGAGTAACAATAGTTTGTGAATCTCCTATCAAATAAAAAGTGGAGCCTAATTTTATAACTCAAATAAAAAAAAATGCAATTTTTTTCAACTATTAAAGGAAAAAGTTCTTTATCTATTAATGCCCAATGATCTAAGTTATGTGTATTTGGTTTTTCAAAGGACACATTCCATCTAGGAATATTGTTGATTTGATTCTTTAGATAACCAAAGTAGTCTTTCTCTTAGCATTTCTAGAACTAAATGACCAAATTCACAGGCATAAGAAGAAAGGGAAAGAAAGAGAATCAGAAAGATGAACTTTTTTTGGAATGAAAACAATAACTTGAAACATACAATCCGTAGCATTATCTAACATCATAGATGAACATTTATCACACAAAAAATAAACAAATGCACAAATAAAAAGAATAAGAATGAAGCACACATAGACACTAACGCAGACCACTAATTTCAAATGATAGACCTAAATAAACAAATGCATAAATGGATGAGATACTTCTCACAAGAACATAAATAAGAAAAGAACAAATGCATAAAGAGAATACCACAAAAACAAATGCTATCAAAAGATGAATATTTATCACCAAAAAATAAACAAATACACAAAAAGAATAAAAATGAGTGGAGGAAAAAAAAATTGAGAATAATCATCACAAAACATACCAGTGAATCACCCTAAACCACGACAACAAATTTTCCTTTCTCTCTTTCAGCGTTATTTTCAACCACTGCAACAAACGGTGATTTTTTTCTCCTTTCTCTCTCGCACTGCAGTAGATAATGAATGATAATACTTTGCCGTCGTCTCTCCCATCATCATGCCAAAACATCATTTCATCTGATAATGTCGGATTACAAAATAGTAAATAGAATCAGATGAACGAAACCAAACTAAGAAAAATCAAAATGATTACAACCAACTGATGAATCGCATTATTCTGCCACTATTAGACTAAAACGCACTGCACTGATTAAAAACATTAAAAACCAAATAACATACAAAAACGCACCTTTTTTCACAGACACATTAAAGGATTAAAAACGTACCGTTTGATGTCATTTAATACGTTGCATTTAGTCTCCATCTTTCTGTCCGTCTTCTTTCTTTCTTCATTCGGTCTCAGATTTCTCATCCCTGTTGGCTCTCGACTTCTCAGCTCTGATCCATCTCTCTCTCCATCTTTTCCTCTTCGTTTGGTCTCTCTAATTTATTGTTATTTTTGTTGGGAGTTTATTGTTGTTGTTGTGGAAATGGAGGCCGTGGGTTTCATGTATGCACTGCGTGGGTTTAGGGAGAAGCTGTGGGCTTCGGGTCAAGGGGAGGAGGAAGGGGGTGGTCCTGGGTGGTCGTGGTACTCGATGGTGGTTGTGGTGGCTGCTTACGGTGGTGTATGGATGCGCGATGCAGAGGAATCCGTATGGAACCCATTTTGAATTTTTCTCGCATGCGGCTGAGGGAGGGCCTGCCAAGGGCAGTCCACGATGCAGGGCTGTTCGACGGACCACGAGGAAGTTGCCGGAAGTGGCGGTGAGGCTGAGTGGCCGGCAGTGAGAGATAATCGTGGGTTGCTTGGAGGAGAAGCCGAACGGGTTTGAACCTGTGTAATAACAGGTCTGGCTGGGAGAGAATTCGAGAGGTAGAGAGGTGAGTTTGAGTGTCTGAAATGAAGAGGGGTATAAAGGGAAGATGAAAGTTAAACAAATTAATCTCAATTTTACTGTAGATTACTGTAGATAATGGATAGTGGCTTTTTAAGTATAAAGATATATATATATATATTTCATCTTATATTGGGTTTTGTAATTAATTGGATGACTGCGACATTTTGAGTATATTTAAAGTTATTTTTATCTTATCTAGATGTTGTTAGAAAGTGTTTTAGATAAGTTAAAGAGAAATAATAGATGCAGTCGTGGAATTACAAATAGCGTGCAATTGCTTTAAAAAAAAGTGGGATCCACTGTTAAAAAAGTTAAAGCGATTGTACACCGTTTGTAATTCCACGACTGTATGTAACATTACCCTAAGTTAACAGTGTAGAAATTAAGTTTTAAGAAATAAGAGAAGAGTTTTAATGTGAAATTGCTAATGTTAAGAATGTAAATTTCAGATCCCAACAAACTGTCAGTGAAATCCGTTAGTAGAATTTCACTGTGATTTGAAAAATGCTTCTAGAAATCTATTTAAACTGTCCAACTAGTTAGGAAATGGTGAAATTCAGTTCTGTATATTTTTTATTACACTTTCCAATGCATATTTTGGTGAGACAAATTCTTGGATAATTTTGATACGTTTCCCTCAAAGAGTGTGGTCGTTGATCCAACATTGAGATAGCGGGATTGTAATTCGACCACTAGAGTTGTAGCAGAAAAACCACTGTTTGAAGATCGTTAAATGTTATGATTACTACTGCAAGAGAGACAAACATGTCATTTGTGTGGTCAAGTAATGTATTAATTGATGAAAATTTTGTAATTAAAACTTGCTTGTAACTGATTTTCAAATAATAAAATTGACATTTTTGAATTTAGTTCATGTCACATATGATTATATTTTTAAAGAGTTCTTTAAATGATTCCCTTCTTTATTAATCTTGGTGTTATGCAATTTATTTATTTATTTTATGTTATTACTTAGTTATTAAGTAATTATTAAGTATTTGTTGAGTGAATTGGTAGAATGTTGTATTATAATACAAGAGTATTTGAGTAATTTCAAGAAATATTATATATAATTATATATTATGTAAGTGTCATGCATTTATTTTAAAGAAGATGAGATTTATTATTAAAAAATTAATTATCTTATGTGAATCTTATACTTATTTTAAAAAAGAATATGCGATACTTACGTAATTTATAATGATAAATATTATTCCTCTTAAAATACAAATATAAATCGTAGACCATTAAGATTTTACCTCTAAAGGATTATGAAAAATGTCAAAAACATTACATAAGAAACATAAGTGAAAGGGGAAAACATCATACAATGCATTCCACGAGACAGCAACTACATCGTAGTTCATGATCACCGGAGTTAATATAATATTATCATTAAACAGCTGTGGCTTGAAGTGCATGCATGTGCTCTTGTACTGTTTTTTATTGTTTTGATTAATGAGTGCTTATCCGCCAAATTAATATATAAAAAAAACGTAAAAATTGCACCCGTGTAGAATGTTTCTGTACTCCATGGTAGGAAGTATGAAAAACGCATTCCACGTGCATATTCTAGACCGCCTTGTTTTTTAAATGCTTTATGGGATTTCATTATTTATAATTTATGCAAAAGTTACCCTGACGTAAACAGTAAAAAACCCGTTCGCATGGGAAAAACGTTGATACGAGAAAGAAATGAGTACTGTTTGTTAGCTGAACTCAGGCCGGCTCAATGGAATGCCATTTAGGTTATTATTTAAGATCTTATTTTATATAAAAGTTTTAAAAGTAAAAAAAGATTAGATGTTTTTTTTTTTAAATTTTTAAATAATTTTTATATTTTTTAATGTGTGCAAGATTCCATGATACTAAATTTCATATTTAATACAATGAATTATTTATATTTTATTTTTTTAAATCATGCTAAATTGAGATATAAAATTTACATTAAGACCTCATTTTATATAAATTTTTGTATTAAACATAAATAATTTATGTTGTATTGTATTATATTAATTGTGAATGACTCTTTATTTATTTATTTTATATCATGAAGCAATCTTGATTTTATAAATGATATAATATTATGAAGACACGCGTGTTCCATGGGGCCTCCAAAAAATAAGAAGCATTATCTCATTTTCACAATTTTTCGAATCTACTGGAGTGGAGTCCATGATATAACATTATGAATACACGCTTCAGTTGGGCCGGCCTCCCAAAAATACAAAGCATTATCTCATTTTCACAAATTTCTCAACCCATTGTAATGAGGCCTTGATAATTGATATAACATCATGAAGACACACATGTTTTACGGGGCCTCCCAAAAACACATAGCATTACCTCAATTTCACAGATTTTCCAACCCACCATAATGGACCTATTGATATAACATTATGAACATACACTTGCAATTGGGGCCTCTCAAAAACACGAAGCATTATCTCATTTTCAAAAATTTCTCAACCTATTGTAATGGAGCCCTTGATAACTGATATAATATCATGAAGATACACATGTTTTACGGGGCATCCCAAAAACACGTGGCATTATCTTATTTTCACAAATTTCCCAACCCAATGTAATGGAGTCCTCCATTACACCATCTTGAAAGTCATCATCACCCATAGTTGATCGGGTCTCGAGAAGTGTCGAAGATGGAGGAGATGGAGGAGGAAGATGGAGGAGAGCTAGAATGGAGCTTCGAGGTGGATGGAGGAGGGTGCTGAATGGTTTTTGGTTCCGTCAGTTTTTTGTGCATAATGATGTGCACCAAGTTGTTGCATCCATCATTTTTCATGTTGGAATAATGACATTGTCATATGTGAATGACTCATTTAAATTTCACCTTAGACCTTAATATATATGCTAAGTCGGCTTTGCCTGAACTCGACAATCCCATCCCAATTCCTACGTATAAGAAGAAAGTCATAAATCTTATAGATAATAATGGATTGTTTGAGGCAATCCAAATCTCCCAATAGTCGCAAGAAAGTATAGATTTTAAAATAATCTCTCGTACTCTCATCAGACTCCTTTTATACTACGACAAGTTCTAACAAAAAGGAAAAGAAAATACATAAAATGACGGCAGGGACATGCCTTGTGTAAGGAAAAAAATGATGCTACATGAAACACAAAGTTTAACATAGGCAACTCATAAATGACATAACGCAAAAGGCACAAATAAAGCAAGTAAACGACAAGGCATTTAGCATCTCATGGGCTTCAAATGCACGACTTCGGCTTGTCGCATGGGCTTGAGCCTTCACTTAGATGCACACACGCACCGTTTAGTGTAATCAGATATGCTGCGTTTTGAGTTTAATCTTTTAGATCTCACTTCAGTTCTTTCGATTTTTAGAGACTTTACTTTGAGACTTTGAGTTCACACTTCAATTCTCGTTTGATTTTACTTTTAGGGTTCGCCTTCTTTTTAGACCCATGCCAATTAATGGAACCTTAACACAAATATCAACTTTAGAATAGTTGCTATTAACCAATGCTGCATTGACCACCAAAACAATATGCAAAGACTGAAACACATCCCGTAGTATACAAAACACCCATGATTTGACTCATTTATAGAAAAAACCCATGATTGACAAGGGAGTGAAAGTACTCTCATGGGATTGGTTACAAGCCGCATCCAGTAAGAATTTAGCCATTAAGACTTATTTTTAGTCTATATTGAATTGTTCAAACTTTAAAAAATTAGACCCAAAGCTACAGTATTGCTAAACTAAATTTCAAAGATGGCGGTCATTGTTCACTTGCCAAAACTTTATTTTGCTGTTTCTTTGTCTCTCTTCTCCTTCTCACAATGGCCGATTTCCCTAAAAAATAACCTTTCGAAAATCTCTTTGTAGGAGCAGAGATGAGAATTAGTTCCAGAGCTTCGATAATCCTTTCTCAAACATAAGGCAAGCTTTATGTATTGGCATCGAGTTTTTCTTTTCCTATTTCTTATTTTCTCTCCATCTCTCTTCTTTCTTATTTTTTTCTTCTTCTATACAGGTTCTGATTCCACCATCGCCAGCTGCTCTTCCATCGTTAGCTCCTTCGTCATCTGCAAAATAAACTCGAAACTAGAACCCCTATGATAACCTGGCATTTTTTCTTCCGCAGTGGTATTTTATTTCTCGCATGTTCTCTCCCTCTCTTTCTCAGATGTTTTGTGCTCTAACTCTAGCTAGTTCTCCCAATCTGGCACACCAACATCAGAGATACACACCACTAATTAGGAAACCCATTAATCCTCAAAAGGTACCAATTTGATAAAAATTAAGTATAAACCCTAACTTGGACATGATTTGATTGGGTTGTTATCTTGAGTTTAACCGAATCATTTCTTTAGTTGAGAGCTTGCATTCCAGAAATTGTTCGTCATCCCTTCATATTGCAAATCCTCATTTGATGCCCTGTTTCGGTTCTAACCGTGTATATGATGGAGTTGTTTGGTTGTGTTGCTATATTCCGAAACATAGAGGACTGATGCAAAAATGGATCAGGTATCAATGTCCAATTGTTTGAAATGGATCAGGTATTAAATAAATAATCATAAAAAAGTAGTTGAAAATATTCGAAATAAGACCAAATATGCTTATATCTCCAAACAAATCTAATTTCATAGATAGATAAAATGGAATACTTATAATTATAGGGTAAAAGAAAAGTTGGTAAAAAAATATAGTTGGATGAAAAATAAATAGTTTTTTTTTAAATATTAATTAATAGTTTAATTTAAATAGAATATGATTATTAATTAATTCTCTAACCCATAGTTTAATTAGAATATTATTATTAATTAACATATAATAAATAGAATGGTAAAATATAATAAATTAAAATAAATTAATAATTAGAAATAATTAAATATTTTTTTAATTACTCGTTACTATACACAAATAAATGGATAGTTCAATGTGAAAATTTGATGAGAATAATAAAAAAATTATTATTATAGAATAAAAAAATAGCCAGTGCAATATAAGGACTTATGTGAATGGAAGAGTTAAAAGTCAAATTCTTCTTCACAATAGTTAAAAATGTTCTTTAATTTTGGATAATCTAATAAGTGTGTTTTGACGGACGTGATTATATTTTTAATTTGTACCACTTAAAGTTGGTTGGATACATGGGAGAGATAGAGATTTATCTAATTATTAAAACTTTTCATAATTTCAAAATTAAACATTACTAAAATATAAATAATTTTTAATTTCAAAATTTTCCTTTTCCTAATTTATTATTACTTAATTATTATTCAAATACAAAATTAATATAATTTTTATAAATTTAAAAATAAAAATAATACAAACAAATTATGTTCAAACAAAATTTTAATTTTGTAATATATTCTTTTTTTTTTTAAAACTCAATAAAATATCTTAATTCGAATTATTTTTTTATGATTCACATTATAGTTTCTCCAAAGTGTCCAAAGAAGCCTTTAATAACACTAGTTGACAGTTACTTGTAAGTCTGAGCAAAAATCTAGGGGCAAAAACAAATGGTAGCACATCCAATCAAACCAGTAACATTGTGTGCTATGCATAATGCTTTCCACACTCTTTAAGCATGCTCACCCCTAAAGAATATAATAAGATTATGATGTTCTTATTTAATCATGATGAGAATTATGTAATGCTCCGATCTCGAAGGTCGGAAGAGTTAACTCATATTTCTTAAAAATATTTCTAATAACCAATAATTAAACACAAACTCTATAAATACTTAACTTATTTGTGCAATTCAAATATCCATCTCTCTTCAAAGAAAAAAACTAAACAAGAAACTCAAAAAACTAGAATGACGTCATCAAATGTTTGAAAGAACCGAACTTAACATACTAAAATAACCGATAATAATAACTTTATTAGCTATGGCTCAAATAAAACTTGTATCCTTGGGCACTTATGCCTTTATGATCATCATGCCTCTCTAAACTAACTATTCTTATTCTCGAGCTGAACAATCATAATTATCCAAAAAAAGGTTAGAGATGAAGGCCGGTGAATTATCAACATCGTGCTCATTCCATTATTATTATTTTCCTATCCAAATTGGCTATGGGTGTTGAGGAATGCAATATGTAGGAATCATGTCTTAGAAGAAACGACTCGCCACTATCAGTGTGGATTAAAACCTGGCCTGCAATTCCCTACTCCATCAATTGTTTGGCCTGCAGTTCATCTTTAGGTTGTATTTAGATTTTGAGTTAAGTTGTAAATAATAGTATCATTCAGATGAGGGTTGATGATATGGATTTAATTTTTAAGTTGAAGTATATCGAGATGTGTTTAACTTTTTTTTTTGGTAGAAAATTAAAAAAATGGTAAGCCCGATCAATGATTAGTTTAAAATAAATTGGGATGAATTGAGTATAGTTAATCTTAGGATCCTCGAAGAGGCTCACCAGGTACGCCTGCCTCTTGGACCTAAAATAAAAAAACAGCACTTCGTACAGCTTATACGACTCATGTTGTGGTCATTGATTTAGGCATATTAGCACTTTATGATTCGACTAGCAATAATAATCATAGAATCATTAGATTCGAGTCAGGAAGTCTAATCTCAATCGAGAGATTGTTGGGTCCACACTCACTGTTACTCCCTAGTCCCTACAATTGCTTTAAAAGACAAATATATAAGTATAATGCAGATTTAAAATGTCATAAAAAACTATACTTACAAGTCACGGTAGAGGACACACCATCTATATTTTTTATGTATTAATTTTTTATTTATAAAATAGAACTTATCTTATATAAAAGTGGGTCATTCAAGTAATGTGAAGGATGTATCATCATCTACGTCGCTTGTAATTAAAAGAAGCCGTTGGTTATTATTAATTAAGAGTGGTAATAAAAAGTACATATTCTATTTTACGATTTTTTTATAACTCTAAAGTGAAAAATATTTTTACAGAAATAAGTACAGATTGCAACTTTATTTTACAAATTACCCGGAGCCCATTCATTGTACAAGCTTAAACATAATCAAAGTTATTTAACATATAATTGGTAGAAAAGTAAAATATGATAAAATCAAATAAATTAATAATTAAAAAATAAATTAATATTCTTTTTTTACTATATGATTAAATGTATAATTCAACGTAGGGATTTGATATGAATGTAATAGTTAAAGTCATATTCGTCTCTTATCATTTTATTATTATATGATGAATAAATGGCTATTTCAATTAGGGATTTGATATGAATAGAATAATCAAAGTCAAATTGATCTAATATTAGCTAAAACTTGCATTTAATTTTGGCTAATTCATTGTGAGTGCTCTAACCACGACCTCCAATTCTTACAATGTCTTGATCTCTCTCATTTGACTTGGCAGCCGCCTACCCTCTTCTTCAAGAAATCCAACCTTTGATCCGGTCCAACCACGAGACCAATATTGAAAATTTTTGTAAGCTCAAGTTTCCTTCATTCTAATTGGCCATAGATTAAGTACACAGTCATTTTGTATGTAAAATTATATCCATAAATCGTAATGGTACTCTCGCATTGAAAACAAACTCTTGGGAGCTTCTCATCCTACATGGGGAGTTCAATATTTCTTGTCATTGATCATTACCGCCCTCCCTCTTGCCAGAGGTTTCTTCAACTCAATCAAGACTTTCGATCATAAAAAACTACCCCACCACCCCATCCCACCCCATATCATCCACATCCATCTTCAACCACTCTTATGATGTTACCAATCCTCACCATAGCTTTGAATTCCCATTCCATTTCGATAGAAATGGTTGAAATTTTATGTTCCATTATAGTATTCAAAATACTATACCTCTTTAATCCGTTTCGCTTCAAATTTTGGCCATTTCAGACAAATTCCGGCCATTTTGGTCTCTGTTCCGTTTTGGATTCTTTTTCTAATTTTCTTATGTTTAAATGATATTTTTTAGAGTTTTAAAGGCCAGGTGGTATTTGATTAATTTTAGAATATAAAATATACTTTTATACTTTTAATTTTTTGTAACTTTAAATATGTTGCCACATTTTTTTTAAATATTACTCTTTTTAGTATTTTATCTATTTTTTTAAATACAATTGCTTGTATTTTTTCAACCTATATTCATTTTATAAATTAAACTCTTTCATATATATATACACATATACATGATGCATGCTTACCAATACATTCTCCGCTTGTATTAGTTGTTAGTTTATATATACATATAAATATTTATATATAATATATAATTAGTCCTAAAACGGTGTATTAGAATATACCGATACCAAAATATTTCATTCTAGTATTTAAACCATAATAATTATTAGAACGAAATTTAAAACATTAATCCTCACACCACACTCTTTGGTTATACTAGCAAGAGTAAGTTATGAAGTTGAGCCTAGAGAGATGCCTCGTTAAACTACATCTTACTTTATTTTCGTAGAAACCAGGGGGCATGACCTCCTCTTTTATTCCTCCTCACTTACGGTGGAGAAACCTTACTTACAAAGGACTTTATGCTGAAAATGAATAAAGATCAAGAGCAAACAAGAGACGTTACACCCTTACTACCAATACAAAAATAACAGCAAAACTGCACTCCATTTCTAATATACGAAATACCCAACTTATCAGTTTGGATCAATTCTCGAAGATTGCAAGGGATATTTCCATTGATTGCCATGGAGCATTACACTCCTCTGACCCCAATCTTGCAAGGTAATCTGTAGGAGAACTCCCTTCTTATCTATGCACATATCAAATGGTGAAAGTTATGTCTCTTAGCAGATGCAAAAGTTCAACCCAATAGTCTTCAAGGTACCAAACATGTTAAGATGTCCTTTTGATCCAGTTCACTATCGAGCTAGAATCAATTATCTCCAGTTTTGAGAACCCACTAACGAAGATGTCTCACTCCATGAACAAGCACCGTTAACTCTACAATATTACTTAATTCGTGACCAATGAAAGCAGAAAATGCAAAAACTAGTTTGCCTGAGTAGTTCCTGATGAGTCCACCGACCCCTACTTGATATGGATTGCCTTTACTACTCCCATCAACATTTAACTTAACCCAATCCTACTTTAGTCTCTGCCATTCCACAATCTGTATCTTTTCTTCTTATTAATCACATTCAAGTCCTTTAATCACGCTAAGACAAAGATTTCTTGGCAATGATTTTCTCACTCAGCATAATAATCCAGTATTTGATACTCTGCCAAACCTCCTCTGCTGTTTCACATTTGTCCTTCATCCGAGCTTTACAACGTTGAGACCAGAGCCTCCATGTAACAATTGATGGAATAATTCTCATAAGTTGCCCCTTCGTTGATGATTTAGACTCTCAATAAAACCAAACTTGGTTTGTTTGTCTCCACGTGCCATAGTGTTTTTTTTTTTTTTCTTTTGGTCAAAAGGAGGGTAGCACCTCCGTCACTTTATTAATACCCTCACTTGTGGGGGAGGAAAACCAGCCAACCAAACTACTTTCCTACCCATCATGCCAAACATCAACATAACTTCCTATTTCTAACATAAGTTGTTCCCATTCTATCCAACCTATACAGACCCCTGATAGAACGTGGTAGCTAAGCAACCTCATAAATGAAATATTCCTCACCCATAGTACCTCTAGCTAGCTCATCCGCTACTTTATTACCTTCTCCATGCAAATGAGATATAGAAAAATTAAAGCCGTCTAAAAGAGATAATAAAAGATCCCCAAAATCCCAAAGATACCAAACTATACAATATTTACTCACCAACCAAGAAACCACAATTGAAGAATCACATTCTATATCAATGCAAAAAATCCTAACTGCCGGCATTGTTTTATTCCTTCCACGACATCATGTAACTCGGCTTCATTGTTTGTATCAAAGCAAACCAATATGAACAACACAGATTTTCCATACCTTTTGAGCCAGCTCTCCACTAGCCAACACATGGTCCAAATCCTCATAAGCCCCTTGCCCACAACAATTACAATTAGATATAAGTGGAATACTAGTCCTACAGACTTTATCATCCACGCTAAGAGCATTATGAAAACGTTTCCACACAATGTTCACCAATTTTTTTGAAATAATAGAATGCCGCACTCAGTCAACCCAACTAACTTTCGGGGCCCTTACTCTTATACATTCCCATGCACTTTTTGTAGTGAACTTGCCATCTTCCTTTGATGTCTAGATCAACGTCAATCCCTCCCTTTTTTCCACTCAATTTCTTCAACATCTCTTCTGCGCTTTGAGTCCCCACCAGTCTAACCTAAAGCTGCATATCCCACCCTTCCTCCAAGTGGTAACTACTCATCTTATCTCAACTCACTATCTAAATCTCTCCTCATAGGTACATCATGTTTTCTAATTTTGCTTTTGTAAAACATTTTTTTATCATAGATTAAATTTCACGTATGGCATCAAATCATATAATTTTCTAAGTTTGCTTTTGCAAGCTAATTTGTATATAGATCGAATACATCTCTTTATTAATTAATGCATGGTAACTATTGTTGCTTTATTTTTTAATTTTTCTCCTTAGTGCTGAACTTGTTCTATTGTATATACTTTATCTGGCCAGCTCATTATTCAAATCTACTTTCACACATTTTCTTTATGATATGAAAGCTATTTAATTTCTATTTTTTGAAAGTTAATTTGAAAGAAATTAATTTATAAGTTTGCTTCGACCATAGACTCAAGTACTGCGATAGCCAATTGGTTATTGTGACCAATAACAATATATATGTGCGTGCGCGCATGCGCGCCAAAATGCAAGACCAACTAGCATCAATCAAAAGCTAGAAGTTGGCTAAAAGTGCTTAGTTTGTAGAAAACTTACTAGGCTATAAACGACCTTGTGAACCTTAGGAATCTTGAAGGCACATTGCTGCGATGGAAAGAACAATATACATGCAAGATGTTTGCTGAAATAGAAAAGAGAAAATCACAAGCTTGTATTGCTACAAGAATACTTTGAGGGTTCCAAAACCTCCCAAATGAAAACAAGAAGCATTCAAAATATTTTTCAAATTATCCCAACAAATACTACCTTCCCCTCTATATACTCAGAAACCATGCCCCTAATCGACCACCACCAAGCAAAGGCTATGGGTTGATTCTTGCTTACGTTAAGTAGGCCCATGGGCCACTAACAACTCAGCAACTAATTAAAATGAAAAGATAATGACTAAGTTGGGCATCAAGCCCAACCCACTTTAATTGGGTTCATAAAAATTTCCCACTTCAAAAAAACCTTGTCCTCAAGGTTGAATTATTGATGCAACTCCATGATATTTATTGTTTTAAAAACCCAATATCCCTCCTAGAAGCAAGTCAAAGTCCATTGGTACCGACTCTGTTGGAGTGCCTATGATATATTTTTTTTAGTCTTTCCCTTCAATTACCTTTGAGTTATGTAAAGCCCACAACCCATAGCCCACAGCCCGCAGCCCGTAGCCCAGTCCAGCCCATCTCTCGAAATGACGCCGTATCACTCCCAGGTAAGTGTTTCCGCCCTTCTTCTTTCTTCTCCTTTCTTCTTCTTTCTTTCTTTTCCTTTCTTTCCTTCGGCACCCGATAGCTCCAAGCCCCTGTTTTCCCTCAATTTCCTTCCGATTTTCACTCAACCGTTTGCCACGTCCAGCGGTTGCATCAAATGGAGTTCCCTCCTCTCGCGGTCAGTTTCACTTCACCGGTCACTCTCTCTCTCTCTCCCTCTCTCTAAGGGAATACCCTTGTTTTTGGGTTTTTTTCTACCGCCGATCTCCTCTGTTGCGGCCACCCACTCATCTCCTCGGTAAGTTGATTTAAACCTCTCAATTTTTCTGAAATTTCATCTAGATTAAAGGGTTCGGTTTGGGGGTATTTAGCCACTGTTAATCTAGTGTTTTTCGTGGTTGGTAGCCGAGCAATTGGGGAAAACGAATCCGACGTATTAGCCTCTGTTGTGCTTGCTGGTTGCTCTCCTTTCTCGGGTAGGTTTCTCAGACTGATTGAATGGGTGATTAACGTATGTGTTTTGGATTAGAATTTTTCTTCTAAATTTCGGGGTCTGTCCGAGGAGTGATATTTGTGTTTTGTTCAGAATTTAGTGGATGTTTTTCTTTCCATTGTTGGTATGCGGAAGTTGGAGTTGATTGAATATGGCTGGAATAAGGGTGCTGTTGTGGGGATTTAATCACTGAAAATATAGTCGGTTTCCGTTGGTTGCAGTTGAACATTAGGGAGGCGAAAATTTCATTGTTTAAACTCTTGTTTTCTTGCGGGTTGTTCTTCATTTTTAGGTAAGGTTCAAGACTCATTGGATAGATTTCTGTTAAGGGAATTATCTAGCGTAAAATGTGGATGTACCGAACCAAAAATTTTTACATAGGGAAGTCTGAGGGATGTAAATTTTTTAGTGATACTTTGGTTGTTGTTTTCTCTTGTATCACTCCAGTTATTGATTGAGAATGTTTTAAGTTAATACATGCTAGTGGGGGTTGATGATTAATGGCTGGTTTTGTTGGGAAATTCTGGATCCTTGTGGCTGTCGTTTGGCTGGATGGTGTTAATCCTTGTGGCTGTTGTTGGGGCTGGTCAGCACGTTATGGGTGTCGTTTGACTTGATATTTGTAGCAAATTGTAACGCTTTAAACTAGTGTAGTTTGAAGAAAGGAGTGTTGCAAAATTTTTCAGATTTGGAACTTTGATTACCATTTTTATACTTATAGATTGGGTTTGCTGGCCGTTAATGTTAAGTTCTTTTTTTTTTTTTAAATAGGCGACGAGAATCTTAGAGATCGGATTCCAAATTTTGATAATTCGCTTCAGGAGTCAGGTAAGCGGGGCTCCTATCCTAGATTTACATAAAAAGAAAATTTATTCGAGGTTGGTTTTTATAAAATGTGCATGTTCTGCTTTTTAAAGAAAAATGTGAAAAACAACCTCAGTATAAGTTTTATGCATTGGCTCATGAAAATTTATATGATAGAGAAATTTTTCTTTTGACATGAAATGTGTAGACATGAGCAATATTTGACATATTTCTGAACTATGCATAAAAGCGAACATTAATTTTGATGCTATCTTGTGCATATAAAATAATATGTTTTGTTGTGTTTTTGGCTTGTATGGAAATGGATAAGAAAGTGAAAAAAAAACAAGTGGCTTAATATGATATGTTTACGGAAAAACCTTTGGCATACTTATCTGTTTGTCTTTAATTCTGAATATGTTTCGGACATGATTATATGGATTCACGTAATATGGTTGGTACCTCCATGATACAATATGATAGGAGTGCAATCACTTTGGAAACAAAGTGATCCTTTTTATGTGTTACTTTCCTATGTGCACACTCGGGGCTCCGAGAACGAATGAGGGAAAGTCTCACAATATGATACTGCCTGGTTTGGCCACCGGGGATAACACAACCCTACCACGGGGGTTAAACATGGTATATGTTTGAAAATGGATGAGATGTTACAGTTATTTTTGCCAAAGTGTTTTGAGTATAAAAAAAAAGTTAGTTTTGGTGTATACTTTATGAAAAATAAAGGTTCGTTCAGCTTTTGGATGGTTCATAAATTTTGGAATTGTTTACTTTGAATAAAAGTTTTTCCGTTACATGCTTAAGGATTTTTTATTAAAAATGCTCATGATTTACATACTAGTATAGGTGTTTTGCTTACTGAGTTGTGGATGAACTCACCCCCTTATCTATATATATTTCAGATGAAGTGGAGGTCTCGCCTGAGGACCAAGGTTAATATATTGGGACCCGGATAGGCGGTCATGTTTGGGGTTGAAGTGAAGACAATATTTATTATTTTGTTGTTGCGTTATTTAGCATTTTTAGATTAAAGTGTTAATAGGATATTTTGATGGGAAGTTTGTGGACCCTATATGATGGCATTATTTTATTTAATGTATGAACTTTATGGATGATTAGAATTTTATTTGTTCTTTAAAATTTGGAGATGAGGAATTATTGTGGATTGTTCAGATATATATTTTAGATAAAATTTGTAGATGAAAACAGGTCCAAGTCAAACAGGTTGATATTCAGGACGCCCCCTTACGAGTACGGGGTGTCACAGTTAGTATTCTGGAATATCGACTGCAGAACGACGTCTGTAACGCCCTAATGGAAGGCCTAAACCACATGGCGTATACTCCAAAAGGATTAGTCAATGATACAATTGGAGCCCCATTGGAACCTTATAAAGAGTTAGAACTTCTCTTGCCCAAACAATGTGGGATCCATACGCCACCTATCTTATCATTCTTATATGGGGTATTACAATCTACCCCCCTTAAATGCCCGACGTCCTCGTCGGGTCTGTCCATTGTAGGTGGCACGGCTCAAGTCCCACATTTCTGGTTGGGATAGGCTCTGATACCATTTGTAACGCTCCAATGGAAGGCCTAAACCACATGGCCTATACTCTAAAAGGACTAGTCAATGATACAATTGGAGCCCCATTGGAACCTTATAAAGAGTTAGAACTTCTCCTTCCCAAACAATGTGGGATCCCATACGCCACCTATCTTATCATTCTCATATGGGGTATTACAACGTCAAACACACTTTTTGATATTGAGGTCTTTAGCTTATCCTCATTGTTTCAATTATATCTTTCAATAGATTTTGGCATATCCATATCTTTTTCACCATCACATCCTCTATTGTCAATGTTCATGTTTTATCTATACAAATATAACCAGCATATCTCATTGTCTCACATGTAGAGAGATGCCTCACAAGTGCTTTTTAAGACATTAGTTGCTTCATTGCAAAGGCAAGACTTAGTATCACTACAAGTGGTAGTTCCTCTGGAACTACAAAACTAGCATTGTGATTGCAATGGTAAAGTAATTTAAAACTTCGAGCGCATCACCAGCTTACCTGACCAAGATCCTATTGTGAAATGACTTTTCCACTAAAAGCCTTGTTAGAGATAAAGAGGTCAGTATTGCAAACACCAGGTCTATCTTCCTAATAATGGTTTCTACTCCATTAAGCTTTACCTGGAGTGGTGTTTCAGCTTCTCCCCCTTCACTTAGAGAAACCATTAATCTTTCCCATTCAGTCCTTGTACCAACTAATTTCACCAACATTTTACCATACCCACCCATCTTGCACTTTGGTGCCTAAAAGAAGAAAATGTGTGCCTTGTTTTACATTCATTGGCCCACTGTCACTTGAAAATTTTGATTCATCGATTAACAAACTGTAGCCCGATATGAATATACCATTAGCGAGGACTTGATTTCCAACAAATAGATAAGCAATATCTGGATCCATCTCTAGTGACTTGACAATTATATTTTTTTTTTCTCCTTATCCAGGTCCTTAAATTTCAAAGATTGCTTATTGTCACTCACTGTTGTTACTATCACTACCAAAAATATGTATATTAATATTCCTAACCCATCGTACATACCATTTGGCCTCCCTTCGGCTGCAATGCCAACACCTATAGAAATGGCTACACAAACCATGAGGATAACTAAAGTCAAGACTTGTAGTATAGCTAAGGCCACTGCCATCATGGCATCCAGCTCAGGCCCCACATATTGCAGTCGAGCTTTAGATGATATTATTTATGCTACATCATCTGCCTAGTTCACCATTATCTTCATAATAACATATACTTCAGGCTAAATAATGCCCTTAGATCTTCAAGGTGTTCCATGCAGCATATAAGGCTTCCATTGGAACCCAATCCAAGTCCATCCGTAATATCTTGACCATTACAACTCATTCTCACAAAGGTTCTTTTCCTTTCTCTATCAAAATGTTAAAAACCCATTATAAGTGGAAACAAATCAAACAAATAGTGAGCAAAAAATTTCTTACCTTTATATTTTTCAGCAAACTCAACCACTCTAGCTTCTTCATCAATGTTTCTCCACCCAAATGCCGTGTCATTTTCCACCATGGAAATTCCAAGGTTAAGTCTGTTGAGTGCACTGACAATATGGTTCTCATAGATCTCATTGGTGATTTCCTCTAAAGCAGGTCCACCATTTTGCATATTATAATTGATTCCAAAATCCTCATCAGGACCACCCAGATTGTGACTTGCAGTTAATATAAATCCTCTTGATGCCTAGATCCATCTATTCCAACTCTTTCATAAATAACTGCCAATATAGCGAGAGTAATCTATTTTGATTATGAGTGTAACTGGTTTGATTTGGTTCGATTTTAGACAAAATATAGAATCGAACCGATGTATACCGATTTTGCATTTTCAAAAATTGATTACGCACTGATTTTTCTCAAAATCGGTACTTTCAGTTTTATCCATTCCTATTCAGATTGATCTGGTTTTTTGGTTTTAATATATTATATTAGATATTAGATAATATATATGATATAGTGATATACTATAATATAAAATATATAGTGATAATATGAACTATAGTGATATCAGATTTTGAAATTTAATACTTATATTAATTAGTAATTTATTATATAATACAAAACTATTTTATATATAATTATATATTACATATAAAAATCATGTACAATATAAAAGCAATTGAAATGTATATATATATATATATATATATGAATCGGTATGGTCCAGTTTTGAGAAAAATAAAACTAGTATTAAACCAAGCCAAACTCAATACCGGACCAAAACTACCGATTTATCCTTTCACCAATTTTTTTTTTCACCCCTAATTTTGATCAACCCAAATGCGCCTTACTCCATTTGCTGCTACCATCTTAATAATAATCTAAATAGGATCTGTTGAGTAGTAGCAGTCATCACTAGAGACAACAAGTGTAGCACCTCTTAACCTTTTCTGGAGTAAGATCATTAAATATTATCTGAACAAAATTTTCAAAGTAATTCGGTTTTACGAAAACTCTCACCTTCTTGCGTAGACTAGAGGTGCCCGACTACTGACCATCGATAGGCGTGATCTCCACTCAAGCAACCTTGAACACCACACTCTCTTGGGATGCTAGAGAAGATACAGGGTAATAGGCACAACTGGCAAAACCAAGCACTACGAGGTCCAAAGAACTAGATGGAGGGAGAATCGAGTGTGGTTCATGTGAAGCTTGTGACCTTCAATGACTATACTCACCATGCACCCGTGCTGCTTTAAACTTAGCTATCTGAAAGAGAAGGTCGAATATGGTGACGAAGTTCGTGAGGGCCTGGGATCTCCTCGCTGTTTCTTTTGTTATGCTCTCCACATTAGAAGTGAGTTTTCATATGTTTGGGCTTTCTTCTTTGGGTACAAGTCTCGTGGGCTCCACCACAAAAACTATCGACCTCCATCGTTATTGCCTTTTCTTTTCCTTTTTCCATGATTTCATCTTCATCCTTTGCTCCATTTTCCTCGGCATTGTGGATTTATGTGTTTCTTCAACTGAATCCGTAACTGCTTCCTTATTTTCTAATTCTTTTTAGCCGAATTCCTCACCCCTCATATCCAGAAAAAAGATACCCATTTCATAGTACTTTTGTTTCTATCAAAACAACCGCATCTTCCAAAAGAACATCTTCATCCTTCAATATTTGTTATTCCAATGGATAGCTATGTCTTCCAATTTCCATATGCATATTCAATATTTAGCTTCACATAATAGATAGGTATTCTCTATTATGTTATTCCAATGACGTGCCGGCAGGGACGGCGATACGTAACGCCTGTCGTGATATGAAATTGTGATCTCCACGGGGACGGCGAGACGTAACGCCCGTGTGATTGATCCTTGCGGGGACGGCGAGACGTAACGCCCGCAGTACTATGTGTATATATTTCGTGTCATAACGGGGACGGCGATACGTAACGCCCGGATGATTGACACTAGACTCATCATAACGGGGACGGCGATACGTAACGCCCGGATGATTGATGAGTATATGATTGATAAGTTAGTCACGTCATGACGGGGACGGCGATACGTAACGCCCGTATGACTGACGTGCCGGCAGGGACGGCGATACGTAACGCCTGTCGTGATATGAAAGAATATAAAAATTTTAAGGGGAAACGGGGTAATTTAATATAAGACAATGGGTGAGTTGAGAAAAGTGTCAATTAGACAGTGGTCTTGTGAGGGGTATGTTAGGGTAATTTCCCTTGTCAGTTGTGGTTTAACTTTGTGGTCGTTTTCCCTGTTTCCTTTAAGCTGTTTATGTACTTACTGAGATTTCATTCGAAATCTCACTCTTTTGTGGCTCCATATATTTTGTGCATATTATTTCATACAGGATTCGATGACCAGCAGGGGGACAGCCCTGATGAGGCAGGAGACTTCGGGGAGTCCTGAGGGACTTTCCGATTATAGTCCCTTTTTGGATATTTCTTTTGTTTCCTTCGGACCTCCTACCAGTAGTCGACCCACCGGATCTGGGAGTCTTGATGCATCCACTTTTGTTGAGGAGAGGCGACGTACGGGATGCTGCTTAACCTTAGGAGCAGACGGCTCCTTGTCCATGTGTGGAGTTTGTGTGACTCCACAGGGACAACAGCTCCAGCGAGACTTTAGTATTAGTATGAATAGGTTTCGCTATGGGAGAGAGTATCCCGAGGTTAAGAGGGAGAAAGAGTGAGGTGAAGGAAAGTTTTGTTTGGGATGAATGTAAAATATTTTGCTACAGTTGGGTTGTGTATATGTATAAAGTACAATGTTTAAGTTTAATGAATGTTGTATATATATTTCCGTGTGATCTTTAGAAAGTTTTATATCTAAAACCTGATCCGCTGCGAATTAAGTGATTTATACTTTTTAGTCTTGTTAAGTACGAGGGTGAGTAGCCGAGTGTTGCTCATCCAGACACCTTAATTTACGTTAAATCCCAGACGTAAGTTGGGGGCGTCACATATACTAGTATCAGAGCGATTACGTCTCTGGGTAAAACCTATGTGTCCTAGGAAAAATGGATCACATGGTACTAGTATAGGCTTAAATCTTTATCAGATTGGAGTTTGGAGTAATATGGATGAATGTTTGGATTTTAGAAATTTGGAAGTTTCTAAAGTGAGTATAGCTTATGGTGAAATTGGGGGTATCGCAGGAAAGCAATATGCCGAGAGGTCGTCCTCCCTTGAAACGAGTAGACGCAGTAAACCAGAATCCTTCTCTGGTTACCCCTCCACGTACTGAAGAGCAAACGGCACCAAGCTCACCGTTGAGAGAAGGACAGACACCATCGAACCCACCGTTGGGGGAAGGGCAGACGGCGCCGAACCCATTATTGGGAGAAGACCAGAGGACACGGAACCCACCCTTGGAAGGGGGATCAGTGGCGCAAAATTCCCCATTGGAAGGAGGCCAGGCAATAGCTGAAGCTATTCGGCAAATGACGGAAGTGGTGAAAAACCAAATAGAACAGAGCCGTTATCATCAGCAGAATGAAAATAGGAGAGAAATTCAAGGGTGTTCGTATGAGAAGTTTCTAGCGTATCGATACCCGCCCTTTATGGGAACGGAAGGAGCATTAAAGGCAGATAAATGGATTGTAGACCTAGAACGCACCTTCGAAATTAGTAGCTGCACTGAAGTCCAGAAAGTGCAGTATGCAGGACATCTGTTACAAGGAGAAGCCGGACTGTGGTGGGACACAAAGCGGAAGCTGCTAAAGTTAGAGTTGGGAGAAAATGTAGTACCTACATGGGAAAGGTTCAAGAAAGAGTTCGACGATCGATTCTTCCCGGAATCGATGAAGCGGCAGAAAGCTTTGGAGTTTACTATGTTAATACAAGGCAGTATGTCGGTGGAACAGTACTCAGCACGATTTATGGAATTGGCGAGATTCGCTCCGCACCTGGTAGCTACTGAAAAGATGAGAGCCCAGAAGTTTCAGGAAGGACTGCAACCACGAATTCGTATGCAAGTGGCATGTTTGCAAATTGAGAATTTTCAGGAGCTAGTGAATGTAGCAGCCATAGCGGAAGCTGAACAGAGGAGCGTTATGGCGCAAACTCAAACATATGGAAAAAGAAGATTTCAATTTTCTGGAGGAAATGATGCTAGGAGGAAACCGAATTTTAGATCCACGGATAGAGGAAAAGGAGTAGCAATTAATCCGAATGCACCGATTTTATTTCCGCAATGTGCAAAATGTGGACGTCGACACCAAGGAGACTGTCGAGTGGATCATAGAAATTGTTATAGATGTGGTCGGCCAGGACATCTGATCAGAGACTGCCCTCAGAATACCTCTCAAGGAGTAACTCTACCCGGAGGAAAAGCCAAAGCTCCTGCGAAAGCGAAAGTGTATGCTATCACGCCTGGAGAAGTAAATATGGAGGCAGATGAGACAATAGATGCTAACGTCATTACTGGTAAATTTCCAAGTCCCCTCTTTTAGTTAATGAATGGATTCTTTGGGAGTGGTAATATAATAATAGTAGAATAAAATTTTCTTTAGGTAAGCTTAAGCTGAAGCAATGCGTGGTTTATACCTTATTTGATTCGGGAGCAACCAGGTCCTTTATTTCCTATGACTGTGTCCAAAAGTGCGATTTAGAAACGGAATTGTTGACCCAAAAAGTTATAGTAGTCATGCCTAATGGAGAGGTAGCAGGATGCCATCGGATGGTGAGAAATTGCCCCTTGGAAATTAGAGGTTCACAACTGGTCGCTGATCTGATACTATTCCATTTGATGGAGTTCGATTTAATTTTGGGAATGGATTGGTTGGCCAAGTATTATGCCAAACTGGACTGTCGCAGAAAGGAAATAGTTTTTAGCTTACCTAAGGAAGGGGAATTTTGTTACAAGGGGGAAATGTTGAAGGCAGTTTCCTCCATAGTAACTGCTAAGCGAATAAAGAAAAGTATTAATAAGGAGACTAAGGGCTACTGGGTAATCATGTTAAACTCCTCGGAGGTGGTTAAAGGTATTCAAGGAATTCCCGTGGTGGAAGACTTTCCGCAAGTCTTTTCTGATGATCTACCGGGACTACCTCCTGATCGAGAAGCAGAATTTGTTATTGAATTGGAACCGGCCACAACTCCAGTTCATAGAGCTCCGTATAGGATGGCACCGGTGGAATTAGAAGAATTGAAAGTGCAGATTGAGGAACTTTTGAGAAAAGGATTTATCAGGCCTAGTTCATCCCCATGGGGAGCACCAGTATTGTTTGTGAAGAAGAAGGATGGAACAATGCGGATGTGCATAGACTACCGGGAGTTGAATAAAGTTACCATTAAGAATAAATATCCGTTGCCACGGATAGATGACCTGTTGGATCAATTAAGAGGAGCAACTGTGTTTTCAAAAATAGACCTTCGGTCTGGCTATCATCAGTTAAAAATCAGGGAGCAAGATGTACCCAAGACGGCTTTCCGAACCCGCTATGGGCACTTTGAATTTTTGGTTATGCCATTCGGTGTGACGAATGCACCAGCAGTATTCATGGATTTGATGAACCGAATATTCAGACCATATTTGGACAAATTCGTGGTGGTTTTTATTGATGATATTTTGATCTACTCTCAGACCGACGAAGATCATAAAGAACATTTGAAAATAGTAATGGAAATTTTGCAGAAACACCAATTGTATGCCAAACTTAGTAAGTGTGAATTCTGGCTACAAGAAGTTAAATTTTTGGGTCATGTTATCTCAAGTGAAGGAGTCTCTGTGGATCCAGCGAAGGTAGAAGTAGTGATGGAATGGCAGCAACCAACCAATACACATGAAATACGAAGTTTCTTGGGATTAGCTGGATACTATCGAAGATTTGTGGAAGGATTTTCCAAACTGTCTGCACCTCTGACAGCATTGACTAGAAAGAATGCTAAATACGTTTGGAGTGAACACTGTGAAAAGAGTTTCCAAGAGCTAAAGAAGAGATTGACTACAGCACCGGTTTTGGCTTTGCCGGAACCTCATAAACCTTATGTGATATATAGTGATGCCTCAAAAATGGGATTGGGGTGTGTGCTAATGCAAGAAGGAAGAGTAGTTGCGTATGCATCCCGACAACTTAAGGATCATGAACAGAATTATCCCACGCATGATTTAGAGTTAGCAGCTGTAGTGTTTGCTCTAAAGATTTGGCGGCATTACTTGTATGGAGAAAAATGTGAAATATTTACGGACCATGAGAGTCTCAAGTATCTTTTTAGCCAGAAGACCTTGAATATGAGACAGAGAAGGTGGATAGAGACTATAAGTGATTTTCAATGCGAAATCAAATACCACCCTGGGAAGGCTAATGAGGTAGCCGATGCCTTGAGTAGAAAAGTTCAAACAGAAGAATTTTCAGTGCTGGCAGCGATGCGAGAAATTCTGGTAAACCGATTATCACAGGACCTCAAGCTACTGGAGATTCAAGAAATCGTTCCTTTAACAGACAAGGAAATTAAGGAAAAACAACAAGAGGATGCTAAGCTGGAGAAGATAAAACAGCAAATGCTGGAAGGAAAAGGGTCTCCACACTTTATGATTTCAGGTGATGGAATGTTGTACTTTGGAAGAAGGAAAATCATTTCGGATGCCCCAGAATTGAAAGGAAGGTTGATGAAAGAAGCTCATAGTACACCATATACTGCTCATCCTGGAAGTACTAAGATGTATCAAGACTTAAAGGAAAAGTTTTGGTGGGAAGGAATGAAAAAGGACATTGCGACCTTTGTAGCCAAGTGTCCAGTGTGTCAGTTAGTAAAAGCTGAACACCAAAGACCAGCCGGTCAATTGCAACCTTTACCAATCCCCGAATGGAAATGGGAAGATCTATCTATGGATTTTGTGGTAGGATTTCCAAGAACATCTACGGGAAAGAATTCGATTTGGGTGATAGTGGATCGATTGACGAAGAGTGCTCACTTTTTACCTATCTCCAACACGGATTCCATGGAAAAGTTAGCAAGAATTTACGTGAAGGAAATAGTTCGTTTACATGGAATACCCAAGACTATAGTATCAGACAGAGATCCTAGATTCACGTCTCGATTTTGGCAAAGTCTACAGAAGATGATGGGTACCAATTTAAATTTCAGCAGCGCATACCATCCTCAGACGGACGGGCAAACAGAAAGAACCATTCAGACTTTGGAGGATATGTTGCGAGCTTGTGTGTTGGATTTTGACAAAGATTGGGAAAGTCTGTTACCATTAATTGAATTTGCATATAATAACAGTTTTCAAGCTACTATACAGATGGCGCCATATGAAGCACTTTAGGGAAGGAAATGTAGGTCTCCTATTTATTGGGATGAAGTGGGTGAGAGTAGTGTTTTGGGACCCGAGTATTTACAAGAAGTTAAAGAGCAGATCATCAAGATTAGAAATCAGATAAAGACGGCGCAAAGTAGACAAAAGAGTTATGCAGATAATCGTAGAAGGGCTTTAGATTTTATGGTGGGAGACTGGGTATACTTGAAGATTTCGCCACTAAAAGGAGTCATGCGATTTGGTAAGAAGGGGAAGTTGAGTCCTCGTTATATTGGACCTTATGAAATTCTGGAAAAAGTAGGTCCAGTGGCTTACCGTTTAGCCCTACCTGATGATTTGCAAGGAGTTCATAACGTCTTCCATGTATCTTCTCTGAAAAAGTGTTTGAATGATCAACCAGTGGCAGTAATGGATCCGCGTCCTAGTAATTTACGTTCCAATTTGACTTATGAGGAGTGGCCTGTGCAAATCGAAGATCAGAAAGAACAAACCCTTCGGAATCGTACCATAATGTTAGTGAAAGTACTTTGGAACAATCCTGTTTTTCAAGAAGCCACTTGGGAACGTGAGGATGTAATGAGAGATAATTATCCCCACTTGTTTGAAACATAGTTGTAATAATATATATTATAAATTGAATTAACTGTCTTGCATTTGTATGATAATCGTGTTTTCTTTTATATTTATATTCATTAATATTTAACCTTATACAGGATTATGGCTCCAAAAAGAACCGCACGTATGTCGGTTACCCCAGTAGATCAGTTAAAGAAAAGATCTGAAAGAGTTAGAGAGAGATTTCGTAGAGAAAAACTGAAACAGTGGAAAGCTGAGAGATTAAACTGGTTAAATAAAAGTGAGAAGCACAGAACCCACATTATGGATATAGATGAAAGAGGTAACCCTATAAGTAGAAGAGCGTTACCAGGTGAGGAAAGACAACCCGCCAGAAAATGGTTGAGAGCAGAGAAAAGATTTTTGAGAAGAGAGGACAAAGGAAAGGCTGTCATGATAGAGTCATCTGATGGATCTGAAGAGCGTAAACGCCAGTGTGAAGAGGGACCTATAATAGAAAGGACAGAGGAAGAGAGATTCCGTAGATTGCAAGAGATTAGTGTGAACATGTACTATGATCCCGATGTTGACATGATATTTTATCACTCTCAGGATTCACTAATTAATGAGGAGAAAGTACCCACCTCTTCAGAAGAATCTACCGCTAGTCACCGAGGTATAAATTTCTTAAACCCTTAATTAAGTATATCTTAGCGATTTCGGGGACGAAATCCTTTTTAAGGGGGGGAGGATGTAATAGCCCAAATTTTGCTAAGGTAAATTATTTTATAGAAATTATTTTAAGTAGATTTATTTAATGCATTTATTTATTAGGAAATGAGAATGGGAGATTTAGTTGAGGAAATGTGAGATTTTACTTAGTATTGGGAGTTATGCACTTTCGGATCAATCTGTCGAGTTTTAGGAAAATGATCATAAGTCAGCCATATGATGTCTAAATGAGGTTATTCCAATTGGTATAGAACCCTAAGAGATATATCTAAAACTTTTATGTTTGAAGTTTCCTGAGATTCTGGAGGAATCAATAGCTTAATTGGGAATCAAATAGGCAGTTCTGGAATGGGCTTAACTGGAACCCGAGTTGGGTAATTGAACTAGATTGGGGTATGTAACCAAATAGGCAACTGATTTTAGGATTCTCTGGGATTAGGACATGTCTAGGAATAGTTGGGAATGAATGGAAAGTTGATTTGTAAGTCAATTGAATGGTTAGTGTGATGGGAACTCAAGGGAGCCAAAATCTGGTTGATTGGTGACTAATTGGATCAAAACTTGACTCTACCTTAACTAAACTATGAAGTGACCTTCTAGAACTTGTTGAGGGAAGACCTAAGGGAGTTGGGAAGGAACCAAATGGATTGGAAAATCTGGAAGGGGCGTGTGACTCAAGGGGGAGAGCTGGAGATGTGAGATGCATGCATGGTTAGGTGAATTGCCACCTCACCTCTTATCCCTTTAGCTTGCTTCTCAGCCATGGATCAAAATGGGCAGACAAACCACCTCAATTGTGAGCCCTTGGATGACTAATCCAGCTGCAAAGCCTAGGATTTGGGAGGCTTAATCCTCATCATTAGATCTTGCCTAGATGGACACCTCATCACATGCAAATCTGCCAACTAGAGCACCTTAGGTGCAATTCCTTTTCTCTCCCCCATGTTGGTCGACCACCACCATATATATAGGACCTTGAGAGCTTCCTAAGCTCCTTTAGAAGGAGAGAGCACTTGCCTTGTGAAGCCAAATCAGAAAACCCTCCCCAAACCCTCAAAGTGATCACTTGTGAGTGAAGTGAGTGTGTGTGGGAGCAAACTTGGAGAAAGTGGGTTGGATCAATTCTCTTAAGCTTGGAAGAAATTGTAAGTCCATATTCTAGCTTAAATTAAGCATGGAACTGGTTTATTGGCATGATTGAGTTATGTTTCATAGTAGTGAACACTTGTGAATATGTTTAAGTGTAAATTGAACACATGTGTAGGGTTAATGGTAATTGTCTTGTTTTTATGCTCAATAAAATTGTGGGAACCTAGATTTAAGTCTTTAAGAAGTTAAATGGAGTGTATGAAAAAGATGGGTGTGTTTTGAGTGGAAAAACCCTTAGACCCGTAAGTTCGCTCGACCCTCGCTCGACATGTGAGTCGAGCGAAGGCAAAATCTGAACCCTCGCTTGACTGTCGCTCGATACCCCACTCGAGCGAGTCTCAACCCGAGACTTCGCTCGATACTCGCTCGACAGGCCGCTCGAGCGAGATACCCTGTTTTGCCTAGACTTAGGGTTTCCTTGGAATAGAAGTGGTGTTTCAAATGGGAAGGGTTATAAGTGAGATAACTCATGTGTATAAGAGAAGAATATAAAGGAAGAAAATAATATATAAAAGATGAGTTAGTCACGTCATGACGGGGACGGCGATACGTAACGCCCGTATGACTGACGTGCCGACAGGGACGGCGATACGTAACGCCTGTCGAGATTAAGTTAGTCACGTCATGACGGGGACGGCGATACGTAACGCCCGTATGACTGACGTGCCGGCAGGGACGGCGATACGTAACGCCTGTCGTGATATGAAATTGTGATCTCCACGGGGACGGCGAGACGTAACGCCCGTGTGATTGATCCTTGCGGGGACGGCGAGACGTAACGCCCGCAGTACTATGTGTATATATTTCGTGTCATAACGGGGACGGCGATACGTAACGCCCGGATGATTGACACTAGACTCATCATAACGGGGACGGCGATACGTAACGCCCGGATGATTGATGAGTATATGATTGATAAGTTAGTCACGTCATGACGGGGACGGCGATACGTAACGCCCGTATGACTGACGTGCCGGCAGGGACGGCGATACGTAACGCCTGTCGTGATATGAAAGAATATAAAAATTTTAAGGGGAAACGGGGTAATTTAATATAAGACAATGGGTGAGTTGAGAAAAGTGTCAATTAGACAGTGGTCTTGTGAGGGGTATGTTAGGGTAATTTCCCTTGTCAGTTGTGGTTTAACTTTGTGGTCGTTTTCCCTGTTTCCTTTAAGCTGTTTATGTACTTACTGAGATTTCATTCGAAATCTCACTCTTTTGTGGCTCCATATATTTTGTGCATATTATTTCATACAGGATTCGATGACCAGCAGGGGGACAGCCTTGATGAGGCAGGAGACTTCGGGGAGTCCTGAGGGACTTTCCGATTATAGTCCCTTTTTGGATATTTCTTTTGTTTCCTTCGGACCTCCTACCAGTAGTCGACCCACCGGATCTGGGAGTCTTGATGCATCCACTTTTGTTGAGGAGAGGCGACGTACGGGATGCTGCTTAACCTTAGGAGCAGACGGCTCCTTGTCCATGTGTGGAGTTTGTGTGACTCCACAGGGACAACAGCTCCAGCGAGACTTTAGTATTAGTATGAATAGGTTTCGCTATGGGAGAGAGTATCTCGAGGTTAAGAGGGAGAAAGAGTGAGGTGAAGGAAAGTTTTGTTTGGGATGAATGTAAAATATTTTGCTACAGTTGGGTTGTGTATATGTATAAAGTACAATGTTTAAGTTTAATGAATGTTGTATATATATTTCCGTGTGATCTTTAGAAAGTTTTATATCTAAAACCTGATCCGCTGCGAATTAAGTGATTTATACTTTTTAGTCTTGTTAAGTACGAGGGTGAGTAGCCGAGTGTTGCTCATCCAGACACCTTAATTTACGTTAAATCCCAGACGTAAGTTGGGGGCGTCACAACGCTTGTCAAGGATAAGAAGTAAGTAAGACCCACAATATACGAAAGTAAATAAGAGATTTAAGTTTAAAATGGTGGGTCTATGTCAGAGTATAAGTCTGTATAGCCCAATTATATATGCTATGTTATTTGTGTACTCACAATATGTGCTATGTTATTTATATGTTTAGATGATGCCTTTGTTAAGTTATTTGTATACTCACTGAGATTTCCTTAGAAATCTCGCTCTTGTGTATTTCTTATCTTTTTGGAAATTCAATCATTACTGCAGGATTTGATAATAGACGTGGGTAAAGCCCTAGTCACTCAAAAGACCCAGAGAAATCCTGAAAGGCCCTCCGAGTACTCTCCCTAGAATTTTTGACCAGTTAATAGAAATGTAGATCGGTGTTGATATGGGAAGAGATCTCAAGAAAGGAAAAAGGAGTCGTGGTGGCCATAAGAAGATATTTGAGAAGTCTTGTAAATGTTGTATATAAGAAAACTAGTTAAGTTATGCATATAAGGATATAATGTTATTTTAAATGGATGATAAGGATATTGTGGTTTTTATATTACCAAGTGAACACTAGAAATTAATTTTATTCAGAATTTTTTAGTTGCAATTTGTACTAAATTTAGATAAATTCATGGGTGAGTAGCCAAGTATTACTTATCCTGACACTTCAATTTGTATTGAATTACAAACATAAATTGGGGGTGTCACAAACGACCCATTAGAGCATATGGTGGTAATAATCAACCTACTAAACTGCAACATTGGAAGAGGGCAGCAAACCTGGTAACATGAATAACCACACTTTAGAGTATATGGCCATATTAAGATAATTTGCATTAAAATAGAGGTAATAACATTAAAATGGAGATGTATTAGCATGAATGTCAAAACCCAATGATGTAGTGGAATGTAAGAACCCTTTTATAATACATTGGCCTGTTTATTGCAATTGGTAAAATAACAGCTTCTTGTGCTTGTTTTATTAATTAATTGCATTCTTGTCCATATTTCCTATAATAGCACATTAACTAAGCATACTTTGGCAAGATTATGCATGCTACGAGCACAAATTACTGATAGTTAAAGGAGTATGCAACAACCATATAAAATGCATAATCTTAATGGGTACTCCCTACTTACTACTAGTCCAGCCCATTATTTTAGTTCTATAAACCATACCTGGCAAGGTGGTATTCTAACAACTTACCTTGTAATGCTACCTGTAAAACAAACCAATCACATATAGGCAATAGTTAATAACTATATATATAAGTAATTATATATACTTGTACTAGCAAATGCAAAAATAATTCAAAGACCATAGGATGGTACTGGCAATATCTGCCAAAACCTATTTACGTTCACAATTTGTTAAGTACAATGGTAACACTCACCATGAAATACAATGTCCAGTACTAGAGTAGTCTAATATATATAGTTTGTCTCAATATCAACAAATTAAATAACGTTGAAATAATATTTGCAGCAAATCTGTAGAAACATCCTAGCATGGGTTTACCTTAGAAATCTATAAACAACAAAACATATAGACCATCAAAACAAACCTTACTAGCCCAGATCCAAAGTCACTTAGCCACATTTCAACTAGTATCTTATAAATTGCTACTAACATTAAGTTTACTTTAGTGCTCCGACACTAAGGGAGATCAATTCGGGAATGTTCTAGGACGCGCGGATAATTGGAAAATATACAAAGGCCATCAACTGAATATGACATCAATCGCTGAAGTCCAACAAAAATAATCTTACTTGGACACATTCCCTTATCCACTTTCTTCAGTTTAGGGGAGTGTTGGGCCGAAGATGTCTATAAAGATGTTCAGTGGTCATCAAGTCAGAATGTGGTACAAGTTAAATGTAAAGCAGCAAAAGGTGAATGGGGCATGATTGTAAAAGAGATAATATATTTTCCCAATTATGGTACCGAGCAGTTGAACCATGACTAATGTGGATGTTCATTGACAAAAAATGTAATGCAAGTAAAATAATATACCATCATCATCGTCTAAAACATCATGGGAAGTAGGGAATCTTTGCCAACATCCTCCTCCCCATCTTCAGTGTGTTCCAAGCTGAACTCTGCGCTAGTATTATCGTCTGAACTGTATTCGTCATCGTTGGGTGGACTAGATGAGCTAGGCCGCGAGACAAATGATGGATCTATGGTCACACACACGTCATCATCACGAGTGCCTTGATTTTCTTCAGTTCTCCGTATTTCATTAACAAGCCCATAGTGACTAACATCACATTCGTCATCATCTTCTTCATCAACAATATGGGAGTGCGCATCAGATTCATCTAGTTCTGAGATCTTTAACTAAATATTGTAAACATTCATATTTGTTATCTTGTGTACCGCATGCCAACTTCCCCTCAAACACAGATCTTTCACGTAAAACACTTTTAATTCTTGGCAAGGTAGTGTTAAAAGGTCATCTTTGTATGATTGTTTGGTTGTATTGACACTCGTGAAGTACTCCCCTACATGTATCCCCATTCGCGTGTCTGCAATGTCCCACCACTTACATTTAAACAAGTAAACCTTAGGTCATCCCATGTAACATAATTCTATTATGTCCTCCAGCAAACTATAGAAATCAACAGCCAACCCTTGATGCTCATTGTGAACCACCAAATCACTATTATGGGTGCAGCGATGTCTTTCAAGTTTGGACATGTGAAATCGGATATCATTCATGATACAACCTGAATATGATGCGATGCTTGGATCTGGACCACATGGCAATGCATATAAGTCATCAGTTACATAAGGTGGGCTCATTGCATATAACTCGGAAACCTAGCAATGCACAGGCAAACAACACAACACCAAATTGTGTTGGATTATCAATTATGCCTCTGTTTCAAATAAGTTGCAATACATTTGTTGACTATAATGTCTATGAAAAATGCAATTTATATGCGTTCTCAGAACCATGATGAAAATTGAGCTCTATGCACACCATTAATGTTACTCAAGGCTTCTATTATACATTTGTTATAGTGTTCACTACAGCTGGAATAAAAACACCATTATCATCTCGAATTGTTGGTTTGTCATCATATAATCTGGACTGTTGATAAGGCACAAATAAAAGGAACTTTCTCTATATAGCCATCGATCTCTGTGTAGTTACTAAGCACATACCACTCAGTCTTGGCCATGAGATCATCTGACAATTTCAAAACAACCGTTGCCCCCAACGACCATACTATTTGGGAGAAGACAGATAGGTTGGCTCAGGCTCGCATGGCTGGATGTCAACATTATGCTTTTCTCGGTTATACCTGGTCTCAATATAATGATGGTACATGGAGCAAAATGTTAGACATTTTATATGAACATATCCCTCAGCAATTGACCTTTCTGGCCATGCTCTATTTTGAACATATCACTTTAACTTGCCCAAATACTGCTCAAAATGGTACATCCATCTGTATCGTACATAGCCAACAAGTACGGCCTATTCAGCTAGATGAATAGCAAGGTGCACCAAGATATCAAAGAATGCTGATGGGAATATTATTTCGAGCTTATAAAGGATTATAGGTGTTGCCCAGATGACTAACACAAGAGGGGGGTGAATTGAGTTGTATTTAAAAAAATAACAATTATAAATCAATTATATAATATAAAATATAAACAAAATATGAAACAACAATAAATATAAATAGTAAGAGTAAGAGAGAAGCAAACTCAGTATGTTAACGAGGTTCGGCCCCACTGCCTACGTCCTCGCCTCAAGCTACCTCTTGAGGATCCCCAAATCCACTATTCAATCTCCTTTAGGTGGAGATAGAAACCTATTACACCTTTGAGCAGCACCGCTCCAAAGAATCCGTGTAGAACACCCTCTACACTTCCAATCACCTTACACTTGGTGATTTAACTATTCCCCGTGTAGAACACCTTCTACACTTCCAATCACCTCACACTTGGTGATTTAACTATTTCCCGTGTAGAACACCTTCTACACACACAAGGGTTATACACACCCTTTTACAAATATAAGAGTTGATAGTAGGTAGACTATCAAAGTACACTCCTCAATGAGTGAGATAGAAACAATACAGCACAACCTATATCTCTCTCAACAAGAACAAGAATTAAGGCTCAAAACTTTAGAAAAGAGAGAATAAGAGCTTTGAAGAAATGATGCAAAACTTAACAATAGATGTGTAAGCTCTTGTTGTGTGTTTTGCAAAACTCAAGTGAGCTATTTATAGGCAAATGAGTTTTCAATTTCAAATTTGAAAAGATTCTCATGTCAAAAACATCATCATTCACTTTTCAAAAATTTCAAATCTAATCTTTTTACTTTTTGCATGTGACAAAAGGAGCACACTTTATTTTTCAAAAATTTCAAATTTAATCTTTTACTTTTTACATATGACAAAAGGAGCACACTTTACTTTTCAAAATTTTCAAACAAAGACATCTACCTTTTGCATAAGTCAAGAAAAGCATCCACCACTTTTGAAAATATTCAAATAAAACATGCACATGTGAAAGATGACAATCAATCATCTTAATATTTTCAAAGTTCAAACCTTTAATCATATCATGCACATGTGAAAGATGACAATCAATCATCTTAATATTTTCAAAATTCAAACATTTAATCATGTCATGCACATGTGAAAGATGACAATCAATCATCTTTCAAAATTTTCAAATTTAATTTTCAAAATATCATGCACACGTGGAAAATGTATTTTAATGGTTTATGATAAAATATTAATTTTGAGCCTTAATCCTAATTTTGAATTTTTAAGAGATTTACAACATTACTCTATGATTTTAATGTGAACTTGTTCCCTTCTTGCTCATGCTTGCTTCCTTGATGTGCTTGATTATATTGTGTGGACAACTTGAGCTTGAGACTCCTTTATTCTTTGGATTCATTTGTTATCATCAAAATCCATGTGTAGATTTACATGAATCTTGAAACCTTGAGTTCAACAATAGGGATGTTAGCTTGAAGTCATTCCACTGTCTGCTTCTTCAGAGTTTGGGAACATACCCATTAATGACAATAGGCAATAGGATTTGCATACAAATGTGACAATCATGACTCTTCATTCTCATTATCTTCCTGTCATTAACATTGACAGACGAAGAAATATTTGAGGCAAAACAATCAAGAAATTTTACATCGTTCAGCCATGCACAAAAGGTCTATCGCTCAGTAGGGCTTAGCATATAACATCCAAGACACATTGATGTATTATTACCGTCACGTTGCAAATGCAAATATTTCCTTATTCGAAGATTTTCCAAATCCCATCGTGCATTGGGGGTGTCTTCACTTTTACCCTAAATATCCATCAACGTCCCCAAAACATTATCACAAATATTTTTCTCAATATACATGACGTCTAGATTATGTTTCAACTCCAAATCTACCCAACAAGGAAGCTCGAAGAATATATTTTTCTTGGTCCAACCAAATTCACTAGGAGTACGTTTCATCTTCTTCCCCACTTTACCAAGCTAAATATTTGACACCTTAGTTAACTGATGTAGTAGTGCATGCACTGTTATTCTTTAAGGTTTTTGCCGATGGTCTTCCTTACCATTAAAAGCATGTTTTTTTTGTTGCCAGGCATGGTCAAGCACCAACTAAAGTCGATAGCCCATATAACAATGTTTACGGCCATGCACCAACCACAGTGTATTTGTATTTGCATTACATGCAGAGCAGGCCATCTTGCCTTTGTACTCCACCCAAGAGATTGGCATATGCAAAAAGTCATTGATAGTTCGGAATAATAGTGTGTGTAAGACAAAAGTCTCTATTTTGTAAGCATCGTATATACGAATACCCGCAATGAATAACTCCTTAAGCTTATGATGAGTGCACAAAAATGCACTCTAAATACTCTATTTAAATACTAAAAGAAATGAGAAAATAATGGATATAACTCATGTTATTAAAATTAATGGCCATTTATCTTGAAATAGATATAAGCATGATTTAATATATTGATGAGAATATAAAATGCCATATTTTTCTCTCTTAATGTTTAATACTTTATTCTTATTTGATGCCTAAATATACTCATTATTCTTATATTTTGATTTAGGACACAAATGGAGGCATTAGGAGCAAATGAAGATAATTGCGAAATTTTAGACAGTTCTGACATCTTTTCGTAATATGGGCATAAATCTCTCATCCAATTTTCGATTGAGCTGATTCAAGATGATATAGAACCGTAAGAGAAATATCTATAACTTTTATGTTTTATGTTTGAAGAGATATCCACTCAATCTAAGACAAAATCGACCATCAAGTGGACACACCTACACTTGACGTTCCTGGATATTTTTCAGCTACTTGCATCAAATCCAAATGTCATCATAATATTTTCCAGCAAGCACTCTTACACCAACTTGGAAATTCAATGATCAATTCAGATACAAGATGAAGTGCACTCAAGTTTCTTTAAGACAAATTATTTGACCACAAGATATTAAGTCATACAAGACAACTAATAGATAGAGAAGCAAAATTGAAACACTCAACCTACAAGCAAAATCCAGCTCATGCATAGTGGGAAAACAAATGATCAAAATGACAACTCACAAATCACTTGGATTCAAGAATGACACATGGCAAAACAAGTTGAAATTGTGATGATTTTGTCATGACAACTTGCATGAAGGATACTTATAAATAGAAGGGAGGGGTGTGTGTTCTAAGACAATACTTAGTGTGAGAGGATACTTTGGAAGAGCCATTATTTTGAGAGCTTGAGAAAAGAAAAGAAAAACCAAAGAAGAGAGAAAAAAATAATGGTTGGCTCTTCCATATTATCCCTTGGAGAATTTTTGTTGCATATTTTCAATATGTGTAACTAAATTTTCAAGGAGGGCTAGGGATGAACTTGTGTGTGTGATGGTATTTGTAATTTATTTTTGATTCATGTATTTGGTTTTTAAATATTAAAACTCTTTTGTTCTATTATTCTCAATTTATTTGTGATGTTTTTCGTCTTCAAATAATTATAAAATCTATTTCGTTTATAGATTCAGTCATGCTTTTTCTATTGAGTGAATTAGTTCTATAATTATGTTTGGAGCAATTGATTGTCTATATTGATTTAATTCTCTGCAGCAATATCGCCTCTTGGGTATATTGTCGTCGTTGGATTTTCTCAATGTCGATAACAATTTATGAGAGTTAAGCGCGAAGAATAATTTTTCAAAGAGTTACATTTGATTTAAATTTTGGTTATTAATGTTATATCTTCCGATTAATAATTTGGATATAGAATTCTTAATTGAGTTATCAATGAATTAAGAATAAATTTGAATACCACAAATACACAAGGAATTCCCTACGCTCTACTTTTCGTCTCATTTTTATACTTTTCAAATTACTCATTTAGTTTTAATTTACGTCACACTCTAAAATTTACTTATCACACTCATTTAATCTTTTTGTTAATTTCGTTACTGTTCTTTAATTTCTCAATCCATCTCCTTGTGGAATCGACACCCCAAAGCTATACTACAAATGACCGCGTTATTCTTTGGGCGTAATCAAATTTTGGCGCCGTTGCCGGGGAGACGGTAGAAGAATTTGTAGTTTTTTTTAGTAGTTTGTAAAAAAAAAAAAAAAAAAGCGGTAGCTTCGTTCATTTTCTTTTTAGCTTTCTGCATCTTTATTTTATTTTACTTTTCTTTTCGTAATTTTTTTTTTCAGTATTACACTTTTCTTTACTTTGCATGCGCAGGTACAGAGACGCTTTTAGACGGTTTGCTAGTAGACCCGTGCTAGAATCAGATTCAGAATCTAATTTTTCTAATCGCTTGTTTGATAATTTTTCCAATTCTGACGCGATGAGTGAATATGTGGACCAACCTGTTAGAACCCTCCAAGATTATCTTCATCCCGCACGAACAGCCACACCATCCTGTATTATGTTCTCACCTAATGTTTGTCACGTAGATTTCAAAATAGGAATGATACAATTACTTCCGACTTTTCATGGTCTAGAAAATGAAAACCCCTATGTTCATATTAGGGAATTTGAGGAAGTAGTTGCAACATTCCACAGTCAAAATACCACTGACGACACGGTAAGGCTAAAGTTCTTTCCTTTTTCTTTGAAAGATAAAGCTAAGAGTTGGTTGTACTCACTAAGACCACGGTCTATTGGAACATGGAGTGAGATGACTCAAGTGTTTTTCAATAAATACTTTCCCCAACATAAGACCAATGATTTAAAAAGATAAATCTCTACCTTTGCACAAAAGGATAGTGAGACTTTGTATCAGTCTTGGGAAAGATTTAAAAAATTGCTGAGTATGTGTCCCCACCATGGATATGAGAATTGGCGCTTAGTGAGTTATTTTTATGAAGGGCTTACGCCCAGGGAACGTCAATTCGTGGAAATGATGTGCAATGGAGAATTTTTACAGAAAAATCCTGATGAGGCCATAGAGTACCTCAATGAACTTGCTGAAAAAGCTCATACTTGGACTGGACCTAGTGCTACTGATAGCACAAACAGGTCACGACCTACAGGAAATTCGAGTGGTGGTATTTACCATCTAAGGGAAGAGGATAACCTTAAGGCTAAGGTTGAAATGCTCACTAGAGAATTAGAGTTATTGAAAATGAAAAACTCAAAGCCAACACACATGGCTAATCATGCAGACTCTTTTGGGCCATGTGTTGTCTGTGGTGGGGTAGATCATCATGCCCAAGACTGTCCTACACATGCTAACATGAGAGGATGGCGTAATCACCCCAACTTCAGCTGGAAGTCTGAAAACCAACAGCCTGCACAGCCTGCACAACCTTCTAGATCATATTCTGCACCATACCATGCACCTCAATCTTCTAGAAATTTTTTAGAAGACACTTTGCATGCATTTATTGAAGTACAGGGTAAGACTAACCAAAAATTTGAGTCTTTAATTATGCAGGTTGTTGAAGAACAAAAGGAGATAAAGAGCCAGATATCTAAAATAACGAGTTTCTTGAGTGTAAATGAGCAAGGTAAGCTCCTTTCTCAAACTCAGTCTGTACCTCATGGTCAACATATGGCACAAGAAACTGTGAAGAATCACGAGTGCCAGCAGATATATATGATTGACTCACTCATAGATAGGGAAGTTTTCACAACTCATAATTCTGATCCCCTTAAGAATTTTATTATTGATTTTGAGTTTAATCCTATCAGTGATTCGTCTGATGTAGCTAAAATTTGTACAATTTTTGACAATACTCAAGATTATAGCACACAGGCTTGGCAACCGAAATTTGAGGAGTTGCTTGAGAAAAATGAAAAACAGATTCCTTCAAGTGGGCAAGTACCAAAAGTTAATCTAAAGCCTTGCCACCTACCTGTGAAGCTCGAGCACCGAGTTTATTGGGCAAATAAGCGTTTCATTTTTGACCCAGGAGGAATAGTTCAAGAAGTGGAAAATAGTCCAGTTGTAGACTTGGTCTATCAACTTTGACCACACCATGCAACAATAATAATAATAATTATTATTATCTTATTTGTTTTGTTTTATTTTTGTTTACTACTGTTTTCTTTATTTGTTTGCAGGATAGTTTCATTTTGTCATTTCAGATCACCACTTTTGACGCTTAGCGAGCTATCCACATCACACATCAGGTGTATCCTACTCTTTTTAGTTACTCTCCATCCAATTTTGATTATTAAACATTGAGGCCAACGTTTCGTTTAAGTTGGGGGGTGAGAATACAAATCTGTTATTTAAACTCTGTGGCATATTTCAATCAATATATAAAAAATTGCCAAATTTTTTTCACACAGGCATCTTTTCACACATGATACTCATGCTCATTCATAACCATCTTGGTGAATTCAACAAACCCATCTTAAATCATTTTGCTAAAGCATCCATAGAACCATTTATGCACTTCTCTAAACTTTGTGGTAATATGGTGATTTGACACATGTAACTAAAGAATTATTTTGCTCAAGTATTCATGTGAAATTTGTGAGAATTGAGAGTTTATAAATACAGAAATTGTGATAAGTATCCATTGATCTGTTGAATTTGACACTTTTTTTGAGAATATCATTATATGGTTTGTGGTAAGATGGTGGATATACTTGGGATATGACGAAAGTCAACTTAGGATTAACGTTTGAGCCTTTCAAGCTGAGCATTTTCATCATAGATCCCTAGCAGCCAATTTTGAGCCAATATACACATATAGCCTTTTCTTTTCATATCTACATCATCCATACCTCTCCACATTGGAGTATAGCTTATACACTATTTTTTCCTACCATTTTATTTCCAAGTGTGTACTAGGTGTGAAATTGTCATTTAAAAAAAAATAAAAATAAAAAATAAAACCATGACAAAAATGACATGGTGCTAGATGTGTTCATCAAATTATTCATGAAAGAGTTCATCAAATTGCGAAGACACCAGTGGAAAAAGAAGATGGAAAAGTGTACTTAGTCAAAAATCTGAAAAATTGAAAAGTACATCAAAAGGAAAGTATAGTCTACTGAAAAATTTAACAGATTCCCTTTTGTGTATACTTGGAAGTTTTTGAAATCTCTTCACCTTTTCTTCTTATGAACCCCAACCCTAAACCACATTACAACCCTTTGTGTTGATTT
This sequence comes from Platycarya strobilacea, assembly GCA_036898215.1. Taxonomy (NCBI): domain Eukaryota; kingdom Viridiplantae; phylum Streptophyta; class Magnoliopsida; order Fagales; family Juglandaceae; genus Platycarya; species Platycarya strobilacea. The sequence continues at coordinate 9,113,342 of CM072547.1, forward strand.
TTTTGATCCTAAGTATGCTTGTGGAAAGAATGGTGGAAATCTCATTTGTTAGTATTCCTATCATAAGATCAATGTTTACTTGTTACTTATATATAATTGGCTAAATTTTCAGGAGAGTAAATGTACACCTTTGTCAACTCCATAGAGAGAACCCATACATGAAACACTTCTATACCCGTGAGTTATGGAGTTGAACCTTTTTGCTTAAGATATTCTAATGTTGCATGTGTCGAAACCTCTGATTTGATAAAAATAGTTTGGAACACATACACACTCTGTGGATTGCTATATTTGAATTACTTGTGAAAGGGTTGTTGAATTTCTAAGATTGTTTCGATATGTAAATTTGAAAAATGTGTCTTGATGGCCCCTATGTGTGATTTTATTTGGTCTTTCTCATCATTTTGCATGAAAATTGCTAGGGACTAGCAATGAGTAAGTTGGGGGGTGTGATGAGTGCACAAAAATGCACTCTAAATACTCTATTTAAATACTAAAAGAAATGAGAAAATAATGGATATAACTCATGTTATTAAAATTAATGGTCATTTATCTTGAAATAGATATAAGCATGATTTAATATATTGATGAGAATATAAAATGTCATATTTTTTTCTCTTAATGTTTAATACTTTATTCTTATTTGATGCCTAAATATACTCATTATTCTTATATTTTGATTTAGGACACAAATGGAGGCATTAGGAGCAAATGAAGATAATTGTGGAATTTTAGACAGTTCTGACATCTTTTCGTAATATGAGCATAAATATCTCATCCAATCTCCGATTGAGCTGATTCAAGATGATCTAGAACCATAAGAGAAATATCTATAACTTTTATGTTTTATATTTGAAGAGATATCCATTCAATCTAAGACAAAATCGACCATCAAGTGGACACACCTACACTTGACGTTCCTGGATATTTTTCAGCTACTTGCATCAAATCCAAATGTCATCATAATATTTTCCAGCAAGCACTCTTATACCAACTTGGAAATTCAATTATCAATTCAGATACAAGATGAAGTGCACTCAAGTTTCTTTAAGACAAATTATTTGACCACAAGATATTAAGTCATACAAGACAACTAATAGATAGAGAAGCAAAATTGAAACACTCAACCTACAAGCAAAATCCAGCTCATGCATAGTGGGAAAACAAATGATCAAAATGACAACTCACAAATCACTTGGATTCAAGAATGGCACATGGCAAAACAAGTTGAAATTGTGATGATTTTGTCATGACAACTTGCATAAAGGATGCTTATAAATAGAAGGGAGGGGTGTGTGTTCTAAGACAATGCTTAGTGTGAGAGGATGCTTTGGAAGAGCCATTATTTTGAGAGCTTGAGAAAAGAAAAGAAAAACCAAAGAAGAGAGAAGAAAATAATGGTTGGCTCTTCCATATTATCCTTTGGAGAATTTTTATTGCATATTTTCAATATGTGTAACTAAATTCTCAAGGAGGGCTAGGGATGAACTTGTGAGTGTGATGGTATTTGTAATTTATTTTTGATTCATATATTTGGTCTTTAAATATTAAAACTCTTTTGTTCTATTATTCTCAATTTATTTGTGATGTTTTTCGTCTTCAAATAATTATAAAATCTATTTCGTTTATAGATTCAGTAATGCTTTTTCTATTGAGTGAATTAGTTCTATAATTATGTTTGGAGCAATTGATTGTCTATATTGATTTAATTCTCTGCTGCAATATCGCCTCTTGGGTATATTGTTGTCGTTGGATTTTCTCAATGTCGATAACAATTTATGAGAGTTAAGCGCGAAGAAAAATTTTTCAAAGAGTTAAATTTGATTTAAATTTTGGTTATTAATGTTATATCTTCCGATTAAGAATTTGGACATAGAATTCTAATTGAGTTATCAATAAATTAAGAATAAATTTGAATACCACAAATACACAAAGAATTCCCTACGCTCTACTTTTCGTCTCATTTTTATACTTTTCAAATTACTCATTTGGTTTTAATTTACATCACACTCTAAAATTTACTTATCACACTCATTTAATCTTTTTGTTAATTTCGTTACTGTTCTTTAATTTCTCAATCCATCTCCCTGTGGAATCGACACCCCAAAGCTATACTACAAACGACCGCGTTATTCTTTGGGCGTAATCAGCTCATCAATTAGTGGGTGCATGAACATATCAGTATCATTGCCCGGTTCTTTAGGTCCATGGATTAATGATGACATCATTAGGTAGGGATCTTTCATGCATGCCCAAAGGGGCAAGTTGTACGGTACAAGTAGAACTAGCCGAATGTTGTATGGCCTGCTCATATTTCTAAATAGGTTGAACCCATCACGTGCTAAACCAAGTCAGACGTTACGAGGATCATTAGCAAAGCTAGTATGTTTGGAATCAAACTCTTTCCATATACGGGAATCAACAGGATGTCTCATGATACTCTGATCGTCAACCCGCCCATCTACATGCCATCACACGACAACAACGTTTTTCTTTGACATGTACAACCTTTGTAGCCGGGGCTTTAGGGGGAAATATCGCATAATTTTTCATGGAGTCCGATGTGTGTTTGTTGATGTTAAATCCTACCTAGATGCATGGCATTTTGGGCATTCATCCTTACTAGCATTTTCCTTCGAAAAAATGACACAGTTATTAGGGCATACATGTATCTTTTCATGTGTGAAGCCCAACTTAGAGTGTAAGCATCTCGCCTGGCTATATGTTGCTAGTAGCAATGCATCCAGAAATACAACTTGCAAGAGCCTTATGACCATATTAAAAGACTTCACTGTCCAACCGCCAACTGTCTTGATATGAAGCAGTTTGACTATAAATGATAGTTTTGAGAAAGCTTGACAGGATGGATGTAATGGACGTTGCATCAGCCAATAACTCCTCGAAACTAAGGTCTTTTGGAATATTAGAGGTTTCTCCTTCGTTAGACCGTGCTTCATCACCATATGTGCTATGTACATTGTCCATAAAGTCCCCAGCGCGGATGTCATCTATCATCTTGTTGACATCATCAATAAACTTACTATTATAAGTATCCTTAGCACCCTCTTTCATCTAAAATAATGGTGTTGGAGAAATTTCCCTTACCATGAAATATCCAATACGTATAGGTTATGTCTATCCCCCTAATGAATAGGTGATCCTTAACCAGAATTAGGTTGGAAATTTCTATTATGGCATCTCCTACATGGACACCTAATGCACTCTACACTAGGTGCATGAGTCTTTGCCATATCTAAGAATTGCTTAACCCCAGAAGTGTATTCACTCGACTACAACCTATCCTTGATATGTATCTAGGCTTTATCCATTTGGCTGACAAGAAGATCAGTTGATTCGGGTTAACATCAAGAACAATACATGCCTTTTGAATATATTAATTGAAAAGGGTCTAAATGTAGCAGATAGTAGTGAAACAGACGAATGCTTTAAAGAAGGTTTTGTGAGAAGTTAGCATAAGAAGATTTCATAAATGTGTGTGCCCATAGGAATGCATACTGCCCTATCACCAAGACAAGATATAGGATTGGGGGGCACTTTGTAAATAATCCAGAAAGTTTTAATTTGTTACTGACATGGTCCAGCCCTAATGCTTGTCCACATGAGCACGTCAATAGCAATTGAGGCTTAGCCTACATTGGTATAAGGGTAACAACAACTTGAGGGAAATGGAGGTAATGAGGGTCATTGATGATGATTCGCTGCAAATTGAAAAGGCTAGGTAGCTATGTAAGCTAGAATACCCCGTGGTCTAAAAAGTAAACCCTATCACAAGTAATTACAATCGGCTGAAGATCACTCAAGTTAAATCTTCAATGAGCCAAGATAATCGCAAATGTTAAAAATGAATGTTTTCAATGTTTTAAATTCATCATCCAGATAGATAATGCTGGATGTGAGTTAATCTAACACGAGTGGACATTCCAACAATAGAGGACTACCTAAAAGGGCTTCTCATATCATTCATAATAGACTTTATATAATATTTTACCTATTTCCTAGTATAATTTAAAATAGGATAAATGAAATTTGAAGTAGTAAGGTATGCATCACTTAAGAAATCGTAGAAAGTACAACCACTCCCATTATGGACATTTTGTTTGCACATTACATCTAAAAGGAATCAACACTAAATATTTGAGTCTTTCTACTCAATAAAACACCATACCTAATAAAACAATAGGTCATAGGATCTCGTAGGATGAGATTTGTAGAAATATTTGTCATGTGAAGATGGGTTGAGAAGTAAAACTGCTAGTTGTGTCATAATATGGCAAACAGTAAAGATTCTCCAGTGGAAATTTGTTTGAGAGAACTTTGCAGCATCATTAAGTAAACTAGATCAAATTAGAAAATCCAAATGCATGGAATTTCGATAATTAGGAGTATTACCAACCTCAGTAATAAAGTAATGCCTTAAAATCAATCACAAAGTTTTGACATGGGAGCTAAAACTATGTGCAGAAAAACCTATTTGAACCCTGAAATGTATCCAATAGTAAGTTGAGAAAGGAATGATAAAATAGGAATGGCCAACTTTAATGAATAACCAATTAGATCCTTTGAACACACTGACTATTTTACTACTTTGATATTTTCTCCTAAAATGAGACAAAGATATTGCAAATTACCTTCTTCTAATTGCAAAACAGTTTATATAATTACTCATTTATACAATTAGCCATGAATTAAGACTATCTTAATTAAAGCAGAGCCCTAGAGGCAACTGCCTAAGTCGCATAATGAATGTTCCTTTCATTTTCCAATGATGCATATGTAGAGGATAAATGTAAACACTCAATAACAGATAGTGTTATGCTCAAAGTGACAAGAAAAATAATATTTTACTTACTAATAACAATAGTATTAACTCAATTAGGGTAGACTCGAGGCTCAATCGTCCAGTAGACATGTATTGTGGCAGGGGATACATGGAAATAGAAGTATGTAAAAATATTTTCATCAAAACTCTAAAACTTGGGATACATACACTGTGAACGTACCGACACACACTATACACAGAAAGACGCGCGAGCTTGCAATAGGTAAATGGATCTAAGAGGTATGCCGTGTGTGCGGGAGGGAGAGGAGCATAAATCAGAATACAAATAAGGAAAATTGGTATGCATCACAAATCGGGAGACAAAATCAAGTTGGAGGGAATCAAGATTATGAAGGGAAACAAAGGGATTTACCTGGCTGTTAGCTTGAACATGGCGTAAAAGGAGTCACAAATGGCTGTAATCGTGGCAGCGAAGGAACGTTTTGATAGACAAAGATTACAATTAGCGCCAGCATCAAAGCCCAAAGCTAGGGATTTTGGCCAAGAATTAGCGAAATTAGGGGGGGTTGTTCTCGAATGGGGCTGTAGATAGAAGGGACTTAAATGTAAAATATCTTATTTATATAATTATGGTGGCATTAAAATCAAAACGACGAATGAAAAAGCGTTTCGTGGGAAACACCTTTTGTTGCAGTACAAACTCGCCGCAAATACTAATGATTACCATCGACATTCAATTGACACATGATATTTTGTGGCAAACCATAACATTATTTGTCGTGGGTACTGCTTGTGTCAACAACTGCTATTAACCAAGACTACTAGTCGTGGGATTAGCTTTTGGACTAAAAAATCCCATATTCTTGTAGTGGAATCTTGCTATGTTGTGTAAGAAATGTGATAGACTTGAAGGCAAGTTGCTGCAATGGAAAGAACAGTATGCATGCAAGATATTTTCTCAAATGGATAAGAAAAAGTCACAATCTTGCATTGTTACGGGAATACTTTGATGGTTCCCAAACCTCTCAAATGAAAACAATACACATGTAGAACATTTTTTAGATTATCCCAAAAGACTACCTTCCTCTCTATATACTCAAACACTATGCCCCTAATCGACCACTATCAAATTAAGGCCATGGGCCGATTTTTACTAACATTAACTAGGCCCTTGGCCCACTAACAACTCAGCGACTAATTATGTTGAAAGGACAATAACTATGTTAGGTATCAAGCCCAACACACTTTAATTGGGTTCATAACTATAGAACCTAAGATTTCAAGTCTCGTATCTACGTATAGATTTTGATGATAACAAATAAATTCAAGTTTCAAACTCAAATTATCTACGCAATGGAGTCAAGCACACATCAAGTATAAACAAGAAATAGAACAAGTCTACAAATGATGCTTTTAGAGTAATTTTGTACATTTCTTGATAAAATTCAAAATTTGATTAAGGTTTAAAACTAATCTTTTTCATAAAGCATCAAATTGCATCTTTTACGTATGCATGTATCAGTAAAATATTTAATTTCAAAAATTATTATTTTGAAATTAAATATTTACTGATGCATCAGTAATTATTACTGAAAGCCCAACACACTTTTACTGATGCATGATGTCATTAAAAGTGCAATTTTTTACTAATCTTTTACTGATGCATGATGTCATCAAAGTGCAATATTTTTTACTTATGTATTTGATGAAGTCATTGTATATGTCATTATTTTTATATGCATGATGTCATTAAAAGTTTTAATTTCAAAAATTATTTATTGCAAATGAATGACATATACAATGACTTCATCAAATACATGACATATGTAATAACTTCATCAAAACGTATGACATATGCAATGACTTCATCAAAACATATGACATATGTGACGCCCCCAACTTACGTCTGGGATTTAACGTAAATTAAGGTGTCTGGATGAGCAATACTTGGCTACTCACCCTCGTACTTAACAAGAATAAAAAGCATATAACACTTAATTCGCAGCGGATCAGGTTTTAGATATAAGACTTTTTAAAGATCACATGGAAATATATTTACAACATTCCTTAAAACTTAACATTGTACTTTTTACGTATACAAGACCCAAACTGTAGTAAAATATTTTACATTCATCCAAAAGAACTTTCATTCACCTCACTCTTTTTCCCTCTTAACCTCGGGGTATTCTCTCCCATAGCGAAACCTATCCATACTAACACTAAAGTCTCGTTGGAGCAGTTGTCCCTGTGGAGTCAAACAAACTCCACACATAGACAATGATCCATCTATTCCTAAGGTTAAACAGCATCCTGTACGTCGCCTCTCCTCAGCAAAAGTGGATGCGTCACGACTCCAAACTCCGGTGGGTTGATTACTGATAGGAGGTCCGAAGGAAACAAAAGAAATGTCCATGTAAGGACTATAGTCGGAAAGTCCCTCAGGACTCCCCGAAGTCTCCTGCCTCGTCGGGGCTGTCCTCTTATTGGTCATCGAATCCTGTATAAATTGATATACACAAAAAATATATAGAGCCACAAAGGAGTGAGATTTCGAATGAAATCTCAGCAAGTATATAAACAGCTTAAAGGAAACAGGGAAAAACAACAATAATAATATCACCACTGATGGCAAGGGAAATTACCCTAATATACCCCTCATAAGACCACTGTCTAACTGATACATTTCTTAACTCAACCATAATCTGATACTATATTACACTGTTTTCCTTAAGATTCTCATTCTTTCTTATCACTGATGGGCGTTACGTATCGCCGTCCCCATCACATACACTCATCCACCATTCGGACGTTACGTCTCACCGTCCCCGTTGTGATGAGCTTGGTGTCAATCTCACGGGCATTACGTATCGCCGTCCCCGTCTTGACACAAAACATATACACATATTACTGCGGGCGTTACGTCTCGCCGTCCCCGCTATTCAGGTCAATCTTATGGGCGTTACGTCTCGCCGTCCCCGTGAAGATCAATCTCACAGGCGTTACGTGTTGCCGTCCCTGTCGGCACGTCAGTCATCCGGGCGTTACGTCTCGCCGTCCCCGTCACGACGTGACTAACTTAATCTTATATATATATATATATTGTTTTCTTTCTTTTTATACCTCTCTTATTCCTATGAGTTATTTTCACTTATAACCCTTTCCATTGAAACACCCATTCTATTTTAGGAAAACCCTAAGTCTAAGCAAAACAAGGCATCTCGCTTGAGCAGCTTGTCGAGCGAGTATCGAGCGAAGTCTCGGGTTGGAACTCGCTCGAACAGAGTATCAAACGAACTCTAGTGAGGGTTCATATTTTGTCTTCGCTCGACTCACATGTCGAGTGAGGGTCGAGCGAACTCACGGCTCTAAGAGTTTTTCTAATCAAAACATGCCAATATTTTCAATACACCCTATATAGTTCCTTAAAAACTTAAATCTAAGTTCTTACAAATTTTATTGAACATATTTATAGGACAAATTAAAATCAACCCTACTCATATGTCACATTGCCACTTAATCATGTTCTTAAGTGTTCATTACTAGTAAGCATAGCTCAATCACCTCAATAAACCATTTCCATGCTTAAATTAAGCTAGAATATGGACTTACAAATTCTTCCAAGCTCAAGAGAATTGATCCAACCAACTTCTTGCAAGTTTTCTCCCACACTCACTCACTTAGCTTACAAATGAACTCTTTAAGGGTTTGGATAGATTTTTCTGGTATGGCTTCCAAAGAGAAAGTGTTCTCTCCTTCTAAATGAGCTTAGAAAGCTCTAAAGGCTCTATTTATAGGGTGGTGGTCGACCAACATGAGGGAGAGAAAAGGAAATGCACCTAAGGTGCACTAGTTGCCAGATTTGCATGGATGATGAGGTGTCCATCTAAGCAAATCTCATGATGAGGATTAAGCCTCCCAAATCCTAGACTTTGCAGCTGGATTAGTCATCCAAGGGCTCACATTTGAGATATTTTGGCTGCCCATTTTGATCCATGGCTGAGAAGTAAGCTAAAGGGATAAGAGGTGAGGTGGCATTTCACCTAACCATGCATGCATCTCTCATCTCCAGCCCTCTCCTTATGTCACACGCCCCCTTCCAGATTTTCCTACCCATTTGGTTCCTTTATAACTCCCTTAACTCTCCCTTCAACAAGTTCTAGAAGGCCATTACTTAGTTTAGTTAAGGTAGAGCCAAATTTGATCCACTTAGTCACCTATCAACTAGATTTTGGTTCCCCTTGAGTTTCCATCACACTAATTATTCATTTGGCTTCCAAATCAACTTTCCATCCATTTCTAAATATCCCTACACATGTTATAATCCCGTAAAATCTTAAAACCAATTGCCTAATTAGTTACATGACCCAATTTAGTTCAATCTATTCAACTCGGGTTCCATTTGAGCCCATTCCCAAGCTGCCTACTTGATTCCCAAATAAGTTATTGATTCCTTCCGAATCTCAGGAAACTTCAAACATAAATGTTTTATATCTATCTCTTAAGGTTCTATAACAATTAGAATCACCTCATTTGGACCTCATATGAATAACTTATGCCCATTTTACTAAGCCTCGACAGATTAATCCGAAAATGCATAATTCCTAATACTAAGTGTAATCTCACATTTCTCAATTAAATCTCCCACTCTAATTTCCTAATAAATAAATGCATCAAATAAATTTTCTTAAAATAGTATCCATAAAATAATTTACTTTAGAAAATTTGGGCTATTACATCCTCCCCCCCTTAAAAAGGATTTCGTCCCCAAAATCGCTAAGATATAAAAATTAAGGGTTTAAGGAATCTATATCTCGGTTGCTAGCCGTAGATTCTTCTGAAGAGGTAGGTACTTTTTCCTCATTAAGTAGTGAATTCTGAGAATGGTAAAATATCATGTCTATATCTGGATCATAGTACATATTCACACTTATTTCTTGCAACATACGTAATCTCTCTTCCTCTGTCTCTTCTATTATGGGTCCCTCTTCACATTGACGTTTACGCTCTTCAGATCCATCAGATGACTCTACTATGACAACTTTTCCTTTATCCTCTCTTCTCAAAAATCTTTTCTCTGCTTTTAACCATTTTCGAGCGGGTTGTCTTTCCTCACCTGGTAACGCTCTTCTACTTATAGGATTACCTTTTTCGTCTATGTCCATAATATGGGTTCTGTGCTTCTCACTTTTATTTAACTAGCTCAATCTCTCAGCTTTCCATTGTTTCAATTTTTCCCTACGAAATCTCTCTCTAATTCTTTCAAATCTTTTCTTTAACTGATCTACAGGGGTGACTGACATACGTGCGTTTCTTTTTGGAGCCATAAACCTATATAAGGTTAAATATTAATGAATATGAATATAAGGGAAAACACAAATATCATCCAAATGTAATACAGCTAATTCAATTTATAACGCATTTTATTACAACTATGTTTCAAACAAGTGGGGATAATTAACTCTCATTACATCCTCACGTTCCCAAGTGGCTTCCTGAAAAACAGGATTGTTCCAAAGTACTTTTACTAACACTATGGTACGATTCCGAAGGGTCTGTTCTTTCTGATCTTCAATTCGTACAGGCCACTCTTCATAAGTTAAATTGGGACGTAAATTATTAGGACGCGGATCCATTACTGCCACTGGTTGATCATTCCAACACTTTTTCAGAGAAGATACATGGAAGACGTTATGAACTCCTTGCAAATCATCAGGTAGGGCTAAACGGTAAGCCATTGGACCTACTTTTTCCAGAATTTCATAAGGTCCAATATAACGAGGACTCAACTTCCCTTTCTTACCAAATCGCATGACTCCCTTTAGTGGCGAAATCTTCAAGTACGCCCAGTCTCCCACCATAAAATCTGAAGCCCTTCTACGATTATCTGCATAACTCTTTTGTCTACTTTGCGCTGTCTTTATCTGATTTCTAATCTTTGTGATCTGCTCTTTGACTTCTTGTAAATACTTGGGTCCCAAAACACTACTTTCACCCACTTCATCCCAATAAATAGGAGACCTACATTTCCTCCCGTAAAGTGCTTCATATGGCGCCATCTGTATAGTAGCTTGAAAACTATTATTATATGCAAATTCAATTAACGGCAGCAAACTTTCCCAATCTTTGTCAAAATCTAACACACAGGCTTGCAACATATCCTCCAGAGTCTGAATAGTTCTTTCTGTTTGCCCGTCCGTTTAAGGATGATATTCGCTGCTGAAATTTAAATTGATACCCATCATCTTCTGTAAACTTTGCCAAAATCGAGATATAAATCTAGGGTCTCTGTCCGATACTATAGTCTTGGGTATTCCATGTAAACGAACTATTTCCTTCACATAAATTTTTGCTAATTTTTCCATAGAATTCGTGTTGGAAATAGGTAAAAAGTGAGTACTTTTCGTCAATCGATCCACTATTACCCAAATCGAATTTTTCCCCGTAGATGTTCTTGGAAATCCTACCACAAAATCCATAGATAGATCCTCCCATTTCCATTCGGGGATTGGTAGCGGTTGCAACTTACCGGCTGGTCTTTGGTGTTCAGCTTTTACTAACTGACACACTCGACACTTTGGCTACAAAGGTCGCAATATCCTTCTTCATTCCTTCCCACCAAAACTTTTCTTTTAAATCCTGATACATCTTAGTACTTCCAGGATGAGCAGTATATGGTGTACTATGAGCTTCTTTCATCAATCTTTCTTTCAATTCTGGGGCATCCGGAATGATTTTCCTTCTTTCAAAGTATAACATTCCATCGCCAGAAATCATAAAATGCGAAGACCCTTTTCCTTCCAGTATTTGCTGTTTTATCTTCTCCAGCTTAGCATCCTTTTGTTGTTTTTCGTTAATTTCTTTGTCTCATATTCAAAGTTTTCTGGCTAAAAAGATACTTGAGACTCTTATGGTCCGTAAATATTTCACATCTTTCTCCATATAAGTAATGCCACCAAATCTTTAGAGCAAACACTATGGCTGCTAACTCTAAATCATGCGTGGGATAGTTCTGTTCATGATCCTTAAGTTGTCGGGATGCATACGCAACTACTTTTCCTTCTTGCATTAATACACATCCCAATCCCATTTTTGAGGCATCACTATATATCACATAAGGTTTATGAGGTTCTGGCAAGGCTTAAAATTGGTGCTATAGTCAATCTCTTCTTTAGCTCTTGAAAACTCCTTTCATATTGTTCACTCCAAACGTACTTAGCATTCTTTCTGGTCAATGCTGTCAGAGGTGCAGACAATTTGGAAAATCCTTCCACAAATCTTCTATAATATCCAGCTAATCCCAAGGAGCTTCGTATTTCATGCGCATTGGTTGGTTGCTGCCACTCTATCACTGCTTCTACCTTTGCTAGATCCACAGAGACTCCTTCACTTGAAATAACATGACCCACAAATTTAACTTCTTGTAGCCAAAATTCACACTTACTAAGTTTGGCATACAGTTGGTGCTTCTGCAAAATTTCCATTACTACTTTTAAATGCTCTTTATGATCTGCGTCAGTCTGAGAGTAGATCAAAATATCATCAATAAAAACCACCACAAACTTGTCCAAATATGGTCTAAATATCCGGTTCATCAAGTCCATGAATACTGCTGGTGCATTTGTCACTCCGAATGGCATAACCAAAAATTCAAAGTGCCCATATCGGGTTCGGAAAGCCGTCTTATGTACGTCTTGCTCCTTGATCTTCAACTGATGATAGCCAGACCGAAGGTCTATTTTTGAAAACACAGTTGCTCCTCTTAATTGATCCAACAGATCATCTATCCGTGGTAACGGATATTTATTCTTAATGGTAACTTTATTCAATTCTTGGTAGTCTATGCACATCCGCATTGTCCCATCTTTCTTTTTCACAAACAGTACTGGTGCTCCCCATGGGGATGAACTGGGCCTGATAAATCCTTTTCTTAAAAGTTCCTCAATCTGAGTTTTCAATTCTTCTAATTCCACTGGTGCCATTCTATATGGAGCCTTATGAACTGGAGTTGTGGCCGGTTCCAATTCAATAACAAATTCTACTTCTCGATCAGGAGGTAGTCCCGGCAAATCATCTGAAAAGACTTGAGGAAAGTCTTCCACCACAGGAATTCCTTGAATACTTTTAACAACTTCTGAAGAATTTAACATGATTACCCAGTAGCCCTTTGTCTCTTTGTTAATACTTTTCTTTATTCGCTTAGCAGTTACTATAGAGGAAACTACCTTCAACATTTCTCCCTTGTAACAAAATTTCTCTTCCTTGGGTAAGCCAAAAACTATTTCCTTTCTGCGACAATCCAGTTTAGCGTAATACTTGGCCAACCAATCCATTCCTAAAATTAAATCAAACTCCATTAAATGGAATAGTATCAGATCAGCAACTAGCTGTGAACCTCCAATCTCCAAGGGGCAACTTCTTACCATCCGGTGGCATCCTACTACCTTTCCGTTGGGCATGACTACTATAACCTTCTGGGCCAAAAATTCTGTTTCTAGATCACACCTTTGGACACAATCATATGAAATAAAGGATCTTGTCGCTCCCGAATCAAACAAGGTATAGACCATGCATTGCTTCAGCTTAAGCTTACCTAAAGAAAATTTTATTCTACTATTATTATTATTACTACTCCCAAAGAATCCATTCATTAACTAAAAGAGGAGACTTAGAAATTTACCAGTAATAACATTAGCATCTATTGTCTCGTCTGCCTCCATATCTACTTCTCCAGGCGTGACAACATAAACTTTAGCTTTCGCAGGAGCTTTGGCCTTTCCTCCGGGTAGAGTTACTCCTTGGGAGGTATTTTGAGGGCAGTCTTTGATCAGATGTCCTGGCCAACCGCATTTAAAACAAACTCTAGTATCCACTTGGCAATCTCCCTGGTGTCGACGTCCACATTTTGCACATTGCGGAAATAAAATCGGCACATTTGGATTAATGGCTATTCCTTTTCCTCTATCCGTGGATCTAAAATTTGGTTTCCTCTTAGCATCTTTTCCCCCAGAAAATTTGAAATCTTCTTTTTCCATATGCTTGAGTTTGCGCCATAACACTCCTCTGTTCAGCTTCCGCTATGGCTGCTACATTCACTAGTTCTTGAAAATTCTCAATTTGCAAACATGCCACCTGCATACGAATGCGTGGCTGCAGTCCTTCTGAAACTTCTGGGCTCTCATCTTTTCAGTAGCTACCAAATGAAGAGCAAATCTCGCCAATTCCATAAATCGTGCTGAGTACTGTTCCACCGTCATGCTGCCTTGTATTAACATAGTAAATTCCAAAGCTTTCTGCCGCTTCATAGATTCCGGAAAGAATCGATCGTCGAACTCTTTCTTGAACCTTTCCCATGTGGGCACTACATTTTCCCCCAATTCTAACTTTAGCAACTTTCGCTTTGTGTCCCACCACAGTCCTGCTTCTCCTTGTAACAGATGTCCTGCATACTGCACTTTCTGAACTTCAGTACAACTACTAACTTCGAAGGTGCGTTCCAAGTCTACAATCCATTTGTCTGCCTTTAATGCTCCTTCCATTCCGATAAAGGGCGGGTATCAGTATGCTAAAAATTTTTCATACGGACACCCTTGAGCTTCTCTTCTATTTTCATTCTGCTGATGATAACAGCTCTGTTCTATTTGATTTCTCACCACTTCTGTCATTTGCCGAATAGCTTCAGCTATTGCCTGGCCTCCTTCTAATGGGGGGTTTTGCGCCACTGGTCCCCCTTCCAAGGGTGGATTCCGTGTTCTCTGTTCTTCTCCCGATAATGGGTTCGGTGCCGTCTGCCCTTCCCCCAACGGTGGGTTCGATGGCGTCTGTCCTTCTCTCAACGGGGAGCTTGGTGTCGTCTGCTCTTCAGTACGTGGAGGGGTAACCAAAGAAGGATTCTGGTCTACCACATCTACTCGTTTCAAGGGAGGACGACCTCTTGGCATATTGTTTTCCTGAAATACACCCAACTTTACCATAAGCTATACTTACTTTAGAAACTTCCAAATTCCTAAAATTCAAACATTCATCCATATTACTCCAAACTCTAATCTGATAAAGATTCAGGCCTATACTGGTACCATGTGATCCATTTTTTTCCTAGGACACTGTGGATTTTACCCAGAGACGTAATAGCTTTGATACCACTCTGTGACGCCCCCAACTTACGTCTGGGATTTAACGTAAATTGAGGTGTCTGGATGAGCAACACTTAGCTACTCACCCTCGTACTTAACAAGAATAAAAAGCATATAACACTTAATTCACAGCGGATCAGGTTTTAGATATAAGACTTTCTAAAGATCACATGGAAATATATTTACACCATTCCTTAAAACTTAACATTGTACTTTTTACATATACAAGACCCAAACTGTAGTAAAATATTTTACATTCATCCAAAAGAACTTTCCTTCACCTCACTCTTTTTCCCTCTTAACCTCGGGGTATTCTCTCCCATAGCGAAACCTATCCATACTAACACTAAAGTCTCGCTGGAGCAGTTGTCCCTGTGGAGTCAAACAAACTCCACACATAGACAATGAGCCATCTATTCCTAAGGTTAAACAGCATCATGTACGTTACCTCTCCTCAGCAAAAGTGGATGCGTCACGACTCCAAACTCCAGTGGGTTGATTACTGATAGGAGGTCCGAAGGAAACAAAAGAAATGTCCATGTAAGGACTATAGTCGGAAAGTCCCTCAGGACTCCCCGAAGTCTCCTGCCTCGTCGGGGCTGTCCTCTTACTGGTCATCGAATCCTGTATAAATTGATATACACAAAAAATATATGGAGCCACAAAGGAGTGAGATTTCGAATGAAATCTCAGTAAGTATATATACAGCTTAAAGGAAACAGGGAAAAACAACAATAATAATATCACCACTGATGGCAAGGGAAATTACCCTAATATACCCCTCATAAGACCACTGTCTAACTGATACATTTCTTAACTCAACCATAATCTTATACTATATTACACTGTTTTCCTTAAGATTCTCATTCTTTCTTATCACTGATGGGGGTTACGTCTCGTCGTCTCCGTTGTGATTAGCCTGGTGTCAATCTCACGGGGGTTACGTATCACCGTCCCCGTCTTGACACAAAACATATACACATATTACTGCGGGCGTTACGTCTCGCCGTCCCCGCTATTCAGGTCAATCTCACGGGCGTTACGTCTCGCCGTCCCTGTGAAGATCAATCTCACGGGCATTACGTCTCGCCGTCCCCTTGAAGATCAGTCATTCTTATAACACGACAGGCATTACGTGTCGCCGTCCCCATCAAGACGTGACTAACTTAATCTTATATATATATTGTTTTCTTTCTTTTTATACCTCTCTTATTCCTATGAGTTATTTTCACTTATAACCCTTTCCATTGAAACACCCATTCTATTCTAGGAAAACCCTAAGTCTAAGCAAAACAAGGCATCTCGCTCGAGCGAGTATCGAGCGAAGTCTCGAGTTGGAACTCGCTCGAACAGAGTATCGAGCGAACTCTAGTGAGGGTTCATATTTTGTCTTCGCTCGACTCACATGTCGAGTGAGGGTCGAGCGAACTCACGGCTCTAAGAGTTTTTCTAATCAAAACATGCCAATATTTTCAATACACCCTATATAGTTCCTTAAAAACTTAAATCTAAGTTCTTACAAATTTTATTGAACATATTTATAGGACAAATTAAAATCAACCCTACTCATATGTCACATTGCCACTTAATCATGTTCTTAAGTGTTCATTACTAGTAAACATAGCTCAATCACCTCAATAAACCATTTCCATGCTTAAATTAAGCTAGAATGGACTTACAAATTCTTCCAAGCTCAAGAGAATTGATCCAACCAACTTCTTGCAAGTTTTCTCCCACACTCACTCACTTAGCTTACAAATGAACTCTTTAAGGGTTTGGATAGATTTTTCTGGTATGGCTTCCAAAGAGAAAGTGTTCTCTCCTTCTAAATGAGCTTAGAAAGCTCTAAAGGCTCTATTTATAGGGTGGTGGTCGACCAACATGAGGGAGAGAAAAGGAAATGCACCTAAGGTACACTAGTTGCCAGATTTGCATGGATAATGAGGTGTCCATCTAAGCAAATCTCATGATGAGGATTAAGCCTCCCAAATCCTAGACTTTGTAGCTGGATTAGTAATCCAAGGGCTCACATTTGAGATATTTTGGCTGCCCATTTTGATCCATGGCTGAGAAGTAAGCTAAAGGGATAAGAGGTGAGGTAGCATTTCACCTAACCATGCATGCATCTCTCATCTCCAGCCCTCTCCTTATGTCACACGCCCCCTTCCAGATTTTCCTATCCATTTGGTTCCTTTATAACTCCCTTAACTCTCCCTTCAACAAGTTCTAGAAGGCCATTACTTAGTTTAGTTAAGGTAGAGCCAAATTTGATCCACTTAGTCACCTATCAACTAGATTTTGGTTCCCCTTGAGTTTCCATCACACTAACTATTCATTTGGCTTCCAAATCAACTTTCCATCCATTTCTAAATATCCCTACACATGTTATAATCCCTTAAAATCTTAAAACCAATTGCCTAATTAGTTACATGACCCAATTTAGTTCAATCTATTCAACTCGGGTTCCATTTGAGCCCATTCCCAAGCTGCCTACTTGATTCCAAAATAAGTTATTGATTCCTTCCGAATATCAGGAAACTTTAAACATAAATGTTTTATATCTATCTCTTAAGGTTATATACCAATTAGAATCACCTCATTTGGACCTCATATGAATAACTTATGCCCATTTTACTAAAACTCGACAGATTAATCCGAAAATGCATAATTCCTAATACTAAGTGTAATCTCACATTCCTCAATTAAATCTCCCACTCTAATTTCCTAATAAATAAATGCATCAAATAAAGTTTCTTAAAATAATATCCATAAAATAATTTACCTTAGAAAGTTTGGGCTATTACAACATATGCAATGATTTCATCAAAATTTGAATTTTGAATTTGAAAGATGATTGAGTGGGACTCATTTGCCTATAAATAGTTCACTTGTGTTTTTGCAAAAGTCACAACAATAAGAGCTTTTGTATTTTTCTTTCAAAACGCTCATTCTCTCTTCTCTAAGTTTTGTACCTTAATCCTTGTTCATTTTGAGAGAGATATAGGTTGCACTGTATTGTTTTTATCTCACTCGTTGAGGAGCATATTCTGATAACCTACCCATTATCAGCTTTTGTATTTGTAAGATAGTGTGTATAACTTTTGTGTGTGTAGAAGGTGTTCTACACAGGGAATAGTTGAATCACCAAATGTGAGGTGATTAGAAGTGTAGAGGGTGTTCTACACAGATTCTTTGGAGCGATATTGCTCAAATGTGTAATATATTTTTATCTCCACCTGAAAGAGATTGAATAGTGAATTTGAGATCCTCAAGAGGTAGAGGCGAGGACGTAGGCAGTGGGGCTAAACCTCGTTAAAATACTAAGAATGCTTCATTTTGCCCTTACTCTTTATATTTCCTGCTGTTTCATATTTTGATTATATTTTATATTGTGCATTTGGTTTATAATTGTTAATTTTTTTTATATAACCAAATTCACACCCCTCTTGTATTAGTCATCTGGACGACAATTGGTATCAGAGAAATGGCTCTATTATAAGATTAATTATCTGTTGAGTTAAAATCATATGGCTAACATTGCAGCTACATTCGCTGAAAGTCAATCCAGTAGTCGGCCTCTACTATTTTATGGAGATAATTATATTTTCGGGAAAGTTAAAATGAGACTATTTCCTGAGTCTCAAGGTCGAAAAATCTGTAAATGTATTGTAAATGGGTCATATATTCCAACAAAAATTGTTGATGGAGTAAAGGTCAACAAGGAAGAAGAAGAGTTTAATCATGAAGACGATAAATTTTATACAGTGAGTGTAATTGATATGAATTATCTGTATAATTCTCTAAATGGTAATGAATTTAATAGAATAATAACTTGTAGGACAATAAAGGAAATTCGGGACAACTTGAAATTAACTTATTAAGGAACTTCGCAAGTCAAATAATCAAAAATTTATATTCTTACGCATGAATATGAAATGTTCAAAATGAATGATGATGAATCTATTTCCTCTATGTATACTCGTTTTACTAACATTATAAATAACTTGACAGCTCTTGGAAAAGTTTATTCTACCTTGGAGATAATAAACAAATTCTCAACTCTCCGGCAAAACGTTGGGAATTAAAAGTGACGGCGATTCTTGAAACTAAAGATCTCACAAAACTCGAAATAAATGAACTCATCGGGTCACTTATTACCCATGAGTACACATTGAAAAGAGTAGAAGAAGAAGGAAAGCAAAAGAAGAGTTTGGCACTCAAAACTGTTCATCATGAAAGTAAAAGCGATGAAGACGAGGAAAGTGATAACAAAAATGATGAAATTGTAATGATCACAAGAAAATTTCAGAGATTCTTAAAGAAAAATAAAGCACCTCTTAGGAAATCTTTCAAAAAACTTTTTAACAAAAATACAAGTAAAAACAATTCCTTAACTTGTTATAAATACAAAAGGCTAGGTCATATCAACGCAGATTGTCCCTTACTAAAAAAAGATCGATATAAAAGTAAGAAAGTAATTAAAGTTATATGGGATGATGATTCAAGTAGTTTAGATAGCGACGTAAGTAATGAAAAATATGTAAATCTTTGTCTTATAGCTAAAGATGATTTTAAGCTAACAAATTTTGAAAATATTAAAAATATTTTTTATGAAGAATTATAAAATATTTTGGAAGAGGTATATGAGGAATTTGAAAAATTAGGTATCAAGTATACCGCATTGAAAAAGAATTTTTTTTTTAACAAATGAAATTGATGTTTTAAGAAAAGAAAATACAGTTTCAAAAAATGAAAATGATGAACTGAAAAAAAAAGTAGCTGATTTAAAAAAGATTGTTGAAAACTTTACTAATGGAAAAGAAACTTTGAAAAATTTCTTGGTAGTCAAAGATGTGTTTTTAATAAGGTAGGTTTCTTTAATAAACCTACTAAATCAAAGTTAGATTTTCAAAATTCTTTCTCTAAAAATAAATTTGTCAAATAAAGATATTATTACAATCATTCAAGACCTTCAAAGATGTCATATGTTATTTGTAATTTTTTCAATAGAAATTTTCATAATTATCATACTTGTCCTATTAAAAGAAGATATACAATGACTATTAGGGCCATATGGATCCCAAAGAATCTTGTTTCTTCTAATACTAATAAATAAAGAATTCAAAGAACTTGGATACCAAGAAAAATTATTTTAATTGCTTTTATAGGTATGCATGAAGTCCTCCATAGGTAAAAGTAAATGGTTTTTAGACAGCGGATGCTCAAGACACATGACAAGAGATAAAACTAAATTCATTAACCTCACTTCTAAAGAAGAAGGACACGTGACATTTGGAGACAATTCAAAAGGGAATATCATGGGAATAGGTAAAGTTGGTAAGAAATCTTCTCTCATAAGTATAAGTCAATTATGTGATAAAGGATTTACAGTTACTTTTAAAAAGGATAAGTGTAGTATTTTGAATAATCATGATTAAAATGTTTGTTTTATTACTCTTAAAAACAATAATGTTTATACAATCGATCTCGCAAAATGCTATTTGTTTATCAGCTCAATATGAAAATAGTTGGTTATGACATAAAAAGTTAGGTCATGCAAACATGGAACTTATTTCCAAATATTCAAAAAATGATCTTGTAAGAGGTTTGCCAAAAGTGAACTTTTTTAAAGACAAAATCTGTGATGCATGCCAGTTTGGTAAACAAACAAAAATTTCTTTCAAAACCAAGAAACATATTTCCACTACTAGACCATTGCAACTAATACACATTGACCTTTTTGAATTAAACAGAGTTACGAGTCTGGGAGGAAAATATTATGTATTTGTTATTGTTGATGATTTCTCTAGATATACTTGGGTCATCTTTCTTGCTCATAAAGATGAGTTACATAATACCTTTATCAAGTTATACAAGAAAATTCAAAATGAAAAGAGCTATATTATTTCAAACATCCGAAGTGACAGGGGGAAAGAGTTTGTCAATAAAAATATTGTGTATTTTTGTGATGAAAATGATTTTTTACATAATTTCTCTACTCCTTGAACTCCTCAACAAAATGTGTAGTAGAGAGGAAGAATAGATCTCTTCAAGAAATGGTAAGAACAATGCTTAATGAGAATAGTTTACCTAATTATTTTTGGGCCGAAACAGTAAGTACTGCATGTTATGTTATAAATAGAGTTATGTTAAGGTCTAACTTAGATAAAACCCCTTATGAGCTTTGGAATGATAAAAAGCCTAATATTGGTTACTTTCATGTATTTGGATGCAAATATTTTATACTCAATGATAGAGATATTTTAGAAAAATTTGATACAAAATCTGATAAATGTATCTTTCTTGGGTATTCAACAAATAATAAAATTTATAAAGTATATAATAAAAAAACTTTGAATGTACAAGAATCTATGCATGTAGTATTTGATTAATCTAACCCTCTACTTTCCAAGAAATCTATTGATGAAGAATCAGAAGGTACAAATAACACAAATAGTCTCAATCTCAACAAAAAGAATACAATGAAAGAAATCAAACATGGAGACATCAGGAAAGATCATCAAGACTTAGTACAAGATGCAACCAAACAGTGGAAACATGTGAAAGATTATCCAGTGGAACAAATTCTAGGAGAACCTTCACGAAGTGTAAGTACTCAATCATCTCTTAGAAATATTTGTAATCACACTGCTTTTCTATCTCAAATTGAACCAAAAAATATTGATAAAACACTTATTGATGAATCGTGGATTCTAACTATACAAGAAGAGATAAATCAATTCGAAAAAAATAATATATGGACACTTGTTCCTAGACCCAAAAATCATGTTGTTATTGAAACAAAATGGGTTTTTAGAAATAAGAAAGATGAGTATGGAATCATCACTAGAAACAAGGCTCAACTTGTAGCCCAAGGTTTCAATCAAGAGGAAAGAATCGATTATGATGAAACGTATGCACTTGTCGCAAGATTAGAAGCTATTCAAATGTTACTTGCATACGCATGTTATCAAAACTTCAAATTTTTTCAAATGGATGTTAAAAGTGCTTTCTTAAATAGTTTTATAAATGAAAAGGTATATGTTGAGTAACTTTCAGGTTTTGAAAATCATATTTCTCCTAATCATGTTTTTAAGCTCGCAAAAGTATTATATGGACTCAAACAAGCTCCTAGAGTTTGGTATGAGAGGCTTAGTGGTTTTTTAATTGAAAAAAAATTTCAAAAGAAAGATCGATACAACTCTTTTTATCAAATATGAACAGGATGATATTCTTCTAGTTCAAATTTATGTGGATGATATAATATTTAGTGCTACTAATGAAAATATGTGCCAAGATTTTACTAAGAGTATGTAGGAAGAATTTGAAATGAGCATGATAGGAGAACTTAATTTTTTTCTCAGATTGCAAATCAAAGAAGCAAAAAGTAGAACATTTATTAATCAGTCAAAATATATCAAAGAGTTACTCAAAAAGTTTGAGATGGAATGTGCGAAGGTAATTGGAACACCAATAAGTCCTACCACTAAATTTGATAAAGATAAAAGTAGTAAACCAATTAATTCAAAGGTATATCGAGGTATGATTGGTAGTTTATTATATTTGATAGCTAGTAGACCTGATATTATGTTCAGTGTATGTTTATGTACAAATTTTCAGTTATTTCTAAAACAATCTCATTTGATTGCAGTCAAGCTGATTTTTAGATATCTTGCCGGTACTATTTACCTCGGATTATGGTATTCTAAGCACACTTCTTTTGATCTTATTAATTATTCAAATACAGATTATGCTGGTTGCAAAATTGATCGAAAAAGTACTAGTGGAACATGTCATTTCTTAGGTCATGCACTTGTTTCATGGTTTAGTAAAAAGTAAAATTCTGTTGCATTATCTACTACTGAGGCAGAGTATGTTACTACAGGTAGTTGTTGTGCTCAAGTTCTTTATATGAAGCAACAACTTGAGGATTTTAAACTTATGTACAATCATATTCCTATTAAATGTGATAATAGTAGTACTATAAATCTTTCAAAGAATACAATACAACATTCTAGGACTAAACATATTGAAATTAGATATCATTTTCTTAGAAATCGTATACGAAAATGTGATATTGTACTAGAATTCACAAGCACACACGATCAATTGGCAGACATTTTCATAAAACTCCTACCAGAAAATTGACTATGCACGATTAGAAGAGAAATAGGAATGATGCATACCATGAATATCTGCTAAATTCTTTTATTCTATTATCTCAAATGACCTACAGAAACTTGAAACGTTTAGTCTCATCATTCAAATGCATCTGCTCCTCATAAATCATCATGTCATCCTTGTCTAAAGGATTAGGTAATCGAAATGAAGAGGCAAGTAAAGATTTTAAATCTTTATTATGTTACTTTAACTCTACTATTTTTTTGTTTGACTCATAAACAAGTTGTTGAAGTACAGAGACCGTTTTGCTAAGCTTCTCAATTTCACGAGTTTTGGACTACAACCGAGTGGAAAAAGCAACAATGAAAGATGAGTATCGACTCCCAAGACCCACAAGCTCATAAATGGCGTCATGATCTGATTTATTAGCCAAATCAATCTCTTGCTGCTTCATGGCATTTACGACAGATGCAGAAATAGATTGATCACGAGAAGCACTGAATGAAAATTGATGAGCCATTGAAATTTTGTAGAGTGAGAATGAAGATAAACTATAGAGATGAGAAGAAGATTTGATGCGAATTAGATAGAACTAAGGATTGATTTTATAAAGATGGAAATAAATACAAGACAAACTGTCGTCTCTTCAAATCTTACTTACTCAAACTTACAAGATATGCCGGATGCATATTGTCAAAAGTTACCAAGCTAAGCCAGCGAGATTAATTACAATTGTCCATATTTCTCTTGTGAAACGCTGCCATTATCTGTTGATGTTGACTCTATTCTTGAACTCTTACTCGTTCTGATTCCTCTATTCGAAGTTTCATAACACGAACTAATTCTGTCAAATCTTTATTTTCTTACTTTAACCTCTTATTCTTTCTACCTTTGTTTGCAAGCTTTTGATGCAGAACAGATATTTGATTGTTAACTCGATCAACCTCATTTGCCTTCACTAGTAATTTTTGAGACATGGTCGTAACAGAGGCAGCATATTGAGCACTGAGAGTTCTTGATACTGCAACAACATCAGAATCAGTCCTACCAAAAAAATGCATCTTTGCTTCTATCATGGTATTGACAGTATTAGGAGATAAAATGACTGGTTGAGACGGTTCTTGGTTCAAATCCGGAAGATTACTAGAAGAAAATTTCTCTGCCATTCTATCGTTTTAGATAAACAGATACTTGATCAATGAGCAATGTGAGATTTTTCTTGTGAGTATTCGATGGGTAAAAAAGGTTTTTTAAATAGCAACTCAAAAGCTTTCAAATCTTTATAAAATCTCGTTTGTCAACAATATGAAGTGGATTTGAATCTCTTTCCGCACTGAATTGCCAGAGCTAGGCTTCCAGCTTTTACAGTTTTTGTCGAACACAGGAGTTAGACATCAACCTTTGCAGTTTTTGTCGAACATGGGTGGTTCTGATTATTCAACACTTTACAGTTTCTACTAAACACACTATTTTATTTGGTTATTAGTTATTACGGAAAGAAATTCTACTGAAACCAATTGCAGCTCCTTTTTAATGATGCCAAAAAGGAGAGAAGTTTTAAAATCATGTATATATTTTATTTGAAAAACTAACGCATATTTTCAGGGGGAGATTAAGTATTACTGCAGGTCGTAGATTTTTACTAAGTATTTGCCATCATAAAGAATAAGGAGATTGTAGAACCCAAGGTTTCAAGTCTTGTATCTATGTATAGATTTTGATGATAACAAATAAATTCAAATCTCAAGTTCAAATTATCTATGTAATGGAGTCAAGCGCACATCAAGCATAAACAAGAAATAGAACAAGTCTACAAATGATGCTCATAGAGTAATCTTGTGCATCTCTTTATAAAATTCGAAATTGGATTAAAACTCAAAACTAATCTTTTTTTTATAAAATATCAAATTACATTTTTTAGATATGCATGACATCATTAAAATATTTAATTTCAAAAATTATTTTTTTTATGTGCATAACATATGCATGATGTCATTAAAAGTTTTAATTTTAAAAATTATTTATTACAAATGCATGATATATGCAATGACTTCATCAAAACGTATGATATATGCAATGATTTCATCAAAACATATGACATATGCAATAACTTCATCAAAATTTGAATTTTGAATTTGAAAGATGATTGAGTGTGACTCATTTGCCTATAAATAGCTCACTTGTGTTTTACAAAAATCACAATAACAAGAACCTTTGCATCTCTCTTTCAAAATGCTCATTCTCTCTTCTCTAAGTTTTGTGCCTTAATCCTTATTCATTTTGAGAGAGATATATGTTGCGTTGTATTGTTTTTATCTCACTCATTGAGGAGTGTATTCTGATAACCTACTCATTATCAGCTTTTGTATTTGTAAGAGAGTGTGTATAACCCTTGTGTGTATAGAAGGTGTTCTACACAGGGAATAGTTGAATCACCAAGTGTGAGGTGATTGGAAGTGTAGAGTGTTCTATAAGGATTCTTTTGAGCGATGCTGCTCAAAAGTATAATAGGTTTCTATCTCCACCTGAAAGAGATTGAATAGTGAATTTGGGATTCTCAAGGGGTAGCTTGAGGCGAGGACGTAGGTAGTGGGGCTGAACCTCGTTAAAATATTGAGTTTGCTTCTTCTTGCCCTTACTCTTTATATTTGCTGCTACTTCGTATTTTGTTTATATTTTATATTGTGCATTTGGTTTATAATTGTTAATTTTTTTTATATAACTCAATTCACCCTCCCTTTTGTGTTAGTCATTTGGGCAGCAATAACAATGGCTTAATCTAGCTCACTCAAGTCTCAAACATTTTCAAGAGGAAAATGTTCATTAGGTCGGAACCTTTTAAATTTGCTTCACCAAATCAATCAATAAATTGATTAATTGTTCGTTATATAGCAATTTGATATTTAATAAAATACATAAAATAGTAAAAATGCATAACACCAATCTTGGTTACAAAGGAAAATCCATAGAAGAATTCTTCAAATGTGAAACCCTCAAGATAACCAAATCTAATAAAATCAATTTTATTAGGTGAAAATCAATTACAAGTAATCTTCTCAATTACAAAACTTTTGTAACTAAACGATCTCTTACTTGCCCAGATAAACGATCTGTTTGTTTTTTACTGTAGTAATAAATAGAACTTCTAACACTCTTCAACCTTTTGACTTTTCTCCTGGAATCCCAGTGGCTGATCTCAATCACTTGTACTTCGACCCAAAGTATGTACGCACTCAAAGAGAGAAAGAGCAAAATAGTAGAAAATTCTTCATGAGAATTCTCTCACACTCAAGCATTTGGATCTCTCTCAAATCTGCAAACTTTCAAAATAATCACTGATTAAAAAGATAATCTTCCTACAGCTGAGATACTCATTTAAATAAGTTGCCAAGTGGTTGGCCTATAGTAGGATTTTGCTGACGGTTAGATTCAGTTAGGAGTCTAAGAGATAGTGTCACTCTACTAAAAGATTGTTGACGTTTAGTGCGGAATTTCTTCAACAGATTATTGCTTCAGTATTTGATAACTCCTGACATTTCAAATTAGATAGCTATCTAGTTGATATCTCCTAACTTTTTGAATCAGCTATCCAGATCACACATTTTTAACTCTTTACTATTAACCACTTAATTCATTAATTCAAATTTAAATATCCATAGATAAAGATAGAGATAATTTACATTCATCCAATCTTAATGTAACAACTTAAACAAATCCTAAGTATATATACTCGTCATCTAATCCTTGCCAACAAATTTTTTACATTTATAATTGCAAATGCACATAAAATATAGCCTTTAATTAAGAAGACAATGAATTAGGCACGTTCCATTTATATATATATAAGCATAATTAATTATACATGATCATAGTAAACAACAGCAAGATTCATGGCTGCCTTCATGAGTTCCTAAGCTCGAAAATACTAGTATTGATTCTAATTAATACGCATCACATATGATATAAGGATGGTTGACCAGCTTAAGTTATACAAGTATATATATATACATATATATATGTATATATATGTATATATATTTATTTGATTATATATATGTGTATATATATATATATATATTTGTAAATATGTATATACAGATGGATGCCTTATTTGTATACATATATATAGACATATATATATGTGTGTGTGTATATATATTTGGATGGTGATTGATTAAGGATAAACCTCAATCAGGGATTTCATGCCATAGGATGCCACTATTTTGTAGCTTCTAAAGCCAGCCTCCAAGAAGAGCTTTTCCCATTCTTTCTTGGTCCTTTCTTTTCCAGGGAGCAAAACCATAATCAGAGTGTCAAAGAGGAGCTTTGCTTTGGTGATATCTTCAACGTCCTTTTCCTCATCTATCACCACGTCTATGATAATTACCTTATTTCCTTCCTTATAACCTTTGCTTGTAATAGCTTCTTTGCATCTCTTCAGTATTTTCACACAATTCTCATCTTCCAATCGTGCATAATCCACTGTATACGTGTCAAATATCAAATTTCAGAATCAGATTGACAGATGTCTTAAATTTCGAGGGAATACAACTCGAAATAACGAAACAAAGAATACACTCCAAATTTTGAAACAAACTTTAGAACTTGAATTAAGCCATACACGAAATAGGTAGTAGTTGCACACCTTAAATATAATTGCATCTGTAGGAGGGATGGACCGAAACATATCTCCACCAAGGAAGTTCAAGTTTGAAGTTTCTGGCAAGTTGGCAACGACATGTGGACGGTCATAGACAGTGCATTTAATGTGAGGGAATGCCTCGGAAATTATCCTTGCCATAGTCCCAGTTCCACCTCCAACATCAACCAACGAACCCAAACCCTCAAAAATGGGCTTGTAATCCTTGACGACCAACTTCATAAATCTGGAATCGCTAGCCATTGCTTCATTAAAAGTGTCACCGTATTCTGGGTTTTGGTGGCAGTAATCCCACAAACCCATTCCATGCTCTTTCGCAAAAGGCGTGAGCTCAGTCCCTCGAAACCAATCCCCCAAGGAATAACATGGATTTACAACAGCAGGGTCAAGTATTGCAACAACAAACGGTGACAAGTTGGTGCAATCACCTCTGAGGAAGAGTCTAGAAGAAGGCGTGAGATTATAGGCTTCTTCTTCTCCATCTTCATGCACAGCTGTTGTCTTGGTGAAGAAGCCGGAATGCGACAACAAACGCATAAGCCTGTGCACGCAGATAGTTTTTTTTGGGTCAATGTGAAGCTTAGAAACCAACTGTGGAAGAGTGATGGGTTGGCCATGGCTATGGATAATGTCAGGTATGCCAAGCTGAATTGCACAGCCGAGTGACATGGAATCTATGAAGCTAAATAGATGTTTGTATAGGTGAGACTGAACTCGAAACGGCTCACTCGCTTCCTGCCCACAATTCACGAGATCCATCCTCTTAATTTGGTGTAGATCTCTTAATTAATTCTGAGCTTCTTGCATGTACACACAATCATATTGGTCCTTTATACAGATGGTTGATGTAGCGGAAATTAATGTGCCCGATTTGTTAGGACAAAGCAAAATTTGGTGAGTCGATCGGCTACATTCCACCTTTTAATTTATGAGTGCTGCTGTTACAAATGGATCAATATAAAAATAATCTCACACGAATTAATTAACGTCATTTTATATAATTTATTATATTTATTTTATAATAAAAATAATTTTATAATTTAATAAATTATTCAAGTTAACTTGTATAATTATTTTTATATAATTAAAATATTTCTTAAATTATTTACGTTTTTGAAGGATCGATCATGGTGCACAAGATAATATTAATGATTAGGCTAATGATTTACCATACGATCATCACTTACGGAGATCGGACGCAAGTTGGGGTTGAAAACAAAACCAATATTGATTGGTCGTTCAAAGACTTTCCTCTTCCTAATATTAATGCTGCCAGTATCAGCAGCCTCAACAACCTCCTTTTAATTAATTCTTCCATATATAATTGGCGGTGGAAGGTGGCTCGCGCCAGAAGAGCGGTGGAAGCAAAACCTAGGCAAGAATTAGTTTCTTAATTTTTTTTTTAATTTTTTAATTTTTTTATCATTTTAAAATATTTTTAAAAAATATAAAAAATATCAATACACTAATAATCATTTTCTTAACTATTAAATAATTTTTTTAAAACAAATCAAAATATATAAAATATCAAAATCAAATGTCAAAATAAGGAACTAAAATAATATTTCTCTGCTTTCACGTACAGTTGCAAATCATGGGAACAAACCATTTATTTCGTACAATATTTTTTTTATTTGATTGTATTTTTCACATCGTATAAAAGTGGTCATTAATTTTGGAGTTTTGCACAACCTCTTCATGATGCATGTCTTCTTTAATTTGCATATGTAATTCATTGTCCTCGTTAAATTTCGTTGAGTTCCAAAGATTCTATAAAAAATAAATAAATATTTGTGATGAATTATTTGTAATAAAAAAAATTATTTATAATAAAAATCAACTAATTTTAATTAAAAATAATCATTTCGCTGAATATAATTAATCTTAAATAAACAATTTTATTATCACTACAACAAAATCAACATTTTCCTCCGTCAAATTTGGCCACGATAACTAGTGAATTTTACCACAATTACATAAATATTGACAAAATAAAATGGTCACATGTTTGTAGAAAGAAAAAACAATTTTCACTTTAATTGGCAAAATACAGCTTTGCCAAAATTTGTTACTTTATTGTGGCAACTTCAGTTATCACAAATGAAATAATATTTTGCCAAAAATAAAATTACAAAGCTATTACTAATGGTCCCAAATTATGTATTCCCAAGCTTCAATATTGCCACAAAAGGTACTTTTTTTATGAACGTATCTTCTCACTATTGTTAATTTGCTACAATTGTCTATGGATGCTGCAGTGATTGTATCCACTACTTGTGCTGCCACTAATTGTATATTGGCAACATATATCACCACAAAAATGTATTAGATGTAAAAAGACATCATAAAAAAAGACTTTAAATATTGCTAGTTTCGTTAATCAACATCATAAAAAAAGATTTGTGACAAGAACTTTCCTCACTAATTCCTTTTCTCTACAAATCGTTTTGCTAAAAATAACCTATTTCGGTAGAAAAGAAGTATTTGTGGCTACAATATGTTGCCGCAAATAGAAGAAAAAATTCCAAAAACCACATTATAGAGTTGATAATTTAAATCACTAACACAAGTTATAAACAGACACCTATTGCAACCTAACCGAGAAAATGTCTTCTAGATAATTATAAAAACATGAGAATAAGAAACATTAAGCCTTAAGCAAATAATTTTACTTTTCTTTATTTATCTAATGAGATGAGTATCTTTACTTTTAATAAGAGCATGTTTATATTATTAAGTATGAACTAAATAATATTTATATTTTTCAAGTCATGCCATGTGGCTTCTAATGTGCATCTACTCACTCCAATTTGCACTTTAGCATGCATGTGAATGCACACATGGGAAGAATCTATTTTTAAAATTGAATACCAATGGAATCATAAGCATAGCTCTATTTTAAAAGAAAAGCTTGACATTTTATGTGGAAAAGCAAAAAGTAAATGCCTAAAACTGAGTCCTAAAAAGTATAAAATCCAATAACATACAAATGGAAGCAAATATATAATGCAAAGATGCAATGATTCTCACAATAAGAAAATGGAATAAAATCTATTAAGCTAGTAAAACAAAAACATCAACCAAAATTTACAACCCCAAAATACAAAATGTAAAGTTATACAAACTCTAAAGCCACCTCAAGATCAAATAAAGAATTGTTAACAAAATATAAAAACTCTAGGAAAAAATTGAAACACATACATTCAGAAAATAAAAATTTTGAGCCAGGCCACATACTCAAATAAATGCCAACCAAAAGTCCAAAGCAGAAAAATAAAACTGACAAATATAAAAAAGTCCAAATAGATTAAATTCCCAAAGGAAAAATTGAGAGTAAACTATATAAACATGAAATAGAACTGGAAGACAAACAAACCTCAAAGCAATTGAAATCCAAAACAAAAACTCTAGATTCCCTGCA
Organism: Platycarya strobilacea; assembly: GCA_036898215.1. NCBI lineage: Eukaryota > Viridiplantae > Streptophyta > Magnoliopsida > Fagales > Juglandaceae > Platycarya > Platycarya strobilacea. The sequence continues at coordinate 9,144,475 of CM072547.1, forward strand.
AGAAACAAACAAACAAATAAAATTAATTAAAAGATATAAAAAGCCCAAAGCAGATTAAACTCCAAAAGAAAAAATTGGGAGTAAATTATACAAACTCAACCATCAAGATAATCGGCATCAGAAATAGAATATTTGAAGCTCTGAGAAATAAAGAAGCATTTAGCATCCTTTTAGCAACACCCTATGAGTGAAAATCATGGAGCATTCTCATGAAATCTCATATAACACTCTCAATTGGTAGTGCAATAAAGCCAATGAAAATGTGATCAGAGAATGAATTATTCACATCGTGTACTTCAAGAGTCCTCCCCATTTGGTGCTTTGTAAGCAACCTCACTAGACACACACAACCCTCATCATCTATAGGTAGAAATGATCGAATCATCCACTTGTGGTCATATTCCGCAACTTATTGGTATATTAAGGTTGCATATTATAGGAATGATTTCTTTACTACTAAACTTCTATACCTATAAGTTTTTATAGGACAAGATTTTCAAAATTAGATTATTGGAAACCACCACTATCATGGCAAAAGGAAGATATGATTTTTAAGAAGTAGATATAATTCAGAAAATGTCTCTTGATTGCAAATCCGCCCTAAGTCTAAGAGGTCATGCCACCTACCATCTACACTTTTATATTCATTTCTGCTTGAGCAAGCAAGATAAATCGACATAACTACAAATCTACAAAACCATGAGCAAGCAAGATAAATCGACATAACTACAAATCTACAAAACCATGTCATTGTTAGGCGTACATGATAAAATAACACTTTGACCTACCTTTTCCAGCTCCAAAAGGAGCTTTGAAGTCCAGATCACAGCAATTTCAACAACAACAAAAAAAACCAGGTAGATTGGTGCCAGTAATTCTCTCATGCATAGAGCATTGGCATAATTTACTTCTAGGATTAGCAATATATAGTATCTAAATATCTCTTTTTTTTTTATAAGTTAAATGTCTCAAAATACTGAACCTAGTTAATTAGCTAGCTAAACGTCCAACGATTTTTCTTGCAAGATAAATAACCAAGCTATTTCTTATCTAATTTGTTTCTCAAGAAAGAAATTAAGAAGGAAAAAAGTGGTAAATTAATTTAGATGCTCAAGTGCTCGTCTTGATGCAAGGTCTTGATGCTCACACAATGTCAGTAGTGAGAATAAAGTGGTAAATTAACAATAAGTCTACAGACAAACGTCTGTAGATAGACGCCGGACAAGCGGCTGACGTGCCACGTCAGCCGCCATTTTAAATTTTTAAAAAAACATGAAAATAAAAATAAAGTAGATGCTGTTTCGTGACAGCATTTCAAATTTTTTCCTTTAGATCCAGACTTGAGAGCTTCTCTCTCCCCCCCTCAAACCCTTGCTGCTCCCCCCCTCCCTCATTGAACCAGAGCTGCCTCCCCCTCCCCCTCCCCCTCTCCCTCCATTCCATCTTCCATGAAAATCACTTCCTCTCGTATGATAAGATTTGGATCTCAGAAAGCTTCTAGATGGAAGCAAAAAGAGAAAAAAGCACAAGAAGAAAGAAGAAAGAAAACCAAAACATAGTTTGGGTTTCATCTACTGGGTTCAAGCTTTAGGTGGGTTTCTTCTTCGTGTTTGATGTTTGGCTCTTGCGTGTGTTTCTCTTCTCTATGCTCTTTTTTCTGCCCACTTGAAACCCACATTATTCTGGTTCATCGAGCTGGGACGTTGGAGTCGTCATTTTTGTGGGTGTTTCATGTGAGTCTCATCGACAGCTTCATCAGGCATAAGATCAAGTTTTTTTCTTTTCCCAGTCCACATTTCTTCAATTAATATCTTCCTGTAGGAAAAAGCTTGAAACCGAATGGGTTTAAAACTTCCTTTTGCACCAGCGAATAGATACCGGCCACATAGGCATTCTAAAAGAGTGAAAGATGAGCTTGCATGCACAAAAGTTTCTCATTTCTCCTTCGTTAGACTCATTTGTATTCAAATCGCAAACCCATTTTCTACAAATTCTTCGCTAGAAATTAGTTTTTTTATATCCTATTAAACACTAACTCATTTTTTCTTTATTTATCCATATGATCTAATTCCGGATAGGGCAACATCTATAGTAAAAATAGCTATGCAAGAATCGTCGTGGGTGACCTTCAGGACGAGGTGTTTTTTTTTTTGAATTACCACTCCATGAAAAGGACAGAAAAGTTTAGGGTTTGATTGGCGGCAACAAGTATATACAGAAACTCTAATGGAGGTAACCCACGACGAAATGCAGATGGTCTATCGAAACGTAGGGGAAGAGAAAGAAGAGGTTTTTGCGTACATGCGGTCTCATCTACAACTTTTATAAAGTGCCTACGTGACAAGTTTTTATTGGCCGGTGGAAAATCTATTTTTCTATTTTTGCACCTATCCGACTCCAAGCGCCACCCCTTCCTATATATTGGCTCCATTCTGCATAGTACTTTTAGGTTTCAAAATGTTGTTTTTTAGTATTTCTCTTTGGAGAAGATCAGGGGTCATTATATATGCTAAATAAATGGTGATTTTATGCTTTTGTTTGTCTCAAAGATCTAAGCTTCAGTTAACTTGGTCAAGATATGCAAGTATGGTGAAAAGTGAGTTGTGAACTAAATTGCTAACGAAAATGATCTCAAAACAACCAAATGGATTACTTCATTTTTGTAACTGGTAAAAGTACTCATCTTCCTAGTTTTTTGCATTCTGTAAGTTTAAATAGATGACCTGAAGCTGCAAAGAAAAATATTTTAAATCTATATTCATTCAAAGAAAATTAACTGCCCACACTGCTCTACCTAATAAAGAAGCACAAATAAAAGAGAGATATGTTGAGGAAGAAAACCCTAGAAAGTAAGTAATGCCAAGGAATTGTAGACATCCTTATTGATGGAATTTGGTATCTGGTTTACTAGTTTTGTCCCAGCACTTTATGCGCATGCCAATAAAAGATAAAATATTGAATTGTGAGAGATCTTATGCTAAAATAGAAATTTCTTTTTCTAGAAGAGCCATATATTAATCAATAACAATGGTTATTTAACTTATTTTGTAATCCAAAAATTTAAAAACTGGAAACATGTAGTCAATCTTGAAGCTGAGTCAGTTGACAAACAAGGTTCCTCGCTTTGGAATATGTTGATTATGGTCAGCTTCAAAACATATGCAGGCCAATTTTGTAGAGTAATGCATTGGAATGAGTACATATGACTGTCAATGCCCTTTGTCTTGTTTGTTTCCTTCAAAATTGAAAGGAATTACATTGAAAAAAAAATAGATCCTTGGATGCTGGGTGCAAGCCCATTACTTTTGCCATTACTTTGTTGTTAAGGATGTATAGTGATAGTTCTCATATGGTTGAACATGTTGGGATATAGGTTTCTAGTAATGAGCTTCTAAATTTATTATATTGTGTTATAGAAAAGTGCTTATTACATGGTTTTGCTTTCAATTGCCATGTTTATGAAGCAATGTACTGATGTGGGTTAATTTCACATTCTCTAAAAACGAGTGGGTTGAAGTTCTCTCCCATCTTTCTAGTTTAGGTACAGGTTATATGCAATGAAATATTTACTTTTTTTTTTGTAACAGTTGGGTTATATATATGTACTGCTTGTGTTTGTAGATTTGGTTCATTTTCCTCTTTTTTTGATTTTTTTTAATATCTCGGTTAATTTTCCCAGCATAAAGGAATGTAATGAATTCCGCTGTGGATGTAACTTGTTTTAAACCAACATATTGTTGTGGATGTTGTTGAGGATGTAATTTGTTGGAAGTGAAACTATTTCACTTCATGGTTGGAAGTATGGTGATCAAGGCATTTGTGTGGGGGACCTTATATAAGATATTTGGTTGAGTCTTAGTTTTTGCAAATTCTTTTTGAAACTATATGGATTTAGATGATTTTTTTTTTGGGGGGGGGGGGGGGGGGTGGGGTTAGGATTGAACTTCCAACCGTGAACTCAATATATTGCATAAATAAGTAGGTGCAGGAAAATCATCTATTAGATATGACTTCTCATCAAATATTCTTATTTTAACTGCAGGTTTATTGCCTGTGAAGGCAAGGTGCTTAGGACATGTTGAAGTTGCAATGGATAGTATATGCTGGTTGATCAAATGCATTTATGTTTAATTGTATAATGTAGTTAGTCTTATTCCCAAATGTAATTTAGCTCCATTCCCAAATGCATCTTTTGTGGTTAAGACAAAGAAATGAAATATATAGGAGACCCGGCAGTGGTCATTCCTTTTGTGAAATTCTTGTAGATGCTTGAATGGCATTTGTTTAAATTATGAATATGAGAATTTGGGGTCCATTCCATGACAAGGCTTTTTCTTATAAGGAGTTAAATATAGAAGTAACTTTTACAGGTTGTTAGCACCCTTTTAAACAAGAAAAACTCGGGGGTGCAAATTGCTCCAAATTGTCATGCAACTCCAATGACTCATCTTTAAGATCATATGGGAAAGGATAGTTAAGTAGCTTAGCTTCTTTTGCCATCAATTGTGGTCCCAGTTACAAGTTGCAACAAGCAGGGCAAAATCCAAGTTGTAACAACCATAATAGTGATCCCAATTACAAGTTGCAACAACAAGCAAGGCAAAGTGAGATTCTAGCAAATCATTCAGTTGTCTAAACTCAAGCACCATTCAGAAGCTCAAATTCCTTGCTAACTTTTTAAGTATACAAAATTCAAGTACTTAGATTATAATATTTTAAGATATATACAAAGAGTTCCAAAATTAAAACAAATCATCTCAATACTTAAACTCTGCAAACATATTAATTATACAAAACCCAACTATTACGTTCCATTCACTAAACAACTAAATAACTTAATCTGACGTTCAATGCAGAACCACCGCCCAAGACGTGTGCTCGGGTGTCGAAAACTCCATCCTCGGAGGTGAATTGTTGGGGAGGGGATGCAGGAAAGGTGTCTCAGAGAGTGCTCATAAAATTGGCTATGTCGGTAATGTTGGGGTTGTCATAGGGGGAGCCTCTTCTTTCGAGAACTAGACGCTGGGAGAGGCCTGCTGCAAGTGGACAGCCACAGGTCCCTCTGCCAATTGTAATGTAGTCGTAATATAAGACTATTGGAGCTGAAGTTACTGCTTTGAAAAATGTGTTGTAGGGAGCTGCAGTTGAGAGAGAAGTTAGGGGAAAGATACTATAGAGTAATGAATTGAAAGTGGTTCAACGTGAAAGAAGAACAACAGCAGAGCACTAGTGATATTGAAAGAATAGCCCCAATAAGCATACATTGCAAATCCATTACTAAACCAGAATGCACTTAATTCCCAGTAGCAGTAAAGTAATTTCTGAAATCCTCTTTACAAAACTCAGAAATAAATCTATTCTGTGGGAATTAGAAGAATAATATATAAACGTACGAATTGTCAGCTCAACAATCCCCTGCCTTTCATTTTTTAGATACTCATAGTAATTCTAGGCCACAACATCAATTTTAACCCACTTCCTCTAATCAACATATTCCCAATGAATTCATGCTAGAGAACCACACCCAAATATAACTCTGAACCTTTGATTATGAAATCTTAAGTTATATTTACACTGTAGTGAGTGGAGATAGCTCAATCCAACTAACTTACTCTATTTGTCTATTCCTGCTTCTAATGTCTAAACAAAACAAACAAACAAAATATCAAATTTAGTGGAACAACATCAAACTAGACAGACATGATTTTGTTAGTCAAGAGCCCTATTGTTCTTTATATAGAATTATGCTTTCTTGACACTAAAAGCTAGCATAAAAACTAGATAAGACATAAGTAGGTTTCTTCAGGTAATTTCAAACATGATGGTGAGGGATGATATTGTGGAAATTACCAGCTCAGCAAAATAGAAAGATTGCAGTAACGATAACCCAAAGAATCCAAGCACTGCCTCTGCTACACAATGGAAGAGATAAGTACTTTTTCTCCACAATGAAAGAAAATCTAGAAGTAAACTCCATAAACCGACACACCCGCAATGACTACCCCAAAAACTGAAACATAAAAGCATGTTGAATTTGAAAAATGAGTCAAAATCCAAGAAAAGACCCAAACTATAAAAGGAAAAACCAGAAAAAGGAATTATGAAGTAAGAAATGACAAAAACATTGACAACTTTTTTTTTTTTTTATATCCGTGGGTGTCCGGGCCAGCTTGCACGCACCTCGACTAATCCCACGGGGCCCTGAAGTTAACAGCCAGGTAAACCTCCAGTGGCCCTAAGGGGACTCGAACTGGTGACCATTGGGGAGCAAACCCAAGGCCTGACCAACTGAGCTACCCCTTAGAGTGACATTGACAACTGTATATCCCTAGAATTATTGTTATTGTACCGAAGCAGATGAGCCACTACAAGAGACTCTTCGCCTTATCACACCCAACATCATCTGTATTCATCTCTCTTTTCGTAAACAACTTTATCCACATCTATGAAATATAAACACAAGCTCATAAGAAATGCTTCTGTGCATGTCAACAAGTACATGTGAATATATAAATGGCTTCCTTCTTTTTTTTTTGGAAATCATGTAAAGTATTTTTTTTTTATAGGTAATCAAAGCACTTTCATTAATAGAACATAAAAAGACATGAAAAAAAAAATGAAATTTGAATCTGAAATCTTCAAATATATAAAAAGACAAGCCTTCTAGTTTGCTGAGGTACAACTTTTTCCACTTATAAGACATGAAAAAAAAAAGTAATTTTTAATTTTTCCTCAGTTTCTTATTAGTAACCAAATAGGGGAATATGAGAATAAAAACCATCGCACTATAGCATAAAAGAATGCTAGAGAGAATGAGTGATTCTATAGGGCTCAACCTGATTGAAAAATACCGAAATCTCTTCGGATGCAGTGGATCAAAGAAGAATACCGAAATCTCTTTGGGTTGTCTTTTGTTATGTTTTTTGCTTTCTCTTTTCGATTTCGTCTGAAAGCATCTTGAGATCCAGATCTTATCGTGCGAAAGGGGTAGTTTTCATGGAAGATGGAGCGGAGATGGAGAGGGAGGGGGAGGGGAAGGACAGCTCTGGTTCAACCAGGGAGGGGGGGAGAGCAGCAAGGGTTCGAGGGGGAGCAGAGAGAAGCTCTCAAGTCTGGATCTGAAGGAAAAAATTTGAAATGGTGCCCCGAGACAGCATCTGCTTTATTTTTATTTTCATATTTTTGTCAGCTGTTTATCCGGTGTCTGTCTAATAAATTAAGAAAAATTATGGGAGTATCCACGTTTAGGAAACTCCCTCTCATAAATTAATGTAGATGTTTAAGTGCTCATGGCAGGACAGAAGTTAAAAACTAATTGTAATGCAAATTCCAACGCATCAAGAAATTTTAAAATAAGAATAAAGAATATAAGAGAATACAGACCATACCTTAATATGAAAATAAATAAGTCCCTTCATACAATTATTTAGTTCTTAAAAGTTAATAATATTCTCAAATTAGTCAACAGTAATCTTAAATGTGCTATCTAGAAGCACATTTAAGATTATGTTGACTAAATAACCACTTATAAACTCTTCAAATAATTCATAGTTATTCCCTTTTTCATAAAGCTCATAAATTTTCCTCACAAGCATATCTACAATTTTACCAATCTACGATCAATAAAATACTATGTTGTGTAATTGAACTAGCCTACTTTGCCAATAAAGAGGAAAACTAAAAATAAATCCTATAATCTAATCTACAACAAGTAAAGAAAAGAATAAGCAGATGCCAATTATATCATGTACTTCCAACTAAGCATTGAATCAAATTTGTACATGGGTTTTAAGTATGAATTTAAAACCAAACTTAGCATCAAACTAAATACAGATATAAGGATGCTTGATTTGTTAAAACAAATGGGTATTAATTTTTTTATATCCCTTGTACTACTTAAATATTCCTCAAGAACTAAGCATCAAACTAAACATGGGCAAACCTGATTTGCATTCTAGGAATGCAAAAAATTTTAGACTGGTAACCTATCAAATGCAATGTCTAATAAAGCAACATATTTTCAAGACAAGACTACAATAAAAACTAGACGAAGATAAGCAAATAATGACTTAATTAAAGAAGGGGAAATTTTTTTTTCTCTTGAACTTATATTTAGCTGGCAATAGTTAGTGGCTGGGCAAACCTGATTTGCATTCTGGAAATGCAATCTAGGATTCCCTTGGGCCTTTGCTAGTGCAAAAGTAGTAAGCCAATAAGGAACTTTGTTGCAACAAGAATTACAATCGTATGAGAATTTAAAAATTATAACATATATTTTGGAAAGTATGAGATCCTAGATTTACATGTATTTTTACGTTTTGTTTTATTCTTGTTGTTGATTGTTTTAATTTATTATAATGATATTATCAGTTGCATTTTATTTGTTTAAAATTATTATTTAAATTATTAGTTAATTAATATTAGTCTTACGTTGTTTTTATATTGAAATATTGTGTTACGTTACTTTTCTTATTAACTTAAATGTGAGTTAATTATTTTAACAATCGAGATTAAATTTCTGTATTTATTATGTGAGTTTATTTGATGTACTTTCTTTATATAAATTAGTGTTTTATATTTAAGTTGTTCTTCAAATTAAATTAGTTTATTGTGAGGTTTTAAATATTTTATTTCATTGATATTTAATTGTAGCATTTTCAGTTGGTTTTTATTTATTTGATTATACTCTTTTTTCTAGTTGGATTTTATTTCCTTTTTCCTCTCTCTTTTTTCTTTTTCTTTTTCTTTTCTTTTTCTCCTTTTTCTTCTTTTCTTTTCTTCTTTTTTCTTTTTTCCTTTTCCCCTGCGTCCCCCCAGCCCGTGCGAGCCCCCTCCCCTGCTGTCGGCCATCCTCCGGCGACACCGCCCAACCCACGACCTTCCCCACACGCCGGCGAGCTCCCCTGCACCGGTGGTGCACCACCGGCAGCCCCCTATCGCATGCGTGAGCCTAAAACCCGAAATGGGTTATCTTGGCTTTTCCTTTCATTTTCCGGCGCCACCACCGGCCATCTTGGCCTCCGACCACCTCCATCAGGTTCCCCACCCACCGGTGAACCTCCAGCTAGCTTCGACACCTTCCAACTCCACATTTTCACCTCAAATCTGAAATGGGTCTTAAATGAGTTTCCCTTCGTCGTGTCGCCGTACGGCCACCGTAGGCCTCACCACCGCCACCAAAACACTCTCCTACCTCAGCCGACCATCCTCCTGCTCAGCTCCTCAAACCACAGCCCCACCTTTTCAGTACAACCTTAAACTCGAAAATGGGTTTCCACCCATTTTGAGGCCGATCCGCCACCTTCTGGTGGTTGCACCACCACACCACCACCTCCATGAGATTTCCCACCTTTCAATGAGTATTTTCCTAAATTTTGGTGTTAAACTGAGCACTCTAGCCAACGTACAAAGTGACTCACTGTAAATGATGTGAACTAGCGTTTGCTCAATGATCTGGTTTTTACCCGCTGTAAGTACTTTCCAAATAAACTTTAAGATTTAAATATATTTTTGTATTGACAAATGTTATATTTGTTTGATGTTGGGATTTATTGGTTGATGTTGGAATTTATTAATTGTTGGTTATTTTGTGTGTTGTGGTTTACATTGTGTAATTACACACTTGATCATGTGTATATTTGGTGTTTGGATTTTAATATGAGATGTGGTTATTGGGTTTATGGATTTTAATGATTTTTAATGGTTTTTTACTGAAACATAACAGAGACGGCGATACGTAACGCCGATATGTATATTTGGTGTTTGGATACGTAACGCCCATTATGGTTATTGTGTGTATATTTCATACCGGGGACGGCGATACGTAACGCCCGCTATGAAATGAGTGTGTGGATGTCATATTGGGGACAGTAATATGTAACGCCCAATATGACTAGTATGTGGATATCATAATGGGGATGGCTATATGTAACGCTCATTATGATTGGTTTATATGTCATATCAGGGACGACGATACGTAACGCCCGATATGATTGGAATGTTTGTGTCATAATGAGGACGGCGATACGTAACGTTTGTATGACTGGCATAAAAATGGGGTTAAGCAGAGATGGTGGTAGAGTCCTGCCTGCGATACCCGTTTATTATGTTAATTGGCTTTATATGAATTATTTTCTGGGAAAAATGGTTGTGATTTTTAAATGATTTACGGATACCTTTTTCTGGGAAAATGATGGATGATTTTATTAGAATTTGATCGTGGACCAAGATGGGATTTTGGCGTGTGTAATTTTATTTATTTTGAGAAAGATGATTTTAAATTTCATACATACGGTATCATGTTCATGAGTGATGTTATTTGTTGTTGCATGAGCATATTTTATATCTTGTGGTTTGTTTTGGTTGTACTTACCTGCGATACCATTTCTGGCGTCGTAAATGTTGGATGCAGAGAGCGAGGAAATTGAACCTGAGGAGACGGCTCCATTGTTAAAGAAATTATGTTATAATTTATGATCTTGGAAAATGTTCCCTTTTGATGTAAGTATTTTATGTTTTAATTTTCGAATGACTGTATTAAATCTCCTGTTGGAGAATTTGTATTAAAATAGTTTGTAAAATAATTCTAAAAAATTCTCGTACTTAGATATTGACTTCAATTGTCCGCTGCTTTTATTTATGCATGTTACGTGTTTACACACTTAGCACTTGACGATTGGGGATGTGTGATCCGTGTTGTCATCATCCTGACGCCTCGATTCCTGTGTTATTTTAAGAGAAATTTGGGGGTGTCACAGAAAGTAAAACACTAATAATAACAAAACAAATATATGAAATTTATAATATAAATTATATTCTAACGTCTCTCAAAAGTTAATTTATCTTCATACAAATTTTATGAGCAATTATTATGAAAATAGATGTAGCTCTCCTATGAGCCAAAAAAAAATCTCATACTTTATATCATTGAAATTTGAAAGCTTGTATCTAACCAAAATCACAAAAATAACAATCGAAAAGTTTTGATCTTTATTCTCATCCATTATTTTCCCCCACTCCCTATGAAATTAACCAGAGTCTTTGGACCAAAAAAAAAGTTTTCAAATATAACTAAGACAGTGCACAAAGTAAGGTGACTAACTAACTAACTAACTCAGAAGAAGATTTTATTTTACAGACTTTATATTCCTATGGTGTTTACTCATCCATGCTATAAAGTGAAGAGTATATCTTCAGACACGTATGTATCATGAAATATTTAATGAAATATATTTTTTTTTATAAGTATTTATTGAAATGGATTTTTTTTTTATAATTATTTACAGAAATAAATTTGATAAATATGTATGTTAACCCATATCCATTAATTGATACTCATACAAATTAAATCATCTGCCAAGAACCAGAGTTGAACTAGGGACACAAGGATTTTCAGTCTTCTGCTACTAGTTGAGCTATCCTGACCATTTCTATTGTATCATCCTTATGTTTTCTTTTTTTCTTTTTGATAAGTAATGTATCATTCTTATGTTAATAGATGACCACAAAATCTTAACTAGATACTGGAATTAAACCCAATAGAAAAACACAACTCTCATTAATAAGAAAATGCAAGTCACAAGAGCTACAAGGAAGAAAACCAATCCATGACATGCATCTTAATGATCAACTAATGCACTCAATCAATAGGTAAAGGCATGCCAACTTCCATCACCTACCACAAAGAATTGATGAGAGGGGGAGGAAAGATCAGATTTGACTTCAAAACAATCAACAAAGCCACCTCTATGCTCTTTCCCCTTATTCTAAGCGATCAAACATAAGCTCGAAAAAGAAAGAAAGACAAGAATGTTAAAAACACAATCACTTGGTATGATATGGGTAAATGACTTGAGGATAAAAACTAATGACAATAACTAGAATTGGAGTGAATCCCTTGTGAAGAAGAAAATAAGAACTAAAAAGTTATGATGATGCAAAGTTATATGCCCAATGTTTAAGAAAAGATTCTTTTTATTCTGATCCTTACAAATTTTGCTTCATATGTTGCCAACTATTCCAAAACCTGTTGAGATCATTACTAATCAAAATAAGGAAACATAAAATTACAATTTACTTGAAGCTCTTCATTAATTTTGTGATAAGCAATAAGATTTTCCTTGTAATTGTAGAAGGAAAATTCAAGTATCATGAGATGTGTAAAAGAAAATTGTCTAGCTAAACATAAGTATTGATTACGCCCAAAGAATAATGTCGTCGTTTGCAGTATAGTTTTAGGGTGTCGATTCTACTGGGAGATGGATTGAAAAATTGAAAAATAATAATGAAATTAACAAAAAGATTTAGAAGTGTGAAAAGTGATTTTTGAAGTATGATATAAATTAAAACTAAATGTGTAATTTGAAAAGTATAAAAATGAGACGAAAAATAGAGCATTGGAAATCCTTTGTATATAATCGGTATTTTAATTATTTTCAATTCATTAATAACTCAATTGAAAATTCTATATCCAAATTTTTAATCAGAAGATAAAACATTAATAACCATATTTAAATCAAATGTAATATTTCGAAAGATCATTTGTTGCAATATAAGAACGGGAATTGTTATCAATATTAAGGAAATTCAACGTTGACAATATACTCGTAGAGTAATATTGCAGCAGAGAATTAAATTAATATAGATAACCAATTGAACCAAACATAATCAAATGATTATTCCATTCAATAGAAAAAGCATAACTGAATCTATAAATGAAATAAATTCTAAGATTATTTGGTGATGAAAACATTTATAATAAATTTTGAATGACTAAATAAAAGAGTTTTAATAATTGAAGAGCACATATATGAATAAAAAACAATTATAAATACCATCATATATATAAATTCATCTCTAGCTTTACTAGAGAATTTAGTTACACATATTAAAAATATGCAACGAAAATTCTCTAAGGAAAAATATGGAAGAACCGGCAATTGTTTTCTCTCTTCTTTGGTTTTTCTTTTCTTTTCTCAAGCTTTCAAAAATAGCTCTTCCAAAGCATCCCCTCACACTAAGCATGGTCCTAGAACACACACCCTCCCTTCTATTTATAAGCATCATTCATGCAAGTTGTCATGACAAAATCATCACAATTTCAACTTACTTTGTCATGTGTCATTCTTGAATCCAAGTGATTTGTGAGTTGTCATTTTGATTATTTGTTTTCCCACTATGCATGAGCTGAATTTTGCTTGTAGGTTGAGTGTTCAATTTTGTTTCTTTGTCCATTAGTTGTTTTGTATGAATTTATATCTTGTGGTCAAATAATTTGTCTTGAAGAAACTTGAGTGCACTTCATCTTAGATGTGAGTTGATCATTGAATTTCCAAGTTGGTGTATGAGTGCTTGCTGGAAAATATTGTGATAACATTTGGATTTGATGCAAGTGGCTAAAGAATATTCAGGAACGTCAAGTGCATGTGCGTCCATTTGATAGTCGATTTTGTTTTAGATTGAGCGGATATCTCCTAAAACATAAAATATAAAAGTTATAAATATTTTTCTTAGAGTTCTATATCATCTTGAATCAGCTTAATTGAAGATTGGATGAGAGAGTTATACCCATATTACGAAAAGATGTCAAAACTGTCTAAAATTTCGCAATTATCTTCATTTGCTCCTAATGCCTCTATTTGTATCCTAAATCAAAATATAAGAATAATGAGTATATTTAGACATCAAATAAGAATAAAATATTAAAAATTAAGAGATAAAAATATGACATTTTATATTCTCATCAATATATTAAATCATACTTATATCTATCTCAAGATAAATGACCATTAATTTTAATAACATGAGTTATATCCATTATTTTCTCATTTTTTTACCATTTAAATGGAGTATTTAGAGTGCATTTTTGTACACTTATCAAGTATAACAGATAAAGATAAAAAAAAAAAAAAATCGTGGAGACTAAGACCACTAAAATCTATGGAAGCTTTCCAAAGGAAGAGGGTGTTGAAATACCACAAAAACCTCTGGCCATTACTTCAGTAATTGGAATAGCTTTGGTGTCACCTGCATTACAAAACATAAATATTAGTAAAGATACAAATCAAAGTAAAAGAAATCAATCTCATAATTGAAGAATCCTAATTAAACATTTGTCAATACAAGACCAATAATTAGTCTCTGAAGCCTAGGCGAAGATTCCATCAGTACAGATTCCAAAGCCTTTGAAAAATTAAAAGCAAGACTCTATCCAACCCAGCTGTGAAAAATCAAAAACGAAAATCAAACAACCAAGAAAAAAATGAAAATTAAACAACCAGTACATATTGCATTGACTCGTGTGGGAAGAATTCCTAAAGAGTCCAATTGTACCTTTGAAAAATCCATTACACAAACAAATAGGTAATTGGACCTCAAGAACATTAAAAATGAATTGAATTTAACTAGGATCCAATTACAAGTCAAATTCAGGAAGAAACTTATACAGCTAAATAAAACTAACATTTTCATTTTATTGTATTATATACATACATATATATATATATATATTGATAGGTAGTTTAATTGTATTTCATATTTATTCTTTGCTAATTATAAAACATGCAAGTAGCCTTGGATACATGCATTTTTGAATTTAGGGTGGCCTAAGAATAGAAATTCAATACCCACCAAGCAATTGATTTACAAAAGTCAGATAAACAACCAAGGTCAGATCAAGAGATTCACCAAATAAAAAACAAATTGTTAAGCAAGCTACCTTTAAAATAGCAAAATCCCTAGTAATAAATGGCTATAATCAAATCCTCCCATTTGCACTAACATTTAATAGAATTAATGAATTTCTCAATCATTAACATAGCATATACCTTTGTTTAGTGTCATAGACACCATAGTCACTCCCATATTTGGCTCTGTGAACATTGTTAACCTCAATTGGAAACAGAAGAGAAGGAAATTTCCCCTGCACCATGCGGAAATCAGATCAACAATGATAAAAGAAGAGCAGTTGTAACAAATAGACCAACAAAATGCAGAATAAGAATCCTTCTAGTTACTGTTAGTAGTTAGTTTATTGCCTATGCCACTCTGAAGCCCATTCATTAAGAAATTTTAAATTTTTATTTCTGATCATCATTCATTTAGTGTAAAATAGTTAGTATTTGGTATCAGAAAGAAAGGATCAGAACACTTATCTTCATTTACATTAAGAAATCTAAAATGCATGACAATTCAACTAAATTTGTAAACTCTATTATTTTATAAAGTATATTAGTAGGCATTATAATTATAATATCAAAGAAAATAAATAATCAGTACATATTGCATTCACTCTTTAGGAATCTACTTGTAACTCAGCATTGAGCAAAGAAATACTCACTGAGCAAAGGCTTCAACCATGGCAGCCACTTCTTGTTGTCGTCATCAAAGCCTCCAACACCCTATTAAAAAAAAACCAAGAATTAAACCCAAACTCAAAAACTAAAAATTAGAGTAAAAAAGAAGTTTCCTACAAAAACAGATAATAGCATAAAATGATAAAAATAAATAAATATATAAATATTCATACAACATAAATGTATTGGTATTAAAGTTGTAATAGCTTGGAACATAGAAAATCATTTCATTTCATATAGTTTTACATGCATATTATGAAACATTCATCATTTTCATCTCCATTTATGATCATATTAACAATATGTTGAGCTGCTTAAACAAGGCAACTACGGCTAAAACACAACTAGTGAAGTAAATATGCCTTCGCAATTTGCTGCATTGTTGTAATTTGCTGCATATACGAACCACTTAAAAAATACAATTTTGCTACAGCTATAGGCAAGAAATCACGTGTTCTGCAGCTACTTTTGTTTCCAAACAGTTGAATAGAAAGAGTATAAAGGCATTTATACTCTATCTATGATAATTAGATAGATTAAAACTATTGTCTTCAACTCAGATCCCATCTAAAGCATACAAACCCTATTTGCTAACAATGCCCTAGAACACCTCAACAATCATTAAACAGATATACAATAGTTATTGCATTCTATAGTGTGTTATAGAAATAGCAAAAAACAAGATATCATTATAATAGATGAAGACTTACACATCAATCTGCCATCATAAGTTCAAGTAGATCTGGCTCTGGTATTGTCACATCCACATGTGAAACCTACATATATTTAAGAACCTAGTTTTAGCAACAAATTATGTGTACAATTTGCAGAAATTGTACCACCCAAGTTGGCTCAAGTACACGTCAGCCACCCATCCATACATAATGCCAAAGCACCAACTTATAGTTCGATAAAATGATAAAGAGTGAAATGGACAACAACTATAGAAAATGAGCGCAACATTATAACAAAAAGTGACTACCCAAGTGGAAAAAACAGAAACAAAAACCAAAAAACAGAAATACAAAAAAAAAAAAAAATCTAGAATAGCATTTCAGACTTACGTTAATAAAATGCATATGCTTGACATATATAAGATAACAGGTGGTCTTTAGAATCCATAATTTATAAATCATTGCAAGTTAAACAAAGTAAAGGAAAAGAGAAATGGAAAAGCAAGATTGACATTCCCACAAATTGTTTTCTTTTTAGGGATCACTAGGCTCTAAATGAATTATTGTTCTGAGCTAACCCGCAAGCATAAACAGTCTCAAAACTTGTTTCCATCGATAGTTTCAAGCAGATGAATAGATATTCTAAGTGTGAGCAAGAATCTCCAATAATAATATATAATTGGAGATAAAAAAAAATACACCAATGCTTCTTACTGATAAAAAAAAAAAAAAAAAAGAAATCTATAATACACATAGATCCATCCAGATTCTCTCATTCCCTCTCTACATCCCTATGTATGATTGCAATGCTCAATTTCTCCAAGCATGTGTCATCTATCATAAAGAAAGCATTAGTGTTAGGATTGTAATCAAGCCCAAGTTATATTATTAATTGGGTGCAAAGAAATCAAGCTACTATGTTGCAATATTAAAAGAAGGTACTTGATATAGATCTACTAGTTCAAAGCCAGGAAATCCTATTTCATTGATAGTTGCCAAAAACTTATTTATTTTGGATTGCATGTACTATGATCACATTCTAATGTACGTATGCCCTGCATTTTAAATGAAAGTTAACAAAACACAAGGTGAAAAATGGACTAAATCATACCAAACCTATTTACAAAGAAATCAAAGAGATAGCACAAGTTACCATAAACAAGGAGTACCAAACCCTAGAATTCAAAAATAGCAAAAACAAGAAGATTAAGAAAACCCAGGCCGACGACTCGCTTTCAGTAAGAAGTGGGGTGAATAGAAATAAATTCAGGAATTACACAAAAAATATTATGATTAATGCTCGAAGGCAGGTGATCAATGATGCTAATAACTGAGAATTTGTTCATAAAAAAAAAAATAGAATGCAAACACCAATCATTATAATTGTCACATGTGATTCTTACCTTCGTCAATGCTTTGGAGAAATGCAGAAACAAATTGTGAGGAAGAAGGGGAGAATGAATATGTGAGAGACAAACGAAAAGGGAGAGAATGAGAGAGACACTACCTGCTAAGCGATTCGGCTATGACAACGGCACGGTGACAACGAAGTGGTGGCGCAATCACAGAGAGAGAGGGAGATTAGGTTTTGGGGGAGAATTTGTTGGCGAGAGGGGGGGAGATATTAGGTTTTGTTAATTTTGGGGGGGAATGTTAGGTTATCGCAAATGGCGAGAGTTTTTTTTAAAAGACTATTTTCGGCGATAGAAAAGTGCCGGAAATAGCTATTAAAGTCGCCACAAAAGCTATTGAAGTCGCCCAGAATTAGCTTATAAAATCTGCTACCAAATTAAAATTGTTGTTATAACCACTTAATAAGAGAGACTCACTTGTCAAAAAAAATATTTTCATCAATATAAAGGGATTAATAATTATGGCAAGATAGATACATGACAATAGATAACTTTTTAATCAAAAATGACTTTTATCTACAATTTTATTTGTGGCAATATTTTTTTGTAGATAAAAGCGAGTATTATTGACAAAAACTTGTCTTATTGTCTGCAACATAAATTTGGTGAATAAATATGACTTATTGCGGCAAGTTTTTAATCGCGGCAAAAAAGTTGGTGGAAAATGAGCTTATATGTTGTAGTATATATAGTGAATTTCTCGTACGTGTGTAAGACCAACTAGCAGTTCACTAACTTTGCTTTGGGGCCAAGAAATTGATATATTAATTTAACGTGTTATTAATATTCTATTTATCTACCTAATTAAGATAAAGAACCCCTTATATCCAATAAGTTTTGTTGAGTTTTGCTATAAAGAAGCATGCACACCCTGTACACTAAAGATTTTTAAGTGTAAAATAAAATATGGTAAAAAAATAAAATCATATTTTTTAGTAGGTGTGCAGGCTTCTATTTTGAATTTTTCATTCTTGTTTTCTCTCTCCAAAGGGATGGAGCTTATACTCCTCCCTTTTGGGTTGTCTAACAATTGTTGATCAGGTTATGTTTTATTAATTTTTATATAGTTTTTAGTATATAGCAAAGAGAAATATCAATTTATTGCTTTCCAGCTCCCAATGATCGCCACGCACCCAGGTATAGAATCAGAAAATCTTGTTAGGGTCCAAGTTACAAAAAAATATTTTAGGAGGAGTCAAATACTAATTTTTAATATAGTATACTTTATAAAACACTTTTCAAAATTTAATTTCCATCAAATTTCAAAATTTTGGGGTCCCTTAGTAGTTTCACCCCTACACGTGCCCCACCTTAGGACTCTCAGTCTTGGGAGGTCGTCCATCAGCGATTCGGTGTATCTTATGTTTGCTATTTTTCAAATTTTTTGCCTTGCCCTAAACTAAGGTTGTGTTTGGATGTCGAGATAAATTGAGTTGATTTAAGTTCTGTATGAATAATAATGAGTTGAGATAATTGAGTAAATTTTGTGAGACCCATTTAGATGAGTTTAGACAATGGGGATATGTGAATTTGTGGGATTGACTTTATAACTGTCTCCATGTGCTACAAAAGAGTTATGAAAAAAATAAATTTCGACCCCCACTAGCCATTGACTTTGAGAGAGTGCGAGAGGGGGGGGGGGGGTTGGAATGTACCCCAAAAAAAAAAACAAAAGCATTGATTGCTCATCAATGCTTGTCATGATTTGTTTCAAAGGAAAAAAAAAAAGCTTTTCCTCAGTGCACTACAGTAATAAAACTTCTGAATGCAGTTCAATTCGTCTGTTTAAATCCTTGAAGAAGTTCAAAATGAACTGCACCCAATGCAGTCTACCAACAAACCCAGCCTAAGAATTATGGGAGAGACATAGTGGAAGTCTTCGGCAGCCAATCCAAATTAGGGGTGTAATCAGTTCGTTTTAGTTGAACCGGTATATACCAGATTTATATTTTCAAAAAATTGAAAAACCAATAACCGATTTCGGTCCCCTTTTTTGATTTTCATAAAGTATTAATTTATCAAAAGAAATATATATGTTTAGAAATTACTAAGGTGAAAAATATAATTAATATATTATATAATTTTTATGCTTAAGATTAAAACTTTATGTTATAAATTATAATATAATATTATTTTATATATAATTATAATTATAGTTTATATTGTATATAAATTATATATAATATAAAAAATTAATTATATATATAGCAGTGGACCCTCTATAGTCCACTGCAAGTCCATATTTTAGAGTTAAGACTAAAAAGTGGCTGGCAATGGACTCGCTATCACTTCCATGGGCGTCCCCGTGATAATACATATCACTCTTATCATACGACAGGCGTTACGTATCGCCATCTTTGTCGGCACGTCAATCATCCGGGCGTTACATCTCACATTCCCCGTCATGACGTGACTAATTTATCCATATCTCTTATTCTTAGTTGTTCATTTCTTATTCTTAGGAACGTTTGTTAAGTACACGATATATCACTTTTCTTAAATCTCACACATATTAGAACATGCATGTACTCTTAAACTATCACAGACTCACACATGTATGTATCTTAAAATTTTCCAAGTGTTTTACACATGCTATACACTTAGATAACACATATAATTTTTTCTTATCTCAATGTACACATTTATCCCAACAAAAGTCTTAAAATCAGCAAAACTGGGTATCTCGCTCGAGCGACATATCGAGCGAGAGTTAAGCGAAGTCTCGGGTTGGAGCTCGCTCGAGCAAAGTATCAGGCGAATATTAGGCAAACTGGGTATCTCGCTCGAGCAAGGTATCGAGCGAGATTCAAGCGAGTTCTTGGGTTAGAACTCACTCGAGAAAGACATCGTGCGAGTGTCGAGCGAAGTCTCAGGTTGCACTTCGCTCGAGCCAGATATCTAGAGAAAGTCAAGTGAGGGTTTACAGTTGTTGTTCGCTCGATCCTTCGCTCAAGCGGGAGTCAAGCGAAGTTATAGAGCATGGGTTTTTTTAATCCAAAACTCGCAATCTTTTAACATAAACTTGATTTTTACTTGTTATAACATAGTTTTTAGGTTCTTCTATCTTCATTTAACACATTTTCATTAACAAAACCACTTCAAACAACACTTAAATTTATTATAACACTTTAACAAAATAGAAGAGTTCAATACTTAACATGTATAGTCCAACCTCTTAAATAACCATCTCCATACTAGAGTTAAGCTAGAATATGAACTTACATACTCTCTAAGTCTGGTTGAAGATGATCAAACCAAATCTTTGCAATCTTTCTCCTCAAAACTCTTACTAAGCTTACTTAGGCTGTAGTTGGAGGTTAAGGGACAAGAAAAGGGTTTTACTTGGGTTTTCTTCAAAGGATTTCATGTTATGCTTCTCCAAAAGAGTTAGAAGACTCCTAAATCTTTTTCGGATAAGGTGTCCCTTCTAAATCTTTTTCCATGATTAAGCTAAATCCCCAAAAATCCTAAACTTTACAGCTGAAAAGATCATCCAATGGTCAGTATTTGAGATATTTTTACTAACCATTTGATCAACGGTTGGGGTAGAGGCTTATAGGATAAGGGATGAGGTGTCATCCTACCTACCCATGCATGCATCTCCATTTTCCAGCCCTCATCTGGTTAGCGCACTCCCCCTTAGCCTTCCCCTAGCTCTTTTGGTTACTTGCTAACCTCTTTAGGACTCTACCTAACAAGTTCTAGAAGGCCACTTCTTAGTTTGGTTAGGATAGAATCTCATTTGGATCTATATTCTCCAACTCGAGTTCTGGTTTAAGCTCAATCCAGATTTATCCACTTGATTCCGAAATAAGTCATTGATATTGTCCAAATCTTTAAAAACTCATAACATAAAAGTTTTAGATCTATCTCTTATAATTCTATAAAAATTAGAATCACCTCAATTAGACCTCATATGAGTAACTTATGATCATAACACTAAAACTCAATAGTTTAATCCGAGAATGTATACCAAGTGTTTGATATTTGGTTCTATCACTTTCTCTTACATTTACTCCCAACTCTTTGAGAATTCAACTCCTTCTAAGTTAAAAATAAATTTCTCTAGTTGATACCTTGTTCCAAAATCTCTAAGATTCCCCCACAATATTTTCTCTAATACAAATTCTCACTTATTCTAAGTCCAAAATTCTTATTTAGGTTCCAACTCTATTTTTACACGAAGATCTTCCCTCGACATTTTTGCTTCTTCTTCGTTCTCTATTTCTTTCAAGGGTTTCATGATCGTCTTCTTTTCCTCAGCAAGGGTTTCGCACCAACAGATTATTTCATCATCTTCGTTCCCTCAACATCAAGGGTTTCACACCTCTGGGATTTGTTTCTCATCTTTGTTCCCTCGACATCAAAAATTGCACCTCTGGGTTTTGTTCCTCGTCTTCGTTCCCTCAACATTTTCTTTTATTGTTCTTTTTTTTTTCAACTTAATTGTTGATTTATGTATGGAAAGAAAGCAAATATTTGAGAGAATCTTACCCTTTGGGAGAAGAGATCAGAGAGCCAAAAGTCGTAAGCCATTTTTTTCTTGTGTTTTTTTTTTCAACTTGATTTTTGTTTTTAAGATTTGAGATATCAGTCATGTTTATGGTTGATATTTGTTCTATTTGTGACGTCCCCAAATTCCCCTTAAAATAAACACGGGGATCGAGGCGTCGAGATGCTAACAACACGGATCACACATCCCAACGACAAGTGTCAAACGTATGTGCACACGTGACATACATAAATAAAAACAGCGGATATTTAAGGTCAATAACTAAGTACCAAAATTTTAGAAATATTTTACAAACCAGTTTAACATAAGTTCTTCAACAGAAGATTTAATACAATCATCCGAAATACAAATTAAACAAATACATATTTATAAAAAGGAGAAAATAAATTTTCCGAGATAACAATTTATAACAATAATACATCAACGGCGGAGCCGTCTCCTCAGGCTCAGCCTCTTCAAAATCTGCATTCAAAAGCTATGATGCGAGAAAATACATCGTAGGTAAGTACAACCCAAACAAACTCAAGATAACAAATACATTAATGTCATAACAACAACCATGAACAAATTACCATATGCATGAGACTTAAAATCATCTTCCTCAAATCAATAAAATAACCACACACGCCAAAATCTCATTTTGGCCTAAATAAAACTCTAGTAAAAACACCCATCATTTTCCCAGAAAATGATGACCATAAAACCATTAAAACCACAACCATTTTCTCAGAAAATGGTCCACGTAAAGCCAATATATACAACCCGCCATTTTTCTAGAAAATGGTCTAAACATCTATTTTATTAACTTTATGCACCATGATCTCCCCTAGGGACCATCCACACATCCTGATTTTCATTATCACACCGAAGGTAACGACCCTGCATGTGACTTCGGAATGGGCGATGCCTAGCTAACCGCGCCCAACCAATGTTTTGAATACCATACCGATACCGGTACCGTTTCGTGTACCGTTTCGGAATAAATTCTACATAAATAAATTATATATATAAATACAATTATAAATTATATTTCAAAATAATAGTCAATATATAAATAAATTATATAGATAAATATATATATATATGTAATTAATTTAGTCTAAATTGAGGTTAAAACATAGTAAACAATTACAAAAAAAAAACCTGGAAGGCCAAAATCCAATACGGCCATACTAGACATTTTTCGGCCGTACCGGCCGGTACGACCAAAAAATCGGCCGAAACGAAATATCATTTTTTTGTACCAGCTGACCGGCTGGTACGGAAAATTACCATGCTGTACCGGCCGGTACGGCATGGTATTTAAAACATTGCGCCCAGCACGTACCATGACTAAGCATCCCCTAGCTCCTGCCAGCAGAAGAGCCATGGAGTTAGCACAAGAGCGTTACCATCTCGTCTATTCTCGTCGTCGCCCGGCGACGACCTAGGGGACGTCACTCAGTATATTCTACTCCCGAATGACTAGAGGAGCTCCACCGGGATAATGCCCCATCCTGGCTTGGGGTCATGATACACACAC
Source organism: Platycarya strobilacea (assembly GCA_036898215.1). Classification (NCBI taxonomy): domain Eukaryota; kingdom Viridiplantae; phylum Streptophyta; class Magnoliopsida; order Fagales; family Juglandaceae; genus Platycarya; species Platycarya strobilacea. The sequence continues at coordinate 9,167,949 of CM072547.1, forward strand.
ACCCGAAACTATAAATATAATGAAAACCCAGTTTTCATTTCCAACACATAAATATGCACGTAAATATACAATGCAGATGACCATGCATCAAATAACTAACAACTCATAATTACAACAATAACCAACTACAATATTTGTTGATGCCAAAAATAGATTTAAATTTTAAAATTTACTTGAAAAATACTCATAGCGGTTAAAAGTGTAAATCTTTGAACAAACGTCACTCTGCAATGCTCGTAGCGGTCACTTGCATATTAGGTTAGAGTGCTCGGTTTGACACCAAAATTTAGGGAGATACTCATTGAAGGGTGAGAAATCTCATGGAGGTGGTGGTGTGGCGGCATAACTACCGGAAGGTGGCAGATCGGGCTCAAAATGGGTGTAAAACCCATTTTTGGGTTTGGGGTTGTACCGGGAAGGTGGAGCCGCGGTTGGGGAAACTAAGCTAAAGGGATGACCGGTTGGACAAGGGGAGTCTTTTGGTGACGGGGGTGAGACCTACAGTAGCCAGATGGCGATGCGGTGAAGATGGGTCCATTTAAGGACCCATTTCGGGTGGAGGAGTAATCGGCGGAGATGGGTGGTTTTGGGTAGTGGGTTATGCTCGCCGGAGGGTGGGGAGGCTGCTGGTAGGTCGCCGGTGCCAAGGGGTGGCCGAAAAATGCAGGGGAAGCTAAAACACCCATTTCGGGTTTAAGACTCACGCGCCGGCTAGGGGCTGCCGTGAGGTGCACCACCAGTGCAGGGGAGGTCGTCGGAGGGTGGGGAGTTCAGGTGGAGGGGCAGTGTCACCGGCCGATGGCGCACGGCGGTGCTGGGTGGAGGGAAGGAGAACAGCAGAGAAGAGAAGGGGAGGGGATCGCGCGGGGTCTGGGCCGAAAGCAGAGGGAGGAAGGAGAAAAAGAAAAGAAAAAGAAAAGAAAAAAGAGAAAAAAGAAAAAGAAGGAAAAATGAGTCCAACTAGAAAAACACAATAAATTAAATAAAAGCTGACTGATAATATTACAATTTAATATCAATAAAATAAAATATTTAAAGTCTAAGAATAAGCTAATTTAATTTAAAGAACAATTTAATTATAAAACAATAATTATTATTAAGAAAACACATCAAACAAAATCACATAATAAAATAAAGGAATTTAATTCCAATTATTAAAATAATTATCTCATATTAAAATTAATAAGAAAAGCACGTAACTCAATATTTAATTATAAGAATAACATAAAACTAATATTAACTAATCAATAGACCAAATAAATATTTAAACAAATAAAACACGACTAATGATATTATTAAAATACACTAAAATAATTAATACCAAAAATAAAATAACGTGTAAAAATATACGTAAATCTAGTATCTCACACTGTTCATGTTTAAGATGTCTATGGTTCTGCATAAAGGGGTTTGGTGAAAGGAATTTCGCACTAAACAATATGTCTATGGTCATGTTTCAGATTCATTCTCAAGAATGAATCTGAAAAAAATTAATTTGGGTTTCAAAATTCTAGTCACCTCTGCCCATGCTTCAAGATTTAAATCTTTTTTAAGGTTATGTCTTGAATTTCCATGACCTCTGTTTCATAAAATAAGCCATTAAAAGATTTACAGCTTAGGAATTCTTTTATTGCCTCAGTTTTATGGAGAACTAGAGGACTAGGCTATCTATTTTGAAAAATATCTGCATTTTTCATTTTTTTTTTGTTGGATTATAGATATGAATTGGTGGAAGAGTGTGCAGATGATGATGATGCAAAGCTTACAATCTGTGAATTGGGGAAGGTAGTTTTGAAAGTATTGCTAAAAGTGCATGCTCATTTGTACAGGTATGAGTCTCCATGCAAAGATTCAACTTGTTTATTTCACAACTATATTTTTCCAATGCAAAGCTTCAATCAGAATTTAAATGCACACAAAGTAGTTTCTCATATTTGTGGCTTGTGTTTTCAACTACCATTTCCTTCAACTTGAATGAACTCTTTACAAGTACAAGTTGTGCATGAAGTAGAAGCTTTAGAAGTATTGCTGTTGATGGCTATACTTGGATCTACTTCTGTTCATGTTATTTATCTTTTCTAGAATTTTAGTGAAAGTCTTGATATCAAGTAAATGCTTTCTCATGCTATTGAATTTGTTGAGTTCAATTGCATCAATTTTACTTGAAGTTTTCCATAACAAACCAACACAGAACATTAATTTTATCTCAAATGATTTATCTTAGAATGCATGGGTGAAATTATTTTTTATCTATCCAAGGCTGAAACTGTTTTCACTCAAGTTATGCATGGCTTAAACTATTTTTTGATTCCTTGAAAATCTTACTACTTTTCAAGGATGGACACAGAGTTTGATAATTTCCCTCGCTTCACCACTCTATTACAAAGTGGAGAATAGGGTTGTACTAGTACCCCAACACAAATGCCTAATGTTGTGGTCTAAGCAACCTATACTAGCGGTGAAAAGAGGCCTCCTTAAAAAAAAGTAACACAAATAGGCACATCTTTCACTGTAGAGGAGGATACTCTCCTCATCTCAACTCGACTCAACATTAGTCAAGATGCGATCAAGCGTACTGATCAAAAGTCTACTATAATGTGGAAAAGAATTACTACTTTTTACCATGAGCATAAAAAACTAAACATTGTCATCCATACAGAGGGTTCTTTGATGAATCGGTGGTCCACAATTCAAAAGTGGACAAATAAATTTTGTACATATGTAGGAAAAGTAGAGTCATTGTGCCCAAGTGGTGCCACGGAGTAAGACAAGGTATGTATCAAATTTCAAAGTTGTCATGCAATCATGTAGAACTTATTTATGAACTAACATATATTTGTTATACATTTGTAGATTGAGAAGGCAAAGGTGTTGTACAAAGAGGTGCTAGGACACAATTACACATTAGAGCACTGTTGGTGTATTTTGAGACTCCAACCAAAATGGCAACACTACATAAATACACTTGGTAAGAGGAGAAAGCCACAAGAAACCCAAGTTGGTGAAGATCCTATTGATATAGCCGAGGATGACCTGCTGCTTCTAGCTGAGAGACCTCCAGGCAAGAAAGCTGAGAAGAAGTGGAGGTCGCTGGAAGGCCACAATAGTGAGATCAAGAAATTATTAGAAAAGATGACTTCGGATAGAGCGATGATCATGGAAGAGTGGAGAATATATGCAGTAAAGGAAAAATAAGATAAAATGGCATCCTTTGAACTTAATAAGGAAACCTTTGAACTTAAGAAGGCAGCCTTTGAACTTAAAAAGAGGCAATTCGAGGCACACATGATGACGGTAGATCTAAGTGCCATGAATTTCATGCAAGTTGAATATTTTTGTAATATTTAACTTGGGATTTTTGAGGAATCAAGATCCCGTTATAGGAGTACATCTCCATTTCCATCTCCTTCAACCCCTTATGGAGGTGTCTCCTTTCACATTTAAGTAGTAATCTTGTTAGTTTAAATTTATTTTGAAATTTTAGTTGCTGCCTAACCACATGTGGTTGTATAAACATGTTGCTAGGTAGAAACTAAATAGACTGCTTTTTAGACTGGTTAGAGACAAAAAGGATAGTTTTATGGACTATTTTGTGGACATTGTACTTGGATAATTTTATTCTCTATTTTGTATTGCTTTTTGGGACTGAATATTGATGTTATATTATTGATGTTTTGTAGTGTTTAAGGCTGTTTTGTAATTTTATGGACTATTTTGTAGTTTTTGGGACTGGATATTTATGGACTATTTTGTAGTTTCTAGGACTGGATATTGATGCCATAATATCTGATGTTATATTATTTATGGAAGAAATGTAGTTTGAAGTGGTTGTATGTTGTGTAAAGTGACGAGATGTGCAAAGTTTCTGGACTGCAAAGTGATGAAATGTGGTTTGATGTTATATCTGATGTTATATTTATGGACTACTATTTTTTGATTCATTAGGTTGAGAGAAGAAATGTGGTTTGAAGTGATTGTAGTGTGAATGAAGATTTTAATCTTTTTTAGTCATATTTAAGTATATTTGAAAAATTAAAAAAAATTATATTAAAATATATAATATATATTATTATTTGAATTTTGATTTAGCTAGATCAATGTGGATCCCTTAGCTAAACCATATGGAATATAGTTAAAAGAGCAAAATTGGACTTCAATTTAGACTTAGCAATGGCTAGGCCAATGCTAGTACTCTAAGGGAGACTCATCACATAACCTTTGTATGGTGGGATCTCTGGCTATTTATAGGACTTGGCCAGTCCTGATCGAGTCATCTAGGTGTCTGTGGCAGTTGTCTTGTTGTCCCATCAGTTCATTGTTCTTTTTACTGACTTTGAATAGATCTTCCACCCCTTCAGATTCTGTTGAACTCAATGTTTTAAGTTTCGTGTAAATCTACACATGGATTTTGATGATAACAAATGAATTCAAAGAATAAAGGAATCTCAAGCTCAAGTTGTCCACACAATAGAATCAAGCACATCAAGAAAGCAAGCATGAGCAAGAAGGGAACAAGTTCACATTAAAGTCATAGAGTAATGTTGTTAATCTCTTAAAAAATTCGAAATTAGGATTAAGGCTCAAAATTAATATTTTATTATAAAGCATTAAAATACATTTTCGACATGTTCATGAATATTTTGAAAACTAAATTTGAAAATTTTGAAAGATGATTGATTGTCATCTTTCACATGTGCATGGCATGATTAAATGTTTGAATTTTGAAAATATCAACATGATTGATTGTCATCTTTCAAATGTGCATGTTTTATTTGAATATTTTCAAAAGTGGTGGATACTTTTCTTGACTTATACAAAAGGTAGATGTCTTTACTTGAAAATTTTAAAAAGTAAAGTGTGCGCCTTTTGTCATATGCAAAAAGTAAAAAATTAGATTTGAAATTTTTGAAAAGTAAAGTGTGCTCCTTTTGTTACATGCAAAAAGTAAAAAGATTAGATTTGAAATTTTTGAAAAGTGAATGATGATGTCTTTGACATGTGAATCTTTTTAAATTTGAATATGAAGTCTCATATGCCTATAAATAGATCATTTGAGAGCTTCACATTCACAACACCAAGAGCTTACACATCTATTGTTAAGTTTTGCATCATTCTTTCAAAACTCTCATTCTCTCTTTTTAAAATTTTGAGTCTTAATTCTTATTCTTTTTTAGAGAGATATAGGTTGAGCTGTATTGTTTCTATCTCACTCATTGAGGAGTGTACTTTGATAGTCTACCCACTATCAACTCTGTATTTGAAAAAGGGTGCATATAACCCTTATATGTGTAGAAGGTGTTCTACACGGGGAATAGTTAAATCACCAAGTATGAGGTGATTGGAAGTGTAGAGGGTGTTTTACACGGATTCTTTGGAGCGGTGCTACTCAAAAGTATAATAGGTTTCTATCTCCACCTAAAGGAGATTGACTAGTAAATTCGGGATCCTCAAGGGGTAGCTTGAGGCGAGGACGTATGCAGTGGGGCTGAACCTCGTAAAAATACTGAGTTTGCTTTCTCTTACCCTTACTCTTTATATTTATTGTTGTTTCATATTTTGTTTATATTGTATATTTGATTTATAACTGTTATTTTTTTTAAATACAACTCAATTCACCCCCCTCTTGTGTTAGTCATCTGGGCAACAATTGGTATCAGAGTTAGAGCTCTGTTATAAGATTAACTATCTTTTGAGTTAAGATCTTATGGCTAACATTGTAGCTTCATTTGGTGAAGGTCAATCTAGCAGTCGGCCTCCACTCTTTTGCGGAAACAATTACTCATTCTGGAAAGTTAGAATGAGAATATTCCTTCAGGCTCAAGATCGAAAAATTTGGAAATGCATTGTAAATGGACCTTATATTCCAACAAAAGTGGTTAATGGAGTAAAGGTCAAAAAGGAAGAAGAAGAGTTAGATCGTGAAGACGATAGACTTTATACTTTGAATTTAATTGCTATGAATTTATTATATAATGCTCTCAATGAAAATGAGTTTAATAGAGTAATGACTTGTGCTATAGTAAAGGAAATTTGGGATAACTTGGAAGTTACTTATGAAGGAACTTCTCAAGTCAAGGAATCAAAAATTTATATTCTTACTCATGAATATGAAATGTTTCAGATGAATAATGATGAATCTATTTCTAGTATGCACACTCGTTTTACTAACATCATAAACAGCTTGACAACTCTGCGCAAAACGTTGAGAATCAAAAGTGACAGCGATTCTTGAAGCTAGAGACCTCAAGAAGCTCGAAGTGAATGAACTCATCGGGTCACTTATCACCCATGAGAACACATTGAAGAGAGGAGAAGAAGAAGGAAAGCTGATTACGCCCAAAGAATAATGCGGTCGTTTGCAGTATAGATTTGGGATGTCGATTCCACAGGGAGATGCATTGAGAAATTGAAGAACAGTAACGAAATTAACAAAAAGATTAAATGAGTGTGATAAGTAAATTTCAGAGTGTGATGTAAATTAAAACTAAATGAGTAATTTGAAAAGTATAAAAATGAGACGAAAAGTAGAGCGTAGGGAATTCCTTGTATATTTGTGGTATTTAAATTTATTCTTAATTCATTGATAACTCAATTAATAATTCTATATCCAAATTCTTAATCGGAAGATATAACATTAATAACCAAAATTTAAATCATATGTAACTTTTTGGAAAATCATTCTTCGCGCTTAACTCTCATAAATTGTTATCGATATTGAGAAAATCCAACGACGACAATATACCTAAGAGGCCATATTGCAGCAGAGAATTAAATCAATATAGATAATCAATTGCTCCAAACATAATTATAAAACTAATTCACTCAATAGAAAAAGCATTACTGAATCCATTAACGAAATAGATTCTATAATTATTTGAAGACGAAAAAACATCACAAATAAATTGAGAATAATAGAACAAAAGAGTTTTAATATTTAAAGACCAAATACATGAATCAAAAATAAATTACAAATACCATCACACATACAAGTTCATCCCTAGCCCTCCTTGAGAATTTAGTTACACATATTGAAAATATGCAACAAAAATTCTCCAAGGGATAATATGGAAGAGCCAACCATTATTTTCTTCTCTCTTCTTTGGTTTTTCTTTTCTTTTCTCAAGCTCTCAAAATAATGGCTCTTCCAAAGCATCCTCCCACACTAAGCATTCTTAGAACACACACCCATTCCTTCTATTTATAAGCATCCTTCATGCAAGTTGTCATGACAAAATCATCACAATTTCAACTTGTTTTGCCATGTGCCATTCTTGAATCCAAGTGATTTGTGAGTTGTCATTTTGATCATTTATTTTTCCACCATGCATGAGCTGGATTTTGCTTGTAGGTTGGGTGTTTTAATTTTGCTTCTCTATCCATTAGTTGTCTTGTATGACTTAATATCTTGTGGTCAAATAATTTGTTTACAAGAAACTTGAGTGCACTTCATCTTGCATATGAATTGATCATTGAATTTCCAAGTTGGTGTAGGAGTGCTTGCTGGAAAATATTATGATGACATTTGGATTTGATGCAAGTGGCTGAAAAATATCCAGGAACGTCAAGTGCAGGTGCGTCCACTTGATGGTCGATTTTGTCTTAGATTGAGTGGATATCTCTTCAAACATAAAACATAAAAGTTATAGATATTTATCTTGCGGTTCTATATCATCTTTAATCAACTCAATCGGAAATTGGATAAGAGAGTTATGCCCATATTACGAAAAAATGTCAGAATTGCCTAAAATTTCGTAATTATCTTCATTTGCTCCTAATGCCTCAATTTGTGTCCTAAATCAAAATATAAGAATAATGAGTATATTTAGGAATCAAATAAGAATAAAGTATTAAATATTAAGAGAGGAAAATATGGCATTTTATATTCTCATCAATATATTAAATCATGCTTATATCTATCTCAAGATAAATGACCATTAATTTTAATAACATGAGTTATATCCATTATTTTCTCATTTCTTTTAGTATTTAAATAGAGTATTTAGAGTGCATTTTTGTGCACTCATCAAAAGCCAAAGAAGAGCTTGTCACTTAAAATTGTTCCACATGAAAGTGAAAGTGACGAAGATGAGGAAAATGACGACAAAGATGAAGAAGTTGCGATGATAACAAGAAAAATTCAGAGGTTCTTAAAGAAAAAATAAAACTCCTCCAAGAAAATCCTTCAAAAAGTTTTCCAAGAAAAATTCAGGTAAAAATGACACTTTAATTTGTTATAAATGAAATAAGTCTGGTCATATCAAGTTAGATTATCCTCTGCTAAAGAAAGATCGAAACAAAGGCAAAAAAGCAATGAAAGCTACATAGGATGATGATTCAAGTAGCTCAGATAGTGAAGCAAGCAATGGAGAATCAGCAAATCTTTGTCTTATGGCTAAAGATGACATTGAGGTAACAAATCTTGATAATATTGAAGATCTTTCATATGCAGAATTGTAAAATATTTTAGAAGAGGTATATGAGGAATTTGAAAAATTGGGTATCAAGTATACTGCTTTGAAAAAAAAAATTCTTTAACAAACGAAATTGATATTTTAAGAAAAGAAAGTATTGTTTTGAAAGATGAAAATCTTGAGTTGAATAAAAAGAAAATTGATTTAGAAAATATTATTGAAAACTTTACAAATGAAAAAAGAAATTTTGAAAAACTTCTTGGTAGTCAAAGATGTGTTTTTGACAAGGCAGATTTGAGATATATGCCAAAACAAAAATACAAACCTTATAAAAACTTTTTTGATAATCCTTCTACATCAAAGTCCAATATTCAAAATTCTTTTTATAAAAATAATTTTGTTAAAAAATGATACTATTATAATCACTCAAGTTCTTCATATATGTCACATGCTATTTGCAATTTTTGTAATAGAAATGGCCATAATTATCATGTTTGTCCTATTAGAAGAAAACATACAATGTCTATTAGGGCCATATGGGTACCTAAAAATCTTGTTTCTTCTAATACTAATAAATAAATGACCCAAAGAACTTGGGTACTAAGAAAAATCATTTTAATTGTTTTTATAGGTATGCATAAAGTCCTCCACAAATAAAAATAAATGGTTTTTAGATAGTGGAAGTTCAAGACACATGACGGGAGACAAGATTAAGTTCTTTGATCTTAGATTTAAATAAGAAGGATACGTGACATTTGGAGACAACTCGAAAGGGAAGATCGTGGGAATAGGTAAAATTGGTAATGAGTCTTTTCTCATAATTGAAGATGTTCTACTTGTTGAAAGTCTAAAATATAATCTTTTGAGCATAAGTCAATTATGTGATAAAGGATTTGCAGTTATTTTCAAAATGGATAAGTGCATTATTTTGAATGATCATGATTATAATATTTGTTTTATTGCTTTTAGAAACAACAATGTTTATACAATTGATTTTGAAGAAATTATCTCACAAGATGCTATTTATTTTTCAGCTCAAAATAAAACTAATTGGTTATGGCATGGAAGACTAGGTCATGCCAACATGGAACTTATTTCCAAACTTTCAAAAAATGATCTTATGAGAGGTTTACCAAAGCCAAATTTTCTTAAAGACAAAATTTGTAATGCATGCTAATTTGGTAAACAAATATGTTGCCCAAATGACTAACACAAGAGGAGGGTGAATTGAGTTGTATTTAAGAAAATAACAATTATAAATCAAATATATAATATAAAATATAAAGAAAATACGAAATAACAATAAATATAAAGAGTAAGGGTAAGAGAGAAGCAAACTCAGTATGTTAACGAGGTTCGGCCCCGACTGCCTACGTCCTCGCCTCAAGCTACCCCTTGAGGATCCCCGAATTCACTATTCAATCTCCTTTAGGTGGAGATAGAAATCTATTACACTTTTGAACAACACCGCTCCAAAGAATCTGTGTAGAATACCCTCTACACTTCTAATCACCTCACACTTGGTGATTTAACTATTCCCCGTGTAGAACACCTTCTACACACACAAGGATTATACATACCCTTTTACCGATACAAGAATTGATAGTAGGTAGGCTATCAGAAAACACTCCTCAATGAGTGAAATAAAAACAATACAGCAAACTATATCTCTCAAAATGAACAAGAGTTAAGGCTCAATGCTTAGAGAAGAGAGAATGAAAACTTTGAATGAATGTTGTATGCTCTTGGTGTTGTGAATGTGAAACTCTCAAATGATTTATTTATAGGTATATGAGACTTCATATTCAAATTTAAAAAGATTCACATGTCAAAGACATCATTATTCACTTTTCAAAAATTTTAAACCTAATCTTTTTACTTTTTGCATGTGACAAAAGCACCACACTTTACTTTTCAAAAATTTTAAATCTAATCTTTTACTTTTTGCATATGACAAAAGGAGCACACTTTACTTTTCAAAATTTTCAAACAAAAACATCTACCTTTTGCATAAGTTAAGAAAAGCATCTATCACTTTTGAAAATATTCAAATAAAACATGCACATGCGAAATATGACAATCAATCATCTTAATATTTTCAAAGTTTAAACCTTTAATCATGTCATGCACATGTGAAAGATGACAATCAATCATCTTAATATTTTCAAAATTCAAACCTTTAATCATGTCATGCACATGTGAAAGATGACAATCAATCATCTTTCAAAATTTTCAAATTTAATTTTCAAAATATTCATACACATGTGAAAAATGTATTTTAATGTTTTATGATAAAATATTAATTTTGAGCCTTAATCCTAATTTCGAATTTTTTAAGAGAGTTACAAAATTACTCTATGATTTTAATGTGAACTTGTTCCCTTCTTGCTCATGCTTGCTTCCTTGATGTGCTTGATTCTATTGTGTGGACAACTTGAACTTGAGACTCCTTTATTCTTTGAATTCATTTGTTATCATCAAAATCCATGTGTAGATTTACACGAAACTTGAAATCTTGAGTTCAACAATCTCCCCCTTTTTGATGATGACAAATGCTTGATATAACCTGAAACCTGTATTAATACTTAAGCTTCCCCTGAGAATGTGCGTTAGTTTTTCAAGTAAAATTATAAATATAATTCCAAGCATATATAACAAGTTTAGCAATTTAAACAATGTTAATGTTCTAGTCTAAAACTTTTCTCCATTTTAGCATCATTAAAAAGGAATCATAATTAGCTCAATAAGATATATTCCTACAATAATTAATAGATAAATAAAACGCTGCGTTAGTAGAGACTGTAGAGAATTCGGTGCGTAGTCACACGTGTTCGACTCAAGATTTTCATCTTTCAAAACAATACTTTCTTTTCTTAAAATATCAATTTCGTTTGTTAAAGAAGAATTTTTCTTTTTCAAAGCAGTATACTTGATACCCAATTTTTCAAATTCCTCATATACCTCTTCTAAAACATTTTACAATTTTTTATATGAAGGATCTTCAATATTATCAAGATTTGTTACCTCAATGTCATCTTTAGCCATAAGACAAAAATTTGCTGATTCTCCATTACTTGCTTCACTGTTTGAGCTACTTGAATCATCATCTCATGTAGTTTTCATTACGTTTTTGCCTTTGTTTCGATCTTTCTTTAGCAGAGGACAATCTGACTTGATATGACCAGACTTATTGCATTTATAACAAATTAAAGTGTCATTTTTTCCTAAATCTTTTTTGGAAAACTTTTTGAAAGATTTCCTTGGAGGAGTTTTATTTTTCTTTAAGAACCTCTGAATTCTTCTTGTTATCATCGCAACTTCTTCATCTTTGTCGTCATTTTCCTCATCTTCATCACTTTCACTTTCATATGGAACAGCTTTAAGTGCCAAGCTCTTCTTTGGCTTTCCTTCTTCTTCTCCTCTTTTCGATGTGTACTCATGGGTGATAAGTGACCCGATGAGTTCATTCACTTCGAGCTTCTTGAGATCTCTAACTTCAAGAATCGTTGTCACTTTTGACTCCCAACGTTTTGGTAGAGACTTGAGAATTTTTCTTATTATCTCCACTTTGGAATAAACTTTGCCAAGAGCTGTCAACCTGTTTATGATGTTAGTAAAATGAGTGTGCATACTAGAAATAGATTCATCATCATTCATCTTAAACATTTCATATTCATGAGTAAGAATATAAACATTTCATTTTTGATTCCTTGACTTGAGAAGTTCCTTCATAAGTAACTTCCAAGTTATCCCAAATTTCCTTTGCTGTAGCGCAAGTCATTACTCTATTAAACTCATTACCATTAAGAGCATTATATAATAAATTCATAGCAGTTAAATTCAAAGTATAAAGTCTATCGTCTTCACGATCAAACTCTTCTTCTTCCTTTTTGACCTTTACTCCATCAACCACTTTTGTTAGAATATAAGGTCCATTTACAATGCATTTCCAAATTTCTCGACCTTGAGCCTGAAGGAATATTCTCATTCTAACCTTCCAGAATGAGTAATTGTCTCCGCAAAAGAGTGCAGGCTGACTGCTAGATTGACTTTCACCAAATGAAACTGCAATGTTAACCATAAGATCTTAACTCAAAAGATAGTTAATCTTATAACAGAGCTCTAGCTCTGATACCAATTGTTGCCCAAATGACTAACACAAGAGGGGGGGTGAATTGAGTTGTATTTAAAAAAATAACAATTATAAATCAAATATATAATATAAAATATAAACAAAATATGAAACAACAATAAATATAAAGAGTAAGGGTAAGAGAGAAGTAAACTCAGTATGTTAATGAGGTTCGGCCCCACTGCCTACGTCCTCGCCTCAAGCTACCCATTGAGGATCCTCGAATTCACTATTCAATCTCCTTCAGGTGGAGATAGAAATCTATTATACTTTTGAGTAGCACCGCTCCAAAGAATCCGTGTAGAACACCCTCTACACTTCTAATCACCTCACACTTGGTGATTTAACTATTCCCCGTGTAGAACACCTTCTATACACACAAGGGTTATACACACCCTTTTACCAATACAAGAATTGATAGTGGGTAGGCTATCAGAAAACACTCCTCAATGAGTGAAATAAAAACAATACAGCAAACTATATCTCTCAAAATGAACAAGAGTTAAGGCTCAATGCTTAGAGAAGAGAGAATGAAAACTTTGAATGAATGTTGTATACTCTTGGTGTTGTGAATATGAAACTCTCAAATGATCTATTTATAGGCATATGAGACTTTATATTCAAATTTAAAAAGATTCACATATCAAAGACATCATCATTCACTTTTCAAAAATTTCAAACCTAATCTTTTTACTTTTTGCATGTGACAAAAGGGGCCCATTTAACTTTTCAAAAATTTCATATTTAATCTTTTAATTTTTGCATATGACAAAAGGAGCACACTTTACTTTTCAAAATTTTCAAACAAAGACATCTACCTTTTGCATAAGTCAAGAAAAGCATATATTACTTTTGAAAATATTCAAATAAAACATGCACATGTGAAAGATGACAATCAATCATCTTAATATTTTCAAAATTCAAACCTTTAATCATGTTATGCACATGTAAAATATGACAATCAATCATCTTAATATTTTCAAAATTCAAACCTTTAATCATGTCATGCACATGTGAAAGATGACAATCAATCATCTTTCAAAATTTTCAAGTTTAATTTTCAAAATATTCATGCACATGTGGAAAATGTATTTTAATGCTTTATGATAAAATATTAATTTTGAGCCTTAATCCTAATTTCGAATTTTTTAAGAGATTTACAAAATTACTCTATGATTTTAATGTGAATTTGTTCCCTTCTTGCTCATGCTTGCTTCCTTGATGTGCTTAATTCTATTGTGTGGACAACTTGAACTTGAGACTCCTTTATTCTTTGAATTCATTTGTTATCATCAAAATCCATGTGTAGATTTACACGAAACTTAAAACCTTGAGTTCAACAAAACAAAAACTTCTTTTAAAACCAAAAAACATATTCTACTGCTAGACCAACTGATACACATGATCTTTTTAGACCAAATAGAGTTGCAAGTTTAAAAGGAAAATATTATGCATTTGTTATTGTTGATGATTTCTCTAGATATACTTGGATCATCTTTCTTGCTCATAAAGATGAGGCACATAATTCCTTTACCAAGTTATGCAAGAGAATTCAAAATGAAAAGGGTTATATTATTTCAAGTATCTGAAGTGATAGGGGAAAAGAGTTTGTTAATAAAAATATTGAAACATTTTGTGATGAAAATGATTTTGTGCATAATTTTTCTGCTGCTCGAACTCCTCAACAAAATGGGATAGTAGAGAGGAAAAATAGATCTCTTCAAGAGATGACAAGAACAATAGTCAATGAGAACAATTTGTCTAGTTATTTTTGGGCCGAAACGGTAAGTACTGCATGTTGTGTTATAAATAGAATTATGCTAAGGTCCAAATTAAATAAAATCCCGTATGAGCTTTGGAATGAGAAAAAGTCCAACATTGTTAATTTTATGTATTTGGATGCAAATATTTTATTTTAAATGACAGGGATAATTTAGGCAAGTTTGATACAAAATCTGATGAAGGTATTTTTTTCGAGTATTCTACTAATAGTAAAGCTTATAGAGTATTCAATAAAAAGACTTTAACTGTACAAGAATCTATGCATGTAGTATTTGATGAATCTAATTCTCTACTCTCCAAGAAATCCATTGATGAAGAAATAAGAGGTATAAATAATACGGAAAGTCTCAATCTCAACAAAGAGAACACAATAGAGGAAGTTCAACATGGAGACATCAAGAAAGATCATCAAAATTTAATACAAGATGCAACCAAACAGTGGAAATTTGTGAAAGATCATTCAGTGGAACAAATTCTGGGAGAACATTCACGAGGTGTAAGCACTCGATCATCTCTTAGAAATATTTACAATCATACTGCTTTTCTATCTTAGATTGAACCAAAAATATTGATGAAGCACTTCTTGATGAATCTTGGATTCTAGCTATGCAAGAAGAGCTTAATCAATTTGAAAGAAATGATGTTTGGACACTTGTTCCTAAACCCAAAAATCATACTATTATTGGAACAAAATGGGTTTTTAGAAACAAGAAAGATGAGTCCGGAGTTATTACTAGAAATAAGACTCGACTTGTAGCTCAAAGTTTTAATCAAGAAGAAGGAATCGATTATGATGAGACATATAAACCAGTCGCAAGATTAGAAACTATTCGAATGCTACTTGCATATGCTTGTTATAAAGATTTAAAACTTTTTCAAATGGATGTTAAAAGTGCTTTCTTAAATGGTTTTATAAATAAAGAGGTATATGTTGAGCAACCTCTAGGTTTTGAAAATCATATTTCTCCAAATCATGTTTTCAAACTTACAAAAGCACTATATGGACTCAAACAAGCTCCTAGAGCGTGGTACGAGAGACTAAGTGGTTTCTTGATTGAAAAAAGCTTTTCAAGAGAAAAAATTGATACAACTCTTTTCATTAAATACGAAAATGATGATATTCTTTTGATTCAAATTTATGTTGCTGATATAATATTCGATGCTACTAATGAAAATATGTGTCAAGTTTTTGTTAAGACTATGCAGAAAGAATTTGAAATGAGCATGATGGGAGAGCTTACATTCTTTCTCGGATTGCAAATTAAGCAAGCAAAAAGTGGGACATTCATCAATCAATCAAAATATATTAAGGAATTGCTGAAGAAGTTTGGGATGGAAGGTGCTAAGGAAACTGGAATACCAATGAGCCCATCCACTAAATTTGATAAAGATGAATCTGATAAACCAATTGACTCGAAGGTATATCGATGTATGATTGGTAACTTATTATATTTGACAGCCAGTAGACCAGATATTATGTTTAGTATGTGCTTATGTGCACGCTTTCAATCATCTTCAAAAAAATCACATTTAATTACAGTTAAGCGCATTCTTAGATATCTTAGTGATACAATTAACTTAGGATTATGGTACCCTAAGCACACATCTTTCGATCTAATCAGCTGCACAGATGCAGATTATGCTGGCTGTAAAATAGATCGAAAAGGTACTAGTAGAGCATGTCACTTCTTAGGTCATGCACTAGTTTCCTGGTTTAGTAAAAAACAAAATTCTGTTGCACTATCTACTGCTGAGGTAGAATATGTTGCTGCGGGTAGTTGTTGTACTCAAGTTCTTTACATGAAGCAACAACTTGAAGATTTTAAACTTATGTACAATCACATTCTAATCAAATGTGATAATACAAGTACTATAAATCTTTCAAAGGATCCAATACAATATTCTCGGACCAAACATATTGAAATTAGATATCATTTTCTTAGAAATCATGTACAGAAGGGCGATATTGTATTAGAATCACTAGTACACATGATCAATTGGCAGACATTTTTACAAAACCCCTACCAGAAAATAGATTATGCATGATTAGAAGAGAAATAGGAATGATGCATGCCATGAATATTTGCTAGATACTTTTATTTCATTATCTCAAATGACTTACAGAAACTTGAGACGTTTAGCCTCATCATTCAAATGCATTTGCTCCTCATAAATCATCATGCCATCCTTGTCTAAAGGATTAGACAATCGAAATGAAGAGGCAAGCAAGGATTTCAAATCCTTATTCTGTTGCTTTAACTCTACTATTTTTTTGTTTAACTCATAAACAATTCATTGAAGTACAGAGACAGTCTCGTTAAGCTTCTCAATTTCACGAGTTTTGGACTGCAACCGAGCAGAAAACGCGACGATGGATGATGAGTATCGAGTTTCGAGACCCACAAGCTCGTAAATGGCATCATGATCTGATTTATTTGCCAAATCAATCTCTTGTTGTTTCATGACACCCACGACAGATGTAGAAATAGATTAAGACTGAGGTGAAGAATATCTCAAATCTTGATCAAGAGAAGACTGAAAGGAAATCGACGAGCCATTGAAAATTTGTAGAATAAGAATGCAAGTAAATTGCAAATATGAGAAGAAGAATTGATGCGAAATAGATAAAGCTAAGGATTGCTCTTATACAAACGGAAATAAGAACAAAACAAGTTTACAAATCCTGATAATATCTCATTTTTTCAGCAACATCAAGCGGATCAAATCTTTGCACCGAATTGCCAAAACTAGGCCTCCAGCCTTTGTAGATTTTTTCGGGCATGGGTGGTTCCAATTATTTAACTCTTTTCAAAATCTCATTCCGCACCGAATTGCCAGTGCTAGGCCTCCAGACTTTGCAGGTTTTGTCGGGCATGGTTGGTTCCAATTATTTAACTATCTACAGTGTCTATTAACGCACCGTTTTCTTCAGTCTATTTACTTGCTGTCGATCCTTTTTAATGATGTCAAAAGGGGAAGAATTTTACTAAACTTGTTATATATGCTTGAAATTATATTTATATTTTTGCTTGAAAAACTAACACACATTCTCAGGGGGAGTTTAAGTATTAATACAGGCTTAAGGTTCTATCAAGTATTTGTCATCATCAAAAAGGGGGAGATTGTTGAACTCAAGGTTTCAAGTTTCGTATAAATCTATACATAGATTTTGATGATAATAAATGAATTCAAAGAATAAAGGAGTCTCAAGCTCAAGTTGTCCACACAATAGAATCAAGCACATCAAGGAAGCAAGCATGAGCAAAAAGGGAACAAGTTCATATTAAAGTCATAGAGTAATGTTGTAAATCTCTTAAAAAATTCGAAATTAGGATTAAGGCTCAAAATTAATATTTTATTATAAAGTATTAAAATACATTTTCCACATGTGCATGAATATTTTGAAAATTCAATTTGAAAATTTTGAAAGATGATTGATTGTCATTTTCACATGTACATGACATGATTAAAGGTTTGAATTTTGAAAATATTAAGATGATTGATTGTCATCTTTCACATGTGCATGTTTTATTTGAATATTTTCAAAAGTGGAGGATGTTTTTCTTGACTTATATAAAAGGTAGATGTCTTTATTTGAAAATTTTGGAAAGTAACGTGTGCTCCTTTTGTCATATGCAAAAAGTAAAAGATTAGATTTGAAATTTTTGAAAAGTAAAATGTGCTCCTTTTGTCACATGCAAAAAGTAAAAAGATTAGGTTTGAAATTTTTGAAAAGTGAATGATGATATTTTTGACATGTGAATCTTTTTAAATTTGAATATGAAGTCTCATATGCCTATAAATAGATCATTTGAGAGCTTCACATTCACAACACCAAGAGCTTACACATCTATTGTTAAGTGTGCATCATTCTTTCAAAGCTCTCTCATTCTCTCATTTCTAGAATTTTGAGCCTTAATTCTTATTCTTTTTTAGAGAGATATAGGTTGAGCTGTATTGTTCTATCTCACTCATTGAGGAGTGTATTTTGATAGTCTACCCACTATCAACTCTTGTATTTGTAAGAGGGTGCGTATAACCCTTGTATGTGTTGAAGGTATTCTACATGGAAAATAGTTAAATCACCAAGTGTGAGGTGATTGGAAGTGTAGAGGGTGTTCTACACGGATTCTTTGGAGCGGTGCTACTTAAAAGTGTAATAAGTTTCTATCTCTTCCTAAAGGAGATTGACTAGTGAATTCAGAATCCTCAAGAGGTAGCTTGAGGCGAGGACGTAGGCAGTGGGGCTGAGCCTCGTAAAAATACTGAGTTTGCTTTCTCTTACCCTTACTCTTTATATTTATTGCTGTTTCATATTTTGTTTATATTTTATATTATATATTTGATTTATAACTGTTATTTTTTTAAATACAAATCAATTCACCCTCCCTCTTGTGTTAGTCATCTGGGCAACAGATTCTATCTTGGCGTGCTGTCCCTCTTCCATGATGTATTAGCTCATCCCTTCGTCGCAAGAGTTGTTCGGGCTCCTGACCTGCATTTAATGCAGTGAGAGAGTGCTCGCCTATAATTGGCATGCCAGGGACTTCAAGCACCCTCTCTGAGTGTCGCATTTAATGCGTTGTGGCCATGGCAACTTTTAGCATTTAATGCAGAATGGGGGCGTCTGCATTTCCTGACAGTCTGAATTGCGGCCTGGTTTTTTGTGTTGGCCATCTCTTGCCGGATTTCCCATAAGCCTCCTTTTGCCTTCCACGCTGGTTCTTTCCCTCTCGCCCACTCGTAGTTACTGCCTTCTTGCCTCTCGCCCCCTATGCCTCTCGCCTCCTATGTGTCAGCTCATCTCTTGTTGTTCACCACCCTCTCGCCTTCTATGCCTTTCGCCTCCTACCCCTTTCACCAGACTTCTCGTCGGTTATTTCTCATGCGCTTCGTTTCTTCTTCCTTTCGCCCTTACTAATCACGAGTGGGCCCGAGGCCCATTCCCTAGTAGGAGGGCCTCCCCTCAACCTACCCCGTGAGTTCTTACTGAAAGAATTGAGATGAGAATTATTTTGACACTTTCTCTTCCTGCAGGGCGGCCGACCAAGTTTTCCATTTTCTCCATTCAGGATGATGGCCTGTCTGGCTTAGCTGGCGATTTAAGCCATTGGGTCCTTTGATCTTCCTGCCCACCGTGGTTGTATAGCCAACGGGCTGATGGCTGGTTGTTAGTGGTCATTGCCCTCCGATCCTAGCCTTTGGTTTTCTCGAAGTGACATCCCATCTTCTCTTTGGTTAGGTCTATCAGTTGGTCATTATTGCGCAGTCTCTTCGAATTCTTGGTCAGGCGCTTCACATCCCTTGGCTCTGATTGGTGCATGATTGGGACGCCCTGGGCTAATCATCACATTCTCCAGGGTTCTCACCTACTCCTTAAGCCTTATTGGCTTGTTTTTCTCACGTGCTCATAGCCCTGTATCCCCGACGGTTACTGCACATTTCGTGGATTGTCATGTCGCTTTGTTTCCCACAGGCATTAACTCCCTTTCAAGTATAAATAGGGGGTGGGTTCCTTCGAAAGTCACTTTCACTACTTTGCCCGTCACTCTGCATTTCTTCTTTGAGACCTTGTTTCCTTCTTCCCTACTCCATCATCTCGAGACCTTTTTCTTCTTCATTACTCCCTCTTCTTCTTCTTCTGTCAACAATGGTAGCCCTAGCTTCTACTTGTTTCCTTGGGCATGCATGGAAGGCGTCATTCTTAGCGGGCAACATCTAGGAGCTTCAAAACAAGCATCAGATTCCTCCCTCTGTTATCATGGAGCCCGTTTAGGGCCTTCCTTGCAACTTGGAGGGGAAGGCGAATCGTATTTGGCTATTCAAGCACGTGATCGACAATGTGCTTCGCCTCCCCTTTATTCACTCGGTGCGAAAGGTCCTCCATTACCTAGGCTTGGTGCCGACACAAGTCATCCCCAATGCTTGACGCCTGCTGCTTGCGAGTTGCGTTGTTTTCTGCCTCGCCCTCCTCGAGTCAAGCAATGTCTATCCAGACTTGACAGCCTGGGAGCTCTTCTCTTTCTATCTCCTCCTCCAGCGCGGGGGAAATTAAGCTAGTTTCCAAGCCAAGGACACCCAAGAAAAGTTGTGTACTCTAGAAACCCAGTGCTCGCACGCCAAGAACTAAGAGAAGAAGCTCTTTTATGTTTTGGGAGAAGGCTGGGAGTTTGCCAATAACGAATTTTAGCAGGAGTTTCTGGTGCAAGTTAACTGGGGGAGCTCCCGCCTACTTCTTTATTTGACATTCAACTCAACACCCGAGAGAGTGCTCGACACACCGTTGTTCTCGCCTGGGCTTGAGTAAACGCTTCACGTCTCGACTCGGACAGTCTGTTGACTGAGAGGAATATCTTGTTATTCTTGGTCAAGCCAATGAGAGGATGGGCAAAGTTCCAAAATTTCGTGGGGGGTCCTAGTGACGAAGCGCGAAGGTTGCAGCCCCGCCCCCGCAAGCAAGCTGCCTCTCACCGTGAACCTACCGAGAGGTGGTCCAAGGCCCACCGCGATCTAGAAGCATCACCTGCTATTGGGGTCTCTGCCAATTTCCAACTCCCACGTCACCAGGCTTCAGTCTAACCCCCGCCTTCCCAGACTCAAAGGGCCGAGATTGATGCTGAAGCGGCGATCCTTAAGGAAACAAGGAGTCCCATTCGCCCACGCCAAGCTCGCCTGTGCCGAGCACACACAGGAGTGGGAGGATGGAGCAAAATGATGAGGTTGAGGTGATCCTCGCAAATATTTTGTCACACCTGCCTCCCCTTGTAAAATTCGGAGCCTATCCTGAGCTAGTAGTTGCCGGTGGGGGCGAGCTTCATGAGGTGGGGTTTACCTTTCTCAACGCGTTGGCTCGCCCCCCACCCTTTGTCGCGGCCACTTCGTACTTCACTCCCAATGCGTGGGGCTTTGCTCAAGCCTAGCAGGACTAGGATGCTCCCATCTAGAGACTCCTAAAGGAACCAGAGGATTCTATCTCCGCCCATGCCTTGGTGGTTTGCTTTGGTTCTAAGGGTGGGCCAAGGCCACAGTGTGCTGGCGATGGGGCCTACTTGAGGGCAATAAAGGGCATGGAATTGAAGCATTGTTAAGGGCCAGATGGATAAATGGATGAGGTCCTTAAAGGCATGGATGAGGTACCTTCCAACATTGAAGTGGGAGCTGGAGGCCCAACTAAGGCAAGAAAACAGGGTGGGGTCCCTTCGAATAGCGAGATAGGGGGTAACTATTGTTTGACAAATGAAGGAGGAGGGCCTTCGGAGTGCATGTTGTGACCCCAAATGTGGACATGGTAGTCAATGAAAATGATTCTCCTCAGTTTTAGGCGATCTAGGGGATGGAGTCTGGTTTGGGAGCCCATTGTGAGAATCCTCCTCACACTCCTCATGAGAGCCATCTTCACACACCTTTGCATGAAAGCCTGCCTCAGGCTCCCCCACATGAACCCGCCTCATACTCCCCCACATGATAGTCCTCCCATCAACACTCCTCACTAAAGTCCTCCTCGCACTTCCCTTCAATCGCTGTCCCAAATTCCCTTGCCTCCTCACTCCCCTACTTCTCCTCAACCGTCTTCGCCCTTCCAGTCTCGGCACAAGGCCCCACTGTTTGGGGAGGTTTTCACTGAGGGGCAGCCTCTCTTTAGTTATGAGCAGTCTCAGGCTGTGGCGACTGAGAACACTACTCGTTTGCTACAGCCTCTCCTCGCCCAAGTGAGCTCTTCATTTTCCTTTGGTTTGTCTCTACTTTTACTTTTTACCTTCTCTATACGTACCTTTCTTTTAAAACTCTCTTTAATATGCACAGGTTGTCGGACAAATCGTCGAAGGGGTTGGTATTGAGATGGCTGAGTTCGTTGAGTATAACCAGGAGCTCGGCTCTCTATGTCACCTTGGCTGCTTTTTGCTAAAGAGGTCCAAGGCAATTCGTGAGGATCTCCAAGGGAAGCATCACCAAGTGGGCAAGGTCGGCGAGACTTTGGTGGGTGAGAGGGGTGAGTTGCTGAAGAGGAACGCTATTCTAGAGGCTGAAAAGGTGACCCTTGAGGGGGAAATGGTCTCCTTGGAGGTGAGAAATGTGGACCTGGTGGGGAACAATGCCATGTTGCTGTATGAGGTCTCGACTTTGCAGGTGGAGGTGTGTTCCTTGGGAGCCACCTTTGGTGAGGCCGATTATTGTCGGGGGCTATAAAGGTAGAGGGGGCTCACCTCAAGGATGACCTTGCTGCATCTACTTAGGATGTTAGGTCCCTGCAGACCAACCTAAAGGTCTTTGAGTGGGAATGGTTTGCTAGGGAGACTGAGATCGAGACCTTCCTAACCAATCTAAACCATCGGATCAAGAGCATGAAGCCCTTGTGAGTGAGCTGAATGAGGCTTGGGCGAGACCGTTGTCGAGCTGGAGGCCCTTAGACCCCAAGCAGCCCAATCCCATATCATCAGCATCTCTGCATATGGTTTTGGCTACATAGAAGGCCTTAAAAGGTTGAGGGAGAAGGTGTTGTGCAATCCCTCCTTTGACATGCAGGGCATGAGTCCTTGCAATCTTGCCCCCAACGCCGTCGCCTAGTCTTTCGCTAAGCTGATCAAGACTCCAGGCTATCCTCCTTTCACGAATTGCGATCCTCGCGAGCCCCTGCCTTTTGAATGATGATCATCCTTCCTTCTTTTTTGTCTTTGCATTGTAAGTTTTTCTTACATTTGTAATGTACATTCAATATTAATGAAATAATTTGTTCCTAATACTTTGCTCCTTTTTTTTTGGTGTCTATGTTGTCTCACCCTTTCCACTCCCCTATTGTGCCCTTGGTACCCTATGAATCTCTATATGAGGTACTTCGATAGGGATTTTGACAAGGGTTTGGGTTTCCCCACTCGCCTTTGTTCATAGCCTTGGTCTGGTTGCATGGTTTTAGGAAAGGGCAAGAGCTTGAGACTTAATTCCATAATTTGAGAGGCTGTTGAGGGAGAGGTGAAGAAGGTTTATGAGTGTGTTTAGGAGCCTCAACCTCTGGGTGAACTATGATGCGTGGATTTATGAGTGGGCAAAGGCCCATGACTCAATCCCGTGATTCACATGCCTTTGCCGAAGCAGAGGCAAAGAGGGTTTACGAGTGTGCTTGGACTAAGGCTCTAGCCTCGAGCCTTGACCTCTAGGTGAATTATGATGCTTGGGTTTAGGAGTGGGTGAGGGCCCATGACTTAACCCCATGATTCGCATGTCTTGTTTAACTTATAGCACAGGTTAGAGAGTTGAGAATTTCTTTGTTTCGATTTCATTGATAAAACACAATATTTACATGTGAAGTCACTCTATTCACATAGTACTTCTTTAGCTATTCTACATTCCACGAGTAGGGAAGTTCATTACCATAGCTGTCCTTGAGTCGGTATAACCCTAGCTAGTTGCTGGAGGTTACGACGTAAGGACTCTCCCATTGCGACCTCAACTTTCATTCCTCTTGTGTCGTTACTCCCGTCTATCTTAAGACTAAATTGCCCAGTTTGAACGTTCATGGCCTGAAGCGCTTGTTGAAGTATTGTTCAGTCTTCCGCTTGTGGTATGCCATCTATATTGCTCCTGGAATCTGCCCTTCTGGAATCCCAATGGCTGGTCTCAATCACTTGTACTTCGACCCGAAGTATGTACGCACTCAAAGAGAGAAAGAGAAAAATAGTAGAAAATTCTTCATAAGAATTCTCTTACACTCAAGCACTTGGATCTCTTTCAAATCTCCAAACTTTGAAAATAATCACTGATTAAAAAGATAATCTTCCTACAACTGAGATACCTGATTACGCCCAAAGAATAACGCGGTCGTTTGCAGTATAACTTTGGGGTGTCGATTCCACAGGGAGATTGATTGAGAAATTGAAGAACAATAATGAAATTAACAAAAAGATTAAATGAGTGTGATAAGTAAATTTTAGAGTGTGATGTAAATTAAAACTAAATGAGTAATTTGAAAAATATAAAAATGAGACGAAAAGTAGAGCGTAGGAAATTCCTTGTGTATTTGTGGTATTCAAATTTATTCTTAATTCATTGATAACTCAATTAAGAATTCTATGTTCAAATTCTTAATCGGAAGATATAACATTAATAACCAAAATTTAAATCACATGTAACTCTTTGAAAAATCATTCTTCGCGCTTAACTCTCATAAATTGTTATCGATATTGAGAAAATCCAACGACGACAATATACCTAAGAGGCGATATTGCAGCAAAGAATTAAATCAATATAGATAATCAATTGCTCCAAACATAATTATAGAACTAATTCACTCAATAGAAAAAGCATGACTGAATCCATAAACGAAATAGATTCTATAATTATTTGAAGACGAAAAAACATCACAAATAAATTGAGAATAATAGAACAAAAGAGTTTTAATATTTAAAGACCAAATACATGAATAAAAAATAAATTATAAATACCATCACACATACAAGTTCATCCCTAACCCTCCTTGAGAATTTAGTTACACATATTGAAAATATGCAACAAAAATTCTCCAAGGGATAATATGGAAGAGCCAACCATTATTTTCTTCTCTCTTCTTTGGTTTTTCTTTTATTTTCTCAAGCTCTCAAAATAATGGCTCTTCCAAAACATTCTCCCACACTAAGCATTGTCTTAGAACACACACCCCTTCCTTCTATTTATAAGCATCCTTCATGCAAGTTGTCATGACAAAATCATCACAATTTCAACTTGTTTTGCCATGTTCCATTCTTGAATCCAAGTGATTTGTGAGTTGTCATTTTGATCATTTGTTTTCCCACCATGCATGAGCTGGATTTTGCTTGTAGGTTGAGTGTTTCAATTTTGCTTCTCTATCCATTAGTTGTCTTGTATGACTTAATATCTTGTGGTCAAATAATTTGTCTATAAGAAACTTGAGTGCACTTCATCTTGCATATGAATTGATCAATGAATTTCCAAGTTGGTGTAGGAGTGCTTGCTGGAAAATATTATGATGACATTTGGATTTGATGCAAGTGGCTGAAAAATATCCAGGAACGTCAAGTGCAGGTGCGTCCACTTGATGGTCGATTTTGTCCTAGATTGAGTGGATATCTCTTCAAACATAAAACATAAAAGTTATAGATATTTCTCTTGCGGTTCTAGATCATCTTGAATCAGCTCAATCGGAGATTGGATGAGAGAGTTATACCCATATTACGAAAAGATGTCAGAACTGTCTAAAATTCCGCAATTATCTTCATTTGCTCATAATGTTTCCATTTGTGTCCTAAATCAAAATATAAGAATAATGAGTATATTTAGGCATCAAATAAGAATAAAGTATTAAATATTAAGAGAGGAAAATATGGCATTTTATATTCTCATCAATATATTAAATCATGCTTATATCTATTTCAAGATAAATGACCATTAATTTTAATAACATGAGTTATATCCATTATTTTCTCATTTCTTTTAGTATTTAAATAGAGTATTTAGAGTGCATTTTTGTGCACTCATCAATACCCATTTAAATAAGTTGCCAAGTGGTTGCCCTATAGTAGGATTTTGCTGACGATTAGGTTCAATTAGGAGTCTGAGACAGTGGAACTCCGCTAATAGATTGTTGACGCTTAGTGCTGAATTTCTTCAACAAATAATTGCTTCAGTAATTGATAACTCTTGACTTTTCGAATTAGTTAGCTATCTGTATGATATCTCCTAACTTTTTGAATCAGGTACACACATTTTTAACTCTTTACTATTAACCACTTAAATCAAATTTAAATATCCACAGATAAAGATAAAGATAATTTACATTCATCCAATCTTAATGTAACAACTTAAACAAATCCTAAGTATATATACTAGTCATCTAATCCTCGTCAACAATTCTTTTACATTTATAATTGCAAGTGCACATAAAATATAGCCTTTAATTAAAAAGACAATGAATTAAGCACGTTCCATTTATATATATAAGCATTATTAATTATACATGATCATGGTAAACAACAGCAAGATTCATGGCTCCAGTACTTCATGAGTTCCTAAGCTCGAAAATACTAGTATTCATTCCAATTAATACGCATCACATATGGTACTTAAGATGCCTTATTTCTTCTTTCAACATGATGACTGACCAGCTTAAGTTATACAAGTAATTAATATATATATATATATATATTATATATATATATATATATATCGTGGTGATTCATTAAGGATAAACCTCAATCAGGGATTTCATGCCATAGGATGCCACTATTTTGTAGCTTCTAAAGCCAGCCTCCAAGAAGAGCTTTTCCCATTCTTTCTTGGTCCTTTCTTTTCCAGGGAGCAAAACCATAATCAGTGTGTCAAAGAGGAGCTTTGCTTTGGTGATATCTTCATCGTCCTTCTCCTCATCTATCACCACGTCTATGACAATTACCTTATTTCCTTCCTTATAACCTTTGCTTGTAATAGCTTCTTTGCATCTCTTCAGTATCTTCACACAATCCTCATCGTTCCAATCATGCATAATCCACTGTGTATGTGTCAAATATCAGATTTCAGATCAGACTGACAGATGTCTTAAATTTCGAAAGAATACACTCCGAAATAACGAAACAAAGAATACACTCCAAATTTCGAAACAAACTTTAGAACTTGAATTAAGCCATGCACGAAATAGGTAGTAGTTGCACACCTTAAATAGAATTGCATCTGTAGGAGGGATGAATCGAAACATATCACCACCAAGGAAGTTCAAGTTTGAAGTTCCTGGCAAGTTGGCAACGACATGTGGACGGTCATAGACAGTGCATTTAATGTGAGGGAATGCCTCAGAAATGATCCTTGCCATAGTCCCAGTTCCACCTCCAACATCAACCAACGAACCCAAACCCTCAAAAATGGGCTTGTAATCCTTGATGACCAACCTCATAAATCTGGAATCGCTGGCCATTGCTTTATTAAAAGTGTCACCGTATTCTGGGTTTTGGTGGCAGTAATCCCACAAACCCATTCCATGCTCTTTTGCAAAAGGCGTGAGCTCAGTCCCTCGAAACCAATCCCCCAAGGAATACCATGGGTTTACTAGAGCAGGGTCAAGCATTGCAACAACAAACGGTGACAAGTTGGCGCAATCATCTTTGAGGAAGAGCCTAGAAGAAGGCGTGAGATTAAAGGCTTCTTCTTCTCCATCTTCATGCACAGCTGCTGTCTTGGTGAAGAAGCCGGAATGCGACAACAAACGCATAAGCCTGTGCACGCAGATAGTTTTTTTTTGGTCAATATGAAGCTTAGAAACCAACTGTGGAAGAGTGATGGGTTGGCCATGGCTATGGATAATATCAGGTATGCCAAGCTGAATTGCACAGCCGAGTGACATGGAATCTATGAAGCTAAATAGATGTTTGTATAGGTGAGACTGAACTCGAAACAACTCACTTGCTTCCTGCCCACAATTCACGAGATCCATCCTCTTAATTTGTGTAGAATTCTTAATAATTCAGAGCTTCTTGCATGTACATACAATCATATTGGTGCCTTATATAGATGCTTGATGTACCCAAACTTAAGGTGCCCGATTTGTTAATTAGGAACTTTGGACAAAACAAAATATTCGGTCGGCTATCCATTCTAACTTTTTTATTCTTTTATTTTTTTATTCATCCTTCTTATATTTTTATGTATCATTATGCACGTGATAATATATTTAATGATTAGGCTAAAGAGATTACCATAAGATCAACAGTAACGTAGGAGATCATTGGACGGAAGTTGGGGTGAAAATCAAACCAATATTATTGCAGGTCGCACAAAGTCTTTCCTCTTCTTCATAAAACAACTCCTCACTATAACTTTCTGTCACATTATCAAGATATATTGAGTACTTATAAATATTTTCGGTCTATATCAAAACTGCTTCAAGCAGTTTTTTATGCTATTTTAACTAATTTGATATGAATATTAAAACCTTAATTCCATCCTATATATTAAGTACTGTACGTTATATCATGTAACTATTATCTATAAATATACGTATTAGCAATATAGACACAAACAATACTTGTAAAGCACAATAGTATAGCACTGTTAAAGCACAATACTGTATCGTCGTAACCATAGGTCTTAATTTCTGTTATTTTCTACAGTTTTGTAATAACTTAGATTTCATTATACTTGTATAAATATATAAGAAAATATCAATGAAAAGGCTCGGGAGGAAAAAAAATCAGATTACTGGCAAACTAGCCGGCTCCTTGCAATTAGTCCCTAATTATTGTTAGAAACCTAGTTTAGATGCTAGCGGGCACCATCTCTCGATCGATCTCCCGTCGCGGTAATTCCATGATGTATTTGTTTTTTTTTTACCCGATAACTGTGCGGACGGAGACAATTAACTTAAGACAAAACATGTAAAAGAAAAATTGCATGATCCTGACATCGATTGAAGTACCTTTTACATGATCGGCCACCTATCAATGCATGTCGGCCAATTAAACAAAAAATCAACTACCATAATATTTAATTAGTAAGCGACCCCAGAATATAATGATCGGCATCTTGGGGACTCGGATACGTATTTTTATTCAGTCTCAAAAGAAAAATACTTTAATCACAAAAAAATTCTATAAAATAAATCTTATAAATTTATGTTATTTCATATAATTCGTCAAATTATAAAATTATTTTAATTTTAAAGTTGATTTAACGAATCATATATATAAAACCATATTTATTTGTAAGATTAATTTTTTGGAATCTCTTTGTGATTATAACAGTCCTCCTCAAATATACAAATATTATGAGAATTAAAATATTATGAGAATATTCTTTTTTTTTTTAGATTTTAAAAAGTTGGATTATTTTTTATAAAAATTTATATGAAAATTTTAAAAAGTTGTAATGACTAATAATAATTAGATGAGACAATATGATAGAGAAATTGAAAAGTATTTGTATTTGAGTAAGTGTTTGCAGTATGTTGAGATGAGATAATACAAAACCAACACGCTATCCAAACAAGGCCTAAATACATATAACTATTAAAAACATAATTAAAATATACATCATTTTATAAATTTAAATTTTTAGGACAAGACTTAATTCCAATTTATCGTGGTAGAGGTTACGAGTTTGAACATTGATTCTCCAATACCTGATCATCAAATTACTTAAATATTCCATACGCTGCGTAAGAAGGATTGTAAATGATACAGTAGAATAATTAATATATATTTTTCAATTTTGACTTTTTAGAATAAGTGATGATCTTACAATAACTCGTATTAATATTTAATTAAAATAGAAAATAAAAAGGGTAATCATAAATTTTAGAATTATAAAACATTACAAAATCAGTTACTTGAATTTTCATGACTCATAAAAATGTGAAAAATAATTTTTGGCTATGAGAGCACAAAGGAGCCTCAACCACGGTGTCCCATATAATCATTGCCCTTTTTTAATTGAGACCTCAATTTCCAATTTTCACATAACTGGTAGTACCTGAATTTCAACAAACTCGCAATATATATCCTGCACGTTAGTCAATCGAATGTTAACGATATGAGGCAATCGGCCTTCGATTAACATTTAACTTTTTTTTTTACAAGTTAACTGAAAATTGGCGAAAGTAGCTAATTATTGTGAATTTATGAAATTCAAGTGTGTGTATATATATATATATATCTCAATTTGTAAAAGTTGAAAACTAAGGTATTGAATTATAAAAATGTGGAATCCTAAGTACTGGGTTTGTAATTAACTTTAATTGTGATCTCCTTTATTTTTAAACCAAATTTAGTACTCTTTAATAATTGCGTCCAAGCGTTAAATATTTAATCCAATAAATATTTAAAGAATAATATTAAGATTTAAACTTGTGTCATGAAATTTTCGTGAAACTTAAACGAATAAAAATATGTGAATCTAATATATATTTCTATATTCTAATAGCTAGTCTTAGGGGTTGTTTAGAAATAGTTTTCATCTAATTTTATCTCATCTCATATTTTTCTCAAATATCAATCAAACACAAGCATTTTCTAATTTTAAATATTCAACTTTTTTATATAATAATTATCTAATCATTACAATATTCTTAAAATTTCAAACATACTATTAAAATAATTTTAATTTTCAAATCCTAAAATAAAATACTATTAAAATATTATATTCCAAAAATATTTTAATTTTATAATATTTGTATTCAATTCTTTCTCTCATCTCTTAAAACCCATATAAAACATCATAATATAAATTATTTCATTATTATTTAGAGATAATTTTACTATTATTCACAAGTTTTTCATCTTATCTCATTCTCCAAGCATCCCTCAATTTTCTAAGATATTTTAATTTTTTTTAATTTTTTTTTTGTAACATGTTGCAATACATGCAGAAAACCAAGCAATATTTTTCATGATCTTGATCCAAAATCTTAAGAAATTGAGCTTTAATCCCTTAATATTATTCTATTATTACTGCCATCTACAACTAATTATTAATAATTCTTGATCTTATTTTTTTTTAGCCAAAATCATGACTCCAAAGCCAGGCAACTAGACCTGAAATATTACTCCAACAGGAAACTACGCATTCATGATGACGTACTGCATCCTTAATAAATATATACTAGACTTTGAAACACAATAAATGATGCAAGAATTTGGCTAGGATTAAGTGATTAAAATAATGATTTTGAATATGATTAGATGATTAAGATGATAACTTTCATCACGATTAGGTGACTAAGACGATATATTTCATCTTATATTGGGTTTTGTAATTTGGATGACTGCTACATTTTGAGTTTATTTAAAGTTGTTTTTATCTTATCTAGATGTTGTTAAAAAGTGTTTTAGATAAGTTAAAAGTGTAGAAATTGAGCTTTAAGAAATAAGAGAAGAGATTTAATGTGAAATTGCTAATGTTAAGAATGTAAATATCATATCTCATTAAGTTGTCAGTGAAATCTATCAGTAGAATTTCACTATGACTTAAAAAATGTTCTTAGAAATCTATTTAAACTATCCAACTAGTTAGGATCTGGTGAGATTCAATTCTGTATATTTTTTATAGCACTTTCCAATGCATATTTTGGTGAGACAAATTCTTAGATAATTTGATACGGTTTCCCTCAAAGAGTGTAGTCGTTGATCCAACATTGAGATAGCGTGATTGTGATTCGATCACTAGAGTTGTAGGAGAAAAACTAATGTTTGAAAATTGTTAAAGGTTCTAATTGCTACTGCAATAGAGACAAACATGTTGTTTGTTTGGTCAAGTCACTACAATAATTTCAGGTTTTTGCGGCATCTAAAAGTCTTCGCAACAAGTGACTAAACTGCCGCAAATAGCCAACTACTGCAGTTTTTAACTTGCAGACGAAACGCGGATATACAAGCATGACAATAGCTCTGTTTCTCGCCACTAGGGATCTGCTAATGAAATCTTTGCTTTTTTCGGTGAAAAGGACTCACCGCAAAAGGCCTAAAAACTGCCAGAAATAATAGTTGAAAAAAAAAAATACTTGTGAAATAGTCATGTTGAGCTTCACTAGTATTTTATTAAATAACAACTATCCTGTGATAGCTTAACTTATATTGGAATATGCTAACAGCAGGGCATCTACCCAATTTAATTCCTCTACACCTTTTTTATATTAAACTTTAAAATATATATTATATATTGAACAGCATTTTGAATATACAAACAAAGATCTAAAACAGAATATACAAACAAAACAACATTAAGAACTTAATTTTGAATGGTCTGTATCCATATTAAAATCAAGTACAAGGAAATCCTTCAATCCCAGCATAATATAACGTATTGAACTATCTGTAAAAACATTGTTCCCCAACCAGCAATAGAAAATGTAAAGTAGAAAGACTAGGTAGATATATAAAATAATGCGACAATAGGGAACCAAAAAGAATAAAACCATCCATCATGGTATGATATATATCAATAGGAGCATCCATGCCTGATTCTTCCATCTCACAGACAAATGCCTCAGCTCAATCCATGTTGCATGTTTGCCTGACAAATATAAAAGCAAAGATAAGAATCATTAAAGCATTAAGAAGCCATGCAAAAAACTATTTATGATCTCTTGCTATGCTAAATTGGAGAGGTGTCCGACATATTTTATAGAAAAGAACAAGTACTCACTTATATAACCATTTAACTATGCTAAATTACTAAGCAACCTACTCCAGTTTATATATGAATCATAGTTGTTACATCCTTCAATCATAACACATTTGACTGTACATCTCCTTCACCCACCCAATATACCTAGCCCATGTTTTCAAGGCCTAACTGCAGCAATGGTTATGATCTGGAAGGTGAAAATATCAATGCAGAGAGATCACTAACACTAGTTGTAACTACATGTGTTGGAGTATATGACTACGTAAAAATGACTACCTAGCATGCTTTTCCTATTTCAACAAAACTGTCCAGACTTGTCAAATTGTGAAGCTTGTTCAATGAAGTATTGTGCCTTTTGGTTCTATGCTCTCACTGCAGATATGATGCCAATAAGGGATCTGATCAATCTTAAAAAATTCACCCTTCAAATCTAATAATAATATGTAGCATTTCTCAATGATTCATTAATAGAGATACTATTAAGATTCAAATGTTTAATGCAAGATTGTAGAACAAATGTTTAATGCATTCAACAAGAACAAACATTGCTATGAACCATTAATTGGCAAATGTTTAATGCAAGCTTGTAGAACAAAAAATAGTTTACGTGGAAGTCTCCTTCACTATGGACTTTCATTAATGAAAAGAGTGCAAAAAAACTAGAACTTTGAATAAAAGTGCAGCTTGCATCATTCGACTTAAACCATTAAATGCCAAATGCTGGAAATAGAGTATAAGAAGCTAAAAAAAAAAATTCAAAATTCAAAATTCAAAATATAAAAAAATTCAAAACTTACATCTTGAATGCTCGTGTTGTGATCAGTAGACTACCACGATTGGAATCCCATGAAAACTACTCATAAACTTGAGAAGAAAGAAAAACACCAACAACTTGGGTTGTTAGCTCAGTTTCTAGCACTTTTGTATCGACGCCCCCGCTTATGCTTGGGTTTGGACATAAATCGAGACGTCGGAGATAAGCAATACAAGGATACTCAACCCTTCTCATTCATAACATAAATAAAGGCATGCGTCTAACTTAAAAACAGTGTATAAAAAAAATCACATTGGAAAAAGGCCAAGCCGAGTAATTCTAGGCTAGAAACATAAGACTTGCCGCACGTCACATGGTATAATTAAAAATAAATTTCCAAAATAAACTTCATATATATATATATATATATATCACCAAATGTATCGGATTCCACACATATCAAACTTTCCCAAAACAACGAGAACCTCCAAAATAAACTGAATATATATATAAAGGCAACATCAACACTAGCTGGCCCCTGCAACCCACCCCTAGAATGGGATTTCCTTCTTAACCTCATTGATCCCTAATCCAAATAGGAAGCACCCTAGACCCAAACTACTTCCACGTTGGATACCCGTCCCTGCCACCGAGGTGTAGACGTGGTCCAAGAACAAAGACCCTTCAGTCCCCAAGATGAGGCAACATCTAACGCAGTGGCGGTCGGCAGCCTAAATCAGCACGCTCCTTTCATATCTGATATAAGGCGATCATACACAATGGGGGTCACAATATCAAAAGGAGAGGAAACCACCAGACCCTCAGCGGTCCGGGGAGTCTCTCGGGAAGTCAAACTCGACAAAGCCATCACCACCTGTAACCACTTCTATCGCCCCATAGAGGAACAATAGTTAAAAATTAAAAAGATGAGATTTCGAAAAATCTCAATAAATACACAATTATCATAATGGAAGCATCACAAGCATACATATAAATGAATACCAAAACAATACATGTGTCATAAATATGAGACTTGTTACTTGACTCATGCATATGCACTTTCACATAATAATTTCCATAAAAGTTTGACTTTCTTTAAGACTTTGACTTATGCACGTGCTTTCTCATAAAAAACTTATGCACATATCATTCTTGGGGCTTAAAATTCGTTCTTGTCATGACTTTCTTATGGACACCTCACGGTTTCCCTATGCACCATGTGTTCTCTTCTAGTTACCACATCACCTGGCAACCACTCAAGCCCAAGGTGACTCCGTTACGCATCACCCAACGACCACTTAAGTCGGGTTGACTACGTTATCTGCCCTTCATCACCTAGTGACCACTCAAACCGAGCTGACGTCATCCTTAGTTCTTATAACGGCAAGGCTCAATGTCGTTACCGTCTTTAGGCACCCACTAGCTTTAGGTGCGACCATACTCCAGACTCTTTTTAGAGCCATACATGGTCTGCCGACTGTTCTTCGTCGACCTAGAGGCTTTTATTTGACTTTAATCACTCCTGAGTGAACATGAAATTTTATTGGGACACTGCCCTGTCCCAGCCTTTAGGGTTTTTCTAAGAACTTAATTCTTTTTCTTTTCTTTGAAACATATGTCGACTCAAAAACCGTGACTTTGATGTTCATGCATGCAACACATGACTTTTCATACTAGACGTAGAGTTCATGAGACATGTATTTACACATGCATCTTCATATTCATTCTTAATCAAACTACTCAATGAAATCATTAAGGATACTATAATAAAACATATTATTAATTCAACAAGAGAAGCAAACACTTGGCCTTCACCCATAAAGGTTAGGCCGAGATACCCTAAGGTTAAAAGCCTAGTGATTCCTTCATTAATCATCCTCTTATTAATCTAGCATGCCTTATGAAAGTAATTAAATAATTTCATCACCAAAATAGGGCTTAACCAAAACCCTAAAGTCCATAACCTAAATGTTTTTTATCACTTTTCACCAGTCGAAATCCACACTTTATTCCATATAAGAACTCGAAATTTATACCAATAGTTTTTTCCTAGTTTCATGTTTCTAGACTTCTCAAGCATCCAAGATAAGGCTATTACTTGAATAAATAGCCAAGCAATGAAAATTCTAACCCCAAAACCCTTCATGGCCGAAATATGTATATATGACCTCTAGTCATAATTTTCACCAACCAAGAACCTTATCATGATTCCACATACATTAGCCACTAATCACAACATATTCTTTGTATTTCCTTTCCAATTAGAATAGCTACAACCACCAATACATTACAAATTTCAAGCCTAAAATAATATCTTAACCAAACATGGAAAATTATATAGATGTACAAGGAAACTCTTCAAATAACTAACTAGCAACACAAAGCTTTCAACAACCATCACAACAATCCATTCACTTTACACATATACAAAGAATGCTAGGATTAGGTTAAAAATGTACTTACAAATCTCCAAGTGTAGAGAAATGATAAATCTAAAAAACGAGTATGAAAATAGTAAGATTAAATCAAAACCAAAAGCATGTAAGCATGAGAAAATAGAAAACATAGGGTTTAAGGTGTAGGAAGAAAACTTATAAATCTAAGCATGAAAAAGATGAAATGGGCTCAAGAACTTACTTACCTCTTCAAGGGGTACTTCCACTTAAGGAAATCTTGAATAAAACTCAAGTTTAGCTTAGGATGAGTGTTGTTTAGATGGAGAGAAAACACAAAAGAAAGTGGAGGGAGTTGAGTGAGATATGGAGGAAGACCAACATGTGGTGAAATGGCCAAGCCATATCTGGCCAAGAGGTGTCCTCTCTAGGTCTTAGGGCACTCCACTCTACATAGGGTTGATTGACACATGATGGAAAAATAAGGATTGATTGATAAAAGAAAGTAATGATGAGTTGAAGGGCTTGGCATAGTCAGCTAGCACCAAAAATGGCATTGCGAGACTCATGGGAAGGAAACCAAAAGTGAGTAGCTCCTAGCCAATCCCAAATGATGTCCGTGTCAACTAGGATCCAAACATGTCTATCCTACTTGAAAAGATATTCAACCTACGAGGTGAAAGTACCAAAAGAGCATGAGAGGGTAAGGCCACTCGGATCCCACACTCCACCACTCTAGCCGAAGCCCTCTCCAAGATGAGTCATCTCTCCTCTGTCACTCAATCACACTTTCACTCACAAGTCACTCACAGCAATAGTCACCCACTCTTACAAGATATTCACATGTCATTCATCTAGATTGGAAAACACATTAATAAACTAAAATGGAAGAGTCAGATATCTCCTCCCTTGCATCATCTGAAACTTCCTTTGCCTCAAACCACCATTTCCTCTTTCCAGTGATGCCATCTCTTGACATGTTACTCAATCACTCATTAGTCAAACTTCTTTTCAAGTCTCCTCAAGATCACACTTGAAGATTTGGACTCATTGGGAGATACAAGGAGTCGGCAAACCCCTCCCCATTTGGCTCACCCAAATCTCACTACTTATGATTGAGTATCCCCACTTGTCTCAATCACAATCTTTTCCAAGAGATCAACTAGTCATGTAAGGACCTAGCCCTCGGGATGATAGGACCTTACTTCCGTGACATTTCTTTTCTCCAAAACAGTTTTAGAAAACATGACTAATTTCGTTCGTTTTAAAACTTTTCAATTCATTCCCAAGGTGCCAGACTCTACATTCTAAAATAAAATGCATTTTTATAATAAAAGAAGTTTACAGCAGAAAATATATGATTTATAACTAAACTATTACGCTCTTCCATCGCACTGTCTACTTCATGCTGCTTACTTCTGTGTGAGGGAGGAAGCACAAAGAAAGAAAACTAAAATGAGTCGAATACTCAGTAAGCGTTACTTCATACTGTTTTTTAAATATAACAAAGTAGGTTTTTCAATCATGGAACCAACACACAATATATACGTACATACATACAAAACAATACATGCATCATTTTTCATAACTATAATCCTATTATGTCTTTCATCTTTTATCATTTTCGTGATCCTTCTTAAGACATTAACACACAAAAGATCAACCGACAAGCAAGCATCTAATTACTAGCAAGCTCGCACAGAAATATACCAAGCAATTATCAAACAAGTAAATCATTCACAATAAGCAAGCACACAACCAGCAAACAAGAATAACAACCAACAACTACAAGTCATCAAACAACTAACAACAGTCACTCATCCAATACATACATATCATGCATGCAATACACATCCTACATAATCATGAAATTCATTCCAATTCATTCACTTTCTTTAGACCGTCGCACACTGTTACCCATGTGTACTAGAGTTGACAGATCTTCCTTTGGACTCTACACACTGTTACCCCCTTGTGCTAGGGTTAGCGGATCTTCCTTTGGATCCTAGGTCTTCCTTTGGACCCTTGGGTCATCCTTTGTACTCATTTCGCATTCTCATACTTCATAGCATACAGTCATTCAAGTTTTCTTTTCTTTTTTTCTTTACTTTATTTTCCCTAGACTTTTTTATTCTTTAATTCTTATGCTTTCTATCTCTTTCCTCCTAGTCAGTCCGTCTATAGAAAATATCTTTTAGAAGCATACCCACAAACCAGATGCATGCACATACACTTAATCTCGTCGGGACATAGGGTCATCGAATAGGGACATCTCGTAGTGTCATCGCATAGTTTCCTCGCATTGCACTAGTTCATGATATTATTCTATAAAATCATGAGACATAAATCTTAAGTTTCATTTTATATTTTTCTAAGAATATATCCATTAATTACTACATATAGGCATTCAATCACAGACATGTAATTAAGCATTGGGGTTCAATAAAAAGGGCTAACAAGAATGGTCATACGTACGTATACTAGCAATTTCAATCATACTATCTTTCTTTACTAGTCCGGTAAACACTAAAGTGTATAAACATAACACTTACCTGATCTCCATGCTATTTTCATGTCATGTGGTCCAGTCACAAATGCATCATATAATAATCAGCCTACAAGCATACACACAAATAGCATCAATGTACATATATATAGCACACAAGCAGGTAACTAGGAAAAACCTATTCTTTACTAGGACACTCATCTGCTATTTCCACGTCCTTAAGATCCTTACTATGTTAGGACTATCGAAGATTCACTGCGGACACTAGAACACCTTCCGATATCTCCATGTCCTCAAAGTCTTAACCCACTACGCTATGACCATCGCTTTGCACATACTTCAAGACATAACACGATTACACAGTGACAGCTATCACTAAGGCTACTAGTCACATTACTACTCTGGAATACTGTTCCATAATTCTCGACACTTCATGCGCCTTACACTTTCCAGTCGTGCAACTACCCATGTTCGTGACACGCTTTATGATGCGTCACGGTTACAGCACTTGGAGTACACCCCAAACGTACTCCATTCCACTCCCACAATATCCACTTATGTACAACTCACCTGTATCCCCTCCACAGTACACTACACCACATCACCGTACGGTGCATCGCCTCGCCATGCGAAGTACACTCCACGCGTACTTCTGTCAACACACTGTTCCACATCACCATACCTGTACACAAAGCACCTTCGTACTACACAACACAAGCCACAAACCTACTTCACAACACAGTTCCTAACACTTCAGAATACAACCAACCAACTTCACACAACTACACAGCGGATTCCACAATAACAGCACAGACCACAAACACACAGTAAACATAAATATAATGGAAAGAAGGTTATACTATAGCGGGATAAACCCGTACGTTGCTCGCTATCCAATACAGCTAGTGGCGTCAGAAGCCACTAGCTTAAGCATTAATCTCTCCGTCAAGGTCGGTGTCGTGACCTTAGAATGGGAATGACCTGGGGTACAGATATAGGGTTTTAGTTACTAAATCTAGGTTGTAAAAGGGTGGCCAATATGGTGGGGAGTTCGCTGGTGGTGGTGGAAACGTCATATGTTAAAGCTAATGTTGCGTGAGTTGCCGACAACCACGTAACGTGGTTGTTTAGGCTAGGGTGCTTGGTTTGACACCGAAATTTATGGGAATACTCATTGGAGAAAGGGAAAACTCATGGTGGTGGTGGTGAAGCAGTGCAACTATCGGAAGGTGACGAATCTACACAAATGGGTCAAAAACGTGCTTGGGAGAGTGAGGGAGAGTGCGAGAAGGTAGGAACTGAGCTGGGGGGATTGATGTTGGAGCAAGGGGAACTTGTTGGTGGCGGCAGGGAGACCAGGTGGTGGCCGGTGTGGCGCTAGGTGGAGAAAATTGTATATGGGTGTTTGGAATACCCAATTCGGGTTGGGGCATTTGGGGCTGCCGTGGGTGGTGCAGGCGATTGGGGTGATGTCAGAGGTCACTGGGAGGTAGTAGAAGTCGACGGTGCAGCTGGGTGGTCGGCAGTGGTCAAAAAACATGTGAATGGATATCACAACATCCATTCAGATTTTAGGCCGTGTAGGGGAGGTAAGGGGCCGGCCGGAGCTTGGGTTGTTGGTGGTAAGTAGTTGGTGGATGGCAATTCAGATGGAGGGGAACCATGCGTGAGAGAGAAAAGAGAGACGAGAGAGAAAAGAGAAGAATGAAAAGGAAGAAAGTGAGGGTCTCGGGCTTCTTCGGGCTATTTATAGGCCCAATACTTTAGGGTCTTCAAACTGACAAACAATATGCTTAAACACTGCTCTGGAAATACGTAAAATCAATTTAACTTAAAATACTCAGAATAATTAAATAGAATATTATTTTAACTTACTTTAGTTCACAACATAATATTCCTCATCATTAATTAAAATGATGAAACTTACTAATTATTTAAAAGTTATAAAGCCGTATATTTAAATCATAGATTTAAAGTATAATTAAAATCTCACAATACTTTAAATACATAAAACCAAGGTAATAAAAAGATCTTATACAATTATAATATTTTGTAGCGCTCTAAGATATTATAATTGCATATTTTATAAATCTAGCTTGGGTCCAATAACATTGAAAATACCTCATATAATATTTCAATGACATTTAAAATATTTTATAGTATTAAAATACTAGACACATTTTAAAGTTAACGTTATTTTTGAAAAACACGCTATCGGGATCAGGCAAGTGCTTCGAGACTTGGCACGTGCATCAAGGCTAA
The DNA here is from genome assembly GCA_036898215.1 of Platycarya strobilacea. Lineage (NCBI taxonomy): Eukaryota > Viridiplantae > Streptophyta > Magnoliopsida > Fagales > Juglandaceae > Platycarya > Platycarya strobilacea. The sequence continues at coordinate 9,208,306 of CM072547.1, forward strand.
ATGAATGAGAGAGGAACGAACTGTCATATCATCTCTTCGGAATTTGCTAAGCATTAAAAAAAACAGCAGGTGTTACAAGTCAAACTTGCCATTCACAAATTCTTTCTCCCATAAACCTACAAATCTTGGAAAACTAAAGAAGACTCTTCTAAGTGTGCCAAGTGTCCCTACCATATGTCAAAGTCTTATACACTACATGGTCCTAGGGTGGTCGGCCAAGCCATCTCTTATTGGATTTTTGGGCCTTTCCACTCTTCCTTAAGCCCACTCACATGCCATACCTTTAAGGTTAAAACCCAAGTCCAACCCAATTTTTCATAAATAAATTAAGATACCAAAATTTAACCTTATTATAAATAAGATAATATAGGACGAAAATTCTGGGTTATCACATTTGAAAAACCTTAAGGGTTAAACCAAATGTTGTATGGAGGAAATCTTTTTGTTTTTGTGGAGCCAACGATCGAAGGCCCTATGGCTAAAGTAAGGCGATAGAAACTCAAGGTATCACACGTGAAGAGAATAATACTAAAAAATCTCATGGTGCCATGCCCATGTGCACCACATATATATGGCATAAATAGGGATAATAAATAAAGGATTGTTTCAAAAAATTAAATTGATGACAATCTATGAATTTAGTGATCATCTTGATTTATTTCATATTCTAGAAGCATTAATAGCCAATCCAAATTCCAAAAGATTAGTGATGGTATTAATTTATCAAAAGGTTGGGAGCTGGAACTATATACGGCTAATCTTCTTGACTTTAGAAAAAATTCTGATATTTGCAAATTCATTAATCTTGCGGCTATTAAATAAATAAGAAAAATCAGATAAAGGCAATAAGTAGGAGTTAACCTTTGCAACAACAGGGCAGCATAAATAAAATAGCTTCAAACCATTTTGCAACACAAACATATACAAGGAATGGTCCAAGCAGAAAACAGGAGCAAATTAAGAAACACAAAACAAGAGACATAGCTCAGCCATGGGACAATGACTGATGTGTCTAAACCACCACTATAGGCCAAAAAAACCTTTTTCAATTTACCAAGGAACCCTCCATTGTGTATAGATTCAGAAACTCCCACCTCTCTTTCAGTTTTTAACTCAGCTCGAATAACTGCATCTCGAGAGAAAATGAACAATATCATTCTTTCCAAGATGAAAAAGCACATAAATCAGTAAAGAGAGTGGAAAAAATAAAGACGCAGCCCAAAAAATGAGCAAACAATGCATAACCAAATTAGCATCTCAAAAACACACAAACACTTCTACATTTGCATCTCCACAACAAACAAAAAAAAAATCAAAATGCAAATGAGAAAAGGAAGAAAGAGGAGTGCATGTACCCGCATCTCGACATTATCGAAGAAGGTATCCAAGAGCTTGCAAAAAGCTTCAACCTTTTTGGATAAGTCTTCACTCTACCCTATTTCTCACCCTTTCTAAGAAAAATTGGGTCAACTGATCATCTCCAATCCTCTTCTTGTAATGGAACCCATTAACCCTAATCTTTAACCATCAAAAATTTCAAATGTGAAATCTCAACCATATGTAAAATCAAACTTGAAATCTCAATGACCACCACAAGAAATTAAGTATTAAAGTAGTAAAAACAAAATCGACAAATGAAGAGTTAGAGAAATGGGCGATGAAAGGAAGAGAGCTAACTAGACATCGACGGCGCGACGGTGGAGCAGCAACTCAATGGCTAGACAAAGTGGGCGGGACGAATGCGAGGCGGCAACAGGCTGGGAAAGAGGCAGTAGATCGGGTTGGAGAAGATAAAACTCTCATTCTTTGTTCTCGCAATATCAAGCTGGAGAAGATAAAGAACAGAGAGAGAAGGAAACAATAAACCTTTTAATTCAAATCGAAATAAGATGGCGCTGTAATAAATCTCAGTTGGTGATGAGGAAAATGCCGCAATATTAAAGCATTTATAACGACGCTAAAAGCGCCATAATAAACTCAAACTAGCGATGCAATAGGTTTGGGAACAAGATAATCGTGCGGAAGGGCTTATTTCGCTCTATTAATGTGCGGAAAAAATAAAAAGTGCCGCTATAAGTAATTCTTACCCGCAGTTTTTATTGTAGCAGTGAAAAACGTAGCAAATACCACTATTTATTATAGTGAGTAATGTATCAGTTGACGAAGATTTTGTAATTGCAACTTGCTTGTAACTGATTTTCAAATAATAAAATTGATTTGAATTCAACTCATGTCACGTATGATTATATTTTTAGAGAGTTCTTTTAAAGAATTTCCTTCGTTATTAATTTTGGTGTTATGCAATTTATTTATTTTATGTTATTGCTTAGTTATTAAATAATTGAATGATTGACAAGGACTAATCAATTTGTTGAGTGAATTGATAGAACCTTGTATTATAATACAAGAGTATTTGAGTAATTTCAAGATAATTATATATTGTGTAAGTGTCATGCATTTATTTTAAAGATGATGAGATTTATTATTAAAAAATTAAATATCTTATGTGAATCTTTTACTTACTTTAAAAAAGAATATGCGATACTTACGTATTCTATAATTATAAATATTATTTCTCTTAAAATACAAATATACATCGTAGACCATTAAGATTTTACCTCTAAAGGATTATGAAAAATGAAAAAAACATTACATAAGAAACATAAGCGAAAGGGGAAAACATCATACAATGCATTCCAAGAGACAGCAACTACATCGTAGTTCATGATCACCGAAGTTAATATAATATTATCATTAAACAGCTGTGGATTGAAGTGCATACATGTGCTGAGAGGCGGAACTAGAATTTGATATTTGGGAGGGCGATTGATAAAATATGTAGTATATGTAAATATAAGTTTTTTATTTACACGTGATTATATATAAAAACAATAATTATATGTTAAAAAATTATATATAAAAATATATGTTTATAAATCTTTTTTTTTTAATTTTTGCAATTTGTTAGAGCTCATTACAAAAAAAAAAAATAACTTAAGATTTCTCCTACAAATTAAGCTCGACAATGATATTTCATAAAATAAAACTCATCTATTATCATTTCTAAAGTGAAATTATTGACAATTTTTTCTCAATATAAATTAGTAAATGATATGTAAAAAATTCATATTTCTAGTCATCTACATAGTTTAGATAATCTAGACATATTTTAAAATTTTAGTTGTATTAGCACATCAAGCTAAAGTGAGAGAGACAATTTGGGTGTCAACCGTTACTGAAATAAAAATTTAGAGTGAGATTAGGTAAGTATTAAAATTTGAAAAAATAATTTTAGTAAAATTTTTAGAGGTCTAAGAATTGAGGGAGCAAATTTTTTATTTTTTGATAAATAGGTATAGAAATTTTAATTATATAAAAAAAATTATATATATTTATATACTATGTATAATTTTTTAAAAAGTTTGGAAGCTGTAGCTCCCACTAGACCAGGGTAGGTCTGCCCTGCATGTGCTCTTGTACCGTTTTTTATTGTTTTTATTAATGAGTGATTATCCGCCAAATTAATATATAAAAAAACGTAAAAATTGCACCTGTGTAGAATGTTTCACGACTACATGGTAGAAAGTATGAAAAACGCATTCCACATGCATATTCTAGACCGCCTCGTTTTTTAACATTATTTATGATTTATGGATTATTTTCATGTTTTACGATGAAAATTTTATAATATGAGCCGACCAGCTGGTTTGGGCCCCGAGGGTGGGGCCGAACTCCCATACCGCCGAGAAAAAAGTAAATCCCCTTCTCACCTCTACTTGTGCTTTCTCTTTTGTCCTTATTAGCTAGAGATATGATCAATAAATGTCAGGGCCAATATTCATGCAAAGGTATCCTGACGTAAACAATAAAAGATCCGTTCGTATTGGAAAAAACCCTTGGTACGAAAAAGAAATGAGTACTGTTTGTTCCCTGAACTTAGGCCGGTTTTTTTTTTTTCTCTCAAGATTAATATTGCATATATAAAGAGATGAGTTCAAATATTACAGGAGACACCAAGTAAAATAGCTCAAATAAAATATAGCTAAAACATAAACATTAGTCCACAGGGAAATCTTTTTCAATGTGAAACTTCAGTGGACACGGCAGAATTAAAATAGTAAAAGACAGCTATATATTTTGATAAAGATTGCCTATTACGCAATAAAATGAATATGATTTCAATCTATCTTCCTGATTTGCCAACTAGCAAAAGACTGTAACAGGAAATTTGCATCTCTTGCAATAGGTTGAATAGTCCACTCTATTACATCATCTGATTTTTTGACTGCATCAATAATGATTTGGGACCCTCCTGTTATGACAATACTTTTAGGATCTTGCATTTGCTTCTTTTATACCTTCAAGTAAAGTCGTTGTTTCCCCTTGATTGGGATTGCTTCAAGTAAATGGATTATTTATATTTTTAAAAGATTTTTTAAAAATTATGTTAAATTGAGATACAAAATTTGTAATAAGACCTTATTTTATATAAATTGTTGTCTTAAACATAAATTTAAAAATATTTTATTTGTAGATTTTAATAAAATCTCATTTTAATTCCATGTAATAATTTATATTTTATTATATTATATATAATTATAAATGGTTCACTTTTTATTTATTTATCGTGAAGCAATCTTAATTGTATAAATGATATAACATTACGAAGACACACATGTTCCATGGGGCCTCCCAAAAACACGAAGCATTGTCTCATTTTCACGAATTTCTCAACCCACAATAATGGAGCCTTTAATAATTGATATAACATCATGGAAGGTAAACATGTTCTATGGGGCCTACCAAAGACACAAAACATTATCTCATTTTCACAAATTTTTGAATCCACTATAATGGAGCTCTTGATATAACATTATGAAGAGTAATGATATACAACCTCCTCTTCAATTTCTACACAACACGCTTTGTTGACGTGTTTTATTTTTAAAAAAAAAAAAATTTGACAAGTCGTCTTCTTCTTCCTAGCGTTTCCCACCTCCCTTTCAAGTAGGGCTGTAAAAAGACCGAATCGGACCAACGGACTAGACCGGACCGGTTGTCCTGGATGGGGACCGGACCGGTTGTCCTGGATCGGGATCAGACCAGACCGGACCGGTCTGGTCCGGTCCAAAAAATATATGGACTGGAAAATTCCGGTCAGGTCCCGGTCCAGGGAGTTCATCCCCCTGGACCGGACCAGACCGGACCGAATCCCTAGAATTTTTTTTTTTAATTTTTATTTTTAAATATATGTATATATAAATAATAATATTAATATTAATATATATTAACATATTAATATACAATATATACTCTTATAATATTAACATATTATGATTTATAGTAGACTAGTAGTTGACTAGTTATAGTATAAAAATATAAATTATAGTATATCTAGAGTATTAGTAATAACTTATAACTAATATTAACTATAATAATGTTTAATATTAACTAATATATTAATATATAATATATACTCTTATAATATTAACATATAAATAATAAATATATTATTATTTAATATATTATTACTAATTTATCACTATTTACTAGCATATAAATATATAATATACTAATGTAAATTGTAATAATGTTATTACTTATTAGTTATAATTTATTAACATATACTAATGTAATAGTGTTATTAGACTATTTGACTATTAATTATAATTTACTAACATACTTAATATATAATATATACTTTTATAATATTAACATATTATAATTTATAATAGTTAAATTTGGGTCAAAAAAATATTTGATCATTGTAGAATTTTAGATTAAATTTAGCTCATTAAATCATATGAGGCACCCCTAGACCGGACCGGACCGCCCTTGAACCGAATTGGACCGGACCGGTATGGACCGAACAGGAGTTCGGTCCGGTCCAGGGTGAGAGAATTCTTGGACCGAATAAAATTGGTCCACAAATTTTCCAGACCGGACCGGACCATTTATACCCCTACGCCCAAGACATCCAAACATTTTCCCCTGCAATTTCAACCCCCTCTCCCCAATTTCATTTTTTACATAAACTTTTTCTTTTTATTTAGTTTGCCCAACGCTTCTCTCCCAACACCCAAACGTTTTCCCTTGCAATTCCAACTCCCTCCTCCTGATTTCATTTTATACAGATTTTTTTTATTAAGTTTGCCCAGCGTTTCCCCCCCTCCCTCCCAAGTCCCAACACCACCCAAACGTTTTCCCCTGCAGTTCCAACCCCTCGCCTCCGATTTCATTTTTTACATAAACTTTTTCTATTTATTAAGTTTGCTAGTGATACGTGATGTGCCTGGGGAGGGAAACTTCACCTGGGCTTGCCATTCATGCCTTATGTTTTGGCTAGAATCAAGGATAAATACAAAAAAAAAAAAACGCATTAAAAACAGACTCCAAACAAAAGAAATGAAAAAAAAAACTCAAAATGAAAGAAGAGAAGTGGGAGGGATGCACAATGGGGGAGGTGGTTCTCATCTAGTGGAAGCGGCACAGGGTAGCAAGGGGCCAAATGTGCACGGCGTGTGATTGACGCACGGCAGAGATTTCGCATGGAGGAAGAGTGGCGCACGTTTGGGGAGGTTATTCTCGGTGGGCAGTGATTCTGAGTGAAGGGAAAAGATGATGGGGGGTGGATGACTGATGAACACTGTATTAGTTGGGGAGAAATCAAAGAGAAAAAATCATTGAAAAATAAAAAATAACAACACAGGCATGTGGTGTAGGATAAGTTAGGGAGGTTGGGTAGAGTTTTCCTACGAATATACACCTGTAGTTAGGGCCTCCCAAAAATACAAGGCATTATCTCATTTTCACAAATTTCTCAACCCAATCTAACGTAGCCCTTATAATTGATATAACATCAAGGAAACACATGTTCCATGGGGCCTCGTGTCTCCATCGGGCCTCCCAACAACACGAAGCATTATCTCATTTTCACAAATTTCCGAATCCATCATAATGGAGCATTGATATAAAATTATGAATACACACCTGCAGTTGGGGCCTCTCAAAAATACGAAGCATTATCTCATTTTCACAAATTTATCAACCCACATTAATGGAGTCCTTGATAATTGATATAACATCGTGGAGACACACAGGTTCCTTGGGGACTCCCAATATATGAAGCATTTTATTTTCACAAATTTCCTAACCCATTATAATGGAGCCCTCCATTACACCATCTTGAAGGTCATCATCACCCATGGTTGATCCCATTGTAATGGAGCCCTCATAAAAAAAAAATATCTAGCAAAAGGAGTAATAAAGGAAAAACATACGACAAATTATAATCAAATCCAGAAAGAGCAAGAGTCCCTTGATAGGATCAGGTTTCAGGAAGTGTCGGAAATAGAGGAGATGGAGGAGGGAGATGGAGGAGAGTAAGAATGGAGCTTCAAGGTGGATGGAGGAGAGTGCCAAATGGTTTTAGGTTTTGGCAAAATGTACTAGTTAGAGATTCCAAATGAAACGCACCCTGTCAATTTTCACATAGATTTCGTCAATTTTTTGTGCACAATGATGTGCGCCAAGTCCCTGTATCCATCATATTTCATGTTGGAATAACAGCAATGTCATATATGAATTACTCACTTAGATTTTACCTTAGGCCTCAATATATATGTTGAGCCGACTCTGCCTGAACTCGACAATCCCATCCTAATTCGTATGTATAAGAAGAAAATCATAGATCTCATAGATAATAATGGATTGTTTGAGGCAATCCAAATCTCCCAATAATCTCAAGAAAGTATATATTTTAGAATAATCTCTTGGACTCTCATCAGACTCCTTTTATACTATGACAAGTTCTAACGAAAAGGAAATGAAAATGCTATAAATGACAACAAGGACATGCCCTATTTAAGGAAAAAAATGATGCTACATCAAATGCAAAGTTTAACATAGGCAACTCGTAAATGACATAAAGCAAAAGGCACAAATAAAGCAAGTAAACGACAACTCCTAGGCTTCAACCGCACGACTTGGGCTTGAGCATGGGCTTGAGCCTTCACTTAGATGCGCGCGCGCGCGCACACACACACACATTGTTTAGTGTAATCAGATATGCTACGTTTTGAAATTAATCTTTTAGATCCCACTTCAGTTCCTTTGATTTCCAGAGACTTCACTTTGAGGCTTTGAGTTCATACTTCAATTCTCCTTTGTTCTTCTTTTTAGAGTCTGCCTTCTTCTAAGACCCGTGCCAATTAATGGAACCTTAACACAAATATCAACTTCAAAATAGTTGTTATCAACCAGTGATGCATTGACCACCAAAACAATATTATGTAAAGATCAAAACACATCTGGTAGTATACAAAATACCCATGATTTGACTCATATATAGAAGATATCCATGATTGACGAGGGAGTGAGAGTAGTCTCGTTGAATTGGTTAAAAGTATCCAATAAGAATTTAACCATTAGGACTTATTTTTAGCCCATATTGAATTGTACAAACTCTCAAAAAATTAGAACTAAAGCTACAATAATGCTAAACTAAGTTTCAAAGATGGCGGTCACTGCTCACTTGCCAAAACTTTATTTAATTATTTCTTTCTCTCTCTTCGCTCTCTCACGATGAGTGATTTCCCTAAAACTAACCTTTCGAAAGTCTCTTTGCAGCAGCAGTGACAAGAATTGCTTCCGGAGTTTCAAAAATCCTTTCTCAAACATAGGGCAAGCTTTATGTATTGGCATCGAGTTCTTCTTTTCCTCCTTATGTTCTCTCCACTCTTCGATTTCTCTCCATCTCTCTCCTTTCTTTCTTTTTTCTTCTTCTCTCCAGATTCTTCTTCCTTCATCGCCAATTGCCCTTCCATCTCTAGCTCCGTCGTTTGCAAAATAAACTCAAAACTAGAGCCCCTTCGGTGACCTGGTATTTTCTCTTCCCTAGTGGTATTTCCTTTCCCCCCATGTTCTCTCCCTCTTTCTTAAATGTTTTGTGTTCTAACTCTGGATATTTCTCACAATCTGGTACACCAACATCACAAATACACACCACTAATTAAGAAACCCATTAATCCTCAAAAGGCACCAATTAAAGTTAGGTATAGACCCTAGCTTGGACTTGATTTGATTGGGTTGTTATCTTGAGGTTAACCAAATCATTACTTTAGTTGAGAGCTTGTGTTTTAGAAATTGTTTGTCATCCCTTCATACTGCAAATCCTCGTTTGATGCCTTGTTTCGGTTCTAACCATGTATATGATGGAATTGTTTGGTTGTGTGTTGCTATATTTCGAAACATAGAGGATTGATGCGAAATTGAATCAAGTATTAGTGGCCAATTGTTTAAAATGAGCCAATTGCTCTTCCATCTCTAGCTCCTCTATCGTTTGCAAAATAAACTCGAAACTAGAGCCCCTTCGGTGACTTGGTATTTTCTCTTCCCTAATGGTATTTCCTTTCCCCCATGTTCTCTCACTCTTTCTCAAATGTTTTGTGTTCTAACTTTGGATATTTCTCACAATCTGGTACACCAACATCACAAATACACACCACTAATTAAGAAACCCATTAATCCTCAAAAGGCACCAATTTGATAAAAGTTAGGTATAGCCCTAGCTTGGACTTGATTTGATTGGGTTGTTATCTTGAGGTTAACCAAATCATTACTTTAGTTGAGAGCTTGTGTTCCAGAAATTATTCGACATCCCTTCATACTGCAAATCCTGGTTTGATCCGTTTTTTCAGTTCTAACTGTGTATATGATGGAATTGTTTGGTTGTGTGTTTCTATATTTCAAAACATAGAGGATTGATGCAAAAATGAATCAAGTATTAGTGGCCAATTGTTTAAAATGAGCCCCCCAAGACTTTCACTTTCATTCCTTTAGATTTTTATTAGGACAACTAGGTGGTGCATATTGATTTTTATTACTTTCTGTAGTGTATATAGCATTCTCTGCTGATGAAAAATAATGACTAATATTTCAATTCTCAAAGTGAGACATAAGACTCACCCTGTTCAATAGCACAAATGATAATAATTTGGTCCAAGATTCATATGCATCATCATGTGAAAGAATGGTACCCTCTACAAGATTTATTCGAGGTGGGTCTTTCACTGTAGAGATCATGAAATTAGATCTTGTTGGTATGAATGCAATGCAATGTGAGTATTTTCAGAGAGTTCAAGGGAAACTTTATGAAGAAATGAAGAATAGACCTACATCCACATCTATATCTCCATCCACACCTTTTGGAAGAAAGTAACTTAGGCTTTACATTAATTTTTTGGATGTCGTAAATCGACAATAGCTGCCTGATTTTAGTGGCTTCCTAGTCACATGCTTAATTGGAATTGAATTTGACAAGGCAGCCACTAAGTGATTATTTTGTGTAGGTTGGTTGATTAGCCATGTAGCATTTTGGAGATGTATTTTCCTAACCATACTTATTTTGGGGATGTTTTTTGTGGATGTTAATGGGCATGTACTTTGTAAGTCTTACACTTCAAATATTTTGTGGATGAGTGCACAAAAGAGAAGTAATTGTATGACAAATTATTTTGTCTGCATGATCTTCATGCATGAAACAGTAATTTCCAGCATATAAATTATATTGTGATTAGTTCCAGAGCACTGCAGCTAGCAAGACCAATAATGGTGAGTACTTGACTTGGCAACCAGAGAAGATTAAGCTTCAAGGGAACAAGAAAATCAGGTTTAATTAGGCCGACCCTGCATCATGGATGGTTAGGAAGGATCTATTGTTGTATTCTTGTAAAGAGAGGCCGACCCTGCATCATGGACAAGTCTCCAAAAAAAAAAAACCCATGGCACTTATCTTAATGAATACATTCCTCAATTCCTTTATGTTCTCCAGTGTTCGTCCATAAACATTAATTTAAATAATAATATAAAAGTAGTTGAAAATGTTCAAAATAAGACCAAATATGTTTATATCTCCAAACAAATCTAATTACATAGATAAAATGGAGTGCCTATATATAATTCTTGGGTAGAAGAAAAGTTGGTAAAAAAATATAGTTGGATGAGGAATAAGTTAGTAGATTTTTATTTAAATATCAATTAGTAATTTAATTTAATTAATAGAGTATGATTGCTAATTAATTTTCTAACTCATAATTTAATTAGAATATAATTATTAATTAACATATAATAGTTATAGAGAATGATAAAATATGATAAAACAAAATAAATTAATAAACAGAAATAATAATTACTCATTACTATACACACTCATAAATAGATAATTTAATGTAAAAATTTGACATGAGTAGTCAAAATCAAGTTATTGTTATATTATTTTATTATTATATAATAAAAAAAAATAGTTATTCTAATGTGAGAATTTATATAAATGGAATAGCCAAAAACTAAATTCCTCTTGATAATGACTAAAACTGTCTTTTTACCTTTGAACATTAATACAATGAGAGTGCTTTGACGGACAACGTGATTATATATTTTTTCAATTTGTACCACTTAAAGTTGGTCTGGATGCATAGAAGAGATAGAGATTTATCAAATTATTAAAACTTTTCGTAATTTCAAAATTAAACTTTACTAAAATATAAAATAATTTTTAATTTCAAAATTTCCTAATTTATTATTACTTAATTATTATTCAAATACAAAAAATAATATAAATTTTATAAATTTAAAAACAAAAATAATACAAATAAACTGTGTTCAAACAAAATTTTAATTTTATAATATTCTCCTCCTTTTTTAAAACTTAATAAAATATCTTAGTTCAAATTATTTTTTTATGATTCACATAATAGATACTCTTTAAGTGTTCAAAGAAGCCTTTAATAACACCAGTTGACAGTTACTTGTAAGTCTGAGCAAAAAATCTAGAGGCTAAAACAAATGGTAGCACATCCAATCAAACCAGCAACAACGTGTGTTATACATAATGCTTTCCACTCTTTAAGTATGCTCACCCGTAAAAAATATAGTAAGATTATGATGTTCTTATCTAATTATGAGATATTATGTAATGCTCCAATCTCAGATGTCGGAAGACTTGATTCATATTTCTTAAAAACATCTCTAATAATCAATAATTAAACACAAACTTCATAAATAACTTATTTGTGCAATACAAATATCCATGTCTCTTCAAATACAAAAAAAAAAAAAAAACTAAACAAGAACCTCAATAAATAGATTAACTTCATCAAATGTTTGAAAGTATCTAGAAATTAACATGTTAAAATAACAGACAGCAATAACTTTACTATAGCTCAAATAAAACTTGTACTCTTGGACACTTATATCTCTACAATCGTTATGCCTTTCTAATTCTGACAAATATTGTTCTCTAGCTCAACCAACACAATTATTTAAAAAATGTGAGTTATAGAGAACACGCTACAAGGAAAAATAGCAGATTTGGCTACTTTTATTTCCGGTGGCACAAATCTCGCCGCAAATAACATATAGTTTTAATTCGGGCGAAATCTCGCAGATAGTCGGTGAAATAGCCGGAAATAATTACTTTTTCCCGCGAGTTTTGGTCGCCGCAAAATAAATTTATCCAAAATAATAATCCGTAATCTTAGTACTTGTTTATTTATAAAGATAAAATTTAAATTTAAAATATATCTCAAATTTATTATTATATTTTTTAAAATTTTAATATAAAATATAATAAAAACTTTAATTTTTTAAAATTTTAAAATCACTTTTTTAAATTTTAAAATAAAATTAATATTAATAAAATATTTTATAATAATATTTTATTTTTTAAATTTTTATCCCATTTTATCTCCACTAATTTCTAAAAGAGCAATGCTAGAGAGCATCCATTATTTGGGAATATCCATCACACTCATGAGTAATGTTAAAGGATAAATTAGTAAATTTATCCTAAACATTATCTATGAGTGCAATGGATGCTCTCAATAGTGGATGCTCTAAAGATTTTTTCTTTCTAAAAACAGGCAGTCATAGTCAAAATAAGTCTTCTCCCCTACGCGCCTTATTTTTCCCTCTCTCTTTCTCTCTTACTATGCATTTTAACATTCTCCAAAGGATTTCCGATCGTTGCCAGCGCCACCGTGTTCTCGCCGCCTTCCGGGCTTCTCGCCGACCCCGGTGAGTTCTCTCTCTCTCTCTCTCTCGTATAGTAATGGGGGCTCAATCGAGATGGTTTTGGACTGATCTCAAAATGTAGCACCGCGAGACTGAACAGTGCGTCAAAGCCTGTGTGCTTGGCCGGAAAACACTTTGAGTCTCAATGGATCTTCTCTTAGTCTCGCTTCGCCGAAAAGCGTTGCTCACCTCAGTGCTACGAAAGCTCCCTAACGTTGTTGATCTATACTTCAATCTTGCTGTTGGCGAAGGTAATAAAAAATCATAATTAATTTTGTTTTAACTATAGCCAGTTGTGTACATTTGAGAGCTAATTTTAAAATCAATCTTTATTTATTAGCTTTCCCTTTGTCTGAAGCATGTATTACTAGTTTGAAGCATTTGTCCATCTAAAATAAATCTTAGGAAATGAAAGAGTCATAGTGTATTTTTGTTTCTGTTAAGTTATTTGAATTGACGTTTTGAGTTTTTAGAACTGAAATATGTTTCCCTATGAATAATGTTTCTAATTGAATTAAGATTGCCTTACTCAGATCCTAACGATTAGCACTATTCAATTTTTTGTTAGGATATTACAATGTTTTTTACCAATAGTCTCTGTAGTGAATGACCATATTGCAAATTCTGGAACCACTAAGATGGTGATTTTGGGGAAACTTGCTAAAGTCCAAGACAAGAGTACTTCTCGATCACAAGGGGCATGCACCCTTTAAAGCCAAAATTACAATTTACCTTTCATAAAATTCAAGTTCAGAAAGGAGTCTCTTTCTAAATCTTGTATTTCTAATGAATTAACCATCAAATGGAGCTTCTGGTTTAAGGGTATTATTAAACAAGAACAAATATTAAAAGACCCTTCTGTTTTCTTTCTTTTAAAGAGTTTTCCATGCTCTTCTTTAATCACATCAACTTTTATTATCTATTTACTAAATTAGATTTGGGTAATATATGGAATTAAAGCTGAAATTATTAGATGGGAAATCATATATGTAATCACATTGGATTCGATAATTCAATGATTTTTTTAGAAAGTTAAAAGAGTTCATGATTCAAAGGATCGTTACACAGAATATGTTTTGTTTAATGAATAATAACATGCAATTCCTGAAAATCAGGCAAGTCTACAACTAGTTTACTTGTATAATCAATATTCCTTTAATCTACAACTAGTCTAGAGAGAATTATCTTTGATCTTCACCACCTTTACCTGCATCCTCTCGTCCAAAGAATCCCTCTCTCTGTCTTTGATATATTAAGGTTCAAATGCAGTAAGAGATAAGGAGAAAACAAGTAAAGACTTCCTCCATTGCAGTAAAAGTTCAATGCTCCAACCCTAATCTGTCTTTATTATTGCTGGACTAGAGCAATTTTTAGACAAACAAACAAAAGATAACTAAACATTGTAATTTCCTAAACTGTAGTAAAAGGTCTGACCAATAAAGAGTTTCCTATTTCAGTTTGAATGCCTAGTATTGTTTGAACTCAATTATATTAATTACGTAACATAGCTTATATTCTCCTGATCAGAAAATATGAACACGGTGGGATATTCAATTATGATAGAATTATGGTTAACCTCTCAACTCTAATTAAGTAGTATTGATAATATATATCTTCTATTTTTGTAAATGGAATCTCTGTGAATCTTGTAAATTATGAGGTCATTATTTAAACTTTGGATGGATTATTTTGCAGGGGACCTTGTACTTAAGATTTTTGTTTGGAACTTTTGAAACATAGAACATGAAAGTCAAGGATTTCAACATCAGTTTTCAGAGAGCCAAAGCTTTGAGGTTTGGATTCTCAATCTTTCACTATAGCAACCTTTTTTTTCTTTTTTCTTGGGTATTCCAGTTTAGATATTGGTTATAACTTGTGCATGCTTGGCTTAATTTGAATATGGCATAATTCTTATTATTCAAAATGCTAGCAGTAAGAGCACTCATGTGACTTAGTAATTAGCAGTTGATTATTACTTATCCAGTTCAAAAGATGTTCAAGATGACCAAGGATTTTTGGGCTCCAATATTAGTATATTTAACGTTGATGAGTCAAGCCTCAACTGGAGGAAGATGTGGTATACTTCTTGGTGCAGTACTATTACCACCATTAGAATTATTTTATACTTGAAAGATGATTTAGGTTGCTCCCCTTTGCACTTTGAATAAGTTTTAGCTAACTTATAAAAATATATGCCAACATAGAAGGTAGCATTATCAATACTAGTGAAATTTTAGCACCTAAGGACTTAATCAACACAAAACTCCTAGATAATCAAAAGTGAGAAAATCCAATATTTTGTATTATAGTTTATAGTTTTCTTAGTACTGTTATCGCTAAGCACACTTATTTTCCTTTTTGTGCTTGTTTTGGGTTGATCCTCTGCAAGACAATAGTGCTCCATTCCAAGCGAAGGTTTCCCTCTGTTAAACCTGCAGTGCTATCCTACAATACTTGAAGCTTTGACTCATATTTGCAACAACATCTTAGAAAGGTATAAAGGTGGTACAGGTTTTCAAAGCTTCTCTTGTTTTTATATAATCAACGTGTTTGATATTTAGTTGTTCCAATCAAGACTTGTGCCATTTGTACAGGATCTGCCTTTGCAAGCCAAGAAACAGGGCCAATTTCATGTCTTGTAGGGTGAACACTTACGTCAGTTAATACTTGTTGCATAGAGATTCTTTCAAATTTCCAAAAGCCAAGTCGAGGTAAAACTAATTTTTGTCATGAGCATAGATTGCTTTTGGTTTTTTTAGCACAGGTACAATTCTCTACTTGATTTTGAATTCTTTTGATGAAAAGAAAAAATATATATATATATATATATAGCATTATCCTGTAACGATAGGGATATGTACTGGAAATTTCTTTATCTAGAAAAGATTTTAAACAAAAGTTTGTCAATTTGAAAATCAAACATTCAGCTTCTTCTTTTCTTTTCTCTTTTTTCCTCTCTTCATCTGTTCTTTTTGTTTTTTAATGAACAAACACTTGTTGATTTTAATAATTGTTCAATTTCGTTAGTTGGAATAATATAAAAGTGGAAACTGGTCGTGTATGATTTTCAGATAATTGGAGAGACTATCGGAGAAGTAAAAGCTGTCTCCGGCATGCACCAACGCAAGCCTGAAATGCCTAGTCAAGCAGATGCATTCATTGCCTTGCCAGGTTCATCTTGTCTTTGTACACTTTTGGCCTCTGTTTATTTAGTATTTATTCACCCATTTGTTGATTTAAATAATATATTGTACAATAATGTTGTGTAATGGACCATGATCATTCATTTCTCCATATTGCTTTCCATGTAGGATAATCATTCATTTCTCGATGTTCATGAAAAGCCATGATTTAAGTGAAACTTTGTAAGACCAAGGCTGATTGAGTGACTTTCGGCAGTATTTGTACAAGGTTGGGCTTGATAATTTCCAAAATTTGATTTAGATTCCTCTTAGTATTAGAAAGTAGTATTGTTACTTGGGTTTATGCCTATTCTTGGGAATAAAACCTCTTATTATTTATCAAAAAAATAATATTACTTTGGTTGTGTCTTTACACTTTTTAATGAAATCTGATTTCTTATGTTAATTTGTCAATGTGGTAATAATAGGCATTAGAAAAGAAGTATGAGGATAGGACGGGATTGGTAAGCCCTGAAAGAATTGAAACCTACAAAAGGAAGAAGGTTGCTGCTGGTTTTGGAAAATCATGAACATGTCGGATTCCTTAGACACATCAGTTGCTGTAGTTACAATGAAAAACAGAGAATTTGGGCTTTGTTGTTACCCATTTTTTTTGTTATAACTAGCGAAACAAAATTGAACAAAATATCCATGTGAACTGTTTACAAGAAACTCTCTCTACACTTATATTGGAACTGTATTGACCAGCATATATTTAGATTAAAAAAAAAAAACACTTCTATGGAATGCTATTGTTGAAGATGGTGGTGTTATTGTTGTTCTTCTTCTTTTTCTTCTCGTGATTGAAACTCTGGTTTTTCAAACTGTTCTTTGTTTTCTTATTTATCTTCCTGTTGATCCTTCGGTTTAATTTTTTTCATTTTATGGGGTAAGTCGATTAACATCTGATGGTCGAATTGATTTCAAGAAAAATTATTCTGCTGCTTCCTCTAAGCATTTGTTGCCAATTATACACATTAGTATTATTGCCAATATTAAAATAAACAAAAAAAATGAAACAATTAAAATCGCAAAAAAAAGGGGGAGACAAAAAAAGAAGCTCTAGATTAGCCTGGTTGTGGCGAATTATTATACGATTTGCGGCGACTAATTGTTGCCGGAAATATGAAAATATTTCTCTCCTACAACCCAGTAGCCGGAAATACCTTTTTGTTGGCTCAAAATTAGTGGCGCTTTCTTGGCAGCCATTCTTAGCCGAAAAATATTATTCCTGGCAACTTATGGACTGTTTTTGGCGACCAAAAGATGTCGAAAATACTACATTTCTTTGTAGTGACATATACTAATGTGTACAACATAAGCCGTTTCATAAAGTTTCATATGCAGGAAATAGAAACATTTCATTTTCATATGTAGATATCAAAACATATTATCAGGAGGAAGAACAGAGTGATGTTTCAATCTCTTCACATTTAGAAAACCATTTTTCATATTAAAAAATACTTTGCATATTCTAGAAATATTTTCGCATAATATAACTAAACATTCTAATCTCATCAAATCATATTGTATCATATCATATCATGTCATCATCTCATATCACATACCATGTTTAACCCCCGTATTAAGATTGTGTTATCCTCGGTGGTCAAACCAAACAGTATCATATTGTAAAACTTTTCTTTATTTATTCTTGGATTCCCGAGTATGCATACAAGAAAGAATACATAAAAGACAACTTTATTTTCAAAATGGTTGCACTCATATCATATTATATGATACTAGCCATGTCATGTGAACCCATATTATCATATCATAATCATATTTAGACTCATAATAAAAATAAATACGTATGTTAAAGGTTTTTAATATTCATATGATATTGAAATACGTGTTGAACTCTTTTTCAGATGATCAATAACAAATCCAAAACCTTTCATATTACTCGTTCAATAATCTCAATTATCATATTCACTCTTTTACACATTTCAGAAACATGACATATTTTGCTCATATCAACAATTTTCATGTCAAAAATTATTTTTCTCTTTCATATATACTTTCATGAGTGGATGCAAAATACATATATTAAGGTTGTTTTCACTTTTCCTTTTAAAAATATATGATGCACATTTTTACAAACCACCCTTAATTCATTTTTCTTTCTGCTCAAATCTAGTATAGGAATCCTACTTATTTGGAATTTTTAACTTTTCTTTCCTCAACGATGCTAAACGAAAATTAATCGTCATCTAGAGATTCATGTAGCAATGAACTAGTGCTTGATCATAGCATCAAGATGTAACACGTGGGAGTATGATTGAAAGAAGTGGATTGGAGGAATGGGAGAATTCGAAAGGATGAAGGAGGCACAAGAGGTCTGTCGAAAGGGGGAGAGTGTATCTCAAACCCTAATCTAGAAGTATGTAATGGATTTGGGCCATGGGCTGTGTGTAGTAGGCAAGGCTCAGTAATAATGAGTCTAATAAATGGTTAAATAAGTGTCGGGCCAGTAGTCATTTAGCCTTTATGTTGAGTTGTAATGGGCCATTGTCATTTAGGCCCTGTTGTCGATTACTTTGGTATTGGTTACAGTAGATTACAACTTCCTAGGCAGTTATAAAGAGGGCAAGTTGTAATTGAATTAGTTAATCAGAAAGCAAAGTCTGAATTGTTCTTTTCAATTTCTCTCTCTAATCTCTCTCTCTCTCTCTCTCTGGAGGAAACTCCCCTCAAACTGAGTATATTGCTATTTCTCTACCTTTTCTAAACTGAGTATAGCAGTGTTACAATTTTGGTACCAGATTCACCAATCTCTTTATGCGCAACAGGAAGAACAAATTTCATCAGCTACAGGATTTTTCTCTCTGTTCTGGACAAATGGCGGAAGGTACAAGATTGAATCAACTACAAGATGGACTCTCTACACTAAAGAAGTCTACCGATTCACAGTACTTGAATCTGGAAATTGAAATGCTTGCTTTAAAGAAGCAAAATAATGCAATTGTCCAGCAGTTAACAGCTTTAACCATGACGTTTAATTAGAGGCCCCCAGTGCAGCATGAAGAAGAAGAAGAATCCTCTGCCAACGGAAATAGAGGTGAGTCAAGTCACAATCACAGCATAGTAGATCTGCAACGTCGTTATGTGTGGTTGGAATTTCCATCTTTTCATTGAAATGATCCTGTCAATTGGATATACAAGGTGAATCAGTTTTTTGATATGCATAACATGTTACTAGCACACAAAATTAAACTGGCTTCATTACATTTAGAAGGGATAGCCTTGGTCTGGTTTCAAGACTTGGAGGAGTCTGGTTTATTAGTTGATTGGGAGGCTTTTACTAAGCAATTGTTGATTAGGTTTGGTCCATCTGCTTATGATGATCCGATAAAATCATTAACTAGGTTGAGACAAACCTCATCGGTAGAAGAGTACAAAACTAAGTTTGAGGCTATATCAAATAGACTAAGGGAATTGCCTAATGAAAATAAACTTAGTTGCTTTCGAAGTGGCCTGCGAGATGAAATCAGAGTTATTGTGAGAATGTTCAATCCTACTACTTTAGCCACTGCCTACAGCCTAGCTAAATTGCAAGAAGAGAGCTTATCCCTATCCAAAAAAATCCAAAACCAAATCTATCCTACTCACCTAATCTTGGTATCCTTAAAACACCACAGTTTCCACCTTTCAATTTAACCATAAAAAAACCTTTACCAGTTTAGAGAATTAGCCAACAGGAAATCAATGAAAGCAAGGCTAAAGGCCTATGTTTCTCATGTGATGACAAGTAAAGTCCTGGCTACAAATGTCGAAATCCAAAGCTCTTTTTGTTGGAGGAAGTGTTGTTGGACAGAAAAGTTCCAAAGCTTTTGTGCATCAATAAAGATTCAAGTATTTATAATGAAATTATTGAATTACCTGCTCAGAATGACAAGACAGAGATATCTATTCATGCTTTAACAGGTTCTCAACATCCTAAAACAATGAGACTCAAAGGAAAGTTAGGAAATCAATGGTTAACTATTTTAGTTAATACTAGTTCTACTCATAACTTTTTAGACCTTGTGATTGTTGAGAAAGGTCGATTGTTAGTGGAGTCTAGTCCTACTATCAATGTTGTCGTGGCTAATGGTGTTGTTCTACCTACTATGGGTAGTTGTAAGGGGGTGAAGATTACTATTCAAGGAGTCACTATTATAGTTGATACACATGTCTTGGTCCTAACTAGATGTGACATGGAGTTAGGCATTCAATGGCTTAGGAAATTGGGCACGATTTCTTGGAATTTTTAGCAATTGTTTATGCAGTTTACTCTGGATCTAAAAACAATTAAATTCCAAAGATTGACACCTTCTAAGTTCATTGAGGAGGGGTTTTTAAATGCTCAAAATAAGTTGGAATCATGGGCTATATTGTTGCAAATGATGACAGCTGATACACGAGAAAAACATCCATCACTGGTGCAGGAATCTAGTGTTTTGTGTCCCAAAGTTTTGAATTCCGTTCCGGTGACCGTTCCGGTTGAGGCACTGGAACGGAATATTTCGATTCCGTTTCGTTCCGGTGTTCCGTTTCGGGATTAATTATATATTATAATAAAAATATATATATATATAAACTAACAATTAATAGAATAAAAACATATATATATGTAAGTGTGTATCATATATATGTATACATATTAGAAGAATTAAAAATTTATAAAATGATTAGAAGTTGAAAAAATATAAATTTGAGTTGAGATACAAAAATAAATAAATAGATAAAATATTAAAAAAATGATATTAAAAAAAACGTATTTAAAATTACAAAGTATATAAATATATTTTATATTCTAAAATTAATTAAATACCATCTAAATTTAAAATTAAAAAAAAATATCATTTAAACATAAAAAAATTATAAAAATAATCTAAACCGGAATAGGGACCGGAACGGTCGGAATTTGTACCGGAACGGCCGGAATTTGACCGGAATGGCCGGAATTTGACCGGATCGGCCGGAATTTGGACCGGAACGGAATAAGGTGGTATCCCGTTCCGGTTGAGGCACCAGAACGAAACATTCCGGCCAGAACGGAACGGAATTCAAAATATAGGTTTTGACTGATTTAATATCTCAATTTGAGGATGTTTTTAAGGAACCTTAGGGGCTACCACCTTTTAGATCGCACGACCATGCTATTACACTGGTTTCAAGAGCCAAACCAGTTTCCATGTGACCTTATAGGTATCTTTTTTTACCAAAAAGATAAAATTGAGAAGATGGGAAAGGAATTACTCAAGTTAGGAGTTATCCAACCCAATCAAAGTCCATATTCTTCACCTGTACTTTTCATGAGAAAGGCTGACGGTTCATGGCATTTATGTGTTGATTATAGAGGATTAAATGCTATGATAATGAAGGATGAGTTTCCTATACCAGTAGTGGAGGAGCTGATGGATGAGCTATATGGAGCACAAATTTTCTTAAAGCTGGACTTGAGATCTGGTTATCATCAAATCAAAGTGAAATCCTCAAATATTCCTCAAACCGCTTTTGGGACACATGACAGTCATTACGAGTTTCTTGTCATGCTTTTTGGCTTGAAAAAAGCTCTTTTTACGTTTCAAAGTCTCATGAATGAAGTATTTCGTTCACATTTGAAGAAGTTTATATTAGTCTTTTTTGACGACATTGTGGTGTATAGTAGAACAGAGGCTAAACATGTTTTAGACCTGAAATTGACTTTGGAAGTTTTTAGGAAGCATCAACTATATGCAAAACAGTCTATATGCTATTTTGGATGTAAAGAAATATCTTACCTAGTCACTTAATCTCGGGTCAAGGTGTTAGGGCAGATCTAAAGAAGTTGAAGGCTATGGAAGAGTGGCCATTGCCTAAGAATATTAAGGCTTTATGAGGACTTCTTGGGCTGACTGGGTATTATCGTCGATTTATTAAGGGATATGCTGAAATAGCAGGTCCTTTAACCCATATGCTTAAAAAGAATCAGTTTAAATGGACTGAGGAGGCTAAGTTGGCTTTTTATAAGTTGAAAGAAGCTGTAATGCAGCCACTAGTGTTGGCTTTACCAAATTTTAGCCAACCTTTCACAATTGAATGAGATGCTTCGAGTATTGCTGTAAGGGCTGTCCTAATGCAAAGGAGAAGACCAATTGTTTTTTATAGCCTAGCCTTGAAGGGGAGGGCTTTAGCGTTGTCAACATACAAGAAGGAACTCTTTGTACTAGTGTCAGCAATGCAAAAGTGGAGACCATATCTACTTGGCAGAGTATTTGTGGTCAAAATTGACAGGGTTGTTGATGCCCTATCTCGGAGGGACCAAGACTTTGAAAGTACACTCATGCTTCTATCTTTTCCTTCTATTAATTGGATGGAGGAGTTGAAAGCTCTATATGCTCTAGATAGTAAGATGAATGAATTGTTGATTTGGTTTCAAAATCAAAACTTGTCTACAAATTATACAATGAAGGATGGGGTATTGATGTATAAACAGAGAATGTATATTCCTAACAACAAGGAGTTTAAACTCAAATTGCTGGAATTAACACACAGTAGTCCTTAGGGGGAGGGGAGGGGCAGTTTGGTTATGGCAAATCTATTTAGAGGTTGAGATGAGATTTTTATTGGCCAGGCCTCAAACATGATGTGAAGTGGTTTATCAAAGAATGTGAGATTTGTCAAAGGATGAAAACTAACAATATTCATCCTTATGGACTCTTACAACCATTACATATACCCACTAAACCCTGGAACCACATCTCAATGGACTTTGTTGAAGGTTTGCCTTCATCTAAAGGTTTTACTTGTCTTTGGGTGGTGGTGGATAGATACACCAAATATAGTCATTTCACACCCATTAAACACCCATATACAACCAAAACAATAGTCGAGTTTTTCATAAAAATTATCCTAAAACTACATGGCCTACCTCAAACTATTGTATCAGACCGAGATAGAACCTTCACTAGAAATTTTTGGAGGGAACTATTGTCATTATAGGGAGTCCAATTGAACCTTAGTTCTGCATACCATCCTTAGTCAAATGGTCAGACTGAGGTAGTCAACAAAACTTTGGAGGCATACTTGAGATGTTTTCGGGTGAGAGACCTATGGATGGGTCTAAATGGGTCTCTCTGGCTGAATGGTGGTATAACACCGCACAACATGCTTCAACTAGATTGACACCATTCGAGACTTTGTATGGATATCCTCCCCCACGGCTTTTGGACTATGTACCAGGTACCACTAAATGGGATGAAGTGGATAAAACTCTAAAGACCCAGGATCAAATTTCAATTCTACTTCAGTACAAACTCCAAAAAGCACAAGATCGTATGAAGAAAAATACAGATACAAAACGGATAGAGATGGAATTTTCGAAGAGAGAATGAGTTTACCTGTGCTTGCAGCCTTACAGAAAAACATTTGTTAGCCAGCAGAGGGATTTGAAACTAGCACCAAGGTACTTTGGGCCTTTCGAGGTTGTGGATTGAGTTGGATCAGTTGTGTATTCCCTCAATCTTCCACCTTCAGCTTGGATCCATCCTACAGTTCATGTCTCACAGCTCAAGCCCTAATAGACTATTTTTATATAATCCTTTATAGATAGAATATTTTTCTTAAATAGAAGAATTTCTGATTTCTCGATAATCTGGTCCAAGTCGAGCTCAGGTTCTACACTCAACGGGCTCATTTTTGAAGATCGTGGAATTGGGATAAATCCAAACTAAAGCCCAAAAGCATGAAGATTCGTCCTCCAACTATTTTTGTCATCTCAAGTTTTGTTATTCCTAGTGACGCATATTAGGAAAAATATTTTGGGTAACTATTTTTTTTTTCTCAGAAGTCTTTTTTTAAGCCTTTTTCTTTTTTAAAATCTTGTGTAACTATTATTTAATCTTTGATACATAAAACTATTTGACAGTTAGAGATTACAAGATTTAGGATGAACGCTAACATTACTCCTCCAATAATGCAATAAATTAGATGCCATGGCCAAATCATCTATTGACAATTCTTGTGCTAAATCAATCTACTTCTCCCCAAAAGTCTACTTCTCCCCAAAAGACTAACAACGAAATAGTTTAAACATTGTACTTCATTCTTACTTATTAGGGACTGAAATGTCCTTAAAAATTCATGATAATATAAATAATCTCAATAACATAATATGTAACATAATAATCTCAATAATCTCAATAACCCTTGGCCCACTTGATATTGTGAGAATTTTTTTTTATTTTTTTATTTCAGACTACGGGCCTATGCTTTTTTTTTTTTTTTGAATTTGGTGGATATCGATTTTTTTAGGGATTTCCATCTTAATTAAGTTCTTTAAATATTTTTGGGTCGTTGGATTTTTGGAATGGCCGTAAAACTCAAGCTCGTGAGACCTTGTACCAACGTCACATGCACGGATTCACATCCGTTTCGGCGTTTCCCACGCGGCCACGCCATGCATATGGATCTCTTTCTTCAGGTTTCCCAATAGCTTTAGATAACATGTTTTTTTATACTTTAGATCATTCTTTGTCAGCGGTTTCCTCCCACCACCGAGATCCACTTTTCACGACTTAGTACTCACAGCCTCATCTTCTCTAGGGCTTTCAACCTCCATACCTATTTATAAAATGCACACACGTTTCTCATAAAATTATCCACCTTTGCACGTATCTTCTCCTTCTATTTTCACGGCAACCGAGTCTGTATAAATGTAGAAGTACTTCAGAGTGCTCAATTCATTATTATTATTTTCCAATCCAAATTGGCTGTGGGTGTAGAGGAATGCATGTGAGAATCATGTCTTAGAAGAAACGACTCGCCACCATCACCGTGGATTAAAACCTGGCCTGCAATTCCCTTCTCTATTAATTGTTTGGCCTGCAGTAAGTTAGGTTGCATTCAGAGTATGAGTTGAGTTGTAAATAATAGTATCATTAAGATGAAAGTTGATATGGATTTAATTTTTTAAGTTAAAATGTATGAAGTATATTAAGATGTGTTTAACTTTTTTTTGTAAAAAATTAAAAGAATGGTAAATCTAATCAATGATTAGTTTGAAATGAATTAAGATGAATTGAGTTTGGTTAATTTTAGTATCCTCAAAGAGGCTCACCAGGTACGCCTGCCTCTTGGACCTAAAATAAAAAATAGCACTTCTTACAGCTTATACGACTCATGTTGTGGTAATTGATTTAGGCATATTAGCACTTTATGATTCCATTAATCAAAGAACCATTAGATTCGAGTCAGGAAGTCTAATCACAATCGGGAGATTGTTGGGTCCACACTCAGTGTTACTCCCTACAATTGCTTTAAAAGACAAATATATAAGTATAATGCAGATTTAAAATGTCATAAAAATATACTTACAAGTCCCCGGTAGAGGACACACCATCTATATATTTTATGGCGTAATTCTATAAGAAGTCAATAGAGAGTCGGCTGGTATAGCTTTATATTAAAAAAAAGTGTAAAATGCGGGATTAAAGAGAGAGAAAACCCAAATTCATCTTCAATAGAGCAACTTTCGACTGCGATTTTCATCATTGACAGAACCCAGTAATGGTATTGCAATTTTGCCTGTATCTTGGTTTGAATTAGAAGTAATCTTCTTATTTCTACAGAAGAAATGAGTGTCCAAGACAGCGAAAACGTACACAAAATAAATCGCACCCCACAAGTTGATTTTCCCAATGACTATGATCAAGAGAAGAGAGTTGAGAAGTGAGAAGTGAGAAGTGCGAAGTGAGAAGAGAGAAGATTTGGTTGGAGAAAGCTTCATGATCTTAGACAAGCTTTCAAGTGAAGAACAGAAATAGTTTGCAGCTCATCTATTACCCAATAGATATAATAGAACCAGAAGCCATAACAAAAGTAAAACATGACCCAGGAAAGGAAACTGCCCAATTCGATGCTTTGGCTCCAGTGGCGAGAAGAGAACATCTCTAATACACAATTTGCTTTTTTTTTTAAATAAAGCCACATCAGCCGACTTCTCGTCAACTCTCTAAAATCCACTCCCTATAAATTACTCAAACTTTATTTTACAAAACCAGACCCCATTTTAGTACAAGCTTAAACATAATCAAAGTTACCTAAAAAAGAAAACTAGACAAAGGGATGCCGACAATCAACGTCTCCATTGGCGTATCTTGACCACGTAAGAGTATTTTCAATAAATTAGTTAAAAGTTAAATTCATCTAGCATTTAATTATTATAGAAGAAAAAATAGCTGCAGTGGATTAGTTAAAGTCAAGAAATTTTGACTTTAGCACTACAGTAACTTTAAAAATAAGATCAAATTTAGTGGATGCTTTTCATTAGCCAAATTTTTACTTTATTATTTTTTCTCTCTTGATATTCTCCACATTAGTCAAAAATATGATTTATTATCTAATAATTTAACTCGAATATAATTACTAATTAATTACTAATAGATAAAATGGCAAATATATAAAATTAAACAAATTAATAATTAAAAAATTAAATTAATATTAATATATATCAGCTAAAACTTATGTTTGGCTTTGGCATGATAGTAGTATCACGTGGGAATTGTTGAGTTCCAACGTTCTGATCATGTTATCAATCATTTAAATAAAGTCGTGAATTCCCTTAATACATGTTGCTTGCTTAATATGCGATGTTTCGTGTTTTAAGGTATATGTTTAGGCTTAAAAGTATATATGTATATGGTTCTCGAATAATTTTTCACGTTTAGGTACAACCTCTCAGTGCACGTAGGGGTTTAAAAAAAACTGGTAAAACGGTCAGAATTGGTCCAAACCAGATCAGTTAGATCAGGTTTGAACTAGTTTGATCCAGAAACGATTTTTAGAAATACAAAATCAGTAAGATCTGGTTCAATTCTGGTTCCTTTCATTTTGAAACCGAATCGGACGGCTCTTAGTAACTATATATTTTAAATTAATTTTTAAATATTATTTATAGTATGTTTTTATATTTTTATATATAATACATAATAACATTTATATTTTTATATATAATACATAATAACATAATCATATATAAATAATACTATAATATTTATAAAATAAAAGTTTAATTTTAAACATGAGATTAAAATAGTGTTTTATATAACAGTTTTTTGTTTATATAACAGTTTTTTTATATAATAATTTTTATTTTAACACAGATTTTTTGGTTGCAGATTTTTTTTTATATAACATTTTTTTTTGTTAGTCTAACAGATTTTTGTAATAAAAAAGTAGATTTTAAACTAGCTTTTTTTTAAGACAAATTTATTTTTAAAATTTAAAATTTCTTAGAACCGGAAAACTAGATTGGAATCAGTAATACCGATTTTGGAGGATAATCGGAGCGTAATCAGTTTTTCATTTTGCAAAACTAGTAGTACTGTTTCGATTCTATATTTTAGCTAAAATCAAACCGAACTGGATCGGTTACACCCCTAACTGCACCAAATGGTTAATAGGATTAAATGACAATCCAAAATATGTTTTTTTTTTAACCAATAATCTAATTAGAATATGATTACTAATTAACATATAATAGGCAGAATAGTAAAACATGAAAAAATTAAAAAAAATTAAAAATTAAAAATTAAAAAGTAAAAATTAAATTAATATTATTTTGTTACTATATAATTAAATGTATAATTTAATGTATGGATTTGATGTAAATGAAATAGTCAAAGTCAAATTCATCTCATATTTTTTAATAATTATATAATGAATATATGACCATTCCAATGTGAGGATTTGATATGAATGGAATAGCCCAAACCAAATTCATCTCCTATTAGGTTTGTTTTCAGAGGTAAGATAAGAGGAGATAGGATAAAAGTTAAAAAAAATTAAAATATTGTTGTAATATATTTTTTTGATATTAGTTTTGTTTTGGGATTTAAAAAAAGTGTTTTGGAATTTCAAAAAATTGAATTTTTTATTAGATTTTTTATGAAAATTTGAAAAAATATAATGATGAGTTTGAAATGTATTTTGAATTTTTTATTTATCTCTGTAAACAAACCAGGCCTAAACTTGGGTTTGGCTTTGGTATATCCATT
Source organism: Platycarya strobilacea (assembly GCA_036898215.1). NCBI lineage: Eukaryota > Viridiplantae > Streptophyta > Magnoliopsida > Fagales > Juglandaceae > Platycarya > Platycarya strobilacea. Next base: position 9,236,582 of record CM072547.1, read on the forward strand.
GAGAGTGCTCTAACCATTGCTTAATGACCCCCAATTCTCGCATTGCCTTGATCTCTCTCATTTGACTTGGCACCTTGATCTCTCTCATTTGACTTGGCAGCCTCCTACCCTCTTTTTCAAGAAATCCAACCTTTGATCCAGTCCAACCACAAGACCAATATTGAAACTTTTATAAGCTCAATTTTCCTTTGTTCTAATTGGCCAAAGATCAAGTATTTGGTGCTCATTTACTATTTAAAATTATATTCATAAATCGTAATGGTACTCCTGCACTGAAAACAAACACTTGAGAGTTTCTCATACTGTATGGGAGTTTGATATTTCTTATCACTAATCATCGTTGTCCTCCCTCTTGCCAGAGACTTCTTAAACTCCAACAAGATTTTCAATCATAAAAAACTACCCCACCCCATGCCCCACATCATCCATATCCACCTCTTCCACCAGCCATATCCTGTTACTAAACCTCACACCACACTCGTTGGTCATATTAGCAAAGGTAAGTTATGAAGTTGAACCTAGAGGGATGTCTTGTCAAATTGCATCTTACTTTTTTTTTCCGTAGAAACTAGGAGGTGTGACCTCCTCTTTTATTCCTCCTCATTTTTGGTAGAAGAAAACCTAATTTACAAAGGATTCCATGCTAAAAATGAATAAAGATCAAGAGCAAATAAGAGACATTATACCTTTACAACGAAGACAAATAGAACAGCAAAGCTACACCCCCTTCCTAATATACAGAATGCCCAACTTATCAGTTGAATCAATCCCCGAAGATTGCAAGGGATATTTCCCATCGACTGCCACGAAGCATTACACTCCTCTAACCTCCAATCTTGCAAGGCAATCTGTAGGAGAATTCCCTTCTCTATACACATTCTAAATGGTGAAAGTCATGTCTCTTAGCAAATGTAAATGTTCATCCCAATAATCTTCAAGGTAACAAATAAGGCAAGATGTCCTTTTGATCCAGTTCACCCCGTGCTAGAATCCAATTCCATTTCCACTTTTGAGAAACCCAACTGACGAAGATGTCTCACTCTTTGAACAAGCACCATGAGCTTTGCAATATTACTTGAGCCGTGACCAATGAAAGTGTAAAATGCATAAACCAGATTGCCTGAGTAGCTTCTGATGGATCCGCCGACCCCTACTTTACCTGGAATGTCTCTACTACTCCCATCAACATTTAATTTAACCCATCCCTCTTTTGGTCTCTGTCATTTCCCAAATCTGCATCTGCTTGCATCTTTTCTCCTTATTAATCACATTCGGGTCCTTTATAATTTGTCCATCATGACAAGACAATATTTCTTGGCAATGATTTTCTCACTTAGCATTATAATCCAGTATTTGATACTCTCTTTTGCATTTCACATTTATCCTCCATCCAAGCTTTACACCGTCGAGACTAGAGCCTCCATATAACAATTAATGGAATAATTCCCATAAGTTGTCCCTTCGTTGATGATTTAGATGCTCAATGAAACCAAGCTTGGGTTGTTTCTCTCCATGTGCCATAGTGGTATCAAAGCAAACTAATATGAACAACACAGTTTGCCATCGAGCTCTCTAGTAGCCAACACAAGGTCCAAATCCTCATAAGCCCCTTGCACACAACAATTACATTTAGACACAAGTGGAATACCAGTCCTACATACTATATCATTAACACTAAGAGCATTATGAAAAAATTTTCACACAATGTTCACCATATTTTTTGGAATAATTGGATGCTTCACCCAGTCAACCCTACTAACTTTCAATGCCCTTACTCTAACACATTCTCAAGCACTTTTTCTATTGAATTAGCCATCTTCCTTTGCTATCTAGATCAACATGTCAATCCCTTCCTTTTTTCCACACATTTTCTTCATAATCTCTTCTACTTTTTGCGTCCCCACTAGTTTACCCAAAACCTCCATATCCCACCCTTCATCTAAACGGCAATCTTTCACTTTAAGCATAGGATAAGGAATGTTATGAATAATGCCAAGAGGTTCATCTCCGAACCATTTATCATATCAAAAAAAAATCTCCCCATTCTTTGGCCTCCATTTCAGAATTTCCACTATCCTAGGAAGACACTTCAAAATATTGTTCCAAAAACATGACCCTTTACTCCTATCTATTAAAGAAATATGATTTCTTTTGACATGCAGGTTGGCCTTAAAGAAATTCGACCATAAGAGTTTTGAGTTAATAGCTTCCATGCAAGTTTTATATGAAACATTTTTTTCACATCTAGTAGATTTCGAAGACCAATTCCTCCTTCTTACACTGGTTTGCCCATTGATTCCTGGAGTTCCAATGCTCTTTTGGTCTTCCTTCTTCATCCGCCAATAAGATTTGCTCATATACTTATTGAGAGTATGAGTGATGGATTTTGGAACCTATAAAATAGATTAAGTGTGAATAGAAATACTCTTAAGAACATGTTTTAGTAACAATATTTGAGCTCCTCTTGAAAGTGTCTTTGTTTTCCATCCACCAATCTTCGCCCAAACCTTCCCCAATAAATCATCAAGATGAATCGTTTTTAATCTTCCTGAAACAATGAGGACCCCCAAGTACTTAAAAGGGAGAGTACATTCTATAAAGCCTGTCAGGCACAATAAACTTCGACACCTTGGAGCCTCTCATACAACTCAAGATTTTGTGAAATAGACCTTAAGGAAGCTCTGTTTCCATTTGAGAAAATGACTATGCCATCAGCATATAGGAGGTGAGAAATTAAAAGGGAGTCTTTTGGTTGAGAGAAAACATCAATCTTTCCCTTATAAAAGTTTTTCTTCAACAACTTAGAAAATTTTGTTCCACCATAATAAAGAGATAAAGGGAAATAGAGTCTCCTTATCACAACCCCCTCCCACTTTGAAGAAAATCCGTAGGCACACCATTTATTACACCTGAGAACTACAGTGAATAGATGCAATGCCGCACCATGTTACACATACACTAAAGAGGAAAACTAGCAACTTTCATAACATGTATCGAGAAATTATAATCCACACTATCATAGACCTTAACCATATCAATCTTCAAGACCACATTCCTCCTCAAACCGGCTTGTGCAAACTCTGAATCATTTTCTGCATCAAGGTTACATTCTCAAATAGACTTCTCCTAGGAATGAAGGCTCTTTATTCCTGAGAAATAAATCTGGAAAGAAGTGGGCCTAGCCAATTCATGAAGATCTTTGAACACATTTTATAAAAAAATGGAACAAAGACTAATAGGTCAAAATTTGTCAAACCCTTTGGGGTTCTCAACTTTGGGAATAAGAACTAAGAAAGTTGCAGTAAAGGCCATCAAAGCATTTGTCCCTCTGAAAAATCCTGAACAATTTCAACAACATCATCACAAACTATCTCCCAACAAGATATATAGAATCTAGAACCAAATCTATCAGGTCTCGGACTACTCTTTATTGGAATAGAAAATAAAGCCTTTGTTATCTCTTGGATTGAACAAAGTTCTAAAAGTTTCTAGTTGTCCTCACCCTATACCACCTTGTCAGCTAGAAAAGAACAATTCGATAATGAGCTTGAATGATTCAAGTTCAAGAAATCTTGAAAATAATCTACTGTACCCAGAACCAAATTCTGAAAGCTGTATCTTACTTGGTTGGACAAAAGCATCGAACTGGTTGATCACAAATAGAAAATTGTCAAAAAATCATGGACTCCCTTCCTCAATCCTCCTTCTGTCAGCATGTGTCGTAAAATAGATAACAACAAGTATTGGCTCCCACCTCTTTAAACACTACATGCTTACTCAATTTCCATATCTTTGACATTGTAGACTTAATCACTGATTTACTAATGGCTTGATAAGTCCATATTTTGTCTACCAAACAAAGTTGTCCTTTTAGTTGAATTGTCGATGCGTAGACCCTTCAAGTTTTATTGCCACATCCACCTCCTCCATGAGTTTCATTTTCTCCCATAACTCCTCAAGATGATCCATGAAAGTAATCAAGATGTGCTCTTCCAAAAAAACCACAATAATATAAGCATCATTAACCTTCTACTCCTCCAAAGACAATACTCACCATCCATTTTTCTGTATAGAGAAAAAGAGAGGAGACTATATCATGGCAATAAGATTGGTCACCAATAAATCTGCAATTGGTTTTACTTGAATGCTAATTTTGTTGTATTTTTTATTATACTATTGTGTATTTTACTAAAACAAACTATATTGGCTAGTCCTTTCTTTTGGTGCTCATTCTACTGTATATGTAATCGTGAGGATTATTTCGACTTAATTTCTTTATTATATATATATAATGTATATATTATATATATATATAATATATACCTACTTAACAAAATTATTAAATTACCAAGAGCATCTATACCTCTCTTTTATTATAAACAAGCATATAATCCATGTAATGCGCAGACTTTATTTATACTAAATATTATATGTGAGATCCCATATTTCTTTTTCCTTGTGTTTAAATAAGTTATTTATTAATTAATATTGGTTCCTTTATTTTAAAATAATTGTGTTATTGGATCTCTTATTTTAAGTCTATTATTATATTGGTTATTAATTTTGGTTCCTTGTGCTTTTAGTTATTTTATTCAATTATTATTAATTAGCTCTTTATTTTCAAATCACTATCATTATTATTTTGGTTTTAATTATTTTATTTTATTATTGTTTAGTTTATTGTGTTTTCTTTTATTTCAATAAGCATTTTACTTTATTGGGTCTTTTTTGAATTGGTTCCTTTATTTTAACTTATTAAGTTATTGGAAATTATTATTTTATTTTATCATTGCAAGTTTATGTGTAATTTATTTTAATGTGCCTTTGACTTATTATAGTCTTCTCTTTTAATTTAGGTCCTTTTGTATAGTATATTTTTATTAGGTTATTTTACTTTATTTTATTTTAATATATTAATCATACTTTATTTTATTGTTATTATTATTCTCTTTTCTAAAGATTTTGAGCCTCATTTGTTGTTTTGAGCCTCAATTTTTTTTTTCTTTTTGGATTGGGCTTCCAATTCAAGCCTACCCCGTGTGTCTAAGAAAAGGGCACAGCCCATGCACATGTAGCCCTTACCCCTTGCCCCCCAGATGCAACGTTGTTTCAGCTGTCTAGGGTTAAAACCCTTGTTCTTTTCCCCCTCTCTTCTTCTTTCCCTTATGTGCGCCGCTCAAGTACCTCCCAAGCTCTCTTTTCTTCTCCCTACAGTTGGAACCTTGCTCACCACGTCCACCTCACACTGCCGCGTTGCCACCTCGCGCTGGCTTATTTTTTTTTTAATGTACCTTTAAATACCCACTGAATTCTCAGATTCAAGAAAATTACCCCAGATTTTCTCACTAAACATTCGCTTTTCCAAAGTGGCCCTTCGTCTCCAACATTCGATTTGGTTTCCTTGCTTTGTTTGTGGGTGGTTTTTAGAGTATGGCATCAAAACGGCGATGCCAAGTCAGATGGAGTAAATGGCTCTTACATATAGTAAACGCCGATTATCCTTGTAGGAGTGGAAATTACAGTTTGCTTGACAAGTCAAATAGTAATACACGTCTATTATATATAGTAATAGATTAAACTTTACTCCCACAGACTTTAAACTATCTTTTCCGCCTTCACAATTACTTAATTTCACGTGGTTAGTATATCTCTATAACTGAACATGAACTTCAACAATTACATTTTGAAAATCTGACATCCAAGTATGGTATTAGAGGTAAAAGTCTAGAAATATTTAAGAATTGGAAAAATGTATCCTGAAGTTCTATTCATTTTATATATCTAACTAACTCTGAATTTTTTTAGAATTGTCTCTCAAAGACCACCTTTTCTGCTGTGACAAATCCTTTATTAAATTTGCCTACTGTGTTGTGGTCTCTTTAAACCACGATACTGATGCCAACAGCATGATCGACTTTTCTCCCTAGGAAAAAATTTGGTGTCTAAAACTCCAAGACAGTGAAGCTCTTTGCCGAAAGGTGATAAAAAATATCCTCCCAACCCAAGCTCTATTGAAAAGTTCTCTCTCTCGAACTCTCAATCCCTTTGCCTCATATGCAACTCTAGTAAAAAAATCTAACTTGTAATCGAGTCGAGCCGAACCAGTCTTTGGCTTGCCAAGCTTGGCTCGACTAAAACTACTCGATCTTGAGCTCAAGTCTGAGCTCAATATTTATTTATTTTTTATTCGAGCTCGACGATATGCTAAACTCTCAATCCGAGCTCGAGCTTAAACTCATACCATAAACGAGTTTAAGCTTGAGCGCAAATTGTTTAATTTTTTTTAATACGATTTAATAATTAATAAATTAGATAAATAAAAAATATAATATTGAATTTGTACAACTAACAAGTAGAACCTCTATTGAAATATAAGATTTTATAAATTTATAAATAATTAATATCTAAATAGTTGATATTTATCCATAATAATAATATATTATATACCTACATATATTATTATTAAATACAAATAATATGATAGCATATATATTTTATATATGGTTCCCATGTACTAGTATATGAAATTATTAAATTTAATCGATTAATTATTGCACAAATTTTAAAATATACCTATGAAGTATATTCAATATATAGATATTAAGTAATTAGGTCATATATTATATATTTAATTTAAAAGTTGTATTCTTATATTATTAGCTAATACATATATATACATGTGTGTGTGTATACACATAGTGTAGGTATATATTGATCAATATATTATGAGTTTTAATTGAGTCGAGCTAATGAGTCCACCTAAGCATAGATGAGAGGACCTTAACGAGTCTTAACTGAGTTGAATCGAGTTTTGTGGGGTATGTGTCATCTACTAATCAAGCGGGTATCCATTTTCATGGGTGAGCTTTTTTATTCATGAGTCGAATTCAATTCGACTTTAACTAAGCGAGTATCGAGCAAGTTATTGAACAGATTGGTTCATTGACAACCCTACATGCACCACCTATTCATAGAATGCCCTTATTCCAGAATCCTTTGGCGACAAGCTTCTTGGCCTCTTAATATCATAGCCATCGGCTACGACATTTAAACCTGGATTAATTGCATTATAAATCTGGCCCACTCTCTTCATATTATGGATCCCCAAGCTCACAAGTTTCAAATTTTTGCTATAATTACAATGGATAACTTATGGTTCTACAAAATTCAAATTGTCCATGAATCTTTGAACCTCTCTATAGAACAATTTGTTGTCAAGGTAAGCAATCGTTTAGTGATCACTATAATGCCTAGGACTAGAAAGATAATCTCATCAAGATAGGAAAAGCTTGATCCCTCCCCAATAGAGAAGCCATCTGTATTACCTTTGTTGTAGTAGTCCGATCAAATAGCAGCACCTCGGTAGCAGTTAGAAGAACACACACATGAGAGATCATCTTTGTTGTAGTAGAAAAGAGAGGAAGCCGCAACCCAAATCTTGGCGAAGCATGAGCAACTCTCTTTGGAGTGTCAGAAGCACATTCAGTAGTAGGTGATTTGCAATGGACAATCTCAGCTCTATATGATCCACAAGAAACACAAGACTAGAAAGTAGAAGGCACTATCAGAGACACTAGAATGCTAGGCAACTTTCTAAAATGGGAAGCATAAAAAATATATCAAACCCAGAATCTATGCACACATGAAATTGTGCAATGGGCTGCTTCAAAGTTGATCATTGGAAGCATCCCACTAATACTTATTCATATGGGTGTAAACGGTTCAGTCCGATCTAGGGAGGTGATGGACTGGGCTTATTCAGTCCAACATTTTTCCCACCCTAGATCGAACCGAATAGGATACTAGTCCTATTCGGTCCGGTCCAAGGGAGTCCGAACATGACTTAATGGGCCAAATTCAACCCAAAATCCTGCCATAATCAAATATGTTTTTTGGTCCAATTTCAATTATTTTCGGCTCATTTTACAATTTTATCACAGATTTAAACTAAAAAATATTAAAAAAACTTACTCTTAGAAAAAAAATAATAAAAATAAAAATAAGTAGGAAAAAAAGATTTAGTTTACAAGAGGATACATATACATACATATATATATATATTAAGTTAACTATACTAATACTATTTTAAATTTATACATATATTATAATTTATACTACAACTCTTATAATATGTTAATATATTAATATTATATACTAATCATATATATTCTAGTTATACATCAAAGAATATAACTTATAATAATACATTGATCTAAATATATATAGTTATAGACTAATAACACTAGTATAGTATATGTTGTTAGTGATAAATTGGTAATAGTATGTTTAATAATAGTAATACTCTTATCACTTATTACTAATACTCTATATTGTTAATATGTTATAGTGATTTAATACTAACATATTAAGTTAACTATATTATTACTATTATAAATTTATACATATATTATAATATATGTTACAACTCTTATAATATGTTAATATATTAATATTATATACTAGTACTAATATACTATATATTATAGTTATACATCAAATAACATATATATATTATTGAATTTGGTCTGGTCCAGGGGGAGAAAATCCCTGGGCCGAGACTGGACTAAATCATATTCAGTCTTAATTTTTTTGGACTGGACCGAATCATATTTAGTCTTAATTTTTTTGGATCAGACCAAACCATATCTCATTTGGTCTAATCTGGTCTAGATCGAATTTCTTACCCTCCTACTAATTCTGGATTGTGTGTTGTCCTTTCATAGTAGAAAAGACCCACATGTCTTTAATTAACTGTCTATATTTTCGCTAATTCACTTTATTTACTCTTTCGAACAATGTATCTCTTTTATTATATGATACGCAATGTTCCTTTTTTTAGGAAAAAGATAATAATACATACCCTCTCATACCCATATGCTCAAGCCTCTTCTGAGACTTACTATTTTTATATAAGATTTTACAGTTCAGATTACATTTCTCTATCTTAGGCTCAAGTCGTAGCATGGACATTGGTGTTGGGGATAATATATCATAATTCAAATTTTTATTTAAGAAAATGGTAATGATCAGATACCCACAACTATTTTTCCAAAGACTGAATGGGCGAAGTGGGTCTGGAATAAATGGTTGCCCGGTAAAATTTCGGTCTGCACATGGAAAGCTTTCTTTAACTGCTTGAGTGTCGATGAGCAAATCCGAAATATTGGCATCTTGATAGTGTCTTATTGTAATTGTTGCTCTAATCAACAATCTGAAGACCTTGATCATGTCTTGGGTGGTGGACAGTTTGCCACTGCCGTGTGGAAGAAAGTTTAGCTGAGATGGATGTGACATTTGTGGCTCAACAAACCTGGAAGGAACATGTTCTTGCTTGGTTTAGGTGGCTTAATTCCTTCTATTGTTATATGGAGACTTTGGCAACGTAGGTGCTCAGCTCGTATGGAGGGTAAAGAGGATTCTATGATTGAGGTCTGGCACTCAATTAATTATTGGGCTCATGTTTTAACTGGTAATATTACTAAAGTATCCAGGTTGAAGACTGGTGATGCCCGACTTTTGGGCCGGTTAGAAGTTCTGTTTGTGGAACCAAAGAGGGGAAGTGTTCGAGTAGTCCGATGGTCAAAGCCGATTCAAACTAAATGTAGATGAGAGTAGCCTTGGATATCTGGGTAATGGTGGTGGGGGAGGCCTCCCTCAAGATGGTTCAAGCAATTTAATTGCAGCATTTGCCAAATCTTTTGGTCATTGTTTGAATACTGAGGCAAAATTTTGAGCTGTAATTGAAGGTTTAAGGAAAATGAGGGAAGTAGCCACATTCAGTATATTTTTTCATATATGAACAATGTCGTGAACAGTATACGATACTGTTTATATGAGAGGAGTGCCCTCTGGCTACACCCCAGTATTACTCAAGCTTTAATTATGTGTAAAAATGCGGGATATTTGTCGGTGGATGTTGAGTGTGACTCAAAAGTGGTTGTATCCTGGATTTTAGCGAAGAAATGCACGCTTTGGTACCTTTGGGATTTATGGGATCAGATCATAGAGCTTGTTGGCGACATGAATATTTCTTGCAACCATTGCTTCATAAGAGGGAAATTCAGTGACGGATTATTTGACTAATGTCAGAATACACGGTGAGAACTTGGTGTACGATGATGTGCAACTTTTTCCATGAGAACTCAGAGGCTTGTTTGGACTAGATAAGATGGGGATGGCTAGCCTTCGAATCCGAAATTCATATTTGGAGAAGGGTGATGCGAGCCCCTTGCTGGTTGAAATCATCGGAATGTGGGTTGTGGGTGAAGATTCGGAAAGCTGAATTTTTCGGAATTATTGTGCTCGTCTTTGCTGTGCTCGTATTAGTCCCTCGCAGAATGCTGCCTGTTTCGGATTTACTGTTATGAGCATTGCTTAGTTTTTCTGTTGTTTTTTGTGCGGTATGTGATGGTTTTAGGCATGTTTAGATGTTTTATTATTGTTTTGTCTTACGCCTGTTTAGTTGCTCTATGGTTGGTTTTTTATTTTTATTTTTTGTCTATTTTTGTTGGTTTTTGCTTCTTTTTTTTCAGTGTTTGGGAGGTTTTTATTTTGTAAACTTTCAGGTATTTTGCTATATAATTATAATATTCTTCTTTCATAAGTGATATTTATCAATAAAATTGAGGAAGGGTCACTATTTGACCCTAACTCTTCTCTTAAAACACTAATTTTCAAAATATATATTTATATAAATATATATAATTGTATCACTTTATTAAAAGTAATTAATTGTACATAGTTACCCTTCATTTGAAAGACTTACAAAAGGGTTGTAATTTGATCGTTTTCCTTTAAGAAATTGCAGTTATCAGCATGATATCAAACTTTTGGGGCTTGGTGATCGGTCGCAATACTTAAAAAGTTAATTTTAATCATGTTATATAAACAGAAATTATAAAGAAAAACTACTCAAAAACGAATAACAAATACTTAAGAATTTAGTTTAAATCGTAGGAATAAAATAAAAACAATAAGGTTACAGAAAAACCGAAGTTATAAAAGAAAACGAAGCCATCCTGTGCTGGGTCGCAGGGGTTATGAAAAGTTTTCATTTGTAACTAAAATATGAGGAATATTACTCATTATTTTACACTACATTTTACATATTTTAATATAAAAAAATATTTTATTTTATTTTTGTCAAATTAATTGAATTTTTCTACTTATCATCTATATATCACATACCTGTAATAGAAAAATTAAAATTAAAATAAATATAGTATATGGTGGGTTGAGATGATAAGTAGAATTCTTGAAATTATTTTTGATTTTCGAGAACGTAAAGAAACTTCCCTAATTCATGCAGACTTCAGAACAGGGCTTATAGTGAACCTGTGCGTATGAAAGAGAAAACTGGCCGGCCCATAGCTTCTCTAGCCCCAGCCAGAAAGCCCATTTTCTCAATCTTCTGTAGCATATTCCTCCTTTAACTGTTTAAATATTCCTTTCATTCTTATCTCCATCGCAAGTTATAATATATTCCTCCTTTTGTATTGATTTTATGCATGTAGTACTTTATTTCTTTATGTAATTTCCATACTCTTCCTTCACCATTGATATGCATTCAAATCCCAATCCCAATAGATGATTTTGCAGTCAACTGGAAATTGTTGACACTATCATTCGTTAATGATAAATGAAATGTCTATATAAAGATCTTACAAAAATAAATTTATAAATTTATATAATTTAGAAATTGTTTGGATATTGTCCTCAATTCATCTTATTTAATTAATATAATTTTTTTAATTCTTAGCAAATAATATTAACGATTTATCTTTTTTAAATTATAAAATAAAAATAATATTAAAAAATAATATGATAATTTAATAATTTTTTATTCAATTTTTAACTTTCATTTCATCTAAACCTACTATCCAAAAATCTTCTAATATAGTACATCATGTTGTAAAACATTTTTTATCATAAAATAAATTTAACGTATCAAATCATATAATTTTCTAAGTTTGCTTTTGTATATAGATCTATGATACCTCTCGTTACTAATTAATGCATGGTGGCTACTGTCGCTATGTCTTTTAATTTGTCTGGGGTTAATCGTGTTCTATTATATATTCTTCTTTTAAAAGTGTGATATTTATTCGGCCGGCTCATTATTCAAAACTACTTTCGCGCATTTTCTTGGTAATATGAAAGTTGTTTAAGTTTGTATTTATGGAAATTAATTTATAAGTTTGCTTAGGCCATAGCCTCAAGTACTGAGACAGCCAATTGGTTATTGTGACCAATACCATTATATATGTGTGCGTGGGCGCTGAAGTGAGCCAAAATGCAAGACTGACTAGCATCAATAAAAATGCTAGAAGCTGGCTGAAAGTGCTTAATTTGAAGAAAACTTACTAGGCTATATAGGACTTTTATTACAAGAAAAATAAATATTTATGATAAATTATTTGTGATGATGATTATTATTTACGATTAAAACTAACTCACTTTGGTAGAAAATCGTTATTATGGTGGGAAATAACTAATTATAAATAAGTAATTTTCTTGTAATGCTTGTGAACCTAGTGAATTTTGAAGGCAGGTTATTGCGATGAAAAAAACAGTGTATATATATATAATATATAATATAAAATAATATATATATATATATATATATGCAAGATGTTTGCTTTGGAAATATTTTGAGGGTTCCCAATCCTCCCAAATGAAAACGACAAACATTCAAAATATTTTTTAGATTATCCCAACAAAGACCATCTTCCCCTCTGTATGCTGTTCTTTTCAGAAATCATGCCCCTAATTGACCACCACCAACTTAAAGCTATGGGCAGACTCTTGCTTACATTAAATAGGCCCATGGGCCACTAACAACTTAGCAACTAGTTAAAATGTATGGATAACAACTAAGTTGGGCATTAAGTCTACTCCAATTTAATTGGGTTCATAACTATTTTCTCCTTTTAAAGAACTTTGTTTTCAAGGTTGAATTATTAATGCAACTCCATTGTATTGGTTTTTTTAAAGACCCAATATCCCTCCCAGAAGCAAGCCAAAGTCCATTAGTGCCGACTCTATTGGAGTGTCTATGATATTTTTCTTTGAATTTTTTCCTTTGACTACCTTTGAGTTAGTATTCTGAAATATCGATTGCAGAAAGACGTTAAACACACTCTTTGATACTGAGATCTTTAACATATCCTTATTGTTTCAATTATATCTTTCAATAGACTTGCCTTATCCATATCTTTTTCACCACTATATCATTTGATGTTGTCAATGTTCTTATTTTATCTGTGCAAATACAACTAGCATATCAGATTGTCTCACATGCATAGAGATGCCTCAAAATTGCTTTATCAGACATTAGTTTCTTCAACACAAAGGCAAGACTTAGTGTCACTACTAGAAGTAATCCCTCTAGAACTACAAAACTAGCATAGTGACTACAATAATAAATTAATTTGAAACTTCAAACGCATCACTAGCTAACCAATCCAAGATCTTATTGTGAAGTGACTTTTCCATTAAAAAGCTTGTTGCTAGAGCTAAAGAGGTCAGTATCGCAAATGCCAAGGCTATCATCCCAATAATGGTTTCTACTCCATTAAGCTTTTCTTTGAGTGGTGTTTCATCTTCTCTCCCTTCACTCAGAATAACTATTAATCTTTCACATTCAGTCCTCATACCAACTGATGTCATCACCATTTTACTATACCCATCTTGCACTTTTGTGCCTGAAAGAAGAAAAGGCATGCCTTGTTTTACGTTCATTGGCTCACTCTCACCTGATAAACTGTAGCTCAATATGAAAATACCATCTGTGAGGACTTGATTTTCAATAGATAGATTAATAACATCTCCAACCACAATATCATAGATAGAAACCTTCTATCTAGATCCACCTTAGGTGATTTGAACAATTATATTTTTTTCTCCCTATCGAGGTCCTTAAATTGCAAAGATTGCTCATAGTCACTAACTGACGTTTCCATCACTACCATGAATATGCAGATTAATAGTCATAACCCATCATACATACCATTTGGCCACCCTTAGGTTGCAATGCCAACACCTATTGAAATGGTTTCACAAACTATTAGAGATAAATGATTCAGTTTATTTACTTTAGTTTAAGTATCTTAAGTATTTAAAATGTATATTCCTGCCACCTCCATGTATGACAGTATATAAATATTGTATTTTCATTTGATGTATTTACCACAGAATAATACAATTCATTTTGCTCTATTTTTATTTTTTGCCAACTCTCGAGTATTAGTTTTAACATGGCATCAGTTTGAAACAAGTTTTCTTGTACAAATGTCTACTTCTTCTATATCAATGTCTTTGACAAATCCTTTAAATTCACCTACTCCATATTATCTGTACCATGGCGATAGCCCTGGATCTCTACTTGTTACTCAAGTGTTGATTGGTGATAATTACCACACTTGGTGCAAATCTATGCTCATGGCTCTAACAGCCAAGAACAAAGTCGGATTTATGGATGGTTCAATTACCAAGCCGCTCGATTATTCTCCTCTTTTTTCATCCTTGGACTAGATGCAATAATATGATCTTCTCATGGCTTCTAAATTCTCTTTTTAAAGAGATCACAGCCAATGTCATATATGTCGAATCTTCCATGGACATGTGATTTGACTTTCAAGAACGCTTCTCTCAAGTTAATGGATCTCGGATCTTTCAACTCCAGAAGTCCATTCATGCAAAATGAGCTATTTGTCAGTGCTTACTTCACTCAAATCAAAGGTTTATGGGATGAATTGATGAATTCTAAACCTTTACTAGTCTGTTCATATGCAGGTTAACAAACACTGATCGAAATGCATCAACAGGATTACGTTATGCATTTTTTAATGAGATTGAATGACTCCCTCCTATAAACAAAGTTTTCTCTCTTGTTCTTCAAGAAGAATGTTAAAGAGAGATTGGATCCATTCTGGAATCTCAAGTGCCATCTACTGCACTACTACATCAAAACCTCATAACAAATCCTCTACTCGCAAGGAAAGACCAAATTGCTCTTATTGCTTTGTTCCAAGCCACACTATTGATAAGTGTTTCAAGTTACACAGATATTCTTTTGGATATCACTCTAAAGGGAAAACATCCACTCCTCCATCTTCTGCTCATCATGTTGTGGCTGATAATTCATCTCCTTTTTCTCTCATACCAAAACAATGTGAACAACTTCTAGCCTTCTTTAATCCCGAGTCACATACTCTCAGACAGGTAATGTGACATCTCCTAATGATCATCTTTCAGGTAATCCAACATTCTCATATGTTTTTTCTATCAAAATCGTCTCTCTCATAAATATCAATTTTGGTGATTGGCTCATAGATATTGGTACTACAGATTATATGATCCATTCACCTTCTTTTTTAACCAATTATCAAACTCCACACTCCTGCGTGAAGTGGGTATTAGACATAAATGACTTAGTTTATTTACTATAGTTCAAGTACCTAAGTATCTTAAGTATTTAAAATGTATAATCCTGCCACTTCCATGTACGACAATACATAAATACTGCATTTTCATTTGATGTACATACCAGAGGATAATATAATTCATTTTACTTTGTTTTCTCTTGTCAACTCTCGAGTATTAGTCTTAAGACAAGCCATGAGGATAGCCAAAGTCAAGTCTTGTAGGATAGCTAAAGCCATTGGCTTCATGGCATCTAGCTCAGGCCCACATATTGCAGTCTAGCTTTAAATGATATTATTCTCGCTACATCATCAGCCTAGTTCACCATTATCTTGCGTAGTAACATATACTTCAGGCTAAATACTGCCCTTGGATCTTCAAGGCGTTCCATGCAGTATATAAGGCCTCCATTGGAACCCAGCCAAGTCCATCCATAACAACATGGCCATCACAACTCATTTCCACAAGGGTTCTTTCCCTTCCCCTTTTAAAATACCTAAAAACCATTTTAAGTAAAAATAAATCAAACAAGTATGGAGCAAAAAATTCCTTACCCTTACATTTTTCAACAAGGAAAATGTTATTTTCCTCGTTGCTATTGAACCTGATCCCATCCTGTTGTAAATTTTTTTTTTCAGTTTTTTAACATAATTTTTAAATAATGTTGTATTTTTTTTATATTTTTTAAAAATATTTTAAGATGTTAAAAAAATCATGTAAAAGAATTTTTTTTCTATGATTTTTTAACATCTTAAAACATTTTTTAAAAATATAAAAAAGCCACAATATTATTCAAAAACACTTACTTAAAAATCATGTAAAAAAAAACCTTAAAACGGGATGGAATCGAGATTAATAGCAGCGGGGTAAGTAGCACTGCCCTTTCAACAAACTCAACCACAATGCCTTCTTCATCAATGTTCCTCCACCCAAATGCCGTGTCATGCTTTTCCACCTTGGAAACTCCCAAGTTAGTTTTATAGAGTGCATTGAGAATATGGTTCTCATAGACCTTCACGATGATTTCATCTGGAGCATGTCCACCATTTTCCATATAATACTTGATCCCAAAATCCTCATAAGGACCACCTGGATTGTGACTTGCAGTTAATAGAAATTCTCCTAACGCCCTAGATCCATCTATTCCAACTCTTTCACAAATTATAACTGCCAATACAACAAGGGTCGGAAGCAATCCATTGATTAAGGGTGTAACCGGTCCGGTTTGGTTTGATTTTAAACAAAATTTAGGACCAAACCAGTGTGTACCGATTTTTCATTTTTAAAAATTAATTATGCACCAACTACCCCTAAACCAGTATTTCTAATTTTACTAATTTCAATCTGGTTCGATCTGATTTTTTGACTTTAATATACTATATTATATATTAGATAATATATATTTTATAGTGATATATTATAATATATAGTGATAATATTAGTATAACTATTAATATAATAGATTATAGTGATATAAGATTTTAAAAGTTAGTGCTATATTTAATTTATTATATAATACAAAACTATTATATATATAATTATATATTATATATAAATTATATACAATATTAAAATGTATATATATGAATCGATCCGGTCCAAGTTTAAAAAAGAAAAATTGAAATATGGTCGGTTTTGAGAAAAATAAAGCTGGTACTAAACCAAACCAAACTCGGTATTGAACCATATCTACTGGTTCGGTCCGTTCTAATTTATCAATTCACCAGTTTTTTCTCCTAATTTTGATCAACCCAAATGTGCCTTACTCCATTTGCTGCCTTACTCCATTTGCAGCAGCAATCTTAATAATGATCTAAATAGCATCTTTTGAGTAGTAGCAACCATCACCATAGACAACAAGAGTAACACCTCTAACCTTTTTTGGAATAAGATCATTAAATATTGACTGAACAAAAATTTTCAAGTAATTAGGTTGTATGAAAATTTTCACCTTCTTGCGTAAACCAGAGGTGCCCGACTTCCAACCATCGATAGGCATAGTCTCCACTCAAGCAACCTTGAATACCACTCTCCTGGGATTCAAGAAAATATATGGTGTAGAAGGCACAACTGGCAGAATCAAGCACTCAAGGTCCGAAGAACCAAATGGAGGGAGAATCGAGTGTGGGTTCATGCAAAGCTTGTGGCCTTCGATCACTATACTCATCGTGTACCCATGTTTTGCTACTTCGAACATAGCAATCTCAAAGACAAGGTCGAATATGGTGACGGAGTTTGTGAGGGCCTGGGATCTCTTCGTTGCTTCTTCCATTATGCTCTGTTGGGATCGGCGGAAGCTCACAAATAATATGGAGACCAAAATTTAACGTGGTTCGGCTAATTTAACCTACGTCCACACACACAAAGAGGAGAATTTGTATTAAACAACAAACCAATTATTTACAATGGTTTCTCTCAACTCTCACAGCTTCTAATCTCTCCAACGGACCTCACCTCAAGCTCTCCTTCCTCATTACAATCTTACATGTATTTATAGGAGAAAGAAATAGTGTGAACGTATAAAAGACGGTGGAACTCCGGCGGCCTACTTTCTTGAATTTTCCGGCAGCGTCTACCTTCCAGCTGCTACTGACGGTGCCTACCTTCACCTTCCAGAAGCCTCCAGCTTCTTCATTTGCGTGTGTTAATTTCTAACAATCTCCCCCTCAACACCAAATAGAGGATATCCTGGCACATTTTAGTTCAAGGTACTTAACCTGGCTATATTTCTACATAGCTCAAGTTTTTCGTATGTGACTACCTTTGTTAGCATGTCTGCTGGATTCTCCTTTGTATGAATCTTTACAAGCTTCAACAGCTGTTGCTCCATTACTTCATGTATCCAGTGATACCGAATATATATGTGCTTTATTCGGGAGTGGTACATCGAGTTTTTACTCAGATCAAGAGCACTTTGACTATCACAATAGATTCTGTACTCTTTTTGACTGACTCCCATTTCTTGGAGGAACCTCTTTAGCCACAACATTTCTTTACCTGCTTCTACTATAACAATATACTCTGCTTCTGTTGTAGATAAAGCCACACATTTTTGCAGTTTGGACTGCCATGATACAGCTCCACCTGCAAATGTGTAAATATATCCTGATGTAGATTTTCTCCCATCAAGATCACCTGCCATATCAACATCTGTATAGCCATCCAAGATTGGGTTAGTTCCCCTGTAGCACAAGCACAACTTTGATGTACCTTTAAGGTACCTGAGAATCCACTGTACTGCTTTCCAGTGTTCTTTCCCTAGATTTGAAAGAAAACGGCTCACAACTCCAACAGCGTGAGCGATGTCAGGTCTGGTACAAACCATAACGTACATTAAACTTCCTACTGCTGAGGAGTATGGTACTGTAGCCATTTCTTGAACCTTTTCTGGTGATGAGGGACATGATCTTTTGCTCAATTTAAAGTGATTAGTCAGTGGAGTATTGACTGGCTTTGCTTTCTCCATGTTGAACCTTCATAGTATTTGTTCAACATACTTTTCCTGTGATAGTCATAGCTTCTTTTTTTTCCTGTCACGAGTGATCCTCATGCCCAAAATCTACTGGGCAGGTCCTAAGTCTTTCATCTCAAAGACTTTGGAGAGATCCTTCTTTAGCTTCCTGATAATGGATGGATCTTTTCCAATAATCAGCATGTCGTCAACATAGAGCAGTAACATCACGAAGTCACCTTCTGAAAATCTCCGGATGTAAATGCACTGATCTACAGCAATTTTCTTGTAGTCATGACTCATAATGAATGAGTCAAACTTCTTATACCACTGTCTGGGAGCCTGCTTCAAACCGTAAAGGCTTTTTTCCAACTTGCAGACCAAATGTTCCTTTCCAGGAACTTGGAAGCCTTCTGGCTGCTCCATGTAAATCTCCTCATCAAGGTTGCCGTGAAGAAATGTTGTCTTCACATCCATCTATTCAAGCTCCAAGTCAAGACTTGCCACCAATCCGAGTACCACTCGAATTGAAGTCATCTTCACAGCAGGTGAAAATACCTTATCAAAGTCGATTCCTTTCTTCTGCTGGAATCCTTTGACGACCAAGCAAGCTTTGTGCTTCACCTGCTTGCCATCATTTTTCAGCTTGAACACCCATTTGTTTATCAATGCTCTCTTATCGTTTGGAAGTTCCATCAGCTCATAAGTCTGATTCTTCTGTAACGAGTTCATCTCATCCTGTATAGCTTGCATCCATTTGTTACTATTTGGATGAGATATTGTCTCCTGGAAGTTTTCTGGCTCCCCCTCATCTGTAAGAAGAATATAATCTGATTCCAGATATCTTCGTGACGGAATCAACAATCACCCTCTAGAGGATCTGTCCTGCTAAGGTTGATCACCTGACAACTGTGGAAATTCTGCAGTTTCTGATGGAGAAGGCAGCTGCTCCCCCTACTTAGTAGTGGTTTCTCCGTTGTCAGTATCCTCTTCTTCTTCTGGGGAAACTTCCTATCTATCTTCAGTGTTTGAAACAGACTGAAGTGGTAGTGAACTCGGAGCTGGTTCTGGAGCACTTGGAGTTATTTGTTCTGATCCAAACATCTGGTCTTCATGGAACACTACGTCCCTGCTTCTGATGACCTTCTTCGCTTTTGGATCCCATAATCTATATCCAAACTCTTCATCTCCATAGCCGATGAAAAAACACGGAGTAGACTTTTCGTCAAGTTTCTGTCTTTTCTCCTTGGATACATGTGCAAATGCTTTGCACCCAAATACTCTTAAATGAGAGTATGAAATCTTGCGGCCTGATCACACCATCTCTGGGACTTCAAACTACAGTGGAATTGACGGTATTCTGTTGATCAGGTAACAGGATGCTTTTACTGCTTCACCCCAGAATGGCTTAGGCAACTTTGCCATACTCAGCATGCATCTGGTTCGTTCCACAATGGTCCTGTTCATCCGTTCTGCTACACCATTGTGTTGTGGGGTGTAGGGGACAGTCTTCTCGTGTCTGATGCCATGTCTGGAGCAGTATTCTCTGAACTCTCGAGAAGTATATTCACCTCCATTGTCTGTCCGGAGGCATTTCAGCTTCTTGCCAGTTTCTCTTTCTACCATGGCATGGAAGTTTTTGAATTGCTCAAAAACTTGATCTTTCCTTTTTAGGAAATACACCCACACTTTTCGTGAAGTATCATCAATAAAAGTTACAAAATATTTGTTACCTTTAAGTGATTCAACTTCAAAAGGACTGCAAACATCAGAGTGTACCAAGCTCAATAACTCTGATCTTTTGTCAGCAGATGTCTGGAATGAAACTCTATGTTGTTTACCAAATAAACAGTATTCACAAGGATTGAGAGCAATACCTTTGTTTACTGTAATCAATGCTTTCTTTGCAAGCATAAACGCCCCTTTTTCTCCCATGTGGCCAAGTTTCCGATGCCACAAGTTTGGTGATGTATCATCTTCAGCTACATTGAGACTGTTTGCACATATCTTAGCACTTGATTTGTACAAAGTGCCACAGACATGTCCCCGTGCAACGACCATTGCTCCTTTCTTCAATTTCCAAGCATTGTTGCTGAAGATGCTCTCGTAACCCTGTTGATCAAGGGTTCTTATAGAAATTAGATTGAGTCGAAGATCGGATACGTGCCGAACGTCATTTAGCACTATAGTATAACCAACACTGGTTTTTATTCTGACATCTCCAATGCCCACAATCTTTGAGAAACTCGAATTTCCCATCTTGACTGTACCGAAGTCTCCTGCCTTGTAAGTATTGAAGAAATCCTTACAAGGAGTGGCATGATAGGATGCTGCTGTATCTATTAACCACTCGGTTTCCTCGCTTGAAACGTGCAAGCAAGATTCTTCACTAGCGGAAAGGAGTACACAATCTCCAGAAAGCGTCACTGCAGCTTCGCCTTCTTCGTGCTTTGACTGATTGCTTGGCTGATTTTGCTCCTTCTGCAGCTTTCGGCATTCTCTTTTAAAGTGGCCTTCAATACCACAATAAAAGAATTTTCCCTTCTTTCGCTGTTTACCGCGACTTTGGGATCTCCCTTTGCTTTGACTTCTGTTCCTTTCTCGACTTCTACCTCTACTATTTCTCTGATGCCTTCCTTCTGTTACAAAGGCATCTGTCTCATCTCCTCCAATCTCCTTTCATCTAGCCTCTTCATTAAACAAGGCGTCTATCACCATTGACATGGCGAGCTTTCCATCTGGAGCTGAATTACTAAGTGAGACTAATAGCGTTTCCCAACTATCTGGTAGGGAACTGAGAAGTAGTAGAGACTGCTCTTCATCTCCGAGCTTAAAATCTACGGATGCAAGTTGATTTACAAGATTCTGAAACTCGTTGGTGTGTGCAGCCACTGAGATGTCGTTTTTTAGTTTCAAGTTAACAAGGCGTCTCATTAGTAATGCCTTGTTCCGAGCACTTTTTTCCTGGTACATGCTTTCCAGCTTTTTCCATAGCTGATAGGCATCTGTTTCCTGTGCAACATGATGAAAAACACTATGGTCAATCCACTGCCGGATCTGACCAATAGTTTTCTTATTCAACTTATGCCAATCTTTTTCCGCTACATCATCTGGCTTTACGCTTTTCTCTTCAATTGGATCGAAGAGATCTTTACAATTCAAGAGATCTCCCATTCGAGGTCTCCATAGTGCGTAATTCGTAGATGTTAGCTTGATCATCGCACCTGCTCCTGAGTCCTCCATCAGTTCAGCTTTAATCTCTGATTTGAGTGACCTTTTCTCAACGTTCAGAGTTGAATCTCAATAAACAAAGCCCACCGTTGCGTCCGGAACGGTGGAAAACCTTGGAAATGACTCTTGTCTCGTTCCAAACCGATCAAAATTGTGTCGAAAATCTGAAAAATAAGACAAACGGAATATTCCTTCTGAAACAGAATATTCTCTGACGTCACCGGAATATTCTTCTGACGTCGCCGGAATATTCCCTCCGGTTACCAGAATATTCCCTCCGGTCACCGAAATATTCTCCCAGTCACCGGAATATTCCTGCACCAGAATATTCTTGCCGGCGACGGAATATTCTTGCCGGTGATGGAATATTCTGCTGGCGATGGAATATACCGACGGAATATTCCTTATCCGTTGGGTTGCTGTAGCGGGTCGAAAACCGGGTCAAACCGGTTCGGGTCGGATCACCCGGATTTAACGGGTCGGAACTTGTCTTCTTCCCTAGCGCGCGCGTGTGGCGCGTGGGTACCGTGGTCGGCGCGTGACCGTCGCCGAGTCGGCGCGTGCGGAGCGTGTAGCTTCGTTCGGTGTCCGTTTGAGACGAAATTTTCACCAAAATTTTCGTCTTGACCTGAGGAATCTGATGGTATCCTCCAAACTTGATTTCGATCAAGTTTTAAAATGGGTCTTTTACGAAAATGCACAAATCCGACCTCCTACCGGCTCTGATACCACTTGTTGGGATCAGCAGAAGCTCACAAATAATATGGAGACCAAAATTTAACGTGGTTCGGCTAATTTAGCCTACGTCCACACACACAAAGAGGATAATTTGTATTAAACAACAAACCAATTATTTACAATGGTTTCTCTCAACTCTCACAGCTTCTAATCTCTCCAATGGACCTCACCTCAAGCTCTCCTTCCTCGTTACAATCTTACATGTATTTATAGGAGAAAGAAATAGTGTGAACGTGTAAAAGACGATAGAACTTCGGCGGCCTACTTTCTTGAATTTTCTGGCAGCGCCTACCTTCCAACTGCTACTGACGGTGCCTACCTTCACCTTCTAGAAGCCTCCAGCTTCTTCATTTGCGTGTGTTGATTTCTAACATACTCTCCACATTAAAAGTGGGTTTTATGTTGTTTGGATTTTCTTCTCTGGGTACAACTTCTGTGGGCGCCACCACAAAAACTCATCGGCTTCCATCGCTACTGCCTTTTCTTTTCCTTTCTCCACGATTTTATCTTCATGATCCTTTGCCCCATTTTCCTCAAGCATTACGAATTTATGTGTTTCTTTGACTGAATCTGTGATTGCTTCCTTATCTTCTTCTAATTCTTTTGAGCAGAATTCTAGAAGAAGATACCCATTTCTTGTTATTTTCGTTTATGCCAATACAACCTCATCTTCCAGAAGAACATCTCCATGCTTCAATATTTGTTGCTCAAATGGATAGATATACCTTCCATATGCGTATTCAATGTTCACATAATAAATAGTAAAGGAAGATTCAACTAAGATTTTTAAATTTTTTTCCGTTTGAACATTTCACTATAAAGACCATTTGTCCAAGATGTCTATCAAATTCATCATAGACTACATGGTGATAATTCTAAAAACATACTTGAAGTTCTGCATTACTCAACTCCATGGCAAGATCGTTGGCTCTAGATACCACTTATAAGAGAACTTGTGAATCTTGTTGTTTTGTGTAAGGAAATGTGATAGACTTGAAGGCAAGTTGCTGTGATGGAAAGAAGAGTATGCATGCAAGACGTTTGCTAAAATGGAAAAGAAAAAATCACAAACTTGTATTGTTATTGGAATACTTCGAGGGTTCCCAAACCTCATAAATGAAAACAACACACATTCATATTATTTTCTAGATTATCCCAACAAAGACTACTTTCCCCTCTATATACTCAGAAACCATGCCCCTAATCGACCACCACCAAGATAAGGCCATTGGCTGATTCTTACTTACATTAACTAGCCCATGGGCTACTAACAAATTAGCAACTAATTAAAATGAAAGATAACAACTAAGTTGAGCATTAAGCCTAGCCCACTTTAATTGGGCAATGGCTTAATGCAACACACTCAAGTCTCAAAACATTTTCAAGAGGAAAAAGTTTAAAAGGTTAGAACCTTTTAAATTTTTGGCCACCTTTGATGAAATTCTCAAATTGTTCCTATATTTTGATCTTATACTTCACCAAATCAATCAATAAATTAATTTGTCATTCGTTATATAGCAATTTGATAAATAATCAAATATATAAAATAGTATAAATACATAATATCAATCTTGTTACAAAGGGTCGAAATTCTTTGAAGAATTCTTCAAAGGTAAAACCTTTTGAAACAAACAAACCCAATAAATAAAATTTATTAGGTGAAAATCAATTACAAGTAATATTCTCAATTACAAAACTTTTATAACTAGACTCTCTTACTTATCCAGACAAATGACTTATTTATTTTTTGCTGCAACAGTAGCTAAAGCCTCTGGCAATTTTTAACCTATTGAGACTAACAGATTGTTGACACTCAGTGCTGAATTTTTTCAATAGATAACTGCTTCAGTATTTGATAACTTTTGACATTTCGAATTAACTATCTACTTGATATCTCTTAACTTTTCGAATCAGCTATCCAGATCACACATTTTTAACTCTTTATCTATTAACCACTTAGATCAAATTTCAATATTCATAAATATAGATAAAGATAATTTACATTCATCTAGGGCTGCAAAAGATCCAATAAAAAATGAGTTCAAGCCGAATCGAGTCGAGCTGAACTTTAACTCAAGTTTGAGTTCAGGTCAAGCTGTGAGTTTGCCAAGTCAAGTCGATTTTGAGCCGATCAAAGACAAGTTTGAGCCGAATCGAGTTATTTATCGATTTTTCCTTTTACTCTTTAACGATCCGCAAGAACCGAGCCGAACTGAGTCGAGTAATTACTTGAATTTCTTATTCTTTATGAATATTTGACTCAATAATTTTTTTGTGAACTTAATATATTATTATTATAAAAAAACAAAATAGGTTACTTCTACATAAAGTAACAAAATATATTACTTATATAAAGTATTAAAAATAATATATATAACATATAATATATATATAATAAAAGAATATATGTAAGAATATATGCAAGAGTATATATATGTATATAGAAATATTACAAGCATTGTTACGAGCCCAAAATGAGTCAAGACGAGTTTATACGAGTTTTGTACACAAACACAAACCAAGTCGAGTCGAGATTATACGAGTTTAGCTCGTTTAATATTCGAATCAATATTAATGGTCACGAACAACTCATTTATTAAATGAATCGAGTTTATACGAGTCGAAATCAAATTGTTCACAAGCAACTTTATTCGTTTGCAACCCTACATTCATCCAATCTTAATTTAACAACTTAAACTAATCCTAAGTATCCTAGTCATCTAATCCTCGCCAAGAAATTTTTTACATTTACAATTACAAAAATATTACACATAGAATATAGCCTTTAATTAAGAAGAGAGTGAACTAAGTGTGTTCCATTTCTATATATATACATATATAAGTAGGGTTGTAAAACAAACAAGCAGTTCGATAGATAGCTCGAATTCAACTCGATAAAACTCGAGATTGACTTGAATCATATATTAAATGGGCCGTTCGTAAACACGAAATTAGACTCGATTAGTAAACGATACAACTTATACAAAACTCGACCAACTCGATTAATGTTTGCAAAGAAACTCTTATAGAGCTCAATCGACTCAATTTGACTTGACTCGAATAATGTTTGTGAACAAGCTCGTTTAAAGCTCAATCGACTCGTATAAATGTGTGACCTCGACTCGTATATATTTTTACATATGCAATATGATATACATATATATTTATATATATACATAATGATGTATTTTAGACTAATAATCTAAATTTATAAGTCAATATATAGATATATTTATGTTTGTAGTCATTAACAAATAACATATACTAATATACAACACAAAGATAGTGATCTACTAGAAACTAATAGTATTATAATTTAAAGAATCATATATTAATACTATAGACTATAAAACATAAAGTTATAATTATAATTATAATATTATAATTATAATTTATAATACTATAGTCTATAGACTATTGTCTATTAATAATTTATCACTAATTATTATTAGTATTAGTATTGTAATACTATAACTATTACTACTATACTCTATATTATACTATATTAATAATATATACTATATTAATAGTATTACTAGTATATATTATTAGTTTATTACCATTTATATAAGTTACTATTACTAGTACTACTACATTTAACATTACTTAAATAGCATAACTATATTACTATTACTATTACTATTACTATTAGTCTATTATTAGCATAAGTTCATAACTATATTAGTATTAGTATTAGTATTAGTATTAGAATATAAGTGTAGAATCCAAGGTTTCAAGTCTCGTATCTACGTATAGATTTTAATGATAACAAATAAATTCAAGACTCAAGCTCAAGTTGTCTACGCATGAAGAAAGTTAAGCACATCAAGAAATCAAGCATGAGCAAGAAAAGAATAAGTTTACAAATGAAACTTATAGATTAATTTTGTACATCTCTTAAAATTTGAAATTGGATTAAAGTTCAAAATTAATATTTTCTCATAAAGTATAAAATTACATTTTTTATATTTGCATAACTTTATTAAAATATTTAATTTCTAAAATTATTATTTTTTTCACATATGCATAAAGATTTGAATTTGTAAGATGATTGATTGTCATTTTGATATGTGCATGTTTTGTTTGAAAATCTTGAAGAGTAGTTGTGTGTTTTTTTGACAAATGCAAAAAATAGATAATTTTGTTTGAAAATCTTGAAGAGTGGTTATGTATTTTTTTGACATATACAAAAAAATAGATGATTTGGTTTGAAAAATAAATCATGCACATTTTGTTATGTATGAAAAGTAAAAGATTGGGTTTGATTTCTTTGAAAAATGAATGAAGTTATCTTTGACAAATATAAAAAAGAGATATTTTTATTTGAATCTTTTGAAAAGTAAATAGTGATCTTATTTAACATGTGAACATTTTCAAATTTGAATATGAAAACTCATTTGCTTATAAATAGCTCACTTGAGTTTTTCAAAAATCAGAACAAGAGCTTACATATCAATTACTAAGTTTTGCATCATTTTTTCAAATTTCTCATTCTCTTCTCTCTAAGTTTTGTACATTAATTCTTATTCATTTTGAGAAAGATATAAGTTGCATTGTATTATTTGTATTTTACTCATTGAAGAGTGTATTCTGATAACCTACCCATTATCAATTTTTGTATTTGTAAGATGATGCATATAACTCTTGTATGTGTAAAAAGTGTTCTACACAGGGAATAGTTAAATCACCAAATATGAGATGATTGCAAGTGTAGAGGGTGTTCTACACGAATTTTTTGTAGCGGTATTGGTCAAAAGTATAATAGATTTTTATCTCCATCTGAAGGAGATTGAATAGTGAATTTGGGATCCTCAAGGGGTAGCTTGAGGTAAGGACGTAGGTAGTGGGGTTGAATCTCATTAAAATACTGAGTTTGCTTTTTCTTGTCCTTACTTTTTATATTGTATATTTGGTTTATAAGTATTAATTTTTTTATAACCTAATTCACGCCCCCTCTTATGTTTGTCATCAGGGCAACAATTGGTATCAGAGTAAGGGCTCTATTATAAGATTAATTATCTGTTAAGTTAAGATCATATGGCTAACATTGCAACTACATTCGCTGAATGTCAATCCACTTGTCGACTTCTGCTATTTTGTAGAAACAAGTATACTTTCTAGAAAACTAAAATGAGAATATTTCTTCAGTCTCAAGGTCGAAAAATCTGAAAATATATTATAAATAGACCTTATATTTTAACAAAACATTGTTGATGGAGTAAAGGTCAACAAGGAAGAAGAAGAGTTTGATCATGAAGATGATAGACTTTATACAGTGAATATAATGGTTATGAATTTACTGTATAATACTCTCAATGGCAATGAATTTAACAGAATAATGACTTGCAGGATAGTAAAGGAAATTTGGGATAACTTGGAAGTAACTTATGAAGAAATTTCGCAAGTCAAATAATCAAAAATTTATATTCTTACGCATGAATATGAAATGTTTAAAATGATTGATGATGAATCTATCTCCTCTACGTATACTCATTTTACTAATATTATAAATAAATAACAACTCTTATAAAAGTTTATTCTAACTTGAAAATAATAAGAAAAATTATCAACTTTCTGCCAAAATGTTCGGAATTAAAAGTGACGGCGATTCTTAAAACTAAAGATTTCAAAAAACTCGAAATAAATGAACTCATCGGGTCACTTATTACTCCCGAGTACAAATTTAAAAAATGAGAAGAAGAATAAGGAAAGCAAAAGAAGAGTTTGGCACTCAAAGTTGTTCTCCATGAAAGTCAAAGCGATGAAGACGAGAAAAGCGATAATAAAGATGAAAAAATTACAATGATCATAAGAAAATTTCAGATATTTTTAAAGAAAAATAAAGCTCTTCCAAAAAAATCTTTCAAAAAGTTTTCCAACAAAAATACAGGTGAAAATGATTCATTAATTTGTTATAAATGTAAAAAGCCTGAACATATCAAAGTAAATTGTCCCATGCTAAAAACAAATCGATACAAAAGCAAAAAAGTAATGAAAGTTACATGAGATGATAATTTAAGTAGCTCAGACAACAACGCAAGCAATGAAGAATCTACAAATTTTTGTCTTATGGCTAAAGATGATCTTGAGGTAACAAATTTTGAAAATATTGAAAATCTTTCTTATGAAAAATTGTAAAATATTTTGGAAGTAGTATACGAGGAACTTGAAAAATTGAGTTCAAGTATACCATTTTGAAAAAGTAAAATTCTTCTTTAACAAATGAAACTGATATTTTAAAAAAAGAAAATATAGTTTCAAAAGATGAAAATGATAAGTTGAAAAATAAAGCAGCTGATTTAGAAAAGATTGTTGAAAACTTTACAAATGGAAAAAGAAATTTTGAAAAACTTCTTGGTAGTCAAATATGTGTTTTTGATAAGGTATGCTTGAAATACATGCCAAAAGAACAACATTATTACAATCACTCAAGTTTTTCGAATATGTCACATTTATTTATAACTTTTGTAATAGAAATAATTATAACTATCATGCTTGTCCTATTAGAAGAAAACATACAATGACAATTAAGGTCATATAGGTACCAAAAAATCTTATTTCTTCTAATACTAATAAATAAAGGACCCAAAGAACTTGGGTACCAAGAAAAATTATTTTAATTGCTTTTGTAGGTATGCATTAAGTCTTCCATAGGTAAAAGTAAATGATTTTTAGATAACGGATGCTCAAGACACATGACAGGAGACAAAACTAAATTCATTGACCTCACTTCTAAAGAAAAATGAATATGTTATTTGTTTATAAAGTTGGTAAGGGGTCTTCTCTCATAATTGAATATGTTCTACTTGTTAATGGTTTAAAATATAATCTTTTGAGAATAAGTCAATTTTAAAGATTTACGGTTACTTTCAAAAAGGATAAGTGCATTATTTTGAATAATCATGATTGCAATGTTTGTTTTATTACTCTTAGAAACAATAATATTTATACAATCAAATTTGAAGAAATTGCCTCACAAGATACTATTTGTTTATCAGCTCAACATGAAAATAGTTGGTTATGGTATAAAAGGTTAGGTCATGCAAATATAGAACTTATTTCTAAACTTTCAAAAATGAACTTGTGAGAGGTTTGCCATAAGTGAACTTTTTTAAGACAAAATTTATGATGCATGCCAGTTTGGTAAACAAATAAAAACTTCATTTAAAATCTGTTGCCCAGATGACTAACACAAGAGGGGGGTGAATTGAGTTGTATTAAAACATTAACAATTATAAATCAAGTATACAATATAAAATATAAACAATTTATGAAACAGTAATAAATATAAAGAGTAAAGGTAAGAGAGAAGCAAACTCAGTATGTTAACGAGATTCGGCCCCACTACCTACGTCCTCGCCTCAAGCTACCCCTTGAGGATCCCCAAATCCACTATTCAATCTCCTTTAGGTAGAGATAGAGACCTATTACACTTTTGAGCAGCACCGCTCCAAAAAATCCGTGTAGAACACCCTCTACACTTCCAATCACTTCACACTTGGTGATTTAACTATTTCCCGTGTAGAACACCTTCTACACTTCCAATCACCTCACACTTGGTGATTTAACTATTTCTCGTGTAAAATACATTCTACACACACAAGGGTTATACACACTCTTTTACTGATACAAGAATTGATAGTGGGTAGGTTATCATAAAACACTCCTCAATGAGTGAAATAAAAACAATACAGCACAAACTATATCTCTCAAAATAAATAAGGGTTAAGGCTCAATACTTAGAGAAGAGAGAATGAAAACTTTGAATGAATATTGTATGCTCTTGGTGTTGTGAATGTGAAGCTCTCAAATGATCTATTTATAGGCATATGAGACTTCATATTCAAATTTAAAAAGATCCACATGTCAAAGACATCATCATTCATTTTTCAAAAATTTCAAATCTAATCTTTTTACTTTTTGCATGTGACAAAAGGAGCACACTTTACTTTTCAAAAATTTCAAATCTAATTTTTTGCTTTTTACATATGACAAAAGGAGCACACTTTACTTTTCAAAATTTTCAAACAAAGACATCTACCTTTTGTATAAGTCAAGAAAAACATCTATCACTTTTGAAAATATTCAAATAAAACATGCACATGTGAAAGATGACAATCAATCATCTTAATATTTTTAAAATTCAAACCTTTACTCATGTCATGCACATGTGAAAGATGACAATCAATCATCTTTCAAAATTTTCAAATTTAAATTTCAAAATATTCATGCACATGTGGAAAAAGTATTTTAATGCTTTATGATAAAATATTAATTTTGAGCCTTAATCCTAATTTCGATTTTTTAAGAGATTTACAATATTATTCTATGATTTTAATGTGAACTTGTTCCCTTCTTGCTCATGCTTGGTTCCTTGATGTGCTTGATTGTATTGTGTGGACAACTTGAGCTTGAGACTCCTTTATTCTTTGAATTCATTTGTTATCATCAAAATTCATGTGTAGATTTACACGAAACTTAAAACCTTGAGTTCAACAATCTCCCCCTTTTTGATGATGACAAATACTTGATAGAACCTGAAACCTGTATTAATACTTAAGCTCCCCCTGAGAATGTGCGTTAGTTTTTCAAGCAAAAATATAAATATAATTCCAAGCATATATAACAAGTTTAGCAATTTAAACAATGTTAATGTTCTAGTCTAAAACTTCTCCCCCTTTTGGCATCATTAAAAAGGAATCATAATTATCTCAATAAGATATATTCCTACAATAACCAATAGACAAATAAAACGCTGCGTTAGTAGAGACTGTAGAAGTTAGAACCACCCTTGTCCGACAAAACCTACAAAGGTTGAAGTCGAATTTTATCATCTCGGTGCGGAAGAAGATTTAAATCCGCTTGATGTTATTGATGAATTAGATGTTCCAGATATTTGAAGTTGAATAATTAAAATTATTCGTGTTCGACAAAGACAGCGAAAGCTGCAGGCCTAGCTCTGGCAATGCGGTGCGGAGCCATGCATGTCCGACAAAACCTGCAAATGTTGGAAGTCTAACTCTGGCAATTCGGTGCGAAGCCACGTGTGTCTGACAAAACCTGCAAAGGTTGGAGGTCTAGCTCTAGCAGTCGGTACGAAAACAGATTTAAATTTACGTGATATTGTTAAAAAGTTAAATATTATCGAGATTTGAAAATTGTTGTTTAAAAGACCGTTTTCACCTGTCAGATACTCAAATAAATTTTCACCCCATTCATTGATCCAGTTTCTGTTTATTCAAAACGATAGAATGGCGGAAAAAATTTCGTCTGATAATCTTTCGGATTTGAATCAGGAACTGTCTCAACCAGTCATTTTATCTCATGAGGTTGTCAACACCATGATAGAAGCAGAAATGCATTTTTCAAATAGAACTGATTCTAAAGTTGTTGCAGCATCAAGAACTCTCAGTGCTCAATATGCTGCCTCTGTTACGACCATGTCTCAGAGATTACTAGCGAGGGCAAATGAGGTTGATCGACTTAACAATCAAATATCTGTTCTGCATCAAAAGCTTGCAAATAAAGGTAGAAAGAATAAGAGGTTAAAGCAAGAAAATAAAGATTTGACGGAATTAGCTCGTGTTTTGAAACTTCAAATAAAGGAATCAGAACGAGTAAGATTTCAAGCACAGAGTCAACATCAGCAGATAATGGCAGCGTTTCACGAGAGAAACATGGACAATTATAATTAATCTTGCTAGCTTAGTTCGGTAACTTTTGACAATATGCATCCGGCATATCTTGTAAGCTTGACTAAGTAAGATTTGAAGAGATGACAGTTTGTCTTCTACTTATATCTATCTTTATAAAAGCAATCCTTAGGTTTATCTAATCCGCATCAAATCTTCTTTTCATTGTTGTAGTTCATCTTCATTCTCACTTTACAAAATCTTAATGGCTCATCAATTCTCCTTCAGTGCTTCTCATGATCAATCTATTTTTGCATCTGTCATAAGTGCCATGAAGCAGCAAAATAATGATTTGGCTAATAAATCAGATCATGACGCCATTTACGAGCTTGTGGGTCTCGGGACTCGATACTCATCTTCCATTGTTGCTTTTCCGCTCAGTTGCAGTCCAAAACCCGCGAGATAGAGAAGTTTAATGAGAAGATCGATATTCTTCAACGACTTGTTCAAGAGTCTAACAGAAAAATAGTAGACTTAAAACAACAGAATAAGGATTTAAAATCCTTACTTGCCTCTGCATTTCGATTGCCTAATCCTTTAGACAAGGATGGCATGATGATTTATGAGGAGCAAATGCATTTGAATGATGAGGCTAAACGTCTCAAGTTTCTGTAGGTCATTTGAGATAATGGAATAAAAATATCTAGCAGATATTCATAGCATGCATAATTCATATTTCTCTTCTAATCATGCATAGTTTATCTTCTGGTAGGGGTTTTGTGAAAATTTATGCCAATTGATCATGTATACTAGTGAATTCTAATACAATATCGCCCTTCTGTACATGATCTCTAAGAAGATGATATCTAATTTCAATATGTTTGGTCCAAGAATATTGTATTGGATTCTTTAAAAAATTTATAACACTTGTATTATCACATTTGATTGGAATGTGATTATCCATAAGTTTAAAATCCTTAAATTGTTACTTCATGTAAAGAACTTAAGCACAACAATTGCCTACAGCAACATACTCTGCTTCAGTAATAAATAATGCAATAGAATTTTCTTTTTATTAAATCATGAAACAAGTGCATGACCTAAGAAATGACATGTTCTACTAAAAATTTTTCGATCATTTTTGCAACTAGTATAATCTGTACTTGAATAACTAATAAGATCGAAAGAAGTGTGTTTAGGATACCATAACTCTAAATCAATTGTACTAGCAAAATATCTAAAAATTCGCTTGACTGCAATCAAATGAGATTGTTTTGGAAATGATTGAAAACGTACACATAAACATACACTAAACATAATATCAGATCTACTAGTTATCAAATATAATAAACTACCAATCATACCTGGATATACTTTTGAGTCAACTGGCTTACCGCTTTCATCTTTATCAAGTTTAGTGGTTGGACTCATTGATGTTCCAATTACTTGATTTGCAATCCGAGAAAGAAATTAAGTTCTCCCATCATGCTCATTTCAAATTTTTCCTACATATTCTTAGTAAAATTTTGACACATATTTTCTTTAGTAGCACCAAATATTATATCATTAACATAAATCTGAATCAAAAGAATATCATCATTTTCGTATTTAATGAAAAGAGTTGTATCAATTTTCCTCTTCAAAAGCCTTTTTTCAATCAAGAAACTATTTAGTCTCTCGTACCACGCTCTAGGAGCTTGTTTGAGTCCATATAGTGCTTTTGTGAGTTTGAAAACATGATTTGGAAAAATATGATTTTCAAAACCTAGAGGTTGCTCAACATATTTTACTTATTCCCACGATCTTCCCTTTCGAGTTGTCTCCAAATGTCACGTATCCTTCTTCTTTAGATCTAAGATCAAAGAACTTAGTCTTGTCTCCCGTCATGTGTCTTGAATATCCACTATCTAAAAACCATTTATTTTTACCTGTAGAATACTTTATGCATACCTACAAAAACAATTAAAAACAATTATTGGTACCCAAATTCTTTAGGTCCTTTATTTATTAGTATTAGAAGAAACAAGATTTTTAGGTACCCATATGGCCCTAATAGTCATTGTATGTTTTCTTCTAATAGGACAAGCAAGATAATTATGACCATTTCTATTACAAAAATTGCAAATAGCATGTGACATATATGAAGAACTTGAGCGATTATAATAGTATCCTTTTTTAACAAAATTATTTTTATGAAAAGAATTTTGAATGTTGGATTTTGATATAGAAGGATTATCAAAGAAATTTTTATAAGATTTGTATTTTTGTTTTGGCATATATCTCAAGCCTGCCTTGTCAAAAACACATCTTTGACTACCAAAAAGTTTATCAAAATTTCTTTTTCCATTCGTAAAGTTTTCAATAATATTTTCTAAATCAGTTTTCTTTTTCTTCAACTCAAGATTTTCATCTTTCAAAACAATACTTTCTTTTTTTAAAATATCAATTTCGTTTGTTAAAAAAGAATTTTTCTTTTTTAAAGCAGTATACTTGATACCCAATTTTTCAAATTTCTCATATACTTCTTCTTAAATATTTTGCAATTCTTCATATGAAGGATCTTCAATATTATCAAGATTTGTTACCTCAATGTCATCTTTAGCCATAAGACAAAAATTTGCTGATTCTCCATTGCTTGCTTCACTATCTGAGCTACTTGAATCATCATCCCATGTAGCTTTCATTGCTTTTTTGCCTTTGTTTCGATCTTTCTTTAGTAGAGGACAATCTGACTTGATATGACCAGGTTTATTAGATTTATAACAAATTAAAGTGTCATTTTTACCTGAATCTTTCTTGGAAAACGTTTTGAAGGATTTCCATGGAGGAGTTTTATTTTTCTTTAAGAACCTCTGAATTCTTCTTGTTATCATCGCAACTTCTTCATCTTTGTCGTCATTTTCCTCATCTTCATCACTTTCACTTTCATGTGAAACAGCTTTAAGTGCCAAGCTCTTCTTTGGCTTTCCTTCTTCTTCTCCTCTTTTCAATATGTACTCATGGGTGATAAATAACCCGATGAGTTCATTCACTTCGAGCTTCTTAAGGTCTCTAGCTTCAAGAATCACTGTCACTTTTGATTCCCAACGTTTTGGTAGAGAGTTGAGAATTTTTCTTACTATCTCCACTTTGGAATAAACTTTGCCATGAGCTGTCAAGCTGTTTATTATGTTAGTAAAACGAGTGTGCATACTAGAAATAGATTCATCATCATTCATCTTAAACATTTCATATTCATGAGTAAGAATATAAATTTTTGATTCCTTGACTTGAGAAGTTCCTTCATAAGTAACTTTCAAGTTATCCCAAATTTCCTTTACTGTAGCGCAAGTCATTACTCTATTAAACTCATTACCATTGAGAGTATTATATAATAAATTCATAGCAGTTAAATTCAAAGTATAAAGTCTATCGTCTTCAAGATCAAAATCTTCTTCTTCCTTTTTGACATTTACTCCATCAATCACTTTTGTTGGAATATAAGGTCTATTTACAATGCATTTCCAGATTTTTCGACCTTGAGTCTGAAGGAATATTCTCATTCTAACTTTCCAGAATGAGTAATTATCTCCGCAAAAGAGTGGAGGCCGACTGCTAGATTGACCTTCACCAAATGAAGTTGCAATGTTAGCCATAAGATCTTAACTCAAAAGATAGTTAATCTTATAACAGAGCTCTAGCTCTGATACCAATTGTTGCCCAGATGACTAACACAAGAGGGGGGGTGAATTGAGTTGTATTAAAAAATTAACAATTATAAATCAAGTATACAATATAAAATATAAACAAAATATGAAACAGTAATAAATATAAAGAGTAAAGGTAAGAGAGAAGCAAACTCAGTATGTTAACGAGGTTTGGCTCCACTGCCTACGTCCTCGCCTCAAGCTACCCCTTGAGGATCCCCAAATCCACTATTCAATCTCCTTTAGGTGGAGATAGAAACCTATTACACCTTTGAGCAGCACCGCTCCAAAGAATCCGTGTAGAACACCCTCTACACTTCCAATCATCTCACATTTGGTGATTTAACTATTATCCGTGTAGAACACCTTCTACACTTCCAATCACCTCACACTTGGTGATATAACTGTTCCCCATGTAAAACACCTTCTACACACACAAAAGTTATACACACCTTTTTACTGATACATGAATTGATAGTGGGTAGGCTATCAGAAAACACTCCTCAATGAATGAAATAAAAAATATATAGCACAAACTATATCTCTCAAAATAAATAAGGGTTAAGGCTCAATGCTTAGAGAAGAGAAAATGAAAATTTTGAATGAATGTTGTATGCTCTTGGTGTTGTGAATGTAAAACTCACAAATGATCTATTTATAGGCATATGAGACTTCATATTCAAATTTAAAAAGATCCACATGTCAAAGATATCATCATTCACTTTTCAAAAATTTCAAACCTAATCTTTTTACTTTTTGCATGTGACAAAAGGAGCACACTTTACTTTTCAAAAATTTCAAATCTAATCTTTTACTTTTTGCATATGACAAAAGGAGCACACTTTACTTTTTAAAATTTTCAAACAAAGACATCTACCTTTTGTATAAGTCAAGAAAAACATCTATCACTTTTGAAAATATTCAAATAAAATATGCACATGTGAAAGATGACAATCAATCATTTTAATATTTTCAAAGTTCAAACATTTAATCATGTCATGCACATGTGAAAGATGACAATCAATCATCTTTCAAAATTTTCAAATTTAAATTTCAAAATATTCATGCATATGTGGAAAATGTATTTTAATGCTTTATGATAAAATATTAATTTTGAGCCTTAATCCTAATTTCGAATTTTTAAGAGATTTACAATATTATTCTATGATTTTAATGTGAACTTGTTTCCTTCTTACTCATGCTTGGTTCCTTGACGTGCTTGATTGTATTATGTGGACAACTTGAACTTGAGACTCCTTTATTCTTTGAATTCATTTGTTATCATCAAAATCCATGTGTAGATTTATACAAAAAATGAAACCTTGAGTTCAACAAAATCAAGAAACATATTTTCACTATTAGACCATTACAACTAATACACATGGACCTTTTTAGACTAAACAGAATTGCGAGTCTAGAATGAAAATATTATACATTTGTTATTGTTGATGATTTTTCTAGCTATATTTAGGTCATCTTTCTTGCTCATAAAGATGGGGTATACAATGTTTTTACCAAATTATGCATGAGAACTCAAAATAAAAAAGGCTATATTATTTCAAACATCCAAAGTGATAGTAGGAAAGAGTTTATCAATAAATATATTAAATCTTTTTGTGATGAAAATGGTTTTTTGCATAATTTCTCTACTTCTCAAACTCCTCAACAAAATGGGGTAGTAGAGAGGAAAAATAGATCTCTTCAAGAAATGGCAAGAACAATACTTAATGAGAATAATTTACCTAGTTATTTTTTGGTCGAAACGATAAGTACTGCATGTTATATTATAAATAGAGTTATATTAAGGTCTAAATTAGATAAAAATCTTTATGAACTTTGGAATGAGAAAAAGCCTGATATTGGTTCCTCTCATGTATTTGGATGCAAATGGTTTATTCTCAATGACAGGGATAATTTAGGAAAGTTTGATGTAAAAGCTTATGAAGGTATTTTTCTTGGGTATTCAACAAATAGTAAAACTTATAGAGTATTTAATAAAAATATTTTTACTTTACAAGAATCTATATATATAGTATTTGATGAATCTAACTCTCTACTCTCCAAGAAATCTATTGATGAAGAATCAGAAAGTACAAATAACACAAATAGTCTCAATCTCAACAAAGAGAATACAATGGAAGAAGTCCAACATAGAGATATCAGGAATGATCATCAAGACTTAGTACAAGATGTAACCAAACAATGGAAACATGTGAAAGATCATCCAGTGGAACAAATTATAGGAGAACCTTCATGAGGTGTAAGTATTCGATCATTTCTTAAAAATATTTGTAATCATACTGTTTTTCTATCTCAAATTGAACCCAAAAATATTAATGAATCACTTATTGATGAATCGTGGATTCTAGTTATGCAAGAAGAGCTAAATCAATTTAAAAGAACTGATATATGGACACTTGTTCCTAAACCCAAAAATCATACTGTTATTGGAACAAAATGAATTTTTTAAAATAAGAAAGATGAGTATGAAATTATCAATAGAAACAATGCTTGACTTGTATTCCAAGGTTTTAATCAAGAGGAATGAATCAATTATGATGAAACATATGCACCAGTTACAAGATTAAAAGCTATTTGAATGTTACTTGCATATGCATGTTATAAAAATTTTAAGTTTTTTCAAATGGATGTTAAAAGTACTTTCTTAAATAGTTTTATAAATGAAGAGGTATATGTTGAACAACCTCCAGGTTTTGAAAATCATATCTCTCCAAATCATGTTTTTAAATTTACAAAAGTATTATATGGACTCAAACAAGCTCCTAGAGCTTAGTATGAAAGGTTTAGTTGTTTCTTAATTGAAAAAGTTTTTCAAGAGCAAAAATCGATACAACTCTTTTCATCAAATATAAACAGAATGATATTCTTCTAATTCAAATTTATGTGGATGATATAATATTTGCTACTACTAATAAAAATATGTGTCAAAATTTTGCTAAAAGTATGAAGGAAGAATTTGAAATGAGCATGATGAGATAATTTAATTTCTTTTTTGAATTGCAAATCAAGTAAGCAAAAAGTAGAACATTCATTAATCAATCAAAATATATTAAAGAGTTACTCAAAATCTGAGATGGAAGGTATGAAGGTAATTGGAATACCAATGAGTCCAACCACCAAACTTGATAAAAATGAAAGCGGTAAGCCAGTTGACTCAAAGGTATATCGAGATATGATTGGTAGTTTATTATATTTGACAGCTAGTAAATCTGATATTATGTTCAGTGTATATTTATGTGCACGTTTTTAATCATCTCCAAAGAAATCTCATTTGATTGCAGTCAAGCGTATTTTTAGATATCTTACCGGTACCATTGACCTAGGGTTATGGTATCTTAAGCACACTTCTTTCGATCTTATTAGTTATTCAGATACAGATTATACTAGTTGTAAAGTTGATCGAAAAAGCACTAGTAGAATATGTCATTTCTTAGGTCATGCACTTGTTTCATAGTTTAGTAAAAAATATAATTATGTTGCATTATCTACTGCTGAGGTAGAGTATGTTGCTACAGGTAGTTGTTGTGCTCAAGTTCTTTACATGAAGCAACAACTTGAGGATTTTAAACTAATGTACAATCATATTTCTATTAAATGTGATAATACTAGTGTTATAAATCTTTCAAAGAACCAAATACAACATTCTAGGACTATGTATATTGAAATTAAATATCATTTATTAGAGATCATGTTCAGAAATGTGATATTGTATTAGAATTCACAAGCACACACGATCAATCGGCAAACATTTTCACAAAATTCCTACCAGAAGATAGATTATGCATGATTAGAAGAGAAATAGGAATGATGCATATCATGAATATCTGTTGAATATTTTTATTCCATTATCTCAAATGACTTACAAAAACTTGAGACTTCTAGCCTCATCTTTCAACTGCATTTGCCCTTCATAGATCGACATGTTATTCTCATCTAAAGGATTAGGCAGTTGAAATGAAGAAGCAAGTAAGGATTTTAAATCCTTATTCTGTTGTCTTAACTCTACTATTTTTCTATTTGACTCATAAACAAGTTATTGAAGTACAGTGACAGTCTCGCTAAGCTTCTCAATTTTCGGACTGCAACCGAGCGAAAAAAATAATAATAGATGATGAGTATTAAGTCCCGAGACCCACAAACTCATAAATGGCGTCATGATCTGATTTATAGCTAAATCAGTCTCTTGTTACTTCATGGAACCTAAGATAGAAGCATAAATAGATTGATCACGAGAAGTACTGAAGGAAAATTAATGAGCCATTAAAAATTTGTAGAATGAGAATGCAAGTGAATTGCAAAAATGAGAAGAAGATTTGATACAAATTAGATAAAATTAAGGATTGCTTTTATAAAGATGGAAATAAGAATAAGACACACTATCATCTCTCCAAATCTTACTTAGTCAAACTTATAAGATATGTTGGATGAGACGAAAGAGATGACTGATTGAGATGGTTCTTGGTTCAAATCCAGAAGATTATCAGAAGAAATTTCTTCCTCCATTCTGTCGTTTTGAAAAAACAAATACTTGATCAATGAGGAATGAGGAATGAGAGACTTTTTTGGTAAGTATTCAATGGGTGAAAATGGTCATTTAAACAGAAATCGAAAGCTTTCAAATCTCTATAAAATTTCATTTGTTAACAATATTAAGCGGATTTGAATCTCCTTCAATATCGAATTGCCAAAGCTAGGCCTCAAGCCTTTGCTGTTTTTGTTGGACACGGGAGTTAGGCATCAACCTTTGCAGCTTTTGCCGACACGGGTAACTCCGATTATTCAACACTCTACAGTTTCTATTAAACTTACTGTTTTATTTGGTTATTATTTATTACGAGAAGAAATCTTACTAAAATCAATTATGGTTCCTTTTTAATGATGCTGAAAAGAGGAGAAGTCTTATACTAGCATTATACTACTATGTTATATATGCTAAAATCATGTCTATATTTTATTTGAAAAACTAACGTATATTTTCAGGGGGGCTTATGTATTATTACAGGTTGCAGATTTCTACTAAGTATTTGTCATCATCAAAAATGAGGAAATTGTAGAATCCAAGGTTTCAAGTCTCGTATCTACATATAGATTTTGATGATAACAAATAAATTTAAGACTCAAACTCAAATTGTCTACGTATGAAGAAAGCTAAGCATATCAAGAAATCAAGCATGAGTAAAGAAGAAGAACAAATCTACAAATGAAACTCATAGAGTAATTTTGTACATCTCTTAAAATTTAAAATTAGATTAAGGTTCAAAATTAATATTTTCTCATAGAGTATCAAATTACATTTTTTACATTTGCATAATTTTATTAAAATATTTAATTTTAAATTTTTTTTTCACATATGCATAAAGATTTAAATTTGTAAGATAATTAATTGTCATATTTGATATGTGAATGTTTTGTTTGAAAATTTTGAAAAGTAGTTGTGTATTTTTTTTATAAATGTAAAAGATAGATGATTTTATTTGAAAATCTTGAATGTTGATTGTATGTTTTTTTGACATATGCAAAAAGAAGATGATTTGGTATGAAAAATAAATCATGCTCATTTTGTCATGTATGAAAAGTAAAAGATTAGGTTTTATTTCTTTGAAAAATGAATTGAATTATCTTTGACAAATATAAAAAAAGAGATGTTTTTATTTGAATTTTTTAAAAAATGAATAGTACTCTTATTTGACATGTGAACATTTTCAAATTTGAATATGAAAACTCATTTGTTTATAAATAGCTCACTTGAATTTTACAAAAATCAGAACAAAAGTTTACAAATCAATTACTAAGTTTTGCATCATTCTTTTAAAGTCCTCATTCGCTTTTATTTAAGTTTTGTGCTTTAATCCTTATTAATTTTGAGAGAGATATAAGTTGTGTTGTATTGTTTTTATCTCATTCATTGAAGAATATATTCTGATAACCTACCCATTATCAGCTTTTGTATTTGTAAGAGGTGCGTATAACCTTTGTGTGTATAGAAGGTGTTCTACACAGGAAATAGTTGAATCACCAAGTGTGAGGTGATTGCAAGTGTAGAGGGTGTTCTACACGGATTCTTTGTAGCGGTGTTGCTCAAAGGTGTAATAAGTTTCTATCTCCACCTGAAAGAGATTAAATAGTAAATTTAGGATTCTCAAGGGGTAACTTGAGGCGAGAATGTAAGTAGTGGGGCTGAATCTCATTAAAATACTAAGTTTGCGTCTTCTTGCCCTTACTCTTTATATTTCCAGCTGTTTTGTATTTTATTTATAATTTATATTGTATATTTGGTTTTTAAGTGTTAATTTTTTTATAACCCAATTTACTCCCTCTAGTATTAGTCATCTGGACAACAATAAGTAATACTAATAATTATTTATAAGTCTATACCAATGATCAATTACTA
This sequence comes from Platycarya strobilacea, assembly GCA_036898215.1. Taxonomy (NCBI): domain Eukaryota; kingdom Viridiplantae; phylum Streptophyta; class Magnoliopsida; order Fagales; family Juglandaceae; genus Platycarya; species Platycarya strobilacea. Next base: position 9,279,155 of record CM072547.1, read on the forward strand.
TTAATATTACTATATAGTAACTATTAGAATAAATTTTATAGTAACTATTAATATTATTATATAGCTCTATTAATCTATTAGTAACTATAGTCTATAGAGTCTATACTTAAAACTTAGAGTGCTTGTGATGCTATTAGTTAGAATGATCTAGTTAGTGTCATCCAGTTATAGACTTATAGTGATACTATCATACTATTACTTATAATCTTATACTATATTATATAATATTTATATAATACATGCTATAATAATACTATAACTAATATACTATGGTTATAAATTATAATATTATATAATATAGTTAGTCATATATATTATATGTACTATATAAATATAATATACTTATTAAGCACTAACTAAAAGTATGTAGTATAATATAATATGTAATATGTACTAACTACTATACTAGAAGTAGTATAGTAGTTAGTATACTTAAAACTTTAATATATAATTTAATACATAATTTAAATATCTATAGTATTAAACTTTATTATTATTAAATAATAATAAATCATAATTATTTAATATCATAATCTGTGCAAATTGTAGAAAGTATGAAAAAGTTGCACTCGGGTCATTATTTATTATTTATGGATTATCTTCTTGTCTTATGATAGAAAAAGTTATAATTTGTGATTTTTCTTCTTGTTCTATGAAAAGGAATTTATAAAATGTGATTGTAGAAAGTATGAAAAAGTTGCATTCCGCCATTATTTATTATTTATGGATTATTTTCTTGTCCTATGATAAAAAAAAAAAATTAAAATCTATAATTGTAGAAAGTATGAAAATTTACACTTGATCATTATTTATTATTTATGGATTATATTCTTGTCTTATGATAAAAAAAAATTATAATTTGTGATTCGTTTTCATTACTTCAATTATTATCTATGGATATAACCAATTCGATTTTGAACAAAATTAAAAATTGAACCAGTACTATCGATTTTATATTTTTTTAAATCAATTATATCTCGATTATGTGATACCTCATATGAGAATGATAAGGTAGGTGATGTATGAGATCCCACATTATTTAGGAAAGAGAGGTTTCAATGGAGCTCCAATTGTATTATTGACTAGTCCTTTTGGAGTATGAGTCATGTGGTTTGGATCTTCCATTAGGCGTTACAAATGGTATCAGAGCCTATCTCGACTAGAAATATGGGACTCAAGCCGTGCCACCTATGAGGAACAAGTCCGACGAGGATGTCAGGCATTTAAAGAGAGTAGATTATGATATCTCATATGATAATGATAAGGTAGGTGGTGTATGAGATCTCATATTGCTTGAGAAGGAGAAGTTCTAACTCTTTATAAGATTTTAATGGGACTCTAATTGTATCATTGACTAGTCTTTTTGGAGTATGGATCATGTGGTTTGGGCCTTCCATTGGAGCATTACAGATTATCTCCTAAAACTAGTAGTACCGATTTTACCGGTTTTAATTTGGTTTTCCAGTTTTAATAAAATGTAAATTTACAAAAACTATTCTGTTTAAAAAAAAAAACTGGTTTGAAAATTCTATTTTGGTCAAAAAATTGTTATCCATTACAAAAATCTGTTTTAGTTAAAAAAATCTATTATATATAAAAAAAAATAAAATGCATTAAAAAAACCGTTATAAAAAAAAACCGTTCTATAAAAAAAAAATCTATTTTAGCAAAATTTATTATAAAATAAATCTGCATTAAAAAAACTACTATAAAATATAAAAAATTGTTCTATAAAATATCTACATTATCACATATCTAATTATAATTTATATTATTATATATAGTATAAGGCATATTATATAATAATACTAAAAGAATAATAAATAAATAAATAAATTAATATAATGGGTCCGGTTTAGTCCGGTCTTAAAATTGACGGAACCAAAATCGGATCAATATTATCCAGTTTTTTAATTTATGAAACCGGTACCGGATGGAACCGATCCAAAATCAAAAATTCCTGTATGGTCTAGTTCGATTTTGGCCGGTTCTCTGATTTTTTGATTTAAACTTACAATCCTAAATATTATCATCTTACAACTTCTTATTAGGCCACCTACTAGTTGAATTGGGCCGAATTGGGCCCCAAGGGAGGGGCCGAAGTCCCATACCGTCAAGAAAGAATTAAGTCTCCTATTCACATTTACTTGTTCTTTCTATTTGTCCTTACTAGATGGAGATATGATCAATAATGTCGACAATTTTGTGAAAAAAAATATATGAAAAAATAATGATCCTTGTACAGACAGCCACAGACTCGTTACATAAACAGTACTTACTTTTTAATAATATTAGATATAATCGTAAAATGCGTAAACGCTATATAATCACTTTAAAAAAATAAAATCTATTATTATAAGTTAATTTTTTTCATGTAGACTCTATATTTACTAATTTTTTAAAAATAATTGTATAGTATTTATGTATTTCACAATTACGAATATCATTTTTCTTACTTTCCAATTCCTTTGATTTGAGAGACTTCATTTCGAGACTTTGAGTTGACATTTCACTTCTCATTTGATCTTTTCCTTCTAGGGTTTGCCTTCTTCTCATTCTCATGCCAATGAAACCTTAACAAAAATATCAACTTCAAAAGAGGTTTTTTAATTTTTGAGAGAATACCTCATTCATTGATAATGAGAACATTACATAGTTTGAATACAACTTGGAGTTTCCTCATGTCGACAATGTATTCAGTTATATTTAAAGATGCTTTTGCTGATGCATGTGCAACTGAATTTCCTTCTCTCATTATATGATGTATTTGTCACTCAGCATATCTAGCCAAAGTAGCTACCAAAACTGAGATAACCATGCCAACATAGTTATCTTGCTTGTTCACTTGTTTGACATCTTTTACAACAGTCTAAGAATCTCCCTCCAAAATGATCTTGTGCATGCCCAATTCCAGTCCAAATTGTGCTGCTCTACGAGCTGCTAAAGCCTCTGCTAATAGTGGATCTGAAAGTGAGTCTTGTTTCTTTCTCAAGTTAGCCAAAAAGCTGTCGTTCTCATCTCTTACAGCAGCACCAAGACCTATTTTACATCTTTTCTTATCTACAGCCACATCCCAATTAATTTTGCAAAAACCTTGAGGTGGAGGTTCTCATTCTATTGCTCTCAAGTTGATAGGTGATGCCTGTGAAGCCTGTCTGGTTTGGGTTTCTTTAATCTCCTCCTGAAATTGATGGACCCTTCTAATAACATCAACAGCATTAACGATGCAAGGGGTAAGTTCTGTACAGCTCCTCAGGAAATCAATGAATGCATTCAGACCTATTTCTCCAATCTATTCACAACTTCCAATCTAACAGAGCAAGATCAATGTGTTCAACACTTGCCAAAGCTGATTTCAAAAGAAATCCTTGAACAGAGAGATAGAGGAGTCAGAAGTGAAAACACAACTTCAAAGGGGGGAATATTGCAATCAAATTCTTTTATGCATATTAGATTTTTATCAAATGACCAAGGTCTTCCTCTTTCTACTTTATCTTTATCCTCTTCTTTATGGATTTCAACAAGAAATCTATGGAGGCAAAAACAAATGGTAGCACATGCCGATCGAACCAACAACCATGTGTGCTATACAAATTGCTTTCCACACGCTTTAAGCATGCTCCCTTATGGAATATAATAAGACATTACAAAAGAAAATGAGTATTTGTAATAAATTATTGTATTTGTAATAGATTATTTTTAACGATGCCGATTATTTGTGATGAAGATATATTTATTTTGACAAGAAATAATTATTTTGATAAGAAATAATTGATCACAAAGAAACAGTTTTCTTATAGTGAGATTATGATATTCTTATGTAATCAAGTGATATTATGTTATTGGATTATTTATATGATCATGAATTTTTAAGGACATTTCATTCTTTAATATGAATGAAGTACCATGTTTAAACTATTTAACCGTTAGTCTTTTGGTGATATGTAGATTAATTTAATACAAGAATTGTCAATAGATGATTTGGCAATGGCATCTTTATTTTATTATTGAGAAGTGATGTTAGCGTTAATCCTAAATCTTGTCGTCTCTAATAGACTAATGGTACTTGGGAGTGAACAAAATACCCAAACCCAACTCGATATGCTGAACTAGCCCGACATGTTTTTTCAACCCTTTCTCAGTTAATTGGATAATAGGTAGTATCTGTTATTCGATTTAAACCCATTTCAGTTCACTGGTTTAAAAACCCAACCCCAACCCCCTGCGCGAGAATGGAAAACCTAGTGTTAACTTTTAGAGTTTTTCTGAAAGTTGGTCGGGCCGACCTCCCATAAAAAGCAGCCCGTCACCTCTGGTGGCAATGGTCGACACCACCCATGCCATTATGATAGGCTCCCTCCGGCGACTTCACTCCTGCGACGACGACCCCCAACGACCTCCCATTTTCTCCCGGCAACCTTAAACTCGAAATGAGTCCGTTAGCCGAAGGGAGCTAGTCCTAATGGCATAGGCGGTGTCGACCACCGCCACCAGCGGCGGTGGGGGGCTGGACTGAGCCGAACTCCTCTTACAAATTCATCTTTATTTTATTTGTTATTGTGTTTTTTATTATATTTTCTTCATTTTATTTTTTTATTGTATTTTCTATTTTTTTTATTGCATTTTTTAAAATTTTTTATTGTGTTTTTATAGGAATTATAGGGGTTATAAAGGGGGGCTATTTTTGACGTTAGGGACAGCCAGACCGGTCCCCAGCGTCACCCCAACTTTTAACCCATTAAAAATCCACTTTTTCAAATTTCGAAACTATCTCTCTCTCTCTCTTCTCTTTCTTCTCTTTCTTTGTTGCATCTCCAACTTTGTCTCAATGGATCTAACGCCCAACAAACTCCTATCTGTCAGGGGGTCATTAGCGATGATACACTCCAATGTTAAGATCCCAGACTTCACCCCTCACAGCAATGTGCTCTACATAAACGTGGGCACGATCTCCACCTCCACCTCCATTAGCTCAAGCAACCCAGTGGAACATGGAGAGAGATTCTTGTCAGTCGAGTTGCCGACAATGGTTTTAGTAATTAATGGGTCAGTCGCAATTTACACCATTTCTTTATCTGATATTGCAATTTATTTATTCTTTTAAGTGTTTTGGAATTAGGATTTTGAGTAATTTGGAACCCATTCAAGTGATTTGGAATTGAGGTTTTGAGTGATTAGGAGATGGGTTAATGTCTTAGTACAACCCTATCATTTGTTCTTACTACGTTTTATTTTCTGATATATAAATTTACTTCTTATTTGTCTTCAGATTGAGTTTCGTTTCTCAATAGCCCTTAGATTTTAAGAATTTCTTCAATCTTAAATATTCGGTCACATTTTTTGCATAATACCGCATTATTAATTAACAACGTCTCATATTCAAATGCATCCACAGTATAGAAAATTGCAATGCATCTTACTTAGCAGGCGCAGCATGGAGTGGGAGTGTAGTGTGGATAAGGTAAGGAAAGTGGCCGCCGAAAAGGAAGCCAAACCAACCTATTAAGCGCAGTCAAGCTAATATGTGCTAAAGAAAGCCAGATGCTAGAGGTATGCTCTATTCAGCCCGGAGCATGGATTCTTCATAGCGAATAGGAAAGTTAACCCAAAAAAAATTAGAATGTCGGCTAATCGGAATATCGACTAATCGGTATAGATCAGTATTGGGTCAGGTCGGTCTTGGTGAACAACCCTAATGGCACTTATTGATTCGACATATTTCAAATAGCTTTATGTATCAAAGATTAAATAATAGTAACACAAACTATTTCACCTAACATGAGTTACTAGGAATGCCAAAATTTAAGATGACAGAAAAAGTTTTAGGTCAAGTTTTGCGGCTAAAATTGAATTATATAAATTGGAGGCCGAATCCTCATGCTTTTGGGCTTCAGTTTGGGTTTATCCCAATTCCATGATCTTCGAGAATGAGCCTGTTGAGTGCAGAGCCTGGACTGTTGGATCAGCTTGTCAAGAAATTCTACTATTTTAATAAAGAAAATATTCTACATAAAAATAATTCTACAAATTAATATAATTTAATATGATTTGTCTGAATATAAAATTATTTTTATTATAAATTGAATCTAACGAATAAGATGAATTCATATCAATCCAAATTGGCTCTGGGTATTGAGGAATGCATGAAAGAATCATGTCTTAGAAGAAACGACTCGCCATTATCACTGCAGATTAAAACCTGGGCTGCAATTCCATATTCCACTATTATTATTTTTTTAGGTTAAGTTGATTAGATAAATTGACGGATTACAAGATACAAGTTCTAATGGGGTGGATGTCCCCTAATCCATTAAATGTTTGGCACTTCAAACGTGTTCATGATCTCATAGTCCGATTAATTTCCTAACCAAAATGCTATAATTTCTCTTGCAACCCACCACCATGATTCTCGTAAGCATTCATCTTGCATCAAATTTGTTTATCAATTTCGCTCGAGCATATAAGAATTTCTCCAATCCAGTAGGTCAGAATAATGAAAATGACAGAGAACTATTGCATTTCGATGCAAGCGTTCACACCAATCCACTAATTCTTCAACATGCATAACAAGAGCAAGCTTTTTGTTTATAAGAATAACAAGAGCAAGCTTTAAAATGTAATGATAAAGATCAAATCGTTCAATGCTTAATTTTTCATTAAGCAAGTTGCCTACATTAATACTGTGAGCAAAAGTAAACCACCACTCCTAAAATCGAAAACATCTATGATTTATGAAGATTGAAATTATAGTGATCCCAAGATTCTACTCTCTTTTGCATGATGGTGTCCTTTTTGGCGTGAATGGCCAACAAGTTATGCTGTGTTTGGATGTTAAGTTGAATGGTTAAAAATATTATTTTATGGAACCCATTATCAAAAAATATATATAACTTTTTTGTGAAAAATTAAAAAGCAATAGATTTCATCAATAATTAGTTTAAGATGAGTTGACTTTGATTCAACAACTAAACAGTCTTAGGTCTAGTTTATTTTTTTGTGATTATCTTAACTCAACTTATTTTATCTCATCTAATCTTTAAAATTTTTTGAAATAAACAATTCTAACTTTTTCAAATCACAAAATAAATATAATATTAAAAATAATATTATAATAATATTTTATTTAACTTTCAACTTTTATTTCAATTCAAAAAACAAATCATTCCTCGTGTCCTCGAATAGGCTCACCAAATACGCCTCTGCATCCTCTTGGACTTAAAATAAAAAAATAATATTTTTAAGATATTGTTTGGATAATAAAATAAGATAAAATGATTTTATATAAAAATTAAAAATTGAATAAAATATTATTATTATTTTAATATTATTATTATTTTGAACTTTAAAAATGTTGGAATTATTTATTATATTTTGTATAAAAAATTAGAAAAATTATAATAATAAAATGATATAAAATCGTTTTTGTATCCAAACAAAATATAATTTATAGGACTCATATAGTGGTAATTGATTTTAGGCATATTAGCACTTCATGATTCAATTAGCAACATTAATCATAATCGAGATATTGTTGGCCTATGGGCTACAATTGCTTTAAAAGACAAATATATAATCACATTGTAGATTTAAAATATCATAAAAAATGTTGAAAGGTAGCTTGAATTATGTTGAAAGCACATCTTCTATACGCTCGCTCAACTATCGCTTGACATCGAGCTCAAACAATAGGTCAGACAGAAAGTTCGTTCGACTCTCGCTCAATACCCAGCTCAAGCGAAATTACAGATAGAGACTTTAATTGACACTCGCTCGAGTAAGATGCAACCCTAGACGTTCGCTCAAGGCTCGCTCGATGGTTCACTTCGAGTTAATGTTCTACGGACTAGGGTTTGCGCCGTTTCATTTATGTTCACTCGAGTAAGACTGTTCTCACTTGAGCGAGATGTGGCTTATAAATTCTGCACAGCGTTCATTTGAACGCAGTTCAAATATAAGCTTTGTTTTGTTTATTTTTTAGAGAAGTGAGTTGTGAGAAACAAACATAACACATATTGAGAGTGACAGTGAGTAATTTCTTTATAAGAATGTTAGAATTCATTTCCTATACTCCATCTTTATTAATAGTGAAATTTTGAGACCGACCCCACAGTGGACGTAGGTTTACATTGAGCCAAACCACTTAAGTCTTGACGTTCTGTGAGTTTATTGTATTTTCTCTTATGTTATTCTGCTACGTTACTTCTTATTTAGCTATTTATTAACCGGTCTATTCCCAACAAAAATTCATACTTACAAGTCACTGTAGAGGACACACCATCTATTCTTCTTATGTGATAATATTTGAGTTATAAAATAGAACTTAACTTATTTAAAGTTGTCATACAAGTAATGTGAAGCATCTACATGACTTGTAAGTTGTAACTAAAAGAAGCCGTTGCTTATTATTAATATAGATTGGTAATAAAAACACATTCTATTTTACAATTCGTGAAAGCACAACAACTTGGACCCAAAAGAAGTTTCGTGAATTCATAACAAAAAAAAAACTGCTTAATTATATGATGAATCAATTTATGAATTATATACGTACGTTTCACCTCAATGTAGTGCAGAAATTTAGAAACAAAAGCACATTAAAGTGATCAAAATCCCAGACCATTTCAGGAAATGGTGAACCCTCCATTGGGCAGGTGGCAGCAAAAAACTCTATTCAAGGAAAGTGCAATTGGCGGCTAATTTTATTTTAATTCCCATGGCCACCTACACGCTTCAAAACTATATACAGAAGTATATCAAAACTATATTATACACGCTGCTGCATCAGCTTGACAGATGCGAGTTAATTCTACAAAAAAAAAACCTTGCGAAAACAATATTTCTGCCAAAAAAACACTTGTGGTATCAATTTTTGACTCCATCGAAGGTGGAGGTGGTTGTTCCATCGATAGTGGAGGAGATTAGGTTGTGGCGGTCAATGATGGTAAAGATTGGATTGGGGGTGCGGTAGATGCGAAAACAATATTTCTACAATTTCAAATGTTTTGGCTTAGGTTGTAGAAGAAAGATGAGTAATAATCTATTCATTTCATACACTGGGATTGCAATACAATCCTTAAAAGAGAGCTCCCAATAGAGTCTCTAAAATAAAGATGATTAACGAGTACTGCTATATACAGTCCACTACTGTATTGCAGTCCAAATATAAAATTATTATTTAATCCTTCACTTTGTTAAAAAGATTACCAAATTGTCCTCTTTCCTCTTCAACAAGAAACAATTTCAGAAATTGAATAATATCATTCGTGCCTCCAAGCCACACCTCCCTGCCACCATCGTTGACGACCACTCTCGTGCCTCTACGAAGCCATGTCTCCTACCATCGTCGACGGGGGTTTGAGAAGTCCTGCAAAGCTACTCTTCAAGCCACGTATTGCACCCTTGAAACAACAAGAAATCTATACGTGTATGTCGTCTGCTATTTGTTTTTTTAATTTTTTTTTCCTTTTGCATTGCCTTGGTTCGATGATTCTGGATAGCTGATTTACCCCAAAAGTATTGCCTTCGTTCCTTTTTGCATTGCCTTGGTTCCTTTTTCTTCAATATTTTAGCTTTTTGTGTGCGCTATCTATGTAATTAAATTGTATTGATTTACCCCAAAAGCCATCATTTTGTCTTTGTAAACTTGTATAGTTAAAAGGGAAAAAATGTCAAAAGGAGAGAAGTAAAGTTTCTATCTTTTTTGGTTATCCAAAGAGAGCTAGAGCCTTCCATTCGATGCAAACAATATTTGAAATTACTAGTGTTCATGTAATTGGTAGTTTAAGAATTTGAAGAATTGGTTTAAGAATTTGGGAGAATTTGGTTTAAAAAATGCCCAACGATTTCTTTGTTTGGTTTAAGAGTTGGGAGAACTTGGTTTAAAAAACTGACCAACGGATGTGGACTGTTTGGTTTAAGAAATTGGAAACTGAAATTTGCATGCTTGCATTACAACAAAGGCAATATACATTCTCTACGTTGAAAATTCTTATAAAGGCATTTACATGCACTCTCTGCATGTACATCTTTTGGTGATCGTATATGCATGCAGGTTATAATAGGTAAGGTTGAAAGACAAGCATAGCCCAAGTATACACTATCTATATGAAGGCTATAATATAGCTTTGGTTTGTCATTTTTTTATTCTTGATTTTTCTATCTCAAATAAGTGGTCCTAAGGTTGTTCATAAGGAAAAAAAGGCGCTTGTTAACAATTTTTTTTTATCTTTTAATTTATAAACTGGTATGCATATCAAATTGCTTAAATGTATTCTTTTAATGTCTTTTCCTTGTCTAACTTGAGTACTGATTTCTTTTTTCTCTTTCTTTTTCTTTTTACTTTTATGTTGTGCTTAAATATATCAAGATTATTCTTGATGGAGAAAGGAGAAGAAAGCACATCTACCAAACGATTGTCAGAAAACAGTAATTGTATAGATATCCCTAACGTTAGGGATGATGTGGAAGTGATGGATGATCATGGTATAGTGCTAGGGAATGATGATGATGATGTGGTTTTAGAGCCAATGCCAATAAATGATAACGATGAGTTTCAGAGCTAATGTCGAAAAATGATGATGATGGGGTTTCAAAGCCAATATCAGAAAATGATGATGATGGGGTTTCAGAACAAATACTGGAAAATGATGATGTAAGAGTTTCAGAACCAATGTCGGGAATGTTTTTTAAAACTGAGAAAGAACTCATGAACTACTACAAGCAATATGGGAAATAGAATGGATTCGGTGTAATGACCCAAAGAAGCAGAAGGATAGATGATGGGAGTGTTAGATACGTAACACTTGGCTGTGCTCGTGGTGGTAAGGCAAGGAAACGTATTACTAATATTGCTAAACCACGCCCGACAATAAAAATTGATTGTAAGGCAAGGATTTATGCATTTTTGGTTGATGGTGTATTACGCATAACAATTGCATATAATGCACACAACCATGGGTTAAGTCCACAAAAGGCAAGATTTTTTAGGTGTAATCATTCAATTGATGATTCTGTGAAGAGACAATTAGATGTTAACGATAAGGTAGGCATATGTTTAGCCAAAAGTTTTGACTTAGTAGCTATAGGGGCTGGTGGCTTTAAGAAACTTTCATTTATTGAAAAAGATGCAAAGAATTATATTCAGAAGGCTCGACACCTTCGACTTGGCAAAGGAGGAGCTGATGCGCTTCGTGGTTATTTTGAGAGGATGCAGTATGAAAATGATGGATTTTACTCATCGATGGATTTGAATGATGATTGTCGATTAAAAAACGTCTTTTGGGCCGATGCACGTTGTAGAGCAGCATATGGATATTTTGGAGATGTTGTGACATTTGATACAATATAAAAATATACATGGCATGCCATTTGCCCCATTTGTTGGTATTAACCATCATGGACAATCAATACTTTTGGGAGTTGGCTTATTATCAAGTGAAAATACTAAGACATTTGTTTGGTTATTTGACACTTGGTTAAAATGTATGGATGGGAGAGCACCAAAAGCTATCATTACTGATCAAGATAGGGCTTTGAAAAATGTCATTATAATAGTTTTTCCAAATACTCGGCATAGATATTGTTTGTGACACATAATGAGAAAAGAGAAATTAGCCTCACATGCTCAATTTAAGTGTGGTTTGAAAAGTGCAATGTAGAGATGTATTTATGATTCTTAAACATCTGACAAGTTTGAGAAGTCGTGGGAAGTGTTTATTGACACTTACAATCTATAGGACAGTGCATGGCATGAGAGTCTCTATAGTGAGCAAAAGTATTGGGTTCATGTACACCTGAAAGATACATTTTAGGCTGGGATGAGCACAACCTAAAGGAGTGAAAGCATGAATGTCTTTTTTGATGGATATGTAAATTAAGGGACTATGTTGAAATAATTTGTTGATCAATTCGACAATGCATTGTGGAAGAAGGTAGAGAATGAGATGGCAGCAGATTTCCACTCATTCAATGCCACAATCCCTTGTATATCTCGATTGCCCATGGAGAAAAAATTTCAAGAAGTGTACACAAATTCTAAATTTAAAGAAGTGCAGTTAGAAATAATGGGCATTATATATCTCACTATGTTCTCATAAAAATTGAGGGGGCGATTGCAACATATCAAGTTAATCACCAAAGCAAAATTGAAGACGGCATCAAGCATTCTACTTTGCATGCATACTTTAATGAGGATGAGTGTGAGGCCAAGTGCATGTGTGGACTATTTGAGATGAGAGGAATAATATGTAGGCACATTTTTTCAATTTTTGCCGCTAGATGTGTCTCAGTGTTGCTGAAAAAGTATATTATGGACAAATAAAGGAAGGACATTAAACGTAGATATGCTCTCATCCATAGCAGTTACGATGACTTGAGTGATACACCTGCTGCTAGTCGGTATTTTGGTTTGGTAAAATTATGTTATGAAGTATGCGATGACCCGATATTTTCATTCCCTGTTATTTTAATTAAGTAATTAATTTAATAATATTGAGAAGTGAGAATGAAGGCTTGGGCTTGAGATTAAAGTCTTGGAAGCCTAACTTGAGTTAGTGGGCCAAGAAAGGCATGACAAGCCCATAAGCCCATAAGATTGACCCATGGCCCATCAAACCCATACGAGAGACACATGTCACCTCTAGAGAAACCCTAGTGGGTCATCCAAGACTAGTAGATGAAAATGAGAAAATTTGCTATTAATTGAGAGTTGACTAGTAGGTTATTGGTAGGATAGATTGAGAAATCTCATGATGAGATTTTCCCATTACTGGGATATCTTGGGAAGAACGAAGACATTTTCCATTTTAGTCTTTCTAGGATATACCATATCTAGATGGATGACACTTGTAGATGAAATAGGAAGTGGAAAAGAAGAGAAGAAACGATACGGTGGAGGCTTCTAGGCGAAACCCTTGGGACCCTTTTCTAGGCAATCTTTCATAATTCAAGCCAATGAAAACAAAGGAGATCATATAAGATTGAGTGACAAGATGATTGACAAGTGAGGGTTGGTGTCATGAGAAATAGGAAAGGAAAAAGGAGAAGAAAAACCAAGAGAGGTCCGGGTATGAGTTTGTCGTGGGCCTCCTTTGGAGTCATCCAAGGATTTTACGAATCTATGTGAAATGACCTTAAAGATTTGTGTAAGAAAGATGTGAATGACACGTGTGAGAGGTGACTTGACAAGTAGAGTGAGTGAGGGGACTCATGAGAAGGAAGAGGATCACTTGGATTGAGAGAGGGTTTGGTTTGTACTAGATGGCATAGCCGAACCCCATCTTGTCCATTTTCCCAAACTAAGATTTGGTAATCCCCTAAAATGACACTTGAGGTGATGGAGGGAAGGTGTAAGAGTGATGTGAAGGAAATGGGAAGAGAAATCCCCTAGGGAGGTGCCGGCCATAGCTAGGAATGGAAAACAAAATCAACTTAAGTGTTGTCTAAATTTGAGGCATGGGATAGTCATGAGATACAAGTCAATCAAGGTGTTTTTCAAGACCTATCAAGGGTCAATCCTTGGAATAGGGAATGAGTGGCCTAAGGGGTCTAGAAACTCATGGCTGAATGGCCATTTTCCTTTGGTCTCTCTTTTTTTCTTGCTCACACACCACTCCATTCCCCACCTCTCGGCTTCAAGCTCTTCTCATTACCCTCACTTTGCTTCATCTCTTCTAAGCACCTAAACATCAAAATATCTTAAGTATAGAGGAGCTAGAAACTAGTATTCTTGAAGAAGAGTTTCTCTTGAACAGGTGAGTAAAATCTTTAAGTAGTTCAAGTATAGAAACTTAGAAAATAACACACACCACATCCATGTCCTTATGTAGAGTTTTTCTTTAAAAATGTTATGTTCTTAAAGTAATCTAATGAAATGCTTAATATAACTTCAGATTTCATCTAAACTAGTTAGGAAAATTGTAAGTATATTTTTATCTTACCCTTAGTAATTTTAGTATACTTTTGAATGAAATTGTTTGTATTGTGTGAATCATTGCTTGTGTAGGCTAAAATGAAACCCCTTTAGTAGAAAAAGATGCCATGCTTAGTTAGGTAGAAATTCATGCTTAAATTTATGATTTATTTAAGTTGAAATCTAAAATGATGTATGGTTTTAGTTGATTTATTCAACATGAAGGGGATGAGGAATATGCATGCATGACTTTAGGTTAACTAGTAAGATGTTGGATGATGTTTTTGGTAATGTTTATTGGTGGCAAAGTTCCATGTTTAAGTCTAAATATCTTAGATTAAAGATTTTATCATGTTGTGGATTTTAAATACTTGATACCAAGAAAGAAGATGGTATGATCAATATGATGAGTGATGATATTATACATGCTTGATTAAACTTTGACTTGGAGTTGAAAAAGTTGGGTTTGTGCTTATATGTATTTCAGATTCAAGATTTGGGTTGAGTTATCTTTTTAGCTATTGTTCTATGTTATGATTAAAATTTAAATATTTGGAGAAATTAGAAATACAAAAGTCAAAGGAAGATATTAGTATGATATGTGGTTTTCACCTAAGTAATTGAGTGAGCTATCTTGATAAGAAGAGAAGTGATCAAAATACTAATCTAAAGGTTCTAGGGTTTCGGCCAATACATGTTTTTGGTGTTAAAAATATTTAATTATTTTATTGGAGCTAAATTAGAGTGTTTAAAGAAGAATAAGAGAAAAAAATGCTAAGAAATATCAGGGGAGGGTCTCGGCCCAACCCTAGTGAGAAGGGATCGAGCAACCCTAGGTATGTGAAAAGCCCAATAAGTGTTCTTAGATAGAAAAGAAGTGAAGTTACATGGTGTTTGATTTGTGAAAGAGCTTGAAGTAGGATACATGTATGTTCGTCTCACATTTCACACGTTCAGTGAGATGAGTCTCATGTCTCATGCATGGAGTACGAAAATCATGTTTTAAGGCAAACATGTTTTTAAAAGAAAGAAAAAAATTAAAATTTTATAAGAATCCCAAATGTTGGGATGAGGTAGTGGCCCAATGGAACTCCCTATTCACTCAGGAGTGTCTAAAGTTAAGTGAAAACCCCTGGGTCGACAAAGAACCGTCGGCAAACCATGTATGGTTCCAAAATGTGTCCGTAACGTGGTCGCACCTAAAGCTAGTGGGTGCACATAGAACGGTGTTGGCTTTTGTCTTACCGCTAGAGAAAAGTTTGTAGTTGCTCTGTAAGTGATCATTCATCGAGTGATACGGTTGTTGGGTGCTATGGTAACTAGCAGGAACACATGGTGCGAAGAGGAACCGTGAGGTGTCCAACAAGATTTCATGACGAAAAGATGGGCTTTCGGACTATATATGAGATGATATGATAAGTGGAGCCTAAGATAAGAGAAAATATAAAGTATTTGCGAAAATATAAATTTAGAAAAGAAGTCCAAATGTTTTGTTTTATGAGGCTACAAGCAAACACATGAAAGAAATAAAGAAAATGAGTTGAAAAGAAATGACATGAGCATGAGCATGTGCATACGTATAGTCATAAGTCTCATAATGCATAATGTATAGAAGATTGTTTGTTATTCATTTAATTGTATACTTGAAATTTTTTTGTTGAGATATAAATTTACTTATTGAGATTTCTCCCGAAATCTCATCCCCTCTTTATTTTTTCACTATTGCCCCCTTTTGGGATGATAGAAATGGTTGCAGGTGATGACGACCCCGTCGAGTACGATTCTGGAGATGACGTCATGGACCCCCAAGGGCCTAACTGAGCCCGTTACTTCTAAGCCGGTGACTCTTGGTTTACTAGGCCGATGAGCGACGGAGTCACTACCCTTAACAACGTATATTTTGAGGGATCTACGCCTGACAGGGTGCTGTTTGGTCCTTGGCATAGATGATTCTCTCAATGTGGGAAGCCTGTATGAGTCATCATTCGAGATGAGTTGTGAGGTAAGGCCGACCTTGAATCTGAACCGTCTTCGTTATAGTCTAAATTTCAAAGAGATAAAAAAGGAGCCTTTGGATTAGGAAAAGAGGGTAAAGGAAATCTTCTATGCAACTTTTGTATTTACTTATTATATTTTGGACTTCCGTTGTTTTGAAAGAACAATTTTGAATGATCTTTATGTTTATAGAAATAGTAATGCAATATTTTGGAATATTATTTTGTTAAGCCATGTGATGTACGCTTAGAAATGTTTGACATTTTCCGCTATGAAAACCTTTATCTTTTGTTTTTTTTTAAATGTATACGATAAAACGTGGGTAAACTTTCCTGTAATGCTCATCCTCGACGAATCGGTTTGCGTACGATCTCAAGCGCAAGCGGGGGCGCCGACAAAGTAGCTACAAATGCATTTGAAAACGAAGATTATTCCCTAGACATAACACAGAAGCTACAAGCAATGAATTTGATATACACCAAATCAAAATCTCAAGCCACAGTTGAAACCACTCATACTTCCATTGATGTTGAAGTTGAAAAATTCAAAAAAAGTGCTAAGCTCTCACGTTGTTAGAGGCAAAGGGAGGCCCCCAATAAAGAGGATACAACCTATAATAGAAAAGTTGCAAACCAAAAACAAAAAAGCTGGTGCCATGCAATAAAGAAAAAATGTAGGAAGATTTATATACTTGTTCTTGATATAGTTCAAACACATTTATTTTTAAGTTATTTAATTTGTTTATGTTATTCAAATGTAGATAACACCACGTACGAAAGGTGTATTAGACCCCACAGATTTGACAATACTACATGGGACCCCACAAAGTGTTCTATCGCAATTGCCTGGTACACAGCAAAACATTATTTCTAAAGTAAATGTGAAATAATTTTCTGTTGTCTATATTTTGAACAACTAGTGCCACATTTTGCAAATAGTCTTAATGCATTTATTTTTAAGTTATTTAAATTGTTTATGTTATTCAAATGTAGGCAACACCACATATGAAAGGTGTATTAGACCCCATAGATTTAGCAATACTGCATGGGACCCCACAAAGTATTCTATCACAACTGCCTGGTACACAGCAAAACGTTATTTTTGAGGTAAATGTAAAATAATTCTCTTTTGTCTATATTTTGAACAACTAATGCCACATTTTGCAAATAGTCTTAATGCATTTATTTTTAAGTTATTTAATTTGTTTATGTTGTTCAAATGTAGGCAACACCATGTATGGAAGGTGTATTAGACCCCATAGATTTAGCAATACTGTATGGGACCCCACAAAGTATTCTATCACAACTGCCTGGTACACAGCAAAATGTTATTTCGAAGGTAAATGTGAAATAATATTCCCTTTTGTCTATATTTTGAATAACTATTAGGTTTTTTCTTAATGGTTGGAACCACTTGCAGGTAAATTTTAAATGTGATGGCTCTCTTGCTAATTGATAGAAAGCCATTGTAAACTGTTCCATATTGTTCATTGTTAAGAGATGGCAAAAGACATAGTAGACTGCTTCATTTTGTTCATTGTTAAGAGATGGTAGAAAACATAATAGATTATTGCATTTTGACTCCCAAATTTTAGGGATATTTTAACCATTTTATTGGTATAAAGATGTATTTTTATCTTTCAATTTGTGAACTGGTTTGCATCAATGCAAACTGTTTGAAAGATGAAAACACTTACAATATATCATTGGATATCATAGACTTTAAGAATTTGATACACAATTGCTGGATTTGAATATTACACAGTTTGATACACAACCTATTACAACCTACTTACAACATTACACAATTACATAGTTCTCTTTCACAAACAGTTTTTCCTTCATTTTCTACTTCAATATTTTTCACGTACTCTTCTTCTCCTTCTCTTTTTATTCTCCTTCTTCTTATTCTTCTTCTTCTTCTTCTTGCTGTTGCATACCTTCTGTTTCCATGTGAAAACCCAGGCAGCCAATTCAGTCTAATTCTCAGTTTCAGCTATGCTAGCAAGTAGAGCATCCTATATGAGAAAACATGGTCAACCAAGTACAAGGCACAAACAAGACTAATCATTTTGGGAAACCAATTGTGCTACATATGATTGCACATATGCATCCTCTTAGTAGAATATTATCTGCATCTATTCTTATTTTTCACATTTAATTATTAGAATGTTCATAGTAATGTGTATGGAAGCAGAGTGTAATAGAGATTTATGTCCGTATTGACATACAGAAAAATTTTGCGTACATGGGAATCAAAGTAAGCAACAGAAATTAGCCACAATAGAAATGGATTATCGAGAACAGAAAAGCAAATGAAATGAAGAATTAAAAACAGATGTGAAATGGATATAAAATTGTCGTATATATATATAGTTGAAACCAAAACTAATCCAAAGTATCCTACGTAACCTGTAATCAAAACTAAAAAATATCATAACAAATAGCTTGCATGTATGAGAGTATAACATACAATTCAGAAAGATTAGGTTATACGAACATGCATGATACTTTCATTTTATTATGAAATGTTGTTATGTCAATTAAATAATTCTTACATAAAAGATACACATAAAAGATCTTGATCACATAACATGTAATAGGATAGAATAATTAGTTCATCATCATCATTTGTAATGTAGAGTACCTAATAAAT
Organism: Platycarya strobilacea; assembly: GCA_036898215.1. Classification (NCBI taxonomy): domain Eukaryota; kingdom Viridiplantae; phylum Streptophyta; class Magnoliopsida; order Fagales; family Juglandaceae; genus Platycarya; species Platycarya strobilacea. Next base: position 9,297,714 of record CM072547.1, read on the forward strand.
TTACCTAATATGTAATAGGATAGAAGGATAAAAGCAATATTATAACATTGAACAAGTCCAAAATATACAACTCCATCCATTGATCAATTGGGGCTCCATGAACTAGCTAGCTTGCTGGGAGAGTGTGACAAAACAAACCATAATTTGACAAAAGAACAACCAAATTGAAGGGAAGTGAATGAAAGCATTGTCCTCACCGTATCCATATATATATATATAGATTATATAATCTTTCGGTATAGCATGGGCGTGAACTCCATGCCATAATTAATTTTTGCAGAATTATCAGATTCAAGGATGAGGCTTTATACTATCAGCTTAGTATAAACAGAAAGTCGTTCGCGCATTTTTACAAATAGATAGAGTGCACACAAGGAAAATCAGAAACTCAAATAAAATTAATGAAGATTTTAACCCAAATTTACAAAGTCATAAATTCGTATGTGTTCCCAGAACCAAACAACAATTACAATAAGAATTTCCAGAATAATACACCATGATTCACGAGAATCAAATACAATAGAACCACGTGATATGCGAGAAGGGGGAGAAAGAGATTTACTCTTCTCCATCATGTGATGTGGAGGCAATCGTTTGCTAGGTCAGCGAGCAAAGGGCGATAGCAACTGTTTGCTTGGTGGGCGAGAGGAAGGCGATGGCCAATGCGAGTTCTTCATTTGGGTGGGTGAGAGCAGTACTCAGCAACCACTATGTGGACTGTAGCATTTCATCAAAACCATTTGCTTTTTTTTTTATCTAAATGGAACACACCGTTTCATTTAAATGAAATGCAGCATTTCATTTAGGACTGGATTGCAGTCCACAACCTTGGACTGCAATAAGCATTATTCCTCAGCAACCACCATGTGGACTGCAATGTTTCATCAAAACCATTTGCTTTTTTTTTATCTAAATGGAACGCACCGTTTCATTTAAATGAAACACAGCATTTCATTTAAGAATGGATTGCAGTCCACAACCTTGGACTGCAATAAGCATTATTCAATATAGATTTTGTATTTTACCATGTGAAATCTCTCAAAATGGGTCTCCAATAGAACATGTAAACTATATGTAATCTCGCTACATGTAGTGGGATATTATTTATAAAGGTAACAATATTTTTTATTTTTCTCTCTTCCTCCCAAACAGCCAAACTCGAAAGACACAATGATTTGCTCGTCGTTTGGTATCTCTTCTTCCCAAGCAGCTAATGCTAACCACTACTAGCCACACCACCTCCTCACAGGCACTCCCTCATGTCGACGACCAACTTCCGAAGACCCTACTTTCGGCGACTCCTCATTCTTCTTCCACACGAGTTGCAAACCCAAAATGGATATAGATGACTTCTTCCTTCATCCCAACTACCGCTAGCCTCCACTAGCAACGTTGCCATACTAGCAACTACCCCTTACGTCGGTGAGCACTCTCAGCCACCAAATGTAGCCTCCCTCATCCCATATTGGCTAGAAACTCCAAATCCAAAATGGGTTTCAACTTAGACAGTTAGGCGTGAGTTTTATAGTGTTTTAATCAAAATAAAATAATAATATTTAGATGATATAGAGAAAATAGATTAGTTGATAGATGATATATTATAAAAATAAATAAATATAATAAAAAAAGAGAATTTTGATAATATATTTTGAAAAAAAAAATAGAGATACCATTGAGAGTAAAAGGATGGTATATAGCAATGCTTGTTGACAAGACCAGACTACATTTAATATTCGGGTGGGGCTACACCCACCCCCGGGGTAAATATTTTTAAATATTGTTTTGAAAAAATCACAATATTATTTAAAATATTTTTTAATTACTAAGTAAAGAAAAAATAAAATAAAATAAAAATCACAAATTATCTTTTTTTATATGTATTTTATAATTTTTTAAAATATTTTAAAAATAAAAATTACAAATATTTAAAAAAAATGAAAAAAATACAATATTATTGAAAAATATTTTTAAATTTTTGAGTAAAGAAAACATAAAATAAAAAATCACAGCAATAATAACTACTAAATAGTGATAACCACCAACAAAAAAGTAGATTTTCCTCAATATTTCTAATGCAAGCTTTCAACACAATCAAAGCTAATTAAAAAATAAACTACACAAGGGATGCTCCACGGGCCTCGATCAAACGCTTCTCAATTGTCGACCACGGAACCATTGCCTAACGACCCCCAATTCTCCCATTGCCTTGATCTCTCTCATTTGACTTGGGCTGCTCGCAGCCTCCTGCCTTCTTCTTCAAGAAACCCAACCTTTGATCCAGTCCAACACGAGACCAATATTGAAACTTTTATAAGCTCGATTCCTTCGTTCGAATCTAAAATTATAGTCGTAAATCGTAATGGTACTCCCGCTATTGAAGCTCGGGACGCTGGCATTGAAGACTCTCAGCAAACCCGTGGCTAGCAGGCTAAAGCAACAGGCTGCGTTTCACCCCAGGTTCCGCCAGTTCATCATTGACATGGCCCAGGTAATAAGCTACGCGATCTTACACTTTTAGCTGTATAAACACTTTTCTACTCTGATCTGTTCAACTGGTGTTGATGTGAATCACTGTAATCGAATAAATACCATTTCAGATTGGTGAATATATCGTGTACTTAAGGCAATGACCCCCTTTTGTATGAACCGGAATTTATTAGAAAGAATTTTTTAATTGTAGATGGCTTTTGTTTCCCTCTTGATCAATTCGTGTCCAGTCATCTTAGGATGATATTCACTGACATCTAATTATTTCATTGTTGCTGCTTTATATATTACTTCTTTTGGTTTGTATAATATAGACTCTAAAATGCGTTTTGTTTAATTTTGATGATTGGGACCAGTCAAACCATCGATTCACCACACAAATTCAAAGACGCTTATATGGTCATGCAACCGATGTTGAGATTCGCCCTCTGAATGAAGAGAAAGCCGTTCAGGCTGCTGTAGACCTTATTGGGGAACTCTTCGTCTTCTCGGTATCACTTTTTGACTTGATGCATAATGTTTCAAAGCTACTTTACCATTGCCATTGAGCTATAGGAAATAAATGTGTATGTACTGGGACTCTGTATAATTATTACTTAATGAGCCAATGCTGCTACTAATCATAGATAAGTCTCTTACATGACTTGCGGAAAAATTTGAACTTGACCATGTGATTAATATTGTACTTAAAAAATACTTTATCAATGATTCAATTTAGAATTGTAATACACTAATACTGTGTTATTTGATTTAAGCTTATGAGATAAAACTGATTCTGAATAGGATGATCAAAACATTCACCTGTTAAATCTGAGCAGACCTTTATATGGTTGACCTGAAATTAAATGACTTGTAATTCTTTTGCCATCCTGCTTTGCATCTCACCAGAGGATGAGGTTTGGGGATGGGAATGTCAAAAGTGAACATGCTTGTTCTCACGAGATTGCATAGAGACTTTGAATGATCGGATGGGTAGAGGTGCCTTGTGGGACTTGATCCCACTACATTAGGCAATTGGGTGAAACAAATATGTTGCTGAATCACAAGGCTAGTGCTAAAGAATTCTGGGTTGACTTGTTTAGTTTATGAGAAACAATTCCACAAATACTTGATGTGGCTGATGAGTTTTCCTGCAACTGCAACTAAATAAAGGCTATTCTTTTTTCTTTTCTTTTTTTTTTCAAGGGAAATGCTAATGCCTGGATTTGAACAATGAAGCTATAAAAAGTCTGCCAATAGTCCAACCATGCACGGAATATGCTTTGTCAGCAGCACATAAGAAAGATTATTGAATTATTTTGTGGTGCCTAATTAATAATTAGGATACAGCAGAAAATTTGCTCTCTTTTCATATTCCTATAACCAAAAAAAGAGTTGGCTCTCTTGTCATTTCTCTCTTGGACACTGTGTATGACTTGCAAGATGAAGATAGTATGGATTAATACCCTTAGTTTTTCAATAGCTGTTCTGGTTGAGATTTGACCCCTTGTTGGTAAGCATCTCTTTCTGGGGTTCTCTGATTGTTAAAAAAAAAAAAACCTCTTTCTGGGGTTTTTCAAAATCCAAAGTAGTGATTGAAATGCATTTCCACTTTGTATAGATGGATGAAGCAAAAAGTCCACCATTTCTGTAGGTCATATACCTTATAGCAATGGGAAATGATGGACTGTGATTGGATTCTGCCTTCAATTTCATGAGCATATAACTGTGAAGCATTTCTTTCCATAGGTGGGTCTATTTGACAACACTTTTAAATTCATTGTACATAATATGCAGAGCATAGCATTGTGGGTTGCATTTAAGGGGAGGAGGATCTGCAATATTTGATACGTGAATACAATCAGACACCTCATAAAAAACACAAAAATTTACTTGCTTTGACCACCCTAAATATCAATTCTATATGTGCTAACATGACCAAACTCTACGTGTGTAGGTTGCAGGAGCTGCTGTGATCTTTGAAGTGCAAAGAAGTGCTAGATCAGAAGCCAGAAAGGAGGAATTACGCAAGCAAGAATTTGAGGTGAAATGGCAATAACCATCTATGCTAAGTGATAACTAATATAAAATCCTTGTGTTTATACCTTTGGATTGATAAGATATCTGGAGATCTGCCAAGAGATGGTAATACACCAAAATATCACGACAAGCACATGCTTATTGATATGCAATTGTAGCTGTGTTTTGAATATTTTCATCACCCTATTACATTTACTAATATTTGATTCTTTTTAATAATAAAAAATAATAAAATATTAGTAAATGTAAAAGGCCTCCCTCCTCTTTTCTCTTCTTTTCCGTCATTTAGATATTCTCTTCATCTTACAGTACTCCCTCTTAAGTTGTAGTATGAGTCAGGCAGTGTTTCACATCTATATATACTGTCTCATTTGGCATGACCAAGCAAAAGTGGCCACCTGTGTGGACTGATTGGTTACAAACTTAAGAAGCATATTTTAGAGTTATATCGAGGCTGTGATAGATCAATACAAGCATTTTAAAATATCATCTATGACTTTTTAGTCCTCGGTCTTTCAGACACAACCAATTCTCATATTCTGCACTAATTTTAGTGTGCCTATTATTATCACGCAACTCTAACCGTAAGAATGCACAAAATTTTGAGATAATGGATGATCATTTTAAAAAGTTTGCTCAGGGATGCTTAAATCAAAACTTCTCTTTGAATTGTTATAAAAGGATGTATGTGTCTGCGCCTTTTGGCTTGAAAGGAATTGATAACACTGTTGAGGAAGGGAATATCTGAAGGCAGACATGTCGATGGCAGGGTATTTTTTTGTGCATTTTCCCTTCATCTGTGATGAAATAATTAAAGAAAAAAAGGTGTATAATTTTCTTATGGACTCCTGTGACTGCTCTAAATTTTGTGATTCTCCTCATATTTTGTGATTCTCAGGAAGATAGTATAAATATTTTAATGCCACCTAATTATTTGCAGTCCCCTTCATCTTTTACACAGGCAATGAGGCAAAGGGATGAGGACTTGGCAAAAGAAGTCGAACTTCTTAGGCAAAAACTCGAGGAACTGGAGCAGCTTGCCAAGGGACGAGGACTTGGAGGCATTTTCAACATCAGACATAGTAATAATACAGAAACTGGAAAGGCAGCTAAACCAGCTTGATTAGAACAAGACAATCTTCTAATAAATTACAATTTTTGTGACACAATTTCTAATGTATTGAATAGTTTCCCTTCAGCAAGGGGAAGCTTTACCCAATTCTTTTGACCACGGTTCATTTTTCCAGATTGAGTTCTGGCTTCACCCGTCTCATTAGTAAAAGAATGCTATAAGAAATTCGAAATGTAAGTTGTGTTTTTATTGCTGGAAAATAAAATAAAAAAGTCGAGGAATACAGCGAGACTGTCGATGAAGACAAGTGATGATATATCATATGAATTAAATGAGATGTATATATCTCGGCCAGTTGCTAGGCTGGGTCCGTGCATTTATGTATGCCATCACTTTCTCCCCTTGAAAATGACACTCCCGTTTATCCTCTCAAACGCCTAATTTCATATGTTCATGAATGCAGGCAGATCGGGTTGGCGAGGTATTATCCTCGAGTAATGCTATACACTATACCACTATCCCATTTTTATCTCACTATGTATGGACGATGAATGATTGTCAAGTAATGCCAGGTTGGAGGTATTATCCTCGAGTAATGCTATACACTAAAATTTTCATTTTTGAAGAATGCCATGTCAAAATAAACTCCAATTATACCTATAAAAAAATTTATATATATATTCCAATTATGACGTGGGTATGATGACGAGCATGGTTGAGATATTTTAGAAGCATATCGTGCCATTAATCAGGATTAAAGATTGATATCTTCTTGCCATTAACAGAAGGTTAATAATCTGCTTAATTTGCCGTCCTTTTAAATCTCTTGTAACAGGAAGGGCATTGAAACAGGAATCCCTTGGGTAGTGGAAGTGCTTTTTATTTATTCGTTTCTTCTTCTACTCATCTTTCCCTTCTCTCAAGGGGACAAAAAAATGGTGCTCATTTTCAGTGTGGTGGTCGAATTACAAATTGCCAAGTGGACATTTGAAGTGACTTTGCCATCTGATTGCCCCGACCCGAATATGGGTTAGTGGGATTTTTTAGCTAGTGGGCAATGGTTTGTATTCTGAGAAACGGTAACTTAACACCCAAGTCTTGCAAAAAAAAACACAAAAAGACGCGGCACCAAAGTCAAGATCTTATTTGGGAAGGATTTATGAACTTGACATTCACGGAATTAAAAGTGAAACAAACCTAAACTTTTCAAGATAGATTACTGCATGACAGTGAACTTAACATAGGTATTGGAATAATATTTTTAGAAATGATTTATGAATTTTTGGAGTTTTTATTTGAATTTTAAAATCTAATACGAGAAATAAATAAATAAAGTTTGTATTATATCATTTATTACTTACTTGTATTTTTTTTTAATGATATTAAATGTTCAATAAATATTATAAAATTATGAATAATGATATATATATACTTATAATTTTTACTTATAAGACTCATTTTATTATTTTTGTTTTAAAATTTAAAATTTATAATTTTCAACCTATCAATAGTAAAAAATTAACTTTTTTTTTAAAATACAAATAGCATTTAGAAATTTTTTTTTTATAAATCTTGTATCGAGCTACTTTTCATACACTTCAACCGTTTAAAAATCCTTCACCATCATCAATTTAAGGACGGAGTAATGAGTTGATATAACTTATGACATTTTATTTAATCTAATTATTATAAATTTTTCAAATTTTTAAATAAAACATAATATATAATTTAATTTTTTCAAATTCTAATAACATTTTAAATCTCAACTTTCATATTCAAATAATTAAAATATATATATCCTAACAATATTTTATTTAACTTTTAAATTTCATCTTATCTCAACTCAAATCACTAGTTAAACTTCTTCATGCTAAAAGTTGTTCATAGCGAATGAATGTATATTTTTTTTTTTTTTTTAATATGAAAGTTAAAATATTATCTTTTTTTAATATTATTATCGTGGAATAATGAATCACTCTATGATAAAAAGGACGTAGTTCGAATAGTAAGTTGAAATGAAATGAAAGTTAAAAGTTGAGTAAAATATTATTAGAATATTATATTTTAATATTATTATTATTTCAAAAAAAATTTTAAAAAATTAAGTATTTATTATGCTTCGTATGATAATTTAAAAAATTATAATAATATAATGAAATGAAATAATTCTCATATCCAAACAAAATAAATGAGCTTTTCTTAAATCCAAAAGGGGTTATAATGTTCTCTCGAGCAGTATTTTTAATATCGTACTGTATCGGCTGATACGCTCGGAATGTCTAGTACAGGTTAACATCTTGTTTTGTAATGGCTGATATTTTGGTCGTATCGGTCTCGTACCAGTCATACTAGATTTCGATCATTCACTTTTTTTTTATTATTATTTTTTACCTCAATTCATACTAGACTAATTATATATATAATTTATTTATATATAAACTATTATTTTAAAATATAATTTTAATATTTATATATATAATTTATTTATGTATAAAGTATTCCAATATGATATTAATATCGAAATATTTCATTTCAATACTTTAATTAGTATGACCACCTGTACAGTATTCAAAACATTACTCTTAAGTATTACACTTCCACAATTATAAAATTTGAAGAAAAATTACTAATAAAAATAAAACCTGACCATAGAAAGTGCATTAATTTTTCTCAAATAGCATTAATGTTTTTTTAAATCGGTATATTCTCAACATTAAAGGGAACTAGGTTAATATATTTGCGGTATTGTGATTTTTATTCCCTCTTTTTTTTTTGAAGAAGAAGATTTTTGTTCGCTCTCTATGCGATGATGTTGGGATTGGGTCTTCATATATCATTATTTTTATAAAAAAAAATAATAATAATTTTACTTGTAATTTATATTTAATAAATTACATTATAGAGTCCATACAAAAAATATGGGGAAAATAAAGATTCTTTTACAATTTTTCATGATATTTAATAATTTATCTCTTGTTGCCCAGATGACTAACACAAGAGGGGGGTGAATTGAGTTGTATTTAAAAAAATAACAATTATAAATCAAATATATAATATAAAATATAAACAAAATATGAAACAACAATAAATATAAATAGTAAGAGTAAGAGAGAAGCAAACTCAGTATGTTAACGAGGTTCGGCCCCACTGCCTACGTCCTCGCCTCAAGCTACCTCTTGAGGATTCTCAAATCCACTATTCAATCTCCTTTAGGTGGAGATAGAAACCTATTACACTTTTGAGCAGCACCGCTCCAAAGAATCCGTGTAGAACACCCTCTACACTTCCAATCACCTTACACTTGGTGATTTAACTATTCCCCGTGTAGAACACCTTCTACACTTCCAATCACCTCATACTTGGTGATTTAACTATTTCCCGTGTAAAATACCTTCTACACACACAAGGGTTATACACACCCTTTTACAAATACAAGAGTTGATAGTAGGTAGACTATCAAAATACACTCATCAATGAGTGAGATAGAAACATTACAACGCAACATATATCTCTCTCAACAAGAACAAGAATTAAGGCTCAAAACTTTAGAAAAGAGAGAATGAGAGTTTTGAAGAAATAATGCAAAACTTAGCAATAGATGTGTAAGCTCTTGTTGTGAATTTTGCAAAACTCAAGTGAGCTATTTATAGGCAAATGAGTTTTCAATTTCAAATTTGAAAAGATTTTCATGTCAAAAACATCATCATTCACTTTTTAAAAATTTCAAATCTAATATTTTTACTTTTTGCATGTGACAAAAGGAGCACACTTTACTTTTCAAAAATTTCAAATCTAATCTTTTACTTTTTGCATATGACAAAAGGAGCACACTTTACTTTTCAAAATTTTCAAACAAAGATATCTACCTTTTGCATAAGTCAAGAAAAGCATCTATCATTTTTTAAAATATTCAAATAAAACATGCACATGTAAAATATGACAATCAATCATCTTAATATTTTCAAAATTCAAACATTTAATCATGTCATGCACATGTGAAAGATGACAATCAATCATCTTAATATTTTCAAAGTTCAAACATTTAATCATGCCATGCACATGTAAAAGATAACAATCAATCATCTTTCAAAGTTTTCAAATTTAATTTTCAAAATATTCATGCACATGTGGAAAATGTATTTTAATGCTTTATGATAAAATATTAAATTTGAGCCTTAATCCTAATTTTGAATTTTTAAGAAATTTACAAAATTACTCTATGATTTTAATGTGAATTTGTTCCCTTCTTGCTCATACTTGCTTCCTTGATGTGCTTGATTCTATTGTGTGGACAACTTGAGTTTGAGACTCCTTTATTCTTTGAATTCATTTGTTATCATCAAAATCCATGTGTAGATTTACACGAAACTTGAAATCTTGAGTTCAACAATCTCCCCCTTTTTGATGATGACAAATACTTGATAGAACCTGAAACCTGTATTAATACTTAAGCTCCCCCTGAGAATGTGCGTTAGTTTTTCAAGCAAAAATATAAATATAATTCCAAGCATATATAACAAGTTTAGCAATTTAAACAATATTAAAGTTCTAGTCTAAAACTTCTCCCCCTTTTGGCATCATTAAAAAGGAATCATAATTAACTCAATAAGATATATTTCTACAATAACCAATAGGCAAATAAAACGCTGCGTTAGTAGAGACTGTAGAAATTAAAACCACCCGTGTCCGACAAAACTTGCAAACGTTGAAGCCGAATTTTATCATCTCGGTGCGGAAGAAGATTTAAATCCGCTTGATGTTATTGACGAATTAGATGTTTCAGAGATTTGAAGATGAATAATTAAAATTATTTGTGTCCGACAAAAACAGCAAAACCTGCAGGCCTAGCTTTGGCAATGCGGTGTGGAGCCATACATGTCCGACAAAACCTGCAAATGTTGGAAGTCTAACTCTGGCAATTCGGTGCGGAGCCACGCGTATCTGACAAAACCTGTAAAGGTTGGAGGCCTAGCTCTAGCAGTCGGTGCGAAAGCAGATCAATCGCCTGATGTTGTTGACAAACGGGTTTGAAGGCTCTGAGTTTCTATAAAAAAAATCATTTTCACCAATCGGATACCAAAAAAAAAACATTGCTTCTTGACCTAAGTTCTGTTTCTCCATAACGATAGAATGGCCGAACAATTCTCTTCTACTAATGTTCCAGACTTGAATCAGGAACCCTTGACGCATCAACCATCAATCTTCTCTCCTAAGGCCGTCAATGCCATGATAGGAGCAGAGAACCGTTTTTCTAGTAAGAAAACTTTTGACAATGTGTGTCCAGCATATCTTATATTTCTTTTGACTAATAAGATTTGAAGAGACAATAGTTTGTCTTGTTCTTTATGCTATCTCTATAAAATCAGTTTTAAAGTTCATCCGATTTGCATCAAATCTTATTCTCATCTCTATAACTCATCTGCATTCCTTCAATATTCTCGTTTTAAGTTTTCAATTCTTTTCTCAATGGATCATTCTTCTAACATTCCTCTAGATGCATCCATGAGGTATTCTACATCTCAATCTCATGTCCTTTCTGCAGCTACCATTGGCGCCATGTTGCAGCAAGAGAACAACAGTTTAGCTAATAAGCCAGACTCCGATGCTATCTACGACTTGGTAAGTCTCGGGACTCGCTACTCATCCTCTATTGTCGCTTTTTCCCAGCGGCTACAAGTCAAAAATCATGAGGTTGAAAAGTTTAAAGAACAAATTGTTGTACTTCAACGAATTGTTCAAGAGTCTCACACAAGGGAAGGAATCCTTCGGCAGAAGAATAAAAAGTTGAAATCTCTATTGGATTCTTCATTCCGCTTGCCAGTTCCCATGGATAGGGATGACATGATATTGTATGAAGAGAATGAGCGTCTCAAACATGAGGTTAAGAACCTCAAGTTTATATAAAAGTATTTAAAAATATCTCTCTATTTTTATGAACTCTGATCTATCTTTCAAGAGATATTCATAACATGCATCATACCTATTTCTCTTCTAATCATAAATAATATATCTTCTGGTAAGGGTTTTGTGAATATATTTGCTAACTGATCGTGTGTGTTTGTGAACTCTAGTACTATATCGCCTTTCTGCACATGATCTAAAAAAAAAATGATATCAATATGCTTAATTCTAGAATGTTGTATTGGGTTTTTTTTTTTAAGATTTATAGCACTTCTATTATCACATTTGATTGGAATGTGATTATACATAAGTTTAAAATTCTCAAGTTGTTGCTTCTTGTAAAGAACTTGAGCACAACAACTACCCGCAGCAACATATTTTGCCTCAACAGTAGATAGTGCAACAGAATTTTTTTTTTTTTTTTACTAAACCAGGAAACTAGTGCACGACCTAAGAAATGACATGTTCTACTAAGACGTTTTCGATCATCTTTGCAACCAGTATAATCGGTACCTGAATAACTAATAAGATCGAAAGAAATATATTTAGGATACCATAACTCTAAGTCAATGGTACTGGCAAAATATCTAAAAATCCGCTTGACTGCAATCAAATGAGATTGTTTTGGAAATGATTGAAAACGTGCACATAAACATACACTGAACATAATATCAGGTCTACTAGTTATCAAATATAATAAACTATTAATCATACCTCAATATACATTTGAGTTCACTGGCTTGCCGCTTTCATCTTTATCAAATTTAGTGGTCGGATTCATTGATATTCCAATTACCTTCGCACGTTCCATCTCAAATTTTGAGTAACTCTTTGATATATTTTGACTGATTAATAAATGTTCCACTTTTTGATCACTTGATTTGCAATCCGAGAAAGAAATTAAGTTCTCCCATCATGCTCATTTCAAATTCTTCCTGCATGTTTTTAACAAAATCTTGACACATATTCATTAGTAGCACCAAATATTATATCATCAACATAAATTTGAATCAAAAGAATATCATCATTTTCGTATATAATGAAAAAAGTTGTATCAATTTTTCCTTTTAAAAAGCCTTTTTCAATCAAGAAACTACTGAATCTCTCGTACCGCGCTCTAGGAGCTTGTTTGAGTCCAAATAGTACTTTTGTGAGTTTGAAAACATGATTTAGAGAAATATGATTTTCAAAACCTGGAGGTTACTCAGCATATACTTCTTCATTTATAAAACCGTTTAAGAAATCACTTTTAACATCCATTTGAAAAAGTTTAAAATCTTTATAACAAGCATATATAAGTAGCATTCGAATAGCTTCTAATCTTGCGACTAGTGCATATGTCTCATCATAATTGATTCATTCTTCTTGATTGAAATCTTGGACCACTAGTCGAGCCTTATTTCTAGTAATGACTCCGGACTCATGTTTCTTATTTCTAAAAACCCATTTTGTTCCAATAATAGTATGATTTTTGGGTTTAGGAACAAGTGTTCAAACATCATTTCTTTCAAATTGATTAAGCTCTTCTTACATAGCTAGAATCTAAGATTCATCAATAAGTGCTTCATCAATATTTTTAGGTTTAATCTGAGATAGAAAAGCAGTATGATTGCAAATATTTCTAAGAGATGATCGAGTACTTACACCTCGTGAAGGTTCTCCTAGAATTTATTCCGCTGGATGATCTTTCACATGTTTCCACTATTTGGTTGCATCTTGTACTAAGTCTTGATGATCTTTCCTTCTATTTCCATGATCTTCCCTTTTGAATTGTCTCCAAATATCACACATCCTTTTTCTTTAGAAGTGAAGTCAATGAATTTAGTTTTGTCTTCTGTCACGTATCTTGAGCATCCATTATCTAAAAATCATTTATTTTTACCTGTAGAATACTTCATGCATACCTACAAAAGCAATTAAAAACAATTCTTGGTACCCAAGTTCTTTGGGTCCTTTATTTATTAGTATTAGAAGAAATAAGATTTTTAGGTACCCATATGGCCCTAATAGTCATTGTATGTTTTCTTCTAATAGGACAAGTAAAATAATTATGACCATTTCTATTACAAAAATTGCAAATAGCATGTGACATATATAAAGAACTTGAGTGATTATAATAGTATCCTTTTTTAACAAAATTATTTTTATGAAAAGAATTTTGAATATTGGATTTTGATGTAGAAGGATTATCAAAGAAGTTTTTATAAAATTTGTATTTTTGTTTTGGCTTATATCCCAAGCCTGCTTTATCAAAAACACATCTTTGACTACCAAGAAGTTTTTCAAAATTTCTTTTTCCATTCGTAAAGTTTTCAATAATATTTTCTAAATCAGTTTTCTTTTTCTTCAACTCAAGATTTTCATCTTTCAAAACAATACTTTATTTTCTTAAAATATCAATTTCGTTTGTTAAAGAAGAATTTTTCTTTTTCAAAACAGTATACTTGATACCCAATTTTTCAAATTCCTCATATACCTCTTCTAAAACATTTTGCAATTTTTCATATGAAGGATCTTCAATATTATCAAGATTTGTTACCTCAATGTCATCTTTAGCCATAATACAAAGATTTGCTGATTCTCCATTGCTTGCTTCACTATCTGAGCTACTTGAATCATCATTCCACGTAGCTTTCATTGTTTTTTTGCCTTTGTTTCGATCTTTCTTTAGCAGAAGACAATCTGGCTTGATATGACCAGGTTTATTGCATTTATAACAAATTAAAGTGTCATTTTTACCTGAATTTTTCTTGGAAAACTTATTGAAAGATTTCTTTGGAGGAGTTTTATTTTTCTTTAAGAACCTCTGAATTCTTCTAACTATCATCGCAATTTCTTCATTTTTGTCGTCATTTTCCTCATTTTCATCACTTTCAATTTTATGTGGAACAACTTTAAGTGCCAAGCTTTTCTTTGACTTTCCTTCTTCTTCTCCTCTTTTCAATGTGTACTCATGGGTGATAAGTGACTCAATGAGTTCATTCACTTCGAGCTTCTTGAGGTCTCTAGCTTCAAGAATCGCTGTCACTTTTGATTCCCAACGTTTTGGTAGAGAGTTGAGAATTTTTCTTACTATCTCCACTTTGGAATACATTTTGCCAAGAGCTGTTAAACTGTTTATGATGTTAGTAAAATGAGTGTACATACTAGAAATAGATTCATCATCATTCATCTTAAACATTTCATATTCATGAGTAAGAATATAAATTTTTGATTCCCTGACTTGAGAAATTCCTTCATAAGTAACTTTCAAGTTATCCCAAATTTCCTTTACTGTAGCACAAGTCATTACTCTATTAAATTCATTATCATTGAGAGCATTATATAATAAATTCATAGCAGTTAAATTCAAAGTATAAAGTCTATCGTCTTCACGATTAAACTCTTCTTCTTCCTTTTTGACCTTTACTCCATCAATCACTTTTGTTGGAATATAAGGTCCATTTACAATGCATTTCCAGATTTCTCGACCTTGAGCCTGAAGGAATATTCTCATTCTAACTTTTCAGAATGAGTAATTGTCTCCGCAAAAGAGTGGAGGCCGACTGCTAGATTGACTTTCACCAAATGAAGCTGCAATGTTAGCCATAAAATCTTAACTCAAAAGATAGTTAATCTTATAATAGAGCTCTAGCTCTGATACCAATTGTTGCCCAGATGATTAACACAAGAGGGGGGGTGAATTGAGTTGTATTTAAAAAAATAACAATTATAAATCAAATATATAATATAAAATATAAACAAAATCTGAAATAACAATAAATATAAATAGTAAGAGTAAGAGAGAAGCAAACTCAGTATGTTAACGAGGTTCGGCCCCACTGCCTACGTCCTCGCCTCAAGCTACCTCTTAAAGATTCCCAAATCTACTATTCAATCTCCTTTAGGTGGAGATAGAAACCTATTACACTTTTGAGCAGCACCGCTCCAAAGAATCCGTGTAGAACACCCTCTACACTTCCAATCACCTTACACTTGGTGATTTAACTATTCCCCGTGTAGAAAACCTTCTACACTTCCAATCACCTCATACTTAGTGATTTAACTATTTCCCATGTAGAACACCTTCTACACACACAAGGGTTATACACACCCTTTTACAAATACAAGAGTTGATAGTAGGTAGACTATCAAAATACACTCCTCAATGAGTGAGATAGAAACAATACAGCGCAACCTATATCTCTCTCAACAAGAACAAGAATTAAGGCTCAAAACTTTAGAAAAGAGAGAATGAGAGTTTTGAAGAAATGATGCAAAACTTAGCAATAGATGTGTAAGCTCTTGTTGTGAATTTTGCAAAACTCAAGTGAGCTATTTATAGGCAAATGAATTTTCAATTTCAAATTTGAAAAGATTTTCATGTCAAAAACATCATCATTCACTTTTTAAAAATTTCAAATCTAATATTTTTACTTTTTGCATGTGACAAAAGGAGCACACTTTACTTTTCAAAAATTTCAAATCTAATCTTTCACTTTTTGCATATGACAAAAGGAGCACACTTTACTTTTCAAAAATTTCAAACAAAGATATCTACCTTTTGCATAAGTCAAAAAAAGCATCTATCATTTTTTAAAATATTCAAATAAAACATGCACATGTAAAATATGACAATCAATCATCTTAATATTTTCAAAATTCAAACCTTTAATCATGTCATGCACATGTGAAAGATGACAATCAATCATCTTAATATTTTCAAAGTTCAAACATTTAATCATGTCATGCACATGTGAAAGATAACAATCAATCATCTTTCAAAATTTTCAAATTTAATTTTCAAAATATTCATGCACATGTGGAAAATGTATTTTAATGCTTTATGATAAAATATTAAATTTGAGCCTTAATCCTAATTTTGAATTTTTAAGAGATTTACAAAATTACTCTATGATTTTAATGTGAATTTGTTCCTTTCTTGCTCATACTTGCTTCCTTGATGTGCTTGATTCTATTGTGTGGACAACTTGAGTTTGAGACTCCTTTATTCTTTGAATTCATTTGTTATCATCAAAATCCATGTGTAGATTTACACGAAACTTGAAATCTTGAGTTCAACATCTCTATTTTGAATCTTCAATTTTTCCACAGTTAATTTTAAATATTTGATACGGTTATTTATCCTATTTTCTACTATACATGTATTGTTTAATAATGAAAATAGAGTTTTTAAAAGTACTCTCATTAAATTGATTATTGTTATAGTACAATTTTAATTAATATGACTTAAAGCTTATCTTTTAACCATTTTATTTATATAAATTTCACATTAAAATGATTATTTTTTCGGATTATAATAATAAAATAATATAACTAATTTTTAATTTTTGTTATTCATAATAAATTTTTACATTGAATTATCTATTTATAAAGATACATAATAATTAATAATTAATAATTCTTATTTTTTTCTATTATTTGCAATTATGAAATTAACTAATTTTATCATATTTGATTATTCTGTCTATTATATATTAATTAATAATCATATTTTAATTAAATTACGATTTTAAAAAAATAATTAATAATTATATTATATTTAAATTAAATTAGTAATCAATATTGAAAAAATAATAATTTCTCCTTATTATTCATCCAACTAATTTTTTTATTAACTTAATAGTAAAAGGAGAAGAGAGTAAAATAAAAAAGAAAAAAAAACAATAAAATAGAGATTTAATTAATCTTGAGACTTTTATATTTAACATTATTTTTGATTTTATTATTTATTATAGCTAAAAGATTTAATTTTTGACTAATTTAATATAAGATAAAAATAAAATTAATTATTTAAAATTTTATTAAATTTAATTTTTAATTAATACAATAAAAATCTCTAATGCATGAAAATGAAAAGCTAGAAACCATGAGCGAGTGTCGGACAGATCATCCACATCTTAATACTCGGAAGCCCAAAAGTCTAAAATAGCCCCAATTGGCACCTCGCAGATATCCTTTATCGCAAGTTCCCAACCGACATATTCGTAGTAATTTATCTGACATTCTAAGGGCAAATGCTAAAGACCAACCGACCACATTAATCCATTTCAGGGTCGGTAAAAAAAAAAAAACGAACAGAAAAACATTGAGAACCCCAAATCTCTTTTAGCTTTTTTAGCCGCGTCCACGTTGCTGTCGCTCACCGGACACTCGGAGAGTTTGGGAGAGAGGAGCAAGAGGACTGCTACTCGGCATGGAGTATAAAAGTTAGAAGACTCAAAAGCAAAGGCGAAGCCAAATTCTATCGCTATTTCTGTCGGACAAAGAAAAAGGTGAAAACAAAAGGCTTTTTTGATTGGGTAATTTGGTATCAGAAAAGAAAGATTAAAACTTTGGAGGGTGAGGGAGGGCATCTCTTTTCGATCAGTTTAGTCCTCTCGAATATTTTGCTTTCTCTCTATCTCTCTACAATCCCCGAACCATTTATTTCCTGCAGCATAGGGGTTATAGGTAGAGAGAGCGAAACTCTCTGTGGGTTTGCATCTTTTCTGAGTTTGTTTAATCAATTCCCGTCCTGTTTTTATTTGCTAATTATCCTGATCTTTGACGGTGATCACCTGAAGACTTCTGTCTTTTTCTGGTATGGTACTTTTTCTTTCCTCTTTTTTTGACCTGTTTGGTTAATATTTTGTGAGGTATCATCTTCGCAAATTTTGGGGCTGTTTCTATTTATTATGTTGGTTTTTCTCTCAAAACTTAAGTTGGTAGATTGAATATTATTTGGCGTTTGGTTTTAATATATGAGCATGATATACACTAAAATTACTGTACTAATTCTTCTATTGGTAGCAGCAAGTTCTACTAATCTTATCATGGAGCGACTCCAGATTTTTTTATTATTTTGTCCGATGGACATTTTTTGGTGGTTGGGAGGGGGGTGGTGTATTATCTTTTAACTTATAAATTGGGTGTGAATTTGATTACTCTTTTGGTCTAAAACCTCATTGGTTTTGACCCGAAATTGGGTTTATTTTCTTTTCTGGATTGCAGGGCTCTACAAAGAAGTAAGGTTGGAAGGCTTACTGATGGGGAAGGGTTCGAAGAGCAATTGCAAGTCTGCATCACACAGGCTCTTTAAGGACAAGGCAAAGAACCGGGTTGACGACCTCCAAGGGATGTTCGTGGATCTGCAGTTTGCCAGGAAGGAGAGTCGCTCGGTTGATGTTGCAGTCCTTGAGGAGCAAGTCCATCAGATGCTCCGGGAGTGGAAAGCTGAGCTCAACGAGCCCTCTCCAGCTTCTTCTTTGCAACAAGTTAGTTTTGTATCAATGCATCATACTCGTATCATTTTGGGTGCATAGCTTAAAGCATGTATTTAAATGCTCTATAGATACTTATGTCTTGTGTGTGTGTGTTGCAATGGGGACATTGTGCGTTTGTAAGGTTGAAATTTCTATTGGCGTGATTGTGACCCTGTGGTGTTTATGTGTGGTTATATAGGGTGGTAGCCTTGGGTCTTTCTCCTCAGATATATATCGTCTATTGCAGCTTTGTGAGGAGGAAGATGATGCCACCAGTCCATTAGCTGCACCAAATCCCGAACCTAATAATCAAAGTACACAAGTCGGAGACAGTCTGATCTTTCAAGAGGTGGGATTTCTAATTTCAATTGCTTCTGCTATTATTTGTTTGTCTTTTTTAGGTTTTATTTTAAAAGAAAATTAATATTGGCTTTGATTATTAGCATATGATTTGTTTGTGGATGTGATACATTGGTTTGACTTAAAGAATAAAAGATGGGAGAGGCTGCGCTCTAATTGATCCAATTGAATGAAATATAAGATCCTTGAATTTGTCATATATGTGATATTGAACATCAAATGCTATGTCAACGGAAGCTGATGTGAGTTTTCTATGAAAAATATAGGGTTTGGATGACAATTAACCATGCACATAAAGACCAAACATTTATGTGGTTGGTACAGATGCCTACTTCCACGAGTATAAGACAATCACACTGGAATTTGACGAAGAGACAAAGGATTATGATGTTGTGGAGATAAACTCAAAATTTAATCTCCTAGACACACACAGCCTAAATCAGAAATATTTAATCCCAAAAGTGCTCTCCTCACAAGAGGACAACCTTGGAATGAAGTTCTGACTTAGTTGAAGTGCCCACTCTTGGACTGAAATCCTTTAATAAATCAAAAGTCCTTAATTCAGATTGAAACCATCAAACACACTAATGTCTATATATATGGCTTGAAGAACTGTAATTCATCACTCTTTTCTTGATGATGTGAAATCACCACCTTATTACATCTGAACTAAGCACCTTCTGGCCTCTTACTTCAAAAAGTTCACTTTCAATGATTTCAGCATATGAAGAAAAGCTCTAGTATGTACCTGTAATCTGGAAGTAACTGAAAGCGGATTAAAATTTTATGTTCATTTAACTATGGTTTGATTTTTGTTCATGCCTAACTATGAGATTGCAAACGTATTAAAAAAAAAGGACTACGAGTGTTAAAGGCTATTTTGTAAGAACAGGTTGGAAGGGGAGAAGCAATCAATTCCGGTCTACGGTTGGTGATTCAGGCCTAGGTTGGTGTTGTCTGGAGCCCAAACAGTGACAATTTGGAGTGGCAGTATGGTATCCGTACGTACGTCCATTTTAGTACATAGAAAATAAATACAGCCAATATAATGGAGAATGAGATACAAATTTACATTATTGGACACAGGACTTATGTCTGGGTCGTTTGGAGGGCAAATCTACTATAAATGGTGTATTTTACATCCTCTCATGGTCGTAGCTTACTGTACAAATGGGTTAATGACACTTGCTGCTAGGAAAAAATAAAATCGGAGCTTTCGTATGGAGGTTAAAGAAGCTCTTTTCTCAAGTGCCTCAGAATTCTCCGCATCTTTCATCTCATATCTTTTTTATTGGCCTTTGTTAGTGGTTGGTGAAAAGCTTGGCTTTAGATCACTTCGTTGTCCTTTCTCGCATGCCTGACCCCCTTTCCATCTCTTTCTCCCCTTTTTCGGTCACTTCTTTTCTTTTCCCCGACACATTTTCCCTTCAGCAACTTTTGTCCCCTTATTTCTTTTCTCTCTCTCTTCCTTTCCGAAGATGGGACCCCTCCTTTGGGTTGGTCTTGGTGGGTGAGCTTGGGCTAGGGACACTTTTCCTCTTCCAATGAGGTTCCACGTAGTTAATTGTAGAAAACACGGGGGAATTTATCACTGGAATGAACCTTTTCCTTCTATGCATAGGGACGAGTTATGGGAATAATTTAGCAGAGAAGACTACAATATGGGCAATTTGCGTCATTAGGAGCGCTCTAGTTTTTTGGGTAGTTTTTCACGGGTTTTATATGGGCTTGATGGGATAGGTGTTTTCTTGTTTGCATCCAATGTATTTGGTTACTCCTATTGCAATATATATATATATAATTTTTACTTATAAAAAGATATATATATGGGCAATATATTAATAATGAGAGGCAGAAAAAAAAATTATATTTACTTCCAAGTGCTCGAATAATTTCTTTTGAAAGCTTTGGTTTCTGTGTTTTATTGAGCCTTTACTATTATTGTCCATTTCTTGTGCTTTGATGAATGTGATCTCCCCAAGTGTAGACCTCGTCGATAGGCCTCAAGGGCCAGTGCGCGGATTTTGGCTTCGCTGACCACATTGTCAAGTTTGACCTATATAACATCCGTTCATAATATAATAAATAGTTTTTTTATTTTATTTTATTAAGTAAATGATATTATTAAATAAAGATAGGTATAGCTCAAGTATACAAGATGATATACAAGAGATAAAACCTATATAGGTTGAGATAAAAGATACAAGAAAATCATGAAAGTTCAGACCATTAAAATCTAAAGCTATGGCCCATAGAAATAAAGTATAGAAAAATGAAGCTCGAAGTTCCTCTATTGACTGCTTCTTGTTTTCAAAGGTTTGATCATTACGTTCTTGTCATATGCACCACATGATGCATATAGGAATCATCTTCCTCACCTTCTTGATTTGTGGGGCACCTCTCAGGAGTGTCTAGCTAGCCAGTAGCTCGACCAATGTTGTAGGCATAACCTACGATAACTCCACCCAACTAAACACTTTAGTCCACAAGGCTCTAGCTACCTCACAATGTAACAAAAGATGCTTTACTGTCTTGCTGGATTGCATACACATACAACACCAGTCTAGGATGACGACCTTGCATTTCCTCAAGTTATTAGTTGTCAATATCTTCCCCAGGGTTACTGTCCAAGTATAGAAGTCAGCTTTAGGAGGCACCTTATTCCTCCAAGTTTTCTCCATGGGAAGTGGCTGTTTGGTAAAAGTGCAAGGGATTTGTAGAAGGAGCGAGCTGAGAAGACACTCTTACCCGCTGGTGTCCAGCATTGCCTATCCATTTGTTGTCCATTCGACACCACAGAATATAATTTGCTAAAGAAAGTATCACAACTTTCTTCTTCCCAATCTTGCACCGCTCTACTAAAAGTGACATTCCATTGAACTTAGTCCTTTGATTGAAACGTTAGGTCCACTGCTGAAACTTCTTGGTCACGTGCCACACGGAATACAACTGGAAAAGAATCCTTTAAGGCCTCATCCCCACACTACATGTCACTCTAAAACTTTATTCGGGAACCCTCACCCAACACTGATTTAAAATGGCGACTAAACACCCACCACCCACCACCCATGCTTGATATGCTTGCAAACCCCCAGTCCATAAGCCCCATTCACCTCTTCAAAACACCAACCACTCCACAACCTTCCATATTTACAATCAACCACCAACTGTCATAGGGCTTTAGGTCCCATGTTATACCTCCAAAGCCACTTCCTGAGTAGGGCCCGATTGAATATTATCAAATGTTTTATACCCAACCCATCGGACGAGATTGGCCTACACGCCTTGTCCCAACTGACTAGGTGGAATTTGAATTCATCCCCCAACCTACTTCATAAGAAATCACAGTATAGCTTTTCAATCCAAGCCGCCACACTAGCTGGAATAAGGAACAAATACAAGAAACATGTAAGTAAATTAGAAAGGGTATTCTTAAAAAGTGTTAACCGCCCACCCTTTGACAAGTACAGTCTCTTCCACCTTGCCAATTTTCTTCCTATTTTCTCGATGACAGGATCACAAATGGATGAAGCCCATGAGGCAGCTCCTAATGGCAATCCCAAATAAGTCATGCGAAGAGAGGCTACCTTACACCCAAGTATGCTAGCTAATTGCCAAGTATTGTTAATGTTCCCCATTGGCACCAAGTCATGGTTTTGATTAAGACAGTTCTACGTGTAGGATCCTACTCATCAAAAAATGGGTTGGATCCTAAACATATATTGCTTGAGCATAGTGGTTTTCCTGGATTAAGGTTAGCATGTTTCAATTTGAGCTGTGAATGGATACTTGTATCATCTTCTTGGCTGTGAAGTTGGTAGTTCGGATTAGTTGTTTTCTAGGTACACTGTAAGTGCACTTTATTAGCCAGAACATACTTGTGCTTTGGTTTCTGGCACGATCTGTTATATTACTTTCTATGATATTATCATTTACTTCTTTACGTGTAACAGTCCTATTGCAATGTCATTTCAATTAGATTTGAAAATGGCCTTTCATTGGTGATTAGGTTTGATATCTTTGCAGGGATTTACTGTGAATCAGGGGCAGCAGGACCATGGTTTTCCATTGATTGTTGAATGCAAAAACCCGTCCCCAGAAGGTCACAATGTGTCAGTTAACAACTCAGATGGGGCTACTCATTTGGACTATAATCAGTTGGATTTGCATCAAGACTTCGACCACAACTTCTACGCTGGTTTTAGTGGTACTGGTTTGTCTAGGGAGGATGGCGTGCCTCATGTTTCTAGCTATCTGCCAAGTATATGCCCTCCACCTTCTGCTTTCCTAGGCCCAAAATGTGCACTTTGGGATTGTCCAAGGCCTGCACAAGGCTTGGACTGGTGTCAAGACTATTGCAGTAGCTTTCATGCAGCTTTAGCATTGAATGAAGGTCCACCTGGCATGAGTCCTGTTCTAAGACCTGGAGGCATTGGCCTGAAGGATGCTCTCCTTTTTGCTGCTCTTAGTGCAAAGGCACAAGGAAAAGATGTTGGTATCCCAGAATGTGAGGGAGCTGCTACTACGAAGTCTCCATGGAATGCACCTGGTAGGTTTTTATTTTTGGCCTTGCATTTTTTATTTGCTAGCAGTGATTTCTAGTGGTTGGAACTGAGTGATCCTTAACTTAGCTGACATCATTTCCAGGCTGATTAGTTAGTTCTGCTATATGATTGCAGAACTCTTCGATCTATCAGTTCTAGAAGGTGAAACAATTAGGGAATGGCTCTTTTTTGATAAGCCTCGAAGAGCATTTGAGAGTGGGAACAGAAAGCAGAGGTCATTGCCAGATTACAGTGGGCGCGGTTGGCACGAGTCAAGGAAGCAGGTGATCAATGAATTTGGAGGCCTGAAGAGGTCCTACTATATGGATCCACAACCTCTGAACCATTTTGAGTGGCACCTCTATGAATATGAGATCAATAAGTGCGATGCTTGTGCTTTGTATAGATTGGAATTAAAACTTGTTGAGGGGAAGAAGAACTCCAAGGGGAAACTAACCAATGACTCAGTAGCTGATCTGCAGAAGCAGATGGGAAGGCTCTCTGCTGAGTTTCCATCTGATATTAAGCGATCTGTGAAGGGGAGGGCCAAAGTTAATGCAAAGGCTGGTGTAGGTCATGTTTACTCTGTTCCAAATCGGAGAACACCAACAAATGGGGCATATGGGATAAATGCACCATATGATTATCTTGTCGAGAATATGAGTGATTATTATCTGACATGAACATAGAAGATCGGCTGGATGCTGAAAGTGCTGGATGTTGTTAGTTTAGTTACATTAGGCATCAATGGGGTTGTGATTTTTATTATATATTTATCTTTCTGATCTTCACTCATTGGGTCGCTGCAATTTCGACTTCAATAACATGAAGTGAAGCTCATTTTTTTCGCAATTTTGGCGAAACTGTGAATGGCTCATTCTCACAGGAAGTGCGGTATTAGAGTGTCCCAAAAACTGGAGTTTATTTCTAACTTCTGAAAGATGGTGATAAACTGAGAAAATGGGTGATTTTCCTCCGTCCATTTTTATTAACAGTTTCGATATATTGAAAACTGAAAACCAGATACTTTCACCAAAACTGGAGTAGGTAGATGAACACGGTTGCTGTACTTAATCTGTCATAATATGTGATTTGTGTATTCAAAACGATGTTAATGTCGGCCTTGGGCTGGTTAATGACAGCCTGTGATATGTGCTGTGGCTGCTGGTGTACAATATTATCTGTTTACTGGATGTTGGAGTATAGAGATTCTGTCTTGTTGTAACTTGTTTTGGATCTAAAATAAGAAGTGTTTAATGTGCATGTTGACTTTACTCACTCTGAAATAAGAAGCAGATATAATATACATCTAGAAAGTAGTTTTGAAAAAAATTCTCTTCACTATCCTGCGCAGAAGCTTTAACATAACTGGAGGTAAAATGCTGTACATAGAAAAAGACCCAACAAGCATTTGTTGCGGGCCCTCTCTTATCATAGAAAAACTGAAGACGCGAACAAAAATGTAAGCTACACATTTATCATACATCACAATATATCAGCACATAAATCTCAAGTATTACAGCACAGCTGCATAATGCATGAGAGCCTTTGATATTTGGGTCGCCTACGTAGCGGTAGAGCACATTCCTAATGTGCTTACAAATTATTCTCACGCTAACACGGATTTAGATACCATGTGAAGAGTAATATAACTAAGATTGTCCCTGGCTCGGTTATTAATAGCTACTCCAGCACTGGAACTAGTGTTCAAAGGCATCCAGTCTTCAACCTAAGCACCGTCGTCTTCAAGGTTGTTAACCCGTTCACATTCATCAATCCATTCGCTATATCTACATTCACATCTTCGATGTTATATATATATATAAATAGAGAGAGAGAGAGAGAGAGAGAGAGCATTTACACGTCAATGGGCTCGGTCAAAGCTGCAAAACCACGAGACAAACAGTGAGATTCAATTCAGTTATAATCTTTGGTGATCAAATTGACATTTTAGCTTCATATTTCCACCACAAACCTCTAATAAATTTATGATATTATAAATCAGCATAACATAATGATGACATTAATCAAACAGCAAGATGACATTCCCATTCATCACCCTCTTATATTAAACCTGGGGTATTTACAGTCTCTTCCACTAAATTAACAACGTTCTTGCCAGGTTATTCCATTGTAAATTGCACAACTCAAATACCATACTTCTGTTTTGGGGTTGGTTTGTAACAGCCTAAAGAAAACTCAATCTTTGCCACTTGAAACTATTAGAAAAGGTGAGCATTTCTAATGTGGAATCTCATTTACCACCCTCTCACATTAAATCAAGTATTACAGGATATCTCCTGTGAACCTGCATGGTGCCATTTTTTCTCATTAAATAAATTATCTTACAAAGAAAAATTGGCTTTCCAAATCACCTGTGATGGTGGTACTGAAACTCTCTTCACATATTCTGCAGGAGGCTTCCCCAATCAAGTTCTTCATATCACTGAAACGAGATACATTCCGTAAGTAAGATCAAAACTGTGGAATCTGCAACCTTAAAATATGGTATAAAGCTTAAAAAATTGTTCACTCACATCATTCCACAACACAATCGGTTAAATGAGCAACTTTCACTAATCTACACAACTCTATGATACAAAAGCATGTTGTCAAAATACAAATGAGAGAGAGAGTAATTTGTTGTCAACAGTCTTGATATCCAACCTATCCAGTAGACAGAATGAGATAGTTGGGCCGTGTAAGAGCCTCTCAAATTGTCATCGGTTTTTGATAACATATTCACAGATTATACATGAAAACTACATATATACTTACATGCGGCATTCAACGCTGGTCCCATGGTTGCAGAAAGGACAGCTAAAGACGGTGTCAAGCTTGTCCATCCGCTTCCTAGGTGGTGGCTTTGCTCTGGATTTCCTCTTCCCCATACCTCAAACTCCTTGTTTCAAAATCACTGTCATTATTATAAGCAAGCCAGCCATTATCAACATAAAAAATTAAAAAAGAAAAAGAAAAAACAGTTGCATTCAATTCTAATATATTTGAAAGAACAACAGCATAAATACTCGAAACAACATTTCTCACTTCAGCAGCATCGAAATCCCAAACAAAAACAAAATTCAACACTGAATAAATATTACCCGCAAGCAAGAGGAAACAACGTATTTTTAAAAGATCCTTTTTCAGAACGATGAAAAACTCACAAGACATACTAAAAAGACCATTACAATTACTAACGCGAACAAACAAAATCCAAGGTCCAACAGGAACTGGACCTAAGCCAAACCCACCAAAGAAAATTAGCTCCCCGTTAATTTCATAGAAAAGACATACATAAATTGTTTCCTGATAAAAACGCAAAGAACAGAAAACAATCAAAAAATCAAATCATACGTTTTTACCAAACCGAAAGGGGAAAAACACCCGCAACATGCCACTTTTCCCTCCAATCATACAGAAAGATAGATATAAAACTCATTGAGACGATAATGGCCGATACCAAAACGTACCGAACTGCTGGGACGCTGATTCGCAGCTAGAAACCCTAAACTTCACGTAGGTAGAGAGTCCCTAAAAATCTGCAGGATTGATGTTTGATGATGGAGTGCTTGATTTTTCTTTTAGAAAAGGTAAAATAAATACATAAAATAAAACAAATCTTTCCAGGTGTCAGATATTTGTTTAGCCATGGGACTTGGGAGTACAGCGTCGTCACAAAAGTAAACGGCGTGGCATTGAAACGACATCGTCTATGCATAAGAAATTTTTATTCCTTTATCAACCTCAATACCCCATCCCCATCTTCTCCTGCATAACCCCTAATCGGCTAATCCTAAACCCCTTCCAACCCAGACCTCAAAACCCTAGAAAACAACCAATGCCAGTCCTTCAATCACTCTCTCATCTTAATCCTTTGGTTCCCGTTCGCCCTCGCACTCTCTTTCCAAAGCCCCTGAATTTTGTTACCAAACTACCCCTCAAAACTCCCGGAAATGCCCTCCCTGTACTCTCTTGCTCTTCTCCCAAGTCCCTCCCAGCCACTGAGCAAGAAGTCCTCCAAGCCGTCGTGGAGTCCGATGAGAAGACACTCCCGTGCGTTAGAACCTATGAGAACAACTTGGCTCGGCTGACTCTCGTCGGATCCGTCGACCTCGAGCAGGCCTTGACGGCGGCTGCGGCAGACGGCGGTGAAGCTGCCGCCGAGCACATCGATTCCGGGGTGCCTGCTATGGTCGTCGAGACCGTATTTCCTGGCCCTTCTGACGAGCGCAGCACCGTCTCTACCCGGCTGGTCTGTTCAATTTCCATGCCTTTTGAGCTTCTCTATAATTCAATAGGATTATCCTCAGATAGTGAATCTTATTACTTCCTTTCATATCATAGTAATATTACCGAGGACTCTTTGAGCTTGCCCAAAATATGATGCTCTTAAGAATTTTGAATAATATAGGATCATAAAGAAGTAATACGTATCATTGAGCTGTGCTTGCGCAGGTTATCCATCTAAGCCACAATATCTGTTAAAACTTTTACGGGACAGGCTTGCAGTGCATACAACGATAGGACAAAACCCATTACGTTGTTTCCTTTTAACCATGGCGGGGTTTGTAGGGGTGGGGGCTTTATATGCGTCCTAAGTTTAGATGACATACAATTTGCTGCTTTTTTAATATTAAAAATGACCCGACTACCAACAACATGATTGGAGCTGTAATAAAAGTTAAAGCGGCACTAGAATAGTTAGTTCATGACTGGCCTCTCAATAGGAAATTTTGGGTTGTATGAGAAGCTGTCAGAATGTCCTACTGAAATGGGAATTTTGTTTTTTGGTTTGAGTACGTCTTCTTGTTGATTGGTTATTGCTTAAGTTCTGCTGCATGCTTGGCGACTTTAAAAAACTCCAGAGCTGTAATAAAGTTAAAAGTGGCACTAGAATAGTTAGTTCATGACTGTAACTCTCATTAGGAAATCTTGGGTTGTATGAGAAGCTGCCAGTATGTCCTACCGAAGTTGGGATTTTTTTTTTTTGGTTTGAGTACATCTTCTTGTTGATTGGTTATTGCTTAAGTTCTAAATCTGCTGCATACTTGGCGACCTTAAAAAAACTCCAGCTTTAAATTTTTAAAGTAAAGGCACAATGCTTACTTATGCATTCTAACTTTCTTTCTAGTCTTAAGTAGGCATTAATGCAATAACTGCTGGCCAAGGGCTTGTATTCTCCCATATTAGTCGGGACGCTGTTTCTAGACATCTGGTGTCTATAGGCATTAATGCAATGAGATATTATTTTGATATCCCTTCTGATAAGTGATAAGGTTAGGTGGTGTATGTGATTCTACATTACTTGCAAATGATAAGTTCTTGCTCATTATTACTTATCAAAAAAAAAAAATTCTTATTTTTTATAATATTCCAACGAGACTCCAATTGTATCATTGGCTAGTCATTTTAGAGTATAAGCCATATAGCTTGGGCCTTCCACTGGGGTGCTACAAATGATATCAAAACCTATCCCAACTAGAAATTGACTAGTCTTTTTGGATTACAGGCCATGTGGCTTGGGCTTTCTTTTGGGGAGTTACATTATTGTTTGAAATCATTTATTGAAAAGTTATCTAAACCTACTTTTCCATTTTATTCATCAGTTTTTGCCAGCTAGGAGAGTTAAAGAAAGAGCCAAAAAGCTTAGAAGGTCTATCTCCAAAGATATGCTTGAAAGCACTACATCAAGAAACATACTGGCCATGACATTTAGGCAAGTAGTTTTGCAGCAGATTTTCAACTTTGAACTTGTTGTTTTTAGTCCTGGCTCGGAAAGAAATATGAAGGATCTTGAAAACCCAAGAGAGGTTTGTAACCCTTCCTTATTACTCGTATGTTTTGGCATCTGCATCGCAAATTCATAGATTGTAATACCATAAAAATATGTCTGTCCTGCAGGTGCCATATGATACTGATAGGTTCAGTTCTCTTATGCCTTTCGTATCAGCAGGTCCTTGAATCTTTTAGCCTCACCTCATCAGATGAAAGAGTTATCTCTGTACTTGCAGAAGCTTGTTGCATTTCTGCTCTTCAAAGCAATGAAAGGCATTTCCTTGATAACATATTGGGCAATAATTCAAGTAATTTCTTCCGTTGGTTTCGAAAGCCCAGAACGGTTGCATCGAAAGATTCTTCAGTCATCATATACAAATTATTTGAGGATGAGATAATTGAAAATGCCAAGATTCTGCTGGAAAAGTTTAATTCAACAAAGAATAACCTTAAGCCCAAGGAAACAGAATCAAAGCACTATTGGTGGATGCCATCAAGACATGTGGAATTGGAAAAGATTGGCGGTCCTGAGTTCAGTGCTTGGACAAGTGAGTATATCCCTGCTTACAAGCTACAAATTGATGCTGATAGGCTCAACACTATTGATTTCAAGGGCTGGAAAAATTATGAACAGAGTCGGCGGGAAGTTCTTCTTACCCACTCCCAAATGGTATGACATTCATGTATTATTATCTGTTTGGGTTTTAGGATTTGCGTAGTGCTTCATTCCCATAGTGCAGATATAGGAATTTCAAATATTTTGAATTGTCCATATATACCATTTGAGGTCTCCAGCCTTTTTTTCACTATTACTTACTCAAAATTTATTTTCCATGTACATGATTTAAAGCCCTCCCCATCACACTCGCACCCTCAGAAAAAAATACAGTCCCAGGGGGTTGGGGCAGAGGGATGAAGCCAAATTTGTAATAAACATTTGCAAGGGTTAGGTTTATTTAAATTGTTTTATCAGCAGTCAGTGGAACCATATTTGATTGAGGGTTTTTTTTTTTATATAGCATTGATTATTTTTCAATTTTGATCCTAGCTTATAAACTTTGCAGGTAGGATTGGCAGAAACTTTAGATATTTATTACGAAGATGTTTACTCACTGCCCAATAAACAGCTATCATGTGGCGTGGTTGCAAGTTTTGCAAACTTGTCCAATAAAAAGGTATTTGATCAATTTTCTTTTCCACATTGGCTCTTGGTTGATATAACACTTGGAGCCTTGGCTTACATGGCTTATTGGCCACTATGATGAGCAAGGGTTTTCTTGCCCTTCTGTAATGAGAAAATTATCTTAATGAAGTCCAGAACTAAGGAAGTTGGGGTTCTGAAAATTTTAAAATTTAATATTCAATTAGAAGAAGTGACATGTTTGAAAATTGACATGAAATGAATACTCGGTGATTTTGCTGAAAGTTCAATTGGTCTTGGTGGTATGCTCCCTTCAGGTCCAAGGCTCAAATTCCACTAGGTGCAAACAATCTTTAGGGCCTATCAGACTAGGTGATTTTTTCCTTGGATTACCTAAGATGCATTTGCAAGAAACTCTTTGTCGAGGGCCTGTGCACCTTCGGGATTAGTTAGGATGCTGTTTCTGGACATCCAATGCCAATAAAAAAAGTTGCTTAAAGTTCAAGAAGACACATCTTAAATTTTCATGAATCATTTGTTTAACAACTGTTCATGATATGTTAATTACAGAAAAAACAATTGTTTTTTACATATTGGGTTTGGAACATCTAAGGAGTGGTAGCTATTTGGGACAACCTGATAGATATGGAGAATCTTTACTTGAGTTTATACTACAGTTAAATTGCAATCTCTTAGTAGTTGTGTCTTTTTTACTTATCAAATGACTCTTTGACTGTATCATTCATTGGGGACTTGGTACTGACTCATTTAAACAAAACTTTTACCTAATTCCCAACTAGTTGGGCCTGGGGGTAATTGATGGTATCTTGTTACAGAAAAGCTGTGCTTGATCTCTGCCATTTGATTCGGTCGAAATGAGTTTTTGTTTAATTCAGTTGAGTTTTGTTTGGTGGCATGGGATAATTGGTTCCTTGACTTGCAGAGGAGCTCTTCTTTTTTCAAAATGCTGTCTGTTAGTCTTGCAACTGGAGTTTTTCTGGTTATAATCAGTGCTCTTGGTCAACTTGGTTTGCCTCATCTAAGCAAAGGAGGAACTTACCATGTAGAAGATGGATCTCTTCCATCATCTGAAGTTGACTATGCACTAAACTTGTCTCTGGATGCTACAGAGGTATTTATGCATTTCGAACATTGTATCTTTTAATCAATTAAATATAGTTTACACTGAGGAGATTTTGTTGTTAACTAGTTTAGTTATTTTACTTCAAAAAAGAAAAAAGAAGAAGTTATTTTGGCTTGAACTTGTACCACAGCACTTGGAAGTTCAGAAGAAATTAGCATGTGAGGATGTAGAAGAATGAGAAGCAGGGAGCTGGGTCTCGATTGTGCACAGAATATATAGCAATTCTTGTGCCTATATAACAACCCAAGGAAAGCCTAGGCCACATATGGGTCTTTACTCTTAACATGATTTTTCATGATTAAAATTTGGAGCTGTTTGAATCATTATATAGGGCAAGAGTTTGTCCCTCGCAAGCAATTTGGGTTCTCAATTATCACCGTCCTACTCTCAATCCTAGGTATTACAATTTCTCCCCCTTAAATTCTGGAAGTCCTCGTCAAGCCAATCCATCATAGGTGGCACTCAAGTCCCACCTTTCAGTAGACTGACTTTAATTTCCTTTTGTAATAACCCGAGGAAAACCAAGCCACATCTGGCTGATTATTATATTCTATCACTTGTGATGAACTTTATTGTTGGTATGGTTGACAATGCTTGATGGACATAGAAATGACATAAAATCGCTTTTCAGTTGAGGACTTGGTAGTGCCCTTATACAGTAAAAAGAAAGACTTGGGTAAGGCACTTTTGTTAAATCATGTTTGTACATACTGCACCTTACTAATGACTTTGGGCATTATATCTACAGATGTAGCCAGTGTTTTAGTGCTGTTATTAAAAATTCACATTTTTCTTTCTTGTTATACCCTGAATAATAATTTTGATTCTCCTCAAAAAGTTTAATTGTAACTTCATTTGGATAGTTGGAAGCATTTTGCATCTCAATTGTCAAAAAGATGAAGGATGCTTATGGTTGGCCCGGGGATATATTGACAGAAACAAGTATTGGTGCCTGGACTGGGGAGTTACCACCCTACCTGAGGATGCTCAATGAAGCTGATTCCATTGGTGAAGGCATTTCACCTGCTGCTTTAGAGAAAATTGATGCTGAAATGAAAATTTCTGCACAGTATATTGCTAGTTATCAGGTAAAACAAACTGTTCGTATTATCTTTGCTTTATATCATGCACTGTGTCACAGAAGTAATAATACAATGCAGGAGAAGCATAAGCCTACACAATTTTATGATCCCAGTATCCTCACACATAACATCTTTCAGGACGCTATTGTAACTAACTAAATGGGTAATAGTAGCTGTTTTTAGTCAGTATAAATCATTTGAAAATGCTGAGAACAGAGAAGAAAATTATTGGGGGAAATGTGCGCAAATCCCATGGTTTCCTCTAGACTGATATATTGGTCTTGCTGGCTGTGATATTAATCTGATTTAATGGACTGCTTTCTTTATTGCACCAAGCAAAGCGCAAGCATTGCCTTGGACCTGCTGAAAATCTTGTCACCTAATGATATCATGATTGGTATGGCAGATATAGTTCTTTGAACTTTGATGTAGCATTTGTGACTTGAATAGATTTGATCTCATTATTCTGTTCCCTGGGGGCCAGAGGGGATGAAAATATATGTATTCTTGGGTGGATTTTTTTAATACCATTGAATAATTTCCAAAACTTGGGCGCCTGGCTGCAATGTTGCTCCGCACTGGATTTGCCTCAACATTGCTCCAGCGTATTTGTATCCTCTTTACCATCTTGTTTTGTATTGGTGGTATATTACCGTCAATTTGTTCATTTTCATTTTTGTTAAAATGTAGGTGGCTTTGTCAATTGATGGGAAGATTGTTGGGTTTCAACCTTTGAATAGGGTAGCTGTTAATCACTGGGCCGCTAATCCCCTAGCAAAGGAGTTGTATGGAGGGAAAAAACTTTCTCCTGGTAGGTCCAAATTGCGTTTATATTTTACAAAAAGAAAAAAAAAACTGTTTTAATCATTGTCTGGAGCTGCTGCTGAGTTAATATAGCTCGTCTTTCTTGGGCTTGTGTCGTGTAGGTTTAATGGAACCTGGTCTCAAGGTGCATCATCCCAATCAATTAGTTGCATTAGAGTTGCTGGTGTCAATTAACCCGGATGCCTGCTTTGCTTTGGCCAGGCCATTTAGATGATGCATTGCCTAGCAGTTGTATATGAAGACTACCGCCTCCAGCTTGTCGTTCACGCCTTATATGGGTTAGACACCAATATACTATATTTACATGTTAAATTAATGGCCACAGGAAAACTTCTGTGAATTTTCTAGCACCAAGAGCTGTTTATGCCCTAGTCCTCTACGACATCAGCATCGCTAGGCCTGAGATTTGAAGGAATCAATGGAAGTCTACCATAAGGACAGCTGGGGTTGGCATTCCCATTATACAATTTCTTGTTCATTAGTGTAGTCACATGGCATAGAATGCTGCTGTCACATTGTTTACTAGTCTTGTTCAGATGCGTTTATCTTGAATTGGGACTTGCTAGTTGTTACTGTCCCTTTTTCTCCTCTTGTGGGTCGGGAGGATGATTTTTCCTGTTGCAATCTTTTAACTCAACCAAGAAAATGACTGGCTGAACTACAAATTTATATCTCGAAAATGCTATTACTACCGAGATTTGGATCCCGATATGGGTCTCCATTTTTTTTTTTAATGATTAAGGAAATATTTTAGAAAAAAAATATTTATAATGATTAAAAAAATACATAAAAAAAAGTAAACAAAAATTTTAAAAAAAAGAAGAAGGGAAATACACTTTCTCAAGCTACTTATTGGTGGCCTTAGTGCTTATTCTAATCCCGTTTGGTTGTTGGATTGTATTGGTATTGAGATTGATTCTATTTAGTCAAATTTTAAATTGAATTTAATATTTAAACAAAATCTTTAAATTACTAAACTTATTTCAATTCAAAATCTAGGATTCATAATTTTATTTTTTTAACTTAGGTATCTTTTTATATGCAAGATTAATAATTTTTTTTTAAATTTTTATAAATATATCTAAGTTTATTTTAATATTTAAATATATCTAAACTTATTTTAAATAAATTTTACAGAATTTATTTAATTATTTTTATCTACTATTATTCATAAAAAGCTCAAATTTAGCTCAAGTCACTCGTACGTCCATATTTGCATGTTTTTGCTTCATCTTCCCTTTAGCTTTGTCGATACCCGCCCACTCCACTTGCAGCTCAATATTCTTATTTTCTTTAAAATAAGAGTTAGTTTAACTCATTACATTATTATAATTTTTTTTGCATTTTTATATATAATATAATAAATAATTTAATTTTTTTAAATCTCAAAATAATAATAATATTTAAAAGTATTATCTTAATAATATTTTATTTAATTTTTAAAATTCAATTCAATTCAACTCATCCTATCTCAACTTACTATCCAAACTATACCAACTTTAAATAATAATGTTAAACAAACACGCCCTTCATTATTCATAGAAATGCAATTAAAAATAGAAAAGGTAAGCACCCTTGACGTGACATGTTACATTCAAATCGGGAGAATCGAATTAGACGTCGGAGGCTTCACGCAAGCGGCAAGAGTAGAGGATCATGGGGGCAATGGATTAAGGACATCAAAAGTAGCAAACCATCACAACCCGAAAAATAGGATCACTAAAAGATGATGCCAAGAAATCCTCTTCATTGTTATACAGTTATAAATATATGGTTTTCAGATGCACTCTGGCAGCCGGCCACCCCGCCTATATATCGCTATGATCGTCTAAATATTAGTCTTGCATGCCCTTTGATTGCTTAGTTTTAATTTGTCTTTTCTTTTTTACGGGACCTAAAATCTCCTTTGTATCAATCTTCTTCATGATTTAAAATTGCAGGTATGGAAGTGCTCTCCTTCTTTCATAGTAATTAGCAATTAATTAGCTAGCTAATTTTGCAGCAAATATGAGCGAGAAAAACCTTCATATAGTCATGTACCCGTGGTTTGCCATGGGCCACCTAACCGCATTCCTCCAAAGCTCCAACAAACTTGCTAAGAGAGGCCACAAAATCTCTTTCTTCCTCCCAACCAAAACTCAATCAAAGCTTGAGCCTTTCAATCTGCATAAAGACCTCATTTCGTTCATCCCAATTATCGTTCCACATGTGGATGGCCTTCCGCCCGGTACCGAAACAACCGCAGATGTTCCTTTCTCATTGCATTCCCTCCTCATGACTGCCATGGATCTCACTGAACCAACAATTGAAGCCTCTCTTCGTGACCTCCAACCTCATTTCATATTTTATGATTTCGCTCACTGGGTACCAGCGTTGGCACACCGACTGGGCATCAAGACTATACATTATTTCACTATCAGTCCAGCATCCGTGGGTTATTTGTTGAGCCCAGAAAGAAGACTTTCTGAAAAACCTTTAATAGATGCTGATCTTAAGGCACCTCCCCCAAGTTTCCCACCTTCTTCGATCAAGCTTCGTGCCCATGAGGCCCGAGAACTGACGTTCTCAACTTTGAAAGAATATGGCCATCGTATATCATTCGTGGAACGCCTTATTTTCTCATGCAGAAATTGTGATGCGCTTAGTTTTAGAAGTTGTAGGGAGATGGAAGGGTCTTACTTTGAATATATTGAAGCACAATTTAGAAAACCTGTGATTCTTGCAGGACCAATAGTGCCAGAACCACCAACCTCATCTTTACTAGAAGAGAAATGGGCAAAGTGGTTGAATGGCTTCCATCCCAAAACCGTGATATTCTGTGCATTTGGAAGCGAGTGCATTTTAAAGGAGGATCAGTTTCAAGAACTGGTTTTGGGTTTAGAGCAATCAGGTATGCCATTTCTCACTACCTTGAAACCCCCATTGGGGGTAGAAACGATTGAGTCTGCATTGCCAAAAGGGTTTGAAGAGAGGGTAAAGGGAAGAGGGGTTGTTCATGGGGGTTGGATTGTACAGCAGTTGATTTTGAGACACCCTTCAGTTGGGTGCTTCGTGACGCATTGTGGGTCAGGTTCTTTATCCGAAGCAATGGTGAGTGAGTGCCAGTTAGTGCTTCTGCCACACGCTGGGGATCAAATCATCAATGCGAGGGTGATGAGCGGAGATTTAAAAGTCGGAGTTGAGGTTGAAAAGGGTGAAGAAGACGGGTTGTTTACAAGGGAGGGTGTGTGTCAAGCGGTCAGGGCAGTAATGGATGATGATAGTAAGGTGGGGAAGGAGGTGAGAGCCAACCATGCAAAATGGAGAGAGTTCTTGTTGAGTGAAGGTCTTGAGAAGTCCTACACTGACGATTTTGTTCAAAGGTTATATTCTCTGCTCAAATGATTTTATTACAACCCAAGATCATACAGTAATGATAACCATTGTATCTTGATAATGAATAATGATTTAAGTATTTTTATTTTTTATTTTTAAAAAGATTAGTAATTTAACTCACGATTTGATCTTATGTGTTACTGGTCTTTCTTACCTTCTGATTCCTAAACCGCTATGTCCGTATTCTTTTTATTGAACAAATACAGCAAACCATGGGAGATGATCCGGTTTTTATAATTTTCGAATGTGTGCGTATATAATATATATATATATATATATAAATAGTAATGTTGAAAAATACGATTGAAAATTTTGGTAATCGTATTGTGATGACAATGATCTAGATTATGGGTGGGCAATGGGCCCCACACCCCCACGGCCCTACCCTTGCCCCCGTTCAACCCAGCCCCGCCAGCATGTCAAGACATAGGCAAGGGCGAGGACCCTCAACGTTTTTGCGGATAGTCCATTGGAGCATTTCCATCCGTTTTCTTAAACCCTTCATATCTCTAAATTTTAGGGAATAGTTTAAAAAAGCGTTATGCATGGAAAATAAAAAATATGGGTACAAGAAGTAACGAAATAAATACGAAAATGTTAAAAGAAAAAAAAAAGTAAGAAAGTTTTCCTCCGATCATTTCCGAAAAGACAATAAAAAAGAAGTTAAATATGTACAAATAAATAAGTAGAAAAAATAAATAAAAAATAATATTAATAGAATAAAAAATAGAAAGTGAGATATAGGAAGTTTTTGAAAGATGAATAAAATTTGAAATAAAATAAAATAAAATGTCTATTTTAACTAAATTATAGAAAAATTTATAGGAACCCAATGGAGCTCTGATGCTTTTATTGGTGTGAAGATGGAGCTCAAAGATCCTCCATGTTTCAGCCACATGAAACAACTGCGGACATATCTCTATTACATGGGATTCCTCCTCCATAACTTCAACATCTTGAGATTAGCATTCTACAATGCTCAATATTTTCTTCAATGCTACAGTCTCTCTAGAACTATAAATACCATCTGGTTTCCTGCAGCCGAATAAATAGTGTAGTCAGATCTCACACACATGGATCATCATCACGTGCAAAGAACGATCATGAACGAGACGCCCTTGATAGGATATTGTCTATTCCTGGGGAGGTTGCTTTACCGTGCAAGTTTCCTGTATAATTGTGCTATATTGCAGCTATTAT
Source organism: Platycarya strobilacea (assembly GCA_036898215.1). NCBI lineage: Eukaryota > Viridiplantae > Streptophyta > Magnoliopsida > Fagales > Juglandaceae > Platycarya > Platycarya strobilacea. The sequence continues at coordinate 9,335,886 of CM072547.1, forward strand.
AGGGGAATTCTTCTCCAACAGATCGGTCGAAGTTGAGCTTGAAATCATTGTCTGGCGGTAGAGTCCACCATCCAGAAGCCTCTTCTGGGATGGGTCAGATTGACAGTTGGCCGGTGGCTAAGGCACTAGACACGCCCTCGCCCTCACTCTCACCCTCACCCTCACCCTCACCTTCACCTTGTCGCATAAATAATCAGAATGCAAGCAATTATTCGTGTCTTCATGATATACAGAGGAAATAACATCATGATAATATTATATCGAAGCTAGTCCTCGAATATCCACAGCCTAAACAGCCAAACTCAATATAAAACCAGAGTAGAATAATTTTAATACAATATGCTAAACGTGGGGACTCATGTAGTTCAAATTGAATCAAAGAAAATAACAGGCACATATCTTATGGATCCTAAATTTTGACTGACATAGCCCAAAGTTCACCCATGTTTGCAAAGCATAATGCTCAAACAGTCAATAATCTGTTGACACAGCCATTTCTTTCACTCAGGCTGATCTCTACAAGAATTTGAACAGAGCATAGAATTCCAGAGATGATATATTATTTAGATCTTATCTCCAATTTAAGCAGAGCAACACCCCACTTTCTTCACAGCTGATACATCATCCTTGTTTCCGACATTGATTGTTTGTCCTTTGGGCAAGGCTGCTGGGTCATCCCCTATATCAAGGGCCTTCTTGCTTACAACATGATAAATTTGGGTCAGCACTTCTGTGAAGGCATTCTCAACATTCATGGACTCGAGGGCAGATGTCTCCATGAAAAAGGTGCTTTCTCTTTCAGCAAAAGCCTTGGCATCTTCAGTGGTAACTGCTCGTAGGTGCCGCAAGTCTGCTTTGTTTCCCACAAGCATGATCACAATGTTGGCATCTGTATGATCCCGAAGCTCCTTCAACCATCTCTCCACATTTTCAAATGTAACATGTCGGGTAACGTCATAGACCAGCAAAGCACCAACAGCACCTCTATAATAGGCACTTGTAATTGCACGATACCTTCAGCAAAGAATGTGAAAATAACTGAATATAGCCAATTATTATCAACTAAAATAGGGCATGAAGAACACAAGTTGATCTGGGGCTCAAAAAAAAGAGGATGCTGCCAACTTTAAGTCTAATGGGAGCTTTTATTAAGCCCAAAATAGTTGGGTCTTATTCTAAAAAATATCTCTTGATGTTAGGATTTCATCAAGCCTAAAAACAGGCCGTACTATCAAGAACAGAACAGTGTTATGATGTTAAAGAAAAATTACTACAATTTACAGCAAAGCTTCTCTTACTCAGACCATCGTTTTCTCTTCCTTTTCTGTCTTACATTTTACCTGTTTTCACGCCCCTCTTATTGAAAGAAAAAAAAACATTTTCAAGAGCCAAGCATGTCTTACATTACAAAATATCACAACTAATTTCAAGGGTGCACTAGCCTCAGCAAGGAATTTCTCACAAGAGTATCTCAAGTAATTCAAGGAAAAATTCAAATTCCCCAAGTTCAATACACCTAAAAGTTGTTTGCACCCAAGGGTTTGAACCTTGGACCTGAAAGAAGCATGCCACTAAAAACAAGGCTCTTACCACTTGAGCCAAACCCTAGGGATTCATATAAGGATAATTCATATTGAAGCTAACAATCACATGAAGAACAATGACTACCATTCAATCAAACGAACTTTTCTATCGGAAGAAAAACAAATGGAGCTTTGGTATTCTAAGAACCATTTCATTCATGCCTCAAAAAGTAAAAGGAAATGCCAAAAGAAAGCTCGTCCAAGTAAATTGTAAAGATGGTGTCGTTATCATACTGCATCCAACCTAAGATGAGCAAAAATTTAATGCAACAATGCTACCAACTAAATATAATTTCATACATAGCATTGAAAACCAATTTCCATGACAAACAAGTACTTAAATTCTGAGATAACATCATGCACATTTAATTTCTCTTGTAAAGGCTCCCCATCGTTTCCATAAAGAAAATGCAGACACCCAATTAAGTCTTTCAGAATTATTCAGCTGAGTTAAGTAAAGATTTTCTTTTTCTCAACAAACTCCAGTTGCCATTTATTTCCTTCCCCCAATTTTCTCCTTAACAAAACAACGCGTCAATGAAAGAAAACTATCCAAGGAAATTCGAGATCCATTAACCACCCAAAAATCAATAAGAATGAAATCTCAAGATCCACAAAAGACCTAAATCCATGTAAGGAAATGTGAAACGTGAAAATGGGGGAGAACCTTTCTTGGCCAGCGGTATCCCAAATCTGGGCCTTGACGACCTTATCATCGACCCGAATACTTCTCGTGGCGAACTCGACCCCGATGGTAGACTTGGATTCCAGGCTAAACTCGTTCTTCGTGAACCTAGACAACAGGTTCGATTTGCCGACACCCGAGTCCCCAATCAGCACCACCTTGAACAAGTAATCGTAATCATCGTCCGCTCTGTACGCCCCCATTTCCTACAGAAGTCACTTTCAAGCCGTTCGGTAAGAAAGAAAATAAGAGACAAAACCGAGGTTTTCGTCTCAAATAAACATGATGTTTGTGTTTGAATTGCAGATTTGTGGGAGAGGGAGGTTGTCGAGGGGAGAGAGACTGATCATATGAGCGAGCCAGAACAACGGGGTTTCTTAGTTGGCAGGGCGAAAATTGTTGACCTCGGATTAGTAACATTTCAATTCGTACCCAAACCGATTGATTATCTCCATTCAAACCCGGGGCCCACTTTAGTTTCCTTTTATAGATTTATGGACGAACATAATGCAGCTAGACGCTAGTTGGGTTGGATATTTTTATTTGTCCTTTTTGTGTTTTTTTTTTTTTAATCCTCCCCTCAATCAAATTTGATTGAAATTGAAATCAAACTTGGAAATATTAGAAGGCCACGTGGGTGTCTGAGACTCTGAACCGAATGCCGGATGTAATGCATACAGAAAAAAAATATAAATTATATTTATAATTTTAATATGAGTAAATCTTGCATTTTAAAAAAAATAACAAAAAAAAAAAGATAAAAGAGATAAAAATATTATCAAGTTAAAATATTATTAAAATATAATTTTTTAATATTATATTTATTTATTTTTTATATTTTGTTTAAATTTTGTAATAATTATATTAAAAAATTATAAATCTCAAATTAAAAAGTATTTTATATTTAAGTGATATTTAAAAATAAAACTATAAAGAATTTTGAGCAAAGAATGTTGAGAAGAGATGCCTAAGCGTTTATGTTTGTTTAGAGAGAATTTGGATTTTTTTTTATTTTTTTTTCTAGAGAGGAGGGTATATTGCTGAAAACCCGCCTATTGGGGAGTGTGAACTCTGGACGCCACCTTTCATTGTAACACTTCGGATTAATGGATCTTTCTTATATGTGACAAAAAGATGCCTAAAAGGATTGGACCTAAAGGTAAAATCTAACCTTTTATTTCTTCCCCAAATTGTGCTAGATTTGAATCTCTTTATAGAAGTTCTTGTATTTAAGATTTGAAGTCTAAAATAAGAGAGAAAATAATTAAGCATATAAAATAAGTTTTATAAAGAAAATAATGTTGTTTAAAGGTACAATTTACTCAAATCTTCGCACAACTAAGAGATAATAATCTTTCAAACCCCCATTTACCACGCAATTCCAGCACCCCCCACAAAAAGAAGACCCGGCATCACCTAGAGTTGGCAGTCCCCACATAATTTATAATTTATAATTTATAATTTATAATATACACCCTGTCAAATAGGCGAGTTTTTAGCAATATAACTAATTAATTAAGCAGTCACCAACCCTCCCAACCTGATCATAAAAAGCATTAATTTGAATAATGGCCGACCATCCACCCGCACTCACGACCTCAATTTCCCGGCCACCTCATCACAAGCACATTCATCATAAATCTGAAAGGCGACGATACCATGATCATCCTTAAACCAGGTTCATTACCATAACTAGAACAAGCCATTTTAATTGCTCAAAAGCCCTTAATACTTGAGCAATCCATCTAATTGTCCACTCTCTCTATGTCTAGAGTCTATTGCCGTGAAAACCCACTCCTTCGTTAAGTTCCCTCTAGTAACCTTCACACACTAATCTGATCTCAAACAACATATACTTGTTGCGCATTTGGACTTTTCAAATTCACCTCCTAACATTTATCTATTTATCTTTGTAGGAATATATAAAAAAAAATAGAAAAATAATAAAATACAAGAATTTAAGTAAAAAAAAAAAAAACTCTCAAAATATGAGAAAAATCCACTATGTGAAACTATTACAATTATATTATTTTTCTCCTCACTCAAAATCATAATTTTTAATTTCGTACCGTACTAACTAATACAGTAGAAATATGTCTTACCGGCCAATGATCCGATATAGAAAAACTACTCGTTTTTTGCAGATACTTTAGCCGTACCGGCCAATATTTTGACATACATTTCAGCCGTACAGAATTTTGATCTTTTACAATTCTTTTTCATTTCTTACTTTTTTTTTACTTTAATTAAGACTAAAATATTTACATATATATTTATATATATAATTTATTCATATATTGTTTATTATTTCAAAATATAATTTATATATGTATTTATGTATATAATTTATCTCTATATAGACTATTCTAAAACGATATACGAAATGATACCGATATCGAAATATTTCATTCCAGTGCCTCGATCAATACGTTCACCGGTATAATATTCAAAACATTGTTCCAAATACACCCACAAAACTTACCCATTAATAAAATTTTAACTCTCACATTTTTCCCTTATACAAACAAAGGCTATCAAAAAAATTTTACAAATTCAAAAGTTACTAAATTTTTTACTGATGCACTTAACCCAAGAGGCTAAGTTTTCTTTCATAAGATTTAGGTTTTGCTCATTCTTTACTTTCCACTAATGTGGAACTAAGCCAAAAGAACAAAAACCAACAATCTTCACCTTGCAATTTTGGCTGATCCCACAGCCAAGTTCCACCTCAATGAAGATCTTCGTAGTTTCTACAATCATACTCCGCCATAAAAACTTACTCAAAATAAACTAATTCAGCATTTCACTCAGGCCTATATCGAAAATAAGCTTGTTAAAAAATATTTATGGTGTAACTCTTATGTTTAGCTTTTTTGAAAGTTCATTAGCTATCTATACGAAGTTTCACCACACACTGTGCATCAATGCCAAATTAATGCTTGCGTGCAAACTTGTGAATCCGTTAACATTAACGCATTTTCTATCATGACAACTTTGTGAATTAACGGCATGCCATGAGAATATATGTCACTTTTCAAAGGACATCGTCTTTCATAGAGAGAGACACAAAATTAACTCCATTACCATTATCTTCATTTACTGATTTGGAACCACTTGTCGAACCTGCTATAACTTTTGGATAATTTTTCTTGACATACCCAAATTGTCCATACGAGTATATGACTTTAGGGGTTAGTCTACCCTTCAAGGCCTTATATAATCATGATTTATCAAAATATCATTTATTTGCACTTGACACAAGCCACAACTGATTCTTCCATCAAATTTCTTCACTTCAAATCTGATAGGATTTAAAGTCCTACTTCCTGACATTGTCTCGATGAATTTTGCCATAAAAATAAATAGTACTCACTAAATAAGTTTTCAGAAAATATTCGAGGGTCAAAATGAATATGCTTAAATACCAATTTCCTTGATAGAATCTTCTTGGACAGTTGGTGTCCACACTACTACTCCAAAGTTCCACCTCGCCAAAAGATCTTGGTTTTAATACCACTTGTTGAGAATTTGGACCTTCCAAATTCACCTCCTAGGATCTACCTTTACAAGATTATCAAGAAAAATTGAGAAATTATAACAACACATGAATTTAAGTGAAAAAATCTCAAAATATGAGAAAAATATTAGACATAAAGAATAAAACTATGTAAAAATTGTTAAAATCATATAATTTTTCTATTAGTAAAATTTTAACTATCACATCTTCCCATTTCACAAGCAAAGGCCAACATAAAAGTTTTATTAAATTCAAAAATTACTAGTTAAGTTTTTACTGATTGACTTAGCTTCCTTAATCTAAGAGGCTAAATCTCTTTTTATAGGCCTTACTCATTCTTTACTTTCCACCAATGTAGGACTAAGTTAAATGAGTAAAAAGCCAACAATACCATAGTCGAAGTTGTAGCAACCAATCTCACAAACCAAATCACTTTCATGGAAAGCTCTCAAACTTGAACCTGCAATGAAAGAAGCGAAAGAGACATCAAATTTTGCTTTGGTTGGGCACTGGTGGCTGCACGCCCACTGTATAAATTTTCTATTCATGCTTGCATAAAAGCCGCATGGAATTTCATCAAGAAATTTCTCATTGAAGACTTGGAAGCTAACCTCTTACTTTTCACCTTCCAAACCCCTCATGACAAACAAAGAATCTTCAATTAAGCCCTTTAAAATTTCGAGTGTCATCTATTAATATTGATCCCTAATTGCCATGGTTATGCTACATTACATAAAATCTCACAAGGAGCCATTGTGAGGAATAGCCGTTCTATTACGATCATTTGGTTTGTTTCATTCTTGGACTACCCCTCCTTCGGCGCCTCGCAGACCAAAAGAGAGACTTGTTCTAAATCACTAGTTGGTCATCACATGATAAAAAATGAAAATAATGGCAATAAAGTTTGATTTGGAAAAAAACTAATGATTATGTTGAATGTGGATTTTTTTCAAAGTATGAAAATACTAAAATATAACACTATTTGGTTAAATCTCATCAGAGAAAGCATAACGATAGCAACCTTTTCTAGCTATCATCATTAATGGAGCCCCTAGAGGTTTCTTTCATATTCAAAGGGGATTCAAACAAGGTGATCCAATCTCTTTGTTCTTATTCACTCTATACATGGAGGTGTTATCCAGATTAATATCCAAATGAGAAGCACAAGGAAGATTTAAAGAAATCCGACTAAGCAAAAGTAGTCCATCAATCACTAACCTATTATTTGCATATGACCTCATAGTTTTTGAAAAAGCAAATGAACGCAGTGACCAAGCTATAATATAAAAATTTTGGAAAATATATGGAATGGTCAGGGTAGAGAATCAACCTCAATAAATCAACAATTTATATCAAAAGGAACACAAGCCCCATGACAAAATCATTGGTCACTCAAACTTTTTTGCCATACAGACATTCCTCATCCATAAAGAAGTATTTAGGGTTTTCAACCTCATTCTCAAAAGGAAAAAAGAAAAGGGAGCTTCAAAGCTCTAATGGGGAAAAAAAAAATTAAATAAAAGAGCTGGAAATCTAAATTATTTTCTCAAGCAGGGTGAACTATGCTAATTAGAACGGCAGCAAGCTCGATCTCGACTTATCAAATGCAAGCATTCTTGCTGCCTGTATCAATATGTAAATCATTGAACAAGAGCTTCAAAAATTCTAGTGGGATTTTCCAAAAGGAAAAAATCATAACATTTCTATGAAATCATGAAAAACGAAATGCCAACCAAAACACTCGGGCGGATTAGATTTTAAATTAATAGAAAATATGAATCTAGCTCTAATGGCAAAAACAAGTCGGGAATTGAGTTAAGCAAATATGGTTTATGGCACAAGATCCTATAAAACAATACCTCAGCTTAGCTACATTTGCGAGTGTAACTACCAAAATATCTAATTCATGGTTATGAAAAGAACTAATTTTAAAGAAGAGGGAATTGATAGCAAAAGGCTCATGCTTCCAAATCTTCAATAGATTAGCAGTAAACATATGGACAAAACCTTGGATACCAGGTATGGAAGATTTCAAGCCCCAAGCGTCATCCTGGTCATGGAAGATTCCAGAACATGAACGGGGGTATAACCCCTTTTAAAAGTCTCTGGCATCATAACCAATAATCTTCACTTCTGAAACATTGAGAAAATGCTTACACTGTTTGAACAAGATAGCGTTGCACAAATTCAAAAAAATACTTTTTCTCAATGAGGTAGAAAACTGACACAGTGATATGGCTCCCAAATCACTGTGTCAAAACAGTAGAAAATACTGTTTGAACACAGAGAATTCTTAGTCAAAATAGTCTACCACCCCGCCTCTAAAAAAAAAAAAAAGGATTTTTATGACCAATTGATTGCAACAAAAAAATTATTTGTAACTAATTTTGACTGTAAATAGTCATTTTGTTGAAATTAACTAGTTATAAATAAATAATTTTCTTATTGCGCGCACTTGATAAAAAACCTTTGAAGGTTGAAAATTCATGATCAACACACCCTTTGGTCTAGAAAGCAATATGAGACATATTTCCAACAAGGGCTAACCTGAGTAATAACAATCCTAACTTTCTACATAAAAAATTGTTCTTTGTGCAACCATGCAGAAAACAGATTGCTTCAAATATTTGATCATTGCCCTGTGCCGCGAATATTATGGAAACAAAGTAGCTAGCCTTTGAACCTGGCATCACTACCGATCAACACCATGAGTGACTGGATACAATTGGTAATCAACCATACTTCAAACTTGGGTTTCCAAAATAAGAAACACATCCATTCCAACTATTTGTAATTATAGTTATGGACTTCATGATATGGTGGAAAAGAAATGATATTGTTCATAATCACTCATCCCCTATACCCAAAAAGGATTCAATCCAACGTCTAGAAATAACGCACCAAGCTTAGAAACAAACGTGAGAACAAAAGGCAAAAATTCACCAAAATCTAAGTTGGATCACCCTGCCTTAAAATCGATGGAGTTTCTTTTAATTTGATGCAACACTAACGGATTCCTCTTGAACCTCTTCAGCTATATGCTGAGACTCAGAAGGAAAAATTGTGGAGGTTTTGACCTCTAAGATCCAGCATCTCTCCTAGCTACACAAATGAAAATTTTACTTCAAAAAAGGCCCTCAAACCTGAAAGGCGATGCTCAAATTGTTATAGCCTTCATCAATATGTGGCAAGTAACCCTCGATCATTGACGACATCTGTCACAATCTCCCTTCTCGGATTCTCGGAAAGATTAGAGGGTCACAAATTTCATCTATCCCAAAATCACTGTGCGCACTCAGTGGCGCAATGGACAACGACTAAATTAATTTTTGATCGTACACCCCTTGCCAGTATTCCTACTTGTATTCTATATATAGATGGTGGAAATGATCCACCTTGGACAATATGTATTTCTTAGTTACGTTAGGAAAAAAATAAAAATAAAAAAGCCATCCAATTCACCAAACAACGCGACAGAAACCAGATATTCATTATGGGAGGCTTTGGAACATTCTTAAATTGCTCAACTTTTAATTACTAATCTGAAAATCTATTGACGCAAGAAATTGACACAGATATGCATTATGATATGGTTTTTTTGTTTTTGTGGTTTTGAGGGGGGGGGGGGGGTGTTGGCGGGGCTTGGAACATTCAAAAACTACTATACTACTTTTAATTACTAACCTAAGAATCTGTTGACGTAATAAATTGTCACAAATTTCCTCAATAGGCTTACTATCTATCTATTACCCTTCTATTATTTTTTTAAATTTATTAATTTCTTAAAAATTGTCTTTTTAATTAATAGTTATAAAAGTGATTATTAATAAAATTATATATTTTTAAAATTTTTATTAATGTATAAGGGTATTAAAAAAATATTTCAAATAAAATAACAAAAATAATAAATATACTAAAAATAATAAATTAGTAATAAATAAATTGCAAGCACCCTATTCAGCCACCCAAGTTATTGAAGAAGTTATAAAGACCAGGCCCAAAACTTTACCCAAATCATTTGGGTTAGTAACTTATCCAACGATATGGGCTTCATCACCCAGCCACCAAACCTACCCCGACTTTAACCTAACACTAATGGACATTCGTCATGATACCTTAATAGCATTTTTTTTCTAGGACTTATACATAATTAAACAAAATTTAATATTTCATGAAAAAAAAAAAATCTAGGTAGCTAAAAATTATTTGAAAATAGCAAGACCCTATTAGAATATTACATCTCTTCTGGATTTAGTCACTCTGAAAAAGGTTTGTCATCTTTGAAGTGTAAGCATTTTCTTAGTTTGATCTGATTAATTAGTCAAATTTATTTTGACATTAATTTCATTAATTTCATGTGACAATCACCGAACCTTCTTTATTAAAGCGAGGCATATCTTATATATACTTCCTTTTTTTTCCCCCTTTTTAGACGTAGAGGCAAATTAAATTAATTACAATAGAAAGAAAAATACAATACTGAAAAACGAAATAAAGCACAAAATTATGTTATATAATTAAAAAAACACAAAATTACAAAAAAGAAAAACGACACTAACAAGAAGAAGAAGCCCTTCCAAAACAAAAGAAAAATGCGCATTTTTTTGGGATAGACGATTATTAAATGACTTGTAAGATGAAAAATAATTTGTAAAAATTTTAAATTGACAAATTTTATGCAAGTTCTTGTAAAGAAGTACATTTTCCCTTAGAAACAAACTAAAAGAAATATATTTTTTAAATTAAATCTATTTTTTTAATGAAGGGTTTATACTTCATATCATTACAAATCTACTGATCTTGTTGATGAGCACAAGATCCATGACACGGCCAAGGCTGGGCCGGCTTAATGGATTTTGAAGCCTAAAATAATAAGTTAAAATGTTTTTTTAAAATTTTTTTGACTTTGTAGAGATAAATTAGAGCCATTTTATCCTAATACTCATTGTGCTGACTTTTGACTCTCTTTAAGAAAGTTGTACAATCTATATAATTAAATAAAAATTAATATTTTTTTTATAATTGTTAGCGTTTTATCGTAGAGTTGAGAATTTATTTTTTCAATTTTTATATTAAAATATCTTTGTTTAGTTTAGATAATTTAATTTTTTTAATTAATTATTTTTTTACAAAAATTTAGGTCTTCTTCCATTGTGGAGTTTTAGGCAACCACCTAACTCACCTTATTAGAGAACTAGCCTTGGACCAAGGGTGTGTGGCAATACTTTGTTTCATTTTCTTTCATGAATATGTAATTCAAAAGGAAAATTTTATAATAAGGTGATACTGTTTATTAACAAATCCACTTTAAAAAAAAAAAAGAAATAATGATTTAAGGATGGTGAGTGTTGACACCCCTGCCAACGCTTGAGATTGGATGTAAACCGAAACGTCGAAAATAAGTAATGCAATGATATTCATCCCTCGTTCATGTCAAAAATAAATACATGTGTCTAGCTTATTGTCAGTATATAAAATTTTCATAAAGGAAAAAGGGTCAAGTCGAGTATTACGTGCAAGAAACATAAAAATTTGTCACGCATCATATGGTACAACCAAAATAAATATTCAAAAGGACTTCATATATATATATATATATATATATTATATATATATAAACTCATACTGTTTCAGGTTTTACAAAATACCAATTTTCCTGAATTAAGGAAAAAATACAAGACCTTCAGAATAATCAAAATATAGTGAAGATAACATCAGACAAAAGCTAGCCCTGCAACTCACCCCTAAAACAGGGGTCCCTTCTTGACATCCTTGTACCCTGATCCAAAAAGAAAGTACCCCAGAATCAGACTACGTTCTCGCTAGATCCCTATCTCCGCCACCAAGGTATAGACATTGTCTAAGAATAAGGACCTGTCTGTCCCCAAGGTAAGGCAGCACCCAACGGGGCGTCGGTTCACAGACTGTAAAAGCACACTCCTCTGCATATCTGCTACAAGGCAGTCATATAAAACAAGGGCTACAGCATCAAAAGGAGAGTAATCCGTTAGCCTCTCAAGGGTCAGAAGAGTCTCTCGAAAAGTCTAACTGTACGAATCTATCACTATCTACAACCACTTTTATTGCCTCAAGATGGAACGATAGTTGAAAATTAAAAGAATAAGATTGCAAGAAATCTCAGTAAATACATAATTATCTTAATAAAAACATCACAAACATATGTATAAGTGAATGCCAAAACAATACATGTGTCATGAACATAAGACTTGTGACTCGACTGACGCACATGCATTTTCACATAATGACTTTCATAAAACTTTGACTTTTTTTAGGACTTTGATTCATGCACGTGATTTTCATAAAAAGGTTTTCATATACTGTTTACTGCATTGACATATACTTAAAAATTATTTCGTAAACTTTCGTATCTTTCATCATTTTCTTATCTTAGGCGCCATTAATCATGTGTAACATATCATTCTTGGAGTTTAAAATCGTTTTTGTTATGTCTTTTATGTTGGATACCTCACAGTTTCTCTACGCACCGTGTGTTTTCCGCTAGTTACCGCATCACCTGGAAACCACTTAAGCCAGAATAACTACATTTCATGTTACCGCATCACCCGACGACCACTCAAGTCGGGGTGACTACATTATCCATTTTTTATCACTCGACGACCACTCTAGCCAATGTCACTACATCCTTAGTTCTTATAGTGGCAAGACACGATATCTTCACCGTCCTTAGGCACCCATTAGTTTTATGTGTGACCACGTTTCGGACTCCTTTTGAAACCATACATGGTCCGCCGACTGTTTTTCGTCGATTCAAGAGTTTTCAGTTGACTTTAATCACTCCTGAGTAAACATGAAGTTCCACTGGAACACTACCTCATTTCAGTCTTTGAAGTTCTTATAAAAACTTAATTATTTTTCTTCTTGTCTTTGAAAACACATGTTGACCCAAAAATCATGACCTTGATGTTCATGCATGCAAAACATGATTTCTTATACTAAACATATAGCTCATGGGATATGTAAATACGCATGTATTTTTATGTCATTCATCAACCAAATTACTTCATAAAATCATCAATATTATGAGAAAGCATATTAGTATTATAAAAAGAGAAAATAAGCATTGAACCCTCACCCATAGGGGTTAGGTTGAGACACCCTACGGCTACAAGTCTAATGTCTCTTCCATCTTTCTTCTTCTATTTATTCAAGCATACGCTAAAAAAATAATTAGATAACTTCATCACCAAAAATAGGGTTTGACCGAAACCCTAAGAGTCCATAACTTAAATATTTTTGACAACTTTCACAAATAAAATTCCATACTTTATTCTATATAAGAACCTAAAATTGCACTAATAGATTTTTCTTAGTTTCAAGTTTCTAAACTTCTCAAGCATCCAAGTCATAATCCTTACATAAATCAAAATTCTTTTATTTAAAGTTGTTCCTCCAAAATCCTTCATGGCCGAGAGTCCTAAAGTTCCAAAGTTATATATATATATATATATATTGTTCTTCAACTTATCTTCTCATAACCCTTCTATCATTACCCTAAATATCATAGCATATTCCTTGTATCTCATCCAAGCTAAGTTTACCACAAATCATCAATATTTCTATAAATTGAAATCCTAAGATTTTAACCCATCCAAACATGGGATATGCACAATAAAACTTACTAGTAACCAAACCAAACAATAAGTGAAGCAACCAACAATAAGATGTTTACTTAACATATACAAAAAATGCTAATGCTAGGTTAAATATGTACTTACAAAACTCCAAGTGTAGAGAAAAGGTAAATCTTTCAAAGAGATGTTTCCACGTAAGAAAACTTTGAAGAAGACTCAATTTTGCTTAAGATAAGAGTTGTTTTGATGGTGGGAAAATACAAGAGAAGGTAGATAGAGTGAGTTGGCAGATAGTTTTGGAAGAGGTAGGAAGACAAATGGTAGTGAAATGGCTAAGTCATATTCAGCCAATGGGTGTATCTCTAGGCCTTAAGGCACTCCAAATCTCTAGGTGTTTGAGTGACACAAGAAATGGTTAATTGACATATGGAAGAAATAGTTGTACCTAAAGTGGCACAACATAGGATCGATTTGGTTTCAAGAATGGGGTGTGCCGAGAATCATGGAAAAAGCAAGAAAATGGATGAGTTTCCTAGCTATCCAATGATGTTCCCTACATCTAGAATTCATCATGTCTATTCTACTTGAAAAGACTTCCATCTCTTGATATGAAGGTACCTAAAAAAGCAAGGGTGTGGCCTACGAATTCCAAGCTCCAAACCACTCTAGCCAAAATCCTCACAAGACAAGTCATTTCTTCTTTTGTCACTCAATCACACTCTTACTTACGAGTCACTACTCAGATTACTAATTAATCACCCTTGCACACTTGCCAAATTCATTTTCAAATCTTCCCAAAATCACATTTCAAGATAGGGCGGCACTCTTCCCCCGTTGGTCACTCAAATCCCACTTCTCATGATTGAATATTTCCACTTGTCTCAATCACCACCTCTTCCAAATGATCAACTAGTCAAACCTTCAATTCTCAAGCTTTTTATCTTTTTTCCCATAAATTTATTGAGATATGCTAGGGAGAAGCCACATCCAAGAGCACTCACTCACATGAACAGTGACATAAACAGTGCATATCACTGTTCATGTGAGTGAGTGCTCTTGGATGTGACTTCTCCCCATCATTTTTGATATTTATTAGTCTTTGGAAGACAAAAGAAGGCTTTCTTAGAGTGCTAAGTGTTCATTCCTATAACACAAAGTCCTAAACCTCAAACATTTAGCATAGTCGGCCGCTACTCTCCTATCTCATGGGCCTTTAGGCCTTACCACACTATCTTAGACTAAATCATAAGTTACACCTTTAAAATTAAAGCTCAAATCAAATTCAAATATTTTAAAATTAAATACAATATCAATATTATCCTCGCTATGAGTAAAATATAATAGAAAAAAAAATCTGGACGATCACAACGAGAATGCTAAATACATTTTGGATAATAGGATGAGACTACGATGAGTATGTGGTTTATCATATGATGATTATTTAAAAAAAAAAGCTTGGTTAAAATAGGACGTTTTCAATATTAATTATTTTTTATTATATTTTTTATGAAAAAAATCGCTTATCGAGATAATTTCTAGGCTAGTTTTTTTTTTTTTATCGCACCATTTACCATAAACGTTTCATTGAAAAAAAGAAAAAGAAAAATTGTGTTGGTATGTATTATGTAGCCCGAGTTTCAAAATGGTCATTTGATTTTTTTTTTAATATTCCTTGTATATAGGTTTTTTTTTTTTTAAATTACAATATTATTTAAAAATATTTTATTAATCACTAAAATAAATTAAAAATTATTAAATAGCATTCCAAAAAAAAAATACATGATAACAGATCCCTCGAATCAGAAGTACGACAAGAACAATCCCATCAAGGTGACTGTTCCAATACCTAATCCCTTCATGGGAGCACTCGTGCTGACGGACATGCACCACTGAGCACATGCCACGTAAGTGCTTCTAGTACTCCAAACATCCATCGCCATGTCTTAAACTCTCTCCTTCGTCGGGAATTCCAAAATCCTTTTACTGATCAGAGAGGAAGTGGGGTTCTTTTGGTTTTGTATGGGGGTCGTTGTGGTCATGATTATCATAAGTGATGGTTCATGCAAAACCACGGTATGGGTGTGATGCACTGAGGAATTTTTGGCAGACTTCTTCTGATATATCAAAATCGATCTCTCAATCAAATCCGACTATATATAGCAGAGAGCGATCACTGTTCTCACTAGTATGCACGTTAATAATCTGCACCACTCAACCAAATAAGTTGACCTCGTCAATAACCACTCTTTAGCGCATATATTTCTCACATCTTGGTTTTTCATTAGACGTACGTGGGACTCAGTTTCTGAGCAACTCATGGTCATAGTCTTCAAAATTAACGTTAGTACTTTCCGTTTTAGGTCAGTTCTTCTGATTCCTGCAACTGCAAGCAAGATATAAATGGTTGGGCTATGGAGACTTGGCAGCAATATTAGAGGGATCCGAGTCATAGCCAAATTGCGTTATAGCTATAGTAATTTATTTGCGTGAGTTCAACCCTTTACGCTGTCTGCATGAGACAAAATTAGGTTAAAGTGTTTCTATGCAATAATAAGACGCGCGTACGATTCCATTGAATCATGCATGGTTATAGTTTCCTAGCTGTTTCCTTTAATTATTTTTAACTTTTTCGGCTCAGTTAAGTACTGGTTATCATAGCAAGGAACAGATCTTCACACGCTATACAGATCAGGACAGCGAAATCAGGGAAGAAAGCAACAGTTATAAGAACAGGAGTACTTGTGTTCCAACAGTAACTTCGACCATGAAATTACCACTTTCCTATTTGTAAATGCATTAGGGTTGCAGATCTAGCTGATATCATCCATCGACCATCGACGGGTGGAAAGAACCAGGCGAGTCTTTGACCATATACAACCTCCCTTAACAAGACACGTCAATCTCTAGCTTATGGTCTGTACCTTCATCAGTCACTTCACTATTAGTTTTTATTTTTAATAGATCCATCAGTCGCTTCGCAAAGCAATACTTTTATTGTAAAACATTCAACTTTTAATTTGTTTTAAATTATTAATATATAACTATATTTTGGTTTAGAATTGAAAACATAAATAATAAATTCACTTCTTGTTTTGTTTTACTCTTATAGTACTATGGCTGGTTTTAATAATAGTTAATTAACTATTTAAACGCGATCATGTGGATATTGTTAGGAATAATATCATGAAGAATTAATCTGATTATTAATTTGCTTCAGTTTTCTTAATTAATTATCAAATCAAATCATTTTACTTTTTATAATGATTAAAACATATAACGTCTTATCTCATATCCAGGTAGTTTTGCTAAAAATAAGAATTTTTATATGCTTTGTGTTCAACTTCATGATCTTTCTCACATGATCGTCCCCCCTTCTTTTAAATTATATTATATTTTCTATCATATATTACTTAAAATATATAACTTTCTCCTTTATGTCTGCAAGAGTCCCTACCAACTAATTGGTTGGAAGATTAAACGTACTTTTTACCATGGTCACTGGCCTCTTTCACCTCTTGGCCCCTGCCAACTTAAAGAACTGTCTAGACAGCTCTATACATAAGTACGTACTTGGAGTAGGGACAATTTACAAACCAAGTAGTACTGGATGAGAGTAAACAGTTTTTAAATGATTTTTCCTTGAAGTAGTCAGAAAATTAAGACCTTTTAGGAGTTAAGAAATGTTTGGTTTCGAAGCACATCTGATTGAGTCATCCACTGGTGTAAACATTTTTGCAAGAATCTTGAATTCTATTATATGTGTTTAATATGATATATAGTCCTAATATGATCTTCTTACTGGTTGTCGAAAATTAAGTCATGTGACCAGTTGATATTCACTAAAAATATATATATATATTTGTGATGAATTATTTATAATAAAAATAATTATTTATTATAAAAGTAGACACATTTTAATAGAAATAACTGATTATGAATAAACTGTTTTTTTTTTTTGTAGGGATTGGTGAGGTCGGCTTTTATCTCTTGGTTGCTGAAGCAACTGTCGGAACCCCGTTTATTATAGAATGATCAAAGAAGATCATGATATTACATGCATAATTAAGTCACTTAATTGCCAGGCGAGCCATTACTGTGAAAATTTCTACTATAAAAGATGGGATTTGTTCATGCGCTTAATTTGCATTCTTTTTAGCAGTAATTGATTTGAGGAGACACCTTAATGCAGGAAAACTAAATCAAGTCAAACACTAATTTGCTCGTTTTCGTTGAATTCTAATTATGAGTTTGACTTGGACCCAATGCTATTTGACATTCTTGCACCTCACGTTCGAACGTATGAGCTTTTTAGGCGGCCAGCACAATTTTCCTTTTCCAAAATGGGGATTATTATTATTATTAACTTATTATTATTATTATTATTATAATTATTATTATTTATATATAGAAGTACTGCAATGCAATTGCATGATCATTTTGGATCTGTATGAATACCAATTTGCATGAGGTACGATTTTACCTCGATTCGCTACCTCCCATGCATAAAGGAGTTTCGAGAGAACTTATATATGGAATATACATATCCAGCTAGCTTTGCGTCTAATTACTTGTCCATGTGAATTTTAAAATTACATAAAATTAGTACTGAATCCTTCAAATCTCCATCCGGTCATTGCCTTTTCATAAATGCAAGATGCGGGCATATTTAGAGAAATCTTATATAAGAAATTACGATATCTACTCCCCAGAACCACAACGCGTGTACACACACAATAATATATATTTATATATTCATATATGTATGTATCGGCATTATATGGGCATAGTAAAAATTCAATGCCAGGTTGACCTGAAATCAGCTGACTGGTAGAGAGTACTACACTGTAAGAAATGCTTAAAAACCGGTTTGTATTTTGGAAGTCTTCAAGAACAAGCAAGTTTTAAAACCCAAAAGAAGGCGGAATTCATGAGAATGATATCAGCTCAATTGGACGAAAGTACACAGTAACTGCGCATGATTCATACTACGTACGTACGCATACGTGTATATATATATATATGCGTAGAAGGTGTTTAATTACTATATATAGAATAGTCAAACTTGCACCTGTACACGGCCATCTCATGATATATTCAGGATTGAAGATCAAGATCAGCATATTGATCCAATTATATTGCTTTGACAGAGAAGCATATATAACGCAATATTGCTCCACAGTTAAGTTCCATAATATCCGAGAGTTTCCATAATATCCGAGAGTGATAAGAACCCTAAGTACTGATAATGATCAGATCAGTTACAAGGCCTAAATTTCAACCCTAACAAAGAAAGAAGAAACAACAGAGAAATGAAACGAAGACGAGAACAGGAACTAAAGCAAGCCAACTAGCCCATCTCTTCAGCTTCGACCATGCTTCTGAATCCTAAATCTGCAACCCAAGAAAAAGCCGCATTAATTCGACAAGCTGTCACGTACATGACGTACAGTTCACACATTACAAAGTCAAACCTTCGACAACAAGCCGTCCTCCATCTACTTTCTTTTGTTCTTATTGACCCTAAATATAATTCCATGGCCATTAATTTCTATCTTTGGATACGCACCAGATAATAGAATGAGCCGTGCTGGAGTGGCTGGAGAGTGACACCCCACTCGTTGGTGCGAACGGGCTGACCTGAGGAGTGAATTAGTACAGTATCATTGCCGAAAGCTTCGCGCACGTTGAAAGGCATCGCGGCCACCTCGAAGGCCACCTCGTTAATGAACACCGTTGATTTTGAAGGGCCACAAGTGGCCGGTGCGCCCAATTCCCCAACACCTGCCAGTAGATAATCCTCTTCTCAAATTAGTATATATGTCAAAACTGACGCATTAGTCAACCGAGAGTGACTAATGTCAAGCCATGCACACGTCCATCTAGACACAGATCGCAAATCCCGGATCCAAAAAGACGAAATGATCCTCATGTACATGACCAATCCTAACGTGACTAACATGTCCTTCACCGTGCATATACCACAGATTTCTTACATCAATCACGTCCATGTAATGTCGGTGAACCTTTTGGGATAAGCAGCTTGTTTATTTCGTGTTTTTTTTTTTTTATAGGTAGCATGTATATTTCGTGTTAACAAGGACAATCATATTAGTATTCCGGGGGAGTAACTTAGCTTTCAATATCGTGTTAAAACCATTTGCAAAATGTCATTTTTCAGTATTCATATTATAAAAAAATTACTTATTTGTAGTAAAATAATTTCAGTTAATTAATTATTTATAATCGAAATTAATTAAAAATAATCATTTAATCTTAATTAAAGAATTACAAAAGTCCTTTTTTTTTATAGTGTGATCAGTAACACTTCCCATCATGAAAATGATAATCAAGGGATCAAGAGTGAGATTTGTGTACCACATAATGTATTATCCAAATAGATTTGAAGTTTCAACTTTTTACCTTGAATTTGACTGATGGAGTGGGAAACGTGATCTCTACCAGCACCAGTAGAAGTGGTAGCTATAGATGGAGGGACAATACTAGTGTGACTAGTAATTGGATGAGTTGTCACGTTGTAATTATGCTGGAGATGGATATTCATCCCTCTCTGATCATCTTCTTGATCTTTCCTTGAATCCCCATTGTTTATTATATCACTGAGCAAGAGACTCGTGCAGGGCCCAACAGTAGTGTGTTCATGTACCTGATCAGCCACATTTGGTAGTTCAGGAAAGCAAAACGCTTGACTGAAACTAGACGTTCCTCTGTTCTGATGCACTCCTCCGGCTCCGGTCTGTTGCACCGGGAAGAAGAAAGGGTCGGGTAAAATTTCCCCTTGGGATTGAAAATAGGTAAGATTGACTGAGGCCGTTGGGGAATGCGAAACATCCTTAACATTTGGAAAAGTACTCATGGAGTTGGTCTTCTGGAGTGCTTTAGGGGATGATTTTTCAGAAGAAGATGATGAGGATGAAGGAGCAGTGGGTGCAGCATGGGATTTAATTGGAGGGTTGTTTTGGCTTTGCGTGGGCTGGTTTTTTGAGTTTTGTAAATGGCGGAGCTTGTGTTTACTTCTTGATTTTCGGTTCTGGAACCAGTAGAAAACGTTGGCATCACCTACTTGACCATATTCTTGCAGTTGAGCTCTGATCTTTCTTATCTCGTCCCTAGGAGGGTTCACCATGCCTGAGTTGAAAATTGCTTCAAGTATTCGAATTTGCTCCGGTTTTGGATTCCATCTTGGCTTTGGCTCCGGACTCCGCTCTTCACAACCAGCTGTTGGAAAAATGCAGAAAAATGATCATTTACAACAAGAATCCATTCATGAGAGCTCAGCTCTCTACTCTCGGTTCTTATTTTTTAGCAAGTTAATCGTTTGTAATGGTACTCGAACAGTTCATATTACTAGTAATGAAGAACATAATGCGGCCTCATATTCCATCATAATTAATGAACGTTATTTTTTCTCGTCTTAAATATGATGAGAGTTTTAGAACATAAAATATAAATCCATTAACTTCTCATTTGCCTTCAACTTCAAAATCTGAAGACTTTTTTCAAATTTTGGATGTAATTTTTTTATCCGTCTGTCATGGCTAACAAATAAAGAGAATTCTCATCTCATTGAAAGCCGTATTATTTGTGAACTTCGAACTATTACTATTACAATATGGACTTGTAGATATGAATAATGACAGATTCATGACTTTGGTTTAGTATTTGGTTTGAGGGGGTCCGTCCGAGATCTACAGTAGGAAATTGACAAGGAGCGAGAAAACTGAAGAAAAATGTTGAGCTTTTAAGTCATGGTTGTTTAGCTAATTAAGTGCAAATTGTGTTATTACCTGAAGTATACGCAGCTGATCTGTTGCATCCACTTGACATAAGAGACGAGTTGATGTCATGCTGCCATTGGTGGTGGGTGTTGCAGGGCTTGGACTTGAACATGCTAGGCCAGTGTCTATTAGATGAAGCCATGACGACGACGAGGACGATTGTAATGAAAATTATGACGACGATGGTCGAAACGAAAGCTGGTTATCTAATTAATTAGCAGCAAAACTAGAAGAGATAAGAAACAACAAGAAGTTGCCCTTTTGTAGCTCTTGTTTTTGGAACCGAGTCGTCTTGACTCTTGAAAGCAAACATGACTTCTTTTATAGCCTCAGAACCTACCAGAGTGGGGATTAGGATGTTTAAAATACATTAAAAATTAATAGTAAACAGTGCTTCTCATCTCCCCCAAAGAAAATATGAAAATCTACTCGAGTATAAAATAGGCAAAACTCGCAACAGGAATCGCCTGTGCAATGAAAGACAAGAATGGAAACCCAATTAAATAAAAGGGTGGAAGAAGATAAGAGAAGAGTACCCCATGTTCCCCATCACTTCGTCACACTTTTGCATTAAAACCGAAATACTTGTGCACTACTCAAAGTACAGGCCGATACACCCCAGGACGAGGAGAGTCAAAAGGACCATGGAAAGGAATACATGATGCTGGGGACTTAATTAGAATCTTCCATCAGAGATGACAGAGAAGCGCAAAGGGCTTTTTTTTTTTTTTTTTAATATATAGCTTAATTTAGAGAGGTGGGGAAAGTCGGTTGACTCGGTTCATCGATTCCAGATTTCTATATTGGAGATCGAGGATTCTGATGAACTCTTGGTCATTTGGGTTGCTCGCAGGCTGGCTGTATTAATTGGCCTGATGGAGGGTAAAAGGTTGTGGGATTATTCTAATGGAAAAGGTTGTTGCAGGAATAAATAGGGGGTTGGGGTGTTTGAAAGTCGAGAAGGGCACGTAGAGTTGGAATGGAATGCGGTGGTGGGGATAGTAATTGCAAGTCTAGGTTATTTTGGGCAAACTAATTAGCAATCTTGGGCTCGCTCGATCCCCTTTGGATTGACTCGAGGGTCAATATTATTTATTATCATTATTATTATATATAAATATTCGAGTATGTCGATTTAAAAAAATATTATAAAAAAATATTTATTTGTAATTAATTATTTTTTTAAAATAATTATGTATTATTAAAATTAATTATAAATAATCTTTTCAATACTAATAACCGATTATTAAAATCAATTTTTCTTATAGTAGTGAGGAGTACTTCTTTTTCAGTTTTTCTTTTTCTTTTTTTTTGAATAAATGAAGTCTACATTACCGTCGAATTTGTTGCATGAACAATACTCATACAGCAAGCTAGAACTTAAATAATTGTCAGGAAAGTCGCAAAACTTGCACGCAACTCTTACATTATTGGTGCATGGCAGTCCGACGGAAAAGAACGGTGAAAAAAGGGGCGGAGGCTACCTAGCTCTTGCACCAATTGCATATCGTGGTGGTGAAATTAATTTTCGTAAAAAATTACTTGGGCATTTTAGTAGGGTCCCCCCGCCCGGCCTGGAGAATTTTATTTGGTCGATCCACCCATGCTTGCTCACAGTGTAATGATCACAGTAAGAAAAAGAGATTTTTGTGATATGTTAATTACAATTAAATAATTATTTTTATCGTAAATAAATTTTTTAATTATAATTAAAATATAACGAATATATTCCTTTCTTTTTATAATATTAAATTGGGCTTGTCTGTGTCTATAATTTGGTTGAGAATTAGAATTATAGCACTGACCATTGATGATGAACAAGCTAGCTGCTGGCATTAAAAAGATCTAAAGATCTGAGAGAGTACTAGAAGTACTACAAACTGAGTTCAAAACCCAAGAAATTTTAGTACTCATTATCAGATGGGCATCGATCATGCAGGATCGTCTGCGTTAGTCTAGATTCTAGAATATGATAACTAGAAGATGGCCGGCTTATCAATCATGAGTACGTATACAGCTAGATTTATATAATCATTGTTGAGAGCTAGTTCGAATAAGCGTTTTTTTAATATGCTCACTCGATTCTCAGTCGAACTTTAATTTGAATAAGATTCTCAGTCGAACTTTAATTTGAATAAGACTCAATCTGTAAGTTTGCTTAACTCTTACTCGACATCCAACTCGAGCGAGACATCAGACAGAGAGTTTGCTCGACCTTCGCTCGATATCCAGGTCTAGCGAGATTCCAGATAGAGATTTCACTCAACATCCAATTCGAGCGAGAGTCAACTCCAAATATTAACTTAAATATTCTGTGATTAGGGTTGACGTCGTTAAGAATAGTGTTTTGCTCGAGTGAGAAGAGTTTCGCTCCAGCGAGATTCCACTTATATAAGTGGAACGACGTTCATTTGAATGCAGTTCGAGAGAGGAGCTCAATTATTGTTTTAGACTTTGACAGGAGAGCATTTGTAAGTTGAGAGTGTGAGTGAGAGAAAGCTAAACACTTTGTAAGTGAGGGAGTGTGATTCTTGTAAGAATCTTATGATTCATCTCTTATACTCCATCTTTATTTTATAGTTGATTCATTAAGACCAGTCCAACGTTAAACATAGACTTGTATTGAGCTGAACCACTTCAAATCTTGGTGTCCTATATATTCTATGTGATTATTGTATTTTCTCTTGTTGCTTTTCTACTGCATTATTTTCTATTTGCTATTTGTTAATCGGTCTACTCCTAACAATCATCACATGCTCCTAACATGCATTCATGTATCAATGATTATAATTAATAAATATATTATAAAATTATAATCATGATATATATATATATATAGTTCCATCGAGCAATTAATTTCTATGATCGGATAGTTTCAAAACTATTAATGTAATTAGACCTTCGATGAGTCGACACTACTAGCTAATGCTCCATATATAGAAGTAGTCACGTCATGAGCTACACTACTTGGAACGCTTTTTCACGGTAGAGAAATTGAAAACCCCCAATCCCATCATGATCCATTTGATATATAGTCCGGTAATTTAGCCAACAAATAAAAAATAAAGAGAAGAAAATATAATAATGCATGGGGTCTCTTTCTTGTGTTTGTCTGTAGAGTTTTTATGAACAAGTCGTATTTTTATGCTTAACTTTTGCGCACCAAAAGAAGAAAATACCATGAATGGCCGGGTCTCATGTTTATCAGATCAGTACCATCTCTTTCAATTACTAATGAGATCAGTTCGTATTGTTATACCATTAATTAGGTTATAGGAATTTGGATCACACCTATATAATTAAAATGCAAATTTTAAATTTACATACAAAACCGTGATCAAATTCTATGGTTTAGTGTGGATATCTTATTATTTCTTTTTTCTTTTTTTATGAAAAAGATTTCATTGCATTCAATAAGTTGAAATTACAGCTGTGACTAAAATATAAGAAAAATCTAGATTACAACCAAACTATGTAACTATTTAGAACACCTCCTATACACAAATGTAATTTGTGGTTCATTTGTGAAGGATATTGTCTTAACTTCTATACATTCTTATGTGACAAAACCATTTAAAAATTTTAATCTCAATTTGTCTAAGAGTAAGGCAGTCTGTTGAACAGAGATAATCAAACATTCATCCTATAAAAAAAGAGTGGTGAGCAACATTCTCCTCCTCCTTTAAAGGAAAGGAACAAAATGTTTCTTTTCTAAAGAAGAATAAATCTATTTATCGTCTTCTTTTTTATCATCCTCTCATTATCCTATAATGTGATATTAAATAATAAACTAATAAGTAAAACATAATATATAATCTTCAATTATTTAATATTACATCATAGGATAATGAGATAATGATAAAAAATGAGATGTTGAATAACATTACTATTTAAAAAAATAGTCTTCTATTTTTATAATACCTAACAAACAACAACACCAACCCTACAGCCTTCTAGCTAATCGTGTAACAAGCCTGCCTTCAATTAATTAGTTGCATTCCGTGTGAAATGTTTATAATAATATTCGTACATTGAGCTTATAAGCTGAATATTCATTGGAACATCTGAACTTTGTTTAATTAATTTGTTATATATCTTCAAATATTCTAGATTTTTATAAATATTTGAGATATTTGATCATGTTAAACAAAAATGCTTTCAATCGTACCGCGTCGAGCTTATTATATATAAGACTAATCGATCCATCCATGAAGTAGTGATTATCGATTACATGACATGTATTTATGATTACATACGTACAAACCTACGTATACATAGCACATGATGCTCACACACCGCACGCCATATATATTTCTCGTCCTCATCTTCTTCCTAGATCATCATCACTAATTGCGGCTATCTTTGTAGCTGATGACTTAGCCCTACGGAAAACTTTGTTCTAATTCTTTTTTGCTAAATAATTTCATTTATTGAAATTCAAGAAGATGAAATCTATAATGTGACCAAAGATCAATTAATTTACGTACTAACAAACAACTTGTACGTCTCTCAAATAGAGAGAACTATATCTGCCTCCAAAATGAGGCATTAACTAAGTTTCTTCAAAAAAGAGAAAACTAAACTCCTAATAGGCATAAAGTTCAGGAGATTATTTCTCTATTTTAAAATTTTCTCTATATAGACGAAAATATAAACATCAACTACAAACACAAAAAAACAGTCGGCTGTGAAGGCACGTGAAACACATACGCTCCTCTAGACATGAAAACCCGCAAGGCTAAGCAGTTCGACAACTTCGGAACCTTGCACAACCGTTTACGGCGAAAAAGGCCTCACCAAAAAGCAGGGCATATCCGAAATTAACCCCACGCTTGTGAAAAACGCGTCACTCCGTTCGAAAAAACTTTTGAGCGACAACAAGATCGGCGGATGGGGGAAGTAAAGACGAGGCTCGTAATAGTCTAAGGCCTTCGGAGCTACTCCAACCTGCAATCACCGACTCAAAAAATTCACTACTGAAAAACGACCATCAAAAGGATAAATCGGTAACCAAAAAATAGACCAGACAAATAAAATGAAAAAAACGAAGAAGAGGAACAGAGCTGTAGCTCCACCCTCCCCCCAGGGCGACAGACGACGAAGAAGTTTTCTAGCAGGTGGGGAGTCGCGAGAGCTCACGAGAGAGAAAGAGATTAGGTTAAATTTATTTATTCCTTACTTTGTTCTAATTCTAAATATTAATATTGTAGTGCATTAATAATACATGCTAATGCTAAAGAATAGTGATATCCTTATAATTTAATTTCTCTTTATTTACTATTTTAAGTATGTTTTTAACATCTTTAATAATTAAAAAAATCTAAAAAATAAATAATTTTATTGATAATTACTTCTTTAATCATTAAATAAAAAAATTTATAAATTAAAAAATATATATAAATAGATGATAAAGGTAGCATTTTGATCTGCTAGTAATACTTATATCATGTCGCGCGCATTTATTGCTTATATATATATATATATATACATATTTTCGTGTACTACTGGTTATGATGAGTGTTGCGTGCTAATGCTCAGGCATTTATCGGGTATAAAAGTAACAAAATTGATAGAACAGTTCACACATCGACAGTCTCCTAACACATCTCTAAAAGTAAACGTTGGTATGTAAATTCTGAGTATATATCTTTTAAGAAAAGAGTGACGTTCATTTTAAATTTATCAACCATACAATTATAAATATCATTTCTTAATAATTGATAACTTTTCAAAAACTGATAGCTTAATTTGATTCTCAAGTCCAGTTAAATACAAAGAGATGGTACTGCTGATGATGTGCATTTCGGTAAATCGATGCCTCGGGCGGAAAAAAAAGTAAAAAGATAGGCATGCAGTCTACGAAAACCCGTTCAATTACGAAAAAGACAGAAAAAGCTCATCAAAAACTAAGAAAAAAACTCAAGAAGTTAAAAAAGGCAAACTTATACGATGGTTTAAAGCTTTTAACGAAGGTACGATTGAAGGGAATTCATGATCATTACGCTCCATTGTTATTCGATAGGGGTTTGGTATTGAAACCAAAAGGGGTTTTATAATCCCCGCAGCAATGATCAGAGGCCGCCGGATATTTTGGAGCTTAATATAAGGTGGTATTTTACGGCCCTAAATTATCTCACTTCTATTCTATCTTCCTTTATCTTATCTTATTTTATTTTATTTTATTTTATTTTATTTTATTTTATTTTAAATTTATTATTATATTTTTTTAAATCTATATATAAAATAAAATAAATAATTTATCTCATCTTATCTCAACTCATTTCTATCTCTCCTACCCTTTTGCTAGCAAAAGATATTATTAAAAAATTATTTATTTATGAACAATTATTTTCAATAAAAAATTATTTTTTTGACAAAAAGAGTATATTTATGTACTTATAAATAATTATTTTTATAATAAATAATTCGTTATAGATATTTATATAGAGTGAGAGAACATAATAATTTTTTTTTTAGGAAATGATCGTAATTTATTTTATTAAATGAAGTTTACAATTGAGATTAATAAGTATGGAAAAAACTTGTATTACAAGCCTAATTAAGTATTGATCTGTAATATCCTCGTACACAATAGTTACAAGTTTTATTTTAACTTCTAATCTCTCAAGAGACAAATTAACAATGAATGTAATATGTCTAAGACAGCACAAAGGTAACTAAACCTCTACTCTTCAAGAAGTGAGAGGAGATTATGACTACCTCCATTCTCCATAGGAGAATGAGAAGAGTCAACATCCATCCTCCAAAGAAGGAACGGAAAAATAAATTATGAATAATCATATTCCTATTTATTATTATAAAGACACCAACAAAGCAGGAAACAAAATAAACAATAGTATAAAACAAAATCGTAACCCAAAAATGTAGAAGATGACTTGGTAAAACCAGGCATAGCGGCACGGCAGCTCGTGTCGCGCGACAAACACACGCCACCTGGGTTACGATGGCCGATCGATTCGTGTACTACCAATATCCTTGAGCCTAGAGACATAGGCTTCTCCATCTTTAGCATGATGATAGCCATGCAAGATCGGCAACCTGCGCGTGCAGAGAAAGTGTCGTCTCTTTCAAGTGGAACTTCGATAGTCAAGAGAATCGGCGACTACGAAACCTCCTTGTGAGGCGCGTGTTGGTAGCTAACCACTGGAAAACCATGGAATCTCACCGGTGATAGGCACCGAAATCTATAGGGGTTTGGTTTTGAAACCAAAAGGGGTTTTATAATCCCCGCAGCAATGATCAGAGGCCGCCGGAAATTTTGGAGCTTAATATAAGGTGGTATTTTAAGGCCTTAAATTATCTCACTTCTATTCTATCTTATTTTATCTTATTTTATTTTATTTTATTTTATTTTAAATTTATTATTATATTTTTTTAAATTCATATATAAAATAAAATAAATAATTTATCTCATCTTATCTCAACTCATTTCTATCTCTCCTACCCTTTTGCTAGCAAAAGATATTATTAAAAAATTATTTATATATGAATAATTTTTTTCAATAAATTTTTTTTTTTGTCAAAAAGAGTATATTTATCTACTTATAAATAATTATTTTTATAATAAATAATTTGTTATAGATATTTATATATAGTGAGAGAACATAATAACTTTTTTTTTAAGAAATGATCGTAATTTATTTTATTAAATGAAGTTCACAGTTGAGATTAATAAGTATGGAAAAAACTTGTATTACAAGCCTAATTAAGTATTGATATGTAATATCCTCGTACACAATAGTTGCAGGTTTTATTTTAACTTCTAATCTCTCAGGAGACAAACCAACACTGAATGTAATATGTCTAAGAGAGCACAAAGGTAACTAAACCTCTACTCTTCAAGAAGTGAGAGGAGATTATGACTACCTCCATTCTCCATAGGAGAATGAGAAGAGTCAACATCCATCCTCCAAAGAAGGAACGGAAAAATAAATTATGAATAATCATATTCCTATTTATTATTACAAAGACACCAACAAAGCAGGAAACAAAATAAACAATAGTATAAAACAAAATCGTAACCCAAAAATGTAGAAGATGACTTGGTAAAACCAGGCATAGCGGCACGGCAGCTCGTGTCGCGCGACAAACACACGCCACCTGGGTTACGATGGCCGATCGATTCGTGTACTACCAATATCCTTGAGCCTAGAGACATAGGCTTCTCCATCTCTAGCATGATGATAGCCATGCAAGATCGGCAACCTGCGCATGCAGAGAAAGTGTCGTCTCTTTCAAGTGGAACTTCGATAGTCAAGAGAATCGGCGACTACGAAACCTCCTTGTGAGGCGCGTGTTGGTAGCTAGCCACTGGAAAACCATGGAATCTCACCGGTGATAGGCACCGAAATCTAATGGAAAAAATTAAAAAACCTCCCCCAACCCGATGCAAAGTGACAAAAAAAATGGGGAGGAGGAGAGGGAGGGCGATGATGCAGCTCCCCCTCTAAAGGCTAAAGCAATTAGAGTTTTCTCTAAGAGTTGAGAATTTCTCACTCCTCTTTCTAAGCATGTTAGCTACCACATCCTCAACTGAGAGAGCATAATAGTTGATGCTCTTTCTTTTGAATAATTCATGATTATTTATTCATGAATATCTGTAGATAATAGAAATACAGACATTAAATTGCATGTGTGGTGAGAGTGTCCAACTCTACATGCAACGACGAGAGATCAGTTAAAAGATGAGAGGAGTCGAGTTCTGGCCATCGGTGTCGGTGCTGCTCTGACATGCAAAGCTCACACCCAAGCAATAATATTGGTGCGTGCCATCTAATGAACCACTCATTTACTTTATTTAAATCCCGATCTTTGATCCACTCCCTCTCTGATCCTGCAACACCAGCCCTTTTTCTCTCTTTAATTCACAAATAGATACACGTACACGTACGTACACAGGGACAGACCCAGCTAGGTCGGCCCCCCGGGGGGAATATTTTTTTAAAATTAATTTATAATATAAATATATATAATTATATATATAATTAAAATTATTTTTTAAATTAAAAATAAATAAAAATTATCTTCCCTCAAATTTTTTTACTAAAATTATTCATCTAAATCGTAATATATATCTATTTATATTTTAACTTTTAATTTTACTTAAATTCAAATTTCAACTCACATAATCTCACAGTTACTCAACTAATAGTCTAATTTTAATAAAAAAATTTATTATAAATTTATATGATTGTAAAATTGATTGATTATACTCACTTATTTAATTTCAGTTTAACTTATATGATTATGAAATATAATTTGTTAAAAATTTAACAGCGTTATATCATTATTTATTAGAAATTTCTCAAATTTATTCTTAATCTTTAAATTTTTTTAAAATTATAGAAAAATATGAGCAAATATTTAAAAATAATTAATTTTTTTAAAAAGATGTGAACAATTCGAAAATTAATATACATTTAGAGAGTTTGATAATGACAAAACATGACACTTTTATCACTAATGATCATTTTTATAAAATTTATATTTATTACACATTTTATCGATCACTTTCTCAAACACAAAATTCTAATTCCACCCCTGTACATAGAGAAATTGTTTTGGAATCTTGCTAATAAAGTTGCACGTTTAATTGGAAGTTGAAGAAGATAGTTAATTTTGTTGTCTAATTTTGAAACGGCTATGTCAATAAATTTACACGAGCACACAAAATGAGGTTCATGCATACGTGCGTTAGATTTGAAGCGAAAAGTAAAAACCGTCCTGGTTTTGTTTTTTTGTTTTTTTTTTATATATGATTTTTTAATATTTTTTAAAAATACAAAAAAATTACAATATTATTTAAAAATATTTACTTAAAAATCATGTAAAAAAATAAAAATAAAATAAAAAACAAAAGCAGAATGTAATCGAGATCCCAAAATGGGATGCAAGCATTTTCTATGATCTTAACCGCAATATAATCTTTGAAAACATACGTACGTACCTAGTTCAATTCTCCAACATCATGGCGCTGTAAGTCCAATTCATGTACGTAACTGTGAGTTCAACTACTAGAAAATCAGCCCTGATAAGCACCTTTCCTCACTACAAGATCTTGGCATTTTTGCCACAAAGTTATATGGTGAAAAAAAGTATATATCAAGTAGAAATTTTTTTTTTCTACCAAATTTGTTGGTGGGATGTTGGTGGCATATAATCCATGAATAAAAATAATTTTTCACCAAAATTCTATTTTATGGCAAATATGAACTTTTTCCCACTACCTAATATTGTGGGTATAACATGCAGAATTCATGACAAATAACATTTATATCCACTCTATTGTAGTGTCAAAGATGATACTATCCATGAAGGCAATAAGCTGGAAAAAGCTTTTATCCACGAATTACATTCAAGATAAATGATAAGAAATTTTAGAAAAAAAAAATATCAAATCTGCAGACTACTCCTTGAGCCAAAAATAATCATATCTAATATAAGTTAAAATACATATATCTCAACATTAGAGAAAGAAGTTCACACCTTTAATAATTTAAAAAGAAAATTTTAGAAAAATTTATATTTGTTTGTACAAACTTAATCTATACCCAATGCATTTAAATTTTAGAAACTAACACTAACATTGTGCTTTACAAATTCACTACTACTCTATCACTTAATCCCAGTACTTTAAAATAATTCATCTTTATCCAACTTCATTCCATGCTCAAACATCAACACAAGTGAAGCCAAATTACATGTAACTCTTTTCAAATGCATCAAGTCCAAGAACCAAAGGAGCTAATAAAAGATTGAGTGTCTAATCATCTTGACCTACAAACAGAAATTTAAGTTCTATACTTATTAATTAAAAAGAAACTAACTGTTGTTCATATAACTAACACAAAAGGAGGGATGAATTGAGCTATATTATAAAAATTAACAATTATAAATCAAATACACAATATAAAATATAAACAAAATATAAAACAGTAAGAAATGTAAAGAGTAGGGTAAGAAAAAGTAAACTCAGTATTTTTACGAGATTCAGCCCTACTACCTACGCCTCGCCTCAAGCTACCCCTTGAAGATTCCAAATTCACTATTTAATTTCCTTTAAGTGGAGATAGAAACCTATTACACCTTTGAGCAGCACCGCTCCAAAAAATTCGTGTAGAACACCCTCTACACTTCCAATCACCTCACACTTGGTAATTCAACTATTCCCTATGTAGAACACCTTCTACACATATAAGAGTTATACACACCCTCTTACTATACAAGAGTTGATAGTGGGTAGACTATCAAAGTACACTCCTCAATGAGTGAGATAGAAACAATACAGCGCAACCTATATTTCTATTAAAAAGAATATGAATTAAAACTTATAATTTTAGAAAAAAGATAATGAGAGCTTTAAAAGAATGATGCAAAACTTAGTAATAGATGTGTAAGCTTTTATTATAATTTTTGCAAAACTCAAGTGAGCTATTTATAGGCAAATGAGTTTTCAATTTCAAATTTGAAAAAATTCACATGTCAAATAAGATCACTATTTACTTTTCAAAAAATTTAAATAAAAGCATTTCTTTTTTGCATTTGTCAAAAACAACTCCATTCATTTTTCAAAAAAATAAAACCTAATTTTTTTCTTTTCATACATGACAAAATGAGAATGATTTATTTTTCAAACTAAATCATCTTCTTTTTGCATATGTCAAAAAAACAAACAACCATCCTTTAAGATCTTCAAACAAAATCATCTACCTTTTATATTTGTCAAAAAAACACACAACCACCCTTAAATACTGTTGCTCAGATGACTAACACAAGAGGGGGGGTGAATTGAGTTGTATTTAAAAAAATAACAATTATAAATCAAATATATAATATAAAATATAAACAAAATATGAAATAACAATAAATATAAAGAGTAAGAGTAACAGAGAAGCAAACTCAGTATGTTAACGAGGTTCGGCCCCACTGCCTACGTCCTCGCCTCAAGCTACCTATTGAGAATCCCCAAATCCACTATTAAATCTCCTTTAGGTGGAGATAGAAACCTATTACACCTTTGAGCAGCACCGCTCCAAAGAATCCGTGTAGAACACCCTCTACACTTCCAATCACCTTACACTTGGTGATTTAACTATTCCCCGTGTAGAACACCTTCTACACTTCCAATCACCTCACACTTGGTGATTTAACTATTCCCCGTGTAGAATACATTCTACACACACAAGGATTATACACACCCTTTTACAAATACAAGAGTTGATAGTAGGTAGACTATCAAAGTATACTCCTTAATGAGTGAGATAGAAACAATACAGCGCAACCTATATCTCTCTCAACAAGAACAAGAATTAAGGTTCAAAACTTTAGAAAAGAGAGAATGAGAGTTTTGAAGAAATGATGCAAAACTTAGCAATAGATGTGTAAGCTCTTGTTGTGAATTTTGTAAAACTCAAGTGAGCTATGTATAGGCAAATGAGTTTTCAATTTCAAATTTGAAAAGATTCCCATGTCAAAAATATCATCATTCACTTTTCAAAAATTTCAAATCTAATATTTTTACTTTTTGCATGTGACAAAAGGAGCACACTTTACTTTTCAAAAATTTCAAACATAATCTTTTACTTTTTGCATATGACAAAAGGAGCACATTTTATTTTTCAAAATTTTCAAATAAAGACATCTACCTTTTGCATAAGTCAAGAAAAGCATCCACCACTTTTGAAAATATTCAAATAAAACATGCACATGTGAAAGATGACAATCAATCATCTTAATATTTTCAAAATTCAAACCTTTAATCATGTCATACACATGTGAAAGATGACAATCAATCATCTTTCAAAATTTTCAAATTTAATTTTCAAAATATCCATGCATATGTAGAAAATGTATTTTAATGCTTTGATAAAATATTAATTTTGAGCCTTAATCCTAATTTCGAATTTTTAAGAGATTTACAAAATTACTCTATGATTTTAATGTGAACTTGTTTTCTTCTTGCTCATGTTTGCTTCCTTGATGTGCTTGATTCTATTGTGTGGACAACTTGAGCTTCAGACTCATTTATTCTTTGAATTCATTTGTTATCATCAAAATCCATTTGTAGATTTACACGAAACTTGAAACCTTGGGTTCAACAAATACTTTCAAACAAAATATGCACATGTCAAATATGATAATC
Source organism: Platycarya strobilacea (assembly GCA_036898215.1). Taxonomy (NCBI): domain Eukaryota; kingdom Viridiplantae; phylum Streptophyta; class Magnoliopsida; order Fagales; family Juglandaceae; genus Platycarya; species Platycarya strobilacea. Next base: position 9,370,242 of record CM072547.1, read on the forward strand.
AATCATCTTACAAATTCAAATTTTTACAGCCTAAAAATATAATTTTCGAAATTATATTCTTTGATGATGTTATGTACATGTGAAAAACATAATTTTCAAAACTTAGACATTTAAAAATGTTTTGCATATGTGAAAAAATTAATTTGATATTTTATGAGAAAAAAGAGTAATTTGAAACCTTAATCCAATTTCGAATTTTATCAAGAAATGTACAAAAATAATCTATGAGTTTCATTTGTAGACTTGTTCTTTTATACTTGATGTGCGCTTCACTCCATTGCATAAATAATTTGAGCTTGAGACTTGAATTTATTTGTTATTATCAAAATCTACACGTAGATACGAAATTTGAAATCTTGGATTCAACAATCTCTCCCTTTTTAATGATGACAAATATTTAGTAGAATTTTAAGACTTGCAGTAATGTTTAAGCTCCCCCTGAGAATATGCGTTAATTTTCAAGTAATAGATAAATATAATTCCAACATATATAACAGGGTGGTATAATACTAGTGACTTCTCCCCCTTTTGGCATCATTAAAAAGGAATCGCAATTGAATTAAGTAAGATTTCTTCCCTCAATAAGCAATAACCAAATAAAATGGTGTATTAGTAGAAACTGTAGAAAGTTGAATAATTGGAACCATCCGTGCCCGACAAAACCTGCAAAAGCTTGAGATCTAGCTCTGGCAATTTGGTGAGGAAGAAGATTTTGTAAATATTTGAATAATTGGAGTTACCTATGTTCGATAAAATTTGCAAAGGCTGTAGGCCTATTTCTGGCAATTCAGTGTAGAGATTTGAAATCCGCTTGATGTTGTTGACAAATGAGATATTATCAGAATTTGTAAGCTTGTATTGTTCTTATTTCCGTTTCTATAAGAGCAATCATTAGTTTTATCTATTTCGCATCAAATCTTCTTTTCATTTTTGCAATTTACTTGCATTCTCATTTTACAAATTTTTAATGGCTCGTCGATTTCCCTTCAGTACTTCTCTTGATCAAGATTTGAGGTATTCTTCACCTCAGTCTCAATCTATTTCTGCATCTGTTGTGGGTGCCATAAAGTAACAAGAGACTGATTTGGCTAATAAATCAGATCATGGTGCCATTTATTAGCTTGTGGATCTCGGAACTCGATACTCATCTTCCATTGTCTCTTTTTCTGCTCAGTTGCAGTCCAAAACCTGTGAGATAGAGAAGCTTAATGAGAAGATCGATATTCTTCAACGACTTGTTCAAGAGTCTAACAGAAAAATACTAGACTTAAAACAAAAAAATAAGGATTTAAAATCATTACTTGCCTCTTCATTTCGATTGTCTAATCCTTTAGATAAAGATGGCATGATGATCTATGAGGAGTAAATGCATTTGACTGATGAGGCTAAACGTCTCAAGTTTCTGTTAGTCATTTGAAATAATGGAATAAAAATATCTAGCAGATATTCATGGCATGCATCATTCATATTTCTCTTCTAATTATGCATAGTCTATCTTCTGGTAGAAATTTTGTGAAAATGTCTGCCAATTGATCATGTGTGCTAGTGAATTCTAATACAATATCGCTTTTCTGCACATGATCTCTAAGAAAATGATATATAATTTCAATATGCTTGGTCATAGAATGTTGTATTGGATTCTTTGAAAGATTTATAGCACTAGTATTATCACATTTAATAGAAATATGATTGTACATAAGTTTAAAAACCTCAAGTTGTTGTTTCATATAAAAAATTTGAGCACAACAACTACTTGCAGCAACATACTCTGCCTTAGCAGTAAATAATGCAACATAATTTTATTTTTTACTAAACCATGAAACAAGTGCATGACCTAAAAAATGACATGTTCCACTAGTACCTTTTCGATCAATTTTGCAACCAGCATAATCTGTATCTGAATAACTAATAAGATCGAAAGAAGTATGCTTAAGATACCATAATCCGAGGTCTATAGTACCGGCAAGATATCTAAAAATTCGCTTGACTGCAATCAAATGAGATTGTTTTGGAAATGATTGAAAACGTGCACATAAACATACATTGAACATAATATCAGATCTACTAGCTGTCAAATATAATAAACTATCAATCATACCTTGATATACCTTTGAGTCAACTGACTTGCCGCTTTCATCTTTATCAAGTTTAGTGGTTGGACTCATTGGTGTTCCAATTGCCTTCGCATATTCTAGCTCAAACTTTTTGAGTAACTCTTTAATATATTTTGACTGATTAATAAATGTTTCATTTTTTGTTTGCTTGATTTGCAATCCGAGAAAGAAATTAAGTTCTCCATCATACTCATTTCAAATTCTTCACCTCATAAAGGTTCTCCTAGAATTTGTTCTACTGGATGATCTTTCACATATTTCCACTGTTTGATTGAATCTTATACTAAGTCTTGATGATTTTTCCTGATATCTCCATGTTGGATTTCTTCCATTATATTCTCTTTGTTGAGATTAAGATTATTTGTATTATTTGTACCTTCTGATTCTTAATCAATAGACTTCTATTTCCACGATCTTCCCTTTTGAATTGTCTCCAAATGTCACATGTCCTTCTTCTTTAAGAGTGAGATCAATGAACTTAATTTTATCTCCTGTCATGTGTCTTGAGCATCCGCTATCTAAAAACCATATTGTTTTACTTACGGAAGACTTCATGCATACCTATCAAAATAATTAAAATATTTTTTCTTGGTACCCATGTTCTTTGGGTATTTTATTTATTAGTATTTGATGAGTGCACAAAAATGTACTCTAAATACTCTATTTAAATACTAAAAGAAATCAAAAAAATAATGGATATAACTCGTGTTATTAAAATTAATGGTCATTTATCTTGAGATAGATATAAGCATGATTTAATATATTGATGAGAATATAAAATGTCATATTTTACTCTCTTAATGTTTAATACTTTATTCTTATTTGATGCCTAAATATACTCATTATTCTTATATTTTGATTTAGGACACAAATGGAGACATTAGGAGCAAATGAAGATAATTGCGGAATTTTAGACAGTTCTGACATTTTTTAGTAATATAGGCATAACTCTCTCATCCAATCTCCAATTGAGCTGATTCAAGATGATATAGAACCGCAAGAGAAATATATATAACTTTTGTGTTTTATGTTTGAAGAGATATCCACTCAATATAGGACAAAATCGACCATCAAGTGGATGCACCTGCACTTGACGTTCCTGGATATTTTTCAGCCACTTGCATCAAATCCAAATGTTATCATAATATTTTCCAGCAAGCACTCCTACACCAACTTGGAAATTCAATGATCAATTCATATGCAAGATGAAGTGCACTCAAGTTTCTTGTAGACAAATTATTTGACCACAAGATATTAAATCATACAAGACAACTAATGGATAGAGAAGCAAAATTGAAACACTCAACCTACAAGCAAAATCCAGCTCATGCATGGTGGGAAAACAAATGATCAAAATGACAACTCACAAATCACTTGGATTCAAGAATGACACATGGCAAAACAAGTTGAAATTGTGATGATTTTGTCATGACAACTTGCATGAAGGATGCTTATAAATAGAAGGAAGGGGTGTGTATTCTAAGACAATGCTTAGTGTGGGAGGATGCTTTGGAAGAGCCATTATTTTAAGAGCTTGAGAAAAGAAAAGAAAAACTAAAGAAGAGAGAAGAAAATAATGGTTGGCTCTTCCATATTATCCCTTGGAGAATTTTTGTTGTATATTTTCAATATGTGTAACTAAATTCTCAAGGAGGGCTAGGGATGAACTTGTGTGTGTGATGGTATTTGTAATTTATTTTTGATTCATATATTTGGTCTTTAAATATTAAAACTCTTTTGTTCTATTATTCTCAATTTATTTGTGATGTTTTTTCGTCTTCAAATAATTATAGAATCTATTTCGTTTATGAATTCAGTCATGCTTTTTCTATTGAGTGAATTAGTTCTATAATTATATTTGGAGCAATTGATTATCTATATTGATTTAATTCTCTGCTGCAATATCGCCTCTTAGGTATATTGTCGTCGTTGGATTTTCTCAATATCGATAACAATTTATGAGAGTTAAGCGCGAAAAATGATTTTTCAAAGAGTTACATGTGATTTAAATTTTGGTTATTAATGTTATATCTTCCGATTAAGAATTTGGACATAGAATTCTTAATTGAGTTATCAATAAATTAAGAATAAATTTGAATACCACAAATACACAAGGAATTCCCTACGCTCTACTTTTCGTCTCATTTTTATAATGTTCAAATTACTCATTTAGTTTTAATTTACGTCACACTCTAAAATTTACTTTTCGCACTTATCTAAATCCTTTTGTTAATTTCGTTACTGTTCTTCAATTTCTCAATCCATCTCCCTGTGAAATCGACACCGCAAAGCTATACTGCAAACGGCCGCGTTATTCTTTGGGCGTAATCAGTATTAGAATAAATAAGAATCTTTGATACCCATATGGCTCTAATAGTCATTGTATGTTTTCTTCTAATAGGACAAGTATGATAGTTATGATCATTTCTATTGCAAAAATTACAAATAACATATAACATACTTGAAGAACTTGAGTGATTGTAATAATGTCTTTCTTTGACAAATCTATTTTTAGGAAAAGAATTTTGAAAATCTGGTTTTGATTTAATGGGTTTATCAAAGAAATTTTTATAGGATTTGAGTTTTTCTTTTGGCATGTATCCCAAGCCTACCTTATCAAAAACACATCTTTGATTACCAAGAAATTTTTCGAAATTTCTTTTTCCATTTATGAAATTTTCAACAATCTTTTCTAAATCAGCTACTTTCTTTTTCAGTTCATCATTTTCATCTATTGAAACTATATTTTCTTTTCTTAAAACATCAATTTCATTTATTAAAGAAGAATTTTTCTTTTTCAAAGCGGTATACTTAATACCCAATTTTTCAAATTCCTCATATACCTCTTCCAAAGCATTTTGCAATTCTTTATAAGATGGATTTTCAAAATTTGTTACCTCAAGATCATCTTTAACCATAAGACAAAAATTTACAGATTCTTCATTACTTGCGTCACTATCTGAGCTACTTGAATCATCATTCCATGTAGCTTTTATTGTTTTCTTGCCTTTGTATCTATCTTTCTTTAGCAGGGGATAATCTACCTTGATATGTCTTGATTTTTTACATTTATAACAAATTAATGAATTATTTTTACATGTATCTTTGTTGAAAGTTTTTTTGAAAGATTTCCTTGGAGAAGTTTTATTTTTCAAGAATCTCTTAAATTTTTTTGTGATCATTGCAATCTCTTCGTCTTCGCTTTCTTAATCTTCATCACTTTCACTTTCATGAGAAACGGTTTTGAGTGCCAAGTTCTTCTTTTGTGTTCCTTCTTTCTTCTCCTCTTTTCAATGTGTACTCATGGGTAATAAGTGACCCGATGAATTCATTTACTTCGAGTTTTTTAAGATCTCTAACTTCAAAAATCGCCGTTACTTTTGATTCCCAACGTTTTGGTAAGGAGTTGAGAATTTTCCTTACTATCTCCGAGCTGGAATAAACTTTATCAAAAGATGTCAAACTATTTATAGTATTAGTAAAACGAGTATTCATAGAAGAGATAGATTCATCATCATTCATTTTGAACATTTCATATTCATGCGTAAGAATATAAATTTTTGATTCTTTGACTTGCGAAGTTCCTTCATAGGTTATTTCCAAGTTTTTCCAAATTTCCTTTGATGTCCTGCAAGTCATTATTCTGTTAAATTCATTACCATCGAGAGCATTATATAGAAAATTCATAACCATTACATTCACAATATAAAATTTATCGTCTTCGTGATTAAACTCTTCCTCTTCCTTTTTGACCTTTACTTCATCAACAGTTTCTGTTAGAATATAAGGCCCATTTACAATACATTTCCAGATTTCTCGACCTTGAGACTGAAGAAATATTCTCTTTTTAGCTTTTCAGAAAATATAATTATTTCTACAAAATAGCGGATGTTGACTACTGGATTGACTTTCAGCGAAAGTAGCTGCAATGTTAGCAATATGATTTTAACTCAATAGATAGTTAATCTTATAACAGAGCCCTTACTCTGATACCAATTGTTACCCAGATGACTAATACAATAGAGGGAGTGAATTGAGTTGTATTATAAAAATTAACACTTATAAATCAAATACACAATATAAAATATAAACAGAATATAAAACAGTAAGAAATGTAAAGAGTAGGGTAAGAAGAAGTAAACTCAGTATTTTTACGAGTTTCAGCCCCACTGCCTACGTCCTCACTTCAAACTACCCCTTGAGGATCCCAAATTCACTATTCAATATCTTTTAGGTGGAGATAGAAATCTATTACACTTTTGAGCAGCATCGCTCCAAAGAATCCGTGTAGAACACCCTCTACATTTCCAATCACCTCACACTTGATGATTCAACTATTTTCTGTGTAGAATACCTTCTATACACACAAGCGTTATACGCACCCTCTTACTGATACAAGAGTTGATAGTGGGTAGACTATCAAAGTACACTTCTTAATGAGTGAGATAGAAATAATACAGCGCAACCTATATCTCTTTAAAAAAGAATAAGAATTAAGATTCAAAACTTTAGAAAAGAGATAATGAGAGTTTTGAAAGAATGATGCAAAACTTAGTAATAGATGTGTAAGGTCTTGTTGTAATTTTTGCAAAACTCAAGTGAGCTATTTATAGGCAAATAAGTTTTCAATTTCAAATTTGAAAAGATTCACATGTCAAATAAGAGCACTATTCGCTTTTCAAAAGATCCAAATAAAAGCATTTTCTTTTTGTATTTGTCAAAGACAATTCTATTCATTTTTCAAAAAAATAAAACCTATTTTTTTACTTTTCATACATGATTTATTTTTCAAACCAAATCATCTTCTTTTTGCATATGTCAAAAAAACATACAACTATTCTTTAAGATTTTCAAACAAAATCATCTACATTTTGTATTTGTCAAAAAAACACACAATCATCCTTAAAGACTTTCAAAAAAAGATATGTATATGTCAAATATAATAATCAATCATTTTACAAATTCAAATTTTTATATAAAAAAATATAATTTTTGAAATTATATTGTTTGATGATGTTATGCACATGTGAAAAACATAATTTTCAAAACTAAGACATTTAAATATATCTTGCATATATGAAAAACGTAATTTGATGTTTTATGAGAAAAAATAGTAATTTGGAACCTGAATCTAATTTTGAATTTTATCAAGAGATATACAAAAATAATCTATGAGTTTCATTTGTAGACTTGTTTTTTTTATACTTGATGTGCGCTTCGCTCCATTGCGTAAATAATTTTAGTTTGAGATTTGAATTTATTAGTTATCATCAAAATCTACACGTATATATGAAATTTGAAACCTTGAATTTAACACTAACAAAACTATGAATGAAGCATCTTAACCCCATACCAAATCCTATATATATAACATTTCTCCAAAATTGTTAAATACTAAAATCGTTAATATTTTACATGTAAAAATATGCTAACACAACTAGCATGAAGAAATGTTCAATATAGTTGAGGCTTTAATTTCTATATATATATATATAAATTCATCTTAGTCCCTACATAAAACTTTGAAAATATAGAATCTTTAGAATTGATAAAAATCAAATAATACTAAACACTTAATTTCTACACAAAAGCTAGCACATAGTTTGTGACTACAAAGGAATATAAGTATGGTATGTACTGAATGAACACTACTGTAATATCATTACTCAAAGAACACCATTGTAATGAACACTATCGTAATATCATTACTCAATGAACACTACTGCAACGAACACTATCAAACCCTACTTTAAATACATTAATTTAACCCAAGTTCCTCCAACCTAAATTTAACAAATCAGTAAACCACCAACAATTGTTTACAAGATTTTCTTCACTTGCTGCTTATATCACAATGAATGTTAACAACCCATTTAACTTCTCTCCATACTTAGCACTAAGTCAAAATTTTAAAACTTCTCATTTCAAGCAAAAATAACATGAAAATCTGGAATTTTCACCAAAAATGATATTTGACAGCTGTTTAATAACTTGTTAGAACCAAATTAAATGAAGAGCTAATATCTGGTTTTTGTCCCTTGTTTTCAATAGTTTTTCGTACAAACAAATCACTTTGGTTGAGCAAATGAAAAAATGAGGATGAAATGGACTTCTTGAAGTCCCAAAACAGAGCATAGCAAAATTTTCTGCTATACCATGGACAACTAGCAGCTTTAGTACATTCATGCTCTTAAAAATCCCTCATTTAACCATAATCTCAACTCCATAAACCAAGTATATTAGAGTTGAAAAAAAAGTGTTTAAAAAATTCATTCTCATCTCTACTAGTTTAACACATAATACAAATAAATGGTTTAAATTAGTCAAATTAAAATGAGTAACCTACAAGGGTCACTGGCCTGAAATATCTACAAAAGCTAACAACAGAAATTAAATAGGTTAGAATGGTTAGAATTTTAAGGCAAACAATAATTTTAGCAAGTATCTGTTGTCTTGAAATCATTAAGAAATATAATTAGAATATGTTATAATAAATTCAATTATAAAATAAAACACTTCTTCCCTAAATGAATAAATGAAGGAGAACCACACTGCTCACAGTTAACAGCAGAACTATATGCTAAGCAAAATATAACAAAACCTTATGCTAAGCAAAACCATATAACAAAGTTTGGATAATAGCAAAAAAGCACAAGGCAAAAATTGGAGCCCACTTAATATTATTTTGCAAGCATTGCTTACCTTAACCATTGCAATATGCTCAATCCCATCTAAGATGGATTCATAGCATCCAAATCAATGGCCACCACACTGTTGGTATCCTACATTAGCAAAGTGATCAACCAATTTATCTTTTTTTCTTCTATACGTGGCAAAAATTGTCCACACTAGAATGGAGCCTCTTTTATGTTCTAACAGAAGAGCTTCAATCAAATCTCTAAATATAAAAGTTGATTTAAAACTCGAATCAATTATGCAATGAACCAATCAAACCACCTAAATCAGATCATTTAAATGGTAAAAACCTAATAATATCAACACATGAGAAAATAAAATAATATAAACATCAATAATAGCTTATCAACTATACATATCAAAATAAAATAATATTAAATGTGAATACAGATCAAAATGAATATTCATATATATATATATATATGTGTGTGTGTGTGTGTGTGTGTGTTGATAACAAAATCCCTAATCCTATCATGAAAGTGCGTAGGTCTACGACAAAAAATTAAATACGAATACAGATAATTCAAAAAAAAAATTCTGATCCATAGTTTCTATAGATGATTTGCCCTCAAGAGGTAAATTTGTATTTAATCACTGAGAAAAAAAATTAATTTTAGGTTACTAAGCTTTTTATAACTAGCATGTCTTCAATCTAACGCTTAAAGGACCATAACATTCAAACAACACAAGGTTCTCTGTAGCAACCACTTAATCTCACGGTTTCAACATAGTCCAAATATCTCAGATTCTCAAGCATCAAACAAATAAAGCTACATCACATATTCCAAAGAAAATCCAAAGATGGTGAATGGAAAACTCCGAATTTTTTAACACAGAAACATACATGGATCTGATGGAGAGAACTCCAAAGATTTGATGGAGAGAAGAGGAAAATGGGAGGGCCGAGATGGTGGGAGGTGTCGTGGCGAAGCGTCGAAGGCTAGGGAGCCGAGGCGACTGGGCAAGGCAAGCGGCTAGGTTTTCTAAAAAACGAAGTGAATGAATTGTGTTTTTTAGGTGGGGGGTTGGGGGGTGGTAATTGTCGTCTGGGGCCCTAAACAACTATGAAACGACACCGTTTCATACTTAAGAAGAGCCTTTAAAAATAAGAAGAGTTTTTGCAGCGAAAACTATTCACTGCAAAAAGTAGTTCAACTCGTGGAAAAACCTTTTTTCCCAAGAATATCATAATATCTACTTCTCTTTACATTCCACCAAATTAATCTTGTGAAAATAACTTCTTTTCTCATGACAAATACCTTTTTTCCAACCAAATTTTACCCACCACTAATATATCATAGCAATAACTAATATTTTATATCCACTAAGAAATATGGTGTTAAAAGTCTACTTTTTTCACGAATGCATGTCGCGAAAAAGAAGTTAGTGGCAAAAAGACCAAAATCTTGTAGTACTTTATGCATGTGTCGTCATGTTGATTCTTGCTCTAATATTCCCATTAATTTCTAATTTCTTTGATTAGTCCTGGAAGCCATACAAGTTTGGTTGAAGAGGCTCTACGAACAAGTCGTTGCAAACTTTAAACCTCAATCTTAAATAGTTGTTCAATCGTTGCGTAAAATTAAATTAAGGTTTAGATTATCTTTATAAATAATCTCATCTCATCTCATCTCATCTCATCATATGATTCTTACTACATTTTTAAATTTTTATAGAAAATAAAATAAATATTTCAAAATTTTCAAATCTCAAAACAAAACTAATATTAAAAAATATATATTATAATAATATTTTATTCAATTTTTAATTTTAATTTTATTTTATTTCATCTCATCTATAAAAACAAACCAGAAATATTCTTGTCCTTGATATATAGTGTTTTGGACGTGTTTTGTAAGCATTACATCCAAGTCTCCTCGAACAACTAGGGTGGTAATCTCCCTTTCACTACAAGAAATCTTGATTTTTTCGACGCACGATTTTGCCCGAAAAAGCCTCAATAATTGCTACATAAATCAGTTTTTGACAATTGATTGAGCGTTGTACATCTGACGGTACTAAAGTGCTTATTATAAGTTATTGCAGCGAATAGAGTTAATCGCTGCAAATACGTAAGCAATTCTAGCGAATATTTTCACTGCTAAAATTAAATGAACACATCGTGATTGAGTTCCAAATATGTCAATATCACTACAGCAAATTTAGATTTTTGTGACAGACAAAAACATCACAAAAGACTATTTCCATTCAATGTAACGTTCGAACATTAAAATTTTTAGTGATGGTTCAAATGTGTCACTAAAAGTCACGTTCAAACGTATCACAAGACGTTTAAACGTAAACCCATCTGGCTGGCATTCGAATGAGATACTAGTTCGTTCGTTTCTCAGACGTTCGAACATTTGTTTTTTCATTCAAACGCTTGTCACGTCCGAACGTATTTTTAACATTCAAATGTTTCTTGCTCAACGTTTGAACGTTTCATGTCACCAAGTTGGAATGTCAATTTTATGAACATTCAAACGTTTTGTGTACATTCAAACTTGATTTGAATAAACGTTCGAACATTTACCTTATACATTCGAAAGTAATAGTCAGAATTGGTAGATTTTAATCAAATTAAAAAGCATACAAATTGTATCCTATTAGAAATAATAAAAAGAAACACATACAAAATTATACAATGTTTAAAAGCATACAATGTCTTACAGCATATTAATGTTAGATACTAAAAATTACAAATAATAAAAAAATGATAAAATTTATATATATATATTTTCCTCATCCACCGTGATCATACTGTAGTAATATAACATGCTCCATCTCGGCCGTCATCTCACTCTGCAAAAGCTAAATGCATCTCCAATATTTTGTCCTACAATTAAAAAGAAAACAAACATTAAGTAACAAAAGTAATTAGAACGCTTGTTTTAATAATATAATATTGACAATTTAACTTATATTATTTTATACTTTTATGTTATTCTTCGGATGAAGTTTCCATGGATGGTTCAAAATTTCTCTCAATATCATATTCTTCTCCTTCTTCTTCTTCTTCTTCTTCTCCTTCTTCTTCTTCCTTAGACTGTTCTTCTTCTTCCTAACTCACTTCAATTGAGTTTAGGGTTTAGGATTTGGGATTTAAGAGTTAGGGTTTGGGGGTTGGGTTTAAGATTTGGTCTAGGGTTTAGGATTCTAAGATCTAGGGATTAGGATTTAGGGTTTGGGATTTAGGATTCCAAAGTCTAGAATTTAGGATTTAATTAATACATGCTTGCAAAAATGCACAAAAGCACAAAATTATACAACTCAACATAAATATATAAAAGAGACACAAATTGTCACACTCATTATACAAATATACCCTTATTCAATATACCGTAAAATATGTTCAAATAGTCTTCCAGCATACTTAAACAAATCATTTTTATAGAAATAAACTTTACTGCTACTAAAAAAATATAAATATTTAATGCTACTAATATGCACAATGACCAATTATTCACAATTATCCAATATTTGTAATCACTCAATAAATTAAAAAATGCACGGATATAACGTACCTAACAATAATATTATACCTAAAATCCATCAATATTATTATACCCAATATTTTTCATTATATATATGCTTGAAAAAATTCATACGAAAAATATATCCACCTGAAAGAAATCATTAAACACATGGAAATAATCGCCCAACATGTTTGCAACATTGTTTACAATATCGTACTGTACCAGCCGGTACGACCAAAACATACCGTACTGGCCGGTTCTTCAGTACATATTTTTCATGTGTACTGTTTCGCTTAAAATATCGACCGTTTTGGCTTGTACCGGCCGTACCAATCAATATTTTGGCCGATACCGACCTCGTACCGATTCTAATTTCGGCTTTCAATTATTTTTATTTTTATTTTTCATTTTTTGCTATTTTTTTTACCTCAATTCATGCTTGATTAATTACATATATATATTTATATATATAATTATTCATATATTAACTATTATTTTGAAATATAATTTTTATATGTATTTATATATATAATTTTTTTATATATAAATTATCTCGAAACGGTATACGAAACAATACCAGTATCGAAATATTTCGTTCCAGTGCCTTGATCAGTATGCTCACCGATACAGTATTCAAAACTTTGGTTTGCAAACACCTATTACTAAAATAATATAAACAACACAATATGCTTAAATCCCACTATAAAAAACATACTAAAAAATAAACAAATCCAAGACTTCGTGCTTCTAAAATTAAACAAACTAAAAAATTGTACAAATATAACATATACAACCATAAACAAATCGTAAAATATAGAATGAGTAAATGACAAAATATACCTAGCAAAATCACTATACTTTCTTCACAAATGCTCAAATACTATATTTGAACTTCAATTTTCACACTACAAAATTTTACAAAAATATAAAATGAGCCATTAAATTCACACAGAAATTAAGAGCATAATAAAAATCCATACAAAAATAACTTGTGAACTTACATTAGAGAAAAATAGAAGCATCTCTCTCTCTCTCTAATCTCTCCCTCTCACGCACGAAATGAAGTCGAAAATGGAAGTTATGGCTTCACCCTGTGCTTATGTTTGAATTTGTCTGAATATTTAAAAACGTTCGAACATTCTAACCCTAACGTTCGAACGTACTTAAAGACGTTTGAACGTTCACTTGTGATGTTCGAACGTAAGGTATTCACGTTTGAACGTTTATTAAAATGCTAAAAAACCTTAAATTAAGGCACAAATATTCGAACTTCATAAAGTTACGTTCGAACGTTCTAGAAAGTGCGAGAAATTTTTCACATTTTTTTCGATCATTGGAACATAATTAGATGACGTTCGAACATTATTTTTTTTACAAAAAAAAAATATGATTAGATCCCTAGATTGCTTAATTTATTAAACAAAAATATATTAAAAATTTCTAATAAAATCATAGTAAATATACAAAAAATTAATATATTTAACATAATATTTTTTTTATTTAAGGTTTTATGAAAGAAAGTAATTATATAGTCAATACTATATAATACCATGTTGTTAAGTATTATACAGTGTTGTCTATATGCATGTGTTATATAGTGTTGTAACAAAATAGACAACATAATATAATACTAAAATAACATGGACTTATATAGTGTTAATTAATCATATTTTAAATATAACTTATAAAATGTTTATCTACTATAGTAACATCATATAATACTAAGTGCTATAGTATTATAGATAGTAGACTATTGTAATGCTATATAATATATTATATAATAATTAATACTATAGTATTATGTACTATTAGCATTGAAGAATTTTAGTTCTGTTTTAGAGTATATAGTATAATATATTTAACTTGTTATAATATATTATAACATAATTTTAATTTTAATTTAAAAATATAAAATTACGTTTGAACGTATTAATTTAACATTTGAACGTTTTCATGAAACATTAGAACGTTCATAGGGAACGTTCAAATGTAGAGAATACTTGGGCAACAAATTACTCAACATGAACGTTCGAACTATAGGTAGATGACGTTCGCACATCTAACAATACGTTCAAACGTTAACGACGGTTGGTATTCAACGTTCAAATGTTCATTAAAGAATATTCGAACGTTTACTGTATATATACAGTAATCCTAACGGTTGTCTGCAAATTTCACCGAAACTCCCTCATATCTTTCAAATTCTTTTCACCATGCACGTATGCTCTAACGTAGCTTTTTCAATGTTGGAATGTAACTATTTAAACGTTGGAATACGAATAATCACGTTTGAATGTATGCTTGGTGCATTCGAATGTGACTAGTTACAACGTTGAAAAGAAAATTCACGTTCAACGTGAGTTTGCTTTTGCTCGAATGTCTATGCAGAATTACCTTTTTTGGCCTAGCCCTAAGATTGGTTTATTAAAAATGTATTTTTTTTTTTATTTCCACTAATTTTTATCTCATTTATGCAAATATATATAAAATGGCTCAACAACCTTAGACTACAAGAAGGAAGGGTCGGGAAGGAGCCTCACGAGAGGCATACCGGATAAAGGCTTGCACGGTTACACCAAAGTAGAAGATGTTGATTAATGAGTTCGACTCGTTATTCTAGTAGCAGAGGAGCCTGCAGTCCGTGCTCATGGACAGGGGCTGGATGCCCATCTGCGCACTAAAAGGGACCGTACATTAGCATGGTCCATAAGTTCTATCAGGCGATATCCACATTGCCGCCCAACGCCAACTCCCACGTCACCGAGATCTATGGGGTGCGGATCACTATCTCGACGAATGTCATTGTCGACTTGCTGCAAAATCAGCGTTATCCACCACAGGCTCCGCTGCCAGATGCTGACGCTGACATGGCAGAGTCCCAGACTGGCCCAGCTCCATCTACAGGCATTCATCACGTCAACCTCGACTTAAGCAATGATTCTGGATCCGAGCAAGAGGGTCTATAGCAAAATGAGGATTCTACATCCTCACCCAGCAAAGATCGGCAGGCGCACGAGATGTCAGATTCATTCTTCTAGAGTACGCTTGACAATTTCTTCCACATGCTGCATCTCATTGTTGCAACAAATATGGACCCGCTGGCACACACATCGACGTTTAGCTGCTCACGCGCCCAATTTCTTATCAGGATAACACGTGAAGACCCGATTGACCTCCTGTGGGTGATCTTCGAGAGGATCTACTACGAGACATGCACTGTCTCAACAAACAATTTCTCCTACGGAATCATCATCACCTGACTACTCCTGGCATATGGAGTGGCACCTCGGGTCTCGGAGCTGGTGCGATAGTAGCTCGACCCCCTCGACATTAGTAGCTTCTACTTAAGTCGGGGGCAAAAGAGGCATGTGCTTCCACCTATAGCAGATATGGTGCCACCTCCCCATTGTCAAATAGTCTAGCCTCATCCCGCTGACAATGCCAAAACCAGTGGACAGCATCGTGCGGGTGGGGACGTGCCACCGACTTGGGTCGCGTCGATGTTTGGACAGCTGCAGACGCACATCAGCCGGTAGCTCACTGCACAGATTGCCACAATCACCGTGCACGTGGATCAGGAATTGGAGCAACTGACCACTAATGTCTCGACCTTGCGTCTCAAGGTTGGGATTTTGGTTGATGAGTTTGAGGCATTAAAAAACAGCCTTTAGTCCCGTGATTTTATGTTTTATTTTTGAAATTTTTTTGTATTTTGTTTTTTAATTCTGTACAAAGACCAACTTCTAGATTAATGTATATATATATATATATTTTTGTCTATCCTCAATTTTTATTTTTAATATTAGCTTATATAAATTTAATTTTAAATATCGCACTTCATATCTTTTAGAAATTTAGATATTTTATAATTTAATAGAGTAAAAAAATTTGTATAATATTGATTTCAGGGTCTATCTAGAGTATAATCTTATTTTAATTTCTTTATATATATTTTTTATTCATATTTTAATCATTTTATAATTATTTAAAAAAATAAATATCAATTCAGTCCAATAATCAAATCCTATATTATTAAGTAAAGGAAAAAAATTTAAATGTATTGAAATACAAAAGATGTCAAAATCAGGTGTCAAAGTTTTTTTTTTTAATATTTAATCTAAACGTTCGAATATTATTTCATATAGTTCAAATGTTTACGCCATAAAGATTCACATTCGAGCGTCAATGATCACATTGTTCGAACATTCACTAAATGTTCGAATGAAAAATCATCTTAGTTCAAACGTAACTAAATTCAGCAGTTGTCTTTAGTGACGGTTCTATAAAATCGTCACAGAAAATGAGTTTTGATGATGGTTTAGAGACTATCACAAATTCTAAACCATCACAAAAGCCCAAATTTGTTGTAGTGTATAATCGCTACTATATTTTTTGCGGCAGTAGAAAATCACCACAATAAAAGCAAATATCGTCGAAATTACAATCACAATCATAATAATCACTGCAACAGTAGCTGCAAACTAGTCACAGCATATCGGGAATTTATTATGACAAAAGTAATTGCCACTATAATCAATTAAATCGTCGAAATAAATAGAATTTTGAAATGTAGTTGAAAGCTCAACAGCAATCACAAATTCACTGGAAATACTATCTTATCTCGACGAGTTTTTTCCGGGTCATCAACTATTCATCGAGAAAGGCCCCTTTTTCTTATAGTGTCTCCTGCACAAACACAAATTCAAATGAGGTTTCACTATAAGAAAACTGCTTATCTGTGACTATCTATTTCCTACCAAAATGAATATGTTTTACAACAAATAGTCCTCTTTGCCCCAAATAATCTCTTATGGATACTCATTTTTCTTGTAGTGCTAAGAGATGATTTGACGACCCTCCAATGCTTAAGTCAATTTTCTTTAATAGTATTGTAATAGAATTTTTTGCTTAAGTCTGATTATACCTTGTGATCAACTTTTATTCGAGATTTGGGGACAACAAAATGACATGTTGTTAAGAGGTAGTCTCAATATATAACACTGCCATACTATGGTTGCCCAAAGCATTTAATGCAACATGGCATATCGAAAAACAATCTTAATACGATGTGGGTTCCTGAATTTTACTTATACGACTTTTCGGCCAGTGCTGGTGACACCCACTTTTCTCCCCTCAGGGCACGGGTCACTGCTGCTTCTCCCGCATACCCTCCAACAGCTGCAAGTTTATGACTAACACTTTGGTGACCTTTAGGCCAATGCCAACAATGCCTACTTTTTCCCTCAAGGCGTGTGTGGTAGTTGATTCTCTCACACATCTTCCAACAACTGCAGTTAATGAGTGCCTAAGATGTATGATGGGTAAGTACCTTATCATTTTCCCCTACCATGGTTTCCCTCAATCTCGTTTTCTACCATCTCACAGGCCTTTTGCCAAGGTTGAATGGGTCTCTTGGTCTCAAGATAGCCTTTTATGGCACATTGGGCTTGGCCCACTAGACCAAAATTTTTGTAACATAGTTAATCAACACAAGATTAGGATAGTGAATGTGGAGGGTTAAAATACTTCGTCCATAATTGAGCCATGCCCATCAGGCCATCACTAAGGACAAGAGGGGAAGAGGTAGGAGATAAGAAATGAAAAGAGAGGAAAAAGGATACAGGAGGTGTAAGGGGAGAGTCAGAATGGAGTGGGAAGAGAAGAAACTGACACTCAAAAAGAGACGGCTAGTCACCTCATGGCAGGGAGGCACATGCAATGAAGGGTGAGATAAAAGTGGGAGGTTAGAAGACAAGAAGACTTCTTCTTCTTCAACCTCAAGAGAGTTTTAGAGAGTTTCTTCAGCAAGCAGATCACTAATTATTCTTGTACAGTGAAATATGAGAGGTCATAAGAGACTATAAACAAATATAATATAATAGATTTTCTTTTCCAAAAGCTCGTAAATATAAGTAACAAGTTAAACTACGTAAATCTGTGTTCATCTTTCTATATTTTCTAGTTCTACATGCATTTGCTATAGACATACGTATTGTCATCATATGCCATACCAAAATATTGTTAGAGGCTTCAAATAATACTAATCAAGATCCAAGTTGTTACAATATGCTGGAAATGTCTATTTATCTCCATCTCACTTTAATTTTTTTCTCAAATGCGGCGCATACATGTGCTCAGAAAGAACAGGTTTGGGACCGAATATAAGAGAGCCCAACCTCTAATTCCCTCGGAGGAAAACCGAAAAGAAAACAGGTCCGAATGTCACGTTCAACAAAGAGTAAGGACCCTTTCTCGCCTAAAGGAAAACGGAAGGGGCGGGGGGACCCTTTTCATTTCTTGCTCTGCCTCCTCTAAATTCTGACATAATCAATCAATCTCTCTTTTGTTTTTGTTGGGCAGACAAAAAGGAAAGTAAGCAGAGTTTGGAATGCGAAGTCATCAAATATCTATAGCAACTGAAGAAGACTTGTCTAAATATACCCAGTATTGTCATGTACAAGTAGACAAATTCGGCACAAAATGTTTATAAAAAATAAAAATCCACTAAAATAGAAATAGAATAATATTTTTATATTTTGTTAATGTGGAATATTTTACTCTTTAGTAAAGATCTAGACGAGATTTATCTATTTAAAATTGATACAAATTATTTTTCAATATATATATATATATATATTGTAGTACTAGCGGAGTTGTTTTGGCACTTTGGCTTTAATGGGTACAGTATCATGTCACTCCTATATATGCAAAACGTGCGTACGCTTCTTGTTTATAATTAATGGTGAAATCCATCTATCCTTCCCATACCCCCCACACTCATCACTCGCTTTAAATATTTGCAGTACGTACTGAGTGGGATCTTCTACTTGTCAGTACGTACACTCTCTGTATTTATTGGCTTCTTCCTATTTTTGTGTTATTTTCCTTTTTAATCACTGTCCAGTTTTCCGTTCGCACCAATCTGTTTGGATGGGAATAGAGGCCTTTATATTTTTAGCCATGCTACGGTAAAACTATATTTATTACACTCAAGCACATGTAAACAGTAAATGTTACTGTTTATATACGTGTGAATGTAATGAATATGATTTTTCCAATATTTTCTCTTTTAATTTTTGCTTTCCTCTAACTGGTTCAAGTAATCCATTACTATTCATGTATGTGTGAATACAATGACTATAACTTCTCTCAATATTTTCTCTTTTAATAATTACTTTCCCCTAACTGGTCCAAGTTAGTTTATGATCAACCATATTATATATATATATATATATATATACACACACACACACATACACACACATCAACAGGGACATAATCATAATTTTGTATTTGAGAAAAAGATCGATAAAGTATATGATATAAGTGAATTTTAAAGTGACACTCATTAGTGATAGAAGTATCACATTTTGTTATTATCGAACTCTCTAAAAAATAATTTATAGATTAATAATAAACTTAAAAAAAATTAATAACTAATAATATAATGCTATTAAATTTTTAACAAACTATATCTCATAATTATAGAAGTTAGAATAAGACAATATAAATGAATATAATCAATTAATTTTAACAATTATATAAATTGTAATCAAATGTTTTATTAGAGTTAGACTGTTAAAATAATTGTAAAATTATGTGAGTTGAAATTTAAATTTTAGTGAAATTAAAAGTTATAATAAAATTAAATTTATATTTAGATTTGGTAAATAATTTTAGTAAATTTTTTTTTGGGGCCCGGGGGGGTATATTTAATTTTTTTTTTTAAATTTGAGGGGTAGTTTAATTATATATATATATATATATATGAGCAATGTTATTCATCTTCTCATTTTTCATTATCCCATAATGTGACATTAAATAATTGGAGATTATTTATTATGTTTTATTTATTATTCTATCATCTAATGCCATATTTTATAATGATAAGAGAATAATAAAAAAAATGATGATGAATAGATTTATTATATATATATAGTAGATTATGAGCAGTGCTGCTGCTCTCCCTTACCACTAGTACAAATTAGTGTAAAATTTATGTTTTATTTTTTATTTTTCTAGTTTTTTTATTAATATTTTTTTATCATTTTAAAATATTTTAAAAATAGATATTAATACACTAATAATTACTTTCTTAATCATTAAATAAAATAAAAAATTTAAAATAAATCAAAATAAATAAAGTATCAAAATAAAATGTCAAAGTGAGTGGACATACTAACATATTTCATAAGAAAAATGATGGGAATATCCACACTCAGGATATTCTCCTCACATGAACAGTGTATGAATAGTATCATATCTTGTTCATATGAGGGGGAGTATCCTAGTATGGATGCTCCCTAGCATTTTCCATTTCATAATAGATATCATATAGATCTTTTGCTGCAACAACAATAAGCACCAACCTTCTAAGAAAAAGCTTCAACCTTTTCAAAATTATATAAAAAAAAAAAAACAATACGCATCAGCATTTTTTTAGATAATGATAGAGTTACTATCTTTTTACTACTTATTTATTATTCTTTTTATATTTAATTTTTAAAATTTTAAATTTTTGATTTTATGTAATGTCTAGAGAAGTGACTATTAGTAAAACTGTATATTTTTTTAATTTTTTAAATAATTACAAATGTTAAAAGAATATTTTAAAAACATGATAAAAAAAAATCAATACACCATAAGTGGATAGTATGAAAATAGTAACCGTATTACTATTTAATGATCATGCTTCCCCTTTGAAAATAGTTTTGGGTCTATGTTGGAAACATATTGGCAGCTATAGGAACAGATCATCTCGGGAGTAAGCACAACTTATTGCATTAAGTTGGGATTTGGGTCTACGGCTGTGCACCAACCCGACCCAATCGACTCGATAGCACTGGTTTCCAATTCAACCCGACCCGACCCAAAAATGACTCATTTCGATTTCTTTCATTAGTGATTATCTGATGCCCAACTGCTTAAATTCTTTCAAAAGAAGCATTTGGAACCTCTCGACAGTGCTACTGATCATCAATATCTAAAAATAACTAATGTAGTAAAAATGAGTAGCAAGAAGCATCTGGAAACCTCTCGGCAGCCTACTCATCAATAACTAAAAATAATTTATTAAAAATAGTAATAATAAATAAATAAAACTAATGTAGATCTTCTCCTTCTGTTACCCGATTACTATAATATTGAAAATTTGAAACAATCGCCACTGCTCCTCGTCATTGTTTTGGGCACTACTAGCGCTGGAAAAACTAGGCTTCTGTCAAGCTCGACACCAACAAAATCCCTCCTCGAGCGACGCAGCATAACCCACCAGCGCATGTTGATTATGAGTCGAGCTTCAATCTAACAAGTTCGCCGAAGTGTTTTTTGAGTTGGTTCTTTGAAAAACCTTTACTTCTTGGACACCAGAGGCAATGCCATCTTCAGGAAACTTCTAGGAACATTTCAAACTTAGTTGATTCAAATATTGATGAGAGACAACGACTTAGAAGGAACAATGGCCCCTAAATGTTTCATAAACTTGGACTATCTGCAGGTACTACTCGATCTGTGTCAAGAAAGTGAAAAAGGTTAAAAGTGGGTAATGGGTAATCGAAATTGCGGTTCGGAAAAGCAGGTTAGAAAAATGGGTCGGAATAAATTGGAATAACGATATGGGTTTGGCTTTGGGTTTTTTGTATAGCCCTTGTTGCCCAGATGACTAACACAAGAGGGGGGTGAATTGTGTTATATTAAAAAATTAACATTTATAAACCAAATACACAATATAAAATATAAACAAAATACGAAGTAGTAGAAAATATAAAAAGTAAGGGCAAAAAGAAGCAAACTCAGTATTTTAACGAGATTCAGTCCTACTGCCTACGTCTTCACTTCAAGCTACCCCTTGAGAATCACAAATCCATTATTCAATCTTCTTTAGGTGGAGATGGAAACATATTACACCTTTGAGCAACATTGTACAAAGAATCCGTATAAAATACCCTCTACACTTGCAATTACCTCACACTTGGTGATTTAATTATTCCTTGTGTAGAACATTTTCTACAGACACAAAGGTTATAAGCAGCCTCTTACAAATACAAGAATTGATAGTAGATAGATTATCAGAGTACACTCTTCAATGATTGAAATAAGAACAATGCATCGCAACTTATATATATCTCAAAATGAATAAGAATTAATACACAAAATTTAGAGAATAGAGTAAGGTTTTAAAAGAATGATGCAAAACTTAACAATTGATGTGTAAGCTCTTGTTGTAATTTTTGCAAAACTCAAGTGAGCTATTTATAAGCAAATGAGTTTTCATATTCAAATTTGAAAATGTTCATATATCAAATAAGAGTACTATTCACTTTTCAAAATATTCAAATAAAAACATCTCATTTTTATATTTGTCAAAGACAACTCCATTCATTTTTCAAAAAAATTAAACTTAATTTTTTACTTTTCATACATGACAAAATGAGTATGATTTATTTTTCAAACCAAATCATCTTCTTTTTACATATGTCAAAAAAATACACAATCATTTTTCAAGATTTTCAAACAAAATCATCTATTTTTTACATTTGTCAAAAAAATACACAACCACACTGTAAGATTTTCAAATAAAACATGCACATATCAAATATGACAATCAATCATCTTACAAATTCAAATCTTTATGCATATGTAAAAAATAATAATAATTTTTCAAATTAAATATTTTAATAAATTTATGCAAATGTAAAAAGTACAATTTGATGCTTAAAGAGAAAATATTAATTTTGAATCTTAATTTAATTTCAAATTGAAGAGATGTACAAAATTACTCTATGAGTTTCATTTGTAAACTTATTCTTCTTCTTGCTCATACTTGATTTCTTGATGTGCTTAACTTTCTTCATGCGTAGACAACTTGAGTTTGAGTCTTGAATTTATTTGTTATCATCAAAATCTATACGTAGATACGAGATTTGAAATATTGAGTTCTAAAACCCTATTTGGGTTTATGGGTCATTCATTGAAATTCGTAAGACACAACTTTGGCACAACAACTCGTAGAGCTAGAGATATCTAGATCAGGAATGCAGATATCTTTGAATTCGACTATTAGCATGACACTCCCTTTGAGAAATTTCAATCCAATATCAATTGGAATCTCCAGCTTCTTGGATATGCCTTTTCAATTTGTTACATATAATTCAATTTCCTATAAGTCATGGATTTTTTTATTTTTGTTTTAAAATTTAAAACACACTTATCAAGTGCTTAATTTAATGCTAGGAATCCCAACTCATAGGAAAAGAATTGAAAGAATCTCAACTGTAATTCACACTGTATTAGTATAGTGGGTTAAGATCCATATATATATATATATATATATATATATATTTATGATATGAAGAAGTACTGACCGGTAGTAAATACTAAATAGTAGGTTTATCTCAACTCATCTCAATCTCATCATTATATTTTTTAAAATCTCTATATAAAATATAATAAACAATTCAACATTTTCAAATTTTAAAACAATAATAATATTAAAAAAATAATATTCTAATAATATTTTATTCAATTTTTAAAACTCATTTTAATTTATCTCATCTTATCTCTCAATCCACACATAATACTTTAAACATATTTTAATCCAAACATAATCCAAACATAAGGGAAGAAAAATGCTATAGATCCATACTTTGGGATTCCTGTTTTGTTCCCTTTTTTTTTCATGATTTTTATATAAGTATTTTTTATAGAATGTTGTATTTTTTTTTATATTTTTTAAAAATATTTTATTTACATGATTTTTTTAACATCTTAATACAAATTTTAAAAATATATTAAAAAAAATTCAATATTATATAAAAATACTTATATAAAAATAATGTAGAAAAAATAAAATAAAATCTAAAGTAAATTAGTATGTCATGGGTTGTCAACAAAACAAATTAAGGAAAGCAACGTCAACGTATGTACGTACTTCTGCTAAAACATGCGTACTTACCCTAACAATTAATAGGATAGGTCGTATATTTCTCATTGTTTCAATTTCAAAGCTAGATAGGGATGTAATCAATCTAATTTAATTCGATTCTAAACAAAATTTAGAATCGAATCGATACAATCGATTTTGCATTTTCTTTAAACTAATTACGCATCGGTTATTCTCCAAAACCAATAGTACTAGTTTTATTGATTTCGATCTGGTTCTAGTACGATTTTGTAATTTTAGATTAGTTTATATTAATCTATTAGACTACTAGTATATATATTAGTATTAGTTATAGTGATTAGAATAATTATAGATTAGTATTTGTTATAGCAGATTTAATTTTTTATAACTATATCATTTTTTAATAGTAAGTTAATTTCATTAAACTAAAAATAATACATGAGTAAGGGGTGAGGTTTCCCAGCAATCATCTTAAAACAAGAAATAACAGTACAAGTGGTGGAAAAAAAGAAAAAAAAGACAAGTTTATTTGAGACCAAATACATGGACCCTACCCAAGTCCTACAAGAGGACATCATCTTATAAAAAGTGGAATAAAGATGTTCGCTAAAAAACAAACGATGGAATCACAGCTAGGGGCGGTGGAACCTTCGCTGGAATTGACAAAGGTGGTGAATGCACTGTCACTCTTTGTCTTGAATTGTTTGATGCAGAGGTTCACGATCCCTCGTTCAAAATCACAGATTATGGAAAGTAGTAACCTAGAGTAGCAACTGATATCTGAGTTGAGTCGCCGATGGTGGGTGGTGACACGTGGTAGAGGTGGTGGCATGTGTCTGGGACTGGAGAGCAAACGGCCTGATCTGGAAGATCTGAGCCGTCCTATGATAGAGGGGTCGCACATGGCCTGAAAAATCACTCCAGGCCGCAGCTACGTGTGGGAGATGTGCTCTGCATAGGCCATAGGTTCGACCTACACACAGGACCAAAACGCAATTTTCTTTCGTGGATAGAGAGATCGGCAATTGGAGATGCTCTGGGGGCCACTTGTGCCTATCGATGGTTGCCGAAAAACAGGAGATCAGCTAAGGTAAACAATACTAGTAAAAGAAAAGAGGAAAAACTAGAAAAAAAAAACACTATGAAAAAGGAAGAAAGCATGGAAGGAAACATAAAGAGGAACAAGGGGAGGAAGAGGATGGAGCCGAAGCTTCGAAGCTCCACCTCCCATGGAGGAAATTGGAATAATGGGCGAGCATGAGTCTTGGGAGAAAATAAGAGAGGAGAGAGAGTGCGGTTGCAAACTATTATAATTATATCATTGATAGTGATAATATTATTATACTAGTACTAATACTAATAGTATTACTATTATTATATTATTATTTCGTATATAATTATTTGGTATAGTAATTTATATATAGAATTAAAGTATATTATTAATAATAATACAGTATTAAATTATTAGTATTAGATTATAAAATGTAAGTGGAATTAATTTTCATTATATATTAATGTATAAAATATTTTATATATATACTAGACTGTACCTAGACTGGTATCGATCGATTTTAACATTACGAGAATCAATTTCGGATCTATATCGGCTCATAATTGGATTGACTCCATTGGTTTATACCAATTCGATCCGATTTTACTATTGTCTTATTTTTTTTTATACATGCCTAACTAGGAATTGTTCATGAATAGTGTTATAGCAGTGCACACCGCAAGCCACCTCATCAAACGAGACTGCCACGAGTTCTTCCAATCATCAACTGACCATGCACTTAAAAGGTGATTCTAGAAGAAAATAAAGGAACCAATTCTATTAGGATTTTATGGACAAGTTTGTTAGACAAACATTCTTTATTCTTTTTGCTCATGTATATAAATAGCTATACTTGTAATGTATTACGATCACATTAATGAATACAGAGAATATTCATCTCCTCTGCATTTTGTCAAACACTTGATATTCATCCTCTCTGTATTTCATCAAACATCTGCAAACCAATATGGTACTAGAGCCATAAATGGCATCAGACAACAATAATAGTAATACTCCTCCCCCTCCATGTACCAATAAAAATTCCAAAGATTCTGCTAGCTCTTTTTTCCTCAATCCAAACGATGGTCCTGCTACTTTGCTCACTAACCATATGCTCAACGCAGATAATTATTATTCATGGGCATGCATTATTCGATGCTCACTTCGAATCAAAAAGAAGTTGGGCTTCATTAATGGCACCTTGCGTGAACTGATTGCCCCAAATGATCCCTTGTTATAACCATGACTTAAATGTAATGACATGGTTATAATTTGGCTTCAAAATGCAATGTCCTTAGAGATCAAAAATAGTGTTGTATATGTTGATACTGCTCATGACCTATGGCTTGAGTTAGAACAACGATTTACACAAAATAATGGGCCTCGAATCTATGAACTCAAGCAATCTATCAATTCTCTTGATGAACTTTCAATGTGATTGGACCATCAAGTTCCTCATGGGACTTCATGATTCCTTCACCAACATCAAAGCTCAAATTATTTTAATCAAACCCATAACTACATTGAATGAAATTTATGCTCTGGTTTAGCAAAAAGAAAAACTCAAGCAGCTCTCCATCCCTCAATCCTTGACTGATTCACTTGCCTTAGCTGCAAAATCCACCACATTCCATCACAGAGATACTTCTAAACCATATAGCTCTGCAAAGCATGACAAACATTTTTGCACTCATTGCAAAATCCTTAGTCATTCTCTAGAAAAATGCTTCAAAGCCAACCCAAACCTTGAAAAGCCAATCTGTACCCACTACCATATTGTTGGTCACACTGTTGAACGATGTTTCAAGCTACATGGCTATCCACTAGGCCATAAGTTATCTACTCGAGGAAAATCATTAGATTCATTTGTTAACCAAACAAGCTTATCCAATGGAGAACAGATTAATGAAGACTCCCAACCTGTTGTCACCAAGGCACAATATCAGCATCTTTTGACTTTGTTACAATCTCAAGCTTCACAACCCACTATCAATTAGGTTCAATCTAATACCACACCCCCCACTTCCACCATGATTGGTATGAAATTATGCTTTTCTACTTCTCACTCAGTCCCTTCATCAAACAACACCATTCCATGGATATTAGACATTGGTGCAACAGATCATGTGATCTGTTGGACCTCTTTTTACACATCCCCACCCACCAAAGTTTCTCTCAAAGTCAAATTTTTCAATGGTCACCATGCACAAGTCACACACAAAGGGAATGTCTGTCTCAATGAAAAATTGGTTCTCCACGATACCTTATGTATTCCCACCTTTAATTTTAATCTTATTTCAGTCAAAAAATTAACTTAAGATATTTCATGTTGCCTTTTATTTTTTGCTAATGTCTGTTTTTTGCAGGATATTTCTTCTTGGAGCACGATTGGGAAGGGTGAAATCCACAACGGTTTATATCACCTCTAGTTAACATCAGTTTCGCCTGGTGCTTTTTCCACTGTTTTTCCCACTTTACCATGTACTCCATCTTTACTTTCCAATTCTGTATCTTCCCTTTCCAATGACTCTCATCTATGGCATTGTCGAATGGGACACTTATCCAACTTTAGACTTTCTTTATTGCAATCAAACTTGCCTAATCTCTCTGTGGTCAGTGCAAATATACCTTGTGACATCTGTCATTTTTCAAAGTATCATAAACTCCCTTTTCCAATAAGTGAATATCATGTTGCCCAACATTTTGATCTTATATATTGTGACATATGGGGGCCTTGCTCTCAACCTGCATATGATGGTTCTCGTTTCTTTTTGACAATTGTTGATGATTTTACAAGATGCACATTGTTGTACTTGATGAAAAACAAATCTCAAACCAAACCTTTTCTTCAATCCTTTTGCTCACTCATTGAGACTCAATTTCAATCTAAAGTTAAAGCCATCAGATTAGACAATGGGTTGAATTTACCATGACAGATTTTTACTTCAAATAAGGAATAACTTACCAAAGAGCATGTGTTGAAAGTTCTCAATAAAATGGTGTTGTTGAATGTAAACACCAACACATTCTTAATGTAGCCCAAGCCGTACAATTTCAATCTGGAGTTCCCTTTTCCTTTTGGAATGATTATGTGTTCACTGTGACTTATCTCATTAATCGAACCCCCTCCCCTAATCTGCAAAACAGCACCCCATTTCAATTACTCGTTTAACACACCAACATATAGCCATTTAAGAACATTTAGCTACCTATGTTAAATCGCCACAAGTTTGATTCACAAGTCAGAAAATACATTCTCCTTGGCTATCCTTTTGACATCCAAGGTAATAAACTAATGGACTTAGCCACAAATTCAATTTTACAGTCCCGGGATGTCACCTTCTATGAAAACATTTTCTCATACAAAACACCATCATCCCTTCACAATTCGGCAAATCTTCCCTCCCCTTCCACATCATTTTCTTCTTTTCTTGGACCATCCACTAACTCACCACAAAACCCATTTCCCATCTACCCCAACCCATTCAATCAACATCAGCCTCGCTTTCCTACAAACCCCTCCCATTCTCCTTTCCTCACTATCCTATCACAACCTCCTCCATCTCATCCTTCATCACCATATATTTCCCCTGCCACTCCTACTCCTCGACGATCTACTCAAACAAGAAGACCACCATTTTACCTACAGGATTACTCTTGTCAACAAACTACTGTGGCATCTCCTTCACAATCAAACTCCAAGTAGAAAGGTACTACTTCTTTTTATACTCTTTCAAAACATGTCTCCAAAACATTGTCTCCAAACATTGTCTCCAAAACATGTTGTTTTTGCCACTTCTATTCTTCAAAATTCTAAGCCTACTACATACACTCAAGCTGTGAAGTCCTTAAAATGGCGCAAAGCCATGGATGCTGAGATTGCTGCCTTGAAATTGAACAATACTTGGGAGGTAGTTGATCTGCCTATTGGAAAAAAAGCTATTGGTTCAAAATTGGTTTATCGCCTCAAATACAACTATGATGGGACTATGGAGAGACACAAGGCACGATTGGTTGCCAAAGGATACACACAAGAGAAATGACCTGATTGCCATAAAACATTTTCACCGATTGCCAAACTTGTTACCGTTAAATCTCTCTTGGCTATAGCTCTATTAAAGGATGGAGCTTACATCAATTTGATGTAAACAACATGTTTCTACATGAAGATTTAGTAGAAGAAGTCTACATGAAAATGCCTCCTGGCTACTCAATCAACCATCCAAATAAAGTGTCCAAATTAAAGAAAAGTTTATATGGCCTCAAGCAAGCCTCTCGGCAATGGTATGCCAAGTTCTCTCCGTCTTTAATTCAATTTGGTTTTAATTAATTTAAAGCTGACTATAGTCTGTTTATAAAAGGAAATGGTCACTCATTCATTGCATTAGTTGTTTACGTTGATGACATTATCGTGGCCTCCAATTATTTTCAAGCAGTTTATGAGTTAAAAGTTTTTTAGACACCAAGTTTAAAATCAAGGACCTTGGTTATCTTAAATAT
This sequence comes from Platycarya strobilacea, assembly GCA_036898215.1. Lineage (NCBI taxonomy): Eukaryota > Viridiplantae > Streptophyta > Magnoliopsida > Fagales > Juglandaceae > Platycarya > Platycarya strobilacea. The sequence continues at coordinate 9,399,981 of CM072547.1, forward strand.
TTTTTGGGCTTGGAGATTGCCTGAAACTCTACTGGCATACATATTTGCCAACGTAAATATATCTTAGACATATTACATGATGTTGGTATGACTGGTTGTAAACCCAGTTTAATTCCAATGGAACCCAACATCAAATTATCCAAGGATAAAGGTTCACTAGTTGATAATCCTGCTAAATACAAGAGAATGATTGAAAGACTTCTTTATTTAACTATTACACGACCAGATATTTCTTATTTAGTCAATCTACTAAGTCAATACATGTCTTCTCCACGAATTCCTCATGTAAATGCTGCTTACAAGGTACTCCAGTACATCAAAAAATCTCCAGGACAAGGCCTCTTTTTCCCTTCCACTTCTTCATCTCAGTTGATAGCCTACTGTGACTTTGACTGGGTTTCATGCCCTGATACCAGAAGATCAACAACCGGATATTGTGTCTTCCTTAGCCAATCTCTTATCTCTTCGAAATGCAAGAAATAGAATGCGATCTCGCAAAGCTTTGCTGAAGCAGAATACCGTTCAATTGGATCTGCTTCATGTGAAATTGTGTGGTTGAGATATCTTCTTGCTGACCTTCAAGTGCCTCATCCTCAGCCAACTACACTCCATTATGATAGTCAATCCACCTTGCACATAGCTTCTAAACCTGTCTTCCATGAAAGAACAAAATATATAGAATTAGACTGCTATCTAATTCAGGATAAACTTCAAAAAGGTGTTCTTTCTACAGCTTACACTCTGTCGGATTCTCAGCTGGCTGACATCCTAACTAAAACTCTCCACTCAATCCTATTCTATTCACTTTTACTCAAGATGGGAGTTGTCGATATCCACTCTCTATCTTGCTGGGGGTATTATAGCAGTGAACACCGCAAGCCATATCATCAAATGAAGCTGTCACGAGTTCTTCCAATCATCAACAGACCATGCACTTAAAGAGTGATTCTAGAAGAAAATAAATGAAGAAATTCTGTTAAGATTTTCTGTACAAGTTTGTTAGATACACATTTTTTATTCATTTTGCTCATATATATAAATTATAGCTACACTTGTAATGTATTACAATCACATTAATAAATATTGAGAATATTCATCTCCTCTGCATTTTGTCAAACACTTGATATGCATCATCTCTGTATTTCATCAAACATCTGCAAACCAACAAATAGTCCAATATATTAATTCTATCGTAAAAGTCATATATTTCGAATTCAACGACCTAGCAAAACCCCAACAAGTCAGAAACAACTGCCTTTAAGAGCCATATTTGACCATTTACTTTCGATGGCCATGCTCTGAATTTTGGTAAAACAAGCAATGGGAAACTCGATGTACTGTTGAATCTCGCTCTTTGACAATTTGTTTTATATATAGTACCTGAGCTTTTCAATCTATATATTATTAACAAATCAGTTGAGTCAAAACCCTAAACCAGGTCCAAAATTTCCGAAATTGTGATTTATTTATTTATTTTAACCACATATGAATAATAACGGACAAAACTTGTGTTTAAGGTTGACGCTATTAATATTTCTTGGTATATGTTAGTATTTTAACATAACTTAAATGAAAATAGGAGGCCCCGAGTGTGTACTGCAGAGCACAGTTTGGACTGGTCTCTTGTAGATTGTGTCTAGTAGAGACTAAATAGATGAAGATTAAGATCTTTGTTTCAAGCTAAACTGGCCTCGAAAATGCAAGCAGAGGGGTAATAAACTACATAAAAAAAAAAAAGTCGATTGAGTAGCTCTTGTTTTGCCATTAAAATAAAAGATAGTCTTTGTTTTTAGAAAATTTCTCAGCTTATCTTATTTAGTTCTTTTTATTCAAATTTTAAAATAAAAATAATATTAAAAAAATATTTTCTAATAATATTTTATTTATTTTCAACTTTTATCTTAATTTACTTCATCTTATTTATAAAAATAAACGAAACCTGAAACTCATTTATGTAGCAGCATAACAATGAGGCTAGGATTTATATTGAAATCCCATCCCTATAGATTTTCCATAGCTCCATTAATCATGTGATAAACAAAAATATGCTCTAATTGATCAGTGACAATATTGCCAGAGAAGAGAATTTGATAGTGAAATCCCATCCCTATAGATTTTCCATAGCTCCATTAATCACGTTCTTTGTTTGCGTGGCTTCTTGTCTGGTTTTGGTGGCCTTAAAGCAACCTTTATTGCACTGTCAAACACGGCCTTCACGTTCTGAAAAACCAGATCGAAACGAGACATAATAGTACTTTATCAATAGCATTGTAGGTCAAAGCATTTTACCTGAATTAAGGCCCCTACCAAATGGATGTCTCGAATGATATGGGGTAGATGGGATTAAAAAAAAATAAGAGTATGATTTTTGTGGCATCACTATTTGTTCCAAAAGCTTAAATTGATAGGAAAAAGTAAATTTTTATTATTTTATATTTTAATACTCCTCCTTAGTTGTGAGCCAGACTATTTTCTCAATGAATAAATCTAACAAGTGAAATATTTAATTAAATATAGAAGAGTGGAGAGTCAAGATTCAAATTTAGAACGTCTGCTCTAATATCATGTGAGATTAACACTTGTCCTAAATGTTTAAGCCGACAAGAAGAGATGAATTTTATTATTTTATATCTTAACAATTTTCAAGAGATTTGGTACCTGCCGAGTTTTGGAACTGCACTCTATGTAGACGACTGCACCAATCATTTTCTTCAGCTCCTCACCCTAATCATCATCAATCGATCTCACTTTAATCCCACAGATATTTGAATGCAATATGTATATATAGCTGTAATCATGTGATTAACCATGTAATTCCATCCCTGAATGACTTGCCTGGGCTGATGTTATTGGTGTTGCTCCAGGATGATCAGACAAGAACAGCTCGTCTTCTTTTAAATCTGCAGTTAAAAGTTGTCCCATATATAGAGGCACTTGATCGTATTTAAGTTGAATAAATTACACTGAAAACTTTGATGGACATCAAAAGGAAAGGAAAAATTGGGATGAAGAGAAGTTTTGAAAGATTTTAATGGGTTTTCACTTGAAAGATCTGCATTCCAAGATGCACTACCTGGAGTCAAAGAATCAACAGACAAGTCATGAGAAGCTCCTAAGGCAGAGGAAGCACAAATTGGGGAAATATAAAAAAAAAATTAGAAAATACGCCATTGACTTTGTTTCAATTTCTTGTTGATTCTCATTTGTTTAGGCATTCATTTTGCTTCAAAATTTGGGGGGGAAATGATCAAATTGTCAGAAATTCTACTCTTTATATTGCTTAGCTGGTAATTTTTTCAGGCTTGATCTCATCAATGTCTACCTGAAGAGAGTGACAAGGAGAAGAAGATTGAGTTGCTAGCATGTTTTACAATTTTTCTGACAAGATTAACAAGACAAAAATAATTTCCCTTCAGTGCTGAAGGCAACTTTAGGGAACGACTTATACTTTGTAAAGCTTCTAAAATCAGACTGTCTTACCAAGTTTGGTACCCACGAGTATGATTGGCACATTGGGTGCGTAATGCTTTAGCTCTGGGATCCACTGCTAGACACGAATCCAGATATCATCTCAATGTCTAATAAAATTATAATAATAAAAAAAAAAACAAAAACCAGAAACCTTTTTAGAGATGTTCTCAAAACTGGCCTTGCTGATAAGGGAGAAGGCCAACAGAAACACATCGGCTCCTCTATAACTTAGAGGCCTTAGCCTATTGTAATCTTCTTGTCCTGCAAATGCACAGATTCTATTAACTCTCTAAATGTGTGAATCTCTCAATGTAATAATGTATCCTAGAAATTAAGACATGGAATCACCTGCAGTATCCCATAGGCCAACGTTAACAATATTACCATCAACCACAACATTGGCACTGAAGTTGTCGAACACCGTTGGAACATAATCCTACGAAGAAACAAAATAAACATCATGATTGCTTTAAACACAGATGATCATTATAATTGGAGGAAGAATCATATATATATATATATATATAGTACCGTTGGAAAGATATTACTAGTATAGGAAATAAGCATGCATGTCTTTCCCACTGCCCCATCCCCTACAGTCACACACTTGAGAAATCTTGATGTGCTCATTTTCCTTAGTTCCTATTCTTTTTTCTCCCTTTTATAGAAACAACAAGAGGAGAAAAAGAAGCAACTTTCAAGTAAGAAAAGAAATGAAAGGGGGAGGCAGCAACTTAACTACCTACAAGCCCTATCACGTCGTCCCACCATGGTTGAAACTCATCCAATTTAAATTGATTGCTTTTTGGGTTTCTCTTTCCTTTAGGTGCAAGGCCAGAGGCCCAGAGACAGGGAGGTTAGCAAAGTAGGTTTGGTGCTGGTGTGTGTTGGTTGGTTTAAGTGTTGGAGAAGGGAGGGAAAGCATGATGAAGAAAGAAGAACTGCTTAATTAGTTGGTTAACCAATATACAATGATGACTGAGATTAAAGAATGGCCTAAAAAGAGTCAAAAAGGTTGTGATCTGAAAGTGTTTGGGTGCAATAACGGTCAGAATCAGGGAATAAAACCGTCTCCATATAGCAAGACCCAGGATATTTCTATAATCTGCCTTATAAAATTAATATTACTTTATATAAATACCTCTACTTTATTATACATGTTGTATAAATTGTTGTAAATGGTGTTATAGGTTTATCATTTCTCCATTATAATTTATAAGCGTTATCGTTATATATTGCTCGGCTTTGTGCTTTTGTGGGCCACTGACCCCCAATAAACTTACGTATTCTTTATAGTGTAACTCCACTCCGACGTAGGAAAATACTATTTATCAAGCAATTTTAAGAACTGTAAATTTTTTTTTAATTTTTAAATTTTTTAAAGCTGGAATTTATTTGTTTTAAAAATTAATTTTTTCATATAAATTTTGAATTTATTCACTTTTTTTATAAAAAAATAAAATAAAATTTGCATATATACCGTAAAACTGTAAATATCATTTCTTACGTTGCAAGATTACTTTGTTAATTTGCTGATGCATCCTTTACACTTTATTGGTTAAAGAGCAACCAAATTCGGGTTTGGATTGGGTTCAGTAAAAGGCGTTCCAACTTGACTCCATGCTTCTTAAGCCTTAAGGCTAGCCGAAGCTTTCAAATTTGAAGTTATGGAGGCCTGAATTCATGGAATCTTGGGCCCAATATCCAAAGACATGTCCATAGAATATACATCAGCAATTCGGAGTAAAGTATTGGAATTTAATTGTAAATTTGTAATTAGGCTTTGACTTAGAACCTGTTTTGGATTGTGGTAAGAATATTAAAAATGCGTTTAAGTAGATTTTAAAAGCTTTTTATTAAAAATATTAGGTTTTTATGGTATTAACGTAATTCAAATTTTAAAAAGACTATTGACAAATGAATACCTGTATAACTTTTAGATAATTATTACAGTTTTAAAATTTTAAAAATATAATCATAATCTTTAAAAATTCAAAGAAATCATCATTTCTATCTCAGAACAACTTTTTAAAACTATTTCCAAACTAAAATAACGTATTTGAAAGTGCTTTTCCTCAATCAAAATGTTTATCAATTGATCTCTATTGAAATAATCAAAAAAAATTTCCGGTCATAATATAGGTAAACTCCATTATGCTTAGCAAATAATAAATAATATTTTAATAATAAAATTTATTATTTAAATTATAAATTATAAATCCTAAAATTATAAGTTAGATTTTCTATTACAATCGTAAACATATACTTTATCTAAGTGTCTCCTAACAGAAGTAAAAGTCCATTAAATTTCAAAAGCGTCTTGATATCGGTTAAAAACTAAAAACCAACGGCCACGATATGCCTGACGGAGTTACATATGATTCGGGACTCTGTTGATCTATTTTAAACCTAGCCAAACAAGTTTACCCTCTGGCCTCCGCTCCGCCTCCTTCTCTTCCTAATATATGGTTTTCTTGCTTCTCGGGAAAGGCATTGTACCTATTGGCTATTAATCATGTCTATGTCAAGAGCTAGGGCCGAGGAGCCAAGCAGCAGCAGCAATTATCGGCATGCATGCGCTTCGTGCAGGCACCAAAGGAAGAAGTGCGACAACACCTGTCTTATGGCGCCCTATTTCCCAGCGCAGTCGGTCGAGAATTTCCAATCGGTTCAGAGAGTTTTTGGTGTTGGCAACGTGTCCAAGATTCTCATGAATCTTGATGTGCCGCACAGGGAAAAGGCTGCTGATTCCATCAAATGGGAAGCCTCGATGTGGAGGCTGGACCCAGTTTATGGACCTTTGGGGAAATACCGGCAACTAGAACATGAACTTCGGCTGCTTAAGAAGCAACTGATGACCCAACAAAAGATTTTGAACCAACGGATTTGTAATAGCACCAACAACCAAAGTGAAGTTGCAGGATTAATGATGTTACCCAGTTCTGAGGGTGGTTTAAATTCTGGTTTAACGGCCTGTTCTAGTTTACAAGGAGGACAAGAGATTGAAAGCAAATTAGGAGGCGTATCTTGCACTGGAATTCCTTATAATACTGATCATGGGAATGGCCTTATTCCATACCTAACAGTCCCAGCGCCATCTCGTCAGCCATTGCCGTTTTGTAATGAAAAGCTTCTACAGGAACAAGATAGAGCAAGACAATTAGGAAAGCGTGAAGCAGTATGTCAGGATCATATGATTATAGGAAACAAAGAAAATAATGGAATAGGTTGTCTTGAAGATATGGTTAGTCAAAGGGTAGGTAACTTTGGAACGGCTCAGCCTGCTGTTGGCCCCTTCAGCATGGGACAAGGGCAACCGAGAAGAAACAACCAGGCAGGAAATCATATGCCAATGGCTTACAGAGCAGATAGGGGATTTGGTTTGACACCTCATCATCATATGAATCCTCCCTTAAGCAAAGATTTAAATTCCCTCGGCCATCAATGGAATTTGCAGAGCAACAACTTAAATTTACATCCTATGTAAAAATTTTGGGTCTGTTAATGTAGGGTACTTGACTAGGATCTCTTAGTTTTCTTTTTTTCTTCGAATTATAATATTACGAAATTCAGAAAGAAAAATATGGAAGCATTAATACTAACTTCTATGTTGATTTTAATTTTTGGTTGTACTTTTAATTGATTTTTTTAAGATATACTGCTAATTGAATAACTTCATGATCATTTAAAAATATACAATTGCTTCTCATGTCAATCCAATGAATAATGTTAAGGATGTGTTACCCCCCCCCCCCAACAAAAAAACTGATATGTCGGTCACTTGAGGTAGAGAAGCTTGATGGGCCTGGAGTGCTAGGGAGTGATTCTAATGGGCGGATCCATTTTTTTCGGATCAAGATTGAAATTCGAAAAACCGGGTTATCTGGATAGGTACACATATTATCTTATCCGCCTAGAACCGATTACGGATCCGGTTATTAACTAGATATCTGTAACCGGATTTAAAAAAAAAAAAAATGCCCCATTGATTCTCCTCATCCCCCCTCCCCCTAGGTCTAAATCAGACCCTAGATTCCCGATCATGACCATAACCATATCGTTGATGGTCTTGACATCACCTTCCCATTCAAACGATACCTGTTGTCGGTATTGAGCAAGGGCAGGGGAATTTGATCGTGATCATCCAAGGTATGAGATGGGTAGTTAATGGAGGACATTGCCATTTGGTTGTGGATTCTAGAGCGGGTCGAATGTCTTCCTTTGTACTTTTCTTCTTCAACCTTCGACTCTCACAGCCCCCTAACTCTAAATCAAGCATGTTACAGAGTCTATCTACGACACCAAGTTCATCGACGAAAACTTAATCAATGGCTAATTCTGTGCTTGGCACCAATGGGTATGGATGTTGTAAAGCGATCGAGAAGGTTGGTCCAGCTCTAGAAGGACTTCGAAGCCTGTGGTCGTCGACTCCAATTCGATCGAGAAGGTTCCATATTTAAAATAAATAAATAAATAAAAATTTTAAAAAGTATTAAATTATTTTATAAAAAAAATATAGAACGATATCAGATTTTGTTTTTTTTTTGTTTTTTTAAATGCTATAAAAATATTTTTTATGTTATAAACAAAATGTCGGCCGCCGCCCCTATGTCCCACCACTAAATTATGTGAATGACCCCACCACTATTATTTTAAATCTGCATAGTAACTTGCATAGTGACTTGTATAGTGACTTGCATAGTAATTTCAACGCCTATAAATATGGGTTTCAGTTGTAATGAAATTCATAAGAAAATATAGAGAGAGAAAGAAAGTTTCAGTTCTTAAGAGTTTATTTTCTCTTGCAATAGTAGTAGTTTTCTTTTTAGTTTTATAACACGTTATCAGCACGAGGTTCTACCGATACTGAAGCTAATGGTCTTCTACTTCAAGTAAGTTTTTCAATATATTATTTGCAGTCCTTGAGATAAATATTAAAGGTAATATTGCTGAATATTATTTGATAAAATTTTATTTTTATTCTCATGATAATGTGAATATATTTATTAAATTCACAGATTTATTTTTGTAATATAATGTCAAATATTGAGATTTATTACTATTGACATTTCTGAAAAATATTATTTATCCAGATCCTTGATGAGATCTATTTGGATATGATGATGAACTTGAAAGATACAATCATAGAAGGAATTCATGTGTCCCTGAAGGACCGTGCTGTGTATCTCATGATGAAAGATCATCATACTGTGTGAAATAAATTAAGAGAGTGATATAAGCACCAGAAGATGTAATCCTCTCAAAGGATCATTATGATTTATTGCACCTGAAGTTGCAAGATTTTAAGAGTGGTATTGAATATTCTGCACTCTTTAAAACCAGCTCAATATTAAAATTATACAGTGAAAATGTCACTGATGATGATATATAAAAGAAGACATTATTTTTCATACCTCGAATGTGCTCCTGCAGTAGCAATATCGAGAGTGAAAGTTCAACAAATATTCTGAATTTTTATTTTGTCTTCCAGTGATTGAGCTAAATAATGAGTTTTTGTTACACCAGTTACGTCCTATTAATGATATCGAATTTACACAATTCCCAGAAGTGAACGGGAACTAAGGGCGTAGACGTGGTAGAAAAATTATAGAAGTGTTGGTCCCAAAAGCGACAACACTAAAAATGATAAAAATATATCGTATCACCAGAAGTGATCAAACTCAGAGAAGGGTAAAGGCTCTCAGAATAATTCTTCATAAAAGATGAAAATGTTTGTCATAGATGAAATATGACTAAACAGTAGTCACGTACCTGTTGTACGGTCAAGCATTTGATTTATTTATACTAAGTTTTTATATATAAGCTTATTAATATTTCATCATGTTTTGAAATAATGAAATATCGGTGCCTGAAGCACGACAAGAAATTACTTGAGATAAAGTCCTGTTTAAATTTGATCCTCTTACAAATAAATGTGAACCAGAAGTTCAGAAGATTATTTATCTGCAAAATGTTGCAAATCAATTACATGATGTATTTACTGACACTAAAGGTGTTGTAAAATCATATATTACTGCTGTTAATGCTTAAGCAGGAATTGAAGTCCCTGAAGGACGAGTTGTTAAAACAGAAATAAATGAGTCTAAGATACACCTGAAGCGTTGAAGACTTATTGGTGCACAAGAAAAATAAAAATCGGTGCTCATGAAGAGACCGTATTTTCTGTACAAAATATAATCCTCCTGAAGAGGAAACCTCCTGAAGAGGTAACTCCTGAAGAGGTAACTCCTGAAGAGTGTAACTCCTAAAGAGTATAACTCCTGAAGAGAAAACTCCTGAAGAGTATAAACCTCCTGAAGAGGAACCTCCTGTAGAGGTGTTTCATGAAATGTTTTCCCCTGGAGAGGAACAAAGAGATCTCAATACATTTCATGAGTACTGGAAAATTTATGGATAGAAATAAAACTGTTGTCGACAACATATATGATAACACTTGATATTACCAGAAGTAATGAGCCAAAAACCGTCGAAGAATGTCGACGTATAAATGATTGGCCAAAATGGAAAGCAGTTATTAAAACTGAATTAAACTCGCTAGTGAAGCGAGATGCATTTGGACCTGTTGTCCAAACACCAAAGGGTGTAATATTTGTCAGATATGAGTGAGTATTTATACGAAAGCGTAATGCGAAATGAAATTATGCGGTATAATTTGTCGCACAAGGTTTCCTGTAGAAACCCGAGAGCAATTATGAGGAAACATATTTCCTTGTTATGAATGCAATCACATTCATATTTTTAATCGATTTGGTTATTGCAAAAGGATTAGATATGCAGTTAATGAATGTGGTCACTGCATATTTATAAGCATCATTAGATTATTACGATACTTGAAGCATCTAATCCAAGTACATTTAGGAGTATGTACTTTATAAAGTTTCAAAGATCTTTATATGGGTTAAAGCAATCCGGACACATGTTGTATAATTGAATCAACGAGTATTTATTGAAAGAAGGATTTAAGAATAATCCTATATGTTCATGTGTTTTATCAGAATCTGGATTTGTCATTATTGCAGTTTACGTTGATGATTTACCTTGTTAGAACTCTTGAAAAGATCACAAGGGTTGCAATAAATTCAAGGAATGCATTTGAAAAGGAAAAATCTTATTATTCAATTCATAGATGAGTTACAAGAATTTGAGACTTCTAGCCTCATCTCTCAAATGCATTTGCTTTTCATAAAGCAACGTACTATCCTTATCTAAAGGATTAGGCAGTCGAAATGAAGAGGCAAGTAAGGATTTTAAATCCTTATTCTCCTGCTTTAAGTCTGCAATTTTTTTGTCAGACTCTTGAACGAGTCGTTGAAGTACAGAAACCTTCTCGTTAAGCTCCTCAATCTCACGATTTTTGGATTGTAATCGGTTGGAAAATCCAACAATAGAGGAGGAGTATCGGGTGCCGAGAGTCACCAGCTCATAAACAGCTTCACGATCTGACTTATTAGCCAGATCATTTGCTTGCTGCAGCATTGCACTTGCGGAAGATGCAGGATCAACTTGTAATTGAGGTGAAGGATACCTCATATGTTGATTGTGAGAAATAGTAAAAGGAAATTGATGAGCCATTGGAAATTTGTAGAATAAGAATACAAATACAGATGAATTATAGATATGAGAAGAAGATTTGATGCGTACTAAATGAAACTAAAGACGGTTCTTATAGAATTGGAAATAAGAACAAGACAAACCATCATCTCTTCAAATCTCACTTTACAAGATATGCTGGATGCATAATTTCAAAAGCCAGCGAGATTAATTACAGCTATCCCTATTTTCTTGTAAACGCTGAACCTCTGCCGTTAGCTGCTGTTGTTGACTTTGTATCTGAGCTCTTTCTCGTTCCAGCTCTTCTACTCGTGTTTTCAGGTCAAGAGAATACCAGTCTACAAGTTTCTTCAGCTCCTTGTTATCTTCTTTTAAATCTTTATTTTTTCTATCTTTAGTTGCAAGCGTTTGATGCAACTCAGATATTTGATTTTTAAGATGATCAACCTCACTCGTTCTCGCCAATAGCCTCTGAGACATGGTTGTAAGAGAGGCAGCATATTGAGCACTGAGGGTTCTTGATGCTGCAACAATTTCAGGATCAGATTTACTAGATAGATATATCTCTGCTCCTATCATGGTGTTTACAGCCTCAGGAGAAAATATAAGTGGTTGAGGTATAAAAGGTTCATGGTTTAAATCTGGGACATTAGAATTTCTATCAGACATAATATTGTTCTGGATGAACAACAACTGAATCTATGAGGAATGCGAGATCTTTTTGCTGGAGTAAACCAATGGTAAAATTGGTTATATTTAAAACAACAACCCGAAGCCTTCAAATCTCTTCAAGATCTCGTTTGTCCACAATGTCAAGCGGATTTGATTTTCCGCCGAACCGATAATATTAAATCTCAAAACTTTTACAGCTTTTATCATACATAGATGGTTTCCAATATTATTTCCGCCGTATATAAACAAGTTCTTCCTAATAATGCCGAATGAGGGGGAGAAAATTTTACATGAAAATATTATCATACTCTCTCTAATGCATTATTTAGTTGGAGATCATGTTTGAATTCTTAACTTGTTATATATACTGAAATCATATTTGCTTATTACTTGAAACACTAACGCATATTATCAAGGGGGAATTTAAGTATTACTGCAGGTATCAGATTTCTATTAAGTTTGTCAACCAGATATTATTTTTCATCTTCAAATCACTCAGAGATTATTGCAATTCATGAAACAAGTCAAGAGTATATTTGGCTGAGATCAATGACTCAACAATTTTATATGAAGATAATGCTACTTGTATCGCTCAAATCAAAGGAGGATATATCAAATATACGATCAAGTGATAATCTGGCAGATTTATTCATGAAGACATCACCAACTGCGACATTCAAGAAAATTGTGCAGAATATTAAAATGTGAAGACTCAAAAACTATTGTCATGCACTTTCCAGGGGGAGTAAAAGTCCTGAAGACTTGTGCTGATTGTACTCTTTTTCCTTCGCTAAGGTTTTATCCCATTGGGTTTTCCTTTGCAAGGTTTTAATGAGGCAATCTTAAAACACTTGTGGATACATAAAGAGACTGTACTCTTTTTCCTTCGCCATTGGTTTTTCTTCCCACTGGGTTTTTCCTTGGCAAGGTTTTAACGAGGCAGATTCTTTATGGGTGGTCATTCAAGGGGGAGTGTTATAAACAAAATGTCGGCCGCCGCCCCTATGTCCCACCACTAAATTATGTGAATGACCCCACCACTATTATTTTAAATCTGCATAGTAACTTGCATAGTGACTTGCATAGTGACTTGCATAGTAATTTCAACGCCTATAAATATGGGCTTCAGTTGTAATGAAATTCATAAGAAAATATAGAGAGAGAAAGAAAGTTTCAGTTCTTAAGAGTTTATTTTCTCTTGCAATAGTAGTAGTTTTCTTTTTAGTTTTATAACATTTTAAACCTTTAATCATTTTTTTTTAAGCAGTTTCTTACTTTTTAATAATTTAAACTAAATCCGGTGATAATCCAGATAATAACCGAATTTGTAGTGAAAAAGAAAAAGGAAATTGGATATCCAGTTACAATCTAGATTGAACCCGATTATCGGTTCAAATTGGATCTGGATTAATACGAACGGCTAAATGCCTGATTTTTAGAATTCAAATTCAGATGCAGTTATGGCTGGATAAAAAGGAATTGAGTTAGAGGAAGAAGAAGAAGATCCTGAATTATACGTGCAACGGGATTTTTTTACTTCCTTGTGTCCGAAATTCCCAATTGACACCTCTAGTCGAGTCGGAATCCATGGCTGACACCTTCAATCCATCTGTCTCTACGCCAAATAGTGGGCTTGCAATGATTGGACCATAGGCCTTGCAAACCATACTCTAGGCTTGGCCCAACTAGGGGGGAATGTCCCTCGAAATCGGATGGACAATTCTCATGTGGTGTTAATTTGTGAATCTAGCGGGATCGAAATGAATAGTATATAAAGTTTCGAATTTTCGTGTTTAGCAAATTCTATGAAATATGAAGTTGGCAGCTTCTTAATTTGGTCACTTCTTTGTTCAAATTTTGTTTTATTTTTTTAAACTAGCTAGTTCAAAACCAAACAAATTTGCATATGAGAATTGGTTCATCTGGTTCCAACAAACAGCCCTCTAGAGTGGTTTTTTTCCTTTTAGGTCTTATCATTCAAAGTGACTAGAGAAATAATTCAACTTATTCAGCTTTTTAATTAATGATAATTTTAGTCTTCTACATGTACAAAAAGATTAAATAAAATAAATTATAAACTTGTTTTATTTTATAAAATCTGTTAAATTTATTTTATAATAAAAATCATACTACTTTATAAGTTTACTTTAATATAATCTCGGAGTCAAAAACATTGTTTTTAATTAATTATTAACCGATTATGATTAACTAGGAGAGAAAGAAAAAAGAAATGAAAATGATCATATAACGGGCCTTATACATGCCATTGCTTTAGGTTGGACAGCTACAGAACAAAAAATTAATTAGCGATCGATGCGTTCGCAAATAACCTTGACCAAGAGATTAATGATTCCACCCAAAAGAACTCAGTGAATAGATAATAAGATACTATATTTTTCGCAAACAAAGGAGAAATCTTCAAATTATGCATTATCTAGAGCTCATTTATCACCCTGCCTTATAATACTATTATACTAGGATATTTTATTTTGTTTTTTCGAATTCCATTAAAGGAATAAAGAAAAACAATGAAAAGAAAATACAAAATTGATTTTTTATTTAGAAAATAAATGTTACTTGTTGTAGCAATAATCGAAACACTTGCCCAATCATCACGTACAAACTGGAGAGAGGGAACTCAAACGGGCCTAGCCCATTCGTGATATAAAGCTCATAATTTCTATGGATAACCCAAGTCCAAGTTCAGGGAGGTAAAAGGAAAGAATTGGGAAGGAAGAATAAGTAATCATAACCATCCCTTCGACTAGGAAGACGAGACCTGGTAAAATCTCAAGCATCTGCAAAGTTCGAGAAGGTGTTAGGATGTCCAGCCCAAACTTCCCTTCACCTCCTATACCTCCACGTTAAATGCAAAGCCGTGCTAGGTATGCCACATTGATTGCTATCTAAGATCCAGCCTTACCCGTCATTTATGAAGAGAATTAGTACGGTTGAGTTGGAATGGAATGAATTGGGTCATCATTGGCTAGGTGACAATCGGATAGAGTCACCGAATGTCACCAACCATCACCATCTACAGGTTCAACGTAAGAACACCTATAAATAGCACCTAACACATCATGAATCAGGTGATTTTTCGGATGCACTCTCTTACCCTTATATTTGATCTTAAACTTTTCCTTACAAACTAATTTAGGCATTCTCGATCCAACATTCTTTCCCAATTTGCAGGTTAAGGTCAATTGGATCATCGTGAAGGGCTGAACCGCAAAATATGTCATCAACAGTAGTGTTATCTGTGGAATTCTGATTCCATAAAAGCATACTTTTCGCATACCAGTTATGATGCAATCCCAAACAACTAGTGATAAAGAATACCAAGGCCCTGCCATGGAAGCAAACCTAGCAGTGATGGAAGAAACGATTAAGAAGTTAACTGAGGAGAATGCTGCCATGTGGCGGCACGATAAAGAACCCGCAACTCACAACGAGATCAACGTCAGTGAAGACGCGAACTCTCGATGCAACATCAAGAATGACACATCTAAAGAGGAACGACGCCGAATGCATGTTGGCTCGAGGAGCTCAAAGACAAGTGCGCAGAGATGGCCAAACTGATCTACCTACCCATGAGGTCAAACTCATCACGAGGCAACAGGGGGACGCCCTACAACTCCAACGTAATGGCGGTACCCCTCTCACTGAAGTTCAAGGTCCCCCAAGTGGAGCTTTATGATAGGTTCAAGTATCCAGTAGAACACTTAGGAGCATTCAAAGTACATATAAGCCTATACGATTGCTCGAGTGAAGTAATCTGTCGAGCATTCCCCCTGACGCTGAAAAGGGTGGCCCAAACATGATTTGAGACCATTCCCCCAGGTTATGTTAATGGTTTTGAGGGATTGGCTCGACTCTTCACCACCCAGTTCCCCGTCAGCTGAAAGAGGAGGCGCCCTGCAGCATACCTCCTAATCGTCAAACAAAGAGAGACTGAAAGTTTGAAGAAGTACCTGGCCAAATTCAACTAAAAAAGAATGACAATAGACGACTAAGATGAAAAGATCATACTAGCAACATTCCTGGGTGGCATATGGCCCAGGAGCCCCTTTATGGTTGAGATAGCTAAGAGGACCCCAACCATTCTGAAATGATTCATGGACCAAGCCAACAGATTCATTAATACTGAAAACACCCTCGAAGCCTTAACTGCCCCTTGACGGGGTGAGCTCCAACAAGCCGACCGCATGGCAACCAGCTACAAAGGTAGCCCTAGTCGAGATGAGGCCAAAGGAAAACACCCCAATCAAAAAAAGAGGCAAGACCCCCCACGGGTGCACAGGCCTCCATGATTGCATGCCAATTTAACAGTCAAAGACGACCACCAATCAAGTTCGAGACGAGAGCCAGAGCGGAGTAAACGAGAAAATATGTATTGCGAATACCATAGATTCCATGGGCACAACACGGAAGATTGCTTGGCCCTCAAGAAAAAATAAGATGATGATTGGCAACACAACCACTAAAAAAGGAGCCGATCCAGATCGCCTCATAAGACAGAGCAAATGCTCAACAGTGGCAAAAGCACCCCATCATCCGGTCGCCCACTCGGAGAAATTAGGATTATCGTGGGCGGGATCACAAATGGGGGCACTACTCCTTATTCCTAGAAAGCGCATGCTAGGAAGGCTAGGTATGAGGAAGTGTACATTACCAGAAATGCCCTAGTAGGCAGAGCTCGAACCTCTCGGGTAATCCCGATTATCTTCGACGAAATATATGAAGAGGGTATCATCCACTCCCATGAAGACGCGTTGGTGATCACCATGATGATAGCTAACTTCACGACCAAAAGGATATTGGTATACAACGGCAGCTCAGCAGATATCCTATTTTGGGAAGCTTTTATCTAAATGGGAACAATCATGATCAACTATGATCGGTTCAGGTCCCTCTCAAGGGTTTCACGAGCGAAGTGATCCAACTTGTAGGAGTCATCACACTCCCGATTCTAGCAGGAACAACCCCCAGGACCACTTGGTCATGACTGACTTCCTCGTAGTTAAGGACTCCTCCTCTTACAATGCCATCTTGGGATGACCAACACTGAACAATTTGAAAGGTGTCACATTAACCTATCACCTCAAGATGAAGTTTCCAACTGGCTAGGGAGTGGGAGAAGCCAGAGGAGAGTAAGTCTTGGCTAGAGAGTGCTATGCCCTCAAATTAAGGCATGACGCCAAGGCGGTCGCAACGGTGAATACTGACCCAGTAAATGCTGACCTTCCACCACCCCCCGTCCAGATAGACTCGGACGAAGAGATAAAAGATGAAGAAGCCTTGAGATAAGCAAAGGCTAACGAGCCATTGGAGTTGGTTCCAGTCGACTCGGTATGTCCAAAACGAATTGTGCGAGTGAGGACCAAAATAAGTCTAGGGCTGAAGGGAGAGCTGAAAAACCTTATTGTCGAGCACAAAGACGTGTTTGCTTGGACACATGCAAAAATGCCTGGGATCAAGCCATCCATCATTGAGCAACGTTTGTGCATCAACCCAACAACTCAAAAATTTAAACAAAAAAAAAGTTTCTATGCTGAAAAATATGTAGTTATAGCAAAGGAGGTCGATAAACTACGAGCTGCGAAATTCATTCCGGAAGTGCATTGCTTTCTAATGTAGTGCTCGTTAAGAAAGCGAGTGGAAAGTGCTGGATGTACGTGGAATTCACAGACCTCAATAGAGCCTACCCCAAAGATAACTTCCATCTAACACGTATCGACTTTATCGTAGATTCAGCTGCGAGACACTCGACCGATGCTTTATGGACGTATATTCAAGGTACAATTAGATTAGAATGAGCCCAGAAGACAAGGAGAAAATGACATTTATTATCGACCGATGGCTCTACTGTTATACCGCCATGTCACTCGGACTCAAAAATGCCAGGGTGACCTATCAATGACTGGTTAACCAAATGTTCAAAAACTAGATTGGATGCAACATAGAGGTTTATGTTGATGATCTCTTGGTCAAGAGCTAGAAGCTTGAACATCAATTGATAGACCTCCAAGAGACATTCTCTGTCCTAAGGCACTACAAGATAAAACTTAATCCTGCCAAGTGCTCATTTGGGGTCGATTCGGGAAAATTTTCGGGGTACATGGTTTCCAAATGAGGAATAAAAGCTAACCCAGAAAAGTTCAAGCTATCCTTGGCATGGTCTCAACTCTAAACTTGCAAGAAGTTCAACGATTGGCCAAGCGATTTGTCGCATTCAACCGCTTTATTGCCAAGTTGATAGATCGATGCCTACCCTTCTTCTAGGTCCTTCAAAGCGCCCACGAATGGGATGCAGCTTGTGAACAGACATTTAATAAACTAAAAAGCTACTTGACTCACCCCCCGCTACTCAGCCAGACTGTACCGGGAGAGACACTTGTGGCCTATGTAGCAGTGTCATCTCATGCCACTTCGGTCGTCCTCGCCTGCGAGACGGACCAGGGGCAAAGAACCATCTACTATGTCAGTTGGGCGTTTCGAGACGCCGAAGCTAGATACCCTGACATAGATGCTAGTATTCGCTCTCTTGATAGCAGCTCGCCCATTGCATCCTTATTTCCAAACTCACTCGGTTAGGGACTTGGTGGATCAACTCTTTAAGGCCATCCTTCAAAAACTCGACACCTCTAGTAGATTGGCCAAATGAACAATCGAACTAAGCGAGTTTGATCTCACATTCCAGCTGAGAACAGGTAGAAAAACTCAGGCCCTTGCCGACTTCATAACAGAGTTCCAGGTTTTTATGAGGAAATTCCTGACCAACCCCGAGGTCAACCCTGACAGTTGCATGTCGATGGTTCCTCATGATGAACTGGGGAGGTGCGGGAATACATATCGTCTCCGTTCAAGGCACCGAACACAATTATGCCATAAGACTGAACTTTAAAGTAACCAACAACAAGGCAGAGTATGAGGCACTCTTGGCCAAAATGATGATAACCCGATTACTAGGGGGCAACTGCAGTAGAGGTTAGAGTAGATTCACAAGTAGTTGTTAGCCAAGTACTAGGTCGATACGCCACAAAGAGTGAAAATTTGCAGAAATACCTCCAGCTTGTGTGCAACAAAAAGGACAATTTCAGTTTTTTTTTTTATTACTACAACAAATCCCAATAGCAGAGAATCAAAAAACAGACCGATTGGCAAAAAATTCATCCGGATGAGACGAACACCCACCTCTAAAGAACACAGAAATTCAATCGACAGATGTACCCTCTGTTGGGAAAGAAATTGCAAATATGGCCACTACCATTCCCGACTAGGCAACAGACATCACCAAATACCTACAGGAAGGCATACTCTCTGGTGACAGAGATGAAGCACAAAAATTCAAGCATAAGTCAGCTCAGTTTGTCCTACTAGAGAGAACATGGTATAAAAGAGGCTTTTCCGAGCCCCTACTCAGGTTTCTATCCCGCGAGGAACTCCAGTATGTACTCACAGAAATTCATGAGGGAATTTGTGGAGTCCATATAGAAGGAAGAGCTCTAACTGCAAGAGTGACAAAAGTTGGATATTATTGGCCCTGCTCGCTTAAGGACGCCGATGAATTCGCCAAAAAATGCCCAAGGTGTTAGGAACACAGCTTGATACCCAATTCTTAGCTCCATGGCCCTTACTCAGTAGGGTCTAGACCTGATCGAACATTTCCCAATTATGAAAGGAGTAGCCAAGTTCGTTATGGTGGCGATCCACTACTTCATAAAATGGGTTGAGGCCAATACTCTTACCAACATTACCTCTAAATCCATCACCAAGTTTTTATAGAGGTCTGTGGTTTGCCAGATTGGAATACCCCAAAACTTTATATTAAACAATGGGAAACAGTTCGACTGTGGTCATTTTTGAAAGTGGTGTGTCGAGTTCAAGATCAAAGTCAAGTACTCTTCACCCGGACACCCCCACAGGTCAACGTGTAGGCCTAGGCCACCAACAAGACAATTCTCTGCGCTAAAAAAGCAGCTCGAAAGCACAAAGGAGAATGGGCAGACGAATTTTCAGGAGTAATTTGGGCATATCAAACAACTGTTCAAACCCCCACTGGCGAGATACCATTTACCACATACGAGAGCGAAGCAATGATCCATGTTGAGATCAGGATGCCCACACTACATGTTCAACACTTCGATGCAGAGGCCAATGATAACAAAATGGTAAAACAATTAGACCTGCTAGATAGTTGTCGTGAGAAAGCCCTCACCCAAATTGCCAACAACAAGAGAAAGATGGAATAGTACTTCAACAGACGAGTCAAATCGTATAGCTTCCGAGTCGAGGACATGGTTCTAAAACAAATGGGCATCACCACCCCAACAGAAGAAAAATTAGGATCTTGATGGGAATGACCGTATGTTGTGATAACGACCAACATGCCAGGTTCATATCGAACCAAAATAGTTAAGGACTCGAGTTACCCTACCCATGGAATGCTGAACACCTGAAAATGTACTATGTATGATATTGTACATGTATATTTTACCTTAAATCTTGAAATAAGAGTTATCAATGAAATCAAGTGTGGAAATTCATGAAGAAACTCTTCACCCTTATTGCCTAAATGACTAACACAAGAGGGGGGTGAATTGTGTTATATTATAAAATCAGCAATTGTAAACGAAATATACGATATAAAATATAAACAGAATATAAAACAGCAAGAATTGTAAAGAGTAGGGTAAAAAGAAGCAAACTCGGTATTTTTACGAGATTCAGCCCCACTGCCTATGTCTTTGCCTCAAACTACCCATTGAGGGTCCTAAATTCACTATTTAATCTCATTTAGGTGGAGATAGAAATCTATCACACTTTTGAGCAGCACCGCTACAAAGAATCCGTGTAGAACACCCTCTACACTTACAATCATCTCATACTTGGTGATTCAACTATTCCCTGTATAGAACACCTTCTACATACACAAGAGTTATACGCACCCTTTTACTGATACAAGAGTTGATAGTGGGTAAACTATTAAAGTACACTCCTCAATGAGTGAGATAAAAATAATACAGCGCAACCTATATCTCTCTAAAAAAGAACAAGAATTAAGATTCAAAATTTTAGAAAAGAGAGAATGAGAGTTTTGAAAAAATTATGCAAAACTTAGCAATAGATGTGTAAGCTCTTGTTGTTGTGATTTTACAAAACTCAAGTGAGTTATTTATAGGCAAATAGATCATACTCAATCATCTTCTATATTCAAAATTCAAATTTTGATGAAATCATTGCATATATTATTCAATTTTCAAAATTCAAATTTTTAAATTAATAATTGCATATGTCATGCACATGTAAAATATAATTTTTGAAAATAAAGTTTTTAATGAGATCATTGCATATGTCATGTACATGCAAAATATAAATTTTCAAATTAAAACTTTTAATGATGTCATGCATATATCATGCTTATGTCATGTATAAAAAAAAATATAATTTAATGCTTTATGAGAAAAGATTAATTTTTACACTTTAATCCAATTTCAAATTTTATCAAGAGATGTACAAAAATAATGTATGAGTTTCATTTATAGACTTGTTCTTTTATACTTGATGTACACTTCGTTCCATTGCGTAGATAATTTGAGTTTGAGAGTTGAATTTATTTGTTATCATCAAAATCTACACGTAGATACGAAACTTGAAACATTGGATTCAACAACCCTCCTTAAAAAAGGCCAACTCCCATAGGGTAGAGACTAGACACCAAACCCGAGCCATCAACATACCTACATGAAGTTAACTCCCGTGGGGTAAAGGCTAGGCACCAAACCCAAGCCCTCAACACACCTATGCAAAGTCAACTCCCACGGGGTGATCGACCCGCACACGCGAAGTCAGGTACCAAACCCGAGCAAACTTGCTCCAAGTCACACTTAACAATTCCTGATCGAGTCCCCTCAACAGGAATTCTCAAGGTATTGGGGCAATAAGAAAGAAACAAGATAAAGAGTCGAATGCATAAACGAAAAAAGCCGAGTAAGCAACATGAAACCTTTTCATTCCATATATAGTTTTTTGTACAAATATATATATATATATATATTACGAGGTTAAGTCCTTGGGGGCGATGGGGGAGGAGGAAATGAGTCATCAAAGAGGGGATAACCAGGCTTCCTGATCTTTTTGGCAAACTTTTTAGCGACGCGATTGGGCTGGAGGGACCTTAGGTTGAAGGCTTCAACGTTAAGCCCAGGGTTTGCTAGAAGCTCAGCCTTCAACCTGCGCAAACTCTCAGCATAACCATAACCCCAAGCAGAATTGCAAACGGTTGTTGCTCGAAACACTTGAAATTCGAGTTCTGCCAACATCATGTTCACATCGTCTAAGGCTGCTTGGGCACCCATCAGTTCAACTCTTCTTCCCGAGCAACCCGAGTGCGCTCTGAAACCTCCAAAACCTCCCTCCTCAAGACAAGTTCCTGAGCTAATACAACTAGTTCTGATTTCTGAGCAACTTGTTCCATCTCCACATATGCTCAATCCTTCTCAACAACGGCTCAGGTTTCAAAAAGATGAATGCACCTCCAATTAGTAGTAGCCAGAGACTCCCGGACAGTGTCCAACTCGATCTGAAGGGACATGTTAGTCCCTTCCAGGTTTTTTTTTTCTGTCTTCAACTCCTCTAAAGTTTTGACTAGCCCTTCATAGGTACGCTCAGAATGCTCGAGGTGCCCCTCGGTCTGCTTCAGTTTGAAGTAACTAAACCTGCTGACTGTACCCAGCTCTCGGTTGAACTCCCCAAGCTTTTCCAACTCAGATCCAATTGCCCTAGCGACTTGCCCCGCGACCTAAACACATAAAGGACTGTCAATGAAGCCTGACCAAAGTTAGAGACAAGAAGAATAATTTATAAAACCTTACCTGGGCCAAAAGGGGCTCTAGTATTTTGGCCACTCTTTCGATGGCATCTGCCTTGGCTTGCTCAAAGCATGAAGAAGTGCTCAGAGGTGGGTCTTACACATCACTAGAGCCACCCTCCTTACCCCATGTTGACCTAGTTTTGAGTCAAAAAGTTGCCTGAGGGAAGTGACCCCACTTCGGAACTAGAAAGGGGAGGAAGGGCGCCGGGGAGACTCAAGTCGAGGAGGAGGGCGCTAAGAAGACTCAGGTTGAGCCCCAGAAGTCGATCCTATCTAAAAAATTGGAGGTTGTTCGAAGGATGACTCATCAGTGAGAATCACAAGTGGGAGCTCGTCCCACCTAGAATCTCATTAATATCACGGTAGCCTTTGGCTTCATTCGAGTAATCAGTGGTTCCTTCTATATGAGCTCCCCCCTCAGAACCAACATTTCCTTCTTTGCCCCCTGGTGACCACCTTCTTCACTCCTTAGTGGCCTTCTTCATCTTCACCCCCATCACCACTATGGTCACCCCCTGGTCCTCTTCCTCATGGCCTGATTGGACTTCATCCTCATTAGAACTGTTCTGGATGTCATTCTGGCCCTCCTTGAGATCAGAGCCGCACTGAGGAGAAGAGAGTGGAGGGTCGGGCAACTAACTCGCCCTCACAGCTTGCTCTTCCACCTCCTGATAGAAGACCTCTTCGAAAGACGCGACACCTGAAGAAAGGGGGGCAGCATTCTCTAGAGCCCAAATAAAGGCCAAATCAATGTGCTTGTCATCTGAAGATTCGACCCCAACCATTTGAGTTGCCTCCACCTGTGCCTCAATGACCAACCTACGAGCCTCAGACCTCATTTATTCTGGCTTAGTAAATTGCAGCTCAGTTAATGAGGCGAGAGATGGAGATCGGATTAGACGAGGGCGTCGAGATACCCCCGAAGATGGTCCCTCGTCATGACGACTTTTCACCTTTTGGTCTCGTCAATCGCCCTAGCTCGAGCCACGTTTGTGAGGTTGGATGGGAGGATCCTTGGGAACCCATAAAAGGTTCTTGCCCTCAGCATAGGACCTATCCGGCCGAACCAAGTATTTCCAAATGTTCTCCTCAATTAGGAGAGCATTAGACCTGTTGAACCCAAGGTTTCAAGTTTCATGTAAATCTACAAATGGATTTTGATGATAACAAATGAATCCAAAGAATAAAGGAGTCTCAAGCTCAAGTTGTCCACACAATATAATCAAGCACATCAAGGAAGCAAGCATGAGCAAGAAGGGAACAAGTTCATATTAAAATCATAGAGTAATTTTGTAAATCTCTTAAAAAATTTGAAATTAGGATTAAGGCTCAAAATTAATATTTTATCATAAAACATTAAAATACATTTTCCACATATGCATGAATATTTTGAAAATTAAATTTGAAAATTTTGAAAAATGATTGATTGTCATTTTTCACATGTGCATGACATGATTAAAGGTTTGAACTTTAAAAATATTAAGATGATTGATTGTCATCTTTCACATGTGCATGTTTTATTTGAATATTTTTAAAAGTGGTGGATGATTTTCTTGACTTATGCAAAAGGTAGATATCTTTATTTGAAAATTTTGAAAAGTAAAGTGTGCTCCTTTTGTCATATGCAAAAAGTAAAAGATTATGTTTAAAATTTTTGAAAAGTAAAGTGTGTTCCTTTTGTCAAATGCAAAAAGTAAAAATATTAGATTTGAAATTTTTGAAAAGTAAATGATGATGTTTTTGATATGGGAATCTTTTCAAATTTGAAATTGAAAAATCATTTGCCTATAAATAGCTCACTTGAGTTTTGCAAAATTCACAACAAGAGCTTACACATCTATTGCTAACTTTTGCATCATTTCTTCAAAACTCTCATTCTCTATTTTCTAAAGTTTTGAGCCTTAATTCTTGTTCTTGTTGAGAGAGATATAGGTTGCGCTGTATTGTTTCTATCTCACTCATTGAGGAGTGTACTTTGATAGTCTACCTACTATCAACTCTTGTATTTGTAAAAGGGTGTGTATAACCCTTGTGTGTGTAGAAGGTGTTTTACACGGGGAATAGTTAAATCACCAAGTGTGAGGTGATTGGAAGTGTAGAAGGTGTTCTACACGGGGAATAGTTAAATCACCAAGTATAAGGTGATTGGAAGTGTAGAGGGTGTTCTACACGGATTCTTTGGAGCGGTACTGCTCAAAGGTGTAATAGGTTTCTATCTCCACCTAAAGGAGATTGAATAGTGGATTTGGGAATCCTCAAGAGGTAGCTTGAGGCGAGGACGTAGGCAGTGGGGCCGAACCTCGTTAACATACTGAGTTTGCTTCTCTCTTACTCTTACTATTTATATTTATTGTTGTTTCATATTTTGTTTATATTTTATATTATATATTTGATTTATAATTGTTATTTTTTTAAATACAACTCAATTCACCCCCCCTCTTGTGTTAGTCATCTGGGCAACAAGACCATAACAAGTTAGGAGCCGCCCGACCCCAAGCCAACACTACGTACACTCTCTCTGTTTTCTGAGGGGTAAGGGCCATGTCCAAGTGCATCGTTGAAGGGAGGAAGCCCTAGTCCGCCTGAACTAGGAAATCAATTTCCCCCTCAGGAAATTCCCAACCATTTCTTGAGACGAACAAAAATCTCCTATAATATCTTTTGCACTCGAATGTCTTATCTTCCATCTGGATCAACTTCCAATCATTGTACTTAATTTGGAAGCTGAGGTTTCAATTCCGATGCACCAGTCGGTATTTGAAAAGAAATTTTGAGCCATCAAGTCGGGATAGACATCATTTCGCGTAGAAAGCACAATCTAGAAGGCCACACAGTTGGCCAATAACAGACACCACCCATTTGGTAAAATTTGGGCCGGGGCCAAGCCCATAAATGGAAAACCTCACAAATGGGCCTTATGAGTGCGAAGCAAAAACCTTTTGCGAACATTATGGGGAATATCACTACCTTACGTGCTCTCCTGAGGCATCATAAGCCCTCACGTTTCCCCCTGGTGCCTCCAAGTTGATTCACCAGGAGATCTTGTACTTCTTCTTCAAGGGATTGACGTCTGAAGGAAAGAATGTGGATGTCCAGCCATGGCCAACAAAAGAAGGGGAAGGATCAGAGGCAACCATAAGAATGGAGCTTAAAAAAAATTAGAGAACTTGAATGGAAATGAGAAACGAGAGAAAAGGAAAGGTTGTAGGTGAACAAAAGGATGGAAGAAGATGAAGAACAAATAGGGCTTGGGGGTATTTATAGCCAGACAGGAAATTAAAAGTGCACAGAAAACGAAGCGACATGATAGTCAATCACCCAACGTGACCCTTTGGGACATGGGGCGTGCTCGGTACAGACCAATCAAAAACAAGAGTCGTGCGAAGTAATGACATACCGAGTAATAATGACATGCCCGTGTTGAACACAACCCAATCATCACTCAGCGACGTGGCGTACAAGGGGCACTGGCAATTCAAAAGTCGAAGCTGGGAGAAATGATAACCCAGGCGCATTAAATGCACTTGAATCTGAATGCGAACCACACGTGAACACTGATGGTTTAGAAGACGAAACAATAAGATACAACAGCCAAGGTACATTAAATGCCACATGGACATGGGAGATGAATCACCCTCAGAAGATGAACCGCTCTAGCCTAAGCCGCATCAAAAAACGAGTGACCCCAAAAAGAGTCATGTGAGGTCAATGAGTAAGTCATCTTAGTACAAGCCACATCAGGTCAGGAGGCTCCGAGAAACAAGTCAACTTGGTGCCTGAGTTAAAAAAAAAAAAAAAAAAACCGGACAAGGAAACAACAAGAACGAGAAATGGAGAATCCCATTGAAATCCCAATGATGAGGACTCGCGGGATACTAAGAGAGGGAACCCGAATAGGCCTCACTCATTCATGATATAAAGCCTATGATCTTTATGGATGACCCGAGTCCAAGCCCAGGGAGGTAAAAGGAAAGAACTGGGATGGGAGCACAAGTAATCCTGACCATCCCTCTAACTAAGAAGACAAGCTCAGGTAATCTCGAGCGTCCGCAGAGTTCTAGGAATTGTCAGGATGTCCAGCCCGGACATCCCTTCACCCTTTTTGCCTCCACATTAAAGACAATGGGACATAATTTTGCCATGTGAAGTGACTCATTAAATGCAAAGTCGGGCCAGGTATGTCATATTGATTGCTATTTGGGATTCAGTCTTACCAATCATTTATGAGAAGAATTAATACACCTATGATGGGATGAAATGAACTAGATCATCATTGGCTAGGTGGCGCTCGGATAAAGTCACTGAACATCACCAACCATCACCATCTACATGTTCAACATGAGAACACCTATAAATAGCACCCAAGACATCATAAATCAAGTGATTTTTTGGATACACTCTCTTACCCTCATATTTGATCTTAAATTTTTTCTCACAAATTAATTTTGGCATCGGAGAGGTCTCAACCCGACCGCACCTTCTCTCCCAATTTGCAAGTTACAGTTGATTAGATAGGGCTAAGTCGCAAAATATATCTTCCTCAATAACACTACACATGCATCTTATCACTAATATTCACCAAATCTTATCAAGGTAGGCCCCACATTAATTATATCATATATAATATTGTATATTTTAATCACAACTCTTTTATATCATTTTGATTTCTCTTTAATTTCCTTTCGAGTGCCACGTGACATCAGCCCCACTTACATATACATCTTCGTACCGAGCACATGTTTTGCTAACCAACTAAAAAGTTTTCCATCGCTAGAATATTTCTATCTAAGTTTCTTATTGTTATGAAACTTAAAGAAAGGAACTACTATTGCAAAAGAGAAATAAGAAATTCTCTTGAAACTCTTAAGAACTGAAGCTTTCTTTCTCTCTCTATTTTTTCTTATGAATTTCATTACAACTGAAGCCCATATTTATAGGCGTTGAAATTACTATGCAAGTTACTATGCAAGTCACTATGCGGAATTTAAAATAATAGTGGTGGGGTCATTCACATAATTTAGTGGTGGGCTAGGGGGGCGGCTACCGACTTCGTTTATAACACTCCCCCTTGAATGACCACCCATAAAGAATCTGCCTCGTTAAAACCTTGCCAAGTAAAAACCCAGTGGGAAGAAAAACCAATGGCGAAGGAAAAAGAGTACAGTCTTCTTATGTATCCACAAGTGATTTAGGATTGCCTCATTAAAACCTTGCAGAGGAAAACCCAGTGGGACAAAACCTCAGCGAAGGAAAAAGAGTACAATCAGCACATTTACTCCCCTTGAAAAGTGCATGACAAAAGATCTTTGAATCTTCGCATTCCAATGTGTTGATGTAAAATTTGGTAGTTGGCAATTTCTAGTGAAAAACCTAATATAATTGAGTTGTAACTAATGGTGGACAGAGTACACATGAAGAAGATCAAAATGGCTCGAGAAATACCGAACACAGTGATCTCGCTCGACCATCGCTCGACATCCCGCTCGAGCGAAGTCCAGGCAGAGACTTCGCTCGACACTCGCTCGACATCCCGCTCGAGCGAAGTCCAGGCAGAGACTTCGCTCGACACTCGCTCGACATGGCGCTCGAGCGAAGTCCAGGCAGAGACTTCGCTCGACACTCGCTCGACATCCCGCTCGAGCGAAGTTAGTGATAAATGGATTTCTCTAGGGTTTGAGCGCCGTTTCAGAAGGTGGCCTATAAATACATCTTTAAGTCCTCTGCTGCAAGGTGAGAAAAACAGAGAAAAAGCCAAGGAGTCTCATTTTCATCCCTTGAGAGAAAACATCTCCATTGTTTCAAAGATCATTCTCTTAGATTATATTTCTCCCCCACAACACACATTCATAATTTTAGTGAGTCCATTGAAGTGGACGTGTTCATCAAGCTGGAAGAGTTCTTCAAGGTGCTTGGATGAAGAAATCAAGGTGTTCGTGTGAGAAGCTATAGAAAGGTCGGAGTTCCGGCACTACATGCGTGTAGAGATCGAGTGGGTCACTCGTGGTGTTGCAAGACAAGTTTAGATGCTACTGTTGGTTTGTAAGTGTTTCTAAAATAGTTGTAACAAACTAAAATTTCTATAGTGGATTAGAGGTGGTGTCTTACACCCGGAGTGGTTTTAGATTTTGAAGAGGTTCTTCAAATGAGTTTCCACTTCGTAACCAAAATCTGTGTGTTGATTTCTCCTTTGATTGCTTGTGTTTGTTGATTAATTTTTTAAACTGCTATCGTTTTTGTTAAACACCTATTCACCCCCCCTATAGGTGTGTAAGGTAATTAGCTACCGCTTTTTCAATTGGTATCAGAGCGGGTACACTTCGTTAGGATTAATTTCCTGAGTGTGATCCTGTTTTGGTGGTCAAAATGGATAGGTCTCAATCCCTCTCATCACCACCATATTTTGATGGTAGCAACTATGCTTATTGGAAAGTTCGAATGAGAGCGTTTCTTAAGTCTATAGATGAACGTGTGTGGGTGTCCTTGATAAGAGGATGGAAAGAGCCCGTCACCATTGTTGATGGGGTAGAAGTTCCCACAGATGTGGACAACTACTCAAAGGATGAGTTGAGTGAAATTAACTGGAATAGTAAAGGCCTAAATGCAATTTTTATGGCCGTGTCCCAGGAGGAGTTCAAACGAATCTCCATGTGTAATACAAGCAAAGAGGCATGGGACATTCTTGAGATCACTCACGAGGGAACTAGGGCTGTAAAAAATTCTAAACTCCAAATGCTTACCACCAGCTTTGAGGAAATTAGAATGAAGGAAGATGAAACATTTGATGTCTTTTATGCAAGAATGAATGACATTGTAAACTCTCGGTTCAACTTGGGAGACAAAATCCCAGAAAATAGAGTTGTAAGAAAAGTTCTCAGATCTCTTCCTGAGAGATTTCGTCCCAAGGTTACTGCAATTGAGGAAAGTAAAGACTTGGATGTCATGAAAATAGAAGAGCTAGTGGGTTCCCTGCAAACTTATGAACATACTCTGCCATTGGATAGGAAGAGCAAGTCCATTGCTCTTAATACAATTCAAGAGGACTCAGATGAGTCATTCGATGAATTAGCAATGAGTGACAGAGAAATAGCATTTTATGCTAAGAAGTTCAGAAAAATGTTTGTAGCAAAAAGGCACAGGAGCCAAAGACCAGAGAAGAAGAAGTTTGGGAGATATATTGAGGGGTCAAGCTCAGAGAATAAGGAAAGAGCCTCCAACAATTATATTAGGCCTAACAAGGACAAGACACAAGTACAGTGTCATGAATGTCATGGATTTGGTCACATTCGCTTGGAGTGTGCAAATTATAAGAAGAGCAAAGAAAAGGCAAAGATTGCCTCTCTAAGTGAAAGTGAGTCTGAATCGAGTGACTCATCTGGCGACTCCACTCCAAAAAGGAATCTCAACTACATGGCTTTTACATCTTCCGTTGGAGACATAGATCAGTGTAGTGAACAAGCTTCTGATGATTGTAACATACCGAAAGATGAGTCCGAGTGTGAAGATCAACTGCAAGAAATCTATGAAAAACTTTACAAGGAGTGTGTGAAATTGAGAAAAGTCAACAAAGCACAGACTGAAAAGATAAATCAGTGCAAACAAGAAAATGATGAGCTTCAAGGCAAACTGAATGAAGCTTATATCTTGACTGACCAATTGCATAAGAAAAGTGAGGTTTTGGAAGATGCTATGGAAACTAAGGAAAATGAATTAACCCAGCTAAAGGGAAGATTGCAAGCCTTTTCCACTGGAAAACAAAATCTGGACAAAATTCTAACTCTTGGAAAGCCCTCAGGAGACAAGAGTGGAATAGGATATGTTGGAGGAAAGTTTGAAGTGGGTACGAGCTCGAAAACTACTCAAAACAGCATGGTGAAAAATCACTCACTAGCAAAGGGAAAGAAAGTTATACATGCACAAAAGTTTGTTTCATCTCAAGAGAAACAAATAGCTCACAACACGAGACCCGTGTGTCATCATTGTGGGAAGTTGGGTCATGTGAAAACAAATTGCTTGAAATTTAAAAGACTCACCAGAAAAGCTCCTAAGGATGACTTGCCTTTCGGGAAATAACAAACTCACAAAGAATACCGCATTTGTCATAATTGTGGCAAGTATGGTCACATCCGGCCTAATTACTATGAGTTCAAGAAACTCTCTGTGAGAAATAAAAGGAGACAACCAAAAGGAGATCTTATAAATCTATGGGATCAAGTCATGGTTCTCACTAGACAAAATGCTCGTCTAAATGCTAAGATAGACAACCTGACAAGTACCCAGAAGACTGTGCAAGTCAACTCTCCAAAAATCAAAAGAGTGTGGGTCAAGAAGGAGGAAAGAGACACATGTCACATTGCTCACATTGCTTTGAAGACCCAGAACAATTCACTGTGGTATCTTGATAGTGGGTGTTCTCGATACATGTCCGGTGATAAAACTCTTTTTAAGACAATTGAAGAGTACAAATGTGGGACAGTGACATTTGGAGATGGTGGAAAAGCAAACATAATTGGGAAAGGTGAAATTAACATTACTGGACTACCGGCATTGAGAGAAGTTCTATATGTTGATGGATTAAAAGCAAATCTTCTTAGCATAAGCCAAATGTGTGATAATGGTGCCGAAGTTCGGTTCTCAAAAGATATGTGCGTTGTTTCTGATAACAATGGACAATGCTTGATGCAAGGAACCAGGACCTCTGACAATTGCTATGGTATCGCTCCCACTTCACAGTACAGCTGCAATAGTACTAAAAGTGAGGCCACTACTCTCTGGCATCAAAGACTTGGGCATGTGAATCACAAAAATTTGTCAAAGATTGCTAAGAAAGAAATGGTGATTGGACTGCCCGAACTTGGGAAAGTGGAGACATCTGTTTGTGGATCATGTCAAGTGGGAAAACAAGTTCGAGCAGCCCACAAGAACACAACAAATATCCTGACCAAAAGACCCTTAGAGTTGTTACACATTGATCTTATGGGACCCTCTAGGACTGAAAGTTTGGGGGGAAAGAAATACATACTGGTGGTGGTAGATGATTTCACCAGATACTCTTGGGTAGAATTTTTGAGGGAAAATGGTGAGGCTTCAAATGTGATAAGGAACTTATGTAAGAAGCTTCAAAATGAACAAGGGAACCCTATTGTCAGAATCAGGAGCGACCATGGACGAGAATTTGATAACTCAAGTTTAGAGAAATTCTGTGATGAAGAAGGCATTCATCAAGAATTCTCTGCTCCCATTACTCCACAGCAAAATGGAGTTGTTGAAAGAAAAAATCGAGTTATCCAAGAAATGGCTCGAGTTATGATGCATACCAAAAATGTTTCTGCTCATTTTTGGGGTGAAGCTGTGAACACAGCGTGTCACATTGTGAATAGAGTCTACCCTCGACCCAACACTTCTCAGACACCATATGAGCTGTGGAAAGGAAAGAAGCCAAATGTGAAGTACTTCAGGGTGTTCGGGAGTAAGTGTTACATTTTGAGAGATAGGGAAAATCTGGGTAAGTTTGACCCAAAGAGTGATGAGGGAATATTCCTAGGTTATTCCAGAAACAGTCGTGCTTACAGATGTTACAATCTACGCACCCAAACTGTCATGGAATCCATCAATGTGGTTATAGATGATACTCCTAAAGAGGAGTTGAATCAAAATCTAATTGATACACCAAGTGGAACTGAAGAGAACTCTAGTGAACTTAATGAAGATCAAGAGACCTTATCAACTGAAAAAGTTCATACTCACAAGGAGCCATCTTCGAGAGTGAAGCTAAACCATCCTCAAGATAACATAATCGGGAATGTAAATGAAGGGATGAGGTTGAGGAAGAAAGTGATAAGTCAACTAGCTCACTCATGTTAC
Organism: Platycarya strobilacea; assembly: GCA_036898215.1. Lineage (NCBI taxonomy): Eukaryota > Viridiplantae > Streptophyta > Magnoliopsida > Fagales > Juglandaceae > Platycarya > Platycarya strobilacea. The sequence continues at coordinate 9,432,430 of CM072547.1, forward strand.
ATCTCTCAGATTGAACCAAAAAGGGTGGAAGAAGCCTTAAAGGATGAGAATTGGACAAATGCCATGCATGAAGAAATTAATCAATTTGTGAGAAATGATGTGTGGTACCTGGTCCCAAGACCTGAAATGCACAATGTTGTAGGTACAAAATGGATCTTCAAGAACAAATCTGATGAAAATGGAATGATTGTACGGAATAAGGCAAGATCGGTGGCACAAGGTTATGCTCAAATGGAAGGAATAGACTTTGATGAGACATTTGCACCGGTGGCAAGGCTTGAGTCAATCCGAATACTATTGAGTATTGCTTGCCATATGTGTTTCAAACTCTATCAAATGGATGTAAAGAGTGCCTTCCTAAATGGAATCCTTCAAGAAGAAGTGTATGTCGAGCAACCAAAAGGTTTCGAGGATCCAAAATATCCAAATCATGTCTACAGGTTGAAGAAAGCCCTGTATGGGTTGAAACAAGCTCCCAGAGCCTGGTATGAGAGGCTAACTTCGTATCTTTTGGAGCACAAGTTTCTGTGAGGAAGTGTTGATAGGACACTTTTTATCCGGAAAGTGGGTAAGGAGATAACTGTAGCTCAAATCTATGTGGATGATATTGTGTTTGGATCATCCATTGATGACCTAGCTCTCGAGTTTGCAGAAGAAATGAAAAATGAATTTGAGATGAGTATGGTAGGTGAGCTAACTTTTTTCTTGGGACTCCAAGTAAAACAGCTAGATGAAGGGTTGTTCATATCCCAGTCAAAATATGCAAAGGACCTGCTGAAAAAATTTGGATTAGATGGGAGTAGCCATGCTAGAACTCCCATGAGCACAAGTGTAAAACTTAGTGCTGATGTGTCAGGAAAGGGGGTGGAACAATCTCTGTACAGAAGCATGATTGGGAGTCTACTATATCTCACTGCTAGTAGACCTGACATTGCCTTTAGTGTCGGCGTTTGTGCTAGATTCCAAGCAAACCCCAAGGAATCTCATCTTGTGGCTGTCAAACGTATACTTCGCTATGTGAATGCTACAGTGAATTATGGAATTTGGTACTCCAGAGAGTCTAACACTGAGCTTGTAGGCTACTCTGATGCTGATTGGGCTGGAAATGCCGATGATAGAAAGAGCACTTCAGGTGGATGTTTTTATATGGGAACAAATCTTGTTGCTTGGATGAGTAAGAAACAAAACTCCATTTCTTTGTCTACAGCTGAGGCTGAATACATTGCTGCTGGGAGTTGTTGTACTCAATTGCTGTGGATGAAACAAATGATTCGTGATTATGGCATTACTCAAGGTGTGATGAGCATCTACTGTGATAATACTAGTGCCATCAACATCTCTAAAAATCCTGTCCAACACTCTAGGACCAAGCATATTGACATTAGGCATCATCTCATTCGGGAACTTGTGGAAACACATGTAATTACTCTTGAGTACATTCCCACCGAACATCAATTAGCCGATCTTTTTACCAAACCATTAGATGGTCTTCGTTTTGAGTGTCTTAGAAAGGCTATTGGTATTTGTATCTTAACACAAAAGATGTAACATGCATTTCATACATTGCATGCATATCATTTTTTTTTGCTTTGTTATTTTTCTTGTTTTTATTCTCTTCGTTGTCTTTCCTCTGATTCATTTGCCCTTTCTTCAATGTGATGCATGGCCTTACTACTAGACAGTACACTTTCAAGCATGTGTCTTGTAAAAATTGTATCATAGGCCTATGTTGCAAAGGTGTAAGATGTGTGTCACTTTAAATATGCGTTTTGCCGCACACACTGCACGCCTAGCTCAATCTCTTGACATTTGACCTTATGTGAGACTTTGGGGAGGCAATCAAAAGTGTAAGTGGGAGCCTTACGAGTGATCAGAATTGACCTCGGGCTAGATGACCTGTGTAAGAAATTTTGTATCCAAAAAGGAAAGAAAATGAAGAGGCTCTATTATTGTATTAAAAAAAAAAAAAAGGGCCAAAACAGAAATCCTGACTCTGGTTCTATTAGACACAAGAAATTAGGTCCTAGCAGCATTGGGTTTGACTTTCTGCGCTTTGACGGGTCTCCCAAGCTCTTATGGTTTCTTGTTTAGCCCAACCCCACTCACACCTCTCGGTTAAAATTTCTTGATTGAGCAAGAGCACTGTCTAAACACGCATAGTCATATTAATTGTGACATACAGTCTTTATACTTGCGTGGCATTTAGAGTATGATATTATTTTACATTTGCTCTGCTACGAATGTTTAAAAAAAAAAAAAAAAGGCTGCAATTTCGCTCGATATCTCGCTCGACCATAAAATCTCGCTCGAGCGAAAAACCCTTATATTGCGCTCTGCATCGCGCGATAAGCCCAGTCTGCCGGAACCACTTCTCCCTTCTCTCATTCTCCCTTCTCTCATCTTCACTCAAACACTCAATCCAAGCCTAAGCATCTCATTTTCTCTCAAACACTCAATCAACGGTAAGCTTTCCTCTATCCATTTTTTTTTCTTTCACGGTTCATTCCATTCATAGGGTTGTGTTTGGATTCCAATATTTTAGTTTTTTTTTTTAAGAAACTTGGTGGTTCATTTTTGGTATGGATGAACCTATTAGAGTAGTGTTGTATTTAGGGAGAAATGAGATAATTAATTGGGTGTTAAACCCATGATTACACAGCATGCACACTACATGTTCAATAAAATGCCTCAATGAAATTTTGTCCTCCATTTTGTCTCTCTTTTGGTGCATTGATCTTTTAGACAAAATGTAGGTCTCATTCATAGTCTGCACACCTTGTTGAGAACATTTTCGGGTCACATTTTAGTCATTTTAGGCATGGTAGGCATTTTAAGCATTTTAGGCATTTTAGGCATTTTATCATGTCGTATATGCCTCACTGTCTGTGCTTGGTCCGTCTACAGCTGCCATGGCATCACGGCGTGTTCGTCCTCGCACTGCCTCATCCGCCTCTCGGACTTACTTCCACAGTCCCCAAGCCGAGGAACTCTACACACAGAACTTTTCTCATCGCTCCCTTCTTGTGGAACGTGAAGTTTTTCTCGGTGAGTTTAGGGATACCTATCCCATCGTCCCTCAGATCTTCGAGTCGTGCCAGTGGCTTGCTTTGACCACTGGTCATCCCGCTCCCTCGGTGGAGTTGGTCCGGGAGTTTTACTCGAACATGTATGACATCTCAGAGGGATCTTTTCAAGTGGATATCCGGAATATCACTTTCCGGGTGACTCCCGATCTTGTGGCACATTTACTAGGGGTACCACGAGTAAATAATCCAGTTTACTCCTATCTCCATACTCCAGCCCCTAGCAGACCTGATCTGGGTCGTTTTCTCACCCGGTCTCCTATGACTTGGACTGGGATTCCTCCTCTAGCGACTAAGTCGTTTCCCCATGCATACCAGATTGTGAGTCGGATTGTTTTGACCAACATATACCCAACTGGTCATTATAGTGACATTGGCCCGGATCGTGCCCTTCTTCTACATGCTTTGCTCACTGATGTCACTATTGATTTGGGCAGTCTTCTCTGTCGGGTCATGATAGAGGCCCATATGTCGTCAAATTTTCGAACTGGTCTCCCTCTTGCTTGTCTAATTACAAGGATAGCCTTGTTTCAGTCTGTGTCCATCACTTCCCAGGAACTTAGAGTGAGTTTTAAGACACCAATTGGACGAAAGACCATGCAGCTAAGTCAGGCGCATCTTCCTAATGTTGAACCCGCTCCTGCACATTCTACCCAGAGCGGACCTATTCCTCACGCTCCTGAGTCCAGCTCGGGTCCTTCCAGCTCGGGTCTGATGCCACCAGATACAGAACCAACCAAGCAGACCTTATTGGACTTTCTGATTAGCATTCAGCAGTCAGTGACCAGCATGGATACCCGCATTGATAATCGACTTAACAGCCTTGAGACTCGGGTTACTCAATTGGATACTCATATCAATGCTCGGTTTGACACACTTGACACTCAGGTGATTGAGCTTGGCAATCAAGTTCAGCATCTTCTTGCTGAGGAGGAAGAGACTGATGAAGATTGAGACCCTTTACCATTTGTGACAAAAAGGGGGAGATGATCTTAGGGGGAGTAGCTAGATTTAGGGGGAGCTAAGCTACATTGTAGGGGGAGTACCTAACCGTTTGATGTTTTAGTTTTGCTATGTGATTAAACTTTTTGAACTCTTGATGTATTCTGTGTTGAACTAATTGCTATTGAAGGTTTAATGTTAAATTTTTGTGGCAATTTTTTTTTACGTTTGAGTTCTTTTGTTAAATTCCTTGCAAGTGTTTTCTTTTGGTATGTTTATATGTTTGTTAAGTGTGCAGATACTTCACTTGCCAAGACTAAACCTACAAGTGGAAGTCCTGTTGTTTGTGTGTGATAGGATTAGGTCCAATGTATAAGTTAGAGGTTTTGTCACAGAAATGCCAAAGGGGGAGATTGTTGATGTAAAATTTGGTAGTTGGCAATTTCTAGTGAAAAACCTAATATAATTGAGTTGTAACTAATGGTGGACAGAGTACACATGAAGAGGATCAAAATGGCTCGAGAAATACCGAACACAGTGATCTCGCTCGACCATCGCTCGACATCCCGCTCGAGCGAAGTCCAGGCAGAGACTTCGCTCGACACTCGCTCGACATCCCGCTCGAGCGAAGTCCAGGCAGAGACTTCGCTCGACACTCGCTCGACATGGCGCTCGAGCGAAGTCCAGGCAGAGACTTCGCTCGACACTCGCTCGACATCCCGCTCGAGCGAAGTTAGTGATAAATGGATTTCTCTAGGGTTTGAGCGCCGTTTCAGAAGGTGGCCTATAAATACATCTTTAAGTCCTCTGCTGCAAGGTGAGAAAAACAGAGAAAAAGCCAAGGAGTCTCATTTTCATCCCTTGAGAGAAAACATCTCCATTGTTTCAAAGATCATTCTCTTGGATTATATTTCTCCCCCACAACACACATTCATAATTTTAGTGAGTCCATTGAAGTGGACGTGTTCATCAAGCTGGAAGAGTTCTTCAAGGTGCTTGGATGAAGAAATCAAGGTGTTCGTGTGAGAAGCTATAGAAAGGTCGGAGTTCCGGCACTACATGCGTGTAGAGATCGAGTGGGTCACTCGTGGTGTTGCAAGACAAGTTTAGATGCTACTGTTGGTTTGTAAGTGTTTCTAAAATAGTTGTAACAAACTAAAATTTCTATAGTGGATTAGAGGTGGTGTCTTACACCCGGAGTGGTTTTAGATTTTGAAGAGGTTCTTCAAATGAGTTTCCACTTCGTAACCAAAATCTGTGTATTGATTTCTCCTTTGATTGCTTGTGTTTGTTGATTAATTTTTTAAACTGCTATCGTTTTTGTTAAACACCTATTCACCCCCCCTATAGGTGTGTAAGGTAATTAGCTACCGCTTTTTCACAATGTTATGCACAATCTTCTTGAATGTGAAAGTTGGTAACGCATTTGTGAATAAATCTGCCAGATTATCACTAGATCGTATCTGCTTGACATCAATTTCACCTTTTTCTTGAAGTTCATAAGTATAAAAGAATTTTGGTGAAATATGTTTGGTTCTGTCACCTTTGATATATCCTCCTCTGATTTGAGTGATACAAGCAGTATTATCTTCATATAAGATTGTTGGGCTATTATTGATCATGAGAAGTCCACACTTTTCCTGGATATGTTGAATAACTGATCTCAACCAAATACACTTTCGACTTGCTTCATGAATAGCAATGATTTCTGAGTGATTTGAAGAAGTAGCAGATAGTGTCTGCTTAACAGATCTCCATGATATGGCAGTATCTCCATAAGTAAATAAATATCCAGTTTGAGATCTACCTCTATGTGGGTCTGAAAGATAACCTGCATCTGCATACCCAATCAATTCTGGACTTGAACCACGTTGATAAAATAATCCCATATCAACCGTACCATGAAGGTAACGAAGGACATGTTTAATGCCATTCCAATGCCTTCGAGTTGGTGCAGAACTATATCTTGCAAGCAGATTAACTGAGAATGTAATATCTGGTCGAGTGCAATTTGCAAGATACATCAAAGCTCCAATTGCACTGAGATATGGTACTTCAGGATCAAGAATTTCTTCATCGTCATCACAAGGACGGAATGGATCTTTCTTCACATCAAGTGTTCGAACAATCATTGGAGTACTCAGGGGATGAGATTTGTCCATATAAAAATACTTTAGGACTTTCTCAGTATACATGGACTGATGAATAAAAATTTCATTTGGCAAGTGCTCAAGCTGCAGGCCGAGACAAAGTTTTGTTTTGCCAAGATCTTTCATTTCAAATTCATTCTTTAAATATATAGCGGTTTTTGAGATCTCTTCAGGAGTTCCCACAATATTTAAATCATCAACATAAACCGCAATAATGACAAATCCGGATTCTGATTTCTTAATAAAAACACATGGGCATATAAGATTATTCTCAAATCCTTCTTTCAATAGATATTCGCTTAAGCGATTATATCACATGCGTCCGGATTGCTTCAACCCATATAAAGATCTTTGTAGTCTGATTGAGTACATATTTCTAGATGTACTTGTAGATGCTTCAGGCATCTTATATCCTTCAGGGATTTTCATATATATGTCATGGTCTAAGGATCCATATAAATATGCAGTGACCACATCCATCAACCGCATTTCTAATCCTTTTGTAACAACCAGACTAATCAAAAATCTAAATGTGATTGCATCCATAACGGGAGAGTATGTTTCTTCATAATCAATCCCGGGTTTCTGCAGGAAACCTTGTGCAACAAGCCGTGCTTTGTATCGCACAATTTCATTTTTCTCATTTCGTTTTCGTACAAATACCCACTTATATCCAACAGGAATTACACTTTTTGGTGTATGGACAACAGGTCCAAATACTTCTCGTTTCGCTAGCGAATTTAATTCAGCTTCAATAGCTGTTTTCCATTTTGGCCAATCATTTCTACGTCGACATTTTTCGACGCTTTTTGGCTCACTTTCTTCATTACTTCTGGTAATGTCAAGGGCCATTTTATATGAAAATATGTTGTCGAAAACAGTTTTATTTCTATCCAGAATTTCTCCAGTTTTCATGAAATGTATTGAGATCTCATTATTTTCAGGTACCTGTTCCTCTTCAGGGGAAAACATTTCATGACACACCTCTTCAGGAGGTCCCTTTTTAGGAGATTTATACTCTTCAAGATTTTCCTCTTTAGGAGGTTCTGGAATAGAAGATTTAAGCTCTTTAGGAGCATCAATTATATTTGTGGTCTGTATTGTGGGTACGTGTTCTTCAGGAATACCAAATTCATTTTGTATTCTTTTCCTTCTGGGAATTTTATCTTTTGCACCAATAGGTCTTCCACGCTTCAGGCGTATTTTAGATTCACCTATTGCTGCTTTGACAATTTGTCCTTTAGGGACTTCAATCCTTGCTGGAGTATTAACAGCAGGAATATAAGATTTTACTACACCTTTAGTGTCAGTAAATACATCCGGTAACTGATTTGCAACATTTTGCAAATGAATAATCCTTTGAACTTCCCGTTTACATTCATTTGTAGGAGGATCAAAATGAGACAGGGTCTTATTATCCCAAGTAATATCTTGTCGTGCTTCAGGCACCGACTTTTCTTTACCCATTAACGGAAAATTTGATTCGTCAAAATGACAATCCTCAAAACGTGCTTTAAACATATCCCCTGTAAGGGGTTCAAGGTTTCTAATAATGGATGGAGAATCAAAACCAACATATATCCCAAGTCTACGTTGAGGGCCCATTTTTGTACGTTGTGGAGGTGCAATTGGAACATATACAGCACATCCAAAAGTACGAAGATGAGAAATATTTGGTTGTTGACCAAATGCAAGCTGTAATGGAGAATATTTATGATATGCAGATGGTCTAATGCGAATTAGAGATGCTGCATGAAGTATAGCATGTCCCCAAACAGAAATAGGTAGTCTTGATTTCATAAGTAAAGGTCTAGCGATTAGTTGAAGCCTTTTGATCAAAGACTCAGCTAAACCGTTTTGTGTGTGTGTATGGGCAACAGGATGTTCAACATCCATTCCTATTGACATGCAATAATCATCAAAAACTTGAGATGAAAATTCACCTGCATTATCCAATCGAATGGTCTTAATTGGACACTCAGGAAATTATGCTCGTAGTTTAATTATTTGAGCAAGAAGTCTAGCAAATGCAACATTTCTAGTGGAAAGAAGACAAACATGTGACCATCGACTAGATGTATCAATTAGAACCATAAAATATCTAAATGGTCCACTTGATGGATGAATAGGCCCACATATATCTCCGTGAATCCTTTGTAAAAAGGATGGAGATTCAACAATGATTTTTGAGGGAGATAGTCTAATAATTAACTTACCTTGAGAACATGCAGAGCACGGAGATTCATTGGGTAGAAATATCTTTTGTTTCTTTAAGGGATGCCCATGCAAATTTTCAATAATTCGTCTCATCATTATAGAACCCGGATGTCCAAGGCGATCATGCCAAGTCATAAATACTTTAGGGTCAATGCACTTTTGGTGCATTACCACATATGATTCAATTGTTCTCATTTTTGTATAATACAATCCAGAACATAGAGCAGGCAGTTTTTCTAATACGAGCTTCTGGCCCGATACTGTTTTAGTAATAAGAAGATGCTCTTTACTGCCTTCATTGGTCGTTTCAATATGGTAAACATTACGACGTATATCTTTAAAACTCAATAAATTTCTTCTGGATTGTGAAGAGAATAGAGCATCATCAATACAAAATTTGGTGCCATTAGGCAACACAATATAAGCTCTTCCGGAGCCCTCAATTAAATCCGATGAACCTGATATGGTATGGACATAGGCTTTATTTAGTGTTAGATTTTGAAAATATTTCTTTTCTTTGAGAATTGTGTGAGTTGTAGCACTGTCAGCCAGACATATATCTTTATCATTCAACTCAGAGATAAAAAGCTCATCAATGTGATCCATGATTCTACAAAATATACAAAACTTTTATTACTGATAGAAAGAAAATACATTAATTAAGTGGAACACTTCCATCTCCAATTAAGTGTTCAATACTACCATCAGGATGATTAAAGAAATCAGATACATCAAGATGAGTAACGTCTACATCTACTGAATCTAATAAATCATCTGATGGTTCTACTAAATTTGTTTCATGCACTTTATTCTTTCCTTTAATAGAAGCTTGATATAAATCAGTTAAGTGCCTGGCCGTACGACAGGTACATGACCAATGTCCAGTCATTCCACATCTATGGCACACCTCTTCACTTTTCTTTGAAGAATTATTCTGAGGATTTTTACCCCTCTCTGAATTGTACCACTTCTGGTGATATGGTATATTATAATCCCTTTTAATGTTGTCACTCCTGGGACCAACATTTCTATAATTTCTCCTACCACGTCCACGCCTCCGATTTCTTCTAAAGGATGCACCATTCACTTCTGGGAATGATGCAAACCTATTACCATTCATTTCAGGAAATGATATTGAGCCAGTAGTGCGTGACTGGTGGATTTCTAATAAGAGCTCATTATTCTGCTCAGCTACTAGAAGACATGATATAAGTTCAGAATATTTCTTGAACTTTCTCTCTCGATACTGCTGCTGCAGGAGCACATTCGAGGTATGAAATGTAGTAAAAGTCTTTTCTAGCATATCTTCATCGGTGATTTTCTCACCGCATAATTTTAATACTGAGCTTATTTTAAAAAGTGCGGAATTATACTCACTAACATTTTTATAATCTTGCAACCTCAGGTGCATCCATTGAGAACGAGCTCTTGGGAGGATGACAGTCTTCTGGTGTTCATACCTCTCCCTTAAATTGTTCCACAAAATATAGGGATCTTTTACAGTGAGATATTCAGTTTTCAATTCTTCATGAAGATGGTGGCGAAGGAAAATCATTGCTTTAGCACGTTCCTGCAGGGATGCTTGATTTCCTTCTTTAATAGTTTCTCCCAGGTTCATTGCATCAAGATATATTTCAGCATCAAGTACTCAGGATAAATAATTTTTCCCAGATATATCAAGAGCAACAAATTTCAATTTTGTAAGATTTGCCATTTTCTACACATATAAATAATAAATATGTGTATCTCAGAAAATATATTTATAAATTTACACAGATAATCATCAATAAAATATATCAAAGATTTCAAATAATATATTGAAAAACTTACAGAGGAATAAGGCCACTAGCTTCAGAATTGGCAAAATCGTCGTGCTGATAACGTGTTATGAAACTTAAATAAAGGAACTACTATTACAAAAGAGAAATAAGAAATTCTCTTGAAACTCTTAAGAACTGAAACTTTCTTTCTCTCTCTATTTTTTCTTATGAATTTCATTACAACTGAAACCTATATTTATAGGCGTTGAAATTACTATGCAAGTCACTATGCAAGTCACTATGCAGATTTAAAATAATAGTGGTGGGGTCATTCACATAATTTAGTGGTGGGATAGGGGGGCGGCTGCCGACTTCGTTTATAACACTTATTACATTTTTTATTTAAAAAAAATGTAAGATCTATAATTTATAGGAGAATTTTATTTTTTTATTAATAAATCATTTTTTTAAATGAGAATAGTGAGACTTACACATTCTAATATAGTAATAATATATTTAATATTGCTCATACAATGTTAAAATAATTAGAAACTAACTTTTAAAATCTTCTAAAATTAGAAAAATATGAAGAAATTAATAGCCTAATTAATCTTAAACAGTTATTTATATAAGCTAGCCCTAATTCAAGTTGGCCTTTTTTTTCTTTAAGTTATTTAGTATACGAAATTCATGAGGTTGGATTGTTTGAATGATGCGTTTGATTGTGACTCTTTCTCTCATGATCTACGCTGTCTTTAATTCATTTATTAATTTTATCTAATTCAAACCACGTGAGTTACTTGGTCTTCAATTAGGACACGCTCTCTTTCTCCAACCAAATGTCGTGGCAAATTTATGGTTTCATCCCTCTGAAAGATGAGAATAATGGAAGGCTTACGAGGGTGATGAGCTCAGATTATACAAACTTTTCAAAATGCGTGGGGGCGTCAATGTCAAGGCACAAACAAATAAAAGAGGCGTGTCTTCCTAGCTACGACCTGCTGTCTCGGTCATGACAACCCCTGGCCTATCTCAAACGCACTGTCTTCCATTTCTTTCTTTTTCAATTGCCTAATTTGCGTTGTACATTAGAAATTGCCAACTTTATAAAAGTTCTGATCACTTTCATTAAATTTATTTGTTGAGTGTTTGAATTTGATATGTGTAGATATCAAAAGATATTTTAAGATGTTGATCACCAGCATGCATTCCTCATTTATTGGCCAGTAATTATCATGCTTTTATGGGTGTCCTAAATGTTATGTAGTCTTTTTTTTTTTTTTTTTTTTGAGATTGTAATACAAATTTAATTTGAGAAAAAAATTAAAATTAAAATTTTTTTTAAATGGTGTTATTTACTCGTTTATCTTCATTTCTTTATGTAATTGTAATATAATCCTCCACTTAAGACTGCAATTAAAATGTTTCCTCTAAGGTTGATAAATTGGTACAGATATAAGGTGTGTAGGGTTATTTGATTACATAAAATTAAATTATTTTATTTAGTCTTATTTTATATAATTATAATAATTATTTAAATTTCTAAATAAAATATAATAAATAATATGACTTATTCAAATCTTAAAATAAAAATTATATTAAAAAGTATATTATAATAATATTTTATTCAAAACAAAATATCTCTCGTCTCATTTGCACTACATAATCAAATGAAAACTAAATCTCATATGCTTATTTTAAAGATAAATGAGATATATTATAAAATGTTTAACTTTTTATGTATTTTTCATATTTATTTATTTATTTATTTTGAAGAGATTATGCAAGATTTCTAAATTCAAATACAAATTTAATTTCTCTAAATGTTTACCATAAGCCAATAAATTAATAGCAAATTATGATCTGTTTGCATCTAATATCACTCGCGCGATACATTAGAGCAGGAGTTGTATAAAATATATTCTAGCAGTTTTTCATGTTTAGGCTAAGTTTTGGATTTAGAGTTCTTAATTTCATTTTATCTCATTTTATTATTATGAATTTTTATACAAAATATAATAAATAATTTACACTACAAAAAAATAAGTTTTATAACACTTTAATTACAACTAGAAAAATTGACTATTTGCGATTACAACCAAAATAATTATTTGGTTTTAATAGCCAAACTATTTTAGTTCATTTTAATTACAATTATAATATTATTGATACCTATTTTTTTTTATAATAAATTAATTTTATCAAATTTTAAAATAATAATAATATTAAAAAATAAATATTTTTTCAACATTCAATTTTCTTCTATTATCTCAATATACAAACTTAACCTCTTACTCATATTCTAAATAGAAAAAATCTAAATATAAGTCAAATTTATACAAATTCCACTCGGATGAATAATACTTTTTCCTAGACTTAACTCTTCCAGACAAGAGGGAAAGTTCCAGATTCGTAATATCCAAGGAAACAAATGGTAATGTTTATGATCAGCCTACCTACCAACCAACAACACGTAAGAAGGAAAAATAAATAAAAAATTAATCACCTTTCTCTTTGGTTCCTATAATGGCTATAACGGATAACCATAAGCTGGAATCGAATTCCAAAACCCCACGTACCGACGTACTATTCCAATTTTCCAAAGATAAATACCTTTCTAGAGTCGCCCAACACAATTTCAGTTTTCAAAAACTCCACTACCAAGAAATACCCACTCCCACCCCACCATCTAGATCAGTAGTAGAATAAGGAAATAAGGAGGCAAACATGGTTTTAGCCGCCCAAAGTGAGCTGCCATTAAACGAGAACGACTCACAAGACATGGTTATATTCCATGTCCTAAACGAGGCCATGTTTGATCTCAACACTTCCTTTGTACCCCAAAGGCAGTACCAAATCAATACGTCAAACAGCAGCCTAGAACCGGCCCGCCGGAACATTGCCAAGAAACACTACAGAGGCGTGAGGCGTCGGCCGTGGGGGAAGTACGCGGCCGAGATTCGTGACTCGTCACGACATGGTGCCCGACTATGGCTAGGAACGTTCACCACCGCTGAAGAGGCTGCCTTGGCTTATGATAGGGCGGCTTTTAGGATGCGTGGCGCCAAGGCCCTTCTCAACTTTCCTGCCGAAATGGTTGATCAAGCATCTGCCACCTTGCAAATATTTCATCCGGATTCCAGCACGATGAGCTCAAACAATAAGCAAGACTCAGATTCAAGTAAGATTGGTAGCTCTGCCTCACATTCCGTTGGGACGAGATCACGATCTGAATCGGAAAGTAGCGAGGCTGCTACGCGCTGTAGCACAGGTGGGGAGGCAAAAGACATATCCGGTTAGATAAAGGAGTTTCCTCAGAAACCTTAATACTAGTACTAGTTCATAGTATATTTCATGCAATACGAGGATAGAGCTGAGTGAATGCTTTTGATTTTCTTTTTGGTCAGTTTTGCTTAATTTTGCCATCTATTTATGGGTCCTTTCTTTGTGTATGTAACAGTCTAGTCACAGAGATTATTTTCCTTATGTTTTTGCTTTGCGGAGTGACAAATGAACAGAATGTACTTGAAAAATCATATCTAATTAATATTGTTTGGTATTGTAATAAGATGCACAGTAAGAAAAAGGAATATTTATATTATTTTAATTATAATTAAAATGACTATTTATGATTAAAATAAATTATTTTTTTTTATAAATAATTAATCATTTTAATTATAATTAAAATGTTACAAATATATATATATATATTTTTGTAATAAAGGCCACATGAGCAATGCAAAGTGTGCGTGATTAAAAAAAGAAAAGAAAAAGGAAGGCCCATCGAGTTGGCTTTGTTTTCGACAAAAGTGAAGTACTATTCTCTACTTGGTAATAAGATCGAATTCATAGAGGCCAATCTCAACCCAAAATGATTTTATCATATATTTTGATTGCGAATGAGACTGTCTCCAACCCTCTTTCCATTGACCAACTAGATGATCGTTACATATCCTAAAATCCTTTCTCTGCCACGTCAAGAATTATTTCGTGTGGTTGTCAAATTTAAAGTTGTAGAATTTTATTTTATTTTTGAAGAAGTTGGACAATTAATAATCTTGATCAACTATCTCCTTCTCGATGTAATTGGGTTATCTATAATTTATATATATATATAGAGAGAGAGAGAGAGAGAGAGAGAGAGAGAGAGTTTCTAGAAGTACATAACTATATATCTACGAAAATGCAATAGTAATAAAAACGTTAAAACTATTTTTGACTCGAACTTAAGTACGTTCTATATTATCTGTTCGAAAATACTCCATGAGAAATATAAACTAATTAGTTCTTGTCTTATAGTAATGAAAGAATTATATATAGTACTTAACAATTACCATACTTGTGATCTATATATGTGATCTACATATATATATATATATATTTATTTATTTACTTATATATCAAACCAAAAGTCTATCATGATCTATATATATTAAGAATCTTCTTTCTCGGGAAAGTCCATGTACCTAGTGATCCCATGTAACATGTTTGTTTCTATTCTTCTCGTTTAATCTTTTTTATGTTAATCATGATCATGAGTACGAGGGAACCTATTATTCCACGTTAAAACCTAGATAGAAATCGGCTAAATCCAATCATTATGCATCTTTTTCCTGCTTTTTAATACTTAATTGAGTGACTATTATATATCAGGGCCCGCCCTGATGTTACTTTCTTCCCGACTTCATAGGATGTCGATCGTTAGCGATTAGTTGAAGTGAAAAGTGTTCCTTCAATCGCGGTACCAATTAACACTGGATCCTTCATTTACGTTATATATGCTTTTCCTTCGTGCCTTTTCTTTTTGGCCATAATTTTTACCCCTTTGTTTTTTTCATTCCAATATAAATTTGGGGTACGGTCATGAATAGGTAATTTGGGCGGACATAATTTTGTCAATCGAATTCTCCTACCATCATAGGTCTCTACGAAGTTAAGGTAAATAGGACAGTATTTTCTTCATTTGACTGTCGTCTACCAAGGACTAATACGATGGTCGTTCAATGCTTTTGGCATCTATACTCATCACCTTTCGTGATCTTTTTTGGGAAAAAATTATCAGGGAACCTAAAAAATATTTGCAGGGTGCTTTTGAATAGAAGGAAAGTGTAAATTCACTTGTGTTGTTGGAGAAACAAGCTGCAAGAGACCTTAGTAGGAAATCATGTTTGGACAAAGTTAACTGAAAACGTTTAACTTACAGTTCGGTCTTGTCATGCATTAACATATTTTAAATCCAGTACTACCGTTTGTCATCAGTACTACTGCTGATCTATGAGCAACAAAACTTTAAGAGATAAATGCCAAACTAAAACTAACACAGACATTCTAATTCCCTATTTGAGATATTGATTCATATTCCAAAGAATACATTATCTACATGCATGCATCTGTAAATCTTATACATAAATATACCGGTAATTGGGAATAACTTCCTCTCTTCACTTTCTGTGGGCAACTCATGATCCAGTCTTTATTCAAAAAGAAGACAGCAAACTGTCCAAGTAATCAGTCCCAAGGTCCTGAAACTCAACAACAGCAAATTCATTCCCTAGTATATTTTCCATGCTTGTTCTTTTCTTCAGTGCAGGTTGTCCAATAATCATGTCAATATCTTGTTCAAACTCCCTCAATGCTGATCTCTTCCTAGGATTGCAAACTTGCTCAGCACCAAGTCCTTGATTTGATATGGAAGAACAGGTCACATCATTTCCTGAGTAATCAAGTCCTAAAGCCTCGGCAACCGTCTCAAGTGGGAAGTTGAGATATGCCCTGGGGCCTCTAATTCTCAAAGCCGCCTTGTCATAGGCCAAAGCTGCTTCCTCTGCTGTGTCAAAAGTCCCAAGCCAAACTCGTGCCCCTTTTCTTGAAGAGTCCCTTATCTCCGCTGCATACTTCCCCCACGGCCGCCTCCTTACTCCCCGATAGTGCCTTGTTGCGGCCTTATCTGCTCTTGCATTAGGCTTTTGTAAGCACAAGCCTGCAGTGGCACAATTGCTTTCTAAATTGTCATTACAGGACTGTTCCATATTGTTTGAAGGGAGCACATGAATCCCATCTAGAAGCGCTTCCCACGCCTCAGTCCCCATTGATATCCACCTTCCTAGACTTGGCAACCTATCAAGACTAAGAAGTTTATCCGGACCATCCCCATTAATAAAGCTCGCCCACACGTTCTCTAGAATTGCTCCTGGTGCTGAAGGGTCTTCACAATTCTTAGACATATTTCCAATTACAAGCTCTATTTCCAAAAGCTAAGTAAAGTGGAGAAGAGAAGTGGGAAATCTTGGAATAAAGAATTATAAAGCTGTAGAGTTAGCCGCGTGATATCTGTCCAGCTCAGCTATGCATTTATCCTACTTCATTAATGGAAGGATCCCATTAGGAAACTTATGGTTTCATTCACTGACCAGCTAAAATCAAGCAGTAGAATAGGGTTCAAAACTTTAAACGCAGAGCAGAGTTCAGGTTGTATATTATATGTCAACTTCGTTGACATGAGTGGCTGTTCTCATCATCTGTTGGGCTTAATCTATGCAGATTCTATGTACTTTGCATATAATATTGAAAAACCTTCCGACAATTCATGAAAATTACATAAGAAAAAGAGAAGATGAAGAAAAAGAGTACATTACTTACATTTTAAAGTTTCTATCAATACACATAAGTTGTCATTACCCTTCCTCAATACACATAAGTTGCAAGCCTACCTGTACACAGCTTAGAAAAGGGCCAAAGAGAAAAAAAAAAAAAAAGTCTATCTGTCTACAACTTCAATGACCTGTTACAAATTGTTCTTTTTGCAGATTTTAGTGATTGTTGAAGAATGTGACTCATATCTCATGCGTATACAGCATCAAAATGGCAACAACGATGTTTTGAGTAATTTCGTATTATTCATTATAATTGCCGCACTATCACAACAGTAATGTTTTAATCTTAGAATCATGTATTTAATTTTAATTACATGGTCAGGTTCTAAGATTTAAGGTTTTGAGGGCTAGAGTTTAAAGACATAGATAATTAAGGGTCTTTGTGCAAACCGCATTGATTATGACATTACGATCGATTATGACATGACGATCGTAATTTGCTACTGGCTTTACGATCATAATGTTCTGTGCATTAGAACTTCATAACATGACGAACAGAGAAAGATTATGATTCTTCAAGAGGTACCTCAAACCAGTTAGCATGGCAATCATTGTGCTGATTATTTCTTAAGTTCCAAGAATGGTTTGGACTTTGGATGGATATATATATATATGAATGAATAGCTGGGAATAGCATACAAACCGCACGCGTTGCCTTGGAAGTTGGAATACAACAACAATAGAGTATCCAAAATGAGGAGGTTTTTGTGCTTAATATCGAAGCAAGGGATACTACAATACAAGGATGCAGCCATTTGAATTTAAAGTAAATGAAGAAACTTCAATAATCGGAACAAATTGAAAACCGTGGCCGCAAATTGACGTTCTTTTAATGTGCGGATTAATTTATAAGGAATGTTTTGATGGAATAACGGCTAAAGGGTTTGACTTTGATCCTTGTGTATTTTTATGCGTTCCCTTTATAGAAACGTTAGTTCGAACATGTGGAGTGCAAATTAGAGAAGTTAGTGAAACTTGGGCCTTTACTTTCATGGGTTGCCCCGGGAGTAGTCCGTAACACAAATTATCAAAGATGAAGGCCGAGCCCACAAAGGAAACAGCCCATCTAGACGAAGAGTCGAACTGAACTAGTCTAGGATATGAATCTTAATCTAAAATTATTAATTTCTCACGACACTTACAAATTAAGGCACAACATAATGTTGTACGTACGTACAGAACCAATAAACTAACTAGCTGGTGGTCGTGAATTCTTGGCTAAGCGATTTAACAGCCTCATCTGCAATGATCTTGTACATTTTCTCGGTCGGATGAACAGCATCCCAAAACACGTACTTTGTTGGATCAGTACACGTACTCAACCCCTTGCATGTTTCTCCATAATCTATGTCTCCTGTCCCGCAACACCCCTTCCCAATTTCCTTTAAATCTGCAGTTTTTTTTTTATATATAGATATTTCATCATTTTCTTTCTCAAAATAGAAGATGAAAAAAAAAGGATTTCTCATGCGGCTAATTGTACGTAAACAAGCAAGACAAGCTCAAAATGGTTTACTAATTACCGTATAACATGGGATGGGATACTGCTTTCTGTAGGACACCGTATACATCAACGAAAGCAATTTTCATCCTTAAATCTGCCTTGATGGTTGCCAGTCTCTTCTGTACCTTGGAATTGAATGAGACTACTACTTTGTTATAACTCTCCACACATGTTGTCTGGCCCATCATTGTCTTCACCAGTGGCATGCACCCAATAGGCGGTACCCCAACAACAGCCAATCTTTTCGCTCCTAGTCCTTGCATTAACTGCATTAATTAATCAATACAAAGTGTCGGTCGATCACGAAATATCATAGCATTTGGAAAATCTGAATGAAAATAAAACAAGCTCCAGAAGGAGTTGATGGTTGAAGAGAAGAGCAGATAAGATTTAACTCCAAATGCATATAAAAAGGTAGAGAAGGTATTAAAAACTAATGCCTAGCCTAGCTATAAAAGTTCATGCATGTACTGCTATATATATATATACAATGTCTGTACGTGGTTAAGAAACCCAACTAATAATTATTTTGAGTACCCTCAAATTAAAAAATATTTATGAAAGGGTATTCATGTGATATTTTATATGATAAGGATAAAAATAAATTGTGTATGAGAACCTACATTAGTTAGGAATGAGAAATTCTTATTCTTTATAAAATTCTAATAGGGCTCTAATCATATTATTAACTTGTCATTTTAGAGTATAAGTCATGTAATCGGGACCTTGATCCAATGGAGCGTTACAAATAGTACTAGAATCTACCCAATTAAAAATATAAAACTTGAGCCATGCCACCTATAACAAACAAATTCAACGAGGACGTCAGACATTTAAAAGAAGTAGACTTTAATACCTCATATGATAAAGATAAGGATAGGTGATATATGAGATTTCACATTATTTAAAAAGAAAAACTTCTTACTATTAAGGCAAAAGAACCCGGCATAACAAGCAGCCTCCAACATCAGATAAGGATACTGGCAAGAACAACAAAGCATCAAACAAAGAATTATTTTCTATTCAATAAGAGTCTAGAATAAATTAAAGAATATCCTTTATAACAACTGTCATGCTTTGGTTGGTTCTGTTACTTATGTATTTTTCTATATAAAGGTTGTAAAGAGGAACGACACACTTGAACAAAAATATTCAGCAATAGTAGAATCCTTCACAGGGACATTCCCTCGATCACTTTCTCTGCAAGATCATTGCATGCTTTATTATGGTATCAAGAGCCAGCTGTGACCCACATCTCTTACATCCATTCTCTGCATAGGCAGATCAAATCGTTACACAACTTGATTCTATTTTTTTTTATCTACCTTTCACCTTTTCGTCTTTTTTCTCTGCTATTTACTTCAGACTTTACCACGCCGAACAACTCTCTGTCACACTCATATCTTTTTTGTGTGTTTTCTTCCCTGCACAACAATGGCATCTCCCAACTCCGAAAAATCTATCAACATTAACATCCTCAACTCGGCAAGTCATTTCATCACTATCAAACTTATGATTGAAAATTATTTGCTATGGAAGGCTTAAATGGTTCCTTTTCTCAAAGGAAACCAGCTCTTCCATCATGTTGATGGTTCATTGCCAAAACCAACATCCATCTTGGATGAACAGCCAAATCCAAACTATAGGAAATGGGCACTCCTGGCCAACTTGTGATTTATGCTATTAACTCTTCTCTTTCAGACTCAGTTTTGGCACAAGTGCTAAACTGTGAGACTACGCAAGAGGTCTGGACGACACTGCATGAGTTATTTGCTGCTCAATCATGTTCTCATGTCATGCACACTCAGTATCAACTTGCAACCTTGAAGAAAGGATCCAAGAGCATCACTATATATTAAAACCGAGCAAAGGTGCTAGCTGCTTCACTTGGTGCTTCTGGCAAGGTGCTCTCCTCGTCGGAGTTTTCAGTCTACCTGTTGGTTAGGTTAGGGACAAATTACGACTCTCTGGTAACATCTCTTACCACTCGCCCTGACCCACTCACACCTCCACAACTGTTTAGCTATCTACTAACTCATGAGTTCGGATTATCACACCAAACAAATACCATGCTTTCAAATATGTCTCTTTAAGCCAACATTACTATGGCCAAACCACCATCTGCTTCTCAACCCTCAAGTGGCCGAGGAGGTCGCTCAAATAGAAGAGGCCGTAGGGGAGGACGTAACCCACAAAACTTTTTTTTCAACCGACCAAACAATTGTCCTCAATGCCAAGTCTATCAACGTCATGGTCATACAGCCCTGACCTATAATTACAGGTTTAACCATTCCTATCAAGCCTGCCGACTACCAGCACTCTCAACCCATTTCACGGCAACCTCGCCCTTTCCACCAAATATTGCTTGGCTCCCTAACACTATCGCAACCAACCACTTCACCTCAGATTTCAATAACCTCACATAGGACTCCACGTCATATCAAGGACCAAACCAATTCAACATTGGAGATGGATCAACATTCGCAATACAGAACACTAGTTCGACCTATCTTCATTCAAAAACTGGAAAATTTCTTCTCTTTCAGCTCTTACATGTTCCTGCTATTTCCAAAAATTTACTTTATGTTCATCAGTTTTACTTGGATAACTTTGTGTTTTTTGAGTTTCATTCTACTTATTTTTTTGTGAAGGACTTACACACCAGAGAGCCTCTTCTTCAGGGAACCGTTAGAAATGGATTGTATGTCACGCCTAATGTTATGATCGCCTCACCTATCTCAATTTCACCTCAGGCTTTTGTTGGAGAAAGAACCAGTCCTCACCAATGTTACATGTGTCTTGGCCACACTTCCCCTATAATCATTTCACACACCATTCACACTTTTAATCTTCCAATCAAAACTAGTCATTTAGTTTTCTCTTGTACTGCTCGTCACCAAGCTAAAAAGCATGCTCTTCCTCACTTGTTTTCAGATTCTAGGTCTACTTTTTCTTTTGAGTTAATGTTTGTTGATGTTTGGGGGCCCTCTTCGGAATTATCTACTAATGGATCAAGGTTTTATTTATCAATTGTAGATGACTTCACAGAATTTATATGGTTTTTTTCTCTCAAAGCAAAATCAGATGTTTCGGTTTTTATTGCCTTTTTGCAATTTGTCAACAATTTCTTTTCAACCAAAATTTGGGTGGTTCAAACGGATTAGGGAGGAGAATTTTGTCCCCTCCAAAAAATACTACAATTAAGTGGTATTGTTCACTGAATCACTTGTCCTCACTCTCACTCTCAAAATAGGAGTGTTGAACAGCATCATCGACACATTGTCGAGACGGACCTCACCCTTTTAGCTTAAACCTCCATGCCTCGTAAATATTGGGTTGAAGCTTTTCAAACGGCCGTCTATTTAATTAATTGAGTGCCAACACCAATCTTGTAAAATTGTTCACCTTTTCAAAAAAAATTTGGCAAACTCTGGATTACAAGTTCATGCGCATTTTTGGAACCACTTGTTAGCCCAACCTTCACCCCTTTAATAGACATAAATTGGACCTTAGATCCAAACTTTATATCTTCATGAGGTATAGCCCAGATCACAAGGGCTATCAATGTCTTCACTTACCCACAAGCTGAATGTACATCTCACGGGATGTAATTTTTGATAAGGCCTAGTTTTCGTTTACCACTATGTCTAATATTTGTAATGCCCCAATGGAAGGCCTGAACCATATAGTCTATACTTCAAAAAGACTAGTCAATGATACAATTGAAACCCTATTGAAATCTTATAAAGAGTAAGAACTTCTCGTTCCCAAGCAATATATAATCTCATACACCACCTACCCTTATCCATATCATATGAGGTATCACAATCTACCTCCCTTAAATGCCCGAAGTCCTCATCGTGTCTGTCCATTGTAGGTGTCACGGCTCAAATCCCACATTTCTGGTTGGGATAAGTTCTGATACAATTTGTAATGCCCCAATAGAAAACCCAAATCACATGGCCTATATTTCAAAAAGACTAGTCAATGATACAATTGAAACCTCATTAGACCTTTATAAAGAGTAAGAACTTTTTATTCTCAAGTAATGTGAGATCTCATACACTATCTACCCTTATCCATATTATATGATGCATCTCTACTCACATACATGTCTTGGCCCATTGCACTTCAGCATATAGACCCTACCATTCACTCGCACGATTCTAGCCCACCAACGGCAAACCCAAGTCCACGGTTACAGTCCATACACACTACTTCCTCACCATCCCATGTAACCCCATTACTGCCTCACCATGTGCCCCTTTCCTCACCACACACGAGACATCTCCCTTCACTTAATTCTCCAGAACATTCTTTCCTTCCTTCGATTGAACCAGTCTCATCCTCTCATGGTGCTCCCATGGTTCCCAACTCCTCTCACAACACTCATCCCATGGTTACTTGCTTCAAGGTAAATATTCATCGTCTCCTAACTCATACTAATGGCACAATCACTTGGCCTGCTTTGAAATCCTCCACTTCCCTCACTGAGTCCACACTTAAATCACACGCACACCTTTTTCCTAAAGAACTTCTTACACAGAGGCCTTCAAACATCAAGAATGACGTGATGCTATGCACATATAATTTCAGGCTCTCTTACACAACCACACATGGGACTTGGTCCCTCCATCGTCGTCATTTAATTTTTCAATCCCAAATGGATCCTTGAAACAAAGAGGAAAGTTGTTGGATATCTTGACAGGCGCAAAACATGCCTTGTAGCAAGAGGGTTTCATCAGCAAAAGGGGTTAGACTAGAATGAAACATTCTACCCAGTAGTGAAGCCTATTACCATTCGAGTGTTGGTCTCTTTAGATGTTTCATCACACTGACCATTACATCAACTTGACATACATAATGCATTTCTACATGGTGAACTTGAGGAAGATGTGTTTATGAGCCAACCACCTAGTTTTGTGCACCCTGATTTTCCCACATATGTGTGTAACTTGAAGAACGTCATTTATGGTCTCAAACAGGCGCCTCAGGCATCGTTATCTAAACTAAGTGCCAAATTGTTTTCTCTTGGGTTTCATGAGCCCAAATCAGATTCCTCCTTGTTTATTTTTGGTAATGCCACTCATATTATGTTTGTTTTGATTTATATTGATGACATAATTGTCATTGGTTCCAACTCCTCTCTCATTACTGACTTCATTTTGGCACTTGGCATTTCATTTCCAGACAAGGATTTAGGGCAACTTCATTACTTCTTAGGTATTGAGGTATGCCGAAGTCCACGAGGTCTTTTTATGAGTCAAGCGAAGTACATTTCCGACTTACTTACGCGTACCAACATGCATAATGCCAAACTTGTGTCCATTCCCATGTCTACTTCCAATAAACTTACTTCGTTTGACGGAACTAGTTTTGAGGATTCCTATTTATATCGTAGTATTGTAGGCAGTCTACAATATCTAGCTTTCACTTGTCCTGACATTTTTTTTTGCTGTTAATAAATTTTGTCAATTCATACATTGTCCAAAAATTTCACATAGCTGCCAAGCGAATTCTCCATTATTTCAAATACACTTCCACTTTTGGTCTTTATTTTTCTTCATCCACCACCTTAACTCTTTCTGTCTTTTTTGATACTGATTGGACTGGATGCTCAGATGATAGGAAGCCCACAGAAGGATTTTGTATCTATTTTGGTATGCACTTAGCCTCGTTTGCATTCAAAGACGAAACGAGTTTGTCTCAACTTATCTCAAACTCATCATTACACTTTTTCATATTTTTATATAAAATAAAAATCTCAATATAGTTTTTTCAAATCTCCATACAATTTTTTCAATTTTCAAGTCAACTTTTTCGAATCCTAAAACAATAATAATATTAAAAAAATAAACTCAACTCAACTCAACTCATCTTGTCTCGTCTTGTTTCTAAATCCAAACGAAGCCTGTCATGGGGTTCCAAAAAGTAACCAACCATTGCTCGATCAACTACTGATGCTAAGTACAAAGCTGTGACTAATACTGCATGTGAGCTCCTCTGGATTCAGTCACTTTTAAAGGTGCTTGGTATATTTCTTTCTAAACCCCCAACCTTATGGTGTAATAATTTGGGCGCTACCTATCTCTCGATCAACTTTGTGTTACATGCCCGGACGAAGCACGTGGAGTTAGATTATCATTTGTTCACAAAAGGGTGGCTGCCAAGACTCTTCAGGTTTCCTTTGTTTCAAGCAAGGATCAAATTGCAGACATCTTGACAAAACCTCTATCCATCACTCGGTTCGAGCAACTTCGATCCAACCTCACTATATGTAAAGTGCCGCTTGGATCAAGGGGAGCTATCAAGGCAAAGAACCCGACACAACAAGCAGCCTCCACATCAGATAAAGATACCAACGAGAACAACAAAACATCAAGCAGAGAATTATTTTCCATTCAAGAAGAGTCTAGAATAAATTAAAGAATATCATTTGTAACAGCTGTCATGCTTTGGTTGGTTCTGTTACTTATGTATTTGTCTATATAAAGGTTGTAAAGAGGAATGACACTTCTACAAAAAAAATCGGTAATAGTAGAATCCTTCACAAAGGCATTCCCTCGATCAATTTCTCTGCAAATTTATTGCATACTTTATTATTTATATTTTATAAGGTTCTAATAGAACTCTAATTATATTATTAATTAGTCTTTTAAAATATAAATTATATAATTTGAGTCTTCTATTAGAACGTTACAACTCAAGCAAACATCTTCATAAATTAAGAATTTAATTAGAGAGAGAGAAGCACCTTAATGTCACTAGACATGGATGAGACCAAGAAATCCTGGTACTGTTGCACAGTGAATTGCTTAGGGCGTTGTGATTCCAAGTAGTAGTTCTGGAGGAAGTCATTTGTGCCCAAACTCAAAACAAACACAGCATTTCTGATGATATCGTTTGCCTTCTTCTCACCCACCAACTTTCTCAGATGGATCTTGTAATGCATAAAATACTCTACCTGCTTCGAAACCGGCAATACATTCTGCTTTCAAAAACCAATGAAAAACAAAGATGGAGATCATGGTCAGTAAGCTAGCTAGCTGTAAGCTGTACGTATGGGAAATCATATCTTGAGGCCGATGGTGGCCGTGAGTTCTTTTTAAGACTTTTACCGAAAGATTGGCAGTAAGGTCATCGTAACCTGAAGCAGCTGATGCAAAACTGACACCATGAAGCAGATCTCTTGGCTTTAAATTCGGATCAAGAAAGGCTGGAACTACTTTTGTGAAGCCAATGGCCTCCGCTGAAAATTAATACGGATTCTCCAACACAATTAACATTTAACATGACTTCTAATTAATTAATGGCGTGCTTTAATTGATCCAAGACATATATAATATTAATTAATAGAGACATGAAGGTCCTGAGATTTTTAATAGTATTTGCCATGAATCATATATATATATATAGGGGCATCCATGCATAATAAATATACAAACATAGCTACTTATGATGACATAGTTATATTCTTCACATCATGTTATCAACTGAAATGGATACCTAGCAGCCGGCAGTGATGATCTGTCTCATATATAACTTTTCCCATACATGGCGAAAGTGATGGCACGTACGTACGTAGGATTTTAGATTAATTAGATATTAGTATTGATGTCATCAAAATAAATTATTAAATTTGTATTTATTGCACACTTCTCAAAAAAATTTGATCATATTTAATTAAAAATAGAGAGAAAAATTATGAGAAAAGCTCAAAAAATACTTTTTATGATTTTTAAAAATAAGTAGACTCATCAAAAATTCTTTCAAAAAAATATTAATCCAAATCATTTCCTTATTAATCAAAAAATTCTCATTTCATCTCACTATCGCTATTTATAAAATTCTTATATTATCTCATGATTAGCAATATATAATTGAAGTAGATGATAATCAGGTAGATTGTAAATTACTGATCTTAGACATGGAAGCCTGAAAATGGTTCCTGATCTTTAAGCTTGTGATCTGAAGATCCAAAGAGCTAGAGACCCACACCACATGTACATAAAGGCTAGGAGTACTCTTCAATGTCCAAAAGCAATTAACTCCGAAAACGGCATGATCAAGATCAGCTAGGTAGCTAACTTGCAGTGAAAAGTACTATATATATAAATCAAGTTGAGATGAAGAAAAGAAAAAAACATTGATCAGATAATTAATTGGGTCATGTCAGGAATAATTACCAATGAAGTCCGTGGTGAGTCTTCCATTAGTAAACCTTCCCGTGGGGCGGCCATTAAAGAAGTCCCTGCCGTAGGGTGCGAAGTTGCCCTTCATGGTGGTTTGAAGAATGTTGTTATTGCCAGGATCGACGCTCGAATCTCCAAAAACAAGGATTGCTGTCACGTTATAGCGAACTGCCAATTGCCTCACCTTACCCATCTCCAGCGCTCGTGACAGCAACGGTAACAAAGCCAATCCCAAAATCATCAGCATTCTCACACACCTCGTTGCAGTTTGCATATAATTGAGCGACGTCATCCTGATCATGAATATTTTACTCGAATTTTAAGATAAAAGCTTGCCCAGCTCGTACTTATATAGTGTTGACTGGAAGCTGAGAAATATAATTTATAGTTTTTTTCGATAATGTGCTGGCATGCATGAACTTGAATATATAATTAATTCCCACCTCTTGATCATAAGTAGGCTGGTGGGAAATAGGTATTGTTTGTTGAGCATTTATCTTATGTCTGAAATAATCTACGAAAGATGATCGACAAGCCTGTACTCTGAAGCAGTCTTGAATCTTGATGGATTGAATTCAAGCTATATAAAGCTAGGTTAGCTAGGGTAACATTTAATGTGTCCGGGCATGGAATAGTGGATACACTATAAAAAAAAAAAAAAAAAGGCTTTTGTAGTCCTTTAATTATATAAAAAAAAAAGATTCTTTATAACTAATTATGATTGTAAATAATTATTTCACTAAAATTAATTAGCTATAAATAAATAATTTTCTTATAATAATATCATGTAACTGAATATATGCGTATAAACAAACTCATGCTTTCATTTAATTTCCTAATCTTGCAAATATGGTGCAATTATATATGGAGCCTGGTACTGCTAGCCAGAGTGAAAGAATAAGAACCTAACCACATGAAGTGGTCATAGACCTTCATTTCCCCATCTAATATTGCAAGAAGACAAGTGTTATATTCACAAACAGATTATATAATAGTAATTTTATAAATTTATGTGGCTCTATCCTCTATGTGAGTAGTTGGATTTGAATTATAATAAAAATAATTTTATAATTTAATAGATTATATCAAGACATATAATTTATAAAATTATTTTTATATAATTATTTTATAGCTAAATTATTTATTTTGAAAGAGTATATGTATAGAAATGGAGATCTGCAAATTGACCCTAACAATATATATAGATATATAAATATATTCCACACGTACTAATTGGCTACTACTTTTTTTTTTTTTAAAAACTATTTGGCTTCTAAATTGATCATAGATGCAATTGATCATCTTCGCCTGTATATCTTAATAATATAGATAAGTACCATATTTTCAACTTAAAAACTAATTAAGGGGATCTAAATAAAATAGGTCGTCCGCCTCCTGGTCCAGCTAGGGTAATAATAGGGCTAACTAAGCATGCAGTTACTTTGAAATATTATGTTTTTCAGTCATGTATGCGTGGAAAGTTGAGATAGTTTGTATATAATAGTTGTGAGATATTTGAGTTGAAATAAGATTAATTAAAATAATTTAAATTAAAATATTTTATAGAATTTTGAGAGATAAGAGAAAAAAAAATTAAATAAAAATATTTTAAAGTTAAATATTATTAACGTATAATTTTTTCTTATTATTTTTATTTTAAAATTTATAAAAGTTGAATTTTTTTTGTATTTTATTTGAAAGTCTAAAAAATTAATAATAATTAGATAATTATAAAATAAAAAAATAATAAAAAAATTAAAATTTACAAATTGACAAATTATTTATATTTATAGTATTTAAATATTAAAATAAGATAATATGAAATATAATGAGTACATCTGATCTATAACTCTGTCCAAACCAAGCTTCTTTAATTTATTTGGTTTAATTGTAATAATTTAGAGAATGAATGCTATAGAAAAAAAAAGCATCCATGTGACGTAGTGAAAGGAAACGTCTTCCTGGACGGGGGGCTCTCTCTTTCTCCCACGATTTTCTGTTTTTTGTCTGTTAGAAATTTTTTAAGGTCTCGTTTATATTCCAAACTTATTTCAACTTATTTTTATTTTATTATTATATTTTTATAATTATTTATACAAAACACAAATTTTTATGCACATTTTTCAAATCTCAATACATTTTTCAAATTCTAAAATAATAATAATATTAAAAAATAAACTAAACTCATCTCATCTCTGAATCCAAATGGGGCCATTTTGATAACTCCTTCTTTTCCAACTCCGTTTGGGAGGGGGAGCGGAATTCTGACTCCGTTTCCTCCTTCTTCTTTTTTTCCCGACCACCATTTTGATTTTATTGATGGTTATGATTTTCGGCGTTTATGGTTTGGGAGGTTGGGTTTGCAAGTATGAAGACTTCGATTGTTCTAAGGCCACCATGCACGGTGTTTCCATTCTCCTAGTTTGATGATCATGTCATTGCTCGAAATTTTTGTTAAACGGCAAAGCGCGTGCTTCTCACGCGTGAGGACCAAGTGAGAGTGAGCTTTCATTGTGTCTCGCATTTGGCGGATCCAACTTATCGACAGTAGTTCAGAGTAAATCCAGGACATCAGAGCTCTCCAATCCTGCAACAGATCACTCCTAGAGTGGGGCGTGGTGCCTACGCACCACCACAAACAATCTTATGTAAAATTTCCATTTCTGTTTTTGTGTTTTAGTTTGGTTAGTTGGTTTTGTGTTTTCTTGTTTTGTTTGTACTAAGAAAATTATAAAATGAAAAAATAGTATTCTAGACTGTTGTCCGTGTAATCTAAGTGCTCTCTTACTATAGAGGATGAGATAATAGTTACTGCCATTTGGGCAGTACTTAGTTTCTATAGACCTTTTATTTGTAAAAAATTAGAAGCCGAGGTCTGTTTGTAATTAGTTGACTCGTAGATTGAGTTTGTCTTAGTTATTAATTATATTGTAAGCTTTGTTTCATGGATTTAAATGAAGTGATCCTATTTCTTCAAAATAAAGAAAAAAAGACATCTTCAAGTGTGTTGATTTTTCGGTAAGTATTATCAACCTCCATTAGCTTATTTGTTTGTTTTTATGTGAATTGAGAAATTTGGATTCATCGGTAATAAAAGGCAAAGACGATGTTATAAGATTATCAAGTCAAAAATAAGTGTTAATTCAGTTGATACGGGTTAGTATTTTATGATCTTAAAGTCATGAGTTTGAGTAGTATAAGTTGAAAATACTTGTGGGAATAAAGTCTAGCATTTAAATCATTATATGAGCTTTGGATCAACTGACATCTTGATAGGACTGTGGTGATGAAATTACCCACTAGACAATAAGTTATGGTTCAAGCCAGATATTCTATAGTGAGGAGGAGCTCTTATGATCACGTTTAGGAAGGTTGCTACACTAATAGCTCTCATCTCTTTTTTGTTTAAACAAAAAAATAAAAAGGACAGTGCTATAAGGACTTGACTGACCAAAGAGTTCAATAGCTAAGTGTAAATATATATTTTTTAAAAAAATTACACTTCTTTTAAGTATTTATAAAAAATAAAAAAAATATCAATTTATTAATATAGTCATAAGTTCGAGAAGTATAAGTTGAAAATACTTGTGAGAATAAAGTCTAGCATTTAGGTTATGGGATAAGATTTGGACTAGCTGACTTTTTGAAGGGGTTGTAGTGATGGATTCGCTCATTGGATAATAAGTTATAACTCAAATCAAACATTCTACAATAAGAAGGGGCTCTATTGATTATGCTTAGGAAGGTAGTTATGCTTAAACGTGTTCATCTGGATTCTGAATTTGGAAATCTGGAATTCGGATTCGAAATTTTCTTAAACATTTTTTTAAAAAAAATTTAAAAGTGTTAAGAAATAAATAAAATTTTAAACAACCCGGCCTGGATAAACAGGCCTAGTTATGCTGATCACCCTCACTTCTCTCTTTTTTAAAAATAAAAAATAAAAAATAAAAAATAAAAATAAAAATGATAGTATTATAAGAATTGACTGACTAAAGAGTTCAATAGATCATAAGTGTAAATATATATTTTTAATTTTTGTATACTTCTTTTAAATATTTATAAAAAAAAAACAAAAAGAAAATCAATTTATTAATATATCACATAAAAAAATTTAAAAAAAAATAATTATTCTATGAATCTATTTATCAAACACTTTATAGGTTCAATTAGTATTTTTCAAACACAAATAATTTGGTATTAATTAGGTACAGCTAGCTTGACAAAGATTGCAAGCATGCTAGCCCTTTAATTGAAATAGTTTGTTACGATCAGCTAAAGGGACACACAGTCTCCCCATGGACCCATGGTGACTTTATAGAGTGAATTATTACAAAAAATGAAGGTTGTACGTTACTAGAGGTCCATGCAAGCAGATATTATAAAAGAGTAACGACCTCATTTATTTTTAGAATTATTTTCATTTTATTTTATTTCTTCTCATATTTTATTTTATTATAATATAAAAAATATATTTTAATAATATTTTATTTAATTTTTAATTTTTATCTTAATTTATCTCATCTTATTAATAAAAATAAAACCTAAGTCTTTAGATTATGGTGTACAAGTATCAAGAATTCAATTTGAAAAAAAGAAAAGTAGGTCCCTGTTATAAAACTAAAAATAAAACTACTACTATTGCAAGAAAAGAAACTCTTAATAACTGAAACTTTCTTTTTCTCTCTATATTTTCTTATGAATTTCATTACAACTGAAGCCCATATTTATAGGCGTTGAAATTACTATGCAAGTCACTATGCAAGTTACTATGCAGATTTAAAATAATAGTGGTGGGGTCATTCACATAATTTAGTGGTGGGCCATAGGGGCGGCGGCCGACGTTTTGTTTATAACACTCCCCCTTGAATGACCACCCATAAAAAATCTGCCTCGTTAAAACCTTGCCAAGGAAAAACCCAGTGGGAAGAAAAACCAATGGCAAAGGAAAAAGAGTACAGTCTCTTTATGTATCCACAAGTGCTTTAAGATTGCCTCATTAAAACCTTGCAAAGGAAAACCCAATGGGATATAACCTTAGCGAAGGAAAAAGAGTACAATCAGCACAAGTCTTCAGGACTTTTACTCCCCCTGGAAAGTGCATGACAATAGTTTTTGAGTCTTCACATTTTAATATTCTGCACAATTTTCTTGAATGTCGCAGTTGGTGATGTTTTCGTGAATAAATCTGCCAGATTATCACTTGATCGTATATTTGATATATCCTCCTTTGATTTGAGTGATACAAGCAGCATTATCTTCGTATAAAATTGTTGAGCTATCAAGATACCACACTTTTCTTAGATATGTTGAGTCATTGATCTCAGCCAAATATACTCTCGACTTGTTTCATGAATTGCAATAATTTCTGAGTGATTTGAAGATGAAAAATAATATCTGGTTGACAAACTTAATAGAAATCTGATACCTGTAATAATACTTAAATTCCCCCTTGATAATATGCGTTAGTGTTTCAAGTAATAAGCAAATATGATTTCAGTATATATAACAAGTTAAGAATTCAAACATGATCTCCAACTAAATAATGCATTAGAGAGAGTATAATAATATTTTCAACTAAAATTTTCTCCCCCTCATTCGGCGTTATTAGGAAGAACTTGTTTATATACGGCGGAAATAATATTGGAAACCATCTATGTATGATAAAAGCTGTAAAAGCTTTGAGATTTAATATTATCGGTTCGGCGGAAAATCAAATCTGCTTGACATTGTGGACAAACGAGATCTTGAAGAGATTTGAAGGTTTCGGGTTGTTGTTTAAATATAACCAATTTTACCATTGGTTTACTCCAGCAAAAATATTTCGCATTCCTCATATATTCAGTTGTTGTTCATCGAGAACGATATTATGTCTGATAGAAATTCTAATATCCCAGATTTAAACCACGAACCTTTTATACCTCAACCACTTATATTTTCTCCTGAGGCTGTAAACACCATGATAGGAGCAGAGATATATCTATCTAGTAAATCTGATCCTGAAATTGTTGCAGCATCAAGAACCCTTAGTGCTCAATATGCTGCTTCTCTTACAACCATGTCACAGAGGCTATTGGCGAGAACGAGTGAGGTTGATCATCTTAAAAATCAAATATCTGAGTTGCATCAAACGCTTGCAACTAAAGATAGAAAGAATAAAGATTTAAAACAAGATAACAAGGAGCTGAAGAAACTTGTAGACTGGTATTCTCGTGACCTGAAAACACGAGTAGAAGAGCTGGAACGAGAAAGAGCTCAGATACAAAGTCAACAACAGCAGCTAACGGCAGAGGTTCAGCGTTTACAAGAAAATAGGGATAGCTGTAATTAATCTCGCTGGCTTTTGAAATTATGCATCCAGCATATCTTGTAAAGTGAGATTTGAAGAGATGATGGTTTGTCTTGTTCTTATTTCCAATTCTATAAGAACCGTCTTTAGTTTCATTTAGTACGCATCAAATCTTCTTCTCATATCTATAATTCATCTGTATTTGTATTCTTATTCTACAAATTTCCAATGGCTCATCAATTTCCTTTTACTATTTCTCACAATCAACATATGAGGTATCCTTCACCTCAATTACAAGTTGATCCTGCATCTTCCGCAGGTGCAATGTTGCAGCAAGCAAATTATCTGGCTAATAAGTCAGATCGTGAAGCTGTTTATGAGCTGGTGACTCTCGGCACCCGATACTCCTCTTCTATTGTTGGATTTTCCAACCGATTACAATCCAAAAATCGTGAGATTGAGGAGCTTAACGAGAAGGTTTCTGTACTTCAACGACTCGTTCAAGAGTCTGACAAAAAAATTGCAGACTTAAAGCAGGAGAATAAGGATTTAAAATCCTTACTTGCCTCTTCATTTCGACTGCCTAATCCTTTAGATAAGGATGGTACGTTGCTTTATGAAAAGCAAATGCATTTGAGAGATGAGGCTAGAAGTCTCAAATTCTTGTAACTCATCTATGAATTGAATAATAAAATCTTTCCTTTTCAAATGCATTCCTTGAATTTATAGCAATCCTTGTGATCTTTCAAGAGTTCTAATAAGGTAAATCATCAACGTAAATTGCAATAATGACGAATCTGGATTCTGATAAAACACATGAACATATAGGATTATTCTTAAATCCTTCTTTCAATAGATACTCGTTGATTCAATTATACAACATGCGTTCGGATTGCTTTAACCCATATACAGATCTTTGAAACTTTATAAAGTACATACTCCTAAATGTACTTGGATTAGATGCTTCAAGTATCGTAATAATCTAATGATGCTTATAAATATGCAGTGACCACATTCATTAACTGCATATCTAATCCTTTTGTAATAACCAAATCAATTAAAAATATGAATATGATTGCATTCATAACAAGGAAATATCTTTCCTCATAATTGCTCTCGGGTTTCTACAGGAAACCTTATGCGACAAATTATACCGCACAATTTCATTTCGCATTACGCTTTCGTATAAATACTCACTCATATTTGACAGATATTACACCCTTTGGTGTTTGGACAACAGGTCCAAATGCATCTCGCTTCACTACGAGTTTAATTCAGTTTTAATAACTGCTTTCCATTTTGGCCAATCATTTCTATGTCGACATTCTTCGATGATTTTTGGCTCATTACTTCTGGTAATATCAAGTGTTATCATATCTGTTGTCGACAACAATTTTATTTCTATCCAGAAATTTTCCAGTACTCATGAAATGTATTGAGATCTCATTGTTCCTCTTCAGGGGAAAACATTTCATGAAACACCTCTACAGGAGGTTCCTCTTCAGGAGATTTATATTCTTCAGGAGTTTTCTCTTCAGGAGTTATACTCTTCAGGAGTTACACTCTTCAGGAGTTACCTCTTCAGGAGTTACCTCTTCAGGAGGTTTCCTCTTCAGGAGGTTTCCTCTTCAGGAGGATTATATTTTATACAGAAAATACGGTCTCTTCATGAGCACCGATTTTTATTTTTCTTGTGCACCAATAGGTCTTCAACGCTTCAGGTGTATCTTAGACTCATTTATTTCTGTTTTAACAACTCGTCCTTCAGGGACTTCAATTCCTGCTTAAGCATTAACAGCAGTAATATATGATTTTACAACACCTTTAGTGTCAGTAAATACATCATGTAATTGATTTGCAACACTTTGCAGATAAATAATCCTTTGAACTTCTGGTTCACATCTATTTGTAAGAGGATCAAATTTAAACAGGACTTTATTATCCCAAGTAATTTATTGTCGTGCTTCAGGCACCGATATTTCATTATTTCAAAACATAATGAAATATTAATAAGCTTATATATAAAAACTTAGTATAAGTAAATCAAATGCTTGGCCGTACAACAGGTACGTGACTACTGTTTAGTCATATTACATCTATGACAAACATCTTCATCTTTTTATGAAGAATTATTCTGAGGGCCTTTACCCTTCTCTGAGTTTGATCACTTCTGGTGATACGATATATTTTTATCATCTTTAGTGTTGTCGCTTTTGGAACCAACACTTCTATAATTTTTCTACCACGTCTACGCCCTTAGTTTCCATTCACTTTTGGGAATTGTGTAAATTCGATATCATTAATAGGACGTAACTGGTGTAACAAAAACTCATTATTTAGCTCAATCATTGGAAGACAAAACAAAATTTCAGAATATTTGTTGAACTTTCACTCTCGATATTGCTACTGCAGGAGCACATTCGATGTATGAAAAATAATGTCTTCTTTTATATATCATCATCAGTGATATTTTCACTGTATAATTTTAATATTGAGCTGATTTTAAAGAGTGCAGGATATTCAATACCACTCTTAAAATCTTACAACTTCAGGTGCAATAAATCATAATGATCTTTTGAGAGGATTACATCTTCTGGTGTTTATATCACTCTCTTAATTTATTTAACACAGTAAGATGATTTTTCATCATGAGATACACAACACGGTCCTTCAGGGACACATGAATTTCTTCTATGATTGTATCTTTCAAGTTCATCATCATATCCAAATTGATCTCATCAAGGATCTGGATAAATAACATTTTTCAGAAATGTCAATAGTAATAAATCTCAATATTTGACATTATATTACAAAAATAAATATGTGAATTTAAGAAATATATTCACATTATCATGAGAATAAAAATAAAATTTTATCAAGTAATATTCAACAATATTACCTTTAATATTTATCTCAAGGACTGCAAATAATATTTTGAAAAACTTACTTGAAATAGAAGACCACTAGTTTCAGTATCGGTAGAACCTCGTGCTGATAACGTGTTATAAAACTAAAAATAAAACTACTACTATTGCAAGAAAAGAAACTCTTAATAACTGAAACTTTCTTTTTCTCTCTATATTTTCTTATGAATTTCATTACAACTGAAACCCATATTTATAGGCGTTGAAATTACTATGCAAGTCACTATGCAAGTCACTATGCAAGTTACTATACAGATTTAAAATAATAGTGGTGGGGTCATTCACATAATTTAGTGGTGGGCCATAGGGACGGCGGCCGACGTTTTGTTTATAACAGTCCCAATATTAAAATATGGATTATTAGCACAATTGGCCGGTCCGGGTCCGGAATTTGTCAAAAAGATTTCAATAAAATTTACAAGACTTGCATCCTCTAATATTATCACTTTTCATTAAGCAATCAATAGAAATGCCACCATAAAATATAGGAGCGAAGAACAAATAAATAAATAAACTGATTGAACTGATTGAATTAGTGGGTTTGGTTCGATTTCGATTCTAATTTTGAACTAATTGGACTGGAATATAAATATTTTTATTTTTATACTATATATATTACATGCTAATTAATATAACGTAAAATTTAATTTTTATTATTTATACCTATTAATCTTATAATACAAAATTAATATAAATATTTGATATAGCATAAATTAATCTTACAAATTTTAATATAATATGCAAAATTTAATCTTATAACATAAAATTAATATAAAATGAGATTTTTAACTAATTATTAATAGGATCGGACCAAAATCAAAATTATTAAAAAAGTTTCGATCTGACTGACTCTATAGTCACAAAGAGAGACGTTGGGG
Organism: Platycarya strobilacea; assembly: GCA_036898215.1. Lineage (NCBI taxonomy): Eukaryota > Viridiplantae > Streptophyta > Magnoliopsida > Fagales > Juglandaceae > Platycarya > Platycarya strobilacea. Next base: position 9,469,022 of record CM072547.1, read on the forward strand.
GCTGGTCGGATTGCTCCTAGCGTTAAAAGCAGTCTAATGGTAATTAGGTTGTTTTTTGATGATAAATACAATAAAAAATATAATAAAAAATAAAAAATATAATAAAAAAATAAAATGAAGAAAACATAATAAAAAATATAATAAAAACATAAAAAATAATAAAAAGCACAATAAAATAGAGATAAACTTTTAGGGCATTTGGCCTTGGACTGCAGCTTGCTTCCTCCCGTGGCGGTGAGCGACAGCGCTCACTCCATCGGGACAAGCAGGCTCTGGCTAGCTTACCTCTTCGACGGCGAGTTCCGACGAGTTCCGGTGTGTCTCACTGAGGCTTAAATTCGAAATGGGTACCGGACTCATTTCGTGTTTAAGCTTCCGTGAGACACACTGGAAGTTGCCAAAATTCGTCGTCGAAAGAGTAAGCTTACCGGTCCTAATGGGGGCAAATTGCTTTTAGTATGGGAGTCGGCCCGACCGACCCTCAGGAAATCTCAATAAAAAATGAGAGATTCCAATAAAAGAGCAAAATGAAAATCTTTATTTTATTTTTTTTTAATGTATTTTGTAACAGTTTTAAATATTCTTTTAAAAAAATACAACATCATTAAAAACACTTATCATTCATTATTAAGTAACAAAATAAATTTCCAAAAAAAAAGTAATAAAATAATAAAAAATACTACTCCCAGTACTAGGATCGCTACTTGGGATTCCACGTGTAAAAATAATATTTCTTTTTTGATTTTAGTAATGAATCGGTCTATATTAATTTTTTAATTTTCAAAATTCGTATAGATATATCAATTATAAAATATATCCAAAATCAAATTGGACCAATTATAAAATCATGAAATATCACCTATCACTATCTTCACTTTTTTTTTGGTTCTCTATCTTAATTGTTAGAATCGAAAGAGGGTCGAGATTGATGAGTTTTGAAAAAGAGTAATGATATATTTATTATTGGTTTACATTTGTTTATTATTTTTAGTGTATTTATTTTTTTATTATTATTTTTTAAATATTTTTTTAATATCCTTAATTATTAAGAAAGAATTTAAAAAAATTACAAATTCACTAATAATTACTTTCTTAATTATTAAGTAAAAAAATTAAAAAAAATTAAAAAAATGATAAAAAAAAGTTTTAAATAAATAGTAAGTATATTATTATTCTTCAAAAAATATGAGGAGGATAGAATAATAAAAACAAAAACCGAACCAAAGCCAAAGCAAAGCTTCTGAATGCTATTAATGGATTCTACAGCGATAGTCCGAGTATTATTATATTATAATATATAAATTAGAATATATAATATAATATAAATTATTTTTTGCGACTGAAAGCGGCCTGGATGCATGTCACAGCTATATGCGTTGGTGGTGATTGATTTTAGAAAAAATGTTTGAATTCAAAAATAAAAGTTAACAAACATAAATTCTTTTTAATTTTTAAATTTTTTTTTACTTAATAACGAAGAATGTATTTTTTTAATAATTTTTTGATTTATTTACAAAAAATTATTTAAAACTGTTAAAAAATACATAAAAAAAACTCAAAAAAAAAAACTAATATGACGTTTGTAACTGTAGGAAACTTTTGATTTAGAATCGATTTATTTAATAAACTGAATTTTATTATTTATAATTCATTTTATATTTTTAACTCATCTCAATCATATATTTTAAATTTTAATTTATTTTAATTATTTATTTTATTACTATTTATAATCCGTACTATAATATTTTTAAAATCAAACTATGATAGTGCAAAAAGATACATATAGGTAAACCAACCAGCTATATAGGTCTAAGGTTTTACGTGTCTATCGCATTGATTGTGGCAGCAACTGTCCAGCTAACACGTGATTGCAAGTGGAAGAGATCTTGCACAGTTGAGCCTAGCTGGCAACATGCAAGTTCAAATGGCCTCGCAATTTCTGATTATTTTGTCAATCGTAGAACTCATTTACTTTTAGCTAATTTCCTATAGGTTATTAAGAGATTTTATTATCAATTGCTAGAGTGCAATTAAAGATGGTTAATTCATTCATAGTTAATCTAGGTTTAAGAATTTTACTTTGAATTTTATTTGTTTAGAATAATTAATAGAATAATATTATAGTCATAAACAAGAATTTTTGACTAAGAATCTCGACTGTGCTTTTATATATATTTTTTATTTTTTTAAATAATGATTGAAGGTATATCTAATAATAATATTATGATTTTTCTAATTATTTTTTAAAATTATAAAAATGTTAAAAAAATAGTTGAAAACAAAAGGCAAAAAAAAAAAAAGAAGCCTCTAACCGATAATGCCTCGTCGCATTAGAACATTTTCAAGTCTATTTGTAGATTCTTTGAATGATTTGATTTGATTGAGAGAGTGTTATTCAACTTATTCTCTATGTCCCTCTCATCCCTTCCACTTCCTTTCTCTCTTTAATTTATTGATTTTCTTATATAGTTTTGTAAATTTATTCTCCCATTGCCCTATATCAATTTCCTTGATAAATTTTCTTTGTGACATGTCTAAACAAAAGAAAATGTAGCTTTCACAACCAAACCCAAAACAATTATACATACTGCTTCTTCATTTACTAAAAAAAACAATTAATGGACAATATAGAATATTAGTATTTAGGTGGCTCCACAGACACACTTGGGAGTTTCCACTAACGCGTATTTTGTACATTTTTTTTTTGTTTATGTTTTTTTCACATGCATTTTTTAACAATTATAAATATTTAAAAAAAATAAAAAAATACAATATTATTAAAAAATACTTTCTTTATCATTAAATAAAAAAGTTTAAAAAAAATCCCAACAAGAAGAGTATAATTTTTCTTCATGAGTAATAATATCTACACAAAATATTTTATAACACATTTTAAAATGAGAATATTTTTCTAAAGAAATCTTATTTTTAAAAAAATACATTTCATTTTAATAATGGTTGTATAACAAAAATGTTAAGGACAAACGTTATGAATAAATGCCGAACAAATGTAAATTAATAATTTGTAATGTTTAGTGTTTATTGTGTACTGCATAATATTTTTTAAGTTGAGGAATGAAGAAATTCATTTGAAACTGTAGAAAATTGTGGTTCTGATAAAGGACATAAGAAATTAATAGAACAGCAATGTCGTGATTCCGTTGTAGTCTAGTTGGTTAGGATACTCGGCTCTCACCCGAGAGACCCGGGTTCAAGTCCCGGCAACGGAAAATATTTGTTTTTCGATCGGGGGTGTCATTCCGCGGGAATATTAATAATTATTTTTTTCTCTTCTTCTTTTTCATTTGGATAAAAACAATTTGTACTCATTTGATCACATTCTTTTATGCATTCTACGCAAAAATAACATTCTCGAGTCCCCGACCAATGGATAATCGAATCCGTAGGGCTGGATCGAAGAAGAGAACATCTTGGCTATTCTCGGACTCAACCGAACCGCCTCTGCTAATTCTGCGGAATATTCGAGTGGAGATTCTTTGAGAGATTTTGAAACTAGAAGTCTAATTTCTCAACATTTCCTATATTTCGTTGCAGACAAACAGAAGTTTATCGTACCGGCAAGCTTGGTCTCAGTTTTTTCGTCTCCTCATTATTTTGATCAGTGCTCATGTATTGCTTTTCTGGAAGCTGTAAGCCTGTCGTGCTGTTCTCTTGTTCTAGAAAGTGGAACCCTCCCAATCAAGTAATTCTCTGTCTGCACATGCGCGTTTATTATGGATATTTTTTCTTTTGCCTTTTATTTTTTCAGTTCTGTTTTTAGCTCTGTGTTATTTTTCAGTTTTGTTTTAAATTTGCGCAATTGTATGCATCATTCTCCACGTTACATATCATTTTAAAAAATATATATTTTTAAGTTTAATCTTTCCAAACTAATTAAATTTTTTTACTCATTATCTATATACTAAATATTTAATAAAATTCCCCAAAAAAATATTTAATAAAATTAAGATATAAAAATAAATAAAAAAATATGTGATGTGTAGTATAGAAGATGATGCATAATTTTAAAAAAAAAAAATGAAAATAACATTTTATTTAATTTTTAATTGAATATTATCTCAACTTAGTATTTAAATCTCCTTCGTTTCTTTATATGCATTTTCAAAATTAAGGATGGGCAACAGGATTCCTCACCCCGCCCCCTTATGGCAAAACAGGCAACTCTACCCTGCTTAAGAGGGAGCAAGTCCCTTACCCTGCATCTAGCCCTCCAACTGGGGTAAGAAGGGCCAATTCCACCTCACATTTCCCTTGCCCTACCTCCACTTCTATGTTTATGCATATATATATATATATATATATAAATTTATAATATAATTTGTTAGATTTGGTTACAAAGTATATACTAGTAAATTTAAAAATACATAGTTTAAAAATTATAATTTACACAAAATATAAATTAGCCAATATAAAAACTACATAATTTTTAAATTATAGTCATGTTTTTAAATTTAAATTTCTAATTTTGATCACTTTTAAACTTAAAAATAATTTTTAAACATGTGAAACTACGTTCATTTTAAAAGTGGACATAAAGTGAGATGGGTTGAGAATCTGCCCTACATGCTGCCCATGAGGGTGGGGTATCCCTCTCTTGGGATGTGGGGGGCAGGGATAGGGGTAAAGTTGTAAATGAACTAGTTTACTTGATAGTCCGTTCAGTACTTACTCAGTTAAACTCGAATCGAATTTGTGAAAAAAAAACTCGTTTGTAAAAGCAGATATCCGCTCGATTAATAAATGATACATATTTGACAAAACTCAACTCGACTCGATTAAGGTTCATTAAGACTCGTTTGTTTATGCTCGAGTCAACTCGTTAGTTCGACTTGGTTAAAGTTTATTCATATATTAATAAATATATATACATATATATTATATATAAATTGTTAATAATATAAGCATAACACTTTTATAATTAAATATGTAATCTAATTACTTATGTCTATATAATGAATATATTTCATAACTATATTTATAATTTATATAATAATTAATCTATAAAATAAATATTTGCTATCATATTTTATTATTTCTTAATAATATATGTAAGCATATAACATATTATTATTATAAATAAATATCAAGTAGTTAGATATTAAGTATTAATTTTTTATTTATTTAATTTTAAATTTTTACTCAAAAATTAAAAAATAAAATGAGCTTGAGTTCGTTTGTGGGACGAATTCAAGTTCGAATTGAAAATTTAGTTTATCAAGTTGAGTTCAAATAAAGAATAAATAAAAATCTCGAGTTCGGGTTCAAGTTTGAATTGAGCCGAACTCGACAAGCCATTGCTCAGCTTGATTACAGTTTTAGGCGGGGTGAAAAGTGAAAAACCCCCCACCTTGAGAGGGTTATCCCGCATCGTATGGTGTGGGTAGCACTCATATTCAAAATCACATCTTTTGAAAATTAATTTTGCATATCAAGAAAAACTTCTAAGTTGGACTATGCATCTTGAAAAGAAATAATAATAATAAAAAAATTTAATTTTTCAAACTTTTTTATTGTTTCCTAAAATTATTATTTTTATATATTCTATAATCAGGACTCACTTTGTATCATCAACTTAATACAGATTTTATGTATCAAAAGCATCGTAATAAAAATTTTACAAGATTGATTTTAATTAATAAGATAGAGAAAAAACAGTAAAATAATGTTTAAATAGTGTATAGCATTCCTCAAATTTGAAGAAACAGTATTTATAGCTATGCAAAATTTTGAAGATACATAATCTAATATAGACCAATTTTAAAAAATATTATGCAAATATAAAGATGAATATAAAGATGCATAAACCATCACCACTGCTTTTAAGGATTATTTCTTCCATTTTCAATACATGGTCGTCGAGCAATTTTTATAAAATAATTTTTTTTGCAGTCCATATAAAAACGCTCTCATTTTATGATTAAATAAAATGAATTTTTAAAATTTTTAAAATTTCTTATTTGTAAATAAAAGTGTTTTAATCAATTTTATTATAAAATTAAAATTTTTCTATTTATTTATTGTTTAAACTACAAAGAAATTTAACTTTTTAGATTATACGTAGCATTGCCTGAATATTTTTATATCTTGACTCTTTCATTGTCTTGCTTTACACTCTTTTCACTATACTAATTCCTCGTCTTGGGTGGCTCTATTTCATGCTTATTTGTGGGAATGCGAGGATTGTACCTTTGGAATTAGAACATAAACCTCGTTGAAACAAAAATGGTTATGTTTGAAAAAAATAATCCTTTTTTCCACTCTCCGACCTTTCACAAAAGGGTCGTCCACACCTAATCCCCAATACCAAATTCCAATACCAATTCCATCAGGAGAAAATCATACTACCGCACTCTTTCCTGTTCTCTACATATGTTCCCCCCTTTTTCACACCAATCGAACCCATTTTATCCATAGCCGCTGCAAAAGCTTGAAAGAACTGTTGCTTATCCTTTGCCAAAGTTTGAACAATGGGTTTGGTCTGGGGGTCCAAAAATAAAGCTTGGTCGGAGGCTAATAAGCCTAGTTTACCGATCAAATTCCCATAGTAAGCTTGGTCGAACAAGAATGGGGTGGTAACATCAAATGGAGCAACAATGTCTTTGTTGCCACCAAAATGGGGGCATGACATCGTGAGTGCCTTGAGGAGTCTTGGGTCGATGTCTGGGTCAGGCTGGTTGGTGCCATTATAGTCATACAGCCTGCTTATGAATTTGTCACAATGGGCATACCCTATTGTATGTGCACCCGAGAGAACGACCAGGTCCTCCAGTGCTAGCCCTTTTGAGTTAAAGAGCTTGAGCAGCTCGTCGACCGTGGAATTTGGGCGCGGGATATTGGAGGGTACACTTGATGCCATTGATATTCTTCCATCCCACCTTCCTTTTTTCACTTGGTAGTAAGGACCCCCTGCCTGCACCACAGGTCCACACAACCATGGAATGAAAATTGATAAACACACGTCACTTTTCACATTATTTTACACAACAATATTTTAAAAGATTTGAGTATTTTTGTAAAATATCTTGTAAAAACTAACATAATTTTATAAAAATATCTTATTTTATAATATGTATTGAAAATATCCCGTGTGGGTATCATTACTCATATGCAATGAGTCTTAGCACCCGAACTGAACAAAACCATGCTTCAGCCATCAAACTACACCACAGAGGGCGAAGTAATTGGGTTAGAAAACAAATTAGACAGAGGTTAACAAATTCTATGAGACAATTACGTTCTTCTTTACTGATTTATTTTACATTCCTAGGATATACAGATACAGACGACTAGTACTTTAAAGCCAATAAAGGCGGGCTGGCACGTTGCGAGGGCGAAGGTGATTGATCTAGACTTTCATAATGACTGACACTAACTAGTTTGGAGACCCAAATAGTCAAAACCAAGACGAAATAAATATAACGACAAATTAGGCACATGGTCAGGGAACTCTGCATTAATCCAGTTGTAACTTGTTTATTTACTTTCTTTACAGATCACAAGGGCTAAATAACGCTTCTGTCAATCTTTTTTCTACTTTGGAAGCCTTCGTCCGTATCGAAAAACATATATATATATATATATATGTGTCACGCAAAAGCTTGTTTATAGACCCAAAAATGGACAAGGCCAAGTCTTTTGATCTATTCGATTAACCAGGGAGCTTATTTTTCTAACATTTACGGCAGGACTTGCGGCAAATACCTCCCTTCATGTTTTCCTTTTTATCCTTTTAGCCCTTTTAAGTTTTAACCATACCGGAGACTTGCATATAACTCGTTTATTTTTACCCTCCAAGAGGCAAGAACACTTGCATTAACTCATATGCAGCAAAGTTTGAGAACAGGAAAGCTAAAATTAAATGATCAGAAAGAAAGTGAAGAGAAAGGAGTGACTCACCAAATGCACGTAGTCTCTGGCTGCAATTGCCAGAATGTCCGCACAAGACACAACACCAGGGCACTCGCTCTCTACCAACACTTTGGCCTTGTTTATGGTCTCAAACCCCTCCACTCTTAGGTCCTTGTTATCCTCTGCATCCTTCTCCGCCAACATCTTGCTTCCCGGCTCCGATGATATCAATATTGATGCATCACAGCCCTTTAACATAAATTGAGAAAACAAATACTCAAACTTCGATTTCATGTCAAACAAAATGCATTGAATGAACACATATTCTTAGGACATGCTCACTTGTACAAAGCAGTCATGGAAGAAGAGGCGAATGGTAGCAGGACCGGAGACTGGTTCTTGTTTGAACTGTTGGCTGGTGACGGACCCAATAAGCTGCTCGAGTTGAGGGCATGATTTGGCGTAATAATCGACGGAGAGTTGCTTGTTTTCGCGAGTGGTATTTGACAGTTTGGCTGCACAATTTGAAGGGTAGGGGATAATTAGCAAGAAGAGGATGAGAAAACTAGTGAAAAAAAAGGTAGAAGATGAAGAAGAAGAAGATACAGACATGGTTTGGAGTATGGGATAGCTGAATTAGGACAAAAAAAAAGATCAGTGGGAGTATAAACAGGAAGACTGGGCGTGAAGGTTTGGGACAAATTACCATGTCGAAAAATAGAGAAAATAAAGACCCGTGAAGCCCAAAAGTCCAAAACATATAGAGAGATGATGTCGTAGCCTGTAGAGGGTAGACCAGATAGGGCGTAGAGAAAAATATCATGATTAAAATTTTTAGAAAAGAGCTAAAAGAAGAAAAATTATAGAAAAATTATAGAAAAATTTGGAGGCTTCTAATTAGTCAAATAAAATGGTGAGATCTGGTCACTAGAATCTAGATATGCTTGTTCTCTCACAGTATACCAAACAATATTTAGGATGCGAGATCAGGGTTACTCATGGATATGGCCAAGTTATTGTCATGTCCAAATCAATCTTGGTTTTAGACATAATTATTGAGTTAGCAAGCATCTTACGTCGGCTTTCTAATATTCTAAAAATCTCTCTTTTGGGTTCACGAAGGGAAAAACCAAAGTGAGGTATTTCTGTTTTTGACTCCCAAAAGAGAATGGTGTACAGAAAAAACTGGTGGGAATGGTCATATAAGAGTGAACACGCATGAGTTCTCAAGTGCAGGCAGGTGCAGCATCGTGGACCTCAGCTTAAAAAAAAGGGGTAATGCTACAGAATACAGATGAATGGAGATGAATGGCTAGTTTACCTTTACCTTTTTAAGCCGGCAGCATTGTGGAGCAAACCTTTTGCTGTGAGAATAGTAAAAGCTGGTGGACCATATTCTACCGTCGATCCATTAATTGATATGGACCAGATTTATAGCCCTGAAACAACTTGTGAAGGATTTTATCTTGTTATGGGCTGAATTTAGTGAATCTGTCATCTATATCTATTGGGATTTTATTAATATATCATCATTATACTTCATAGCCATTTAAAAAAATTATTATTATTTTTTAATTCACTGAATACATAAAATACCCTCAAATTTGAAGGCTATAAATGGTAGGTCGTATGGGTTTGTTTCCGGGTATATTTTTATTTTATTTGCGAAGTAATGTGATGCAACGATTTCTCAGAGTGCTTCTTAGCCATATATTGCCAACGCACAAGCCAGAGAATAACAAGTTGAATTCTTCCCCTCTGTGTTTTGTTCATGTGGCAGTTCATTAATATCAACCGCTGAGTTTTGTGTGTTTCCCAATTTGTTTTGTTTTTCCTTCTTGCTCATTTCATTTGTCTTGTTATTTTCCTGCTACCTTTAACTAATGATTGTGCAGGGTCAAAACAAGAAGTCGAAAAGGAGAAACTCTTTTTTCACTCTCCTCCAAAACGTACTCGACAACAAGTCATCCATGTAAATCCCTCTTTACCTTTTCCTTTTCAGCTAAAGCTGGTCATTCCATGTGAGCCCGCCCGCTTTTCCGACCCCGACCGGACCCGACAAAGCTCGACCCGTTATGGTAACGATCGGTATCGATTAATTGATCACCAATACCATTTTATGTGTAAAATTACCTTGTTTCATTTGCTTTATATTGTCTAAATTTAGACCATTGATTCGCTATAGTTCTAATGGGAAGAAGAAGAAAATCACGATTCCAAATCAAGATCAAAGATCTATAATGAGAATCACGAGCTTCACTAATAAGTCTAAGTGAGATCGTCTAATTCGCCAAGGTGTATGGCGTGATTAAGATCCAATGCTCACCCACTCGTCCAATTTCTCTCCTCCACTACATGTGGTGACTTCTCTAGTGGTAAGAAGAAGATATCAAGATCACCCCTCTTTGCTTAGCATTCTCCTGTTGCCTCTCTCTTTTGGAACAAAATAAGTCGTAGCCCAACCATTCGTGTAATGATCATTTCCCAGAAATCCTAACATTGTATGTACAAGTGTCTGTATCTGAATATTTTCGGAGTCTTTACTCTTGATTCTTGAGATCACAGAATAATTATTTTGAAGATTATTAATATATATCAAGTAGGCCAATCGGTGAAACGGTATCGAATAATTGGCATGGACTTTGTAGCGGGTCATGTCGGAACAAGAGTTATTGGGTTAAGTCGTTTGAACAACCCTAACTCTACCAACCCCATAGAAAAAATTTAGCAAAATCATGGCGTGTTGTGATGAGAATTGTGACAAGGAAAATGTTAGTTTTAGCGAGAATATTCATGTACAGACTGTATTTTATTTTCATTGAGAAAGTATTTTTTAATAATTTTATGATTTTTTTTAAATATTAAAAGAGTTTGAAAAATATTTACACTTCCGACAAAATTGTCATCCACAATGATTCTTCCTTATTGACCTATATCTCTCTCCTTTTTAATCATATTTCCTTTATACATGGAACATTAAGGTGAATGCTTATGAATCTTTGTTCAATCTGTTCTGTATTCCTTTTTATGAAAGCAAAGAAAAATCAAAGCGGAAAGAGAACAAAGGAAGGGCCACCATGATATAAGATATTCCTAATGGAAAATAATCGACTTATAATCATTTTGTAACTTCTTTACAACTCTCTATAAAATGAAGAATATTTTTATAATATTGAAATTTATTTTTAATGGATTGACATAATTATATTAATTAAATTGAGAATGAATTTTAAAATAATTCTAAAAATATCATTACCCATTCGTTATTTCCTAATTCATAGTCTTGCTAATTTTGTCTATATATTTTTTAGAAGTGATATAAAGATTTTTTATAAAAGTAAATTTATAAATTGATGTGCTTTTATGTAATTTATTTGATCTATATTATAATAAAAATAATTTTACAATTTAACCTACCGGGTTTATTTACTAAAATAATTTTATTTTTTGATAATTATTTGTACAGACTTCAAATAGGTAAGCTGTATACAGTCATCTTGTAGAAAAATAGATCTCATTATGAACAAATATTTTTTTATAAAAAAACCTGTACTTTTTTAGTGAAAAAACTTCATAGGAGTCTCACACTTAAAACTTGCACTAGCATTATTTTTATTTTTTACCTACAGTTTTCTATTTGCTTTAGCCTTTAACTGAGGCCTTATCAGATCTAACAAGGATTTACTAGTACTTCATTCAGATGCGTACTATAGAGGAAGAAAACGATGGTTGGGTTATAATAGGAAAAACATGAGCAACTGGACTGTATTTTTCGAAGTCCAGCCCACTCTGTTCAGCTATTTCGGCCCTGCGAAGCCCAACCGCTCTCCTAAAAACGCACCTAGCCGCTCTGATTTTGTCGCAACCTCCTATACATTTGTGTCGGTCCCATCCCTTGAAGGGAAGCTTCGTGTGTCGCACTGGCACACTACCTGTTTGATCAAATTCTTCAACAGGCCCTACATTGTCATTTTCGACTTATTAGCTAGCTCTGGAGCGACGATCGCGGTCACTAATAGAACCTCAGACCACAGTAACTCGTACGTGCTCATTTTCAACTGAGCCCTAACTCACGTCCGTCACCATTTCAATTGTATCGTATAACAGTTTCAAGCTCTAGCATTTAAAGCCTCAAAAATAATTCATTTCTGACAAAGTTTACGTTTTGAGTCTTTGACAATGCGACGCTTGACATCAAGAATTTTAAGGACTGCCGCTTCTCATTCTACGTCAACAACTTTACTCAACCATGCGTCGTCGAACTGTGTTATCTCGAAACAGTCTTCCCGTGCCTTGTCTTTGCAACCAAATCTCCGAAAACTGCAAGAAAGGGCCATCCCAGGGGATTTTGTGAAATGGGCTTCTCTTGGTTTCTTTAGGACTTCTAGGTTTGCCACTGGGTTCGCGCCATTACAGCCGAAGCCGTTAGACTCGATTATGGATATCGAGAGGGTCAAGGATCGCTCAGCCGAGGACATCGCCTCCATTTGGGATGATGTAATGTCACCTATTCTCAATTATATTTTCGTTGACCATGACTTGAATTTGCTAACCTTGCTTGCTGAAGGAATAATATCAAGATTATTTTAATGATGTCTGTAAATGCATCTGATATGGTTCCCATTGACTTAATCGATAGAGAGAGTTGAAAAAGATCCGGAAAAACTTATCTAGGGGTTGAGGGCGAGGCCAAATTTAGACCATTAACCCCCTTTGGCTAATTTACTACTTCAATATCAAGGACTTCTCATAGCAAATTGGTCAGAGTGTTGGTTTAAGACAAAAGACTAGTACATGTTCATTTTCGGGTCTTTAATAGAGTGTGATTGGATTATTTTTTTTTTGGAGATTTTAGCTTTCTACTCTTTGGTGCTGTTACTTCCCATTTGAGATCCCAAAAGTACATTTGAAAAATCGAAATATGTTTCTCTTTTGTTTCTTGGGAAAGGAAATGTCTTTGTGTACATGACACATTTTCGATTCTTATTTGCTTGCTTCTGAGCCTATTCAGTGTGGTTAAACTTAGAACAGGTCTTGTTGAATGTGCCTAATTTCCTTGAACAGCTATATAACTCCGTAGATTTGAGGACATCCTTTCTGCTGTCAATCTCTACAAATAGTCGTTTTGAGTCTCTTTAGCCTGGACTATGCCTTCATGTTATTTTGGGGAAAAGAGATCTCTTATAGCAACTAGCATTTTCATGGGTGAATTGATTGTACCCTTGTTATTGTGTAGCAAAACTGTAACAGCGTAGAACTCTTGGAGCTTATCTTATAGATACTTTTTTCTATGTATTAGTTAGTTATATTTGGATGTGTTGTGTCTGTCAGTATCACTTGGGAAGAGGCCATATTGGGGCATCTATGAAAGCAAATCTTTATTACTTGTTGGAGCAAAGAGCTGCAGATTGGTAATCCATTTTGATGACCTTTTTCTGTCCTTTGGAGCCTTTTTTATAATTACATTTTACATGTGTCCTCTTTCTATATTTTGGCTATTCATACTTCTATCTGTTTTTGCAGCCGGTATTTTGTCATTCCTTTGTGGAGAGGAAGTGGCTATACAACAATGTTCGCTCAAGGTTTGGTTTCTAATCCTGGCTTTATATCTTACATGCCGTTGTTAATGATTTTTTGAGATTGCCTCTAGGTTAAAATTGATTTATGTGTTGTTCACTTGACCTTGTTTGTGGAGTGGTATGCCTTTGGAGATGAAATAATATGATTATTCACACTACTGTTCTATTTAGTTAATACAAATGGAGGTTATCTTCTAATTTGCGTCCCTATGTTTGGAGTAACCTACTAGACAGAATATACTTCTTTTTAGTGATCATTTTTTATTTATTAATTTGGCCCTTAGTGGACTCAATAACAAGATAAAAAAGTTAAATTTGCTTTTTTAAGTGAGTATTATAATTGTCTGTTCCCTTTGCCTGTTACCAAAGTTCTTTCCCAGGCTTATTTAGTCAATTCTCTGTCATGGTTGTGCCCCTAATTCTTTATTTTATCTTTCGCCAGTGTTCTTTCCCTAGAAAATTTAATTATGAATACTTTCTAGGGGCTATGTAGGAGTGATTGTTTGAGGTAATACTTTTAGCATTTGTGTAAAGTGCTAGTTTGACTAGTGCTTTCAAAATGTTTAAGAATTCTAACTGCATTTTCACTCTTAAAGAATTGATATTTCCCATGGTAGTTCGAAGATGGCTACAAGCACTCCTCCACATATCCAATTTAGTGGGATTTCTACATAATTTAGAAGCACCATTTGACATAACGTTTTTCACATCAATCCAACTCTAATGGCATTTTTTACACAATTGAGAATGTGCCCTTTAAAGTAGCAATTAAGACAAAAAAATCCAAAGCAATAATCATGACTATGCATATCTATATTTTTTTATTGGCTTCGGGTGTTCCGAACAGCATCCCAATTAATCTCAGAGGTGCACAGGCCCTCAACAAGGAGTTTTCTACAAGTGCATCTCGGGTAATTCGAGAGGAATATTCTTCAATCTAATGGCCTCTAGAGATTGTTTGCACCCAAAGGGATTAAACCTTAGACCTAGGGGGAGTATGCCCCCAAGCTCAAGGTCTTTATCACTTGAGCCAATCCCTAGGAATTGTGACTATACATATCTAAGAAGCTTGTGGTGCATCGTGCATTTAGAAGGGAGCTGGTCAAAATCATTACAAATATTAGTGATGGATGTTGAGATTGTGAGTTAATATCTTCATCTGGTACGACCCATGTAAAAGCCCATGCAAGTGCAAGGAGAGATGATCTTTATACTGAGAGTCCCCCCTTCTCTTTGGCGAAAAGTTATCATAAGTTGTGCATATAAAAAAGAAAGTTTTCATAAGTTGCATCAACATCCGTGGAAATGTGCATTCGGTTCCTCGCTATGAATTTTTACGACATCAATAACAGTGATAACACAAATACTTCATGATCATGAATACCAGTGTTTTTGCTAATTCACTTCTCTGTTGATTCAAACCTTTCTTGCAGTGCAGATGCCGCACATAATTTTCACCGGCCTTGAAGATTACAAGGCAAGAGGAACTCAAGCAACTCCCTACTTCACGGTTTCTTATCACAAAGAATTTGCTGAAAGCAAGGACTTGGTACTTATCCGCGGTGATGTTGTGCTCCCAAGCAAGCTGAGTGACACAGAGGCAAAATGGCTTCTGGAGACTGCCCAATCCTTTTATTTGAATGATATGAGGTACAAGCTGGTCGAGCGCTTCAACAAAGAAACGCGTGATTTTGAGTTCAAGGATGTCTTGCAAGCATTAGATATGCCTACAATGTGATCAGCCAAACGACAGACTTTGGGTAATAAGAGGGTGAAAGAGAGGGTAAAGGAATTGGCACAATTTATATTGCAACGGGGACGTTGTCTGCAGGCAAATCATGTTAAAGAGCGGCGTGAAGGTTTGGTTTTTAATGCATGTGATACAATTCCTTTTTCTACCAGTAGAAGTGCTGGTATTTTGCTTCTCTCTTTTTCAGTAATGAGAATAGTAATTGTTTGTAAACATTATTGTACTCTTGTGAGTGATATTGTTATCGTTTTTTACGTTACGTGCCTAAATAAAGTGTTGCAATAAAGGGGTTTTGGAATGGCATTTCAAACGAACGAACTGCAGGTGGGTAATCGCCACAGTTTGAACTTATGATAGCGAGAGGAGTAATGCTATATATAAGCAGATTTGTGGACTAATCTGCGTATTAATATATGTCTATTGGTTGTCTTCATAAAATCTAACTTTTTGGACCAATCACATTAGATAGGTGCTTGTTTCAATTTTAATTTTTTACAACACGACGTATTTGAGAGCAGCCAAGCTCAAGCTTGAGTGGAAATTCACTAAAAAAACACAAATACGACGTCGTTTTAGAAAGTTCAGATAAGACTATGCAAGTAACGAGTCACGCAGACCGTGGGAGTGGGGACAGCAAATTCCAAAGAAGGTCGTTCTTTTCTTATTTCTTCATAGCGATTGGCGAAGTATCCTTAAGAAACCCTTGCGGAGTGGAAACGAGAGCCCTCTTTGCCTTCCAAGTTCCAGGTAGAAGAAGTAGAGCTTCAACTAGAAGTACTCCTCGCAAAGCCCTCCCGCCTCTCTCTCCCTCTCCAAAATCCACCAATATCTAGTTACTTAGTAAAGCAAAACCCTCGTTAAATTCATTTCCGAAATCCTTCTTAAGTTTATCTTTGTTCTTTATCACAATGAGTGACTCGGCCGCAGATGACTCCAAACACATCGAGGAGCTCTACCTGTACGTCGAGCGCCTCAACGAGGCCACGGACAAGTCCCAGGTCCGCTCTACTCCCCTTTTCTGCGTTTCTAGGGTTAACCCCAGCCACAACCTGCCTGGCGTTCCTGTGTGTGATCCTTCTCGTTTTTCGGTTATTTGCAGAATGTGAAGGACTACCAGGGTATCATCGACACTGCCAAGTCCAGCATCAAGGCCAAACAACTGGCCGCTCAGTTCATCCCCAGGTTCTTCAAGTTCTTCCCCACTCTCTCGGGCCCTGCCATCGACACGCATCTCGATTTGATCGAAGAAGAAGAGCTCGGGGTCAGTAATTTATCCATTGACGTATTTATATATGTTGTAGTTCTATTTGCTTGCTAATATAATGTGAGAAAGGAAAACAAAAAACATGATTGTCACGTCATTTATTGAATATTTGCGCTTTTCTATTTGTTGGAAGTGGTGCTTTATTATTATTATTATTTATTTTTCAATCGCAATGGTGTTTTCTAATGCTCATCTATTGTATAGGTTCGGGTGCAAGCAATTAGGGGACTTCCCCTTTTCTGCAAGGATACACCAGAACATATTGCAAAGATTGTAGACATTCTTGTGCAACTCCTTACGTCTGGTAAATTTTGGATTTTGCATTGCTTGTTCTCCTGGTATTGTGCTTGTTTTACACGGTATTGGAACCAATGATATAACTATTTGGGAGAGTAGGGAAAATTAAACATAAATGATAAAATATGCACATTATATTTTCTATTTCTAGTACCAAAAAAATATCGCAAACAAATTCAAACTATAATCAAATTAAGGGATGATTTTGAAAAAAAAAACATTAGAGAAGATAGATAAACCTCGATAATTTTCCTTTTCTTAGATTGAAGCATTGTCATCTCTTTGCCATGTGATGAGAAGCCCAGAAGCGGAGAAAAAAAATTCGGATAGTGATAAGGTGGTCATGGAAATTTTTTTTGGTGAAAAATCAATACAAGTAAAATGACATAACAGCTTGGTACTAATTGGATTGTGACTTTAGTTAAATGAAAGTGAATGCTTTGTGACGTACTAAAAGGAATTTTTAGTTTAAAAAAAAAATCATGGGTATTATTTTTTTTTTATAAGTAATAAGTCATTTTATTGAGATAAAGATGGGCATAGCCCAGGAACATTGGAAGTATACATGTGCATACACCTATTCAAGTGCTAGAAACAGATACACGAAATCATGGAAGCTGAGACCATTCAAATCTAAAGCAATGGCCCACGAAAATAAATTCTTCTAGAAAAAAGTCCGAAACTCTCCTAAAGATCGTTCATGATTCTCAAAGAGTCTGTCATTCCTTTCACACCAAATACACCAGAAAATGCATAATGGAGCCATCTTCCACACTGCTGCTATCTGTGGTGTCCTATTGATCCCTCTCCAGCTTGCTAGAAGGTCGACCACCCTGCCTGGCATTACACATGCTACTCCCATTTTGCTGAAAAAATAGTTCCAATCAATATTATAAGGCCACATCTTTGAATATTATCGATGGTCAAAATCTTCCCTAGGGCTGCTGTCCATACAAAGAATGAGACCTTGGTGGGTGCTTTTCTTCTCCAAATAATCTTCCAGGGGAAGTTGTCTTTTTTGCTTGGTAATAACCTCATAAAAGTGCGTACCGAGAATACCCCTTTTCTAGAGGGTCTCCAAATCAGCGCATCCTCCCTTGTGGCAGCTAAAGCAGTATATACGGCAAGTTCAGAAATTCCAGCAAGGCATTTACTTCCCAATCCTGTGCATCCCGAGTAAGGCTGATGTTCCATTCCTGTGAGCCTTGATTGATGACCCTCAAGTCAGCCACAGTGGCAAAAAAAAAAAAAATATGGGTATTATGCAGTGAAAAACTTGATTGGGGTCGGTTGGGGGGACTGGGCTCATAAAGTACACCCATTAGAGCTTTCCTAAACATTTATGTTTATAGAATTTCAACATGTGGCTCCTCCTCGGGGTTAATATGAAACTGATACTAGATTTTGTCTTTTAGAGGAATTTGTGGAGCGTGATGCCGTGCATAAAGCCCTTATGTCTCTGTTGACGCAGGATGTGAAAGGTACTGCACTTTATCTTCTGGTTTGGTGTTGGTACCTGAGTGCAAGTTGTGCCATGTAGGAGTTAGTGCATGATCTTTCTTCCTTTGGACACCAGAATTTTATGCGTTTGTTTATTTGTCCTTTTTAAACTATTGGAGTATGTCTAAGAAAAGTTTTTGCCACAATTGCAATGGAATATATTATATGTTGTTGTGTGCAGAAGGAATGAGCTTTTAACATGTATCATTCAATCATAACAACTGGAAAATGTTTATAAACATGTGTTTCTTTTAGTGATTCTTTGCATGAACATTTATTTATTATCTCTACTTATAAAAAGAAAAAAAATTCTATTTATGAACATCTCATGTCAATGTGCTTCTAGTGTGATACATATCATTCATTGTGCGTATTCCTTGTCATATTTATAGCATGCGTCTCAAAGGGTTAATTTTGTGTGTAATTAAATCTTGTTGATGTAGCTTCATTGACGGCCTTATTTAAGCATATTGGGAGTGTTGATGAACCGAGTACGGATGAAGTTATTCGTGAGAAAGTTCTAACATTTATAAGAGATAAGGTAAGAAGACTCACTCATTATTCGAATTATAACTTTTTACTGCATTTCATTTTGATAAGTAATTGGATCTGCAGGTTTTTCCCATTAAGGCTGAACTGTTAAAGCCTCAGGAAGAAATGGAAAGACACATAACTGATTTGATAAAAAAGGTGTTTTCTTGGATTTACTACTTTGATCAATGCATGTTGTCCTTTTCGCAGTTCAAAGTTTTGACTTTATTGAATCTCAGTTTTTGTTCTGTTGTTCATTTGGAAGATGTCTGACTAGTATGATTTGAGTTCCATTATCAGAGTTTAGAAGATGTAACCGGCGCAGAATTCAGGATGTTTATGGACTTCTTAAAGAGTTTGAACACTTTTGGAGAAAAAGCTCCCCCAGAACGCATGAAAGAACTAATTGGAATCGTTGAAGGACAAGCTGATTTAGATGCACAGTTCAATGTGAGTACTTGTTTCTTTGTGTTGACATTGGGGGCATTTAAAAGAAGTAACTTGTGAAGTCCAGGAGTATTAGAAGTACATTAAGGCTTTGAGAATGTAATGTTGGAAGAGTTCAATGATTCAAAAGTGGAGACATGCATTGTTCTCAATGGATTGCTTGAGATTTTAAGAGGTTGACAGTTAAAATCTTGAAAATGGGACTTAGCATCCTATAAGGTGCATGGTGATTAGTGCTATATTCTTGTCCTAAATTTGTTTCTTCCTCCTTTTATTGTATCCTCTAGCCTTGTTAAATGATATCTTTTGCTCTATGGCTCTATGAATAAATTGTAACAATTTTGTTTGAATGGATTTATATATAAAAAAAAAACAGGTTTCGGATGCGGACCATATTGACAGGTTGATATCATGCTTGTACATGGCTCTTCCACTTGTTGTGGTATGGACTATGTGCAATATTACTTATCGATTTAAAGGGCTCATCGTATGTATTTCTGACTGAACCCATGACTTTAATTTGTCACACAGAGG
The DNA here is from genome assembly GCA_036898215.1 of Platycarya strobilacea. Taxonomy (NCBI): domain Eukaryota; kingdom Viridiplantae; phylum Streptophyta; class Magnoliopsida; order Fagales; family Juglandaceae; genus Platycarya; species Platycarya strobilacea. The sequence goes on from CM072547.1 coordinate 9,488,793, forward strand.
GGTGCTTCAAGCTGCAAGTTTCTCAATTATTTGAACAAACACATTATACCTGTATTTGATAAGGTAATTACTTGTGAAAAAACCTGTATTTGATGAGGTAATGATCACTTCCTTGTCTTGAAATGGTAAGCAGGTGACACAATTTGCCTGTTGGATATTTTCATTTAAAAGTTTATCACTTTCAGTTCTAATATGTGTTTGCTTATGCTTAATCTAATTGTCTTTTATACCAGCCATCTTTTTATAAGTAGTGACAAGATATCTGGGATTAGTTGGAGCTTTGTTCTCTGACACCCAATGCCAATAGACATAAAAAAATAAGTAGTTTGAAGATATAAACCATGTTCTAATATATTTTGTTCTTAAGCTACATCACTTCTGTGAGCACTATTTTGTTTTAAATTATTTAAATGTGTACATGAGCTCTAATCGTCTTTTATACCAGCTATATTTTTATTTCATTGGTAGTTATTTTTGCCAGCTTCCTGAGGAGCGAAAGCTTGATATGCTCAAAGCCCTTGCAGAAATTTCTCCTTATACAACACCACAGGATTCTCGTCAGATTCTTCCTAATGTTGTTCAGCTATTAAAGGTACACATTTAAAATGACAAAAACGTATACATGTATGTGTTTGTCTTTATGACTGACACAGAGAATTGATATTCGTTCATTCACACAAGAACTTTTGTTGATTACACCTGCTTGGGTTGTCTTTACTAGATGTACCAAATGTTGAAGCGTTGCTTGAAGTACACGAATATTTTTTGGATGAGAGAATATGTTTGCCTCAATCTCATTCTCATAATATGTTCCTTCTCCCTTCTCAGAAGTACATGCCACGGAGGAAGACAGGGGAAGAGATGAACTTTACTTATGTCGAGTGCTTGCTGTACACATTTCACCATCTAGCTCACAAGGTTGATTTCCAGTCCTTCGTTAAATACTCTTCTGTTTGTTACTATTGGACAATTCTTACCCAATTTTTCGTTCTTCTTCAGGTTCCCAATGCCACTAACAGTCTATGTGGTTACAAGATAGTGACTGGCCAACCATCAGATAGGCTTGGGGAGGACTTCTCAGAGTTATATAAGGAGTTCACTGAAAGGTAATTGATTTCTATTAACTTATTTCCTTATATATATGTTACAAAGAATTTGCTTCTTCAAATTATTAGCTTTTGGGTAAATGTTTACTTTAGTCTGTGTAAAATACATTAGTTTCTTTACTCGGGCTTGATGTATTTAGGCTAGTTTTTTACGGGCTTTTTGGGGTCATTAGGAGTTCTTTAGTATGGGATAGGTGTTTTCTTGTATACATACAGTGGACTTGGTTACTCCTATTAATATATATATATATAATATTTTTACTTATCAAAAAAAAAAAAAACTTTAGTTTCTGATATGGTCCTTAACATTTAAGAAGTTCCGAGAATATCATTAAATGATCTAAAAAATGTATTTCTAAAAACAATCTGAAAGAGTGTAACTAAACTCTTGCATCAATTTGACTAGTGATAATTGATAGAAATGTTTTTTATTTACCAATAAAAAAAAAGAAAAATTGATAGTCATGTTATTTTCTCATGCAGCAGTTGATATAGAAATGAAATTCAACTTACATGTATGAGTGTTACCGCATCTATGGGAAGCGATGATGTGGATTTTGTTATCATTTTTTTTTTTTTTTATAATTACATTTACCAAAAAATGGAAAAGCTTGTCTAGCAAAACAACCTACTTGTACTCATCAAAGTAATAATTAAAAAAACACACAAGGATCTGTTTAAGATGTTTTGATTTTCTTGAAGCCTTAATTGTAACTTTTTGAAGGTGCCCCAAATTAGAAATTCGTGTATTTTCTGAGAACCAAAATTGATGTTTGCTATTAGCATATTACTATTTCTTTTCCCGTGGAGGGTTCATTCTCTATTATGGGGAGCAATATAAGATTTCTGAACTAGCCAAGCCCAGTTTGCAACCTTTTTCGTTTTGTCTTGTGTCTTTGTTTGTTTGTTTATTTTCTTTTTTTGGGGTTGTGTGTCTACTGTGTAGTTTGCTTGTTGAAAATATATATGGTTCTTTCAGGTTGAGTAATGTCGAGGAGTTAACCAGGGCTACCATGAAGAAATTAACTCAGGGGATGGCTGAGCACAACAAAGCTATGGCTGCTGCTAAATCTGATGAAGCAAAGGAAGGCATTGTGAGTTTGTTCTCCATAGATCCCAGTCTGGTGGATCTTGTGTACTTTGGCTTGGCCTATTCTATCAATACAATTGTTTACTTATCAAAAAAAAAAAAAAAAAGATCCCAGTCTGGTGGAGCTTTTATTTATTGATTTTTAACATTTACTTGATGACTATTTTCCTGTAATGACAGAAAACTCAAAAGCAGAATACTACAACTGGGTTGCGGACCTGTAACAACATTTTGGCAATGACAAAGGTAAATGGAAAAGATTTAATTTTGTTTTTCTAATATACAGGCCTTTATTTATATATGTAAAAGCTGATCTTTTATGACTTATATCCAGCCGTTGCATTCAAAAGCACCTTCATTTACTGGAGATAAAAGCATCAACCTCTCTTGGAAAGAAGCAACAAAACCTTATATTCCCACTGCCACAGCTACAACTGGGTAGGATAGATACTTCTGGTTCTGTTCTTTCCCTTCTCTTCTCATCACTCTCTCTGTCACCCTGTTATATTTTCTCAAGCAATAGAATGTTTGATCTTTTATTCCTTCTTTTATCATATGGTTTCTGGCGTTGATAATCTTCCTGTCTTTGCTGAAAGATCAATATGGGTTCATAAACATGCATGGGTTTTATGTCTTTGATGGTGGGCACTTTTTTATTTTTTCATGAACTTTGTGTGCAGAGGAAAACGACCTGCTAATGCTACTAATGGATCCAGCAATGTGGCATCCAAAAAGGGCCGTGGAGCTGGTGGTTTACCAAACCAGCTAGTTAATAGAGCATTAGATGGTTTGTCTCATGGTGGGAGAGGTGGGAGTAGGGGCAGAGGCAGGGGTTGGGCTGGACGTGGAAGAGGAAGAGGCTACCGGTAGCCTAGGTGCTTGCTGGACGTGAAATCACAAATTCAACATCCATCGGGAAGTATACGACTAGAAGCCATTTGTTTATTCTTGTTCTCTGTTGAGCTAGATTTGATTCGTAGGGAGAGCTAAGTATCTAGAGACTTGTTTGTGGTCTAACGCTAGGAATCACCTTGCTCTGGAGCTTATCCAGTAACCTTTTGTGCCTCGAGAAGTTATTAATCGTTTCTAATTCAACTGATGGAAGCAGCAGCAGGGATTTTATGGAATCTGTGCGTACCCGTTACTCCGTGTATGCATATGATAACTTGCATTCCAAGAAATGATTTTACAATTCTGAAAAATTTGTAGAATATGAATTGTTTGGTTGAATGAGAACTTGAGAAAACTGATACTGTTCTGATGAGTGTCATTAACTGTTATAACATGCGTGGCCAGTGGCCAACATATACGGAGAAGGAATATCTAAGACAGTCTGAAAGAAAGATTTATATTGAAACAAGCGCAGCTTTGATCTCAGCCAATTTTCTTGCTGCTGCTTTGGAACATTCAGGAATGCATGGCTTCAGTTTATGCAAGCGAGTGGTGATGGATTGAGTATAGCAGAACGGCAGGCAAGCATTCATTTACATCCGATTTGAAGCTTCTTCATTTGCACTGGATGTGTCTGCTAGATTTGGAGTTCTTTGATTCTTGGTATGGAAGTGGAACTGTCCGATTGGGTCAATGGTCTTCTTCCAGACGCTCTTATTGCCTGGTGTATGGTGTATCATAAGTAGCCACATTTCCTCGGAAAGCATGATGGTTTTGACTACAAATCAGGGAAAGCGGATAGCAAAAGGTAGATGTAGAAAAAGGATATTAGATTAGAGAACCCAAAAGCTCTGGATGCTAAGGTTATTGGGTTTGTTGGAAGTAATGTTGGCTGAGCGCTCATGTGAGGGAGTCAGCAACTGTTCTCCCAGTTTCTTAAGTTCTTCCTTCTGCGACAGCTGTAGAGGGGCTGTAGGAAAATCCCTGGCAAATTGGCCGCCCTTTGTGGAAGGCCTGTGTGGGGAAACAACAAGAAAATTCCCTTTAGGTTTTAACCTAATAATAATAATAAAGCAGCTATTTGGGATGGTCAGTCTCGTGAAATTGAAAGGTTTTGAGTTCCAAAACCAAATCTTCCATTTCTGTTGGCGGGCATGATGGTATTGTATCCGTTGCAGAACTTATTCAGGAATACTTTCCTGTAGGGGAGTTCCAGAAAGCGCGCAGCTATAGTTTTGTTTCAGAATTCCTCAAGGCTCTAGGGGTGGGTGTGTGTGTATCCATCGCTTTCATTTATGACATTCACTGGACAAAACTCAAAAGCCTATTCTCCAGATATCTGGAATTTGCCACCACGACCGACTTTCAAATTCTCCAACCACCAGATGTGTGTAACATTTGGTTCTAGTTGCGAGGTGAGCATTGAAGACAGACTAGTAGAGTAGCTCAAGCTTAGGACCATGACTTGAGGTTTCCTATGCCAAAAGCGAGAACACATCAATAAAACTTGGGGGATGGCCTCTTATTTAAGGGACAAAAAAAGGTTAGGACCATAACGAGAAACAGCCACACTACAATCACCAAACGTGTCGTTGTTTTAGGTTTTCTGCTTTGCAACATTTGATTCGAAAACGTTGTTATGAAATTGAGAACTATAGTAAGTTTTTTAGAAAGTAATGCAGTGAGATGAATGATTTAGGGGCAGATGCCAGTAATAAAAATGAAAAACTCTCTTTGAGATTGTTTGCCTCTTGAATTCGGTTTTGAGTTTCCAGGCCAAATTATTGAATCGGACAGACCTTATCTATGGAACTGCTTGTCGAGAAGCCATTTTTCTCTAGCTTCCATAAGTGACAAGTCTATTTCTTTGTATTTCTTTCTGACCACGTCCGCAACCTCAATATAGGAGTATCTGAGAGCTTGCCTTCTTCAATATGTATATTGCCACTTAAACCTGAGAAGTAGTCATTCTCCCAAATATCCTCAAAAGAGAGATGCTAGTTATCATTTTTACACAACATATTAATATTTAATTTATTATTTTTATTTAAATATATATAATTACACATTAATATATATTTAAATAAAAATAAAAATAATAAATTATATAATAGTGTGTAGTGTAAAGATGATAAATACCAAAGATGAGCTTGGGCCTGTTTTAAGGGGTTTCAGGCTTTGCAAACGGGGCTGACGTTTGTCCTCACACCCCACTCCAATTGGGGACGGGTCATAACTTCAGTTCAGAAAATCCTGAGACTCTCCCTCATCTACAGCACGAGCTGGCTTTAAACTTGGAAGAGTGGCAGTAGCAGCAAACCGAACCAATAGGTGCAATACGACGGCGCGAGTGGAGAGTGAAAGTTCCGCATAAGCAACAATGGCGCAGTTCTGGAAGCCTGGCACCGAAAAGCCTGTCCTGGTCGACGACGAAGAGGGTGGAGTCCTCTTCTTCTCGGCCTCTGCCTCTTCATCTTCCTCTTCTAGGTATTCTTCTTCGTTATGATCTTATTTCGATTTTTCGTTTTTCTTGTCGCTTATTTAGGCGTGTTTAGATTTGGGTATGCGAGTATAGAGAAGCAGAGGCAGAGGCTTCCAGTGTACAAGTACCGTACTTCGATTCTATATTTGGTTGAGAAGCACGCAACTACCATCATTGTTGGCGAGACCGGTAGCGGCAAGACCACCCAGATTCCTCAGGCACACTTCCCTTACCTCTAAACTCAAGCGAAACTATTTATTTCTTCAGAAAAATGAGAGATAGCTATAGAAAATGTTATTCTTTTAAAACTATACCATGCTTCTATTGGTGCCGAGTGCCTGTAAACTTTATTCTTCGTTATTATTTTGCAAGTATTTTGGAGTTGGTCTTTGTATTATTTGCATCACTTGCTTATTTTTTGTTTGATTGCTGAGAAACCGGAAAAAGGAAAAGTAAATAAAGCTAAAACTATATAATTTTCAGGTTTTTGTTTCTAACTCAACGTTTAATAATTACTTCCAACCTTTTACTTTATATCTCAATTCCCTTCTTAGCAGTTGGGCAACCAAACAAAGCGTTGGCGTGTCTTTGATGTGCTGGAAATTAGGTTGTTTGAATGTGTTTAACATATAGGTCATGATTTCTTTGACTGCAGTATGTCTAATTATTGTATCATGAAATGATATTTTTTGGACTTGATCTTTTCCAGTTCCAAGGAATACAAATAATAGGTGAGTTTCTTTCTATTGAATGACCAAGAGATACCTACTGCATTGAATGATCGTTTTGGATGTGCTTTAATACTTTTTTTCTTGGTTTTGTAAGTGTTTTCAGTTTTAGATCAATAAAATATCTTCTTACTCATAAAAAAAGTGTTTTCAGTTTTAGATTTTGTTTGGGCAGCATTTTAAGATTTTTTGAATGAGTTACCATATCAATAAATCAAAATGTAGACCTTGTTTGCTGAAACTGCAGTACCTCAAAGAAGCAGGTTGGGCGGAGGGTGGGCGTGTAATTGCTTGCACTCAACCAAGAAGACTGGCTGTTCAGGTGAATTTCTAGTCTGTTCTACTTCTTTAGATTTAGATTTTTTTTTTTTTTTTGGGGATAAGTAAAAAAGAGAGGTGCAACAGGAGGACTTGTTGCTTTAAATTTTACCTCATCATATTTATAGAGTAATTTGATTACTTGTGTCTTTTTATTGGATTCTATTTTAAGTTGCTTCTAGTGCTCTGAATATGAACTAGCTTGCTATAATAGCTTTTGTGATGTTTTCAAACACACTTAATTGGCAATAATTCAAGAGTATTACAAAATTGCTAATTTAAGGGGTTTTTTTTTTTTTTCGTTTGGAGCCATGTTTGGGCATTCTTAAAAAAGTTCCAATGGGGTTCCAAGGGTGACACAAAGCACCCCCAAAAGCGGCATTCTTCGTTTGGACAGCTTCTTTGGGAAAGATTCTTACTACAGACAACTTGAGGAAAAAGAGAATTATTATCACAGATTGGTGTTGTCTGTATTGCAATGGGGGGAGTCGGTAAATCATCTTCTTTTACATTGCGAGACAGCTAGAGCCCTTTGGTGTGAGATCTTTAGTAAATTGGAGTTAGCTTGAGTTATGCCAGAGATTGTAATGGCAACAATGGCATGTTGGAACTCCATTCGAGGCGAACGGCATATCAAAGCTGTATGGAAGATGATTTCCATATGTATCATGTGGTGTCTTTGGTTAGAACGTAATGAGCGGACTTTTGAAGACAAGGAGAGAACAAAGGAGGAATTGATTGTTTTATTTTTTGGAACTCTTTGTATTTGGTCCATTGTCGTGGATTTCAACGGCATGGATCTATATGATTTCTTAGCTTTTAATGTGTCTAGTTGATAAGACATGGTGACTTTTGTAATTGGCTTTTTTGCCTGGTTTTTTTTTTGGATAAATTTTTGCTTATCAAAAAAAAAAAAAAAAAATTTATCATTCCCAAGCAATGTGGGATCCTATACATTACCCACCATTATTCTTATCATAAGGGGTATCACAATCTATTCTCGCTCTAATCCTATTTGTAACTCCCGAATAGAAGGCCAAAACCACATGTCCTATATTCTAAAAAAATTAGTCAATAATATAATTAGAGCCCTATTAGAGCCTTATAAAGAGTAATAATTTTTCTTTCCCAAATAATGTGGGATCCCATACATCACCCACCATTATTTTTATCATAAGAGATATCATATCATAGTTATAGAATACATTGCTGCATGAACTCTATAGTAGTCTCCAACTCCTAATTTTGGGCTTGCCTAATGAAATCGATATTCCATTGATGGGAGTCATTGGAAAAGATGAAAAGATTGGCAATTGTTGCATTCTTTTCTCGTGCAAGCTCAAAAATGGCAGGGAATGTGTCTAAATGGTTACCATACCATTTGTCATACCAAAATATGGCACAAGAACCATCGTCCACCACAATATGTTCATATCCTCAAAAGGTCTCCCAATGTCTCGTAATATATTTCCACAACCCCACCCCATTTGTGCACTTGCATCATGTCCACGTTATGGTAACAAAAATTGGATTTATCAGTTTTACCTTTTGGAAGGGATTCGTTTCATTTCCAAGTAATCATCTAGGACACAGATATGGGATTATGAATTCCTATGGTGATTCTAAATATTAGTTGTATGCCTTTTCTATTGTTTTTCTTTTGGATGAGAAATACTGAGCCTCCAATGGTGCTGTTGATTCTGTCTCATATACCTATGCTCAATTTTCTTATAAGCTGTAGGCACATCAATGGTGTTATTAGTGTATTATTTATCTAAGAAACAATAGCTGTATTGCTGCATAGGCAGTTGCTGCAAGAGTAGCCGAAGAGATGGGGGTCAAGCTTGGAGAGGAAGTTGGCTACACGATTCGATTTGAAGATCTTACGAATTCGGTGAGATTTTTATTTTATTTTCAATCTATCAATCAATCATTCATTTATAGGATATCTTCTCTTGTTGTAAAAGGCTATTTCTATGCAGAATGCTTGTAAGCATTAACATAGCATATGTCTATGGAGTTTTTGTCATAGGCCAGTATTTGTGTGGCATCATCTATTGTTTTTTAGTTCCTTATCATGAATATGGGGAATTTCCCCGTTTTGGCCGCACAGGGTACCACTATGATAAAGTTTCTAACAGATGGAGTGTTACTTAGGGAAATGATGAATGATCCTCTTTTGACCAAGTACAGGTATTGATTGCTTTCATTCCTTTGTTCTTTTCTTATTGCTGCTGTTGTAAACTTAAGAATTTAAAAACCAACATGTTTCTTCGGTTTTAGCTGGTCTGCAGAAGCACATGCATGCAAGTTGATCATTCATGAGCAATGTAGTCTGAGTTTTAAGTTTTTAGACCAAAAAGTAACTTTATTTCTATTTATTTTTTGGTTTTTTTCATAGAGTTAGGTTATTGATTCTGCGAAACTATGTATATATATATTTTTCTGTCATCGTCATTATTATTAATACTATTACTAATAATACTAATGTTACTACCACTATTAGTAGTTTTGTCATTTTTTTTTTAGTGTAGTTTTGTCATTATTATAATTTCTATTACTATTGCAACTATAACATTTTCTCCTTAAATTTGACTACTGTTTTAGTGTCATAATGGTTGATGAGGCTCATGAGAGGTCTATTTCAACAGACATATTACTTGGCCTACTAAAAAAGGTACCTCAGGATGTATTATAGATGGTTTGGGAAACGAAGGAAATGTATTTTTTCACCTTTCTCAAAATTTTAATTTCTACATTGTTGTATATGTTCTTATCACTTATATCTAGATTCAACGACGTCGACCTGACCTGCGTCTGATTATATCCTCTGCTACAATTGAAGCTAAATCAATGTCTGCTTTCTTCCAAACCAGGTTCTCTTCCAAGCCTCTGAAGGAAGTTTTTTATTTTTATTTTTATTTTTTATTTTTTATATTTTTTATTTTTATAAGGCCTCTAAAGGAAGTTGGATTTTGTACTTTCTTTGTTTTTGTTTTGTTTTTTTCCATCCTTTTGGCATGTTTCTGGTCTTGGCAGACCCTGTGGAAATGCTTTTTGAGGCACAAAAGATTTGATGTTGAACTTATATTTAATAATAAATTTTTTTTCTTAAATTAATTTTGTTTCGAGTTATTTTTTAAAATTGGAAAATTTTGCTCTTTGCACTGTTCCTCCTGGATGTTATGATTCTCGTGTATGAAAAGCACAAAATACTAATTATCTTGAAAATTGAAAGGATGTTCGGAGTAATTTTTTTTAATTGTATTTTAGTTTGTAAACTTTTAATTGTATTTTAGTTTGCTTTTACAAAAACGTATATAATCATGGAAATTGTCACTATCTTAAAGCATGGCTCCCTTATGGTCATTATTCATTCAATTTAATTGATTTCACTTTATGAACTTTTGATTATTGCATATCTTTGTTTATTTTTTTCCATTTACGAATCCAGTAAAAGTTATCTTGATTTTCCTTTGTCTGTTACCTTGAGTTTGCCTACAGCCTAATGCCATTTGTCAGTAGAAAGTGTCAAATATTAGTTTAATTTCCTTTTTATTGTAAATAGCAAAAGGCGTCAAGCACTGGAAGGTGAGGAGGGTGGACCAAGGATGGACCCTGCGATCCTATCAGTTGAGGTATATTTTCTGCCAATTCTGTGTGTGCGCGCTCCCTCCATTAGGGGTAATTCAAAATTTATAAGGTGGTGTCATTATTTTTGTGATAGAAGTTATATTTATGTAACATCCAATGTAACATGGATATTACAAATCTGGGGAATCATTGTAATCTGCCTAACTTTCAGGGTAGAAGCTTTCATGTACAGATTCATTTTGTAGAGGAGCCTGTCCAGGACTATGTCCAGGCTGTTGTTTCAACAGTATTGTTAATTCATGATCAGGTACTTATAACTTTTACGGGGATCTCTTTTCCATGTTTTCTAGAGTGTCGCTTTCAAGTAAGAAAGTTTTTTCGTAGTTACAAAAAAAAGAACATTTCCAATTTAGATGTTGGACCATCTTTCTTTTTTCTTTAGATTTCCTTGATTCTTCACATTTTTTATCTTTGGATTCTCCCTTCCAATGCTTTTACGCATCTTCCTTGTTTGCTTCTAGCCTTATTGCATGCATTGGTGATGACCCCCTTGGCATATTTTTCTTTTAATAAATGTCTTAATTTATCAAAATATATATGGTGTAACCCTTGCTTCTTCAGACGTTAGCTTTATCTTGCATTCATCATTGCATCTCATATGAAGTTGGATCTACATGGCACCTATGCTAGTAACATGCTTAGGGCGATGGTCCTATGGCAAGAACTACACGAGTAAGTCATAACAAAATGTATGGGGGAGGAACCAAGGTCTTTTTTCTCCGGGAAAAGCATTGAATCTTTAATTCTTAGTATAAACTTTGTACACCCTAACTAGGTGTTTATCATGTACACTACTTGTGTACCTGGGCTTTACCTATTTCTATTAAGAATATTTTTATGATTACCTATAAAAAAAATTAATAATAAACGGTGTCTACAGTTTTATTTTTCATGACCGAGGATACATTGATTGGCTTCTTTACCAAGTGGTCATAATTCCTCTGAGCTTTTCATTTTTGCCGCTGTGCTATGGTTGCATGAGACGTACATTGAAGTGTTATGTCATTTTTCTTGAAAGTTTACCTTCATTGTTTTTACTTTTTTGGTGTCAGTGTGTTCCTGACTATCCCTTTTTCATGGCAATTAACAAAGTGGATAATGCTATGTGATTTAACAATTTTTTCCCTCGGATCTTGTAGACAAATAGACATTGTTTTGGTTTTTTTCGCGAACTTTCATGTAAGACAACCCTTTTTATTTTAAAAACTCGAAGACTATCTTTGGGCAGTCTTTCTTTCATTGCTTAAATATGAAACAAGTTTTATGGTTTCATGAACATGTATTATATGTTATATTTACTGCCTATAGGAACCCATGGGCGATATTCTGGTGTTTCTTACCGGTCAAGACGATATTGATTCTGCTATTCACTTGCTAAATGAAGAAGCTCAAACCAATAGAAAGCACTCTTCAGGTTTGACTGACAAAGCAATTATATCTGGACTTGTACTATTCTAAATTCTTGCATCCAAAAGGAGTTGCAATTTGCTATAGTGAGTAACATGTATATGTTTATGGCTATATGTGTTCATATAGCTATGCATGTGTTTGTGCATGTTGTGATGTATTAGGTCCCGGTCTGTGGTTGGTTTTGTATTTGAAAGTTCTGTGGCATAACCTCACAACTGTCCACTTCATTTAAGATCCTATGTCAGCTTGTCCCCTTTTTTCCTGCCCTTTTCTTAGTTTCTGGGCATTTATATGATGGTATTACGATGCACAATATAATGTCTCATGGCCAACCTTAATTTGTTTGTATTAGCAAAGACCTGGGATCCTATATTGCTCCTTTCACTGTGTTAAATTGATGAAATTGTTTGTCTTGCAATGCAGTGTTTCAACTTTTATTTTATTTGGTTTATTCTTACCTGGTAGGAAAAGTATTGATACGATCTTGAGAATGACTTTACATTTCAGGATTGATTGTTTTGCCTCTGTACTCGGGACTTCCACGTGCGGACCAGGTTAATGATATATTAATATCATATCTAGGTGCATTAAACTGATCTTTCTGCAGAGTTTTATTTCATCAAATTTGTAATTTACTGACCACTTGCTTGCTTTCCTCTTAGGAGCTGATTTTTTCTCCAACTCCTAGAGGGAAGAGGAAAGTAGTGATATCAACAAATATAGCGGAGACATCTTTGACTTTGGAGGTAACATCTCTGCATTCGAGTAATTTTTGCTGGGTGTGAGTGGTTAAAAGGAACCAGTCAGTGCATTGCATCCAATCATCCTTCTCTGATACGTGCAGGGAATTGTCTATGTTGTTGATAGTGGCTTCTCAAAACAGAAATTCTACAATCCGGTAATATCTTTGTCGTCTGATGCTTGAAAGTATATATAGTAGCATGATTGTTTCCCCATATTGAAATGTTGTATTAAATATTTTTGTCCTCCAAAATTGTTGAAAATATACTGGGCTTTTATGGTTTACTACTTGGTTACAGAGTTGATCTCCTTACAATTTTACGCAATACAAGTTACTATGTATTATTTGCTCCCTTGATTTTTTTGTTGTTCTTGAGAAGTCTTGAGTTTACTAATAGAATTAAAAAATATTAATTTATGAACTATGTGGGTTGATGTGTTATGTCAGTTTGTAAAGTAAATCTGACATAACACATTAAGCTATATCAGCTTGTGTAATGCGTCAATGGAAGGCTCAAGGTACATGACCTATACTTTAAAAGGAATAGTTAATGATACAATTGGAGTCCTATTGGAACTTTTTAAAAGCAAGAACTTCTTCTGCTCAAGCAATGTGAAATCCTATGTACCACCTACCCGTATCACTAACTGGAATGGATTAGGTACCACAATAACACCCCCCCCCCCCAAAAAAAAAAAGAAAACTTAAATTTCTGGTGTCTTCGTCGGGTCCGTCCTTTGTAGGTTGCATGACTCAAGTTCTACATTTATAGTTGAAATAGGCTCTGATACAATTTGTAACTCCTCAATGGAAGGCGCAAGTCACATGACCTATACTTCAAAAGTACTATTCATGATACAATTGGAGTCTTGTAGGAATATTATAAAGAGTAAGGACTTTTCATTCTCAAGTAATGTAGGATCTCATATACTACCACCTACCTTTATCACTTATTGGAATGGGGTATCACAACTTTAATTTTTTTTTTTTTGTAATTCTTTTTGTGGACCAAGCATGATTCTTTATTTTTAATGTGTTTTTTTTTTTAAGTGGATTGGTTCTTAAAATGGATTACATCTTCTATAATTTGAATTGTTATTAATTGGCATTACAATATCATATTATTTAATTTCTTTATTCTGTATAATGGGTTGTGTATGAAATTTTGAGTCCATAGTTATTGATTCCATTCACATTTTAAATTTCCCAAATGTTTTGCGTTTTCAACCATTTCTTCACCTCACTACAGATTTCAGACATTGAGAATCTGGTAGTTGCACCTATATCGAAGGCATCTGCTAGACAAAGGGCAGGTAGGGCTGGAAGAGTTCGACCTGGGAAGTGTTACAGGTACAATCCAACATGCAATATTTAAGATTAAGGGCTACTAGTTTCTTTAAGGGAAACACAAAAGTCTCAGTCAAATTATCACTTAATTTTGCAATCAATCTAAACTATCATTTTGACAATCACCCTCTCAAACTACCAGAAGTTGTGATTTATCCCCGTTATAAAAACAATGATCTCCTTTCTGATGAAGAAATGCAAAAAACTCGTAAATATTATGCATAAGGTGCAGTTATGTTTTTGTGAATGTAATATTGATTTTTTTTTTTATAAGTGATAATTTTTATTGAATAGTGAAACTAGGCAATGCCCAAGTACACAGGAAGTATACAAGTTGAGACACCTAATTACACTCTAGTGGGATGTAGTATTGATAATGTGTCTCAGTTGCAGTTTTCACTTGTAGAAACTACCGTATGTGTGAATTGCGTTTATCTCAGCACCATTTCTTCTTGTTATCTCTGACCAGCTAAATCTGGTGATTTTGTTGCTTTTTAAATGTATTTTTTTTTCAAATACTATGTGGTATGTACCTTATTTTTGGACTTTCTTTGTATACTTCGTACTCGAGCTTCGCCTATTTACATGATTCAATAAAATATTATTTTTCCAATCAAACAATGTTGTCCTTTGCTAAGTGCAAGCAGTAGTGTAATTGGTGCTGGCCTCTATTATTGGTAAAATTCTGGTCCAGTGGTTATATCTGATTTCCAGCTCTAGTGTGGCATTCCGGGACTTTAAAATAAAAGTTTGAGCATATTGTAATGATATGGGTGTATTCTGATTTGTAGGTGCACATTTTTGAACTGCACACAATCACATTTTGTTTCAGTTTGTTGATTCATGAGTCACGGATCAACTCACCAATCAAAAACAAAGTTTGTTGGTTCATGAGTCTGAATCCTTGAGAATTTAACCATATCATTAATTTACTATTAGCAATTCATTTTAGTACAGTTTGTAAACTGCTGGATAACATCACATGCCTTTACATGAGTCTGTATTCTGATTTGTAGGTGCACATTTTTGAACTGCACACAATCACATTTTGTTTCAGTTTGTTGATTCATGAGTCACGGATCAACTCACCAATCAAAAACAAAGTTTGTTGGTTCATGAGTCTGAATCCTTGAGAATTTAACCATATCATTAATTTACTATTAGCAATTCATTTTAGTACAGTTTGTAAACTGCTGGATAACATCACATGCCTTTTACCATGTAATCTTTAAATTTCCCACCGTTTCCTTTTTATTTTTTATTTTTTTTATTATCTTTAATAACCATCTTATTGTGTATTTTTCCCAAGATGCAATAATTTGTTTAGAGTGGTATATGACTTGTAACATCTCTTTTGCTGCATTCATTGTTTCCTTGAAATTAATCATTTCGGGAACTTTTATGCGTGCGTCCTACTTTTTTTTTTAAACTTATCAGAAAATACCCATGACAGAGTTGCATTGTGACATTGTCTCCTGTGGCTGCTACCAGGCTATATACTGAAGAGTATTTCTCCAAAGAAATGTCTGCCGAGGGTATTCCGGAGATTCAAAGATCAAATCTTGTTTCCTGTGTGATCCAGGTATGCAGTTTTGTTGAAACAATTTTCATAAGGTGCATGCAATTTGTTTCCTCTCCTTACCCTTTTCCTCCTTCCATTGTATGGTGCCAAAACAAATGAGGTGATGGACTTTTGTATCTGCAACAGTCGCTCTTTTTTTCTTTTTTTAAAGAATGCATTTTTTATATTTCTTAGAATGATATTCATCTGATTTATGGTAGAGGTCACAAATTGCAGCATGAAAAGTGGTAGGAGAGGCATATTTTAAAGGGCTGGCATCTGTTCACACCTTTCATTTTCTTAATGGATTGTTCCATTAAGAATTGTGAAATATGCTGCATTAGAAACTTGTATAGAGATTTATTCTCGTCATGTCTGTAATTGGCTGAAATGAAAGGTGTTATGATGGCCATAAGCATGTAAATTGTTGTAGTAGGTTCTATTTTGGTGTGAACTGTTTTTATAACTCTCCGCAAGCAATGACTTAATAGAGTAATGATTAATCATGAACTCTTTCGTTGAGGTTAGGGTATCTAATTAGGTGTGGATGAAGGGGATGATGGGTCGTCATTTGAACCACCTCTTTTCTAGTCCCTCTCAACTCTTAGATGTCCTCCTTAGGGCTCAAGGCTTGCTTTCTTCTTCTAATGTTTTGGATACCCTTTCGATGGTTCTATGCTTAGTGGAAGAAGGGGATGATGGGTCGTCATTTGAAGGGATTCTCTCAGATGATGAGTCTTCACATGGTTCTGATTGACAACTAGTTTGCAAGGAGTTTGGAGCTGACATGGAATTGGGGGAATCCAAAGGACATACCTAGTCCTTAATGGTCACTGCCTCCAGCGCCTTCAAGGGCTTGTTACAATCCGATTGGGTTTTTCGAAAAGGTTGATGGCCTCCGTCACTACCTTGGGATTTCATGTGATGGTTATGAGGACCAATTTAAAGCTCTCCTCATTGCAATGGAAGCCAGACAACCACTTCTTGCCAAATCTGTTGCTAAAAAAGATAGGGAGCTCAAGAAGCTTGTTTGCTCCATTAACTATGATGTAAGGGAAGGAAGTGCGGGTAGGGGAAGACACAGTGATAGGGTGAACCTCGTTGTCCCCATGAAGCCAAAAATCCTTTCATGGAATGTTTGGGGCTTGAATGACCTGAGCAAGTGTCTTAGAATAAAGAACTTACTATGGGAATGGAAGGCAGATGTGATTTGTTTGCAGGAGACCAAGTTGAAGTTTATTGACAGGCATTTAATTAGAAACCTGTGGAACTGTTCTTACGTGGGATGGACTACCCTTGCCTCTAAGGGTGCTTCAGGGGGCATATTAGTGTTGTGGGACAAGAGAATTGTCAACTTTGTGGAGGATTTCATTGGTAAATTTTAAGTAGCTTGCTCTTTCTCAATTGGGGGCTCTTTCTCAATTTTAAGTAGCTTGCTCTTTCTCAGATGTTGAAGATGGTTTCAATTGGGGGTTCTTAGGTGTATACGGGCCAAACCTTGACAACAAAAGACAAATCCTCTGGGATGAGATTGCTGGTTTGTGTAGTCAATGGGATATCCTGTGGTGTATTGGTTGCTATTTTAATGCCACTTGGTTCCTGGTGAAAGATCAAGGGATTCTATCATGGGCTCAGCCATGGCTGATTTTTCTGCACTTATTTTTGAGATGGACTTGGTTGATCTACCTTTGGCAGGGGGAGATTTCACTTGGTCTAACGGGATGGCCTAGTCTAGGTTGGACAGGTTCATTGTCTCTCCTTGTTGGGAGGCCCACTTCCCCAGTCTTTGCCTAAAAAAGCTCTCCAGACTTTGCTTCGATCACTTCCCCTTCTTATTAGATTGTGGGGGTATACATGGGAGACATGGGTATTTTAAGTTTGAGAATATGTGATTGAAGGTAGATGGTTTCTCAGAGAAAGTTAGATCGTGGTGGGACTCTTATCAACTCACGAGCACCCCTAGCTTCATCTTGGTCGGGAAGCTAAAAGCTTTGAGAAACGATCTAAGAACGTGGAATTTGGAAGTCTTTGGGAATATTAATGATCAGAGACCACCTCTCATTTAGGAGCTGCAACAATTTGATGTATTTGAAGTGGGCAAGACTCTTTCGGAGGATGATAAGGCATGAAAAATGGTTGTAGTAGCGGAATTGGAAAAAATACTCTTATGAAGGAGATCTTCTGGAGACAAAAATCTCATGCCCTTTGGCCGAAGGAAGGGGGCAAGAGCACAAAGTTTTTCCATAGAATTGCCAATTCTCATTGTAGAAACAATGCCATCGAGGTCCTTCATTCGGAAGGCAGGGTGTTGATAGATATAGTTGAGATAAAAAATCACATTGTTCACTTTTATGACAAGCTCTTAACGGAGTAATATCATTGGAGGCCCAAGGTAAACCAACTAGATTTCAACTCTATTGATCAAGTGCGTGCGGCTTGGTTGGAGAGGTCCTTCGAGGAGGACGAGGTGCTTAGTGTTCTTAAAGGCATGGCCAAAGATAAAGCACTGGGTTCTGATGGCTTCACAGTGACTCTCTTTCAAACTTGTAGGGACATTATTAAGGAGGATCTCATGAAGGTTTATCTCCCTTATCCCAAAAAGGACGAGGTCGGTGGAGGTGCAAGATTTTTTTTTTTTTTGATAAGTAAATAATTTTATTAATAGAATGGATGGCATTTTAGCCAGTTACAAAGCAAAACACACATGCCCTCTTATGGAGGGTCGTTAGAAACAAGGAATTCATGTAGGTCCATGCCGTTAAAATCCACGGCGATGGACCATGTACACAGAGTTCTAAAAAATAAAGCTTTAAGCTCCTCTACAGTTCTCTCCTTGTCTTCAAAGGTCCGCTCATTCCGAAAAGGATGAGGTCGGTGGAGGTGCAAGATTTTTGATCGATAACTTTGGTGAGCGGGGTCTACAAGATCATTTCAAAAGTTCTTGTGAAGTGACTAAGTGAATTTATGGGGAAGATCGTTTCGAAGTCACAAAATGCTTTTGTTAAAGTAAGACAAATTCTAGACTTTGTTTTTATTGCTAATGAATGCTTGGAGTATAGAGTTAGAAGCGGCACCCCAAATATCTTGTGTAAGTTGGATATGGAAAAAGCATTTGATCATATCAATTGGGATTTCTTGTTGTATATTCTTGGCAGTCATGGTTTCAAGGAAAGATGGTGTCAATGGATTAACATTGCATCACAATTGTCAGATTCTCCATTTTGATCAATGGTACTTTTGAAGGCTTTTTTAGTAGTTCTCAGGATTTGAGACAAAGGACTGTTTATCCCCCCTGTTATTCATCCTAGTGATGGATGTTCCGAGTAGAATGTTGGAGAGGGTGGTGGATAGGGGTTTCATTTCGGGCTTCTTGGTGGGTAGTTCATTGCATGAAAGCATATCAATTGCTCACCTTCTTTTCGCCGATGATAAGTTGATTTTTTGTGACCCAGATCCTGACCAATTTCGCTCCTTGAGAGCCCTCCTCCTTTGTTTTGAAGCTATATCCAGTCTCAAAGTGAACCTATCGATGTCCGAACTTGTTCTAGTTGGCTTGGTTACTAATCTAAGTGATTTGGCTTCCATCTTGGGTTGCAAGGTGTCATCTTTGCCTATGAAGTATCTGGGACTTCCTTTGGGGGGCGCCTCACGAATCTAAGGCTATGTGGGATGGAATTGTTGAGAAAATTGAATGCAAACTGGAGGGTTGGAAGAGAATCTACTTGTCTAAAGGTGACCGAATCACGCTTATTAGGAGCACACTTTCTGATCTCCCAACATATATATTTTTTTCTTTATTCCCTTTGCCTGCAGGGGTGGCATTGGAGAAGATTTTCCGTGACTTCTTGTGGGGAGGGCTAGAAGATGAGAAAAAAATTCCATTTGATAAAATGGGATAAAGTTTGCACCCCTTTGTCTTGCGGTGGTTTGGGGATTAGAAAATTGAGAACCTGTAACAAGGCTCTATTTGGAAAGTGGCTATGGCGGTACCATGAAGGGGACGCTCTTTGGAAAAGCATCATCGATAAGAAATATGGGAGCATTTGGGAAGATTAGTACTCTAATGTTATGAGAGGGGCTTACGGGGTGGGTGTTTGGAGATTCATTCGTAATGGATGGGAAGACATCTTCGGTAATTCTAGACTTTGAGGTGGAAAGGGGCATGCGAATCTGGTTTTGGCATGATATTTGGTGTGGCGATTTAGCCATGAAAAATGCTTTCCCCTCGCTTTATAGGATTGCATCAGACAAGGACACTTCTGTGGCTGATAATATGAGCTTCTCTACTAATTCTCTTCATTGGTCGTGAGTTTTTCTAGAGCTGTACAGGATTGGGAAGTGGACACCATTGCTGATTTCTACAATGTTCTATACGCGTTGAAAGTACAAGCTGGTAGGGAGGACAGATTACTATGGTCACACACCGGGAACAAGAAATTTACAGTCCGCTCCTATTACAAGCTTTTGACGGCTCACCCCTCCAATGCCTTACCATGGAAGAGCATTTAGAGGAGCGATGCTCTCCTCAAAGTGGCTTTTTTTGGCTGGTTGGCATCTCATGGAAGAATATTGACTATCGATAAGCTGAAAAAACACGGCCTCTACTTAATCGATTGGTGCTTCACGTGCAAACACATCAGCGAATCAGTAGACCATTTACTTTTCCACTGCGAAATAGTCAAAACCTTATGGGACGGTATCTTCACTAGGCTTGGTATTGCATGGGTTATGTCTAGGAGGGTTTTGCATTTATTGTCGTGTTGGAGAGGGATTAGGGGCCACCGCCACATTGCAGCTATTTGGAAGATGGTGCCTCTATGTGTAATGTGGTGCATATGGATTGAAAGAAATGGTCGATGTTTTGAAAATAGGGAGTGCTCTCCGGATAGTTTTAGGGCCTTTTTCTACCACACTTTGTTGCTTTGGGCTTCTTCTATTATATTGAACGGATTGTGTTTTTATGACTTTTATGCTACTTTCTGTAGTGAGTAGTTTGTAACTAGGCTTTTTCTTGTATACTTCCTGTGTACTTGGGCATTGCCTATTTAAGTGGATTAATAAAATTTCTTACTTATATATAAAAAAAAAGAAGTTTAGTCTCTAATTATTTTGTCTGATATCTCAGCTAAAAGCCTTGGGTATAGATAATATCCTGGGCTTTGATTGGCTAGCATCTCCATCTCCTGAAGCAATGATTCGAGCTCTTGAAATACTTTATTCACTTGGAATCTTGGATGATGATGCCAAGCTTGCTTCACCAGCTGGGTTTCAAGTAGCAGAGATTCCATTAGTATGTTTCCAATACAGTAATTTGTTGGAGCGGAGGCATATAAATGTTCATGCATTTATTCTTCTACATTGTTTAAGCATTTTTTAAGTTTGCTGGACTTGGTAATGGATGTGACAATGTCTCTAAAATAAAAAGAAGAAGAAAGTAAGACCTTTCCCATAAGCACTCCATGTAATCCTAAGATATCTGGTACTTCACATCCTTCCTTTCTTCCTTTCTTTTTTGTTTTTTAATTAAAAAATTGTCAAAAAACTTGATTATAACTCCTTTCATGATTTTATTTGGTCATATGATCTTGTGCTTGTTATTTTTTGGTTTTTTGTTCTTTTTTATCCTCAAGATTAAAAAAGCCTATTAATTTGTTTAATGTCAAATATTTATATTGCTGTTATCCTTTCTTGATTCCTGTTATTCACATCATGTATTTTTTGATCAATTTGGAAATAACACTATGAAGCCAAATGCCTTGGAAACATATTGTTTGTATCTGTCCAACGTTTAGTTATTTATTCTCTTATAATATCATTAAACATATTGTGTTTCCTGAATTATATGTTCAAGGTTTTGTTGATTTTACTTTAGAGAGGCAATAGGTTCATAAAGAGATTTCACAAAAGTAAAATAACAAACTGACATTGCTTGATGTGGTATATTGATTGTGAAGTACCTCTACTGTAAAGTAGATATGCTCATCACATCAAATCATGTCAGTTATGAATTTACTTTTGTGAAAGCTCTTTATGAATCTAGGATTTCTTATTGTTCACATCATACATAAAATTTGTCAAAATTTTGTGCTTTGTAGGAACCAATGATCTCGAAAATGATCCTTTCTTCAAATGAACTTGGGTGCTCAGAGGAGATTCTCACTATTTCTGCTGTTCTTTCTGTCCAAGTTAGTTGTTTTATCCCTCATAAGCGAGTTAATAGTTTTTATCACTTTCTCAGGCTCTATGATGATTTTTGGTGGGCTTTAGATTTTGAAGTAGAAAAAACATGGGCAAAAATGTTCTAATTGAGGAAGCCATAATAGCTATCATTTATTCTTTGCCTTCCTCTGATTACGTGAAAAAAGAATGAGGAGGAGGAGGGAATCATGCTCGTTAGCATCTCCATATTGCTAAGAGAGAAGTTGGATAATGGTTTTATTATGTACCTAAGCTATCATGGAGTTAAGAGTACTCTTTTGGAGCGAGCTTGGGGCTTATGCTTAATGACCCCTTCTACTCCTTTCCCACCTCCAAGTACTCAGCCAGAGGGAGGCATCTTGTAAATAGAGGAGTATATGCCCTATAGCTAATTCAGGGAAAAAAAAAAGGTAAGATGCAATTTTTATTTGACACCTAACATTTATTTTTACAGTCCATTTGGGTGTACGGGAGGGGAGTACATAGGGAACTGGATGAAGCCAAATTGAGATTTGCTGCTGCTGAGGTATTTGATTTTAATTTTCAATTCTCTAGGACAACTTTAAGTATTATTGCTGGATTAAGTTTACCTTGCTGGATTTTTAAATTTCTTATCCTGGAAATATTATACTAAATTCACCTCTGTTTGATCTGTCATGTCCAACGAAGTCTGCGTCGAATCTTATCTTTTAGCACTTTGTCAACAAGAAACAACAATCTGAAAATGTTTACATCTGAGTGTAATTGCATGTTCACAAATGCTTTGGTTATATTACCCTTTAAAGTATAGCTGAAATTATTATCTCCAGTGAGTGCAGATTTGTTAAATCTGCTTATTTTATGGTGCTTTGGCATGTGTGATGCTACTACTGATCTCTACTCAATGCATCTTCCATGAATGGATCAATAATTCCCCTTTTTGGGGAGGGTTGGATATGATATCTTCTCTGCTTGGTAATCGTTATGTAATAAATGCAGGGTGATCATGTGACATTCCTAAATGTTTACAAAGGGTTTCTTCAATCTGGCAAGTCTTCACAATGGTGTCATAAGAATCATGTGAATTACCATGCCATGGTGCGTATCTCTGTTTAGCTGCTTTAGAAAATTTAAGAGATGTATTTTTATGGGTAATGTAGCTCCTGCACCACTAAGCTCTTAACCTGTGACCTCACACTTTCCCTGGATTTAAGGGACAGGGAGATGCCATTCTTTTTGGTTGACTGGGGGCCAATATAAGAAATGGTTTACTATTTAACGCTTCTAGGTTCCATAAACCAACTTAGTTGTACATGCTTTAAAATAGTATTACCCTGTACACGACATGTGCATTGTTTTTTTTTTTTTGTTCTTATATTGGTGTTAATGTTGTGCAGAAAAAAGTTGTTGAAATTAGGGAACAACTAAGAAGAATAGCACAGAGATTAGGCATCGTGTTAAAATCTTGTGAAAGAGATATGCAGGTAAGTTCTAACTCTTCTGGATGTGTAATGATACTGCCCTCTAAAAGATTTAGGCCTGGTTTGTTTTCACAAATCATCTCATCTCATCAAATCATTATTACTTTCCCAAACTCCCAAACAAAATACAAAAAACAATTCAACTTTTTCAAATCTCAAAACAAAAATGAAATTAAAAAAAATTATATTATAACAATATTTTATTCAACTTTTGTCTCATTTATCTGTGTAACCAAATGTGGCCTTATGCTCACCATAAAACCAAGAAATATTTCATTATCAATCCATCCATGGCCTACACAAATTCTGCGTTTTTGTTCCTCAATCCCTATCCTGTTGGTATCCTTACCCGTGTATGATTAGAAGCTAAATAAAGAGATGTATGCATCTCTGCATGTTTGTGCATGAGGATCGCTAATGTTAGTTGCCCCATTCTTCCTTGGCTTTGCTCATTTCATAACTTTTTTCCATAGATCTTTGAAATGGTAGTTGATTTTGGATTAAAAAAGAGAACTTGTTTTGCTATATTCTGAGCAGTTTGCGATGGTTAATTTTCATTTATTTTTCTTCTCTTCCAGGTGGTAAGAAAGGCAGTTAGTGCTGGTTTTTTT
This sequence comes from Platycarya strobilacea, assembly GCA_036898215.1. NCBI lineage: Eukaryota > Viridiplantae > Streptophyta > Magnoliopsida > Fagales > Juglandaceae > Platycarya > Platycarya strobilacea. The sequence goes on from CM072547.1 coordinate 9,512,391, forward strand.
GCAAATGCATGCCGATTAGAAGTGAGTATTTTCCTCATCACAATTTGAATATACCCCTTGAATTTATATTTTGGAAAAGAAAATGAATTTATCTTTTTTTTTAAGAAACTCACATTCATTCTCATTTTGCCTTTTAACAGTTTTCTGGCTAATGCCCTGTTATATTTTTGTGGTTTGTCGTGTAAAGGCATTTAGTCACAGTGGAATGTACAAGACCGTTAGAGGCTCTCAAGAAGTTTATATTCACCCATCATCTGTATTGTTCAGGTTGGTACAGAAACTGGATTGATATTTGATTATATACCGTGCGCGTGAACCTTTTGTTTATTTTCCTTCCATTTTGTATATTAAAGTGATTTTTTTTCCCTGTATTTTAAGCATATATACATTGTTTTATATTTCATCTTCATAATTAATAGATTTATATGATATGGAATTTGGTAGAAGTATATTTAAATGTCTATGCTTCCTCTTCACCTGATAATTGCCTTCCAGGATGGAGACTTGTGTGATCAGTTGAAGAGGGAAGAGGGCTGATGGTCTTGGGAGATATGTTAAGAGTTAATGCAAAAAAAAAAAGAATATGTATTCAACGCAATCCGTTTCTAGAGTATGCCCTTACTCTAGTAGGGACCTTGAATTTTTGCTGGTTGTTTGCCTTTCTCATTTGGTGGGGTAGAAGTAGGTAGTATAACTTCGTTTAGGTTTATTGGTTGGTCAGAAACTCCCTCCTTTTGTCATTGCATAATTCCTTCCATAATTAGTTAAGGTTTTATTCTGCAGTATGATGAATAGGTATCCCTATTTGATTCCCTGCTCGCAGCAACCTACCGTGAAAGTAATATAGGACACTGAAACTAGTCTTCTTGATTCTCTCTTCTCAGACACTGCTACTGTTTCAAATATAGTAATTCCTCTGACATGTATTTGGGCTAAGGTGCCAAAATTGCTGGGAGGCCCCTTCACTCAAGGTTTTTCCTTGGTTTCAACCGATGCGTTTTCTTTTTGGTGTAGACATATTTAATCTGTGTTTGTTTTTTAGTTCATGTTGCAGCTCTATGGCTCTCACTAAGTTTTATGATTTGACTGGTATGTAGTTGGTTGTGCATATTATAGCTGTGACGTTTTATCTTGAAGCTTTTGTTTGTATGCAGAGTTAACCCAAAGTGGGTCGTATACCATACTCTTGTCTCAACTGATCGGCAGTACATGCGGAATGTCATCTCCATTGACCCTTCTTGGTTAATAGAGGCTGCTCCACATTTTTACCAGCACCATGGGCAGAACTCTTTTGGTCAGTGATGTTGCTATTGGAGTCGTTCAGGAATAGGATCAGAGGGGGAAGAATTGAGTGAGTATGGCCTGTATAAGCTAGCCTTGGGCCATGGAAATTTCTCGCTAATGTAGAAGACCATTGATCCTTCTAGTGCTACCTTGATGAAGACACGGTATGGTGATATGGGAATGTTAATCATAGATCTTGAGAAACTATGCAGTCACGAATGAGCTGCCAGCATGATTAATTTCTGTTTATAAAAGTGCCTTAACCTGGGTTCATGATGTTGGTTTTAGGATGGACTCGTAGAAGTTTTAGGCTTATATATGGGTAGTTTTATTTCTTTATAACATGAGAACCTGAGTAGGTGCTACAAGAGGTTTGTATTATATTTGCTCGAATGGTGACCATAGCTCTTAAAAGTGTCAGTCCCCTTCTGTTTTTCTGAGAGGGGAAGAAGGAATTGTTACTGCATACCGACGCGACTCATGTTTATATATGCTTTTAACTATAAAACGAGTGGCCCGAAACCATGTTTGGTCAGCTGAGTTGTGTTAATAAAATTTTAGGCGCTTTTGTAAGTCTGCACCAAACATCTGAAAGTTTGCCTTGAACATTAATGTATGCTCAATTTTAACCCGCTTTGTAATTGCAGGCTTTGCAAAGATGCATTTAGAAAAGAAAAATTCTTCACATCAGCCAGTTCTCTTATTTCACACCTCGCACCTTAGGTGGCAAATCGTTTACTTACAAGCGAGGCGCTCACCTCTATAGCCTAAACATTCCTCTTTTCCATACGAATCCATAGACAATGTCACCAATCTGATCCAGCCAAAAAGAAAAATACTAAAAAGAGAAGGGAAGAACATTCTTTAACCCCTTGTAAAAGCAAGCAATTCAGCCTTGCTGAACCTGCAAGCGGTGTACCAACAGTTTTTTGGGCTCAACTGGTTAAGATTTATTACACAACATTGATCTTATCCTATAGTTTTCCCAAAGTGATTCCCTATTCTCGATGAAAATACTTGGACTTGTGTGAAGAGCGGGGAGAGGTTCCCAAGCTTCAACTATGAAGAAGAGTTCCCCAACCTTCAACTCGTGCGAGGAGCAGCAAGCAGCAATCGCAGGGGCTGGTAGGAGCGCTGGGTAGAGTGCCGCTGGAGGCGAGAATGCGGGACAGAGTGCAGGTGTAAGGCTTATCGAAAATTCATTCTAGGCAAGGCAGAGTGCTTGTTTAATTCAGGCAAAGGAAAAAAAAATGCCATGTCAGGTGTTTCTAACTTTCTATAACTCGACACTGGTTCTCGATAAAAGGTCTTCTGTAAATTTACATTGGATAATTTGATGAGAATTTTTCAATCTAGATCAGTAGAACGTAGGCATTGAAGTTTATTTATTTCCGCACCCCACCAAGGCTCCTGTGATAATCATGGACGAGTAATCGCCCCGCCAATATCCAAACCTGTAGATAAAATTTCATCTAAAGAACAAAGTGGATGTCAGCAATGACATTAGATCACCCTTGGTGTTTATGTACTGAAGTTTTTCCTTTTTTATTTTTTTTAATTGAGTCTCATGATCCATATTTCGTGGAAGCAAGTATAGAAAAAAAAGAAAGAAAGAAGAAACCAATTAATCTTCACTTAATTACAAGAAACAAATTCGTCCACATGATCTCTCTCACACGCACACACAGACAGACACACCCTACAACATTCCAAATGTTCTCTCAAATGCTTGATCCTATAGGTACCATGATAAGCTACCCTCCTAGAGTTTGAGGTTGAGATCAATGCCATCCTCTCCTGCCTCATTACCCTTCTCATCGTTTGATCCAAGGGTAAATTCTTTCCAGCCCATCTTCTCTTGAAAGGATTTTTCACTATTTAATCCACTCATTCCTGACTTTTGATCTGAGTCCTCCATGCTTTCCTTCAAGTTGTAATTTGGGCAAACATTATACAGCAAACCAAAATCTCATAATCAATAATAATAATAAAAAAATGAACTTCATTTAATTTAGATTCCCCTGGGATTTGCAATTGCTAATTGACAAAAGATGGTGGAGTATAATCTTACTAGGATAGCAAGCTTGTCAAGTTTGGAGAACTCCCTTTCAGGAAGACTGTGAGCCATGGGCGCCGGTGGCCAATTATTAGCAAGGCAGCCAAATCTGTACAAATTGTTATCGGGTAAATTACTGTATGTAGTACTGAACTTCTTCGAGTTGATATCCGATGGGCCATCCCCTCTTGTACCTCTGAGATCGGTATTAAACAGAATTTCAGTCGACAAAACGGAGACATGAGATTGAAAATAGTGAACAAATGAAGATAAAGCTATTATACCAACCTAAAAACTAATTTGTTACTGGGGCCAACATTAAATGCATCGCGACTATACCACGAAGATGATTGATCTGGTGTGGGGTTGCGAGGATCAATCGACGGAGGAACGCGGAAATGAAATTGAGGACCAGCTGCATTAATGTCTTCTGAGAAGGGCTTTGGCTTCGTCGTGCTATGCATCTGTATAACACAGTAAGCAAATATATGTGCTCGCCATAAAAGATCACTCCATTTTTATGCACCTACGTTTCCTCTTCTTTCTCAATTATATATAACAACAGAAAAATCAATGAAATCAAAGGAGGAAAGTATGTCTATGCCAGAACAATCCTACAACATGAATTAGCAGAAAGAATATAAATCATCAAGAAATGGGACTCGACCTTCACTTCCTGGGGCGAAAGAGACGTGTAGTTGTAACTAGATCTTTGGTTTGAAGGGGGCTCTATTTGATTATACGGTTTGGCAGGTGATACGTCTGCCGAAGATGGTGTGGCAGAACCAGGAAAATCACAATTTACCTGTAATTAGTTGCATGTGTTAACATTATTCTTCAAACAATGAAGTGAAATCACATCAACTACCGAAAATCAACATGCCAACCGCTACCCTAGACACTGGTAATTTAGCGTCTTATAATGGGAAATTAGGGGCAGGAAAAAAAAAAACATGAGATGCAGAAAACTGATCTTTTGTTACCATTAGAGAAGGATCTTGGCAATGTCTCCTTTGCAGTAATTTAGGGGAAGGAGACATTGGAATATTGGATTCATTGGCAATATGAGTTGGTGGTAATGGGATGCCAGAGTCTGAGTTGCTAGAAGCCCACGTTATGGCAAATAAGGCCTTCTCAGGCAGAGACACAGTCGCCCCGCCAACCACAAACACGCCACCGCCTCTTCCAATCATTGTATTACTGGTATCATTGCCATGAACGGAGGTCATTAATGGCGGATGATCATGAGGTGGTGGTGGACTGAACTGAGCAAGATTTGGTACTAAACAAACATGTCGAGACGGAGAGGAACATATAATCTGTGTGGCCGGGTGCATTGAAGTTGTGATTGGAAGTGGCGGTGGCCGAGGAAGAGAGTTTATCAGGGATTGAGAATGATGATAAGGGTCGGGATCAAGAGAGGAAACGAAGCGTGAAAAATGGCCATCCAAATTGGCATTCTGATCGGCAGTAGTAGTAGTACAGTCTTTCTTTTCCTGTTGTCGTAGGATCTTCTCCAGTTCAGCCACTCCTGGTCCTCTTCTCGGGATCTTTGGGCGCTTCTGCCGGTTATACGACCCCGGCGTCCAACCACCAAGGTCTCCAGCACTATCATCAGCACCGCCGCTGCTAGTATTGCTACACATGAATCTACAGGTAATTTTTTCTTTAATCCTGTGTATCAACAGGCATTGATCAGAGAAGTCGATCCATGAATGATGAATCTAATGTATAAATATACAAAGCGAATTAAGCAAACCCTAATGAAAGAATTCAGAGTAACAGATATACCGAGATATATGCAAAGGAAATCTCAAAGGATGTCGTTAATGTAGAACTCGGACCAGAGGCTATGTTCAATGAACAAGCTGGAGCAGAACAAGACACCCTAGTTTTCGGCGCAGAAAGATCTTAGAAAGTGAGACAGAGAAAGTGCCCGGGATTTTCTCATTTCATAATTTACTTTCTCTAAGAAAAATTATGTACCAGTACTTTTCTTATCACGGAAAGCCAAGCAATCATCATAATCTTCTCATATCTCGATTATTTCGCCCAACTTCTGACCGGTCCTCTATCTTGATTCTTATCCCATTTGAAAGCAAGGTTTGATCTTAAGGGTTGTGCTAAGTCAATATTCTCTGATCATGTACAGCAATGTCAACCTCAAGGCCTCAGACAAATTTTGCAATATGCATGCCTTATTTTGTCAACAGAATCTCCAGAAATCTTTGCCAAATTGGGGGAGCTCAATCCAAATCTCCATGTTGAAGTATATATCAAGTTTGGTTTATGTTTCGCTATCACCCCCCTAGTTTAAGATAAGTATGCAGGAGGTGCCCCTGCCCGGGAATCGGGATACTACTTTTGTAAAACTAACCAAGCAGAGACTACGACCTTACATACTAATTGGGTCAAGAGTACTATGTAGTAAAAGAATATGTGATAGACATGCATGGCCGAGGTCTGAGATTTTGTGTTAATTTTGATTCTTAAATTAGTGAATATATACCTTATTTTGTAATGATGCGAAGTGATGATCTCCAACCTGCCAATTAATTAATTAAACCCGTACGTACCATTTTGCATATTTAATGAGTGATCATGAGCATCGATCTTCATGAAGAAATACACAGTACTAGATCATAATATATATATATATATATATAGTTCTATAATAATGCCCAAATTTTCTGCAAACGAATTTAAAACTTCATTACTCAATTAAAACTACTATAATATTCTTTCTGCCGAGTGTCATTAATCTTACATGATCATCATGTGACTTCGATATATATAATTAGGGAATTAACAATACTAATTAAATATTGTAGGCCGGAAAGCGACTTAATTTGGAGGACATTCACATGGGTCGTCAGATTATAATCTTGTTTCATTATGAAGAGGATCCCAACTTGATCCTCAAGTCCGTTATCAATACCTCTCGTGATTGTAGATGCAGACTGCAGAGTCTAATTAGACAATAAAATATCATAAACACAACTTTTTTCACAACATTTTACATATATAATTACATCTTAAATGAATTACATTTTTATAAAATAACTTCTAAAAATATCACTGTCTTAATTAGAAAAATATTCCAAATTTAAAACATAAATTATTGTGTAAAAATCTGTAAAAACTGAAAAGGGTTGTGTAGGGTTGTGTCATATAGGTAAAATTACTCATGTTTATGATCATGAGCTGGCTTCATATATATTTATGGTTCTCAGCTTTTATGTGGGGTGCATCTAATAAATGCCGGCCGAGAGAATTTCCTGTATAGTAATGAGATTAATTCTCAATATGCATAGCATATAGCTATTGACAAATTGCCTAAAGGAATGAATGATATTTGTATTCAGTTTTTCTTACATGTATTGACTGTTTACAGACTCTATTTATAGACACTATAGCTATTGACAGATTTCCTCAATGATAGGATCCGATGACATGATCTGTCCCATATTTAAATTTTTGAAATATTCTTCATTTCCAGCTGTAGGGTGTTGCTGTTGCTTTGTGCGTGGTTGCCTGTTTTGTTTTGTATTTTTTGTTGTGTAAGGTTGTGTTGTGTAGGACTACCTGACCTGTTGTGCGTGAAAGTGGTTGCTACAGTGGTTGCATGTATTTGATTTTGATCCTCTGTGTTGGTAGCTTGTGCATCCTCCTTAACAGCCCCTCTCGTTGCAAGTGGCATTTGTGAATTTGTGAGGTTTGATTGGAGGAAAAGAAAGCGAGTTGTAGATCAAGGTTTGGTGAGGATATCAGCAAGTTGATATTTTTTGAAAATAAAAGAAACTGTGAGAATTTTGGTAGCAGCCATGCCATCTTGAACAAAGTAATAATCTAATTCCACATGCTAAGTACGTGCATGTAAAATGGCATTTTCCAAATCTAATTCCACAAAATAAAGAGAGATGTATCAGATTTTGCCTCTTGAAAATCAAGAAAAAATAACTTGAAATTAAGTTTAGAAAATCAGGCTTGAGAGGTCCGTTTTAGACCATAAATGGCCATTTTCAGTTTGCACACATGAAGAGGGAAGTCAAGATGAACAAATCCATGGGGTTTGTCTCATGTAAAAATCTTCCTCTAGGGACCAGTTGAATGACACAACTATGGATAGTAAGAGCTGAATGGTATTTGGTTTGACTACGAGAGAAAATGTCTCATTGTATTCAACACCAACTTGTTGGTGAAATCTTTTGACTACTAGACGTGCTTTACTTTTTTCTAGAGAACCATCTGCCTTTCTTTTAGTTTTAAGGATCCATTTAGGTTCTAAAACATCATAGGAATCAAATAGATGAACTAAATATCACGTGTGATGTGAAATAATACATGAAATTCAAATTGCATGACATCATGCCATTTCGGGGACCTAGATACCTCTATGTAGTTCATGAGTTCCTCAGGAACCACTGTAGGTGTAGATTGAGTGAGTGTAATGAGAACATAATTTTGTGGAGGCCATGGCATAGTACCATCGGTATGAGTGAGGGGCCTACAATTATTTACCTTACCTCGAGTGATCATGGGATGGGTGTTCTTGGTTGAGACCACATCAGGAGTGTTGCCTAGATGACTAATACAAGAGGGGGGTGAATTGAGTTGTATTTAAAAAAATAACAGTTATAAATCAAATATACAATATAAAATATAAACAGAATATAAAACAGTAAGAAATGTAAAGAGTATGGTAAGAGAAAGCAAATTCAATATTTTTACGAGGTTCAGCCCCACTGCCTACGTCCTCGCCTTAAGCTACCCCTTGAGAATCCCGAATTCACTAGTAAATCTCCTTTAGGTGGAGATAGAAACCTATTACACTTTTGAGCAGCACCGCTCCAAAGAATCCGTGTAGAACACCCTCTACACTTCCAATCACCTCACACTTAGTGATTTAACTATTTCTCGTGTAGAACACCTTCTACACACACAAGGGTTATACACACACAAGGGTTATACACACCCTTTTACTGATACAAGAATTGATAGTGGGTAGGCTATCAGAAAATACTCCTCAATGAGTGAAATAAAAAACAATACAGCACAAACTATATCTCTCAAAATAAATAAGGGTTAAGGCTCAATGCTTAGAGAAGAAAGAATAAAAGTTTTGAATGAATGTTGTATGCTTTTGGTGTTGTAAATGTGAAACTCTTAAATGATCTATTTATAGGCATATGAGACTTCATATTCAAATTTAAAAAGATTCACATGTCAAAAACATCATCATTCACTTTTCAAAAATTTCAAATCAAATCATTTTATTTTTTGCATATGACAAAAGGAGCACACTTTACTTTTCAAAAATTTCAAATCTACTCTTTTACTTTTTACATATGACAAAAGGAGCATACTTTACTTTTCAAAATTTTCAAACAAAGATATCTACCTTTTGCATAAGTCAAGAAAAGCATCCATCACTTTTGAAAATATTCAAATAAAACATGCACATGTGAAAGATGACAATCAATCATCTTAATATTTTCAAAATTCAAACCTTTAATCATGTCATGCACATGTGAAAGATAACAATCAAGCATCTTAATATTTTTAAAATTCAAACCTTTAATCATGTCATGCACATGTGAAAAATGACAATCAATCATCTTTCAAAATTTTCAAAGTTCAAATATTTAATCATGTCATGCACATGTGAAAGATGACAATCAATCATCTTTCAAAATTTTCAAATTTAATTTTCAAAATATTCATGCACATGTGGAAAATATATTTTAATGCTTTATGATAAAATATTAATTTTGAGCCTTAATCCTAATTTCAAATTTTTAAGAGATTTACAAAATTACTCTATGATTTTAATGTGAATTTGTTCTCTTCTTGCTCATGCTTGCTTCCTTGATGTGTTTGATTCTATTGTGTGGACAACTTGAGTTTGAGACTCCTTTATTATTTGAATTCATTTGTTATCATCAAAATCCATGTGTAGATTTATACGAAATTTGAAACCTTGAGTTCAACAAGCTCCCCCTTTTTGATGATGACAAATGCTTGATAGAACTTGAAACCTGTATGAATACTTAAGCTCCCCCTGAGAATGTGCATTAGTTTTTCAAGTAAAAATATAAATATAATTCCAAGCATATATAACAAGTTTAGCAAATTAAATAATGTTAATATTCTAGTCTAAAACTTCTCCCCCTTTTGGCATCATTAAAAAGGAATCATAATTAACTCAATAAGATATATTCCTACAATAACCAATAGACAAATAAAATGTTGCGTTAGTAGAGACTGTAGAGAATTCGGTGCGTAGCCACATGTGTTCAACAAAGCCTGCAAAGGCTGGAGGCCTAGTTTTAGTAATTCGGTGCGAAAGGAGATTTTGTAAAGAGCTGAATAATTGAAACCACCCGTGCTCGACAAAACCTGCAAAGGCTGGAGGCATAGCTCTGGCAATTCAGTGTAGAGATTTGATCCGTTTGATGTTGCTAAAAAATGAGATATCATCATGATTTATAAGTTTGTCTTGTTCTTATTTCCGTTTCTATAAGAGCAATCCTTAGTTTTATCTATTTCGCATCAAGCTTTCTTCTCATCTTTACAATTTGCTTGCATTCTCATTCTACAATTTTTCAATGGCTCGTAGATTTCCCTTCAATGCTTCTCTTGATCAAGATTTGAGGTATCCTTCACCTCAGTCTCAATCTATTTCTGCATCTGTCGTGGGTGCCATGAAGCAACAAGAGACTGATTTAGCTAATAAATCAGATCATGACGCCATTTACGAGCTTGTGGGTCTCGAAACTCGATACTCATCATCTATCGTCGCGTTTTCTGCTCGGTTGCAGTCCAAAACTCGCGAAATTGAGAAACTTAGCAAGACTGTTTCTGTACTTCAACGACTTGTTTATGAGTCAAACAAAAAAATAGTAGAGTTAAAGCAACAGAATAAGGATTTGAAATCCTTGCTTACCTCTTCATTTCGATTGCCTAATCTTTTAGACAAGGATGACATGATGATTTATGAGGAGCAAATGCATTTGAATGATGAGGCTAAACGTCTCAAGTTTCTGTAGGTCATTTAAGATACTGAAATAAAAGTATCTAGCAGATATCCATGGCATGCATCATTCCTATTTCTCTTCTAATCATGCATAGTCTATCTTCTGGTAGGGGTTTTGTGAAAATGTCTGCCAATTGATCATGTGTACTAGTAAATTCTAATACAATACCACCCTTCTGCACATGATCTCTAAGAAAATGATATCTAATTTCAATATGTTTGGTCCGAGAATGTTGTATTGGATTCTTTGAAAGATTTATAGCACTTGTATTATCACATTTAATTGGAATATGATTGTATATAAGTTTAAAATCCTCAAATTGTTGCTTCATGTAAAGAACTTGAGTACAACAACTACTCGCAGCAACATATTCTGCCTCAGCAGTAGATAGTGCAACAAAATTTTGTTTTTTACTAAACCAGAAAACTAGTGCACGACCTAAGAAGTGACAAGCTCCACTAGTGCTTTTTCGATCTATTTTACAGCCAGCATAATCTGCATCTGCGTAGCTGATTAGATCGAAAAATGTGTGCTTAGGGTGCCATAACCCTAAGTTAATTGTACCACTAAGATATCTAAGAATGCGCTTAACTGCAATTAAATGTGATTCTTTTAGAGATGATTGAGAGCGTGCACATAAGCACACACTAAACATAATATCTGGTCTACTGGCTGTCAAATATAATAAGCTACCAATCATACCTCGATATACCTTCGAGTTAATTGTTTTGCCGGATTCATCTTTATCAAGTTTAGTGGATGGGCTCATTAGTGTTCCAGTTTCCTTAGCACCTTCCATCCCAAACTTTTTCAGTAATTCTTTAATATATTTTGATTGATTGATGAATGTCCCACTTTTTGCTTGCTTAATTTGCAATCCGAGAAAGAATGTAAGCTCTCCCATCATGCTCATTTCAAATTCTTCCTGCATAGTTTTAGCAAAAACTTGGCACATATTTTCATTAGTAGCACCGAATATTATATCATCAACATAAATCTGAATCAAAAGAATATCATCATTTTCGTATTTAATGAAAAGAGTTGTATCAATTTTTGCTCTTGAAAAACCTTTTTCAATCAAGAAACCACTAAGTCTCTCGTACCATACTTTAGGAGCTTGTTTGAGTCCATATAGTGCTTTTGTGAGTTTGAAAACATGATTTGGAGAAATATGATTTTCAAAACCTGGAGGTTGCTCAACATATACCTCTTCATTTATAAAACTGTTTAAGAAAGCACTTTTAACATCCATTTGAAAAAGTTTGAAATCTTTATAACAAGCATATGCAAGTAGCATTCGAATAGCTTCTAATTTTGCGACTGGTGCATATGTCTCATCATAATCGATTCCTTCTTCTTGATTGAAACCTTGGGCTACAAGTCGAGCCTTATTTCTAGTAATGACTCCGGACTCATTTTTCTTGTTTCTAAAGACCCATTTTGTTCCAATAATAGTATGATTTTTGGGTTTTGGAACAAGTGTCCAAACATCATTTCTTTCAAATTGATTAAGCTCTTCTTGCATAGCTAGAATCCAAGATTCATCAAGAAGTGTTTCATCAATATTTTTAGGTTCAATTTGAGATAGAAAAGCAATATGATTGCAAATATTTCTAAGAGATGATCGAGTGCTTACACCTCGTGAAGGTTCTCCCAGAATTTGTTCCACTGGATGATTTTTCACAAATTTCCACTGTTTGGTTGCATCTTGTATTAAATTTTGATGATCTTTCCTGATGTCTCCATGTTGGACTTTCTCTATTGTGTTCTCTTTGTTGAGATTGAGACTTTCCGTATTATTTATACCTCATGTTTCTTCATCAATAGATTTCTTGGAGAGTAGAGAATTAGATTCATCAAATACTACATGCATAGATTCTTGTACAGTCAAAATCTTTTTATTGAATACTCTATAAGTTTTACTATTAGTAGAATACCCGAGAAAGATACCTTCATCAGATTTTGTATCAAACTTGCCTAAATTATCCCTATCATTTAAAATAAAACATTTGCATCCAAATACATGAAAGTAATCAATGTTGGGCTTTTTCTCATTCCAAAGCTCATAGGAGATTTTATCTAATTTGGATCTTAACATAACTCTATTTATAACATAACATGCAATATTTACTGCTTCGGCCCAAAAATAACTAGGCAAGTTATTCTCATTGAGCATTGTTCTTGCCATCTCTTGAAGAGATCTATTTTTCCTCTCTACTACCCCATTTTCCTCATCTTCATCACTTTCACTTTCATGTGGAACAGCTTTAAGTGCCAAGCTCTTCTTTGGCTTTCCTTCTTCTTCTCCTCTTTTTAATGTGTACTCGTGGGTGATAAGTGACCTGATGAGTTCATTCACTTCGAGCTTCTTGAGGTCTCTAGTTTCAAGAATCGCTGTCACTTTTGATTCCCAACGTTTTGGTAGAGAGTTGAGAATTTTTCTTACTATCTCCACTTTGGAATAAACTTTGCCAAGAGCTGTCAAGTTGTTTATGATATTAGTAAAACGAGTGTGTCTACTAGAAATAGATTCATCATCATTCATCTTAAATATTTCATATTCATGAGTAAGAATATAAATTTTTGATTCCTTGACTTGAGAAGTTTCTTCATAAGTAACTTTCAAGTTATCCCAAATTTCCTTTGATGTAGCGCAAGTCATTACTCTATTAAACTCATTACCATTGAGAGCATTATATAATAAATTCATAACAGTTAAATTCAAAGTATAAAGTCTATCGTTTTTACGATCAAACTCTTCTTCTTCCTTTTTGACCTTTACTCCATCAACCACTTTTGTTGGAATATAAGGTCCATTTACAATGCATTTCCAGATTTCTCGACTTTGAGTCTGAAGGAATATTTTCATTCTAACTTTCCAGAATGAGTAATTGTCTCTGCAAAAGAGTGGAGGCCGACTGCTAGATTGACCTTCACCAAATGAAGTTGCAATGTTAGCCATAAAATCTTAACTTAAAAATAGTTAATCTTATAACAGAGTTCTAATTCTGATACCAATTGTTGCCCAGATGACTAACACAAGAGGAGGGGTGAATTGAGTTGTATTTAAAAAAATAACAGTTATAAATTAAATATACAATATAAAATATAAACAGAATATAAAACAGTAAGAAATGTAAAGAGTAGGGTAAGAGAAAGCAAACTCAGTATTTTTACGAGGTTCAGCCCCACTGCCTACGTCCTCGCCTCAAGCTACCCCTTGAAGATCCCGAATTCACTAGTCAATCTCCTTTAGGTGGAGATAGAAACCTATTACACTTTTGAGCAGCACCGCTCCAAAGAATCCGTGTAGAACACCCTCTACACTTCCAATCACCCCACACTTGGTGATTTAACTATTTCCCGTGTAGAACACCTTCTACACACACAAGGGTTATACACACCCTTTTACTGATACAAGAATTGATAGTGAGTAGGTTATCAGAAAACACTCCTCAATGATTGAAATAAAAAATAATACAGCACAAACTATATCTCTCAAAATAAATAAGGGTTAAGGCTCAATACTTAGAGAAGAGAGAATAAAAACTTTGAATGAATGTTGTATACTCTTGGTGTTGTAAATGTGAATCTCTCAAATGATCTATTTATAGGCATATGAGACTTCATATTCAAATTTAAAAAGATTCACATGTCAAAAACATCATCATTCACTTTTCCAAAATTTCAAATCAAATCTTTTTATTTTTTGCATGTGACAAAAGGAGCACACTTTACTTTTCAAAAATTTCAAATCTACTCTTTTACTTTTTGCATATGACAAAAGGAGCACACTTTATTTTTTAAAATTTTCAAACAAAGATATCTATCTTTTGCATAAGTCAAGAAAAACATCCATCACTTTTGAAAATATTCAAATAAAACATGCACATGTGAAAGATGACAATCAATCATCTTAATATTTTCAAAATTCAAACCTTTAATCATGTCATGCACATGTGAAAAATGACAATCAAACATCTTAATATTTTCAAAATTCAAACCTTTAATTATGTCATGCACATGTGAAAGATGACAATCAATCATCTTTTAAAATTTTCAAAATTCAAATATTTAATCATGTCATGCACATGTGAAAGATGACAATCAATCATCTTTCAAAATTTTCAAATTTAATTTTCAAAATATTCATGCACATGTGGAAAATATATTTTAATGCTTTATGATAAAATATTAATTTTGAGCCTTAATCCTAATTTCAAATTTTTAAGAGATTTACAAAATTACTCTATGATTTTAATGTGAACTTATTCTCTTCTTACTCATGCTTGCTTCCTTGATGTGCTTGATTCTATTGTGTGGACAACTTGAGTTTGAGACTCCTTTATTATTTGAATTAATTTGTTATCATCAAAATCCATGTGTAGATTTACACGAAACTTGAAATCTTGAGTTCAACAAGGAGTAATGGTTGGCGAAGATGATGAAGCTTTGGGAGAGACATTGACTAGGGTTTGCATGTCTATTTCTAGGACAGATGCTATTTCAAGAAAATGAGTTGAGGGAGATAAAGTTAAGTGGTAAGATGAAATGGGTTGGGTAGGTGGGCTTAATGACAGATTGGGCCGAGAAATGTGGTGATAGTGATTTGGTGAACCCGAGTGGGGTATACGTGAAATGGTAGGACGCGGAAGTGAATGGGCTTGGGTATGCATGTTTGTTTCTAGGATGTCGAAAGGTATACGTGTATGGGCTTGGGTAAGGGTATCTGTAGGGGGCTAGTGGGTTAGAATGTGAGGTGGACTTAAATGGAAAGTGGGATGCCAAGAGTTGGCTGGGTTGAGATACAAATGGAAAATGGGTTTCATTAAAACTTACATCTCTAGATGTGTAGGCTCGGCCTGATGGAATATGTAAAAGAGATAAGCCAGTCTCCAAAATATGCATGTGATGATGTTCACTGTCCCATTTTGTTCATGTGAATATGGACAAGTAATGCGATGTACGATACTGAATTATTGAAGGATTTTCTTAAGAGGTTAGAATTCATCGCCCCAATTGGATTGTACAACCATTACATTGGAAGAAAAATAATTATTCACATAGCGTAAATAAGCAATAAAGATAGACAAACATCTGATTTTGATTCAATAGGAAATAACTAGACATACTTTGAGTGATCATCAACAACAAAAAAATAAAACCTATAACTATTTGTGGATAAAAGTGGGGCCAGACTCTATACATCTAAAAATAGCAACTCAAATGGTTTAGTGGAGTGTGATGGAGATAATGGGTGGGGAAGTGCATGAGTTTTGGCTTGTAAACAAGGCATGCAATGATTAACAGTTGTGTGCAAGCTAGTGGGAAGATTAAAATTACGAATAACAATAGTAATGGTGTGTTGAGAGGGGTGTCCAAGTCAAAGATATCATTGATAATGAGTAGTTCTTTCTCCAATAAAGGCTTGAGGGGAGATGGATCCTGAAGATGAAGTGGTGGCCTCTGCAGGTAGGACATACAAGCCATTTTTAACGATACCCTAAAGTAGAATCCCCTAGGTTTGCAAATCTTTCACAAGAAAATAATTAGAGTGAAATTTAAAATACATAAAATTATCAGAACAAATCCGACGAACGGAAAACAATTCTTTTTGTGATTAATAGAACATGCAAAACTTTAGGAAGAAGAAAATTGCTAGATGACGTGTGAAGGTTAGTAAAGGTTAGTAGAACTAGTATACTGTATAGGCATAGACAATCTATTTTCAATGCTTACTTGATCGAAGCCTTGATATGATGAAGTATCCAAATTTAGGTTGTCAAAATTTGAAGTAAAATGATGTGTGGCGGCAATATTAGGGAACCAAGAATTGATATAAGGCAAGGGAGGTGCTGTGGTGGTCAGATTTGCAGACAAAGCTGGGGGAGAAGTTTTTTGATAGCTAATCAAATCGGTGATTACATGAAAGTGCAGTGTGCTCGGATTTATTGCACACTTGACAAAGTGGACGATTTTCAAGACGGGTGGAAAATGAGTTAAGATTTTGTCTACCTCCACCACAGCGACTCTGAGAACCCCTATCATCTCTTTCACGATTATTATTATTAAATGTGGAATTTGGTTTCGACTTGGTGACATGAGCAACCAAAGGCGACCCACTCAATAGAGTGTTGGTCTGATGTTGAAATCTAGACTCATGAGTGAACAGAAAATTGTAAATTTGCTGAGGACTAAGAGGGTCAGCATGAGTTGTGAGGGACATAACTAATGCATTATACTCCGATCCAAGGTCTGTTAGTAAATAGATCGAGAACTCAGAGTTGGATAGTGGTTGACTAGCCGCACCCAAGGATGAAGAGAGAGCTTTAACTTTTTTAAAGTACTTTGTTATAGACTCCGAGCCTTTCTTAATGGTGGTCAACCGATACTGGATCTCCATAACATTTGTAGAGGATTGAGAAACAAGCATGGAATTAAGGGTGTTCCAAACCTCTCAGACAGTAGCACATTCAAGCACTTGTGAGAGTACAGACTGTCAGACTCGGACAATGATGAGTTTATGCAGTCAAAACACATTGATCAACAATTGACCATTGAGCATATTCGTGATTGGGTTATTCGTCGATCATAGGGGGAGGTATTTGAAAAGAACCATCCACATGACCGAACACTTGGTATTCCTTTAAAAGGAAACTATTTGAGTTTTCCATAAGGGAAAGTTCTCTATGATAAGTTTAGTAGTGACAAAGCTACTTGCAAGTTGGAGTAGCGTAAAAGGTAGAATTCGGGATGGATTTTCTGTAGTAGAAATAGGAGATGAGTCATTGGAAGCCATTGGGCTTGAGAAGAAAAAAAAAACAAGGAATTAGTAGAAGACGTTGATCTATCAGGCTCTTGATACCATAATAAGATTAATTCTCAATATGTATAGCAAGTGTTTGATAAATTGGCCATAAGGAATAAATGATATCTGCATTTAGTTTTTCTTACATGTATCGACTATTTACAAACTATTTATAGACATTAGAGCTATTGATAGATTCCCTCAATGGTGGGATCAGATAACACCTATCCCATATTTACATTTTTGAAATATTCTTCATTTCCAGCTATGAGGTGTGTTGTTGCTGCTTTGTGGGTGGTTGGCTGTTGTGTGTGAATAGTGGATACTGTAGTGGTTGCATGTAATTGGTTTTGATCCTCTGTGTTGGCAGCTTGTGCATCCTCTTTAACATGCAAGATATGATCGATAGATCAGCTAAAATATGAGTCAATACTTTCATGTGATGATATAATTGAATATTATATCGTACTAGTAATCGATTTTGAATTTTCTTTTTCTTTTTTTAAAAAACAAGTTGATGCTAAAACTCCATTTTGACATGATAACTCAAATTTGTGATACTTTGACATTGATCTTACTCTATTAATTTGAAATTTACAGGATTTGGGTTGTGTGAAAATTCAATGTAATTTTTTACTAAAGATCATTTAGACACGATTTATGTTATTTTTGAATATCGAATTGAGTTGAGTCGATCTGAGTTTTTTATGAATAATGATGAGTTAAGATGATTTAGTGAGTTTTGTGAGACTTATTTATATGAGTTTAAAATGTGTTTAGATATTTAGATGAGTTTTAATATATTTATAGGGTGTTGTAAAATTTGTGGAATCTGAAAACTGTTCAGTACATAGGGCTATCAGCTCACACCATTCACTTGTAGGGAAAATATTTTTTGGTGGCTTCCTATTAGCTTAAATCAAGAGAGGGAGAAGAAGTAAAGTCAAAAGATGTCAAAGAGGAAAACAAAATAAAGATGAGAGAGAGAGAGAGAGAGAGAGAGAGAGAGAGAGAGAGAGAGAGAGAGAGAGAGAAAGAGAGATGCAATTCGTCTGAAGATGTAAATAAAAGAGAGAGAGATATGATTGATTGAGAATAGATAAGAAAAAAAAATAGATAACATCAACAAATCCAAAAATTTTCTGTTGAAATCATTCAAAATAGGGTGTTTGGATGATTATGAGAGTTTAAATTGAGATGAAGTGATGAATTAAATAGATCTTGGCATCTAAACGGAATTAAGGTTGTCACTACAGGAAATTAACTTATTTTCGGCAAGCAAAAATTGCCGGAAATAATGATTTCCAGCCGAATATTTATTTCCGGCGAAAATATTCGGCCACCATTTAGCCGCTATTAAAGAGCCAAGAAATTGCTTTTCCGGCTACTATTTATATTGCCAGGAAACAAAACTTTTTGCGGCGACATAAAGCTCTAATTCATTTCGTTGATTAGTTTTTGTAAAGCTCTAATCCTTTCGTTGATTAGTTTTTGTGGCAAATTTGTTTCATATTTGCGGCGACCAATTGTCGCCGCTAAAGCTCTAAGTTGATTAGTTTAGTGGAACTGTTGCCACAAAAACTAATTAGCTGAAATGTGAAAAAATGTTTAGATATTAGTTTTCTTTAATGATTAAAAATGTTAAAAAAATATTTGTAAAAAAAATGAAAAAAAAAACAAATACATTATCATTTTCAAATAGTTTGACATATGCTAGCGGTTCTAGTTCAAATTCTAATACAGATTTAGAGTTTGTTAATTTGAATTTTAAAATTTATCAAAATTTCTTCATGAATATCAAACATGTTTAAATATAAATATTTTTTAATTTTAAATCTTCAATTTTTTTTATTTAATTATTATAATTTTTTTCTTTAAAAATTTAAACAAAATATAAAAAATAATACAATTTTCCCAGATCATCACTTCTAATAACATAATATTTTTATTCAATTACCCAAACATCTCCTTAAAAGATTCATTGAATTTCCTATCGATCAATGAAACCGAAGTCTAACAACGTACGTTTGAAAGGGTATTATTTTCCAAATTTGAAATTAACACAATTTAGAAAAAATCTGCAGACTTGTCATTGGCACAATTAATACACGTTGAAAGAAGAAAAAAGTAACGCACCAACTGATTGATAATATTTCAGAATGAGGAAATTCCTCTTAAGGCACATTGGAAAGTTCTAACTTCTAACCACCATATAAAATGAAAACCAGAGATGTTGAGCTGCTTGGCAATTGTCCATCCAAATGGAAGCATGACATACGGTATTTTTGAGATTTTAAATGGAAGGTAGAATGGAATCAAGTTCGAAATTCATCTCCCCTGTTATTATATATACCATGTTAAATTAACATTTATCCCAAAGTTTTAACCAAATCAAAACAATAAAACAAATCACTCATTTTAAAAATAATCATACTATGTTCTTCCACAGATATCTCTGCTGCAGAAAATTATGCATCTAGAGCACATGAACAAGAAGAATTTAGTAGATGGATCCCCAAGTACAGATAATCCAGACCATCTAATTCCCTATTTATAAATTCCATACTACAAACAAATGTCATCTAGATGCATATACAAGTGTTCTACAAACATATCAGTAACTCAGATTAATCTTTTGTATCTCATCCAGAATTTTGTCAAAAAGAAGACAGCAAACTGTCCAAGTAATCACTCCCAAGGTCGTAAAACTCAATAACACCAAATTCATTCCCAGTTATCTTTTCAATGCTCGTTGTTTCTCTTAAAAAAAAGTGAGCAATAACTGAAGAAGGCGCATGGTAGCAATTATGTAATTCAATTAAATATATATCTTATTCATGATGACTCTAAAAGTCAAATTTTTCTCAAACGGAAATCATATTACTATACTACAAAACTGTCCATGCACGATACAAGTACTAGCTATTTGCTCAGAATCAATCCAAAAAAAAGAAAGGAAATGAATTCACCAGAAAGATAGAGAGTAACAATAAACTGACCATTTATTCAGAAATATTAGCTGAAAAGTTGGACAAAATCCAACCAACATTCTTCAAGTCATCTTTATCAAGTTTTGCATCTACAAAATTTAAAGACAAAATAGGCAACATTAATAGCCACAATAGTAGGAAAATGCGATAAGAACAATATATTACTTTAACCTTAATCTCCTTACCAAAATGAGTAACTAACTATGTAGGTCTATGGGTCTCTTTATGAGACTATCCCTAGGTTTGCTTCTCTAACTCATATCTCTTTATAAACTCGTCGTATTTGGCTTGTCTCTCCAATAGTAGCATGACATTTTCTTGTAAGTCATCAAGTTGACCCTTATCATCTGAAGCAGCTTTTTCAATTGAATCCACTGCTGGCATATCAACTTCTGTGCTGGGGACAACATTAGGTAGCTCAATTGAGTCATCTGAGCTTGATAATTCATCATCTCGAGCATTAATGACAGCAATGGGTATTATATTCCGAACTTTATCATTTCCATGAGATCGATCTAGACCGTAGCTCACACTGGATGATCGACCTCTACCTCTACCTCTTCCAATTATTGGCATATCGAAATTATCTCTACAATCACACTAAGCAGATACAATTAGATAATTGTCAAGCAAATTACACAAAAAAAAAAAGAAACATCAATACAATAAGAAATTGCACACTGCTAACAACCTCCTAACTCCTACACTAGATAAAAAAAGATGGAAAAGACGGTGAGCATAATTAGTGGTAAAATGATATTTAGGATAAGCTAAACACAATAGATTGTATTAAATCACAAGGTTATTACCAGTTTTGAAATAGCTAGTTCATCTCATCTTCTGTTGAAAGACTATTTTCTTCTATGCTACCTTCCAGTTTGGCACTATTAGACCTTTGCATTACTGACATGTCAACATCAATCTGTTCCAACTCAACATTAGGCCTATGCATGTCTTCCAACTCAACATCAATATGGACACTCACATAAGCATCACCAGAATTATCCTCTTGGTATGCATCACCGTCGCTAGAATCAGATTCATCCTCTTCAATAAGGGATTCGCGTGGAAGGTCATAGACATTTCTATGTGTGACCTTTTGCACTACGTACCAATCACCACGGATGCTGCGATTTTTAAGGTAAAATACCTGCGACGCTTGGCACGCCAAAACAAAAGGATCATTCTTATAAGCTGTCCAAGACATATTCACACTAGTAAGATGATGCTCCTTACGTATCCCTCGTTTGAAATCGAAGATATCAAACCATTCACATTTGAATAAGTAAACACATCGTCAATCCATGTATCGGACTTCCACAATGTCAATTAGTCTACCAAAGAACTCAAGTTTTTCTAATCCTGGTTGTTCACTAATGACCATGACACTTGAATTTTGGGTGCAACGATGTTCTTCACATTTTTTTGTGTGAAATCTTATACCGTTGGCTATACAACCAGAATAGGACGCACCCCAGGGGTCAGGATCACATGCTAGGGCATATAGATCCTCCGAAACTTCTTTAGGATTCTTAGCACGTCTACCTTGAATCTATTACAAGTTCAAAAAAGAAATCGCATAAAGTAAAAATAATACATGTGATAGCATAAAACAAACATATTCATAGGGAAATAGGGGTGAACTTCCAAATAAGTTTGCATACATGTGACTTGAACCAGTCTGGAAATTTTGCGGCATGCATATTATCAACATTATCAGGATACTCTTCACTCATATGCAGGTAATGCTCACTATACAAAAAGGCCAACACTAGTTAAATTAGTATATTGAGAACAGAAAATTACTAAGTTAGTAAGTAGTTCGGTTACTTACTTAAGATATTCTCCAATCTCTATGCAATTATTCAAAATATACCATCTAGCTTTTATGAAAATTTCATCATCTAATCGGTGACGTGATGCAACATCCATGGGTCGTACCTTTTGTGAAAAAATAGATAGTCCTTCTCGTACACCCTTTTCTCCTTCATCAACGTTACGTTCAGGAGGATTGGATCTAGTCTCAATATCATGGAGGTACATGGAACAAAAATTCAAGCATTCAACATAGATATAGGCCTCGGCTATTGAACCTTCTGGGTAGGCCTTATTCTTAACATATCTCTTGAATTTTTCAAGATACCTCTTAAAAGAATACATCTACCTATATTGAACTGGCCCTGCACGTAGTGCCTCACGTGGCAAATGATAGGCTAAGTGTACCATTATGTCAAAAAAGGTAGGTGGAAAAATCATCTCAAGCTTGCAAAGAATGACGACAATATCAGTTTGTAGCCGCTCTAAGACATCAACCTTAAATGTTCTAACACATAGTTCTTTGAAGAAAATGCTTAGCTCAGTCAGTGCCAATCGTACATCTTGGCGTAAGTATCCAGAAATTGCAACAGGAAGTAATCTTTACATGAAAATATGACAATCATGACTTTTCAATCTCTAGATTTTGCAATCACTTACACTAACACATCTGATGATGTTTGAAGCAAAGCCATCTAGGAATTTCACACTGTGCAACCAATTACATAAACCTACATTGCCATTAAAAATAGTAGGTGGGTCCCGATACTCTACATTGCCATTAAAAATAATCTTTTTCTTTCTCCAAGTGTGGCCCGGTGGCAAGAATAGGCGATGACCCATATAACAATGTTTTCGGTTATGTGTCAATTATATGGAATCTGTTTCTTCCTTGCATGATGGACACGCCATCTTCCCCTTAGTGATCCACCTTGAGAGGTTTCCATAAGCAGGAAAGTCATTGATTGTCCATAACAATGCCGCATGCAATTGGAAAGTTTCTTTGACCTTTGCATCTTATGTATCAACACCATTATCCCATAGATCAATCAATTCCTCTATTAGATGCTGAAGATAAATATCGATTTCATTGCCTGGTGATCTTGGTTCAGGAATCAAGAGTGAAGTGATAAAAAATAGATCTTTCATGTATAACCAAGGAGGCAAATTGTAAGGGACAAGAATTACTGGCCATACACTATAAGGCTTAGCCAAATTATTAAATGGGTTGAAACCATCGCCAGCTAAGCTAAGCCTGACATTTCTTGGATCTTCCGCGAACCAAGCATGCTCTTGATCAAATGTTGTCCACACCTCAGAATTAGCAGGATGACTTAGAATACCATGTTGAATGACGCGCTGATCCTTATGCCACCGCATGTCTGTTGCCGTTTTTTGTGACATAAACAATCTCTGCAACCTTGGCTTCAATGGAAAATGTCGTAGAACCTTTTGAGGAATTCGCCTCTTCTTAGTGTCGCTAAATTTCCACCTTGAGAGTTTACATTTTGGGCACTCATCTTTATCTAAATTTTTTCTCCAATAAAGTATGCAGTCATTCGAACAAACATGTATCTTGGTGTAAGTAAAGCCCAGACCTTTTTCCAAGTTACGTGACTCTTGATATGAGTTTGGCAAAAGGGCATTGGGAAAAGCTGACTTTAGCAAATGCAAAAGCATGTTAAAAGACTTTACACTCCAACTACCAAGTGTTTTAATGTGCAGCAACTTGACTGTGAATGATAGTTTAGAGTACTTTGTACAATCTTCATAAAGAGGATGCCGGGAATCAGCCAACAGTTGATCGAAAATGTGAGATGAATTAGTATTGACTGATGGTGAATCCTCGGGATGGAATGACTTGATTATGGGAACATCAAGAAATTCTCTAGCCCGAATATCTCGCAACATAACATCAATGTCATCAATGAAGTCATCCTCTTGGTTAGGATCATGTAAATCATCATCATCATCACTTATGTTTAAATCATCTTCCTCGCCATGAAAAATCCACACCGTGTAAGTCTTGTCAATACCTTTGATGAATAAGTGTCTCTCTACCTGGCTTAGTGGTAGGAAGTAATTATTTAAACATCGGATACATAGGCAATGGATTATCCCACTTGTAGCATGAGATCAGGCCAAAGTAAGGAACTCCTTAACTCCTTTAGCATATTCCCTAGATCCAAATCTATCAGTGATTTGCATCCAACTCTTGTCCATCTAAAAAATCACCTAAAGAGTTACTGAACCAAGATTAGTAAGGCAATGCTAAAAGTGGGTCAAATAACTACGTACTACTAATTTTGATAACACGGATACAAATTAAGTAGTACTATAAAAAAATGGAAGATTAATAAAAGGAATTATCATGCATGAACTCTAGGCTGAGTGTACTTGAGTTTCTAATTAGAGCGAAAATATATTTCTGTTATAGATGTCAAATAATATTGTTCTTGCTAAGATTGTATCTAACATTACTAAAATAAATCATTAATGATCCTAAAAAGACATACATAGGAGGCCCTAGCTATAAGGGTACAAGTAGAAACAATCTGGATAAAATAAACAACTGATCAGCAAAAGGAAGTAATTTAACGTGACAAGCAAGCGGCAAAAGTTGATGTTCACAGTTTCACAATTCAAAAGTTCAATGCATTTTGGTTCCTACACAATGCACAACATTCAGAAGTTTCCACAATACAATTTGGTTCCTAACCAATCCTCGCAATTTTTTATAAGACCAATAAGTCAAGCCAGTCCAACTGAATGACTTTTTTGCTTCAATTGGCAAGTTTTACACTAGTGTGTGCTTTCACCAAAATATATAAAATATCATAACCCGTTTTTCATTTTCAAATATATGTGTATTCATTATTCGTTATTGGCATGCGTGGCAGATCGATCGACATAATGAGTATATATATATATATATTCATTATTGAACTCAACGAAATATTGAGAACTTAACAGATAACTTAACCGGTTTACAAGGTATGTATTTTGCTTAATTTTCTGTTAATAATACATTGTGCATGATAGACTTTACTCCACTTTCCTTATTTTCTGGGTTCTTTTTTCCCTCATTTTTCTGCATTCAATTCTTAAATTTAATTTTTGAAAAATTATAGAATGATGTTATAGTATACACAATTCTTGGTATCAATCATTGGTCCTATCTTGATTGCATTTTCTGGTTATTGGTGTGACAGATATAAAACTGAACTAACCATTTTCTGCCTTTTTCTGGTTATTTTTTAAATTTTGCTTATCGAAGACATTAACAGGATTTCATCTCATAGGCGGTATGGTTTATTGTATTTTTCAGATTTTTACTTCTTTTAATTCCATTGCGAGATTCTTTTAGTTCATGCTTAGCCATGTGTGTTGAAGGAAACTACTAAAAAATAAAACTACTAAAAAATGTACACAGATTATTACTTCAACATTTATATTATATTTGCGGAGAAAACACTTTTATAAAATGAAAACTCAAATTCAACAAGCAGATATCCTAAATAATGTAATAACATGAGAGAAATACCTTGTAGTTTGTCAATCAGCTATTTTACAGTGGATGTTTGCTTAGGACTGAGATAAAATCTGAGAGAAGTGGAGCATTAGAAATAAGATAGACAGAAATTACACATTTGAAGATTATAAAACAGTATATATAAAAGAATGAAAACAATGAAAATAATGAAAAGTATCTTACAGCAAGATCATGTTAGAAAGGATTTTCAAAGAGAAATTATCTTTGGTCATGTGCAAATTGATTTGAAAAGAGAGGGAGTTATTTGGGGCATTTAAAAACTTGGTACAATGAGTCTGTATGTGTTTAGATTCCAGCAATCTTAAGGCCTCTATTCCCTGCATACAGAGATAATAAGTGATTAAAACAAAAAGATGAATAGATTCATTAGCTTCCATGAATCAAGTCTTTAAGGAAGGTTCCTAGGTAAAAAATAGAACCATCTTTCTCAAATACTCACTTGCCAAGTTAAGGAAATTTTAAACGGTAATTGTTTGGGAGGTACATTAATCTCATTGTACAAATTTAGTAGAACACCATAATCAGTTTTATCAAACATAAACCAGAAAAGATTTAGCTACAGACTTGCTTTATTGAAAGTAGGTGTTAAATTTAGCAGGGCATGGTATTGAGGAAATAACATTTAATGTGTGAACGTCTACTGAAAGTAACTTTTTAATGTGTGAAAGTAGGTGTTAAAAATAGTTTTCATTGTTCCAATTAAGCTAGTTAAGACGGCTTGCAATATTACATTAACTTAATTCAATAGATCACTAGTAAGCTGGAAGTAATTACGCTGTAAAACACAAATTGTTAATTCTAAGAAAAAATCGATGAGATTTTAATTAATACTGTCTTTGTTCCAATAAATTAGAAAATCTATCTAAAGATTTATGTACTTAATTTGACCTGATGACACGACCATCAGATGTGTATCATATGGACCTTTGGCCAAATGAATAAAGTAACAGAGGTGTAATCTTATAATATCTTATATGAGCTTTAAATCAAAATAAAAACAAAAAATAGCTTTGATTTGAGACTAATGAAGATCTCACACAGAGAGAGAGAGAGAGAGAGAGAGAGAGAGAGAGAGAGAGTACCTGAACTGACAGACAGCAGCAGCGGTATGAGGCACAAGGGAGCTGCGAGATAAGGCAGGAGGAAATGAGAGTCAGAACTTAGGAGATTCATGAACATAGCCTAGCCTTCGAGAAAAAAATTGCAACCAAATGGAAATGCATTTGAGGAATGAAAAATTGCAGAAGATGAAAATGGATAGCTGGAGAAAATGTTAATAAGCATCGAGATCTCTTCATTTGTGGAACCAAGTGCAAATAGAGAGGACTTCAATGAGAAGAACGGAGTTGAAGCAGAGAACCTGATCTGGAGACGGCCATGGACTTGGAAACCTTAAATGCTGAAATTATCGAAAATTAGAGAGCGAGAGAGAGAGAGAGAGGGAAAGAACAAAGGAAAAATCGCGATGAAAGAGAGAATATTAGGTGCGGGGAAAAAAGAAATGTAGGCGACTTGGGCGACATTTCGCCGTAATAAGTGAAACATTCGCTGTATTAAATACTCATATTTCACCATTCTTTTATGGCGCACAAAAATCGCCTAAAAAAAGTAAATTATTATGGCTATTTTGCCAATTTAACAAAACAAACCATCTAAAAATATAAAAACAACTTATTACCGGCTATAATTACATCATCGAAAATAAAAGTAGTCATATTTGCTACTTTTTCTTGTAGTGTGTATTTAGAGATCGAATTATGCTAAGTTAATTTGAGTTTTTTTATAAATAATATTAAGTTGAGATGGTTGAATCAATTTTGAATCAATTTTGTAGCATTTATTTAAATAAGTTTAAAATATATTTAAATATGAAAAAGATTAAATTTACGCAACTACTCCCCACCGCTCGGTCAGGCATGGGACCCACAATCATAAAATATAAAAATCTTCTCTTGTGAACTCAAATTTAATAAAACGGTGTGTTTTAAGTTTTTAGTAAAAACTAAAACAACACTTATCTGTTTGTCGTGCTTCATCCAACTTCTTGAACTTCAAAATGGATTTACAGTTGAGAAAGGGCCTTTTTACAACGTTGTTGGGAAAAAGGTATTTGATTGCTGAGAGACAAGATTGCTGAGATACAAGTTTATGCTAGTTAACTGCTCTGCACAAAAGACTAAAAAAGTATCATGTTTTTGTTTGACAAGCAACGGGCACCTGAGTAAACAAGATGTAGATGGATCTTTGAGTCAGTAAGTTAATGGGAAACCATCTTAGAGCTGATTGTGAATGAGAAATATACTCATGCCACCGCCATTTCCAGTATCTTACACAACCATTTTGTGGACATGCCAAACCTAGGCGATGATATATATATTTTTACTAACCTTTATGGGGATTTGTTTCAATGTTCTAAACCTCATGTTTTTCTGCAACATTTTCATGTATTTTTTGGGCAATTTACATTTTTTGGGCTTAACTTCAAAACCTTCTAACATGTATGTATGTGTTTTACAGTTGGAGTGGATGCAAAAGAGACTTGCAAATTGAAAGGTAACAATCCAAGTGACAGATATGACCTGAGCTTTGCTGCTTGGCCAGCCAAGCAAGTGATTCATGAGAATGTTGAAGAGGACCTTGCTAGGAGTATCTTGATGGACGAGTTTAAGAATGAAGATGTTGGAATAGTCAAGTCAACACCAAAATTTATGCAACGTGATGAGAAGCTGGAGTCTTCTAGAGTGGTAGGCGCCGAACGAAAGGATCTGGATTGAGGCGCCGGAATCTTCGCCAGAATTCCATTACACGTTCACACTTATTTGTTTGCCTATAAATACATGAAATGAGGGTTGAAACAAATGGGGGTGTGAATGAGAGATGTAAGGAGAGAAAGAGAGAGCTTGTTGAGCTCTGAGAGAAGTGAGAGGCGAGTTGAGAGGGTGTGATCTCCTCCCTAAATTTTCTCTGTATTTCACTGGTTATTAGTAGAATTTTCTTTTCTCTGTGTGGACGTAGGCAATCTTGGCCGAACCACATTATATTCTGGTCTCCATATTATTTGTGAGCTTCCGCCGATCCCAATAAGTGGTATCAGAGCCGGTAGGAGGCCGGATTTGTGAATTTTCGTAAAAGACCCATTTTTAAACTTGATCAAAATCAAGTTTGGAGGATACCATCAGATTCCTCAGGTCAAGACGAAAATTTTGGTGAAAATTTCGTCTCAAACGGACACTGGACGAAGCTACACGCTCCACACGCGCCGACTCGGCGACGGCCACGGGACCCACGCGCCACACGCGCGCGCAGTGAAGAAGACAAGCTCCGACCCGTTAAATCCGGGTGATCCGACCCGAACTGGTTTGACCCGGTTTCCGACCCGCTACAGTAATCCAACGGATAAAGAATATTCCGTCGGTATATTCCGTCGCCGGAAGAATATTCCGTCACCGGAAAGAATATTCCGTCGCCGGCAAGAATATTCTGGTGCAGGAATATTCCGGTGACTGAGAGAATATTCCGGTGGCCGGAGAGAATATTCCGGTGGATGGTGGGGAATATTCCGGCAGACGAAGGAATATTCCGTTTTTCTTATTTTTCAGGTTTTCGGCGCAATTTTGATCGGTTTGGAACGAGAAAAGAGTCGTTTCCAAGGTTTTCCACCGTTCCGGACGCAACGGTGAGCTCCGTTTGTTGAGATTCAACTTCAAACGTTGAGAAACGGTCACTCAAATCAAAGATTAAAGCCGAACTGATGGAGGAATAAACATTGAGCAAGGGGAGCAGTTTCCTTTTCCATTAGAATCTGCACAATTGGTAGATGAGGGGTGTTAGGAAAGATTCAAGAGATGGTTACAGTTCTTACTTTTCAACAGGAAAGAACACTGGAGAGCAGTAAAGTCGATTCTCAGGTACCACAAAGGTACATCAACTTTGTACTATGGGGGAGTTGATCCAGTCTTGGAAGGTTCAGTTGATACGGCTGGTGATCTTGATGGAAGATCTACATTAAGATTCATTTACACATTTACAGGGGGAGCTGTATTAAGACAGTCCAGACTGTAGGCATGTGTGGCTTTATTCACAACGAAAGAGATGTTGTGGTTAAAGCGGTTTCTCCAAGAGACATGGTTCAAACAAGGAGTACAAAGTGTATTGTGAGAGTCAAAAGAGTTTTTGACTTGGGTCACAATGTGATTCGCCATCATTGGATATATGAGGTGATGGATCAGTAGCTATTGAAGCTTGTGAAGATCCATGAGAAAGAGAATTTGACGACATGCTAACAAAGGTAATCTCACAAGAGCTATGTGAAGACATAGTTTGAATAGATACCTTGAATTAAAAGATGTCAGAACATCCTCCATTTGGTGTTGAGGGGGAGATTGTTGGAATAGTCAAGTCAACACAAAAAATTATGCAACGTGATGAGAAGCTGGAGTCTTCTAGAGTGGTAGGCGCCGAACAGAAGGATCTGGATTGAGGCGCCGGAATCTCCGCCGGAATTCCACTACACATTCACACTTATTTGTTTGCCTATAAATACATGAAACGAGGGTTGAAACAAATGGGGGCGTGAATGAGAGATGTAAGGAGAGAAAGAGAGAGCTTGTTGAGCTCTGAGAGAAGTGAGAGGCGAGTTGAGAGGGTGTGATCTCCTCCCTAAATTTTCTCTGTATTTCACTGGTTATTAGTGAAATTTTCTTTTCTCTGTGTGGACGTAGGCAATCTTGGCCGAACCACGTTATATTCTGGTCTCCATATTATTTGTGAGCTTCCGCCGATCCCAACAGAAGACAGAGTGCTAATAGACACAGAGGCTAACATTTTCTAATGGCCAGCTTCCCTAAAAAAAACTTGTCTTCAGAAAGCTTGAAACTGGTTTAGAAACTCCAGCTGCAGTGGAAGAAGAAGCTTGCAAGCAAAAAATTGAGTATTTGAGACGATTGACGAAGAGGATACAATCACACAAAGAAGAGACCGTTGACGAAGAAGACCGAAGACCGCCACGAAGAAGACCGAAGACCGAGATGAAATCGTCTTCTTCTTCTCCCTTTGTGTTTTCTTCTTTCTTATTTATTTATTTATTTTAAATGGCATTTGACAGATGCCATCCCAGGTCCAGCTTAAGAGGTACGCGGTTGTTGTGCAAAAGCGCTCGTATCTAGCACAGCCCTTTAAATATTAAAATATGTTTATATATTTATCAAAATAAAATTTTATGAGATCCATTATACTTTTTGCTTCTCAAAGTGGCGCTTTTCATTGCAGCAAATTAATGAAAAAAAATCAGTCGGCCCTCATTACTCAGAGAGAGAGAGCCCACTGACACAAATTGATTGAGAAAAAAATATATAATAAATTATTTTTATCAAGAGAGAGAAAAATGTTGACTAAAATTATAAAAAATAAAAAAATCAATACTTTTCAAACCTAAGGTCCTCTAAATTAGAGAGTGAATTAAACTATTTCAATTTATTTCTATTTCATTATTATATTTTTTTAATTTTTCATATAAAATACAAATTTCAATACACATTTTTCAAATCATAATTCAACTTTTTCAAAATTTAAAAAAATAATAATATTAAAAAATAAATTAAATTCTCTCAACTCATCTCATCTTCCAATCCAAACAGGGCCTAAATGATTTCTCTATTATGACATCATCAAATTCACTTAAAATTCATCTCGTTTGGGTGTTTGGTTGTTGAATGATCTTAAACTAGAGGCAATTCAGCAGAGTTGGTGAACGAAAATGAAGCACTCCTCATATAGATAATGTTACATTTGTAACGAAGAAAGACATATAGCTCTCAATCGTCTTAAAAAAGGAAAAGAAGCTAAAAAGATGATCAAAGTTATTGAAAAACAAGAACTTGAAATCTTGCTTGGAGAAGAAATCTTTGATAAAGAAGAAATCTTGTATGAAGTATCAAGTGAATATGAAAATTAGGTCTTCGTGACTAGAGGTTTAGAGGATGATCATAAAAATTTTCTTCTAAGGCCTTATACACCCAATGTTTTTCATCAAGTGTACAAATATAATTTAATTTATCACCTCGCCTAGATTGCAAAACTTAGTTCTTTGGTTTAGAATTGAACTTTTCCAATAACTATTTAATTCTTCATAAATATTCTTGGGGAGTTGGGGATCATAAAAATCTTTTATTGTGTAGGAGTTTTTTGAAGTTAAAAATATTTATGAAGAGCTTGTTTACCTTCTTCCATACTTGGATAAGCCTGGTATAATGTATGTTGAAATTTATAAATCTAAGAATAAAATTGATACCAAGTCGTGTAAATTCTTGTTTAGAATCCACGAAAAATCACATAAACCTTGTGTAGGTTTTTCTTTGTTACTGTAACCCAATCACCTTGTTTAAATGCCTGGTTCAAATCTATTTTTTGATCTATTTTCTACTTGTGTAGTGGTGTTGGGATTCCTGCTCATAAAATTAGCAAAAAAATTAGTATTTGTAATGAAGCGAATGTAAATGGAGGGACGGCTGCCGCCCCCTATCCCACCACCAAAATTATGTAAATGACTCCATCATTATTATTTTAAATCTTGCATAGTGACTTGCATAGTAATTTCAAGACTTATAAATAGGGATTTCAGTTATTATGAAATTCATAAGAAATATAAAGAGAGAAGAAAGTTTCAGTTATTAAGGGTTCCAAAAGAGTTTCCTATATATTTTTCTTTTGCAATAGTAGTTTCTTTATTTAGTTTTATAACACGTTATCAGTACAACAGTTCTACCAATTCTGAAACTAATGTTCTTATTTCTCTGTAAGTTTTTCAATATATTATTTACAGTCTTTGATATATTTTATTGATAATTATTATTTAAAATTTGTGTGAATTTATAAATATATTTTCTAAAATACACATATTTATTTCATTATTTATATGTGTAGAAAATGACAAATCTTACAAAATTAGAATTTGTTGCTCTTGACATATCTAGGAAAAATTATTTATCCTGGATACTTGATGCTGAAATCCATCTTGATACGATAAACCTGGATTAAACAATTAAAGAAGGAAATCAAACGTCCCTGCAGGACCGTACTAAAGTAATGATTTTCCTTCGCCACCATCTTTATGGAGAATTAAAAATTGAATATCTTATAATAAAAAATTCTTATATTTTGTGGAACAGTTTAAGGGAGATGTATGAATACCAGAAGACTGTCATCTTCCCAAGAGCTCGTTTTGAATGGTTGCACCTAAGGTTGCAAGATTATAAAAGCGTTAGTGAGTATAATTCCGCACTTTTTAAAATAAGCTCAGTACTAAAACTATGCGGTGAGAAAATCACCAATGATGATATGCTAGAGAAGACTTATACTACATTTCATGACTCGAATGTGCTCCTGCAGCAGCAGTATCGAGAGAGAAAATTCAAGAAATATTCTGAACTTATATCATGTCTTATAGTAGCTGAGCAGAACAATGAGCTCTTATTAACAAACCACCGGTTGCGCCCTACTAACTCAATATTATTCCCTGAAGTGAATGGTAATAGGTTTGCATCATTCCCAGAAGTGAATGGTGCATCCTTTAGAAGAAATTGGTAGCGTGGACGTGGTAAGAGAAATTATAGAAATGTTGGTCTCAGAAGTGACAACATTAAAAGGGATAATAATATACCGTATCACCAGAAGTGATGCAATTCAGAAAGGGGTAAAAATCTCCAGAATAATTTTTCAAAAAAAAAAGTGAAGATGTGTGTCATAGAAGTGGAATGACTAGACATTGGTCACGTACCTGTTGTACGGCCAGGCACTTAGCTGATTTATATCAAGTATCTATTAAAAGAAAGAATAAAATACATGAAACAAATTTAATAGAACTATCAGATGATTTATTAGATTCAGTAGATGTAGATGTTATTCATCTTGATATCTCTGACTTCTTTAATCATCCTGAAAGTAAAATTGACCACTTAATTGGAGATGGAAGTGTTCCACTCAATTAATGTATTTTCTTTCTATTATCTGTAATAAAAGTTTTGTAAGTTTTGTAAAATCATGGATCACATTGATGATATTTTTATCTTTGAGTTGAATGATAAAGATATATGCATGGCTGACAGTATTACAACTCACACAATTCTAAAAAAAAAAATATATTTTTAAAATCTAACACTAAGCAAAACCTATGTCCATATCATATCAGGTTCATCAGATTTAATTGAGAGTTCCGGAAGAGCTTATATTGTGTTGTCTAATGGCACCAAATTTTGTATTGATGATATTCTATGCTCTTCACAATCCAGAAGAAATTTATTGAACCTCAAAGATATACGTCGTAATGATTACCATATTGAAACGACTAATGAAAGCAGTAAAGAGCATCTTCTTATTATTAAAACAATATCAGGTCAGAAGCTCGTATTAGAAAAACTGCCTGCTTTATATTCTGGATTGTATTATACAAAGATAAGAACAATTGAATCATATGTGGTAATGCATTAGAAGTGCATTGACTCTAAAATATTTATGACTTGACATGATCGTCTTGGACATTCGGGATCTATAATGATGAGACGAATTATTGAAAATTCGCATGGGCATCTCTTAAATAATCAAAAGATATTTCTATCCAATAAATCTCCGTGCTCTGCATGTTCTCAAACTAAATTGATTATCAGACCATCTCCTTCAAAAGTCATTGTCGAATCTCCATCTTTTTTACAAAGGATTCATGAAGATATATGTAGGCCTATTCATTCATCAAGTGGACCATTTAGATACTTTATGATTTTGATTGATGCATCTAGTTGATGATCGCATGTTTGTCTGCTTTCCACTAGAAATGTTACATTTGCTAGACTTATTGCTCAAATAATCAAACTACGAGCACACTTTTCTGAGTATCCAATTTAGATCAATCGATTGGATAATGCAGATGAATTTTCATTTCAAATTTTTGATAATTATTGCATGTCAATAGAAATAGATGTTGAATATCATGTTGCCTATACACACACACAAAACGGTTTAGTTGAATCTTTGATCAAAAGATTTCAACTAATCGCTAGACCTTTACTTATGAAATCAAGACTACCTGTTTCTGCTTGGGGACATACTATACTTCATGCACTATCATTAATTCGTATTAGACCATCTGCATATCATAAATATTCTCCATTACAGTTTGCATTTGGTCAGCAATCAAATATTTCTCATCTTCGTACTTTTGGATGTGTTGTATATGTTCCAATTGCACATTTACAACGTACAAAAATAGGCCCTCAACGTAGATTGTGATATATGTTGGTTTTGATTCTCCATCTATTATTAGATACCCTGAACCCCTTACAGTAGATATGTTTAAAGCACGTTTTGAGAATTTTCACTTTGACGAATCCACTTTTCCATTAATGGGTAAAGAAAAATCGGTGCCTGAAGTACGACAAGATATTATTTGGGATAATAAGATTCTGTCTCAATTTGATCTTCCTACAAATAAATGTAAACTGGAAGTTAAGAGAATTATTTATTTACAAAATGTTACAAATCAATTACCGATATATTTACTGACACTAAAGGTATAATTAAATCTTATATTTTTGCTGTTAATGCTCCAGTAAGGATTGAAGTCCCTGAAAGAAAAATTGTCAAAACAGCAATAGGTGAGTATAAGGCACGCCTGAAGTTTGGAAGACCTATTGGTGTAAAAGACAAAATTCCCATAAGGAAAAGAATACAAAATGAATTTGGTGTTTCTGAAGAACACATACCCACAATACAGGTTACAAATATAATTGGTGCTCCTAAACAGTTCAAATTTTCTATTCCAGAACCTCCTAAAGAGGAAACTGCTGAAGAGTATAAATTTCCTGAAAATGGACCTCCTGAAGAGGAGTTTCATGATATATTTTCCCCTGAAGAGGAATAAGTATCTGAAAATAATGAGATTTCAATACATTTCATGAATACTGGAGAAATTCTGGATAGAAATAAAATTGTTGTCGACAACATATTTTCATATAAAATGGTCATTGACATTACCAGAAGTAATGAAGAAAGTGAGTAAAAAACTGTCGAAAAATGTCGACGTAGAAATGATTGGCCAAAATGGAAAATAGCTATTGAAGTTGAATTAAATTTGCTAGCAAAACGAGAAATATTTGGACCTTTTATCCAAACACCAAAGGGTGTAATGCCTGTTGGATATAAGTGGGTATTTGTACGAAAACGTAATGAGAAAAATGAAATTGTGCGATACAAAGCACGACTTGTCACACAAAGTTTTCTGTAGAAACTCGGGATTGATTATGAAGAAACATATTCTCCCATTATGGATGCAATCACATTTAGATTTTTGATTAGTTTGGTTGTTACAAAAGGATTAGAAATGCGGTTGATGGATGTGGTCACTGCATATTTATATGGATCTTTAGACCATGACAAATATATGAAAATTCCTGAAGGATATAATATGCCTGAAGTATCTACAAGTACATCTAGAAATATGTACAATATCAGGCTACAAAGATTTTTATATGAGTTGAAGTAATCCAGACGCATGTGGTATAATCGCTTAAGCGAATATCTATTGAAAGAAGGATTTGATAATAATCATATATGCCCATGTATTTTTATTAAGAAATCAGAATTCGGATTTGTCATTATTGTAGTTTATGTTAATGATTTAAATATTGTGGGAACTCCTGAAGAGATTTTAAGAACCGCTACATATTTAAAGAATGAATTTGAAATGAAAGATTTTGGCAAAACAAAACTTTGTCTCGGCCTGCAGCTCAAACACTTGTCAAATGAAATTTTTATTCATCAGTCCATGTATACTGAAAAAGTCTTGAAGCATTTTATATGAACAAATCTCATCCCCTGAGTACTCAAATAATTGTTCGAACACTTGAAGTGAAAAATGATCCATTTTGTCCTTGTGATGACGATGAAGAAATTCTTGGTCCTAAAGTACCATATCTCAGTGCAATTAGAGTTTTTATATATCTTGCAAATTATACTCGACCAGATATTACATTCTTAATTAATTTGCTTGCAAGATATAATTCTGCACAAACTCGAAGGCATTGGAATGACATTAAACATATCCTTCATTACCTTCATGGTACGGTTGATATGAAATTATTTTATTAACGTGGATCAAGTCCACAATTGATTGAGTATGCATTTGCAGGTTATCTTTCAAACCCACATAGAGGTAGATCTCAAACTGGATATTTATTTACTTATGGAGATATAGTCATATCATGGAGATCTGTTAAGCAGACACTATCTACTATTTTTTCAAATCACTCAGAAATCATTGCTATTCATGAAATAAGTCGAGAGTGTATTTGGCTGAAATCAGTAATTCAACATATCTAGGAAAAGTGTGGACTTCCGATGATCAATAATAACCCAACAATTTTATATGAAGATAATACTGCTTGTATCACTCAAATCAGAGGAGGATATATCAAAGGTGACAGAACCAAACATATTTCACCTAAATTCTTTTATACTCATGAACTTTAATAGAAATGTGAAATTGATATCAAGCAGATACGATCTAGTGATAATCTGACAGATTTATTCACAAAAACATTACCAACTGCGACATTCAAGAAAATTGTACATAACATTGGAATGCGAAGACTCAAAAATCTATTGTTATGCACTTTTCAGAGGGAATAAATGTCATGAAAATTTGTACTGATTGTACTCTTTTTCCTTTGCTGAGGTTTTCCTCTGCAAGGTTTTAATGAGACAATCTTAAAGCACTTGTGGATACATAAGAAGACTGTACTTTTTTTTCCTTCGCTATTGGTTTTTTTTTTCAATTGGGTTTTTTCTTAGCAAAATTTTAACGAGGCAGATTCTTTATGGGTGGTTATTCAAGGGGGAGTGTAATGAAACGAATATAAGTGGATGGACGGCTGTCACCCCCTGTCTCACTACCAAAATTATGTAAATGACCTCACCACTATTATTTTAAATCTTGTATAGTAACTTATAAAATGACTTGCATAGTAATTTATATAGTAATTTCAAAACCTATAAATAGGGGGTTTCAGTTGTTATGAAATTCATAAGAAATATAGAGAGCGAAGAAAATTTCAATTCTTAATAGTTCCAAAATTTTTTTTATATATTTCTTTTTTGCAATAGTAATTTCTTTCTTTAGTCTTATAAGAGTATTTTCTTTAACATATTATTTCATCAAGTTGTTGGTCAAATTCAAATCCCATCAAACGAGTCGTTCCATTTGAAGATAAAGTAAAACTCTGACCATTTGTTTTTTCAAATGTCAATAATCATTTAGAAATTTCAGATTGTTCTTTGGGTCCATAAAATTAAACGCCCTTCTCCTCTATCTTGTGAATCCAAATACTTTAAAATAGGGGTGGGCAAAAATTCCGAATTCCGAATTCCGTCCGAACTCCGCTCCGATTCCGACTCCGATCGGTGTCGGAAATCGGAGTTCGGAATTCGGAGTCGGAAATTTCCGACTACGGATTCGGAGTCGGATTTCGGAGTCGGAGTCAGGTTTTATACCGAACTCCGACTCCGAAACTCCGAAGTTTTTTTAAAAAAAAATTAAGATACAAAACGACGTCGTTTTGTATCTTAATTTTTTTTAAAAAAAACTTAGCTAAACGACGCCGTTCCATTTATATAGAAACGGCGTCGTTTAGGCTAGGGCATGTAAACGGCAACGCCGGCCCCCCAGCTATTTCTTCTTCCTTCTTCTTCTTTCTTTCTTCTTCTGTTCTTAACTTCTTCAGTTCTTCTTCGAATCTTCGGCCTTCGGTCTCGAGTCAGTGAGTCACCCTCAGCTCTCAGCCCTCAGCCCTCGGCCCCTCAGCCCTCAGCCCTCAGCCCTGATCACTGTCTCACGCCGTTGCACACAAACAGACCCTCACATCTAGCCGTCCCCCCTCAGCCTGAGTCCACTGCCGCCCCGTCGCCCCTTCACGCATTTCTCACGGACCCACTGCCGGCTGCCCAAGGTATTTTCTTTTCCTCTCTCTCCGTCGCATTTATTCACCATCTCGAACTTTTGTAGCCTTGAACATCCACGATTTGCAATTTCTCAGTAAACCGGTAAACCACTAAACCCTATATTAAAATATTTGTTGTTGTTGTTGACTTGTTGTTGTTGTTGCAATTTACTATTTGGTATTTACATAGTCATTACTCATTAATTTTTGTTCATTTTAATTTTTGTTGTTGTAAATTTGTTGTATTTGTGAATCACTGAATAAGTGAATATGGTATTAGACTTTATTTTAATTTTTGTTGTTGTAAATTTGTTGTATTTGTGAATCACTGAATAAGTGAATATGGTATTAGACTTTATTTTAATTTTTGTTGTTGTAAATTTGTTGTATTTGTGAATCACTGAATAAGTGAATATGGTATTAGACTTTAGTTTTCTGGTTTAGTTCTTTTTCTAGCACAAGGTGTTGGCCGCAAGACTAAGTTTTCAAATGATAAAAACATTGGCAATTTGGCATTGAATTAGTCAACTACTAATATAGCTGATCTTTATTTAACTAAGAATACTAGCATTAGATTAGT
Organism: Platycarya strobilacea; assembly: GCA_036898215.1. Lineage (NCBI taxonomy): Eukaryota > Viridiplantae > Streptophyta > Magnoliopsida > Fagales > Juglandaceae > Platycarya > Platycarya strobilacea. The sequence goes on from CM072547.1 coordinate 9,551,497, forward strand.
CAAACTGTCAATATATATATATTTTTTAAAAATATAAGTTTGCATACATATCAAATTTTTTTTGTCATATTTAATCAAATACGAGAAAATAAAAATAGGAGAAGGAAATAAAAATACAAGTTGTCTTTAAAAATGAATAGTAAAACTTTAAAATTCTTTAAATTTGAAGAATTATTATTTATTTTTGAAGACAGCTTATACTTTTTGCATGTAGCAATTTTGATCCTCGTAAAAGGTCGATCTGTAGACGGTGGTAGCTAGATCTTGGGTTTGAAATTTTAGGAGAGATCACGAGTTGAGGTGCAGCGTGGCTTTGAAAGTAATCTTAGGAATAGGTGCAGTGTGCGACGTTTAAAATTTTAGTCACCGGCCCCAACGTCTTTTGTTAGAGAAAAAAATAAGATAAACTAAAGCGATGGAAAAAAAAAATAAAAAGAATCATAATTGTGTTATATATGCATGAATACTGCCCCACAGCAATGCTTTTCCGAGAGAACACAATGATGAATAAAGAGATATATTATAGAATAATATTCCCTATATATTCTGCATGCATTTATGTAAGAAGAAATTAATATTGCAACCGTACGTTAAGCGTCCAAAATTAGTCATGATGAGAGTCACGGACTCACGGATAAGATTCATACAATTGGTTTGATGCATTTATAATATGGATGCGTACGTTCTTAGCTTTGTTTAATTCTTCCAAGGAATGAATTTAAATAGAGTCAACAGAATCGCCGCAATATTATTAATTGTCGAAGTTATAAGATTAATTGATCATATTTCATCTTTTATCTAAAAACTCCTTTATTGCTCCATCGATCCATCTCATGAGCTATAAATTAAACTAACACTTTTTGCCAGTTTCTAGAACCCTGATCATTCATTAGGCGAATTAGGCGGTTGGCTAAGATGGTTGCCTAAGGCCTCTTAATGAAAAATTTTAAACAAATATTAAAAATTTCATTATTTAAAATAAAAAAATTATCTGAACTAAATAAATTAATCTTAAAGTTAAAGAAAAAATCAATTATGCATTTTGTTAAAAAAATAACGTTAACAATGGATCCTAATTAAATACTCTGCAGATTCGATTTCACTTGGAAAAATCAAAAGTCACAATAAACTTGGAAAAATCAAAACCTTAATAAATGATTATACCTCTACAACCAAAAAATAACGTTACAATTCATCTATAAAAATAATCAAAACATAAAAACTCTTCTTTTATACCTAACGATTTTACTTATCTCTCAACTTCAAAACCTTAATAAATGATTATACCTCTACAGCCACATCGATATTATACTATTACTAACTTTTTATGATTATAAATTTATAATTGTTATATTATTATACTTGAATTCTAATAACATTATAAATTTATAATTGTTAGGAATTTACTAATATTTTTTATATTATTATACTTGAATTCTAGGTCTACAATTACAAACAGATGGATCCCTCACGTAGTGCTAGTGGGACTCCGACTCCACATGAGGCTCCGAATCCGGATGGTGGGACTCCTTCGGCGCTCCACGCTGCAGCTTCGAGCCGTAGTCGGCTACCCTCCACTCGAGCACAAACCTCGTGTGCTAGCAGTGGATTTCCACTTCCAATCGACATAGAATTGGAAGTGGAAGATCCCGACCAGTTTATGGAGGAGCAGGAGATGGGCCTTGGAGACGATCCGATTCAGGATCCGGATGTACCAGTACACCCTACAGCTGCGAGGCCACCCCGTCCACGGTCAAATAAAAAAAGATCATGGACATGGGAACATTTTGAGAAGGTTGAGGGTGGGGATCCCCAGAACCCACGGGCTGAGTGCAATCATTGTGGCGCTCGAGTTGGGTGTCATTCAAAGAGGCAAGGCACTTCTTGCCTTTCAGCACATCTGAACGGTTGCAAGCGCTACCAAATAGCGAAGGGAATGGCATCAAGAGGTTAGTGTCTTGCTAGTTGCTTTATATGCTAATTAGTTTTGTGATTATAATCCCAATTAATTTTCATTTAAGACTAATATTGGTAATAAATTATCAAATACAGACGCAGGTGGGTCTCAGACTAATCTTAGCTACGAGACTTCTACAGCCACTGATGGGACAGGGACACAGACAAGGAATCTAGTTGTCCCTCAATACAGTGAGAAGATGTTTCGTGAGGCGCTTGCGATGATGATTATAAAAGATGAGATGCCCTTTACCACGGTTGATAAGGATGGGTTCCGGTATTTTGTGAAGTTTCTTGAACCAAGATTTCCAATCCCATCCCGTTATACAGTGATGCGAGATTGTATGAAGATGCATCTGAGGGACAAGGCAGAAATGAAGAAGATGTTCTCCACCACTGGCCAGAGAGTGTCATTTACGACCGACACATGGACGTCGGTACAGAATACCTCGTACATGTGTATCACAGCACATTACATTGATAGTGAGTGGAATCTTAAAAAAAGGATTATTGGATTTAAAGAAATAGTTGACCATAAGGGTGCATCGATAGGAGCAGAGATGGATGATTGTTTGGTTGATTGGGGCATCCAAAAAATATTGTGCATTACAGTTGACAATGCCGGTGCAAATGAGACCGCAATCGAATGGTTTATCCGAAATACGAGGGCGAGAGAAGATGTGATTAAAAATCACCAGTATATCCACATTCGATGCACTGCTCATATAATCAACCTTATTGTTGGTGAGTCTTTCTGGTTTTAATTTTGTATTTTGTATTTTAATATTTTTATGATTAAAGTCTTTGAAAATAGTACTATTTTTTTTATTATTATGATAATTAGATATTTTTCAATGATGAAACAGTTAAGGGGTTGGAAAATATAGACGACTCTATCAAGAGAGTCCGCAACATTGTGCGGTACGCGAGGGCTTCTCCCCAAAGGCTACAAAAGTTCAAGGCTATAGCAGAACAGGTTGGGATTGAGTCTTCAAAGATGTTGTGCCTGGATGTTCCCACTCGATGGAACTCCACATATCTGATGTTGGATGTGGCACTAAAGTACCAGAAGGCATTTGAGCGGCTAGAGATTGAGGATGGAGGTTTGAGGTATGCCTTACTGGAGCCTGATGGAAGGGGGCTCGGTCCGCCAGACAACATTGATTGGCAACATGTATCCGAGTTTGTCACATTTTTACAAATCTTTTATGACATCACGATGCGGGTTTCTGGATCTGCATATGCGACGGCAAACATGTGGTTTAGCGAGATCTCCATGCTACACCACCACTTGAAAGAAGGTTGTGCTGACCCGAGTGGATTGTTATCTGGTATGGCATCACAGATGCAGTCCAAATATGATAAATATTGGGGGCAAGTTGAGAAGATAAATAGATTATTGTTCATAGCGTCGATCCTCGACCCTCGATTGAAGTTGGCAGTGGTAGAATGGTGGGCAACAGAGGTTCTCGGGGCAGTGAAGGCTAAGTCGTTTATCACAGCACTCAAAGATGATTTGAACGAGTTGTACACTCATTACAGTGCCAGTAGTCCTGCTTCATCCTCACGAGCCATGGGTACCTCACGTTCGAGTTCGAGCTCAGGACCAGCCACAGATGCTCGTTTGAGTCAGGCCAGTGTAGCCAGTCGATCCCGAGGCTTCAACGTCATGACGTCGTTTCATGCACGGTCATCGAGAAATCCATTGCAGTGTACAAATGAGGTTGAACGATATTTACTGGCAGAGGTTGAGGAGCCTAGTGAGGAGTTTCAGATCTTGATTTGGTGGAGAGCTAATTCACCAAAGTACCCGATTCTCTCTCGCATTGCTCGAGATGTACTAGCCGTTCCTATCACTACGGTTGCATCTGAATCGGCATTTAGCACTGGAGGTCGGGTGTTGGATGCCTACCGGAGTTCATTGTCACCGTCAACCGTGGAGGCCCTCGTTTGCACACAAAACTGGCTCAGAGATGTACCTACTGGACTAGAGAGTATTGGCATCGATGCCGTGAGCTACAGACTTGAGTCAGGTAAACTTAAATTAATTTATATAATTCTTTTTAAATGATTAAAGCTAAAATTTTATATAATTATTAATTCTTTTTTATAATTTCATTTTAATAAATCTATTTAAATTTTAATTTATACTGTTTATGATTTTACAGATTTAGTTATCAACCCTACCATACTTGCCGATGACTGATGGAGCAACTATCGATTACGTATATTTTTTCTCTAATTTTCCATCACACTTGTTTCATGTTTGGTTAATTTTAATTTTTTTCATATATAATAATACATTTTATTTTTATCTTAATCTCAGGTACGATTCTGTATAAGTTCCAACAACAAAGTTCAAGGCTGCAGCAATTATTATTATTATTATTTTGTAACATCGATACGGGTCTCAACCGTCCCATTGAACCAGAGTCATCAGACTATCACTGAAAATTTAATTTATATTTTGTATTATTTTTTGTATTAATAGTGACATAGTCTAGAGTCCTGGACTTTTTTTTTGTATTACTATTTTTTGTATTATGCTATAATGCTATTGGCTGGCATTAGCATTGTAATTACTACTTAGTACTTTGTATTTTTTGTTTAATTGTTTAAGACTAATTAGTACTTAGTAGTGAAAACTGAAACTTGAATAGATCAATAGTTGTGGGCTTTGTGGCAACTCAATTGAATCTAGTATCTAAATAGTAAATACTCAATTCGCATATCAGTAAATTTATATGACTATGAGATTTTAATTAAATATTTCTTTATATACGAAATTCATAAATTTTTAAAATTTTATAACTATATCTAAATTTATTATAATATTAAAATATATTAAAATTCATTTGTGATTTGAGATAAATCTCATAAAACTTATTTTATTATCTTAATTTATTTTTTCATCATTAAAAAAAATTTATTCTATCTCAAATCAGCTTCAACCATTAAATGCAGTTACGCAAGTTAAAATAAAAAAAGTTACTTCCTAATATCCTATCCAGTATTCATGCGCGCCGCGCCGTAAACCCAAAGAGATTATGCGGGAAACTCAAATATTTGACTCCGTTATCAAAGATCGTGCACGTCAGAAGCTGTATGACTGATGGATTAATTACTTGCCAGTTGCCAAGTGACAAGTCTAAGTGGTTAAGAATCAAAATAGAGGTGAGGAAAGTATATTATTTTAATTTTTAATAAATAATAAGACAAAAAATAATAAATAAAAAATAATATAATATTATTTTAATAGATGTGAAAAAGTACAGCTGTATAGGCATTAGCAATAGCGTACATGTTAATTGTTAAGTAAGCTACTAAGCACGGTTAACTTATTTCTTCACAAACTTTACATCTCAATTGAACAAATAAGTTCATATGGAATATGTATGGCCCAATTGGAAGGATTTAGTTTCGGAATGAGTGTAATTTGGCCCATATCGAACTCGCCGAAGGAAACTAAATTCGGAGTTCCGATCGGAACTCCGATCGGGGTTCGGAGTTCCGAAATTCCGATCGGAACTCCGATCGGAGTTCGGAGTTCCGAACTCCGATCGGTGTCGGTATCCGAGAGTGTCTCGGAGTCGGAGTCGGAGTACGATTTTGACTCCGATGATTGTCGGAGTCGGAGTCGGAAACTCCGAACTCCGACAAGTTCGGAGTCGGAGCACAGCCCTACTTTAAAATGCTTGACAATGACGGTGGTATATATATATATATATATATATATATATATATTCATGATTCATCTATTGTAATAATTGTCTACAGAAAAAAAAAAAAACACCACTAAAGCATCGATCGGAATTTAGATATCATTACCATACGATGCTATTAATTGGCAATATTTAGACCTATAACTTCGAGGCCAGATTGAAGTGAAAAATTTCCAACAAAGTGAAGCAGATCATGTCCTCTTCATCCATCAATCGCAACATTTATTTTGCATATATACATATATGAAAATGGAAAACTACATCGATCAAACGAATAAATCAATCAGTGCCAAAATATTGCTGGTCATATACATGCAAACTGGCCGAAAGTAGGCCGAAAGTACCAGTACGTGCCTCATTATCTATATGGTAGAAAAGAACTTCATATCATGCATCATCGAACAAAAATTTCAAAAATCCCATATATTTATATAAATAATATTAAAATTTTATTTATTACCTATTCTAGTTTATGATCTTCGATTAAGGTGATATCAATCGGAGGGCGCAAATTATCATTGTCTTTCTAGATCTTCTGAAGTACCCATTTCATGATGATCTCCACAACTCTGAATCCTCCTCGACGATCTCCCCCTACTAAGCATCCTCCGAAAAGAGCTTAATCGTGAGCCTGAGCCTGATCCCGATGATCCACCTGCCTTCTCCAACTCGGCAGCACCCTGCGGCGCTATAGTACTATTCTGTATAGGTGGAGCTGAGGGAAGTTGGACCTTAGGATCAGCCACAGTGCGGCAGACGGGGCAAGTTTTGTTTGAGTTTAGCCAAACATCGATGCACTCCACATGAAACATGTGCTTACAATTTGGTAGAACCCGAACCATGGTCTCCCCTTCTATGCTACTCAAGCAAACTGAACACTCTATAACTTCACTTTGATCGAGTGAATTAGCTGCTTTGTATGTGAACTTAGGTAGTGAGTCTATGACTAATGGATCGAGCCCTCCGGCAGTACTCTCGGCCTGTGGATTTACAGAATCATCCATCATGTTGATAGATGCAATTTGAGCTAGTGCACTTACCCTATTCAAGATATCACGACGTGTTCTTTCTTGGCTTCTTGCGAGATACCTTGCATATGTACGGAGGAAGATGATGAAAATCACTACGGCAAGTAGGGAGAATGTAGCAGCGATCAAGATCTCCCGGCCGACACCATATTTGTTATCTTTATCATCGTGATCATCAGAACCCATCGTTAAATATCCCAATTTGAATGATCGACCAAGGTGTATAAAGTATATATGCCTTGGCCTTGCCTCTCTTTCTGTGACGATCAATTTCTCTCTATTACTTTTGCCTGATTAACATCAACGAGCTCTTTTATTTGTTTTACGTACTACTTTGTTGATCTTGCAAATCGTGGAAATGTCAATTGGTGGGGTTTCGAGAAATTTGCTGGGTATGGAAATTTTGTACCCCGTGACTTCATGAGGTTTGACATTTTTGGAGCTCCGTTTTAGTTTTTCTTGGTGATTTTCACACCTAATCCTTAATTTTTTGGTCCGACTCGAGGAAAAAGATATATGAGAAGCTTCTGATCATACGTTTGTCCCCTTGCCCACGCAACTAGATCCCACAACGACAAGGCGAGCCAATGCGCACGACTCTTGGAAAAAGACCAAATATATATATATATATGTATATATATATATATATATATTTGTATAATGAAAGAAAGTTATATTTTCAAGTTTTTGTGATCCTATGGCAATTTTTTGACCAAAAGAAAATTTATTACAACTTCATCATGTTTTGGCAGTTGCAAATGAAATGCATCAAGTTATAAGATAATATTGGACATATGTTATATATAGTTAACTTTAGTCCTCACATGAAATCCAATTCTGTTGATCAGTTGATTAATAGATATATAAAATAAAAATAAAAATTATATATATAATTAATATATTTATGTTTATATGTATGTATGTATGTATTTTTTTTTTTTTTTTTTGCAGGAAGGAGGATGCAGTACTACTACTTGAGACTTAAATTTTAGGCCTTGAAAGTCAGAAGCGATGGACGTCACTTTGCCCATTGTATGATGGGGCCGGACCGGATGTTGAACCAATTGCCCCGTGTTTTACGGAACTATAAGCCTTTGAATTTCCAAGTCGAAAGTTTTCTACGGTCACATATAAAATATAATAAAATATTCTAAAAACATATAATAAAAAATTCTTAAAAATATAATAAAATAAAAAATATAATAAAATAAAAAATAAAATAAAAAAATACAATAGAAAAATAAAATGAAGAAAATATAATAAAAATATAATAAAAAATATAATATTAAAAAAATAAAATGAAGATAAATTCAAAGAGAGAGACAATATCAATGATATGAATGGTGACGCTACTAGTGACCAATGGCATCGAGAACTGCTTTTGTTAAGAGTCAATCCGACCCCCAGATTTTCTATTTTGTCTAATTAATTTCGCTTGCGTGAGTTAGAAATAAGGGATAAGAATTTGGAATGCTTATTCACGTGGACGGGTGCCGCAGAGCAAAAGTTTGCCTTTCGATTCCTTATAGCAATCTTATTAAATTGTTAAACATTAAATTTTAAAAAATACAAATTTACATGTATAACAAAAAATTTTAGTCAAATCTAATAAAAAATAAGTAGAAAAAAATAAATAAAAGAATAAAATACTTTTTATCTTAAAAAATAAATAGTAAAACTAAAAATTTATGCAAATTAATTTATACAAATTTGCATAAATTTTTAATTTTCTTATTTACTTTTGAAGATAAAAAATATCTTTATTCTCTTATCCCACTTTTTTCTTCTCATTTTTGATCAAGTATGACCAAAATTTTTTGATATGTATGTAAACATATATTTTTTGAAGTTTAACTTTAGATAATCCAATAAGAATGCTCTTAAAGTAATCTCATTGAATTATTTAAAATTATTCTTCAAAAAGTATAAATATGTATATTTATTAAACAAATTTGGTCATAAAAGTCAAATTTGACTTTTGTTAGATAAAATTTTAACTTTACTATTTATAAAAAGTATTTTTATTCTATTTTCTCACTTTTATTTCTTTACTTTTAATCAAATATGACTAAATTTTTTTAATAAATATATAAATTTATATTTATTAAAAGATAAGTTTATACAATCTAATAAAAATATTCTTTGTTAAATATATATAATTAGAAACTTGATGATCTCTAACTTCATCATTACCTATAATGTAATGAATTGACAATTTGATATATAATATCGTTAATGTTCACTGGATCTTAGGAATATATCATTTTTTGTCATTATATGAAGAATGTTATGAATGTAAATGAACGAACGAAACGGCGCCGCCTCAGTCCCACTACTAAATTATGTGAATGACCCCACCACTATTATTTTAAAATCTGCATAGTGACTTGCATAGTAATTTGCATAGTAACTTCAACGCCTATAAATATGGATTTCAGTTGTAATGAAATTCATAAGAAAATATAGAGAATGAAGAAAGTTTCAGAGAGTTTCTTTTACATTTCTCTTGTAATAGTAGTAGTTTTCTTTTTAATTTTATAACACGTTATCAGCACGAGGTTCTACCGATACTGAAGCTAGTGGTCTTCTATTTCAAGTAAGTTTTTCAATATATTATTTGCAGTCCTTGAAATAAATATTAAAGGTAATATTTCTGAATATTACTTGATAAAATTTTATTTTTATTCTCATGATAATGTGAATATATTTCTTAAATTCACATATTTATTTTTGTAATATAATGTCAAATATTGAGATTTATTACTATTGACATTTCTGAAAAATATTATTTATCCAGATTCTTGATGAGATCTATTTGGATATGATGATGAACTTGAAAGATACAATCATAGAAGAAAACCATGTGTCCCTGAAGGACCGTGCTGTGTATCTCATGATGAAAAATCATCCTACTGTGTGAAATAAATTAAGAGAGTGATACAAACACCAGAAGATGTAATCCTCTCAAAAGATCATTATGATTTATTGCACCTGAAGTTGCAAGATTTTAATAGTGGTATTGAATATTCTGCACTCTTTAAAATCAACTCAATATTAAAATTTTGCAGTGAAAATATCACTGATAATGATATATAAAAAAAGACATTATTGTTCATACTTCGAATGTGCTCCTACAGTAGCAATATCGAGAGTGAAAGTTCAACAAATATTCTGAACCTTTGTTTTGTCTTCCAGTGATTGAGCTAAATAATGAGTTTTTGTTACACCAGTTACGTCCTATTAATGATATCGAATTTACACAATTCCCAGAAGTGAATGGAAACTAAGGGCGTAGACGTGGTAGAAAAATTATAGAAGTGTTGGTCCCAAAAGCGACAACACTAAAGATGATAAAAATATATCGTATCACTAGAAGTGATCAAAAACTCAGAGAAGGGTAAAGGCTCTCAGAATAATTTTTCATAAAAAGATGAAGATGTTTGTCATAGATGTAATATGACTAAACAGTAGTCACGTACCTGTTGTACAGCCAAGCACTTGATTTATTTATACTAAGTTTTTATATATAAACTTATTAATATTTCATCATATTTTGAAATAATGAAATATCGGTGCCTGAAGCACGATAAGAAATTACTTGAGATAATAAAGTCCTGTTTAAATTTGATCCTCTTACAAATAAATGTGAACCAAAAGTTCAGAGGATTATTTATCTGCAAAGTGTTGCAAATCAATTACATGATATATTTACTGACACTAAAGGTGTTGTAAAATCATATATTACTGCTGTTAATGCTTAAGCAATAATTGAAGTTCCTGAGGGACGAGTTGTTAAAACAGCAATAAATAAGTCTAAGATACACCTGAAGTGTTGAAGACCTATTGGTGCACAAGAAAAATAAAAATTGGTGCTCATGAAGAGACCTTATTTTCTGTATAAATATAATCCTCCTGAAGAGGAAACCTCCTGAAAAGGTAACTCCTGAAGAGTGTAACTCCTGAAGAGTATAACTCCTGAAGAGAAAACTCCTGAAGAGTATAAACTTCCTGAAGAAGAACCTCCTGTAGAGGTGTTTCATTAAATGTTTTCCCCTGGAGAGGAACAATGAGATCTCATTACATTTCATGAGTACTGGAAAATTTATGGATAGAAATAAAACTGTTGTCGACAACATATATGATAACACTTGATATTACCAGAAGTAATGAAAAAAGTGAGCCAAAAATCGTCGAAGAATGTCGATGTAGAAATGATTGGCCAAAATGGAAAGCAGTTATTAAAACTGAATTAAATTCGCTAGTGAAGCGAAATGCATTTGGACCTATTGTCCAAACACCAAAGGGTGTAATATTTGTCAGATATAAGTGAGTATTTATACGAAAGCGTAATGCGAAATGAAATTATGCGGTATAATTTGTCGCACAAGGTTTCCAGTAGAAACTCGAGCAATTATGAGGAAACATATTTTCTTGGTATGAATGCAATCACATTCATATTTTTAATTGATTTGGTTATTACAAAAAGATTAGATATGCAGTTAATGAATGTGGTCACTGCATATTTATAAGCATCATTAGATTATTACGATACTTGAAGCATCTAATCCAAGTACATTTAGGAGTATGTACTTTATAAAGGTTTAAAGATCTTTATATGGGTTAAAGCAATCTGGACACATGTTGTATAATTGAATCAACGAGTATCTATTGAAAGAAGGATTTAAGAATAATCCTATATGTTCATGTGTTTTATCAGAATCCGGATTCGTCATTATTGCAGTTTACGTTGATGATTTACCTTGTTAGAACTCTTGAAAAGATTACAATGGTTGCTATAAATTCAAGGAATGCATTTGAAAAGGAAAGATCTTATTATTCAATTCATAGATGAGTTACAAGAATTTGAGACTTCTAGCCTCATCTCTCAAATGCATTTGCTTTTCATAAAGCAACATACCATCCTTATCTAAAGGATTAGGCAGTCGAAATGAAGAGGTAAGTAAGGATTTTAAATCCTTATTCTCCTGCTTTAAGTCTGCAATTTTTTTGTCAGACTCTTGAACGAGTCGTTGAAGTACAGAAACCTTCTCGTTAAGCTCCTCAATCTCACGATTTTTGGATTGTAATCGGTTGGAAAATCCAACAATAGAGGAGGAGTATCGGGTGCCGAGAGTCACCAGCTCATAAACAGCTTCACGATCTGACTTATTAGCCAGATCATTTGCTTGCTGCAACATTACACCTGCGGAAGATGCAGGATCAACTTGTAATTGAGGTGAAGGATACCTCATATGTTGATTGTGAGAAATAGTAAAAGGAAATTGATGAGCCATTGGAAATTTGTAGAATAAGAATACAAATACAGATGAATTATAGATATGAGAAGAAGATTTGATGCGTACTAAATGAAACTAAAGACGGTTCTTATAGAATTGGAAATAAGAACAAGACAAACCATCATCTCTTCAAATCTCACTTTACAAGATATGCTGGATGCATAATTTCAAAAGCCAACGAGATTAATTACAGCTATCCCTATTTTCTTGTAAACGCTGAACCTCTGCCGTTAGCTGCTGTTGTTGATTTTGTATCTGAGCTCTTTCTCGTTCCAGCTCTTCTACTCGTGTTTTCAGGTCATGAGAATACCAGTCTACAAGTTTCTTCAGCTCCTTGTTATCTTGTTTTAAATCTTTATTTTTTCTATCTTTAGTTACAAGCGTTTGATGCAACTCAGATATTTGATTTTTAAGATGATCAACCTCACTCGTTCTCGCTAATAGCCTCTGTGACATGGTTGTAAGAGAAGCAGCATATTGAGCACTGAGGGTTCTTGATGCTGCAACAATTTCAGGATCAGATTTACTAGATAGATATATCTCTACTCCTATCATGGTGTTTACAGCCTCAGAAGAAAATATAAGTGGTTGAGGTATAAAAGGTTCATGGTTTAAATCTGGGACATTAGAATTTCTATCAGACATAATATCGTTCTGGATGAACAACAACTGAATCTATGAGGAATGTGAAATCTTTTTGCTGGAGTAAACCAATGGTAAAATTGGTTATATTTAAACAACAACCCGAAACCTTCAAATCTCTTCAAGATCTCATTTGTCCACAATGTCAAGCGAATTTGATTTCCGCCGAACCGATAATATTAAACCTCAAAGCTTTAACAGCTTTTATCATACATAGATGGTTTCCAATGTTATTTCCGCCGTATATAAACAAGTTCTTCCTAATAACGCCGAATGAGGGGGAGAAAATTTTAGATGAAAATATTATCATACTCTCTCTAATACATTATTTAGTTGGAGATCGTGTTTGAATTCTTAACTTGTTATATATACTGAAATTATATTTGCTTATTACTTGAAACACTAACGCATATTATCAGGGGGAGTTTAAGTATTACTGCAGGTATCAGATTTCTATTAAGTTTGTCAACCAGATATTATTTTTCATCTTCAAATCACTCAGAGATTATTACAATTCATGAAACAAGTCGAGAGTATATTTGGCTGAGATCAATGACTCAACAATTTTATACGAAGATAATGCTACTTGTATCACTCAAATCAAAGGAGGATATATCAAATATACGATCAAGTGATAACCTGGTAGATTTATTCACGAAGACATCACCAACTGCGACATTCAAGAAAATTGTGCAGAATATTAAAATGTGAAGACTCAAAACTATTGTCATGCACTTTCCAGGGGGAGTAAAAGTTCTGAAGACTTGTGCTGATTGTACTCTTTTTCCTTCGCTAAGGTTTTATCCCATTGGGTTTTCCTTTGCAAGGTTTTAATGAGGCAATCTTAAAGCACTTGTGGATACATAAAGAAACTGTACTCTTTTTCCTTCGCCATTGGTTTTTCTTCCCACTGGGTTTTTCCTTGGCAAGGTTTTAACGAGGCAGATTCTTTATGGGTGGTCATTCAAGGGGGAGTGTTATGAATGTAAATGAACGAACGAAACGGCGCCGCCCCCTATCCCACTACTAAATTATGTGAATAACCCCACCACTATTATTTTAAAATCTGCATAGTGACTTGCATAGTAACTTGCATTGTAACTTTAACGCCTATAAATATGGGTTTTAGTTGTAATGAAATTCATAAGAAAATATAGAGAAGGAAGAAAGTTTCAGAAAGTTTCTTTTACATTTCTCTTGTAATAGTAGTAGTTTTCTTTTTAGTTTTATAACAAAGAAGAATTTATTCTATTTCCTTTTGTTCTGTAGCTAATTCCTAGAGTACTTCTAAGATTTGATTTATGATCTCCTGAATTCCTAATATTTCCAATTTTTAGTAGATTTATAACTAGCCTATATATATTGTATATATATATATAATATAAAGGCTTTTAGTGAAACTTATTTCATGAAGTTTTTTTGTATTTTAATTTGTTTGATTAATTCGAGCCATTACTTAATTGGGCGGCCTTGTGTATTAATATGGGGACTTCGATCGTACCTACTGTCAAGGGGGTAATTGCGAAAGGGGATAAAGTAGCGGGCGCCCATCGAAGTGGCGCCCGTCTATTGCCTTTTTTCCAGAAACTGAGGAGGAATTGTATTCGGTAAATTAAGTTGGATCCTGAGTATTTCCAACTCAAATTAAACTCCTCCCACATGGTCCATTGTTATGCGAAGGCGATAAATCTAGTTAGCCTATCATAATTATCCTGACATATTGATAGTGTGATAATTGAAAATCCTATAAACATTTAATGTCTAGTAGGGTGGCATGTCGCATTAAATGCGGGATGATGAGGATATCCCAATAGATCTATTGATCGATCGGAGGTAATCATGTTATAAGAGATATTATTTAGAAAAAATAAAACTAATAAATGATCTCAAGAAATATAGGATGCGAATAAGAGTAAAATGTTCTCCAACCTTCTCGGATGATGACACGTATATCTGGTCAGTATTTCGACCCATATAAAAGAAGGAATAGATCACTGGAAATAGGTATAAACATCTTTCTAAGGCTCATTTGAATTACTATCTGTTTTTATCTTTTCTCACTATTATCTCTAACTAAATCTTCGGAGAGTTCTCAGGATCGAGGAACTCAACCTTCTACTTTTGTAATTGCAGATTAAGACTGGGAGTCACGATCCAACTCAGGAGTGCAGAACACACATCAACATCTACTCTCTAAAATTAATTGATATTTTTATATATTCATAATTAAGGCTCGAAATCTCACGATCAACCTCATGGCTTGGGAATAATACCTTTAATGCTAACGAACAAGCAACGGGGTGAATGCTGTTGCGCCTAAATGACCATCACAAACACATGATGAGGATGAGTCTTGAGAATTAGGCAAAAATCAACGTCAAGAGCTAATAATTATATCGGTTTTGTTGATGATCATGATGGACATATCAACTAATCAATATATAATTAATTAGTGGGAAACAGATTTGGTCATTTTGATCTATTGAGTTGGTCTATTTAACCACCCATTTCTTAATTATTAATGAAATTTGCCAATTTCGACTAAAAATCCTCAACAAATTATCCTGATATGACTTGCTGGCCATTTACGCTGACTACAAACTATTTTAATAATTAAGGGAATTATATCATATCCTATTATTGTCATCTATAATTTCTTTTTTTCTAAGCTAAAGATTGTGGCATGCATGACATCCTTTTATCCACGTTAAGAAGATAGCAGGGGGGAATGGACTTTTATTTATTCTTTTTATAAGAAAAAGAGGACGGTTTTCTGTAATTCTTAACTTCAACTGACGTGAGTGAGTGTATTCTTGATATTATTTTTTATTTTAAAAAGTTTTTAATTTATTTTTAATAACATCAATTAAAATATATCATGTTTTAGGCAATTTTTTTAATAAAAAATAACATTTATGATTATTGTGTGTGCAAATATATTTTTTTTAAATTAATAAATATGAGATTTATATAAAATGACTATTTTTTAAAATAAATTTCATTATTTTTTTTAAAAAAAGTGTACGATAGTTGCATAATTTATAATTATATTTATCATTTTTTTTCTTTTATATAAGTAATTGATTTATAAAATTAGTTTTCTACTATTTTAAAGTTAAATTTTTTTTTTATTAATTTTTGCCAGATATCTCCAACTCAAATAAAAAATAAAAAAATAAACTTTGACAATTCAATTCGCAAGTTGCTCCAAATCGTAGCCGATACGAAAGGCAACCCATCGCCATCGAATTCTGTATCAGTTTGTTCTGATGTCGCTGTACCCTCCGTTGTAGGCTGAGCTTTAAAGGAAAAAACAAATATTTGTCCATATCATAATGTTTGCATTCGTCGATCCACGAGTTGTAGCGTTGGTTGAGCCTTTAATTAAGGAGGGAGACTCAGACAGAACAACGCACAGGGGAGAGAGAGAGAGAGAGAGAGAGAGAGAGAGACTGAGGGATTTTATCATTTAATACTATGATATTTTTTTTTTGGTTCAACATCTTTCGTGGAAAATTACAAGTAAAAATAAAGAATGCAGAAAAGCTGGTGTTGGGCCATGGCAATCCCCATTGCTCACCAACCTTTTATTCTTTTCTCAAGCCTTTCTTCTCCTTTACTTCTACTAATACTATTGTCATCCCCTTTTTGCTCCGAGATCTTGAGTGCCCATTTTCTAAAACGGTCTGTTGGACCCATTGGAGGAGCCATTCTCTGGTATGTTATACTTACCAGTTACCCGGAAGCTCTTCTTTTGCATTTTTTTTTTTGTGGGGTTTTTCCCTCTGTTCTGGGATTCCAAATGTGACCTTGAGATACGTATTTGATGTTTGGGAGGGATGGGTGGTATCTGGAAGCTGATTGTAAGCAAACTAGAAGGACTAATGCAGCTTGTTATGGAAACATGTCGTTATTTTCTGCCATTTGTTGGTTTGGATGTGGTTTATTTTTAATCATATTATTTTTATCTTTTGAATTTTTGGCGAGTATGATAGTGTATTTGACTCGTCTAAAGGTAGTTAATGATCAATTGGTGAAGTATATTTGGCATATTTTGTTGTGGAATTATGATTCCTTTCATTCGAATTGAATGTAGTTAATGATGCAATTTTTTTAATCATTTTGTTTATATTACTTCAGTCACTGTTTTTTTGTAACAAGATTTAGCAACCTGATAGTTTATTTGTTGCTGCGAGGTCGAGGAAAACCTGAACACTATAAATGCTAAAACTTGGTCTGTTGGATGTCTTTTAACGGCTATTTTGATCAGATCCAAATTGGAATTACTTCAGGGGCATGTTAAATCGGACACAGATTCTTAATCGCTGAGATGGGTTCTGGAGATTGGTTTAAGACTATAGTCAGCCTAAAGAAACGAAAAGATGGCAGGTCAAAAAAAGCGAAGGTACAGAGTCTTAATTCAACTGAGTATCCAAACTGTCAAGTTGTTTATTCCAAATCAAAAACTTATTTGTTATTCCCTTGCATTTCCTCGTGAATTGTCATATCTTAACTCTAGTTTGCAGTGCCTCTAAACAATGGCATTTGCTCCTTGATAATTTAGGCTCAGACCTGAAACTGAGGAGCTGTTGTTGCATATGCTTTTGTCTATAAATATATTTATATTCTTGAAGGTTGAGGCAATAATTGGCTAGGAATTTAGGAAACCCAAATAGAGTTTGTCGAGGTTTGGGTTTTTAAGTATCTCTTTTACAGTCCTGTTTTTACTTGTCAAACAAGACATGCTAGAATGTATGGCTTAATCTACCATTTGTATGATAAATATGAATAATGTTTAATTTTTTTAGTCGTGGATTGAATCCTCCTAACTGATCATAAAAGTCATAAGATCATCAATCAATTGGTAGCATTGTTACTCAGAACTAAGTTGGTTAAACTTTTTCTGTTGGGAATGATAAGAAGAAAAAGTAACACGAAAAACGAAATCAATCACTCATGACACACTAGATTTATGTGGTTTAACAGCGTGTCTACGTCCTTAAAGCTGCAGAGGATTTTATTCTCTTGAAAGTCGAATATACAGTGCGGGAATACAATTTGTGTCCCCATATGGAATAATACAATGTGTAGATGCGGCAACTATTTAGGGGTTAGGTCGAACTGGTTTAGGAGCTATAACCGGCCCAAGCCTGCTCTCCATGGTCCCAGCTCATTGAAAATACACCAAAAATCTCAATGAATTCTTATCGGGTCGGGTCATCAAATCGGACCGCCACAAAATAAACCAGACTCCACACAAAGAAGCCCCACATTATCATCTACTTGATACCTCAGTATTGAATCCAATATAAATTTGCTGGACTCCACACAAACAAGCCCAACTTGAACGTTCTTTGGGGGACTTTAGGATCTATTTCCGTAATTGTTTTTGGGTGCATAATCTTGTAAGGGACATGTATTCTTGTAATCTTTTTTTTTTTTGACAAGTATGTTTTCTTGTAATCTTTTGTCTTAAATTTCTATTCATCTAGTTTGTATCTAGGTTTTCATCTTGTACATTTCCTGTGCACTTGATTTCTGCCTATTTACTGGAATAAAATTTCTTATTATCTATCAAAAAAAAAAAAATTGCTATTTCTCATGTTTTCTGGTGCTTTGTTACAGGGCTCCTCAGCTTCTGCAAAATCAAAGAATCATCTGCAGAAACAGTCTCTTGGCAAGCCAACTGAGGATGTTGCTGCAACACGCATTCAGACTGCATTCAGGGCTTACGTGGTATGCTGGCCACAAACCATCTACTCTTAAGTCATAAGTATATAGATCTAAGATGATTTGTTTTTAATGTATATTTTCCCTTTTTCTTCTTGTGGTACCAATCCATGAGCAGTTTCACTGTTTGGTTTGCATTTCTCAAGGGTACTGATATTTGCATATACAGCAACACATACACACTACCACATTTATAATATATTCTGTAAAAAGTGAATCTGCATGATTTTAAAATCCTTTTAACATCATGCCTTGACAAGAAGTTTTAATTTGATTGTAGATGGTTAGCAGTAGGACTTTAGGAGATCCAATTAAAAGAAAAGAGCGTCAAGTGGAGGTCTGAAATCCAATTATTTAAGTAGGCTGGAGTTAATACTGAGCTATTGATCTATTTCTTTGGCAAATGATGTCAACCAATTGTGTTTTGGTTGAGTGGACTAAATCAGATCTTATTCCTGCATTGTGAATGATGAAACATGGTTGAAAGAAAGTGAAGGAATCCTAATTGATTAATCCTTACAAAAGAATTCACATCAATTGACAATTGAACAGGATATCTTTGGCCCTGTTATGAGAGCTAAGAAACATGCATGGAGGAGAGAATGCTGATATTTTGAGAAGTAGGTAAAATGATATACATCTTATGAATTTTTTAGGCATATGCCTGAACTGGATTGTAGGTATATCGTATCTATTTAAGTACTAGAAACATGTTTCTTTGATTTTCGAGGGCATTATGAAGTTAGTGGGCAATGGAAGTGTTAGTTTATTGGGGAAGATTTAAGGATGGTTCATGTCAATTGTGATCTGCTTCTGACTAAGATTAGCAGATTGGCATGATTTACTAAACCAAGAACATGCTCCCCTCTTTTACTGCTCAAGAATAGTGCACCTATGACTGTTACTTTTTTCTGCTTAAGAATGTGGCATGGGTGTTATTTCAAGGCTTCAAAGCACATTTCCTCTCATTTCAGGACATCCTTTCACAGTTTTAGCAAATTTTTGGCTCACAAAGATGGAACCTATTCTCTATTGGAACTTTTCACACTTGATGGGGCTCATTGGAAATGTCTATGCTCCCTGATATCCAAGCAATGCTGTTTCTGCCTTTTAGTTTCACATTTTTGCCTTGTTAACTGTAGGTTTTTTTATTTTTTGATAAGTAAACATATATTATTAATAAAAGATGGGCATAAATGCCAATTACAAACTCTCATGTCCTATCAATTAGGCGCATTAAAAATAAGAAAATTATGAAGGACCATGCTATTAAAGTCCACGACAATGGTCCAAGTACATAGAGTTCTAAACAATAAAACTTTAAACTCCTTCGTTGATCTCTCTTTGTCCTCAAATGTTCCCTCGTTCCGCTCCTGCCACAAGCACCACATAATGTAGATAAAGATCATCTTCCAAATCGCTCTGACCTGTTGCAGGCATCTGTTCGAAGTCCAACATGCCATTGCTACCACCACGTTCTTTGGCATAACCCATGCTAGGTCCAATCTACTAAACACTTCATTCCAGAATACCATGGCTGTCTCATAGTGTAAAAATAGATGATTCACCGTCTCGTCAACACATGCAACCCTAGTCTGCTATAACGACCCTCCTTTTTTTCAAATTGTCTGTGGTAACAGAGCCCAGAGGCTATATGAACGATGATCAATTTTCTCATTTACCTTCTAGTTTCAGAACTTGTAATTGATCTTTGCTGTATAATTGGTGACAATTTACTCTACTAAACCTCGCTACTGAATACTGCGGTTGGTAGCTGTCCGCTATACGGTGACTGGGCAAAGAAGAACCATACAGTTCCTTCTGAGCAAATATTTGGTGCTATCTCATCAACTCCTATAAGAAGTTAAAGATACCAGAGGAGGAACTGTATAGCCATTCATTGCCAATTATTGGGGCCATGAACTAGCTCCATTTTTGTGTGTTTTTTTGGTGCTTTTGATTCATTTTGCTTTATTTCATGTCTTGGGGATTTATTTTGTTGCTTGCAGGCTAGGAGAACTTTACATCGTCTGAAAGGGGCAGTAAGACTACAGGTCCTGACCCAAGCATATTCTGTTAAGAGGCAAGCTACAACAACGTTAAGCCATCTTCACACTTGGAGCAACATACAGTCCCATATAAGAGCTCGTAGACTCTGCATGGTGACAGAAGGCCGACTTAGACAGAAGAAATTAGAGAATCAGCTCAAACTTGAGGCTAAGCTTCATGACCTAGAGGTTAGACCACCTGCTCCCTGTGTGTGAGGACTGGCCTCATGAACTTGTGATTGATAGTGCCAAATTATCGTTGAACTGAAGGGCATCTCCTTCCTTTAAAAGGCTATGTTGTGTTTCTGAAAGTGATCTTGAAATTGCTTGGTTCCCACATCAAGGACTCTTGGTCTTTTAGAACTTACCATTTCTCAGGAATCTGGATACAAAGTCCGAGATTCTTGATCCTTGTGTCTTAGGCACTTTCTTCACTTTGAGCAAAAAAGAAAGAAAGAAACGATCCGGACTTAAAAGCATCCAGTTTACTGCTGTTGCTGGGCCCTGGTGTCTGATTATTATATTTAATACATGGACCTTTCTGAATTCAGTTAACTCATTCTTTCTTAAATTCTTGAGTAATTAATAGTCTGAATGGATAACAGGTAGAATGGTGTGGTGGCCCTGAAACGATGGAGATAGTTCTTGCAAGGATACATCAGAAAGAAGATGCAGCAGTTAAGCGGGAGCGTGCTATGGCATATGCCTTTTCTCATCAGGTATGTTATTCTCCAGGATGAAGAAATGTCATTCTCGTTATTTAGGCTCACAGGACCAATTGACATGCGTACAAATCCCATGATTTGCAGTGGAGGGCTAACTCCAGTCAGAATCATGGGCTGGGTAATTATGAACTTGGTAGAACTAATTGGGGTTGGAGCTGGTTGGAACGGTGGATTGCTGCTTGCCCATGGGAAAGCCGTATCCCTTCCAAGTCTATTACCCCAAAGAAAGCCCAGAGTAGGCAGCCTAGCAAGGTTGGTAAAAATGTAAATTCTATGACACCAAAAAAAGAGGTTTCAGTCAAACCTCCTTTGACCAATGGGAAGGGTACCACAAAGGCCCGTAGATTGTCTTACCCTGTTGTTGAAAAATCAGCTGCGCGTGAAGGGAGCATGAAAGCTGAAGAGGTCAACACTAAGAAAGAACAGTTGGTTTCTTAGTACCAAACCAATGATATGGAGATAGAAATTTTTCTATTGGATTTTTCAAGTAGTTGCAATGCTGAAATGTGAGTGAAAGCAAATTTGTTATTTATGTTTCTCATATCTGATTTTGTGCCTAGGGGAATGGATTGGAAGCAAATCTTGTTTTGTCTGCGGTAATAGAATAATAGGAATTACTTGGATATGGAAATCACCTAGTCCTTGTTTCCTCATCCTTATATTTGTCTTTTCTTTGCCCATGATGTATATAATGGAAGAAAGACGATATATTATTTGATTTAGAATGTAGATATTTGTTGGCGATGTTTCAAAGAATGTTTGCTAAGGCTGTTATTGCGCCTAATGTTTGCTATCCTTACATACATGTTTATGTTTTTGCCAGTGTGCTGAGATGGATTAAACTGCTGTAAATAAGTTTGTAATTTGAGTTTCTTAACAATTTGTTGCTAACCCTCATTATAATCAAGTGAATCATGGTGTCATACTCTGTATTCCCATATTATTACACCTTTCTCTCATTTCTCCACATATAAATAAAAAACCAAATGTCTAAACATTTTGAAATAAAAACACCCTTGATTGCTTCATGATATAATCAGCAAACGTCCAGGTATTTCCTGTTTGGTTACACGAAAATGGTGGAAATAGAAAGAAAAAGTTGGGAGTTTGAATATGTTGCTCTTGGGATTTTCATGAGCTTAAAGTGCACTCATAACTCATTCAGTAACTAAATGGGTTCTCATTCATCCATTAAAAGGGGCATTGTTTTGCTCGTAGAAACAAAATGAAGTTCAAAGGTTGCCGAGGAATTGCTGGGTTGAACCGGTTAATGCAGAACTAGGGTTTTGGTATCAAAGATAATAATCTCCAAGTTTTGTCTTCTGTTTTAGGGGACATAGGCTTGGAGGAGGGAATCTTTCCCTCACAGCACTCTGACAATCCATGTGGAGAAAATGTCGTTTTTCGAAAATACATTATTAAGTAGCAGTAATATTTATTGTTCAGATGATTACTGTTTATATAATATTGCTATTTATATGAGATTGAGTGTTTTAAGTATGATTGCTTTCAATAATTTTTATTTCTGTAATATTTCTTAACATTTATTAACCTATATTTTTTCAAGTAAGCCTAATAAAAAATACATCTATAAGGATATTTTAGAAGGAAAATGATAAAGTGATTCCTAAAGTGTCTATAAAATGTGGTTATTCATATTATGTGCTTATTTCTTGACAAAAAAATAAAAAATAAAATAATGTGCTTATTCATATATGTATATATATATTTTTTTGTTTTTTTCTTAATTATTAAAGATATTTAAGAAATGCTTAAAGGAAGAAAAAAACCAAATCATATGTTCCATATGCTGTCAAGGGTATTAAGGCGGACGTTACAACGTGCGCTCATCAAGCACAAACAAAAAAAACGTGCGCTCATCGATAAATCTGGGAAATCAAACTCATAATAATTGTAAACTCAAGTTTAGACCAAATAAAAACCACCTGGCAAACTCTGACTCATGATTCCCATTAATTAGAAGGGTATCCAAATCCGTACCCTCCCCAAGCCCGCTCTTCAAGCTCATGGATCCGTCCAGCTTCGTCGGATGTTCTCCGAGACTCGTCGCCTTGTCCCAACAGCTCCGCCTCTACAAGCCACCGCCTACCTTCGAGGACTCCGAGGAGCAGGACCTCGAAGGAAGCGCTGTGAAAGTGGTTTCCGAATCCCAAGTCGGTTTTGCGGAATCGGCCACCACAATTGCACAAGATCCAGAAAGGTTTAGACCCAAGAGAGCCGCTGTTTTGGTCTGTCTCTTTGAAGGAGATGCAGGGGATCTGCGTGTCATTCTCACTAAGCGGTCTTCGAAGCTGTCGACGCACTCGGGTCAGCGGAACTGGAGTCACCTTTTTGTTTTGTTCCTGAGAGAAAGTTTGGAACTTTCCTTCATTTTCTTGGGAACTAAACAAAAATAAGATGATGATTTGTGATGTGAGATTGTTTAAAATAACCAGAATGACTATTGGTTTTTGAGACTCATTGGGTGTTTCTTTGCTACAGGTGAAGTATCATTGCCTGGTGGGAAAGCTGAGGAGGGGGATAAGGATGATGGGGATACGGCCACAAGGGAGGCAATGGAGGAGATTGGGCTGGATCCTTCTCTTGTCAATGTCGTCACAGTACTTGAACCATTCTTGTCTAAGGTACCAACTTTTCGCATTCTTTTCCGTTGTCATTTTTTTTTAAGCGACTGTTGTACGTATCGATTGAGATCAAGTTACTATGCACTGTGTCAAATGGGTGAATGCAGAACTTAGTGGGTTCCAATCATGTAATATTTTCACGTTGTCAATTTGACCTGTAGGCAGTTAGCAACGGTTATTCTTTTTTATTTTTGGGTTATTGTAATTGGGAATTGAATGCTTCTGGGAAATGAACTTATCCATGGATCTTGATTATGCCTGTTTTATATAGGTTAAAAGTCTTATAAACATTTTAGGGTTCCGGTTTCGAAAAGAGGGGGAATGACTAGTATGTGGATATGAGAAGTGGCTGACTAAGTTGAGAGGTATCTGAAAGACTATTTGCGTGGCAAGACCGCTTCAACTTATTTCCCAAAGTTCTTCTTAAAGACTATTTTAATGTCTGCCCTGAATTATTTGGTTTACACATGTTTCTCAGTGTTTCATACTGTTTAAGTTCGACTAGAAAACATTCTACTTCCGAACTCTGAATTTTACATTTGTGTTGAGATCTCTACGAATAATTTGAAGCCTAGGTTGAAACTCAAAAATTGAACTTTGCCTAAGCACGAAGTGATTTCGAAAATTTGGGGCCTTGAAAATTGTTAGTGAACAAAATAGTGAGGTTCATGAGTGAAAATCATTTGGAATTTAGTGATGTCATTCATCAGCCTCTGATGATGGGTACAAGAGTGATTATCATTTGAATTTTACTGATTCACTTTTCCTGTTGTGATTATGGTTTATGCTCTTTTGTTTCAAACTTTCATGATAAATTACAATTTAAGCATGCTCTTGTCATAGAATAAGTTTGAAGCATGGAAAACTACATGTATAGAAAGCAGTAGGTTCTCCCGCATTGGGGTGGTTCTTCTACCATTAGTTTCTGTGTGCAGCACCTCCTGAGAGTTGCACCTGTCATCGGCATACTTAATGAAAGGAACTCATTCAAGCCTGCTCCAAATCCTTCTGAAGTGGATGTGATATTTGACGCTCCCTTGGAAATGTTTATCAAGGTTTTTCTCTTACCTTTTGCTTCTTGACTTAGGTATGTAATTACATTTAAGAAAAAATATTTGATGTTCTCTTTATCCCATATTGAATTCAGGATGAGAATCGGAGAGCAGAGGAGAGAGATTGGATGGGACAGAAGTTTATCTTGCATTCCTTCGACTATGAAATCGAGAATAAGAAGTACATGATATGGGGTTTAACAGCTAGCATCTTGATACGGGTAGCATCAGTTGTATACCAGCGGCCACCAGCGTTTGTGGAACAAAATCCCATTTTCAAGTTTCCAAAAGTTGTTGATAATGATACCACCGTAGTGCCTTAAATTAAAGCAAGGTGTTTTGGGCTGTCATTACCCATAATCATCCTTCTTGGAATAATGTCCCCGCAACTAGCAGTTGTTGGATTAGTATTTTGTATTGAAGTTAAATTAAAATTTGATGAAAACAAAGGAAAAGCTCGATCATGGCTTCAGGGGTGGAAGCTTAAAACTAAAGAGGCTGAAATACCTTAGACCAAAGGAGGCAACCGGCATAAAATATCAATGCGTCTTCGCTCAGAATAAATAGTCTGAACAAGCAGTATGGAGCTGCCCCCTTCACCCTTCTTCAGGTCGGTTCTGTTGCAGGACCTGATCTCATAAACGAAGAGATTATCCGGTTACTCCATATTTTACAAGCTTATCTGAACTTTTCGTTGTAAAGTTACAGAGGGCAGAGTAATCAGACCACTATAATTGACGCTAGTGGGTTGATTAGTACAGAAAACATTGCGAGGAAGAACGCAGAAGATAAAAGGATATGAAAAAGTGATGTGGTTTGACATTCACGATCTATGAAGTTGGAAAAGATTCATGATTATCACGAACTTCATATGATATCAATATGAAAATCTGTCTACACCGCACGAAGTTGACCATTCTTTTCTTTTTTTTCTAATTGCAATGGATCCCACATTATTTTTGAGTTCCCTCGCCCAGTTTCATCCCCCTTTCCTAGACCTCCCACCCCATTTCCCGTGTGCCCTTCCCCTCCCCTCCCCTCACCTCTTCTCAATCTTCCACCGCCGATGTCGAGGGGTAGCTGTGGACAGAGAAGAGGAGAGAGATGGAGAACCATCGCCGACGTCGAGGGGTTGCTATGGACAGAGAAGAGAACAGAGAGACAGAGTAGAGAGGCATAGCTTGGCTTCAGAGAAGAGAACCATTTTATCCATTTGGAGTAGTTTTCCTTGTATTTACTCAAACATACAACAAAAATAAGAATTAAATACGACATAATTTTCCGAAAAAACCTAAGGGAATTTCTTGGAACACTACCCTCCCAGAGTTTCAAACTTTCAAATACCCAAATCCATGTGGCCTTTGCGTTAGCTTCATCCTTAATTTTTTTTTCTTTGGATATGGGTAGCTTTTTAAGATGTGTGCCCCCAAAAAGAATGTTGTTCTCGTTCATTACTTGTTTTCTCTTTGTTTCTTGTATTGGACAATTGCTTGGTGAATTTCTTCATGCTTTGGTGAAGTCCAATAGAATAATGCCCGATTTCACTTCATTCTTTAGCAGCATGAGTCGGTGAATCTTCAACATTTTTTTGTTTTTTTAAATTTTATTTGAGCTAAGGAGCATGAATCTTTGAGAGCTAGACACCCCACCGAACGAATAGCTACCCGAAGAAATTATGTATGGCTTTAATATTACAGTTATGGATGTTATGCAAGGAAGTTTCAAGCTGGCCGAATGTGATAAGGACATTATGCAAGGAAGTCCCAGTTAATGCAAAGGAATTGAAGAAAAAATGATAAAACCAGAAATTGGGTCCGGGAGGGCTAGTCTGTGAAAATAAAAGGAGGGAGAGGGGGGTCTTGGAAGGGATACGAAACTGGGTGGGAGACTCAAACATAAATGCATGGGCCTCATTGTAATAAAAAAAAGAAAAAATAAAGGTCAAATTTAGTGCGGTGTAGAGGAGGCTGTATAGCACTTCTCTATGGATATATCAAAAGAGGCTTACATGGGAAATATATAGTACGACAGTTTGTCCAAATGTATTATTACATGTATAGTAACTATCATTCAATTGTTAGATCGTTGTTATACAATTTCATGCGGACTCTTCATTTCTTGTCAGGTAGTGCTGTGCATCTGAAACCTGAAAGCCATGTTTCCTACAGATATAGGGATAAGAGATTTTATTTCTCTGATGAGTTACTGTTAAAGGGATGGGAATTTAGACCCGATTTGGATTCAACACTATTTTTAATTCATTTCTATTTCATCATTACACTTTTTTAAATTTTCATATAAAACATAAATTTCTATACACATTTTTTAAATCTCAATACACATTTTCAAATTCAAATTCATCTTTTTCAAATTTCAAAATAATAATAATATTAAACAATAAACTAAACTCATATCAACTCATTTTATCTCTGAATTCTAACGGGACCTTATTTACACACTCCAGCTCAGTAATCGAGATCTAATTACTAGGGAGTTTCTTGACCTGGTAAATAGTTGGCATTTAGCAACCTCCATAAGCTCAGAAGAGGAACCCCAGAATGGCTTGGTTTGGCAAATCTCAATATCACTGATCACAAGCTCGTTTGTAAGAAAAGGACCTCTACACTTGATGGATTCTTCAACTTCATGCCAACTTCATGCCCCTGATACTACTGTGAAAAACTAATATCATGAAAAGAACTCAGAACTTTTCTTGTGGGGAATATAATTGGAAATTCCCACAAAGGACTAGATGTAACAACAATCTTTTGAGAAAAACTTAAAAGACAACTCCCTCACTAAGCTGCTCGTGGGACAAAAAACTCCCTCAGCTAAACACCTCATAGAATTTTTCAATGACGAGTAAACCCGAGTCGATGGACTCCAAGGGATCCTTCCGAAGACGGTGTCTTAAGCAGTTGGGAATCACAGTAGCAATATCTTCCGACGTTACCTTATCTCTTCCCCTCATAGAAGCTAGAGCTTTTGCAGCTCTATTTGTCACAATGTCTCCTCTCAACCCATCAACATTCAGTTCTGAGCAAACCTTGGATATTTTTACCTTGAGATCATGATCAATCTGAACGGAGGATAGAGAACTTCTAGCTGAGGAAATCTGTTGTTGAAGCTTTTCTTGCTCTGCCTTGTAAGAATGCCTGAATTCCTTGGGGTTTCTGTCAAATCGAGCTCTCTCCTCCACAATCTTGACTCTCAGCTCAGCATCCCTGACAGTCCCCACTTGCGCATGCATTCCAAAACGATCAAGCAGCTGTGGCCTGAGCTCCCCCTCTTCTGGGTTGCCTGATCCAATGAGAATAAATCGAGCAGGATGTGAAATCGAAATACCCTCCCTCTCCACTGTGTTCCAGCCTGAGGCAGCAGAATCCAATAAAACATCCACCAAGTGGTCATCCAAAAGATTAACTTCATCCACATAGAGAATTCCTCTATTAGCCTTAGCCAGAAGACCGGGCTCAAATGCCTTGACGCCCTCAGTGAGGGCTTTCTCTATGTCAATTGTCCCACAGACCCTATCTTCTGTAGCGCCCAGAGGCAAATCAACCATGTTGATTTTGGCCAACACGGTAGGTAGTTTCTCTCCTTTCATAATGCTTTCTCTGACTTCCATGCCCATGGATTCTGGATCTTCTGGATCTGAATTATATGGATCACCAGCAACCACCTTAATTTCAGGAAGCAGATCCACCAAAGATCTAACGGTAGTGGATTTTCCAGTCCCCCTATCACCCATGATCATGACCCCTCCAATCTTAGGATCAATCACATTTAGCAGAAGGCATAGTTTCATCTCATCCTGTCCAACAATAGCAGGAAACGGATATACTGGCCTCTGGTTTTCCTTTGCAGCAAGCTTCTGGGCCTGGAAATCATCAATTAGTTGGGTAAAGTCCAAGACCAATTCACAAAATATCTTCAGCAAATATATTATTCTAAGAAACAAATTCTTCCACAGGTTTAATTTCCCTATTCTTTTAACAGTGCTAAACGTGTTATTCATTAACTAATAAATCCTTTCGACAAACATCTAGAGTACGCAGAGTACTTGCAATAATTCCAGCAACGGATTATCTATAATATATGCACACATGGAAAAGCTTAAACAAACCAAAGATTAACACCAAAATAGCAGAAATCAAGAACATTAGTACCAGCTCAGCAGTGTTGATGTCAGTGGCAACATTTGTAATTGCAACATGGAGCAAAGACCTCCCCCTCTTACCATGAATCCCAATCCCACCACAAAATTTCCTGCCGTTGCTCTGCCCTGAAACCTTATAATTGTCAAAATCAACAACAATCCACCGATAAAGATAAAGCAAAACGCATATCTTATGATCGTCACCAACGCCTAAAAATCAACAAATTTTAAAGATTGAGAACATAGAACCCTAGACAAACTGGGGTCTGTCGCATATGTACTCAATAAGAATATGAACTCCTAGAAATTGGTTTCAGAGACCGAAAGAAATGAAGCGGGATTTAGTTTCTTTATTCAGTGACGTGCCTGCGGTTAAAGTGAGAGTGGAAACGGAAGGCTTTGGGGTCGGGGAAGTAATGGGCCGTGAAGCCAATATTGCAGTTGCGGAAGTTCCCAGTACTGACGCCATGGACAATTGATTATGGGGGCAATCGGCGTCACTGCGTTTCTTGATCTTCACAGCTTGACATGTTTCTTACTTCCCTATTGGTTCGTCAGGTTGCGGATAAGACGATAGATAATTTACCCCTGATTTGTTTTCACAAATTTTTATCTTATTTTATTTTATTTAATTATAATTATTTTTGAAAATTGATATATAAATTAAAATAAAAAAATTTAATTTTTTTCAATTTTAAAATATTTTTTGAAATTTTAAAATAAAATTAATATTAAAAAAAGATATTATAATAATATTTTATTAAATTTTTAACTATTAATTTCAAATCTGCTCTATTTTTAGTTCTGCTTAGTCGTATTTTGCTTATGATATATATATTTTTTTCCCAAAAGAGAAAAGACGAAAAAAAAAAAACTAAAAGCAAAAGCAAAATAACCGAGTTGAAGAAGATACGAAAGGGAAATTGTATTAGTTTTTTTCTTAGGCTTTTTTTAAGGAAAAATATTTGCAGCAGTCATTATTGGTAATAGCCGTAATATCTCTCCTCACATAACTAATATTTTTATTATTTATATGTTATAAATAATGATGGCTAAGTAAAAAATCTCTTTTTTAAAAATATTTACATTGGTTGACCATGATCTCTCTCTAGATCCGTTGGTACATGCATTGATAGTGACGTATAAAGTATAAACAACACTAATTGTTTTGTTCAATCCAAACGGGTGTTATCTTTTAAACACGCCCTATATATTAGGCTCCAAAAAGAAAACATGTTCAAACTTCAAACCGGCGTATGCTAATGCCACTATGTTCCAGCATGCCTATACAAGAAGGTAGTTGGTTGGAACTAATACTAAATTTATAAATTGATATAATTTAATATAACATGTTAAATTATAAAATTATTTTATTATAAAATAGATTCAACTATTAAATTATTTCAATTTATTAACTTATTTTAATGTGATCTGTTTATATATATCTGGAACACTTTTAAAATAAGAAATAGGGATATAGATTTATTATTTACCAACAACACTCTTCGGCCTGTCTGATTTTGCTTATGTCATGCAAAATATACGAACAATAGAAAACCGCTACATCGACTTGGACTCGCTTAATATCTAATATCTAGAACACCCAGAATCTTGGCGGCTGCTGCTAAACTTGTTCATCTCTTCCCTGAAAGCAGGCATTGCACTCTCTTCCAAAGTCACTTGCACCTTGAAACCATCCTTACTAATTCCAGCCCTAGCCGAAGAATAGGGCAAGAAGAAGCATGGCTCAACGCTTCCAAGGAGGTTCCTTGAGAGTGGCAAAACAGTAACAGGACCACCCCATCCGAAATCCACCGTCGAGTGCCCCAAGTGCCTCCAGTCCGTGAATCCACTCACTCCTTTCCCTACTGTTATCCCATCTACATAATGTAGCTCCTGGAAGTCGATAAAGGACCGAACGTATTCGTCTGTGGCTTTGCTCTTGCTCTTTCTGATCAGCTCCGCTGTTTCCCAGATGGGTTTATCCAGCAGCTCTTTAGCGCTAAGCTGCACGTACATTGCAACACAGCCGTTTCCCCAATACCCGATCGGTAATGCTGGCTCTACCTGTTTCCTCATGTTGATTGAATATGCAAACTTCACCTGCTCATCACCTATAATCCCCGAGGCTTTAACCCTGTTCCGTCAATGGCGGATAATATGGAAGTCCAAACTTTTCAGTTGGTTTTTACAAGCAACTAGCAGTGTTTCTCTGAATGCTGAAAGTGAAAGGCATAAGAAAGCACTTACTTTGCCCGCCATATGAAAGCACCCAAAGCTTCAAACGTGGTGAATTTCGAGCCAGAGCGCTCCAACAGTTCCGTCTTGAATCGGTCCAAGCACTCGTCCCTCACAGGAAACCATTCCCTCACAACTGAACTAATCTTCGCCTGGCTGTACGGCGAAAACCCCTTATCCAAAGTCAAAAACTCGTGGACCGGCGCCTCAACTCTTGGCGGTTTTCTGGTCCCCAATAAACTTGCCCGGTCCCACACCGGGGCAACCGACATTCGATTCGCCCCTCGAGCTAACTCAGCCATAGCATTAAAGAACTGAGTTGCGCCGAGGCCATCACACAACGAATGGTGTATTGCTGCCCCGAGAGTAAAGCCGCCACAACTGAACACCGTGACCTGCAGCAGACACGGGTCGACCAGCCCATCATCCGGGTTCGGGTCGGGCACCAGCTGTTCTAAAAACCGTGCATCCGCGTCGTCCAGGTAGTTCAGGGAGTCAA
Organism: Platycarya strobilacea; assembly: GCA_036898215.1. Taxonomy (NCBI): domain Eukaryota; kingdom Viridiplantae; phylum Streptophyta; class Magnoliopsida; order Fagales; family Juglandaceae; genus Platycarya; species Platycarya strobilacea. Next base: position 9,583,238 of record CM072547.1, read on the forward strand.
GAGTACAGTCGACGGCGGCATGAACAAGAGGCACGGTTTGACCGGGGGAGCAAAACAACTCGAGGCGATTGTCAGTGTGGCAGCGGCGGAGAGTTGCGGCAAGAGGGTAGTAGAGGACAAGAGCGGAGGAGAGTGCGGTGGAGATGACATGGAAGGGATCGTTGGAGGAGGGAGTGGAAGAAGGGGTGTTGAGGTAGGCACGGAGGTAACGGAAGGTGACGTTGAGGTTAAGGTCGGTATCGAGATGGGAGAGAGAGAGGACATGATCTTGCTCGAAGGGTTGCAGAGAGGGGGACACGAGGGTGGTGTTTGAGATTTTGACATGCATTGTTACCGATGGGAGCCTGGGTTTTTGGCAGCTGGAGATGAAGTGGCGGTTGGTATTGGGGGTGGGGATTTATGGATGGTGGTTGATTCCCAAAGGTCACTCTCACACCAAACCGAGAGAGAAAGAGGCGTAATTCAGAGCTGCGAAGTTGGTGGGGGAGACGTGGAGCATGCTGTTACCTCAACTGCGCTGCCAGCGTGGAAGGGATGACGAGGGACTTTGACAACTACCACAGGCCACGCTCTCTCGGGTCGACTGGCTCTTGGTGATGGCATCCTTTATTCAACAACAAATAATTATTAATTATTATTATAATTATTAAAAATATATATATATTAATTTACAGATTTACTTTTAAAATATTTTCAGATTCATCCCAATCTATAATAATGTCACTAGATTATCATATTTTATACAACTCTTTCTAAAACCAAAAAGATTGCTTTTACGAAAAATATATAATACCAAAACTCTTTCTAAAACCAAAAAGATTTGTTTTTGTTTTTAATCATGTCTTCAGCAGTATTTGCATTTTCTTTTTTGAGAAAAGCTGTGATTTTCTCGTCAACTGAAAAAAAGAAAAAAATCTAAAACCTGTTCCATTCTTTCTATTCCCAGCCTTCAAGAGATCAAATAATCCTCTGAAGTTAAAAAATCATCGATCATTATCGAGCCTATGGTTTATAGGGCTGATACAAAACATAGAGCTTCGAAGAGTAGTCTGGAAAATTTGTTTATTCAACCTGACTTTTGTCATTACAACAAAAAGGACATTTTGGGATTATTTTAATCTAGAAAAAAATAAAAATCATTTCATAAACTAAGATTTAGAGACAAATTTTACATTTTATGCTTAAAAAAATGATAGAAGATGTATACTGTTCAAACGTAAACGGTATAGTTAGGGATGAAATATTTTGTCCATAATAATGAAATCGTCGAATGTAATATTTTAATGTTCGAACGGCTAAATCTAACCATTCGAATGTACATTTTGGCGCGTTAAGTAAAAACATTATAGAAAAAAATTGCTCCGCCTTTCGAATGTACCAATTTCACCATTCAAATGATGAATCAGCACTGTTTGAACATAATTTGTAGGGTTCGAACGATGTTCATATGTTTTTTTTTAACAAAAAATATTTATATTAACTAGTAATTATAAGAAATTTATCAATTAAATAATATAAATCAATAATTAGTTTAGAAAATATAAAATAATACTAATTCATAATTAAATATTGAATTTACAAAACACAAAATATGGTCTATTCTAAAAATAAAAAATAAGTAAATAAAATAAAGAAAGTACTATAACCCCAAGTGTTTGCACAATTCCTCGACTGCAGTTAAACGTTCCTTTATTTGTGTTAGTTGAGTACTAATGGTGACCTGACTCGCAGACATAGCATCAAGCTTCATACGTAATTCAGAGATGCTAGCAATAATCTCTGTACGAAACATCAGACACAGCATTACAAACTTCTATACGCACTACATCGATCAGAGCTGATGTCTATCCGTTGATCGCTGAAGGATTAGACTCTCTAGGCACCATGTTTGAATATGCATCTAACAGCCTAGAAATACCGAGATGCTCAGCAAGTTTGTCCCGTGAAAATACAATTAGAACTCCTCAAACAGAAATCCTGTATGCCCCTTCATCATTTGGGCTGGTATCATCGAGCTCTCTATAGAACTCAACAACAATGTCAATATAGGAGACGGTCTCCCATAATTCCGCCCGCTCACCTAACAAAGGTCCCCAACCACAATAACTGAAGATTGATGGCTGTAAATGACCCAACTAGACAAGACTCTGGAAGTCAGAAATGATACCTTGTCGCTTTAATGAAATAGTCATATCTCTTACTCGACTGATAGTAGTCTCATATGAATTGTGTCGCTTACATCCAGACCTAGAAGAAGACACCATGATTAATCAACCTAAAATTTACAATTAAAGAGCTTATCAATACAACATTAATGATAAAAATATAATAGACAACTATTCACTAAATTACATATGAATATCAATTTAATAAAGTGAGACATTGTGAACAACAAATTTTTTTCAAATTAATATCACATTATTTAATATTAATTAGGTTAATATAAATAGAAACTTGATATTTAACAAAATGTGAGAACTTTTCTATATTAATTTATATATAATACACTATATTCTCGTTAGGATTTAATAGAATTATAATATAAAATAAAAATAACGATTGACTAATATTAATAAATTTAATTATACTGTTTGAACGCCAAAATTAATGTTCGAACGGTATAAAACTTGTTTGACTCGTATCATTCGAACATTCAAACGTCTAAAACAACGTTCGACCGTTTAATAAAGAAACATGTTTGGTTCATACTGTTCGAACGCCCTACCCAGCGTTCGAATGGTATGCGAGTGGACGATGCTAAGTTGACTATGCTATTGAAATCTATAGAATTCTTCGATTTTTCATAAATTTTTCAATAAAGTAATACATAGAAACTTATATATGCAATACCGTTTGAACGATTTACTTCAATATATTTATATACTACACTATATTATTTAATATATTATAATAATTTATTATATAATAAACTATATGTACGAGGATATAATAATATAGGATATATACTTTATTTTAGTTATTGAGGAATGCTACACATTAGGATATAGATTTTTTCTTTAGTTATTATATAAGATAATAATTAGTGGCGTTTATAATATACTATATATGTTACTAAATATAATATACTATATATATAGTTATTATATTTAATATACTATATATTATATAATATATTAATATATTATATTATACATATATAATATAAAGACTATAAGTTATATGATGTAGTATAATATAGGATATAATATATTATATACTAGCATATAATATATTATATATACTATATACTATTATATAACTTTATAGTATAACTTTATAGTACTATATTATATAACTTTATAATACTTTAACTATATATTTTTTTTTGAAGAAGGGACATTACGTTTCATTCATTAAGCGAAGTTTACAAATGAGACCAATAATCAGGATAAATCCGTGTTACAAGTCTAACTAAACACTAATCTGTAGATTCTCCACACATAATGTGACGGATTTTATCTTAACTTCTACCCTCTCAATAGCCAACATAGGGTATGACATGTCTTGAGAGGGCGCAAGGGTAATCCAATCTCCACCCTTTAAAGAGGAGGAGGAGATTACCACCTCCATATTCTAAAGGAGCGAGAGGAAATTCAAACCCCATTCAGGAAGCAACAAGGGGATCAAACTATCCCTATTTATTACAAGGAAACCAACCAAACAAGAAAGCGATAAACAACACAGAAAACCAAAACCAAAACCAAAGAAACACAAGAAGGGCTCGGGAAAATCAGGAGCTGCGTCACGGCGATGGGAGGCGCGTGATGGACATGCGCCGCTTGGGATGGTCCGGCCGACAGATTCATGTACCACTAAACTCCCTGAGTTTAGTGCCACTGCGCGTGTCCAACGTAGACCCCACCATGTGCGGCGTTTAGCTGAGCCATGCGAGATCGGCTGCTCGTGCGTGTGGTGAACCACCGTCTCTTCTAGGTGGGAGCTTTGACGGACAAGGGGATCGGAGGGTGGAGGATCCTCCCAGAGAGGCGCGTATAACCCAACAACACCTGAAACAAACGCTTCTGTTGGACTCAAAAATTGCCCCAAAATCTCCCATCACCGCTTGCAAAACCTGCAAAACCAGAAGAAGAAACAGACCAACAAAATGGTAGGAAGGAGAAAGGGAAAAGAAAATAAACAGAGAAGGGAAGAAGAAGGGGTGCAGGGGAAGAAACACGGGGGACGAAAACGATCGGAGACAAAGAAAGGAAGCCACAAAAGGGAGAGGAACCGAGGGGATGGGGGAAGGGGGAGATGGGGCTCAACCCCCTCCCAAGCAGCGCGACCTAACTAGGGTTTTTCTTGAGAAAACTAGTCAGGTGAGAGAGCTTTCAAGTGTCTTAGCTTGTAAAAGTAAGTTTAAAAAATAGTAGTTTAACTATATTATATAGTACTAGTAGTACTATAAATTATATTTATAGGTATTAACTATAGTACTATATAGTACTTGTATACCATATAGTCTTATATAGTACTATATTATATTACTATATAATATTATTATATTATAGTACCATATATAATAATATTATATTATAGTACTATATGGTTCTATAATATATAGTACTATTGTGTTATATGTTATATAATATATACTAGTATATAATATATTATATACTATATTATACTACATCATATAACTTATTGTGTAATATATATATATATAATATAATAGTATATATAGTATATAGTACATATGATAATGTACTAATTTAATTAATACTATATACTATAGTACTAGTATATAGTACTAATATATATATTACTACTAATAGTTACTAAATAGTAATTAATACTATTATAATTAATCCTAGTATATATTATATAACATATAACATATAGTACTATACATTATAGTACTACTTATATGATATTACAGTCTAATATCAATGATACTATATATATATTAGTTATAGTCTAATTAGATGACACTATATATGATAGTATATATATATGTTATATAATATATAGTATATTAAATATAATAATTATATATATAGTATATTATATATAATAACATATATAATATAATAGTATATAGTGTATATAATATATAGTATATAGTACATATAGTAATGTACTAATATAATTAATACTATTATAATTAATACTGGTATATATTATATAACATATAACATATAGTACCATATATTATAGTACTATTTATATGATATATATAGTTAATAATATATATTATATTTTACTTTACCATACTATAATAAATATGATATTATAGTCTAATATCAATGATACTATATATATTAGTTATAGTTAGTCTAATTAGATAATACCATATATGATAGTATATATATGTTATCTATAGTCTAATATATTAACATATGTCTATATATAGTAAAAGCGTCCTGCTAGGTACAGTCAAGTGATGCAAACAGTAGGCAGTCGACTGATGCCACGTAAGAAAGAAAAAGACAATGTCCAAAATAAGACGAGATCATCAGTCATCACCCTTCTCGAAGCTGCCTCACCCTCTTTCATCTCGGTACCCATCATCTACCAAGGCTAAACTCTTATTTTCTCTTCTACCCACATTTCTTTTCATCTGAAGCCTTCAATAAGAAAACACATTTGCCTTTGGAATGAATTTTGTAGTAGATTTTTCTTTTTCTTTCTAGGAAAATTCATGAAAATAAAGAAGTGCAGCGGCTTTTCTTTTTTCCTTTTGTAATTTAGCTTCTTGGTTATCTATGTTATATAATGATATTCAGAAACTCAATTAAATCTCCAGGGAAAAAACTGATATTTGTAGTTTGAGATTGAATAATGTTGACCTTATTTTGATTAATTGGGTATGATCTGAGATCGAGTTGGAAAAAAATTAAGTACTCTAAAATCCTAACTTTGGGAGGAAAAAACGAGAACTTTGTGGAAGATTCTTGGATTTCTCCAACTATTTTTTAGTCAATGGTCAAATTTTTATGTTTTCAGAAAAAAATTAGAAGGGTCTAACAATTGTGATTGTTTCAGAGTTTTGCTACTAGTATTTGTAGATGGGCTTAAAAGGGATCGTCTGAAATGAAAAGCTCAGCCATCGGCAAAGGAGTAAGGCGGCAGTGTAGGTGAGAGGAAAAATAGATTCTTGAACGGAAAAATAATCTTGAACAGAAAAAGAAGATTGGAAAAAATTACATCAAAAACCTGAAAGGAAAAATAGCTACTCCTTCTTCAGAGAAGGTAACAGGGGTTGTCATTAGTGGGTGAGAGAAAAAAAAAATGCCAGAGAGAGAAAGGAGAGAGCAAGAGAGAGGAATAAAAAGAAAAAGTGGAGCCAACTTTGTTTACATTCCAACTTCCCATAACGATTGTATATGGAATATTCCATAGTAATATTGTTCTTTTATTTAAAGTATAGTGTAAAGTGTTTTTTATTAAACATTTACCAAACCGTTCGAACTATTACTAATAAGCGTTCGAACGTTTATATTGTATTTTGGTGCGAAGTGGTGTGAATTCGACATTAATGACGTTTGCGGTTGTTGAAGACAACTGAAATCTGGAATATACTCGTTTGAACAGATTAAACTTACTGTTCGAACGGGTATGATCTAGTTCGAATATAGATTAACACCGTTCGAACGGAAGCTTATACATCAATGTATTTACAATTAGAAATTATAATATATAAAGATAGTTGTCCATAATAATTATTCAAAAATAGTTTAAAAATACTTAAACTAAATAAAAATACAAATACTTAATATAAAATCTTAAAATTAAAATTAAAATTAAAATAGTTAACATCTAATAATAATTAAATAGTTAATTCTAAGTATTTAAATTAAAATACTACTAAATCTTAAAATTAAAATACAAATGGTTAAGATTTATTAATAGTTAAATAGTTAATTATAAATTAATAAAATAAAGTATTTAAATTAAAGTACTACTAAATCTTAAAATTAAAATACAAAGATTTAATAATACTTAAATGGTTAATTCTAAATTAATAAAATAAAGTATTTTAATTTAAATACTACTAAATCTTAAAATTAAAATACAATGGTTAATATTTAATAATACATAAATAATTAATTCTAAATTAATAAAATAATTATATTTAAATTAAAATAATACTAAATCTTAAAATTAAAATACAAATGGTTAATATTTAATAATACTTAAATATTTAATTCTAAATTAATATAATAAAGTATTTAAATTAAAATACTAATAAATCTTAATATTAAAATATAAATGGTTAATATTTAATAATACTTAAATACTTAATTCTAGATTAAAAAAACAAAGTATTTAAATTAAAATACTACTAAATCTTAAAATTAAAATACAAATGATTAATATTTAATAATACTTAAATAGTTAATTCTAAATTAATATAATAAAGTATTTAAATTAAAATACTAATAAATCTTAATATTAAAATATAAATGGTTAAGATTTAATAATACTTAAATACTTAATTCTAGATTAAAAAAACAAAGTATTTAAATTAAAATACTACTAAATCTTAAAATTAAAATACAAATGATTAAGATTTAATAATAATTAAATAGTTAATTCTAAATTAATAAAATAATTATATTTAAATTAAAATAAAACTAAATCTTAAAATTAAAATACAAATGGTTAAGATTTAATAATAATTAAATAGTTAATCCTAAATTAATAAAATAATTATATTTAAATTAAAATACTACTAAATCTTAAAATTAAAATACAAATGGTTAAAATTTAATAATACTTAAACAAAACAGTTAATTCTAAATTAATAAAATAAAGTATTTAAATTAAAATACTACTAAATCTTAAAATAATACTTAATAATTATGTTTTTGTTGTATTGTTGTATAAATAATATGTTATTATTGTTTGACATATGTTAGCATATCTTGCATTGTTTGTTTATCAAAATAAACCTTAGACCTATTTGAGAGTTATCAATCCGGATGAATGCTTGATTGATAACTCTCGAGTTGTCCAAAGTGGACAGCTTGAGATTATAAGATCATTCTCGCAAAACTGTGGGAGATCTTATGAATAATGCATTCCGCAAATATAAGGCTAGGTGTCATGAGCATTATAAAAAGTTTGAGAACAAGGAAGATGCACGCCAACTTCCTTTTCAGGATGTCCAACCGTCTAAGTAGGTCAAACTTTATGACATATTTGAGGATCCATCGTATGAGGTATAATTAAATTAATTATTTTCCTTGTCCTATTTGTCATTTTGTTTCATAATATTTTCAATTTCTTTGCCGGAGCGAAATTTTATAAACAAAATAAATAGATCAAAATTGAAGATTAATCCTTATGTAGGCTCAAGTTCTTTTCATCGCCTCTCTAAGAAATTGGTATTGCTATTTTTTTTATTAGATATAGTTAATTATTTGGATGAATCATAATGACCTTATATCTTAACACATATTTATTGTAGCAAGATTCATCTACCAATTATGATCTAACAAAATTATATGCTACATCGTACATTGATCGCCTTAGAGAGTGGACTTATCCTGATTCCCGTGAAAATTATGTAAGTATTCTAACTTATTTTAATTAGATATATTAGAATATTTATGATGATATTAATTATTTATCTTATATATGTCTAGGATAAAATGGTTAGCCTACGTGTTGAATCTACGTCAGATCAAAATTATTCAATAAATGATGTTGATTTTACACAAGTCTTGGGTCAATATTCAGGATATTTAAGGGGTTTGAGTCGCTGTGTGAAGCCTTCTCTCTCTTCCTTTTTTTCCGGGTTTGCTTCTACGATCTCTATAGCACTAGAGAATGCGAATTCCAGAGTCGAAGAATTGACTACAATGCAGCATAAGTTAGAGGCTTAATTGGCGAAACAAGCAGACATGAAGATGCGCATCAACATAAAGAACAACAAGAAGAGTTCAGGAGACAAATGCAACTCCGAATGCAGCAGCTTTTGCAACAATATAAGCCTCCAAGCAACTGATAGTTTTTTTTTACGTACATATTTTGTGATTAATTACTATTTATATATGAACAGTGTCAGTCTTATGGTTATTTATTTAGTTCGCACTTATTATAAAACTTGTGAGTATTAAAAAATTTCTAATGTATTTTTTCAAATGAATGTCTATTTGGTTTTTTTATTATTGAGTTTAAATAAAATATTTATCATTTGAACAACCACATAACGTTTGAATCCCATTTATTAAATCATTTGAACGAACACATAACGTTCGAATGCCATTTATTTTTGTAGCATTCGAACATAACCTTCAACCGTTCAAATGCTTATACTGTTCGATCTGTCCCTTAAACGTTCTAATAGAGAGCTATATTTATACCGTTCAAACGAATTTTGCAACCGTTTAAAGAAATTAATAATGTTCAAACATAAATTTGTAACCATTCGAACGATATTCTGGGATGAATTGCAACCGTGACAAATTTCTCGTTTAAACGTGTTCGAATGGTTTCCTTCAAATTCGTCCCAAAAGATATATTTTGAAACAAAATGGTGATTTTCGTCCCAAAATATCTTTTGGGACAGTGTTGTTGGCACAAGCTTTGGACGAATTTTTTTCATCCCAAAATATTTTCTGGGATGAAATCCTTATAATTTGGGATGAAACTTTTCATCCCAAAAGACCTATTTTGTTATAGTGTGTACATGAGTTTAGTTACATTTATACTCTAGGTAAAAACTAACCAAAGTCAAATGACTTTTAAACCAAAGTAACTGGCCTAATGGTTTAAGGTATAACAGTAAATTTACATGTGTACATAAAATTGAAAAACTTACAAAATAAATACAAAACAAAAGTTACATTATTTACAATAGTCCCCCTCAAGATGAATGATGGATGTTATGAACATTCATCTTGAATAACAATGAATGAAACACAACAGATTCGAGAGGCTTGGTGAACAAATCTACTAGTTGATGAGAGGAAGTAAAATGCAATGTCTTCAACAGACCAGTTTGTATCTTTTCTCTTACTAAGTGACAATCTAACTCAATGTGCTCGGTTCTTTCATGGAAAATAGGGTTAGCTGCAATGTGAAGTGCACCCTGATTATCACAAAATAAGAGAGAAGGTTGTTGATGATCTTGACAGAAATCATTAAGTAATGATCTTAACAAAGCCAACTCACAAACTATGTAAGTCATACATCTATATTCCGCCTCTACAGATGACCGAGAAATTGTAGTCTGTTTCCTAGACTTCCAAGACAACAAAGAATCTCCAAGAAATATGCAAAAATCAAAAATAGATCTCCTTGAGTCCGGGCAGCTTGCCAGTTCGAATTAGCAAATGCTTTTTAATGGATGAGAGAATTGGTTGATAGAAACAAGCCTTGCCCAGGTGCTATTTTAAGATACTTAACACTTTTAAGAGCTGCTTGCATATAAGGTGCTCTCGGTGAGTCCAAAAACTGACTCTAATAATGGACAAAAAATGTGATGTCTGGCTTAGTATGTGTAAGATACAATAATCTGCCTATAAGTCTTCTATAGGCAATAGCATCTTCAATTAATTCCCCATCTAATTTAGATAATCTGCAATGAGAATCCATTGGAAAATTTGCTGGTTTAGCAGCCAACAAACCAACATCTTCAATCAATTACAGAGCATACTTTCTTTAACAAACTGAAATTCATTTCTTGGACCTTGCCATTTTCATCCCCAAAAAATATTTAACAGGAGCTAAATCATTGAGTTTAAAATAAGCACTCAAGGCTTATTGATTTTGCTGGACAGCAGTAAAATCACTACTCACTAAAAGTATATCATCAACATAAACCAAAAGGGTAACAAAATATGTATTTGTTTTCTTAGTAAACAGAGAATAGTCTGATTTAGGCTTATAAATTATAAAACCTAGGCCAAGTATTGCTGCAGTGAATTTGGAATTCCACTGCCTGGAGGCTTGTTTTAAGCTATATAAGGATTTTTGCAATTTACAAAATCTAGTGTCCCCCTTTCGTAGATAACCAGGTGGAGGTTTTATGTATATTGTCTCATCCAAATCACCATACAAAAAGGCATTATTGACATCTAACTGCACTAGAAACCAGTTATGAACTGATGCCAGAGATAATAAACACCTCACTGTCACCATTTTTTCTACTACTGGAGAGAAGGTTTCTAAATAATCTAGGCCTCCCTTAAAGTATACACTTTGACAACTAATCTAGTCTTATATCTCTCAATAAAGCCATCATCATTGAATTTAGTTTTATAAACCCACTTGCAACCATTAGGATTTGTGTTTGTTGGAAGTTGAATAAGAGTCCAAGTGTTGTTGGATTCTAAGGCTTGTAATTCAATGGACATGGCATCTCTCCAATGAGGATGCTTGAAGGCTTGGTGGTAAAATTTGGTTTTTGGTGGGTTGAAATTGATATGCTAAAGGCTTTGTGAATAGGAGACAAGTGTTTATAAGATAAAAATTCAGAAATGTTGTACTTATTATCTGAAATTGTGTTAATTGTTGTAAAAGATGATGTGGCATGGATATGAGCTTCTGATGATGCCAAATTGCAGTGATAATGCTGCAAATATTTGGGACTTTTGCGCTGTCTATTTGATTTTCTGAGAGGAGGGAAATGATTTACGTCTTGGAAAGGAGGAATTGGAGAGGACTAAGTAGGAGGATTTGAATAAGAAGCATTGGAGTTTGTATTGTGAATTGAATCAAAATTGGAAACTGATTCTGAAGTGTAATTTGGAACAAAATTAGGCAAGACTGGTGCAGGAGATATGGAATGCAATGAAAAAGGAATTGAAGAGTTTGAATCTAAAAAGGAAATACGTGTTCATGAAACACAACATTTCGAGAAACAAAAAAAGTGTGAGACTGCAAGTCATACAATTTGTATCCTTTTATCCCAAAAGGATACGCAACAAAAATGCATTGTCTAGCCCTAGGAGAGAATTTGGATCTATTAGCACTTAGGGTAGAAGCATAACACAAATATCCAAAGACTTTGAAATGATCACATGATGGAAAATTACCAAAAAGAATTTGTTGTCGTGACTGATTGTTAAGAATATTATATGAAATATGATTAATGATATGGGCTGTTGTTAGGATACATTTCCCTCAAAAAGTTAAGGAAACATTTGATCGAAAATTTAGAGAATTTGCGACATTAAGAAGGTGTTGATGTTTCCTCTCAACAATAGATTTTATTGAGAGGTTTCAACACAAGAAATTTGATCCAAAATCCCTTTTGAATAGAAAAAATCCCTCATTAGATATTCTAACTCGTTATTTGTTCTTACACATTTTGTCTTTTTGTTGAAATTGTGTAAGAACCAGGTTATAGAAGGTCGAGAGAATGTGTTTGACTTTAGATTTGGATTTCATTAAGTACACCAAGAAGATCAAAAATGATCATCAACAATTGTAAGAAAGTACTTGAAACCATCATGAATAGATATGGAAAAAAGATTCCATATATCACAGTGAATCAAATGAAAACAATCTTTTTTGCTTTGTTAAAGGATAGACAATACAATGGAAATCATATGTACATTTATTCAAAGCAAGATCTGAAATTGATTTAGAAAGAACAACTAACAAAGAAGAAGATGGATGTCCTAATCTACTATGTCACAAATTGTAAGTAAGACTTATTTATATAATTTACACTAGATGAGATATCTGTAATAACAATTGTACTGATTGAAGGTTGTTGAAGAACGTGCAGCAAGCTTGCTACCCTTCCCAATCATCTTCCATGGGATAAGGTCCCATATATAACAAAAATAAGGCATGAAAATGAAATAGCAATTCTGATCAGATGTTAGTTTTGTTACTGAAAGAAGATTATATGTAAAACTTGACACACATAAAACATCTTTCAATACTAAACTATCTGATAATTGAACACTATCGAGATGTGATACTGCAACACTTGTTCCATTGAAAAGTTTAACAAAAGTATTCAAAACTTTTGTAATGGTTGTTAAAAAAATTTTGGAATGACTAATATGGTCAGTAGCACCTGTATCAATAATTCAGGTGCTAGAAAAAACATTCAATTTTCTTGAATTGATTGAAAAACTGGAAGATGAGACTGGTATACCTGAAATAGGTGGCAGAGAAGGTATAGAGGAAACATTTGCTGCATGGTGATTAGAGAATTCGGTTGCTTGTGATCAAATTAATGCCAATAATTGCTAATACTCGTCTTGAGAAAAAGGCATAGATTCTTGTTAAATGGTGTATTCAAAGGTTGAGCCACTACTTGATTGGCTGAAGAAAGTTTCCTTTAGACTTGAAATTTGGAGGGTAACCATACAGTTTGTAACATTTATCCATTGTATGGTTGGTCAATCAACAATGAGTACATATCAATTTCTCTTTCCTATATTGTTTTCCAGAATTAGGCTTAGAACCTTCAGTTTTCTTGTTCATAAAAGCCACAGTAGACTCAAATCTTACTTTTCCCATAGAATCGACCTCCCTCTGTTCTCTTCTTGCAAGATTAAAGAGAAAACCTTGGTAATCGGGGGTAAGGGTACTAACATCAAAATCTGACCCCTATTATGAGCAAATTTGTCATTTAGTCCCATAAGGAAGTTGATAACATGCTATATTTGTTACTATTCAAGAAACAAACGAGCAGCATTACATTTACATGCCTTATATGCTCCACATGTACAATTAGAAAATTGATTGTAAACCATGAGTTCATCCCAAGACACTTGAATTTTCGGTAGTATTCGCTTACCAAAGTCTGATCTTGAGACAGAGAAGAGATCTCCTTTTGTAATTGGAAAATCCTCAGTTTGTTTTCTTGAGCAAATTGATTCTTCAACTCAGTCTACATCTCCGTCACAGTGAGTGCATATACAATAGTCTGAGCAATCTCGCGCGAAATGGAGTTCAGAAGCCCCAATAAGACCATGCTATTGCAGCAATCCCATTTAGCATAATATGGATCCGTTTCAGATGGCTGAATAACGGAACCATTGACAAAGCCAAACTTATTCTTGGCTTTTAAGGTAATTTCCATCGATTAAGACCAACTATTGTAGTTGTTGCCGATGAGTAAATTCGAAACAAGAACAGAATCGGGAGAATCTTCATTTTGAAAAGTATACGGACTATTATCTTATGTAGTTTGAACAGAAGATTGAGCCATTGTTGCAACGGAAGTAAGATTGGGGAGGGAAAAACGGAGGAAGAAACCCTAACCTAAAATCTAGGTAGCGATTGATACCATGATACAAAATAGAGAGCTTCGAATAGTAGTCTGGAAAACTTGTTTATTCAGCCTGACTTCTGTACATGAGTTTAGTTACATTTATACTCTTGGTAAAAACTAACCAAGGTCAAATGACTCTTAAACCAAAGTAACCGACCTAATAGTTTAAGGTATAACAGTAAATTTACATGTGTACAGAAAATTGAAAAACTTACAAAACAAATACAAAACAAAAGTTATATTATTTACAATAATGGTGGATTGTGGAGCCTATAACTCGCTCTTGCGGGTTGTAGCCCAAATACATCGCTTAAATAACCCTCTAAAGCTCAATACCCAAATCTCTTTAAAAGTAACCGTAGTTTACTTTTAAAACACTCAAAAATTATAATATTCTTATTTTTTTAAAACTTGTAAAAACTATAATATTCTTATTGTTTATATATATATATATATATGAATACCTCTTCCTGCAATCTATATATGTGGACTGCATTGCAGCCTAATTGAAATACTTCTATTTTATGCGTAAATAAAATGAATTTTTTAGGTTTTGAGAGTTTTTAATTTGTAAATAAGATTATTTTAGTCAAATTTATTTTAAAATATGAGCTTTTTTGTCAGTCTATTATTTAGACTATAAATGAGTCCCATTTGATGGACAGTATGTAGCATTGTCCTATATATAAACATGTAGAATCATCTTTATTTTTGAAATGTCCGTTTTCATCTTTGAAACAAAAGCTCAAGCTTTTTTCCTTTTCGAACACAAAACTTAACCCTTTTTTTCCCCTAGGTCCACTCGCATGTGTCATGGAAACCGAATGCAAAAAGAGCATACTCCCATATATCTCTGTGTTGTTTGGTTCGGGTTTCTTTCATATCAGGTTGTAGTTTTGCTTATTTGGTTTTTCTTCCTTGTTCTCAGACATTCATTTTTGGGGGGAAATGGAAAATCATGCTTTGATCAGTATCAGGTTTACTTGAAACATTTTGATTTTGTACACTCTTGGTTGTATTACTCTCTTGCTTGTTCTTATTTGTTTATTTAGGCGTTCAATGTTTCTTATGGGAGGCTTTTTTTTTTAATCAAATTTGTTTTTTCTTTGCAGTAGAAATTTGCTTATCATTTCATTTTTTAGACTACAACGATTGCATCAAATTTTAGATTCAATCAATTTCTAAGAAGAAAAAACCATAGTAGCTGTTAAAAGGATAAAGACAAATAGACAAAAAGGAAAGTGTTCAACTTGAAAGAGACTGGCTGCTTTCTAGGTCTAAAATCACCAACAAAGGAATACAAAAGAAGCTAAACCCTCTTATCTAAGTCCTGAATGATTAATGGCTCGGATGGGTAATCTCTGTTGCGTCATGGCCCATGTATAATGATCAAACAGGAAGATGAAGACGATGATTGAACCTCTTCTTCTAGGATTTTTAACTCCTCTGAGGCCATTTTCTTCTCACTTTCTTTGTTTATATTAGTCGATGCTTCCCTGAATGATTATGTTGAGTATGCAATAATTTTGTAAATTAAAGTGATCGACATATCGATGCCATTACTAATCAAGGTTGCACAACGCTTCTCGTACGGTTGTACTAATCTAACAACAAATGTAGCTGTGCTGTTAACGGGTGTTCAAAGTTAAATGTGTTGGTTCCTTTTTTTTTTTTTCAATAGAGTTGCTTATGTTTCATTGGTAAAATACCCTACTTTATGGATAGTATGCCACATCGAAATATATGACTCCACTTATATTTATATGTAATAATAGATAACTTTTTTACTTTTAACTTTGCCAAACACAAAAGATATAGCTTCTTGTTGTTTCTTTGCCTACCACTTCTTCTTCCTCTTCTTTTTAATTGATTACGCCACAAAAAAAAACGCACAAACATCCAAATCTCCCCCCATTATTTTAGAAAAAATAGATTAAGGGAAAAACTTACAATCCATATCATGTATATGTGCATGCATGTTAGAATAATTTCTTAGATGTTTATACATTTTCCCTTTTTAAAAGAATCTCTTTGTGATCAACCCAAGTTTTCCTCTTGATTGAGGCCCATATATTAAGTCATCTCAACCAGCATTACATAATGAATCACATAAATCCAGCTCAAGCAACCTTACGCTAGAAGAAGAAAATGCCACCTTCTAGAAGTTACCTTCATAACAGAATGAAGATTCTCCTTAGCCATTGTCATCATAAGAGAGGCACAATTGTATTGTTTGTCATGAATTATACACTATAAATGGAATAGTTTGATGTATACAAAACAACAAGGAAAAAGAATGTATTTTGTAGAGCATTGATTTTGTATAATGAGTCTGGAATTTCTTCAAACATTTACGCATGCTTTCCTTTTTACTTAGTTTCAACATGGTATCTAGAGCGTAAGAATCACATCTCCCATCCTCCTTCAAGGTATCTCCAAAAAATACCTCCCACCCATCTGCACCCACATCCATCATCACTTCCGCCACATACTTTGTTACCATTAAACTCACTACCCATAATTTCTTACTTTGAAAGGCTTAAACTGTGACTTTCCTCAAAGGCCATCAACTATTTGGATATGTTGATAGTTCTATTCCCTCTCCCATTGCCTTGATCGATGGTAAAACCAACCCAGAGCATGCACATTGGCTCTTACAAGACCAACTCATAATTTGAGCCATCAATACCTCTCTTTCTGACTTTGTCCTTGCCCAAGTACTTGTCTGCAATACCCCACATGAGGTCTGAACAACACTTCAAAATATTTTCCAAGCCCAATCATTTGCTCATGTTATCCACACACAATACCAACTTGCAACTATCAAAAAAGGGTTTGAATCCATATCAAGTTACTATAGCAAAGCGAAAACCTTGCCTCTTCCCTCAGTGCAGCTGGTCATATATACCTCATCGATCAAGAATTTTCCATCTACCTCCTTGCAGGACTCAAGACTAATTATGAGTCCATAGTTACCTCCCTCATTACACACCATGATCCCTTTTCCTCTCATCAGATCTATAACTACTTGCTTAACTTTAAATCTCGCCTGCCTCATTAGAATCAATCTTTGCTCAAGGGTTCTTCCTTTTCTACAAATAAAACAATGACAATATCACCTTCTCTACTTGCTCCCTTGCTCATGGACATGCTATGTTCTCTAGAGGGGGTCGTTATGGGTGTGATGACCAATTTTGGTGGTGGTCGTGGCACTGCTTGCTTAAACTTTTTCATTAATAGAACTGACCTTCGGCATGTTTGTCAATTTTACTAGAAATCAGGCCACACAACCATCTCTTGTCACCATCATTTCAATCACTCTTTTTAGTCCCCTACTCCCTCCTTCCTAGCTGTAAAGTTCACCCATATTCCACCCCAAATTTCACACTCTTCTAGCTGGTTTCCCGACGCGGTTGTGACTAACCATTTCACTCCTGACCTCTTTTCACTCAACCTAGACTCTTTGTCTTACCAGGGGTTCGACCAAGTGAGCATCGAAGATGGTTTTCCCTTCCCATTCAAAATGTTGACTCAGCTCAACTCCATTCTTCTTCTGACAATTTTCTTTTAAACAATCTCTTTTACGTTCCTTTAATTTCTCGCAAACTACTCTTTGTTAAATAAATTTGCCTTGACAAATGTGTTTTCTTTAAATTTGACTCTAGTTTTGTGAAGGACTTATGTTTCTAGGAGGTGCTATTTCAGGGTCCCGTTGAGAATGGTCCCTATGTTCTGCCGCGCAACCCACTGCTCTAGCATCCCCTTTGTTCCTCTTCTCCAATGGCTGACCTTGACACTAAGACTTCCCTTAGTTATGGCACCACCGATTAGGGCATCCCTCATCGCGCACAACTCGACTAACTCTCCAACGACTTCAGCTCCCAACCACCCCTAGTAATGAGCTCTCATTTTGTTCACCCTGTTCTCAGGCCAAAACCCACATACTTCCCCATCCCCCTTCTCTCTCACGATCCGATAGGCCTCTCTGACTTGTTTTCTTAGATGTATAGGGCCCAACCCTAGTTCTCTCCACAATGGGTTGCTATTACCATCTTTCTATAATATATGACTACTTCAAATACAGTTGGTTTTTTCCAATGCATACCAAGTCTGATGTTTCTTCCATTATAATTGCTTTTCTATAATTTCTCAGTAATTCCTTTTTTCAAAATATTGTTTTGGCTCAAACCGATGGGGAGGGAAATTTTTTCCTTTTCACCCTATTTCTCAATCTTGTGGTATTACTCATCGCATTACATGCCACATTCTCATCAACAAAATAGGAGCGTTGAGCGATGTCATAGACACATAGTATAAGCCACTGTATCTTTGCTTCCTAATGCATTCATGCCACAAAAATATTGGGCCGAATCATTTGAAACTGCCACCTATATAATTAATCGCATGCTCATTCCTATCCTCAATAATAAGTCTCCTTTTGAAATTTTGATGGGTCATGCTTCTGACTACCTATTTTTATGTGTTTTTGGGTCCACGTGTTGGCCCAACTTAAGGCTCTTCAATCGTCATAAGATCGACCTTTGCTCTCAAATGTGTGTTTTTATTGAGTATAACTCAGATCACAAAAGCTATTGGTGCCTCCATATCTCTTTGGGCCGAGAATACTGTTTGTCAATTTCGCAAGTACACAAATCATAACAGGTAATAAAGTGGATGAGTAAGAGTATCAACTCATGAGGATTGAGAAATTAATAATAAGTACCAAAATGTATTCAATTAAGAGATATTTGATAACTCGAATAAAAATAATTAATTACTAAATTAAAAAAATTAAAGAAGCAAGTTTTTATCAAGAAAGCAATACTGTAGGATTTCTATGTCACCATAACTAATTCTATGCAATTTCCCTAACTGAATTAAAAATATATGTTCATATTGTTGATAATTAGATTTTTCTAATTTATTCACTAATCTTTCTCAAGTATTAATGAAATATTTCAATATACAAATTTCATACATCTATGTGACAATTCTGAATCTGTCAAAATTCATTAAGAATAAAGAAGTCCTATAAAGATTACACAGACCCATAGATATCTCTATCCTACAGCATTCTATGGTATCTTAAACATAGGTTGAAACAATTATCATTTCTTAATTTCGAACTGAATCCTAAATCATGTAAATAGTGATCAAACATTCACAAGTATTAAATCTAGAATGATATAGTCAAGAATAAGATATAAATATTAAATTAATCCAACTACGAAAGTTCACATAATCAAAATTACGATACATCGTAAACCTAAAAAAATAAATTAGTTCATGAGAAAACTAAATAAAAATCTATGAAAAGTTTAATATCAGACACTTGAAAAAACCTAATTAAAAGAACCGAAAAAAAATAAATCGTTCCTGCGGCTCCTCTATTTTTCTTCCCCAGCGCTGCTCTATTTCATCTCCTTATATATGTTGTGTGGTGCCAAACATTCACAATATGCATATATGTGTGCCATGCGTTTCCCAAACCTTATCATGCGGCCCTTATTTTTATTCCAAGTAGAATTCTAAAGCTATCCGAGTGGGCCTTGAAGAATAAAGGTTCAATTGAAGACTTCTCTATGTGCGGCTATTTCAATGTAAAACAAGTGGGGTCCGTCTCTTTTGTCAATTAAAGCCTCTCTTCTCTTGAATTTAAAAGTCATATTAAAGTGCATGTCCATATGGAAAGTGATGTAGTGGCTCTTTGTTATTTTGTCCTGAAACAAGTGAATGATCC
This sequence comes from Platycarya strobilacea, assembly GCA_036898215.1. Lineage (NCBI taxonomy): Eukaryota > Viridiplantae > Streptophyta > Magnoliopsida > Fagales > Juglandaceae > Platycarya > Platycarya strobilacea. The sequence goes on from CM072547.1 coordinate 9,603,166, forward strand.
AGTGGCTTAAAACTAAAGGTGCGGCTCAAAGACTCCTTAAACCCAAACATATATATGTGCGTTCGGTCCAATTGAAGTCACCATATGGCTTTGTTTCATTGAAGACGTGCGGCTCATGTAATTGAAGAAATAATGATATAAAATAAGTAATAAGAAAAAAATACAAACAAATCAAAATAAACAATAAGTAAAATCAAAATAAACTAAAATCAAAAGATAATAATTTTAATAAGTAAAAAAATAATAAAAATCATGTAAAAACTACACTTATCATATACATTAAGAGATATTATTTTTAATGAAACAACCTTTTCCTTCAAGCCCAAACCCACCAGCCCATTTTCATCCCCTTTAAAATCACCCACATATGCATCCCTCCTATTTTTCCTCAATACCCATTACCTTATCCTCTACGGCCTAGTCCACAGGCCTACCCCACTTCTCCTTTATCCATCCCAAGTGACCAACCTCAGCCTGTAGCATATCGACTCACTTCAACAAGCCCTAACCTATCATCCTTTACCTTTGCCGACCCTTCTTCTCCAACTCTCTATGTGCCTCTCTCCTTTATGCCTTTGATTCCTTCTTCAACTATATAGTCACATCCTTCCATTAATTCTATCCAACCTCTTTCTCTTCAGCCCATGACTACTCAATCCCGGACTTATACAGTCTCTACTCATGTGAGCACTGATGACACTATTTCATCGTCTTAAAAAAAGTATTCTCTCCCTTACCACCACACTGACTACATCATCTCCTCCATTGATTTTCTCTATTATGGAGGAACCCTCATTATTTTTTGAAGCTAGCAAATATCCAGAGTGGCGCTTGGCCATGTTTGAGGAATTTCGTGCTCTCCTTCCTAATTTGACTTGGAAACTAGTTCCATTCACTCCCAATCTCAACGTCTTAAGTTTGAAATGAGTTTTGAAAACCAAGATAAGAGCTGATGGAACCCTAGTTCAATGCCGTAAAGCATGGCTTATGGCCAAGGGATTCCATCAGTAGCCAAGTTTGGATTATATCGAAACATATAGGGCCTATGGTTAAGCCTAACACCATTCATCTAATTCTTTCTTTTGCTGTGATATCTAATTGGCCTCTTATTCAACTATATGTACAGAACGTTTTCTTGCATGGGGACCTCGAGGAAGCTATGTTCATGTAACAACCATTGGTTTCGTAAACTAGACTATCATTCACATGTGTGTAAGGTAGGAAAATCTATCTATGGGTTGAAACAAGTCCCTTGGACTTGGTTTACTAAACTAATTGACAATATATTTGCTCTTGATTTTCTTGCATCTCGTTTCGATTCATCCTTATCTGTTTTAAATATTGCTTTTGTTTGTATTTATATTCTAATTTATGTTGATGATCTGATTGTAACTAGTTCAAATTTTAAGCTTATCTCGAATTGCATTGCTTCTTTGGGTTTACACTTTCCTATTAAAGATTTGGGCATGCTTCAGTACTTCTTAGGCATTGAAGTTACTAGGAAATCCTTGGGCTCATTTCTTTCTTAGTCCAAGTATATCACATATCAGTTACACCAAACCAATATGCACACCTCAACCAATCACTACACCTATGTCCTCTTCAGCTATGCTCACATCACTTGATGATTGCACATTTGAAGACCCATAACTCTACCAAAGCATCGTAGGTAGTCTTCAATACCTAGCCTTTACCAGACCTGACATCTCTTTCACAGTAAACAGAGTTTTCCAGTATATACATTGCCCTAGACTTCTCCACTAGCAAGTTGTAAAACGTATCCTTCATCACCTTCGTCATACTTCCTCTCTAGGTTTACATTTTCCCCCTTTTTCCTCCTTTAAACTCTCAGCCTTCTCCGAGATTGGGCAGGATGTCTAGATGACTATAAGTCTATTGATGGATTTTGTATCTATTTTTGCAGTCATGGTGTATCCTAGAGTTCTAAGAAATATGCTACTATTGCTCAGTCTTCCACTAAAGCCTAGTACAAATCAATTACCAATACGACATGTGAGCTCATTTGATTACAATCTTTAGTCAAAAAGCTTCGTATTTTTCTCACTTATCCTCCTACATTGTAGTGTGATAACTTAGGAGCTACCTACTTATCTGTCAATCCCGTCCTCCATTCTCTAACAAAGCTTATTGAGATCGACTTCCATTTTATTCAAGAATGTGTTGCAACCAAAACATTCTTAGTATCCCTTATCTCTAGCAAAGACCATATTGCTAATATTTTGACCAAGCCTTTGTCATCTGCTCGATTCCTTTTATTACGATCAAGCCTCACATTGACTTTAGTGTCACTTGACTTGCGGGATGGTATTAAGGCATCTTAGCCAGCATCACATAATGAAACACATAAATCCAGCTCAACTAGCCATGCACCAGAAGAAGAAAATGTCACTTTCTAGAAGTTGCCTTCATAACAGAATGAAGATTCTTCTTAGCCACCTATCATCCTAAGAAGTGGCACACTTGTAATGTTTCTTATGAATTATACACTATAAATGGAATTTTGACGAACACATAATAACTAGGAAAAAGAATGAATTCGAAGAGTTCACGTGCTTTCCTTTTTTCTTAGTTTCAACACCATGCTTCTTTAGCTAATTTATTTTGGATGATTCTTTTAATTCAGTACAAGTTTTTGGAATATTGCTCGTCATGACTAATCTTCACTACAATATTGAACTGGTCAATTTCTTTGGGATGCTTTGTTATAAGCATGCATGCACACACACACACACACACACACACACACATATATATATATATATATATATTGTTGATGTTGAAAAAAATTGGTCAACAGGCCGGTGCAGGAGAAAGAGTCATTTCCGGCCCACTGATGCGATTTGGACTTCATTCAACGTCGTTTAGAGCCCCCGACAAGATTTCGGTGTGGCTGGCTTGTACATTAATAACAAATAAAGTAAATGGACATAGATACCAGGTTTACTTGGTTCAACATAAGGCCTACGTCCACGAACGTTTGGGGAGAGGAATCCACTATAATGAGTATTTTTACAATTTTTCATATCTCACTGTACAAGCAAAAATATAGACATCAATGAAGAAAATTCTTTTAGTTGGGCTTCCGAATGTTTTCCGAAAAAAAGGAAAAGCTGAAGGAGAGGTGCTACTGGTGAGAGAGTTGATCCTTCTGCTTTTATCTGTCCGAGGCTTTTTATAGGGCTTTGGTGATGTACTTTGATCTGCTATGATGAGATAAGTGTGAATTGGCATGTGTAAATAGGTTTGCTTTTCTTTCCTATTTTTCATTGTCCATGTGCCCATGCCTTGGCACCTTTGGCCTTAACTCATGCATTTGCCACCCTATCCCTTATGTCACTTCATGCCTTTACAAAGCTTTTAATGGCTGAGCCCCACTTGTTGATTCTCCCCTATAAATATATATATATATATATGCATCCTACTAATTAATATCTCTCTATATATATACGTCCTGGAGGGGATCAGGTTAATGATCACAAGTACATCCTACTTAGTCTTTATATGATAAGTTTTATAAAATACCTGCTGGCTGCTAAGGCAAAATTATAATATTGTTCATTCAAGCTTAATTTTGAATGCTGAGGGCATTTCTTAGATCTATCTAGCTTAATGTAGAAGTCAATACTACGTATACTGAAGGTATGTAGTGCCTTGAAATGTGTGAATCGTGATGAACTTCTAATTCGAGCATGTATATATGGAGTACTCTTGCCGGAACTCAAACAAATAATTTCAGCTGAAGAGAAAAAACTAATTTGCTCTCTAATATAAGATCTGCCAAGAAGTTACCTGATCAGTGTAAAAGAAAAGAAATATAACACATCAAAATCGAAAACAAAATTAAAAAGAAAACAAGAAAATAATATACAAGTATTTACGTGGTTCGATCCCTAATGGATCTACATCCACAGTGGGAACTAGCTCAGAGGTCTTCTTTATTGATCAATCGCAGATTACAAGCTTTGATTCAAGCATCAACAACTCAAAGTTCCTCTCTTGTACAAGTTTCTCTTAGTTTTTCTCTCAATACAATGTCCTCTTAGTTTTTCTCTCAATACAATGTCCTAGAATTAGATCAAGAAATCACCTCTTTTTCTCTATCGAATGCTCCCTCTCTTTTTTCTTAGGGTTACAAATGAGATACAAATGTATATATATGACTGGAGTAAATAACCCTAGTTATAACCAAATTTGAACACGTGGCTTGTAGCGCCCCGTACCCCTAAGGGATTGGAGAAAATACTATTTGCCCAAATAAACCTATCTTATCACCAATACCATCTCTAAAGATTTTCCAAAGTCCATAAATAAACTCCCATTTCCAAATTTATACGTAAAAATAAATATCTACAAAGACATAACTAAAAGAGATGATTATAACCGAATACAAAGGGGTCCAAAGTCTCCCAATAAACTTAACTTAACAGATGAGTAATATTCTAAATCCAAAAACAATTAGAACATATCATCTAGAAAATATAATAGTAGTCTTTCCATCTACTGTGCTACTCTAACAGCTTAGTAATGCTCACAATCTCTACTCTTGATACTCTATAGGAATATTCACATCATCTGAAAAATATTTGAAATAAGAAGGTGAGTTTATCCACAACTCAATAAGCAAAGCACTTATACTAGTGTGTAATACATGAGCATTTTCAAAAAAACAACTTCATATACATGAAACGGAAACCCTTTATTCAGAGCTAACAATTTCAAACAATTTACCAAGCGATAAGCTGAGCGAACATATGTTTTTCGTTATAAATACAGAAAACAACTTTTCAAAACAAAGACGCTTTCGCACAATTAACTGTAGAATCCCATCTTATCTTATATCAGAACATGTACCATATTTAACCCTCGTAGTAAGGTTGTGCTATCTTCGGTGGCCAAACCAGACGCTATCATGTGGTGAAACTCTTCCTTATTTATTTTTGAAACCCCGAGTGAGCACACAGGAAAGAGACATAAAATACCACTTTATTTCTAAAGTGGTTGTGCTCCTATCATATCATATCATGGAGGTACCAACCATATCACGTGAGTCCATATCCTCATATCAGAAACATATCTAGAAAGAAAGATATACAGATAAGTATACTAAAGATTTTCCATGAGCACAACATATCAAACGACGTTCTTTTCACTTTCTTATCATTTTCAGATAAACAAAAACAAATCAAAAACATATTATTTCACATGTACAAGAAAATCATCATTCATGTCGCTCTTATGCACATCTCAAAAGCATGTCAAATCTTACTAATGTCTATATATTTCATGTCAAAAAGAAACTTTCTCTATCATATGAATTTTCATGAGAGGATGCAAAAATATATATACGGAAGTTGTTTTCCCCCTTTTCTTTTAAAAACATATCATGCACATTTTATAAAACCAACCTCAAATTATTTTTCTTTTTATGCAAATCTAGTTTAGGAACTCTGCTTACCTTACTCTTGCAGCGAGTTATCAAAGTTTTTAGTCCGATCTCTTAGATTTTTGTCACCTATTTATAAAAAGTATTCCCAACATTAACGTCCAGCAACCCAATCTATATAAAAAAAATCTAATGTTTCTAATTTGAGAATTAGCAAAAACCTCCTTTCTTCAAACTACTCCAGCTTTAAAGCACTACAATTTACTACAAAATTCAAGTCAAACAACACCCATTTAACATGTTGACCAACCCCAACATCTTGGTTGTTATCCCTCGCTCACATGGATATATATTCACTTTTAGCTTACAAACCCAACGAAACCAGTCACCCAAAAATCATTCAACAACATAATTATTAACATCAACTCAACCAATCAGTTTAGCCAGCCATAATAATGACAAGTCCCCAAATTCCAACATCGCAACTCAAAAAATTCCACCAATCTAGTAGTATAATAGTGGAGAAGAAAGCTAAAGTACACAATACCTAATTTCTAGATGAGGCTTTGTAAACAGGGACCAAAAGCAGCCCAATGTGTGAAATAAAATCCTTTTCTGCAGTGATGAAAAATCAAAGGTACCCAATTCCACAATATGTAATCAAAACCAAGAAATTTTTGAGACCTAAAACGTTGCAGATGAAATTAGATAGAAAGAGGAAAAGATTGTAAACATTAAAGGATAATTAGAGAAGAAAAACCTATCAGCGTGGGTCACAGATGAATGATACCAGGGGAGAATCGGTGGAAATAGTGGTCCCCAACTGAGTATAAAAGTCATAGAGAGAAAGAGAGAGAAATCGGTAAGCATGAATTTAACTTCCATCTGAAGGAGAAACCGTCGGCTACATGGAGATTGGCGAGGGATAAGCGGAGGACAACAAAGCAGAGGAATAACCGTCGGGGCAGGGGAAAGGAGAAAGAAAAGAAAAGGAAATGAGAGGAAGAAGGGTTATACTTGAAATAGAGACGACGTCGTTTCGGGGTCGTAAAGGCTGAAACTAAATCGGGCTTGGGCTAGGCCTGGGCATCGGGCCCGGATGTCACATGACTTCTTCTCAAGCCATTAGATTACTGACTGATTAAAGGAACAAATTGCATAAAGGTACATGTAACTTCTAAATATTTACACCTTTACTCGACAATCTTCACCTTATAGATAATTAGATCTTCACTGCAACTCCTCTCTAAGTCAGATAGCATCCTCCCTAACCAGGCAGCTTCACTTCTCAGCCAGGCAGCTCCCTCCTTGAGCTAGTTCCCACTTCTAGTTCCCTATTTCAGCTTCCTTGCATGTTGATGATGTCCAGGCAGTGTCTAAATTTCTGATAGGCAATGACTTGGTCATCATGTAAGATGGATTTTCTTCAGTAGGTATTTTCTCCATCTTAATATCTCTATTAGTTATGACATCTCTAACAAAATGAAGTCTTATATCTATATGCTTAGACCTTTCATGGAACACCTGATTTTTAGCTAAATGAATGATACTTTGATTATTACAGTACACTGTGATATTTCCCTCAAAAATACCTAATTCATTTGACATACCCTTTAGCCATATAGCTTGGCCTCAGTTGTAGACAAAACTACAACTGATTGGAAGTTCGCTTTTCAATTTATGGCCCCCCAAAAGCTGTAAAGACATAGCCAGTTATAAATTTTATGGTGTCCAAATTACCAGCAAAATCAAAATCCACATACCCACAAATTTCATGACCTTTTTTAACATTTTTTCCATAACTCAAACCTAAATGAGAAGAGCCCATAAGATATTGAAAAACCCAATTTAAGGCATGCCAATGGGGCTTGCTTGGATTTGCCATGAATTTGCTGACTATGCTGACAGCATATGACAGATTTGGCCTAATATATACCATGGCATACATGACACATCCTACCATACTAGCATACGGTATTTTCATCAGATAATTTTTTTCATCCTCAATTTTAAGAATTTGGGTAACAAAAAGTTTAGCATGCCGTCCTAGGGGTGTACAGACAGGCTTGACAGAATTCATATCAAACCTTTTAAGGACTTTTAAAATGTATGATTGTTGTGATAAGTAGAGGAACCTTTTATTCATATCTCTAGCTATCTCCATATCCAAAATTCTCTTTGCAGGTCCTTGGTCTTTCATTTCAAGCTTAGGTTTAAAAATTCTTTTAACATGTTCAATTAAACATTGATCTTTACATGCAACTAGGATATCATCTACATACAATAGTAAGTAAATTGTAAAGGTACCATAATTCTTAAAATATACATAGCTGTCAAAATTATTTATTTTGAAACCATTTTCTATCATGTGAATATCAAATCTTTTATACCATTTCCTAGGTGATTTTTTTAGGCCATACAATGATTTCTTAAGCAAACACACATGCTTTGCATTAGAATTATTCACAAAACCATCAGGTGGCTGCATATACAAAGTTTCTTCCAACTCACAATGCAGAAATGTATTTTTTACATCTAATTGTTCCAAAAACAAATTATGATATGTTGTGTATGCAAAAATGAGTCTGATTGAGTAATGTTTTACTATAGTAGAAAAAATCTCATTGAAACCAACCCCTTCCCTTTGTGTAAAATTCTTAGCAACTAACCTAACTTTGTACCTAGGTTCCTCTACCCCTAGTATACCCTCCTTTTTCTTATAGATTCATTTTGACCTTATCAGTTTGACCTTTTTTGGTTTAATCACCCATTTCCAAGTCTTGTTCTTATTAAGAGATTTCATTTCTTCTTCCATAGCAAGGAGCCATTTGTGTGATTCCTTGCTATCCATGGCCTCCTTATAAGACCTTGGTTAAAGTTCAACTATTTCTTATGCTACAGAAAATGCATAGGCAGTAAGGTCAACTTGTCTATCTAACTGGTGATTTGATAGTCATTCTAAGTCTATCCTTCACCAAGTTGTAGGATCTAGGACTACACTGCCCAGTTTGATTCAGGTTGGTGTTTTCCTCGGTATTTTGGTCTATCTCCTCATTAGGCATGCTTGATCGCTCCACCTCAATGTGAGTTCTTCCTAGAACAGGTTTATCTGCAGGATTATTACTATCCAGAGAAGTTATAGTCATTTGCGACTCATTAAAAGTCACATCCCTACTTAAAATGCACTTTTGTTTTCCTAGTTCTAGAACTCATAATCTGTACCTTTTAACTCCTTCAGGGTACCCAACAAATACAGATTTTACTACCCTAGGTTTTAGTTTATCAATTTTTGTGTGTGCATAAGTAGTGCACCCGAATACCCTCATATTATTATAATCTAAGGGTTTTCCAATCCCTAATTCCTGATGTGTTTTCAAGTTAATAACTAAGAATGAGCTCCTGTTAATAAGGTATACAACAGTACTAATTGCTTCTACCCAAAAGCTTTTGGGTAGCTTGGCATTTGACAGCATACATTTAACCTTCTCTAGAATTGTCCTATTCATCCTCTCAACTAGGCCATTTTGTTGAGGGGTTTCTCTCACTCTCTTATGTCTTGCTGTCCCTCCCTTTTGGCAAAATTCATTGAACTCATTAGATAGGTATTCCAGCCCATTGTCGATCCTAAGCTTTTCAACCCTTTTTCCAACCTGATTTTCAACTAAGTTTTTCCACTCTTTGAACTTCTCAAAAGTGTCACTCTTATACTTAATGATGTACACCTAAACTTTCCTAGAGAAATCATAAATTTTAGACAAAAAATAATTTCTCCCACCATGTGAGCTTATTCTTGTAGGTCCTCGCAAATCAGACAGCACATAATCAAGACATTGTTTAGTATTATGAGTTCCAGTTTTGAATCTAGCCCTAGGTTATTTTCCCAGAATACATTCTTCACAAAAAGGTAATTTTCCTAGGTTAGTGTTACCAAGAAGTCCTTGTTTATGGAATTCTTGTAACCATTTCATGCTAACATGTGCAAGTCTTCTATGCCAGAGCACAAATTGACACTCATCAATTTTCTGTATAACAGAGGCTTTCCCTATAACAATCCTACCTTCAAAGGTATAAAGACCATTTTTTATGGACCCTTTCATTACTATTATAGGCCCTTTCTTTACTGACAAAGTTCCTGACTCAGCAATAAACATACAACCAGATTTATCCAGCATGCTAAGAGAAATTCTTTTTCAATTCAGGTATGTATGTAATATCCTTAAGAATTTTTTCTTTACCATCATACAATTTTAATCTAATTGTACCAATTTCAAGAACTTTGCAAGATTTATTATTTCTTAACATTACATGTCCTCCATCTAAATCCCTAAAGGTTTCAAACCAGGACTTAGAATGACACATATGGAAGGAACAACTAAAATCTAGGATCCATTTTTTTCCAAATTCTATTTTAGAGATACAAAGGACTTTAGCACTTTCATAGTCCTCATAAGCAATAGATACATTCCCTTCCCTTTTTCGCTTGGTTTCACTTGGGTTTTTTTTTTTGTTTGTTTTGTTTTCAGGATAATCTTTCTTAAAATGTCATTTTTTATGACAAAGAAAACATTTCAATTGTTTTCTTTTTGATTTTCCTTTTTTTTTTCTTTCCCTTATTAGAATTTTTTTTCAGGTTTTATCCGAGCCACTAGACCTTCTCCACCTTCTGGTTTGGACTCACATTTTCCTTGTAATTCTCTAGCATGTAAAATGGATTGGACTTTATCCAATGTTAAACTCTGTCGACCATACATGATGGTTTCCTTGAGATTGGTATATGATTTATCCAAAGAACTAAGTAACAAAATAGTTTGATCCTTATCCTTAATAGTGATATCTATATTAGCAAGATCTAAAATGATTTTGTTAAAATCATCAAGATGATCTTCCAACGACACCCCTGGATTCATTTTGAAAGTGTATAATTTGATCTCTTTGTGGAGACGATTTTCTAGGGACTTGCTTATATAGAGGGACTATAGTTTTAACCAAATACTTGCTACCGTCTCCTCACTAACTACCTCTCTAAAAATGTTATCGCCCAATAATAGTATTATGGCACTATGTGCCTTTTGTAAGATTTTGAGTTTTACCTTATCGCAGGAACTAGCCTTTTTATCAGTGGATGTAGCAATGGTCTTTTTGTCTCCAAGGAGTGCGTCTTGGAGACCATTCTGCACCAGCAAGGCCTTCATTTTGATTCGCCACAGGCTAAAGTCGTTTTTTCCCGTGAACTTTTCCACATCAAACCTGGTTGACCCCATCTTGACCTTGCTCTTGATACCACTTGTTGGATTTTTGCAAACCGTAGATTTGCTCCAAAAAACTCTCAACCAAGATCAGTGTAAAAGAAAAGAAATAAAACACGTCAAAATTGAAAACAAAATCAGAAAGAAAACAAGAAAAGAATACACAAGTATTTACGTGATTTGATCCCTAATGGATCTACATCCACTGTGGGAACTAATTCGAGGTCTTCTTTATTGATCAATTGCAGATTACAAAGCTTTGATTCAAGCATTAACAGCTCAAACTTCCTCTCTTGTACAAGTTTCTCTCAGCTTTTCTCTCAATACAATGCCCTAGAATTAGACCAAGAAATCACCTCTTTTTCTCTGTCGAATGCTCTCTCTTTTTTTTCTTAGGGTTACAAATGAGATAAGGATGTATATATATATATATATATATATGACCGGCATAAATAACCCTAGTTATAACTAGATTTGAACATGTGGCTTCTTTTCAAGCCATTGGATTACAAACTGATTAAAGGAGCAAATTACATAATGGTACATGTAACTTCTAATTATTTACACATTTACTCGACATGTATAGTTCTAAGTCTTCTTCAGTGTCTACATCTCAAAAAACTTGATGATTCAGCTTTAAATGCCTGCATGTGTATCTTCAGTATATGTACGTAGGACTATTCCATCTATATATAGGAGAAAAACAAGTTCTGTCGAATGCTGCTTGAGAAATAATTCAATGAGAAATAATTCAGGCCGAGGAAATTATTGGAATTATGTACAAGGAAGTATGAAATTGAAGATTGAGCATCTAGCTTGTTGACAGTACTAAAACAAATTCAACAAGAAAACACGCTATTTGCGATGAATATTTTTGCTGCAAATAGCCTAAAAAATCGCTGCTTATAACCATTAGTAGCGATATTGTGGCGCCGAGTGGTTTGCCAATATAAACAAGCCGCTTTTAAATAACAACAACGAAAAGTGTAAATCACCCAAAAAAAAAACTTATTTGCGGCGAATTTATTCGCTGCAATATTCAAAATATTTCCCGCAAATAACAGCAAACATGCAAACTAAATCCCTATGATATCACTTCTTCGACACCACTATGTCGCTGCAAAATGTATATAATTTGCAGCAAGAAAACTTACATTTGTTTTTTTTTTTTGCAATGCTACATTTTATTTTTATAGAATGCTGCATTTTATTTTTATAAAACACTGCAATTTTTTTTAAATATGCTGTCAGTATCCTTTATATTTTAAATGTTTCTAGTGGCTCTTTATATACCTAACTCACTTACAAAAATATTTGTTATGCCAAACCAAAAATAGAAGATCAAACTAAACTTGAAATGTAAAATGACATAAATTCATCCAACAGTACAACTTGTTTTAAAGGAGCATTAATGAAAGGCAATTTATAAGTACTACATAGAAGAGCAACTAATGTTTCTTACAAATAAAAACATAGGCATTTGAGTTACGAAAACACAAACTATAATATCTTCTTTAGGTAAATCATCTAATCTTTTCCCTTCATGCATATGATCTCTATTGCAAATTCACTTCAATCTATGCCCTTTGTCTTCAACCTTTTAAAAAAAATAACCAAAGGAAAAAATTCAAACACTTTTGGAATAGAGAACCATAAGTTTAAGATGAATATATGTCATTTAAGAACCCAACTGCATATTGTATCCCGATCATCAACAAGGAACAAAGTTGCAGATGCTGTAATTCTAATGTAAGACTTTAAGCAAACATTTGATGAAGCGCATTATATATGAACAAAGTTGCAGTACTCTACATAAACATCTTTCAAGTAAAATGATCATAATGAAGCATGATTAAGAAATTATAACCTTTTGAGAAAAGGTGAAGTATTAACATTGCTCCAGGCACAAACTAGTCGAAAGCATGGAACTCCTAAATTCCTAATAGGCACACAACACATCATCATATTGATTACACAAGTATAAAAACAACAAAATAAATTTTTTCCACAATTATTCATTAAACCCAATTGAGAATGACATAGGACAATACAGACATTTCAGGAAATTGAGTCTCAAATTCCAGAAATGTAGCACAATAAATGTAAAAAGAATAGAGACATGTAAATGAAAGAAAGGGCAAGTGCACACCTGGAAAGACACCGACTGCTTTCTGGGTCTGAAAGAAAAGCTTGTCCCTTGGCATTAAAATATATGTATGATCAAATATATGTGAAATAAAAAATGAAATTGTTGAACCCAAGGTTTCAAGTCTCGTATTTACGTATAAATTTTGATGATAACAAATAATATTGAAAACTCAAGCTCAAGTTGTCTATGCATGAAGGGAGCTAAACACATCAAGAAATCAAGCATGAGCAAGAAAGATATCAAGTCTACAAATGAAGCTCATAGATTATTTTTGTACATCTCTTGATAAAATTAGAAATTGGATTAAGGCTCCAAATTACTCTTTTTTCTCATAAAACATCAAATTATTTTTTCCACATATGCAAGACATTTTTAAATGTCTTAGTTTTGAAAATTATATTTTTCACATGTGCATAACACCATCAAACAAAATAATTTCGAAAATTATATTTTTTTTTATAAAAACTTGATTTTATAAGATGATTGATTATCATATTTGACATGTGCATATTTTGTTTAAAAGTCTTGAAGGGAGGTGGTGTGTTTTTTTGACTAATGCAAAAGGTAGATGATTTTGTTTGAGAATCTTAAAGGGTGGTTGTGTGTTTTTTTGACAAATATAAAAGATAGATGATTTGTTTGAAAATCTTAAAGGGTGGTTGTGTGTTTTTTTGACATATGCAAAAAGAAGATGATTTGGTTTGAAAAATAAATCATGCTCATTTTGTCTTGTATGAAAAGCAAAATATTAGGTTTGATTTCTTTGAAAAATGAATGGAGTTGTCTTTGACAAATGCAAAAAGGAAATGTTTTTATTTGAATTTTTTGAAAAGTAAATAGTGCTCTTATTTGACATGGGAATCTTTTCAAATTTAAAATTGAAGAATCATTTGCCTATAAATAGCTCACTTGAGTTTTACAAAATTCACAACAAGAGCTTACACATCTATTGCTAAATTTTGCATCATTCTTTCAAAGCTCTCATTCTCTCTTTTCTAAAGTTTTGAGCCTTAATTCTTGTTCTTGTTGAGAGAGATATAGTTTGTGCTGTATTGTTCTTATTTCACTCATTGAGGAGTGTTTTCTGATAGCCTACCCACTATCAATTCTTGTATCAGTAAGAGGGTGTGTATAACCCTTGTGTGTGTAGAAGGTGTTCTACACGGGGAATAGTTAAATCACCAAGTGTGAGGTGATTGGAAGTAAGAGGGTGTGTATAACCCTTGTGTGTGTAGAAGGTGTTCTACACAGGGAATAGTTGAATCACCAAGTGTGAGGTGATTGGAAGTGTAGAGGGTGTTCTACACGGAATCTTTGGAGCGGTGCTGCTCAAAGGTGTAATAGGTTTCTATCTCCACCTAAAGGAGATTGAATAGTGGATTTGGGAATCCTCAAGGGGTAGCTTGAGGCGAGGACGTAGGCAGTGGGGCTGAACCTCGTAAAAATACTGAGTTTGCTTTCTCTTACCCTACTCTTTATATTTATTATTGTTTCATATTTTGTTTATATTTTATATTTGATTTATAATTGTTATTTTTTTAATATAACCCAATTCACCCCCCCTCTTGTGTTAGTCATCTGGGCAACAAGTGGTATCAGAGCTAGAGCTCTATTATAAGATTAACTATCTTTTGAGTTAAGATCTTATGGCTAACATTGCAGCTTCATTTGGTGAAGGTCAATCTAGCAGTCGGCCTCCACTCTTTTGTGGAGACAATTACTCATTCTGGAAAGTTAGAATGAGAATATTCCTTCAGGCTCAAGGTCGAGAAATCTGGAAATGTATTGTAAATGGACCTTATATTCCAACAAAAGTAGTTGATAGAGTAAAGGTCAAAAAGGAAGAAGAAGAGTTTGATCGTGAAGACGATAAACTTTATACTTTGAATTTAACTGCTATGAATTTATTATATAATGCTCTCAATGGTAATGAATTTAATAGAGTAATGACTTGCACTACAGCAAAGGAAATTTGGGATAACTTGGAAGTTACTTATGAAGGAACTTCTCAAGTCAAGGAATCAAAAATTTATATTCTTACTCATGAATATGAAATGTTTAAGATGAATGATGATGAATCTATTTCTAGTATGTACACTCGTTTTACTAACATCATAAACAGCTTGACAGCTCTTGGCAAAGTTTATTCCAAAGTGGAGATAGTAAGAAAAATTCTCAACTCTCTACCAAAACGTTGGGAACCAAAAGTGACAGCAATTCTTGAAGCTAGAGACCTCAAGAAGCTCGAAGTGAATGAACTCATCGGGTCACTTATCACCCATGAGTACACATTGAAAAGAGGAGAAGAAGAAGAAAAGTCAAAGAAGAGCTTGGCACTTAAAGCTGTTCCACATGAAAGTGAAAGTGATGAAGATGAGGAAAATGACGACAAAGATGAAGAAGTTGCGATGCTAACAAGAAGAATTCAGAAGTTCTTAAAGAAAAATAAAACTCCTCCAAGGAAATCCTTCAAAAAGTTTTCCAAGAAAGATTCAGGCAAAAAAGCAATGAAAGTTACATGGGATGATGATTCAAGTAGCTCAGATAGTGAAGCAAGCAATGGAGAATCAGCAAATCTTTGTCTTATGGCTAAAGATGACATTGAGGTAACAAATCTTGATAATATTGAAGATCCTTCATACGAAGAATTGCAAAATGTTTTAGAAGAGGTATATGAGGAATTTGAAAAATTGGGTATCAAGTATACTGTTTTGAAAAAGAAAAATTCTTCTTTAACAAACGAAATTGATATTTTAAGAAAAGAAAATATTGTTTTGAAAGATGAAAATTTTGAGTTGAAGAAAAAGAAAACTGATTTAGAAAATATTATTGAAAACTTTACGAATGGAAAAAGAAATTTTGAAAAACTTCTTGGTAGTCAAAGATGTGTTTTTGATAAGGCAGGCTTGGGATATATGCCAAAACAAAAATACAAACCTTATAAAAACTTCTTTGATAATCCTTCTACATCAAAGTCCAATATTCAAAATTCTTTTCATAAAAATAATTTTGTTAAAAAAAGATACTATTATAATCACTCAAGTTCTTCATATATGTCACATGCTATTTGCAATTTTTGTAATAGAAATGGTCATAATTATTTTGCTTGTCCTATTAGAAGAAAACATACAATGACTATTAGGGCCATATGGGTACCTAAAAATCTTATTTCTTCTAATACTAATAAATAAAGGACCCAAAGAACTTGGGTACCAGGAATTGTTTTTAATTGCTTTTGTAGGTATGCATGAAGTATTCTACAGGTAAAAATAAATGATTTTTAGATAACGGATGCTTAAGATACGTGACAGAAGACAAAACTAAATTCATTGACTTCACTTCTAAAGAAAAAGGATGTGTGATATTTGGAGACAATTCAAAAGGGAAGATCATGGAAATAGAAGGAAAGATCATCAAGACTTAGTACAAGATGCAACCAAATAGTGGAAACATGTGAAAGATCATCCAGCGGAATAAATTCTAGGAGAACCTTCACGAGTTGTAAGTACTCGATCATCTCTTAGAAATATTTGCAATCATACTACTTTTCTATCTCAGATTGAACCTAAAAATATTGATGAAACACTTTTTGATACATCTTAGATTCTAGCTATGTAAGAAGAGCTTAATCAATTTGAAAGAAATGATGTTTGAACACTTGTTCCTAAACCCAAAAATCATACTATTATTGGAACAAAATGGGTTTTTAGAAACAAAAAACATGAGTCCGGAATCATTACTAGAAATAAGGCTCGACTAGTGGTCCAAGGTTTCAATCAAGAAGAATGAATCAATTATGATGAGACATATGCACCAGTCGCAAAATTAGAAGCTATTCGAATGCTACTTACATATGCTTGTTATAAAGATTTCAAACTTTTTCAAATGGATGTTAAAAGTGCTTTCTTAAATGGTTTTATAAATGAAGAAGTATATCCTGAGCAACCTCCAGGTTTTGAAAATCATATTTCTCTAAATCATGTTTTCAAACTCACAAAAGTACTATTTGGACTCAAACAAGCTCCTAAAGCGCGGTACGAGAGATTCAGTAGTTTCTTGATTGAAAAAGGCAAGAGGAAAAATTGATACAACTCTTTTCATTATATACGAAAATGATGATATTCTTTTGATTCAAATTTATGTTGATGATATAATATTCGGTGCTACTAATGAAAATATGTGCCAAGTTTTTGCTAAGACTATGCAGGAAGAATTTGAAATGAGCATGATGGGAGAGCTTATATTCTTTCTCGGATTGCAAATTAAGCAAGCAAAAAGTGGGATATTCATCAATCAAAATATATTAAAAAATTGCTGAAGAAGTTTGGGATGGAAGGTGCTAAGGAAACTGGAACACCAATGAGCTCATCCACTAAACTTGATAAAGATGAATCCGGTAAACTAGTTGATTCGAAGGTATATCGAGGTATGATTGGTAGCTTATTATATTTGACAACCGGTAGACCAGATATTATGTTTAGTGTATGTTTATGTGCACGTTTTCAATCATTTCCAAAATAATCTCATTTGATTGCAGTCAAGCGGATTTTTAGATATTTTGCCAATACCATTGACTTAGAGTTATGGTATCCTAAACACATTATTTCGATCTTATTAGTTATTCAGGTACCGATTATACTGGTTCTTTGAAATAAGATATCATTTTTTTGAGATCATGTGCAGAAAAGGCGATATAGTACTGGAGTTCACAAACACACACGATCAGTTAGCAAATATATTCACAAAACCCTTACCAGAAGATAGATTATTTATGATTAGAAGAGAAATAGGTATGATGCATGTTATGAATATCTCTTGAAAGATAGATCAGAGTTCATAAAAATAGAGAGATATTTTTTTAAATACTTTTACATAAACTTGAGGTTCTTAGCCTCATGTTTGAGACGCTCATTCTCTTCATACAATATCATGTCATCCCTATCCATGGGAACTGGCAAGCGGAATGAAGAATCCAATAGAGATTTTAACTTTTTATTCTTCTGCCGAAGGATTCCTTCCCTTGTGTGAGACTCTTGAACAATTTGTTGAAGTACAACAATTTGTTCTTTAAGCTTTTCAACCTCATGATTTTTGACTTGTAGCCGCTGGGAAAAAGCGACAATAGAGGATGAGTAGCGAGTCCCGAGACTCACCAAGTCGTAGATAGCATCGGAGTCTGGCTTATTAGCCAAACTGTTGTTCTCTTGCTGCAACATGGCGCCAATGGTAGCTGCAGAAAGGACATGAGATTGAGATGTAGAATACCTCATGGATGCATCTAGAGGAATGTTAGAAGAATAAGCCATTGAGAAAAGAATTGAAAACTTAAAGCGAGAATATTGAAGAAATGCATATGAGTTATAGAGATGAGAATAAGATTTGATGCAAATCGGATGAACTTTAAAACTGATTTTATAGAGATAGCATAAAGAACAAGACAAACTATTGTCTCTTCAAATCTTATTAGTTAAAAGAAATATAAGATATGCTGGACACACATTGTCAAAAGTTTTCTTACTAGAAAAACGGTTCTCTGCTCCTATCATGGCATTGACGGTCTTAGGAGAGAAGATTGATGGTTGATGCGTCAAGGGTTCCTGATTCAAGTCTGGAACATTAGTGGAAGAGAATTGTTCGGCCATTCTATCGTTATGGAGAAACAGAACTTAGGTCAAGAAGCAATGTTTTTTTTTTGGTATTCGATTGGTGAAAATAATTTTTTTTTTATAGAAACTCAGAGCCTTCAAACCCGTTTGTCAACAACATCAGGCGATTGATCTGCTTTCGCACCGACTGCTAGAGCTAAGCCTCCAACCTTTACAGGTTTTGTCAGATACGCGTGGCTCCGCACCGAATTGCCAGAGTTAGACTTCCAACATTTGCAGGTTTTGTCGGACATGCATGGCTCCGCACCGCATTGCCAAAGCTAGGCCTGCAGCTTTTGCTGTCTTTGTCGGACACGAATAATTTTAATTATTCATCTTCAAATCTCCGAAACATCTAATTCGTCAATAACATCAAGCGGATTTAAATCTTCTTCCGCACCGAGATGATAAAATTCGACTTCAACGTTTGCAACTTTTGTCAGACACGGGTGGTTCTAATTTCTACATTCTCTACTAACGCAGCGTTTTATTTGTCTATTGGTTATTGCAGGAATATATCTTATTGATCTAATTATGATTCCTTTTTAATGATGCCAAAAGGGGGAGAAGTCTTATACTAGTATTATATTACCCTGTTATATATGCTAGAATCATGTTTATATTTTTCTTGAAATACTAACGCATATTTTCAGGGGGAGCTTAAGTATTACTGCAGGTCGCAGATTTCTACTAAGTATTTGTCATCATCAAAAAGGGGGAGATTGTTGAACCCAAGGTTTCAAGTCTCGTATTTACGTATAAATTTTGATGATAACAAATAATATTGAAAACTCAAGCTCAAGTTGTCTATGCATGAAGGGAGCTAAACACATCAAGAAATCAAGCATGAGCAAGAAAGATATCAAGTCTACAAATGAAGCTCATAGATTATTTTTGTACATCTCTTGATAAAATTAGAAATTGGATTAAGGCTCCAAATTACTCTTTTTTCTCATAAAACATCAAATTATTTTTTCCACATATGCAAGACATTTTTAAATGTCTTAGTTTTGAAAATTATATTTTTCACATGTGCATAACACCATCAAACAAAATAATTTCGAAAATTATATTTTTTTTTATAAAAACTTGATTTTATAAGATGATTGATTATCATATTTGACATGTGCATATTTTGTTTAAAAGTCTTGAAGGGAGGTGGTGTGTTTTTTTGACTAATGCAAAAGGTAGATGATTTTGTTTGAGAATCTTAAAGGGTGGTTGTGTGTTTTTTTGACAAATATAAAAGATAGATGATTTGTTTGAAAATCTTAAAGGGTGGTTGTGTGTTTTTTTGACATATGCAAAAAGAAGATGATTTGGTTTGAAAAATAAATCATGCTCATTTTGTCTTGTATGAAAAGCAAAATATTAGGTTTGATTTCTTTGAAAAATGAATGGAGTTGTCTTTGACAAATGCAAAAAGGAAATGTTTTTATTTGAATTTTTTGAAAAGTAAATAGTGCTCTTATTTGACATGGGAATCTTTTCAAATTTGAAATTGAAGAATCATTTGCCTATAAATAGCTCACTTGAGTTTTACAAAATTCACAACAAGAGCTTACACATCTATTGCTAAATTTTGCATCATTCTTTCAAAGCTCTCATTCTCTCTTTTCTAAAGTTTTGAGCCTTAATTCTTGTTCTTGTTGAGAGAGATATAGTTTGTGCTGTATTGTTCTTATTTCACTCATTGAGGAGTGTTTTCTGATAGCCTACCCACTATCAATTCTTGTATCAGTAAGAGGGTGTGTATAACCCTTGTGTGTGTAGAAGGTGTTCTACACGGGGAATAGTTAAATCACCAAGTGTGAGGTGATTGGAAGTAAGAGGGTGTGTATAACCCTTGTGTGTGTAGAAGGTGTTCTACACAGGGAATAGTTGAATCACCAAGTGTGAGGTGATTGGAAGTGTAGAGGGTGTTCTACACGGAATCTTTGGAGCGGTGCTGCTCAAAGGTGTAATAGGTTTCTATCTCCACCTAAAGGAGATTGAATAGTGGATTTGGGAATCCTCAAGGGGTAGCTTGAGGCGAGGACGTAGGCAGTGGGGCTGAACCTCGTAAAAATACTGAGTTTGCTTTCTCTTACCCTACTCTTTATATTTATTATTGTTTCATATTTTGTTTATATTTTATATTTGATTTATAATTGTTATTTTTTTAATATAACCCAATTCACCCCCCCTCTTGTGTTAGTCATCTGGGCAACAGAAATTAAGACATTAAAATTGACCCAACAAAATAAAAAAGAGACCTTGTCCTTGAGCTCGCTAGAATGTCAAGAGCAGTAGCCCTTTTTATTGTTTTTTGTAAAGTAGCTACCTTTTAGGAAGCTTAAGTAGAAGGCCCCCCTCCCCCCTCCCCCCACCCAAAAAAAAAATAGCTTCATGCACATAAAAACAGAGGTAAATGGAGAATATCCAGCCATGTGTTGTTGATGGAAGGAAGAAATTTCTGAAGATGGAAGTGAAAAAAAAGGGAAAGAAAATTAAATTTCTGTATATTCAACTCTTTCTAATTCTTCATCAAGGATTCAAGAAAAACAAAGTCCGTCCAATTTTTTACATTATCTCAGTTTTCTATGTTTTTCTTTTATAGAATAAGCACCTCAGAATTTAAATATGCAAGATTGGACAGTGGCTTAATAAGAACAAAGTTTTTTCTTCGAAACTTATACATGTTATTTATTGCTTGGTGCATTTATCATAATGAATTCCAATTCCAGCCAAGTGAAAAAAATAACACATGTTCATTCATTCATTGACCTATTGTAGATGATTAGAGGACTGCTGGGCCTAAATTAGAAGCAATATCGAATCAGTAATTAATATTCTTGAAAAAGAAAATGAGTGGATGTGGATGAGTGATCGAGGGTGTTTTATAAGCAATTACATATAGAGTACTTACCTTAAAAGTGCATAAGCTTGAGGTAGCATATTGAAGTTCAGACATTGGGGGTCAAATACATTAGGCCTCACAAATTCATTTAGCTGTGAACTGTATACAAAGAGATGACATGTTAGATTAAAACAAGCATGTTAACATGATAAGCATACATGGAAATTCAAATACCAACAGTTTTAAGAATTTAAATGAAGAAGATGAGATGTCATGTACCCCAATGGAGTCATGAGTTTGTATGCAGCATTCAACTGGTTATGTGGGAGTAAAGTTGCCCGGGGTTGGTTGATTGGCAGCTGCCTTTGATTTATTACTCCAACCCCTATCTGTTCATGATGAATAATTATGATTACCAAACTATCATGAACATTTATTATAAATGAAGCCTATTTGAATAGAAATTCATGCAGGAAATAGTTCAGAACTTACTGTGTTTTGAGGGAATAATGTAGGGCAAAGGGATTGTTGCTGACGGATGCTGCTAAAATTATTGCCTATAATGCTTTGTAGTATTTTCTGATTGTTTGGGGTAAATTCATTGAGTGAGCCCAAATTGTAAGGCCTATCATGATAAAAAATATTGAACATGATTCAATCAGAAAAAAAAAAAAAATCAAATTACTCATCTACCAAAAAATCAAAGGATTTATATGAACAACTGCTTACTAAGTTGAATTGAAAGATGAATTCAAAAGTAGAATCAAGCGATTTAGTGAAGTCTTTAAATTCTCCAACCATCCCCCTTATTCCTCCTTTTTTTTCTCCCCAGACTAAATTACAATGCTGCTCAAATACCAAACAACACAGTAATAGCTTTCTTTTTTAAGCAATATAATAATCACTTTCTCAACAAAGCTCGTCAAAATGAACTTCAGAGTCCTGTCCTATCTTAATATCAAGAAACCATGTCCCACAAAACCACACCAAGAAATAAAATAAAAATACTCACCCATATATCCATCAGAACAGAAATCCAACTAGCAACTGTGCAACATGATAGCAACTCAAGGATCATTCAAAGGTTTCTTTTAATCATTTACCAAGCAAGCAACTGTGCAACATGATAGCAACTCAAGGATCATTCAAAGGTTTCTTTCAATCATTCGAACCATGTCCCACAAAAAAAAAAAAAAAAAATCTGAGCATAATGTACCATATATATGGAAACAGAACCATTATAAATGTATTACCTCGAGCACTCAATGACCAAGCATAATAAGCATGGCAATAATAAGGGGCAAGGGTACAATACCTCTCAAGCAGCCTTTGGCGATCTGATATTTCTTCGTCAACAAAGGGTATTTTCTCATTTGTTTTAGGAACATGCTATGTTTTTTCAAATCGTAATGTTTTTTCAGCTAGCTTCATATCCCCACCAATTGAAGAAGGCTAGGGTTTCTCAAATTAACAAGTTAAACCCTGCTTAAATCAAAAGATCTAAGTTAGAAGACCAAGTTCAAAGCTAAAACAGAACTCTTACTTTGTATTAATCGGCAAGAACGCAGAGGATTTGAGGTGATGAAGGAGACAATTTTATAAAACTACTGCATGCCAACAAATATCGTCTTGAGCCTACAGCAAAATAAAGGATTAGGAATGAGAAAATGTGGAGATTCGCAAAATTTTAATAAATCATCCTCAAATTAACGAAACAAAGTACATCAATACCTTTTGGGGAATTCGGGAAATGTAGCAAATCATAAGTGCGGGAAGGACACGAGTTGCAGTGGCTACCTCTCGTAGCAGTTCTCGGTGGAGGGACAACAAGTTGCGTGGGTTTACTGCGATTTCGCGAGGAATGATGGTTTTTCAGTTGTTTGGTTCTCGAGAGTTTTTCGCTGATAATTGGGAAGAAAAACTCGAAGGGAGTTCGAAAGGGTGGGGGAGGGAAATATAAATTCGCGCATTCATTAAAATGATGTTGCGGCGATTAAATTTCACCGAAGAAGTTGATAATACATTGCAGCGATGTAAATTGCTACTATAAATCATCAATTCGCTCCAACAAGTGCAACAGACCAATTTAATTGAAAAATCTGCGACAAAATCTGAATCGCTATAAATAATTGGTATTATTTATATCGCTGCCAATAGAGTTTTTTTTGCAGTGAAATTTCAATCGCTGCCAATGGAGTTTTTGGTTGTAGTGAAATGTCTCCAAATATTTCGTTGAGCGGAAAGTATTTGAGGTTTTATATTGTAAATATGAATTCCAGATCATGATCACAATTCATAGAGATCTATCGATCGTAAATGATATCACGGCGGCAGTGGCCGGTTATCCAATTTGGAACTTCTAAAAAGTACATGATTATATAAGCAGGAGCGAAACCAGGATTTTATATTTGGGAAGGCGAACGATAAAATGTGTACTATATATAAATTTTAAAAGGATTCGATAGAAATATCACATTTTTTCATTATCGAACTCTCTAAATGTATTACTCTTCGAATTATCTAGATTCTTTTAAAAAAAATCAATTTTTTTACTTGCTCATATTATTTTTTGATTTAAAAAATTTATAGATCAAGAATAACTATAAAAAATTTCTAATAACTACTGATATATCGATGTTAGATTTTTAATAAATTATATCTCATAATCATACAATCAAGTTAGAGTGAATATATAAGTATAATTAATCAATTTTGACAATCATATAAATTTATAATCATATTTTTTTTTAAAATTAGACTATTAAAATAATTATGAGATTAGGTGAGTTGAAATTTGAATTTCAATAAAGTTAAAAGTTAGAATAAAATTATATGTGTATTAACATTTGAGAAAATAATTTTAATAAAAATTTGAGGGAGATAATTTTTAATTTTTTTTATAATTTGAGAAATAATTTAATATTATATATATGTAAATATATAAACTTATATAATATATATATATATATTTTTTGAAGAATCTTTGGGGGGGCTGTAGTCCCCCCCCCCAAAGCCCCGAGTAGGTCCGCCTCCGTATATAAGTATCATGATAACATATTCTGGGACGATTCACACATCCATTAACGATCTCGGAGTCTTGATCTTGTGAATGCGCCAACCACTTGTGATTTAAAGCACTGCCAACCGGCCGGCCGGCCAATCCTGTGAGGAACACTAGAGATTGAAGAATGCATAAAACGAAATAGATCATAAAGAATAGACTTACGTGCGTGGAAGCCATACGGGCACGCTTATTGAATAGATCCCATAAACTACTGAATGTGGAAGTTTGAAAGTCGCACGAGAAACATATATATATATATATATATGTATATATATATATGTATATATATATATATTTATAGGCCCGCTTAGTATAAGGGTGCTTTCCGTAGCAGCCAATAAACTGCATGGGAGTTTCAATCCACGTACGGTACTGGAAGATTAGAGAAGGAAAAATAGAGATTGGAGCTTAATTATAAGTAGGCCTACCCTAAGTTTATGCGCATGTGCACATCATGATCAATGGCATCTTTAATATTCCTAATAGACCCCGTGAAGCCAATGGGCGATGCAACGACGTTGAGCTTGGACCTCAAAAAGGAAAAACGCTTTGAAACCCGTGGCTTTGTAAGCAGATCAGTAATTTGGTCTTTATTAGATAATATTTCAAATTTTATTTCAAATTTAATTTTCAAATATTCTATCCAAATTTTTTGAAATTTTCTCTATAATATTTTTCTCTTAATCCCATATTGATTAGACAGTGAAATTTTTAATAGTTTATAAGTGAATGTATTTCTCTATATATATAATAAATAAATGGGTAGACACACTAGAAGTGTCACCCAGTGCTATTGCACACATGCGCGACACATAGACGTATTGATACTTTAGACACACTTAGCACATAGCACATACGCATCGTCGTAAGTGATAAAATTATTTTATTAAACGAAATGATATGTTTGATTTTTTTTTTTTACAGTTGTTGAAATAACTATTTGTTACAGTTATTTCGATTATTAAAACAGTAACTATTATGACAATTTTATTGTTCCTCTTCAGACAATAACTGTCAAATTCATAATAAAACTGAAACGTTATGTCTGTTACTATCGCATCTGATCGTTTAAAAAATTACTGTCCAGAATTAGCAATCTGTACACTATATAAACAGTTTTGATTCCCTTTTGCAAAACTCTATACGGGAGAGAGACAATATTTATCTAAGAGACAGATTAACAATCATCTCACTGTTTATCTTTTCCAATCTCTATTCATAGTCTCATTCTACCAAAACATACATCAAGAGCACATTGGTGAACCTTCTCACGAATGAAATAATGCTTGATCTCAACGTGCTTGGTACGAGTATGGAAGACCAGGTCGCTAGTCAAATAGATGACACTAATATTATCACAGTATAAAATTGGACTATAAGCAAGAAAATCCCAAGTTTTCGAAGTAACAATTGCAACCATATGGCCTTGACAGTGGCATGTTCAATGGCATGATGATATTAAGCTTTGCTTGAATAAGCAACTGTAAGTTGCTTCTTAGAACTCTAAGAAATAAGACTTGGACTAAGATAAACACAATAACTACTGGTGGACTTTCGATACTTGGGATAATTGGTCCAATCAGTATTTGAATATACAAAAAAGGGATCTGAACACGTATAACTAATAAGGATCAGAAATAATAGAGCGGAGGTTGATGTAAATTTATGATCATTGATCAAGGCCCCGACCTTCGATCATTGCTTTAGATAAGTAAGATGAGAAAAATACACGACATAATTCATGATGGTCGATGTAAATATGCAGCTTACCCCTCCTATATCATGTGATCTCTTGAATCTCTCTGACTACCCAGTCGACTGTGTGATTGTAAGAAGCAACATGATGGCCAGTGATTTTGTGGAAAAAGCTGTCAAAAGCTGCATGCAAAGAGATCACTTTCTTTAGTTTGAAGCTTCAAAATAAAAAAAAATAAAAAAAATTAATATGACCAAAAAACCGAATTGGATGGTTGAATTCAGCTTGATCAATATCTTGTTATGTCATTTGTGTATTTACTTTTTATCATTGTAAATATCATCTTGTTTCCCCTCTTATTTTTGTTTATCAGACTTGAATATGCTCCTTATGTTGGTTGTTTTACATTCTAGTATGCTTGACAAGAGATGTCATTTAGAACTCATGAAGTATTCATTCGAGATCAAAAGAGCAGCAAAATGAGTTATTTTTAAAAAATAATATTTTGTTATCTTCTATTTTATGTATTTTTATTCTTTCCTATTTTATTTTCTCTCTTTATTTCCCTTCTTTGTGAATTGCATACATATTTATTACAGATGATTAGTAATTTAGTTGAATATTGATTGAGAGGTATGAAACAATATCATTTTTTTTTTACAATTATCTTATTTTTTCTCAATTCTTTTACCATGTGTTGCAAATATATGATCTCGTGACACATTTTTTTTTATGCTGGAAGAATTTTTTTTCCACCAATTGTTCTAGTGAGTAATACTAATACCCACTAGTACCTCTCATGTAGTTGATCATAATTTTCACAAACAACTTTCATGGATATTCCAAAACACACAAACAAGGTTCGTGGCAAATAGTACTAAATTTCACAATTATACCTATTGTGAAACTTTTTACCACAAATATTTATGCTTTGCCAGTGAATTATCTCATGGGAAAAACTAACTTTTTCTCGTGAATTGAAGCTTTCGTGAGATAAAAACCTTATTCCATGGGACAAGAGTTAGTGGGAAAAAACTTTTTCTCATGGAGAACACCAAGGCTTTAGTCACTAAAATACTTCTTGGGTATAAACAATATTTCTTGTAGTCATATTAAATAATCTTTCAATTCTAATTAAGCAAAATAATTAATTATAAACTACCACTTATTTCAAACACCTTAGTCTATGAGAAATAATATTATAAGATCTTAATTAAAAAATGATAATTAAACACCTCCTCTCAATTATAGATTAATTAGTTGCGCGTGATACAGACCTAAATATTTGAATAATATACCATAATAACCTAATACTAAGATGTAAATTTGGTCACACACTCCTTGTGCTATTCCTGATTTTGGATTAGTTCCCATTTTTATTTTTTATAGAAATAAGACTATCTTGTAGTTTTAGACTTGTCCATTTTAAATTTAAAGATAAGATAAAATGAGATGAGATGATTTTCATTAAGAGATAAAAGTTGAATAAAATATTAGTAAATATTATTTTTTTAATATTATTATTCACATTTTAGAATTTAAAAAAATGAAGTGTTTATTATATTTTTATACGAAAATTTGAAAAAATTATAATAATAAGATAATATATTAAGATAAAATAATCTAAAAGAAGGCTTATAATTATATATATATATATATATATAGGCCATCACTCCGTCAACTTTTCCATCCATAAACATTAATAGGAAACATCTAGCATAAACACAAATTTCCACGTATAATTTATAATCTTTTATAAAAATAAGTCAATTTTTTAATGAAAATTTATTTTAATAATAATAAAAAATTATTATTAAAATTGAAATTAAAAAAATTAAAAACAAAAAGACACTATTTGTGGTAGCCAAAACCGGCCGACCTTCATGTATGGTGGCCACTTAGGGGCTAGATCTTGGGCACCATGTAGGCGGCTTTGTCTTATTTAGGCTCATCCCCCAGCCTGCTGAGGTGGGCAAACGCCAGCCTAACCATTCCACAGATTAGGGCGCCACGCAATGGTGAGCGGCAGAAACCGGCCCAATCATATAGCTTGGTTCGAACATGGCCACCACTAATGGTTGTGGTCATGGTTGGCTGCCTTTTCTTTTTATTATTATTATATTTTTAAATTTAAATTTAATTTTCTTTTACATTATCATTTTTAGTTTTTAGTAATATAGATTATTTTTATTATTAAAATTTGATCTTATTAAAAAAATTGATTTATGTTTATAAAACATTCATTACAAGATTTTAGAATTTTTGCTATCAATTCTTTACCCACGACTAAGCATAGTATGAAATAATGCGCTGATGCCATGAAAATGATTCGTGGGAAAAAAAAGTCTTTTGCCACAAGATAATGCCGGCAAGCCTTTTATGATTTGCCGCAATAGAAAGTGACGGCAAAATCACTTATAGCGGCACTTATCAGATTTCTCATGTTAATTGGACAATTTTGTTTTTTGCAGCTAATTTTATTGCTATTTACGGCGCTCTTGTAGCGCTGCAAAATGATGTTTAAAATTTAAAAACACGCTAACAGCCCCATCGATATTCTCCTAAGTCTCCCTCATAGTCAAAACCTAATCTCTCTCTCTCTAAGATCGTGCTGCTCCTTCGTCGCCATTGTTCTGTCATTGTCACCACCGTTTCGTTGTTGTCACCACCATTCTGTTTTCGTCGCCATCTCGCTTAGCAGGTGAGTATCTCTCTCGTTTTCTCCCTCTACATTCGTCTCTCACTCTCTCGTGTTCTCTCTTCCGTTCATCACCCTTTCTCTCCCTATCTGTTCTCCTCTCTCTTTCTCTATTACTTGTACTTTTAAGTTTACTTTTATAAGTTTGTGTGTTTATTGGTACGATTTTAGCATGATTGAGAGATTTTCTATTAGGTTTTCATGAAAATAGAGGATTAAGGTTTGTACATTTGGATTATAGTCTTTTGTAGGAATTTATAATTTTTTCTTTACTACTGTTATATATGTATATATATATATATATTTCCCCCTTTTAGATTCTTCTATTTTCCCCTATAGCAAAGTGTTGATTTAGGTGGGTTAACATTGATGACGTGTCTGCAAAAATTAGTGTTAGGTTTGATGGCTTCTCAGTTTCTAGTCACAATCTATTATAATTAATGTTAGGTTTGAATATGAAAACTTATTGTTACTCAAAATTTCTAAATTAAAAGAATTATTTTAATTTTAACCAAGCCATGGAGAAGAGTAATAATATTTTACTCAGAAGAGCATGCTAGACAAAAATGCTGGACATGTTGGGGTTATATAATTAATGGTTTCTCGTATACTTGTGGCACAATAGCTCTTAAGGTGATGTTGTAAACCACACCTTAGGACCAGAATTTAAAAAAAAAAAAGGCCAATCTTATATGGTTAACATGTGAGTGAAGTTAGATTATTTTATAAATTGCTAACCAATATGAATGGTATAGGCAAATCTCATGTATTGGTTGTATTGGTATGCTTGGTTGGGTTGTGTTATGCTTTTTTGTACAAGTTCTCATATTTTCGAATGTAATGAGGCGGTTTCTTGTGACATTTCCGAATGTAATGATTTTTTTTTATAAGTAAAATGAAACCATTTTCTTATGATTTACAGTCACCCTCCTTCTAAACGTATTGAAGAGATTGAGGAACTTCATCCTAATATTGTTGTATAGGTACTAGATACTTTATAGTTTTAGAGGGTGGGAGATTTTATCTTGATACAAAAACAATGTCATGTTTTTTTGGCAAACTCTATGTCCCCATTATCTTAGTCATATTCAATTGGTGTTGAGACAAATGAGATTGAGTAGGCCAGTGGAACCATGACCATTTATTCAACATGTAGTTTTTCAATTTTGCTTAATTTTTATTTTATTTTATTCTATTGTTAATCAAGTGTGTCCTTTGCCTTTTTTTCTTTAACTGTCATTTGGCATTTATTCAACATATCTTCTTGATCATGATTAAGTGTGTGCATGTTATTTCATCAGTGAACATTGCTAAACTTAGTTAGCCACTTTCAGATTAAGGAAATAGCCAAGGAATTTCAGATAATACAATATTATATTCATATGCATTTCAACTGTATGCATTTCATGAGATTTTGATTGATTTGATTCTGATCTAAGACCTCACAGGACAACCCCGTTAACCTCCACTAGCATATTTTTTTCACACTTAGCATATGAAAAATAGGCCTATAATATTATTTAATGCATCATACGTTGTACTAATTTATTTTGTAATATATTAGGCAAACCTTAGTGAACATTGCTAAACTTAGCTAGCCACTTTCAGATTATATTATAGCCAAGGAAAGACGAAATTATGTAATGTTATAGCTGTCAGCCCCACAGATTATTTAGCCACTTTCAATGAATTTAAATATAAAGAAACACAAGTTAAGGGAACTTATATAATGCTAGAAACACAAGTTAAGAACCCTCAAATTAAATACTGTGAATACTATTTAGAGGCTAAAAGTATTGTGTTGATGTCTCATATTTATTATGCTAGTTTTCTCTGTGCCCTCTTTTATTAGGTTCTTGCAATTTCATATGTGTTAAAAAGGTATGGAGAATTACCTTTTTATGGTACCCTATATCGAGAGTGAGTCATCAAGGCTAGGAACAAGTAATTTCATCTAGGGTATCACACTTGGTCTAGCTGTAGCATAATTGTTGTACATTGGTGACAGTTAATAACAATATCATGCGATGCCCCCCTAATTAAGTCCCTATTATATATTGGGGTATTAATTTGACAATCTTTGGTCGGATATTAATTCTAAATTAATAGCTTGACTAAGTGGTAAATAGGGTGTAATGTTAATTTTTGCATGATACTTTACAAACGTTATAAAATATCTCACTTAAGATGAAGTTGATCTGGGTTTATATTTCCTGCATGCAGTAGTAAATTGTATACTTCCATATGACTAAAATCAGTTGTTGCTCAAGTATTTTCATAAAGTGGCATGCATTGTTAGTTGCCAAGAAGTTCACTGATCTTGGCCAGTAATTGTAGATATATGAACGTCTTCAAACATAAGTAGTGGAGGCAACAATCAGTTGCTAAGGCCAATGATGTGCCACTAGACATAGAGCATCCCTGAGACAACCAATTTATGTCACCTGTGCAGCTTATTTCTAGTTCCCATATATTTAATTTGATGTGAATGTAATGATCATTATATACAAAAAGTGATGAATTACAATTGTTGCATAAGATCTATATCCTGTGCAAATGCAATGATGAATTATAATATTATTTTACATCCTGTGTACAATGATGAATTTGCTAATATGGATTTCATCTAATTCAATGTTAAATTCTATTTAATACAATGCATAATTTTCAAGTGGTCAATTTTCATATGCGGCAACATTTATTTGATTGGTTTGTGAGAAAAGTTCATTTGCCACAAGACTCTAGTACATCTTGTGGGGATAAAGTACTAGCAACAACACCAGATGCAGTTGAAAGACTATAAGCCATGACATATGTAGTGTAAAGTTTATTTGCCACGAGAAGATTATGTGGGGAAAAAGTACTAGCCACAACCACTTCCACAATTCCAAGACTATAGCCCACAATATGGATAGAGTAAATAAGTCAATTGCCACAAGCAAACATTGTGGTGATAAAGTGTTTGCCATAACGACCGGTGCATTTCCAATAGTTTTTAGCCATGGATCCCATCGTGCCAATTATTTTATTTTTCCAACTAAATTTTTTACTCGTAGCCAAGCTACTATTAGTTGCGAATTTTATGCCACGAGAATTTCACGAATACTTTTGATGCTAAATATTTATGCACACAAATCATGGATTTTTAGGCACAACAAGCATCCCTGAAAAAAAGTGATAAATATTGTAGTGATTGTAGGTAATACATGGTAACTTATGATTGGGCCTCATGTTTTATGTTAAAATTGCTAGACGAAATATGATGAAGTGATTTCTAAATACATATATTTTTTAAGCACAAGTGATTTCTAAATAATTGAAACCACAAGCTGCTGATCTTATTTCTGAAAAAAAGGCATCAATTCTGTTGTTGCAAATGCTTATATGCGCATCAATTCTATTGTCGCAAATGCTGATTATCAAGCTCCATTTGTCTCCGCTTGAAAGAAAAATAGGTGCTGCTGAATTGTGTGCTGTCGGTGTGGATCAATGCCTCTCAAATGCTAACTCATCAGATAAAACATCTTATTCAACTATAAATGTGTATACTTCTTTACCTTGTTCAGCCTGTGCGCATTTAGTATTTTTAGTTGAGGATATATTTTTTTACATTTAGACATGTATTTTATGGTTTGGTGGATTATATTTTTTTTCATATTTGTGTTGGTGTGATCTGAGGCTATATTGAAAACACTATTACTGGATAGGAGTCAATCCATTATTTGGTACCTTTGTTTTGGCAGATTGGCCAAACATGAGAGTTTCTTAGAGCGTACAACTGTTTTATCTTTTTGTTTGTCAGAAAAGCTAGTTGACGTGGCATCTCATAAGAGGAGAGTCTTCTAATTATTATAAGTGCCAGCTTCTTTTTTCCTAATTAAGCTAGCTTATATATAAGCATCTCGAAGTAGTTCTCAAGTCAAATTATGTTCTCAATTTAAATAATTTTAGGGTTTATTATTAGATTAAGGGTTGTTTGGTAGTATTGGTAAAGAATTACCTATCTTTTATTTGTAAGAATCATGCATGTAAATTGAAAGTTAAAACACAAGATCTATAAATTGGTATTGCTCATTTGGTATATAATTTTAAAATTTGATCAACTACTCGATCTCCCTTAATATTATATTCAACTTGATTAGATAGGTTAATTTTCTTTATATGCATGTAGAGATCAGAATTAAAAACTATTGTTGCAAGGTAGGTCAGCTGTGGCATGCAAATAATTTTGATCACCTTATCATCAAAGCAGACATTAAACTTATCATATATATATATATGACCATGCATGCATGCAAGACATAAGACATTGATCTTTCAGGTTAACAAAGATCAATTAATGTTGTCATGCTACACAACCACACAAAAGTGTCAATTTCCTAAGGCACATAATTTCTTATATATATCTTGAATACACGTACGTTGACATGATGGAACTTGGTGTATCTTTTTTTTCCTTATTTGTTTTGGTGTAATCTGAGGCTATATTTCGTTCGCTATTACTTGTTAGGCGTCAATTCATCTATTGGAACCATTTTTTGGCAGATTGGCAAAACAAAAGTGGTTCTTAGAGCTTCTCAAACTGGCATGCTAGCAAGACTAGATGGTTGCTGCGAAGTTGTGGATGTTCCACCTTTAAACAAAAGAAGTATAGGTTCTCTAGCATATAAAACATTAATTTAGTTGCTCATAATATGTAGTACTTAATTACCTTCCACTAATGCACCCATACCAATCATGTATAAATCATGCAGTCTAAACCTGACACTATTATTCTATTGGAAACTGATTGATTATATGCTATTAAAGTTTGGTAATGGATTTGCCTAATTTAACATAAGATGATTGATTATTATTATATATATTATTCTCACGCTCTTATAATAGTGCTCGTGAATAATATTATACGTGAATATTATTGTACTAGAGTTGGAACATGACAAGATTGGCATTTAGGGACATATACAGCCGCAACAATCCATAAAATTAAAAAAAAATTATATAAAAAAAAAAAACCTGTCAAAATTAGGCTAATTGGCCATGTTTAGTGAGATAAAATCGCTGTTCCAGAGAAATGGTCAATTTAAAAACTATTTGTAGCAATATCGAATTCACCTAGAAAAAGTGCAATCTCTGCTACTTGCGGCGGGATTAAATCACTGGAATACTCATTGCGGCGAACGAAATTTACTGTAACATCCAATAAGCAGAATTCTTGTAAGCGTTTTAACAGTGAATACTCAAAAATCGTTGTGTTCTTTGAAGATTGCGGCGACCAAAAACTAGAAGGAAAATTTATTTCCGGCGACAAAGAAGCGCCGCTTATAAGTATAACCATAGCGACTATTATCAACGCTGACTACAAGTGATTTTTCGACAAAACACAAAATTTTCACGGCAACGAAATTACGCCGCAATAATTTTTCTCAGAGATTCATATATGCCATATGGAATGTAGAGATTAATTACAGCACCATTTTGAATTAATAGCGGCGTGAATAATAGCTGGTTTTGGAACTTTATTACAGCAATTTTTTCCATTCGTCAATTGATGTTTTAAACAGAGATATAACAGCGACGATAAATCGGCGTTGAGAAAGTACTCACTGTGAAAAGTTATATGCAGCGAGTTTTGATGCTGTTTGTGATGAATTGTGGCGTTGGAAATTAAAGCTGTTTTTCTTCTTGTAGTGTGGAAGGAACTAAGCCAAAGGCTTATATACAAACCAAGCTGAGGTGTGTGATCAAACTTCTAAAAGAAACAACTAAACTAATAAATAAATGAGTACAATTACTGAACTTATTCTAGTACGTCTATATAATTTCTGATCTTTTTTTATTTCATCTTTGAGGAGTGAAACTAGCCGGGCCGGGGAACCTAATAACTAGCTAGTGATAGTTATAGAGGAGATACTTGGAATGGTTTTGGTCCATTGGACAATCAAACGACAGTTAACAAGCCTCAGATTGAATAGGGAAAAAAGGACGCATAGATTTCATAAAAACAGACTTAACAAATACAGTTATCTTAATGCATGCATGGATTGAAATGTCATTTAAAGCTAGCCGCCGCTAAAAAGCTTGCATTTAATTAACGAACGAAAGAACTTTTTAGAGAACGGTGTGTTGTATCATCAAAATGCTGACAATGCTGCGCTAGTTATCTTACTTGCCCGCCGTCACCAGCTTAAAGAAGCTGTGAACACTGCAAAATTGTCCCTTTCACTTGTTTACACTAAAACCAAGTAATTTTTCTTTTGGATCATGACAAGGTACCGATGGCCGATAGGTAACCCTTTTTAATTTTTTTTTTCAAAACATTAAAAAAATTTAATGTTTAAAAAAATCAATTTTATACAAGTTTTTAGCATTTAAAAAATAAATAAGAAATAAATTGGCCCCTACCAAATCGGTCTACTTAGCATTTTCCTTTTCCTTTTCTTTTTAACGGTCTTAGTGCTTATCCAAGCATCATGCGATCGATCAGGGTGGTCATGATCTTTTTTTTTTTTTTTTTTTTTTTTTTTCTAATCTGGTGATCATGATCTGTTCAATGGTCGGACGTGGAATATTGATTATATCACAGCTTAAAGCTGATTTATTTTAAGTTCCCTAATGTTCTTCATGGGCGCATTGGTAAAAAATTCTTCATATATTAGACGTTCTATCAGGGGCAGAACGGCCATAATATATGGTCAAAAATTTTCAAAAAATAATAATAATAATAATAAAAAATTTTGCCATTTTTTTAATAAGAGACCAAATCAACACTATGAATATTAACTACAAGAAATAACGGTATTTGTGGCGATCAAAAGTCGCCGCACAAAGTCTATAAATCGCCGCAAAAAGTATTTGTGGCTAGAATTGGCCGCCCAACGTTAGCCGCTATTACAGAGCCAAGAAAAACTTTTTGCGGCTAAAATATCGGTTGACAGAAAAATTAAAATTTTTGCGGCGACAAAGTTTCGCCGGAAATAGTAGCAATTTTCGCCAGAATAAAATTTCCTGTCTTCAGCAAAATTTGTCAAACTCTTTTGTCCGAAAATAATCTTGGGCTATTTTTTATTTTTAATCATAAATTTGGACAGATTTTTCTGGAATATATATATAATTAATTATTTAACTATATATAATTAAATATAAATATTCTTAACTCAAAGAAAACAATAACTGTTTTATTTATCCAAAACTTTTTTGAACAAAAGTCATAATTTTAAATAGTCTAACTTCAAACTATTCTCAGTCATCTACTTTAATTTGCTCTTTGTACAGTAGTCTTAATCAAGAAGATGTATAACTTTTGATCCATCGAGAAGTATATAAATCTACCAACTGAATGCCTTACAAACTATTCAAAAAAACAAAACTTCAACAATATAGTGTCATGCATAGACCCCAACAAATCCTGTAAAATCACAACCAACCACTACATCAATAACTTTGATCAATTATATTTTTTATATCTACCTATAAATAGAAAAAAAAAATTTAGAACCTTATCAAGATAGAAAATAATTTTCCAATCCAAATTTTACATTTAGATAATCAGTTCATATGTTATCGGGCTCTTAACAATAATTATTGATATCTCAATTTGTCTCTAAAGATCTTAATGTTACAAAATCTAAGATAATAATCTTGTGGGCATGACACATAACCATGTTGGTTGCTTATGAAAATACACAAATTTATACCAGACATGGCATACACCAAAATACATATTAGACATTCACACACTGAATTACAATTCTAGGTCACTCAAGCCCCTCTCTTCCATCTCACTTCGAATTCCAGATGCCATGAAAGCCTCTCCCTTCTGTCTCAATCTGTACGCTTCATTCCATCTCTTGCAAAAATATATTGGCAGAGTCACCTCCCACGTCTCATTTGAATCTCATATAAATTGCAATTGAGATATAAAAGAAAAAAGAAGCAATAATCTCGTAAAGCAACCGAAATGCAGATCGAATGGCATAAATAAATAAATAAAAAACTAAACTAAAACTCAAAATAAAAATTAAAAAACTCTGGAATTACTGCTTATGCATTGTTTTGTTCGTGAGAGGAATGGGAAGCAAAAAATAGCAAAAATCAAAATTATAGGCTATTCAGCTTTCCACTCAACTCTAACCCATTTTGATTACTACTCTCACTTGTAACTAATCTTTTCCTCATTGCTAACCCAAAAAAAATCATTAAAAAAAAAACAAAGTGAAAATTTCCTAACCATTCATCCTCCATATTTTCTGGGCACCCAAACAGAAGGTTAAAAAAATTTTAAAAGATTAAAAAAAAAAGTTAAAATGTACTGACCTGAATCGCAGTGTGAAAACCAGAGAAAGGGAGTTTCGAAATGGTAAAAAGTATTACTTGTGTGGGGGGGGGGGGGGGGGGGGGAGGGGGGGGGGGGGAGGGGGGGGGGGGTTTGGTCAATATAATTAGCCCGACCAGCCATCTAAATGATTGAGGCTTTTTAAGGCGAGCAATTTGGCACATTGAATTGAATATGCTATGATGATTCTGCAGCATGCATATATGCAGTCTTTGTCAATGAAACAATTAACATTAATTACATGACAATCCATCTTATCATGCATATATTAACATTCTCTTGGGAATTGTGAAATGAAGAAGCAATAAGCTAGCTAGCTCATGAAACCATTACATCAAAGAATTTCTAACCAAAATTAGTAGAAGTTGCAGTAATGGAATTTAATACCTCTAATTCGCTATCCAATTTCAACTTATTCATCAAATACTTCGTTAATAATCGAATTGTGATCCTTCCATCCCTGAAGATTGAAAGCCCAAACATATAAAAGTAAAATAAGTAATGAGTTGATCAGAGAGGAGGAGGCAAAATTAAGCATAATGAGTGTGCCATGTGCAATGTATCACTGCAGACGCAAGCTAATTAGCATCAGCCAAAACAGAGAGAAAACAGAGACAGAGATAGAGATACATATCTTACAATTGGGAACCACGCAAGGAAGAAACTAGAGGTTATCATCAAGATAAGAAGTAGTCTGATTCCAGCCGGGATCGCATTCACATTCATAGAAGAAAGTGCTATTAATAGATGGCTTGCAACTTCCTTTTCCACATTCCACTTCTTTGCACACATCATCTGTGTTCACGAAGAAAACCAATAATAAATGCAATGACCAGCTCCCAAAACAAACAGAGAGACAATCAAATATATATATATATATATATATATATATGAGCTTAATGATCATGATAACCCCAGACATGGCAAACAAAGTGTATAAGATCGATAAACAAACCAAAGACAGGAGACAGAACAGGGGATAAAAAGTCTCCTAGAGAAATCCGAGGGAAGAGAACAAGTACAACTGCAAGAAAGGCAATGACCCTGGCGAATTCGCTATCCAATTTCAGCTTATTCATCAAATACTTCATTAATAATCGAATTGTGATCCTTCCATCCCTGAAGATTGAAAGCCCAAACATATAAAAGTAAAATAAGTAATGAGTTGATCAGAGAGGAGGAGGCAAAATTAAGCATAATGAGTGTGCCATGTGCAATGTATCACTGCAGACGCAGGGGAAAAAAGAACTTGTTGCCTCCTGCCTACTTCAGATATAAATTTCAGTCCTCGGTTTTCATATATCTGTTAGTCTCTGAAGTCAAGAGGCATATACTTTAGTCACCAAACTTCCAAACTTGGCAGTTGAACCATCACACAATATTCTAAAATCCAAGCGACAAAAAATAATCTAAAAACTGATGTGCAAAAATCAAAATAAAAGTGAATAAATACTTATTATACTTGTTTGGTAAACAATCTGACCTTTCCCTGCTTTAGCATAGAATTCACGGGGCTTGAAACCCTCTCCATACGACCACTTGAAGCAATCATCATAGATCCTTCAAAACTCAGATGTCCATTAATTTGTGGCTCCTTTGATATAAGAGAGAACTTTCCAATAGCAAAATTTTGTCTCCTAAGAGCTTCTGGCATATTATCCAATGGATTTAAAGGCATGCAATCAATATCCTGTAATGAACGTTTTCATGTCATTAGAGAAGGACATAATGCAAATCATCCTGTACCAAATATCCAGTTGACTGATGACTGCAATTTCCTTTTTTTGGCTAGGTAAAATTAAAGTTCTATTAATAAAAAGATGTTGTAGCCCAATTACACAGGAAGTATACAAAGAATACATCTAACAACAACTCTAGACTGCAATTTCTTTGCTTTAAAAAGAAGATTGAAATAAAGAGCAAACCATCACATGGACATATATGAGACCCACCAAATATAATAAATGAATGAAAAAAATATAACTTTGATAAAAAAAATTAAAAAAAAAAATTCACAATGTTCTGATTCACATAGTGATAGTCCATGGACCATGTGTTATTCATTCAAAACATAAATGGAGAAAATAAAACGTACATTTTCAAAGCATCCTGTCCTCACGACCATCATTGATCTCTACATTTGTATTTTCTTTTATATATATATATATATATACTTTTTATTTATAAGTAAAGGAAAGTAATATTAAAGGGGGCATTCCGAGAATCGAACTCGGGACCTCTTGCATATATATATATATATATATTTTATCTCATCTCATTCACTTTTTTTCCCTGCCCATTACTAGGACATAAGCCCGGGGCAGGAAAGAGAGATACACAGCATCTTCAAAAGCAGCTGAGTTTCTTAACTCATTGCTTCAAAAGTAGCAGGATCATTATCTACATGCTGACACATCTCATCCTGATAATGTAAAAGGCTTCTCAAGCTCCTTAAGCTAAAATCAACAAGAAAGCATATAAATGTAAGAACCAATACCCTTATGGAATCGAAGCTTTAAACTAAGCACATTGAATGATACAGCAAATAAGTTCATAAGTTAACTTAATAAACACAAACTTCCCATCCTTTGATAGTCATCTATTTTGGTATATATATGTATACATATATATATATATATTTCCATAGGGCTACGAAAACATGAAAGAAAGAAACAATACTGCATTCTCAACCATAAAAGCAATCCAGTGTACTCACAGAGTCACAAGGAAGAAGTCTTGAGATTCATAGAAGATTTGAAGCATCTTCTCACACTTCTCTTCCAATGAAAGACCCCGTTTCTTAGACTACAATAAGAATCAAGCATTGTTATGCAAATAAGACATAATGGCAACTTTGAAATCCTTTGAAATCATTTTCTTAAAATTATATAAGAATACATTTGAAAACAAAATGCTGAAATCAAAATATGTGGCTAATATCAAACGTTCATTATCCTCTTTAACTATTTATCAGGCTATTAGTTACTCAGGATGAAAAGAATTAAACGAGGCAGAGGCCAAAGACTTTAGAAGTATAACAGAGCTGAACTCACAAAGTTTCCAAACTGTATTGTGGCCTCTGCATATCTCTCTGTGCCGTAGGTATATTGGATTCGAGACATAGTAGCTACCTACACATCAACACTCCAGTCTCCACCTCTATAGATGATACAAACCTTTAAATAATTTATACGACCATTGATACGTGAAATTAAATATTGCAAAAAGGCATCGACCAACAATGTTCAGATATTGGTTTTTCAATTTCAATGAAAAAGAATTTAAAGCGAAAGAGAGAGTGAGGTGTTACCACGAAGACAACGAGAGGGGAAGAGCTTATTATCCCTTGACATTTGGTTACCCGGTCTTTTACAATCACGGCAATTCGCTCACTCTTAACCACCGCCTCATCTCGTCACTGTGGTCTTTTCCCTCGCAACTCGACGAATCGGCTTCTGCTCAGCCCACCACTACTTGGCCCAATATCTGCTCAGAGTTAAACCAAATGCAAACGCTTCAAACCCTAAACTGGCTACTTCGCCCCAAGAGTTTTCCTAGAATACTTAGGGAGTTGATCAAGAAGAATCTGATGAGAGAGAGATGGAGGTTGCCATCTGGAGGGAAAAGGAGCCGTAGGGGTGAAGAGGATAAAGGAAGAGGACGACCTTGACGAGAGGGTGATGGTCAGATTGGGGATGATTCTTCCAGAGAGAGTAAGGGGAAAAAAGAGAGAGAGGGAGAGGGTAAATCGATGGGGGATTCGGGGAGGAAGAGTGGAAAAATAAGGCGCTGGAGTGAAAAAAACGTGGCGACTTAGCCGAAAAAGGTAAACTATTCCGGCGATTTTCTTAAATTGACAAAAAGAATGACTTGAAATTTTAACACAGCTTATTTGCAGCAATAATTAGGTCGCCGGAAATAAAAGTAGTCCAATAAAATCTTTTTTCTTGTAGTGACATCTTTGCCCCTTTAATTTTCGTTTTTAATAATTTGGCCCCATACACTAAATTAGGTCTTAATTTCTTCATCAAAACTTCAAGGATTGTACTAGTAGTACTATATACTGCCTGTATGTGTTCCGGCCGGCCGGTGGCTATCCTTAATATTGCATGGCATCCATGCGCAGGGCAGTACGGACAGTAACGCACTTTGATATAAATTATCGGCCTCCGATTCTGCTGATCTTTTAATTTATTTCTTACACTCATGATCGAGTGGATATAGTCTTATATATAGATCAGATCGATGTGTGATCAATTTATGAACCTAAAAAGATCAGACGTAGGTACGACATTCTTTTATTTAAAACAGGTCTTTTGCGATATCATATTTCATCATAAAAAATAAAAAAGAATATTGTAAAAAATTATTTCTAACAAAAATGATCATTTTAAATATAATTAATTAATTATTTATACATGTTTTTCTTGTGATATTTACATAGTATTCAGTTTGGTAGGCTGGAACCATTAGGCCGTCTTCACTTTAGATAAGGAGATCAACGTCTAGGACCACGCGTGCTAATTATTTAGATATATATAAATGCCAAAAATCCCTAAAGTTGAACTAACAACTAATTTATGTTAGGGTTATGTTAGAGATAAACTACGCTCATTGCACTCTATCTCATATATTATTATTTATATAAATAGTAACATATGAGATAGAGTACAATGAATATGATTTATCTCAATCATTTTACTTCATGTTAACATGAGTACATCACCACCATTAAATTACTTATATGAAAGTACCAAAGCTACTTGTTTAAGGAACATATAATAATTGTTAAGATATAATAAAATTTATTTTATTTAATTAAATATTCTATTTATTAAGAGAAAGTTTGACTCACAACTAAGAAACTATAAATCAGACGAAGAGAACCTGAGCCTCATGTTATTTATAAGAAGAGAGTTGCTATATGTATTAAGTATAAGTCAAGTTAGTTAAGTTAGTTACAGAGCAGACACATGTAAAGATCTAAGTTAGTTTATTCATGTATAACTAGAGCTTACCTTATGTAGAAATGTAATCTAAGAATGTCTGAATACAATTCAGTTTTCTCTCATTTCATTTGCTTTCTCCTCTGTTTTCATAGTAGAGTGTTTCTCTTCTGTTGATCTGATATGTTATCAGAAGAAAATTTTGATTCGACTTCCGTGCACAATTTTGATATGAATCAGTTCTTGGTCGAGGATTCTCGACTCCATACTTTCTTCATCATGGAGAAAGTCCAGGTTTGATTTTGGTTTCTCAACCGTTGAATGGAGACAACTACTATACATGGAGCAGATCTATGCTTACTGCGCTCAATGCCAAAAACAAGACTAGATTTGTTGATGGCACATTTTCTTGCCCTACAGATCATACCGATTCATTGTATGTTTCGTGATTTAGATGCAATAATATGGTTCTTTTCTGGATTCTAAATTCACTTACACTAAACATTGCAGCTAGTGTTATTAGTTCTTCAATTGCTGAAGAGGTCTGGAGAAATTTGAAGATCAGATTTACACAAGGCAACGGCCCAAGTCTTTTTCAACTAAAGAAAGATCTTGCATCATTGTCTCAAGATCAATCTTCTGTAAGTGCTTACTATACAAGATTAAAGGCTCTTTGGGATGAATTCTCTACTGTGAAATTTATACCTAGCTGTTCTTGCAACACTAGTTATTTCTTGTGGTGCTTTAACAATGGTTATGGATTAGCATCATACACAATATATTGTTCACTTTTTGATGGGGCTATTCCTTCACGCATATTAGGGGTCAAATTCTGTTAATGGATCATTTGCCATCGATTGACAGGGTTTTATCTCTTATTTTGCAAGAAGAAAAACAAAGGAAAGTAATAGGATCATCTATGATCACTAAGTTTGCTGCATTGTTCAGCAAGAATGTCAATCTTCCTGCTGCAACCGTAAATTCCAAGTCTTATTAGAAGCAACATTCCAAGCCTGTTTGTACTCATTGTGGACTTATAGGACACCCTGTTGATCGATGTTATACACTACATGGATATCCACCTGGGTATCGATAGAATCCAAGAACCAATAAGTTGCCATCTGCTAATCAAGTTTCTTTTTCTCGCACTGGTTTTGATGAATCATCTATGGTTTCACACAACATTAATTCAACACCTTCTTTTCCATTTACTAAAGAACAATGCCAACAACTTCTTTCATATCTTCAAACATCCTCCCAAACTCCTCAGCCTACTGCAATGAATGTCATTTCACATTCATCACCAATCATAAATTCTTTGAGATTATCAGGTACGCTTCATTCACCTGATCTTGGTCTTAAAAATTCTTGGATAATTGACAGTGGTGCAACTGATCATACGATTAGTTCTATTTCGCACTTCACTTCAATTACTTCAATCTTAAATACCTCTGTAAAATTGCCAAATGGCACGTGTTTCTGTCACACATGTTAGATCTGTCAAGCTTTCAGATTCTTTAATTTTTCATAATATCCTATATGCTCCATCATTTTCTTTTAATCTCATTTTGTCAAAAGGTTAACAAAATGTTCTTGTTGTTTAATTTTTCTTTGAAATTATTGTTTTCTACAAGACCTACACTCATGGAAGACGATTGGAGTGGCTAAACAAGTGGCTGGTCTATATCTACTGCAAGCTCCTACTAATTCTAGAACATTTTCTGTCAACTCATCTTCTACTGTAAATTTTTCTGTTAATTCCTTTGATCTCTGGCACTTTAGGCTAGGCCATTTATCTCAAAATAAAATCAAACATTACAAAAATTCATTCCCGATATACATTGTTCTTTGAATTTCAATTGTAATATTTGTCCTTTGGCAAAACATAAAAGGTGGCCATTCAATGTTAGTCATTCTATTAGCAATAAAATTTTGATTTGATACACTGTGATATTTGGGGCCCTTTCTCAATAGAGTCTTTCACTAGTTTTAGATATTTTCTTATAATTGTGGATGACCATTCACGTTATACTTGGGTATATCTAATGAAAAATAAATCTGATGCTCGCTTTCTTGTTCAGTCATTCTTTAAGCTCATAGAGACTCAATTTGATATTCATATCAAAATAATTAGAACTGACAGAGGTGCCGAGTTTAATATGCCAGATTTTTATTCTTCTAAAGGAGTCATATACCGGTAGACATGTGTTGCTACACCTCAACAAAATGGTGTAGTTGAGTGTGAACACCAACATCTATTAAATGTAGCAAGATCACTTAGATTTCATGCTAATTTGCCACTTGTTTTTTGGAGTGAGTGCATATTGACAGCAGCCTACCTTATAAATAGGACACATTTCCCTTTGTTGTCTGATAAGTCACCATATGAGATTTTGTTCTCAAAATCACCAAATTATTCTCATCTTAGAGTTTCTAGGTGCTTCTGTTTTGCTTCAACTCTATTCCATAATTGATCTAAATTTGATTCTAGAGCTCATCCTTGTATATTTCTTGGATATCCATATGGAACCAAGGGATATAAGTTGTATGATCTAGACACTAATTCTATAATTCTGTCCAGGGATGTAATTTTTAGAGAATCTGTTTTTCCATTCAAAATTGGTAATGATCTTCAAAATAATTCAGTGGTTATACCAGTTCCTCAAATAGATGATTTCATTCTTGTTGATGTCTTCAAACCACAAAATCATCAGCATATGGTTCCCAACTTAAATCAGACAGATATTTGTCCTACAAATGATCCTCCAATCTGTACAACAAATGACTCTTCAATTTGTCCAAAATTTCAAAATTCTGCTCAGCCAAATACAAAGCAGTCAAGTACACAACCTAAAGTCAAAAAATCTACTAGAATTCATAAAAGTCCATCATATCTTGTAGATTATC
Source organism: Platycarya strobilacea (assembly GCA_036898215.1). NCBI lineage: Eukaryota > Viridiplantae > Streptophyta > Magnoliopsida > Fagales > Juglandaceae > Platycarya > Platycarya strobilacea. The sequence goes on from CM072547.1 coordinate 9,648,095, forward strand.
ATTGTAATCTGGCCACTGATGCAACATCCACTTCATCCTCTCAATCCATGAATGAAGGTTCTATTTTAGGTACTCGGTATCCCATTTCTTCTTTGTTATCATATTCTAATCTTTTATCATCTCATAGAGCATTCACACTTTCTATTTCCTACCAAAAAGAACCAATATCTTTTAGACAAGCCATCCAACACAAACAGTGGTGTAATGCCATGGCTGATGAAATCAAAGCATTAGAGAAAAATCAAACTTGGACAGTAACACACTTACCTCCTAACAAGCAAGTTGTGGGGTGTATGTGGGTTTACAAAATAAAATACAACTCTAATGGTTCTGTAGAAAGGTATAAAGCTCGTTTAGTTGCTAAAGGGTATATACAACAAGAGAGCTTGGATTACTTGGAAACTTTTTCACTTGTTGCCAAGTTAGTGACATTTAGAGTTCTTCTAGCCATTGCTGTAGCTAAGAACTGGTCCTTGCATCAAATGGATGTAAACAATGCTTTCCTATATAGGAATTTAGAAGAGGAAGTGTACATGGCTTTGCCTTAGGGATTTCATTGCAAAGGGGTTATTGCTAAGGGGGAGTTTCTGCCCTCTACTCAAGCCAACTCATATATGTTGTGTAAACTAAATAAATCATTGTATGGCCTTAAACAGGCTTCAAGACAATGGTTTTCTAAATTTTCATCTGCTTTGAGCCCATGATTTTAGACAATCATCAGCAGATTCTACTTTGTTTACTCGACAGAAACATCATTCATTCATTGCATTACTAGTGTATGTAGATGATATAATCATCACTAGTAATGATGATGAAGTTGTTGCTGATTTGAAGAAATTTCTTCACTCACAGTTCAAGCTTAAGGACCTTGGTCCTTTGAAATACTTTCTTGGTCTTGAGATTGCTAGGTCTGCCAAAGGAATCATAGTTTCACAAAGAAAATATGTACTAGAAATACTTTTTGATTCAGGAATTTGGCATGTAAACTAGCCTCCTTTCCAATGGATCAGAATTTGAAATTGACCAAAACTGAAGGTAAAGCTCTTGAAGACCCACTATGTTATAGAAGATTAGTGGGTAGACTTCTCTATTTAATCATAACAAGGCCTGATTTGTCATTCTCGGTACAATTACTAAGTCAGTATGTTGCTAATCCAACTGAAGATCATCTAGCAGCTGCACATCATGTTTTGAGATACCTCAAAACTAATCTTGGTCAATGGTTATTTTATCCATCAAAAAATGAGTTGAATTTGAAAGCATTTTGTGATGCAAACTGGGCTGCATGCAGGGACACTAGAAAGTCTATCACGGGTTTCTGCATTTTTCTTGGTTAGTCACTCATTTTCTGAAAATCAAAGAAGCAAAATACGGTTTCTAGATCCATGACAGAGGCTGAGTACCAGGCCATGGCTACAACAACTTGTGAGGTTACTTGGTTACAACATTTACTTAAAGACTTGTCTACTCCACAATGTAAACTTGCTGCTTTATTTTGTGATAATAAGACTGCTATTCACATCTTGGCAAACTCAATTTTTCATGAACGAACAAAACATATTAACATTAATTGTCATATTGTTTGGAAAAAATTACTAGCAGGAAGATTGAAGACTCTACATGTATCATCTGCTCATCAATTGGCAGATATTCTAACTAAGCTGCTTAGCTATACTACTTTCTCTAATATTCTCTCCAAGATGGGTATGATTAACATCTACACTCCCTCTTGAGGGGAAGTATTATGTATAAGTGAAGCTAGTTAAGTTAATTACAGAGCAGACACGTGTAAAGATCTAAGTTAGTTTATTCATGTATAAATAGAGCTTACCTCATGTCGAAATGTAATCTAAGAACGTCTAAATACAATTCAGTTTTCTCTCATTTCATTTGCTTTCTCCTCTATTTTCATAGTAGTGTTTCTCTTCTGTTGATCTGATAACATATACTTGACAAAAACGTACTCTTTTTTACGAGCTGACGTGTTATAAGGTAATGACTTCTCTCTCTGAACACCTATATTTTAGTTATACTCTTAAAAGAATCTTTTGTAGAGCCTTTCATCTTTCGGAACAACTGTACAATTAGTTTCATGCCTCGAAGAGTATTTCTCAAAGACAACTTTACAATGTTTTACAATTAAATCTAGAAGAAAATTTAGATGAAACTGTTCATGCCGCAAAGATTCCTGGAAGAATAAAACCTAGAAGAAAATCCAGACGAAACCAGTCAAACAGCACTCGATCTTATCACATTCCCATCTACTTTTGATGATCAAAGCAAATAAATTTTATTCAGATCAAATCAGAAAACTTCCGCCCTCCCAATATGTTTATTTTTTCTGTACTTTAGAGAAAAATAAATCTAACTTTTCGTAACTTCGCATGAGTTTCTTTAAGAATGTCATGATTTCAATTTTTTTTTAATTTTTTTTTTTTCAATTTAGAAATTAGAGAACTTGGCATGATTTTCTTTAAAAATGTCATTCCAATTTTTGTTTTTCATGTGAGCTGCTACCACCATGTCCAGTTTCCTCTATAAAAAAAAGTCTCTTTTGGAAAGAAAATATATATATATATATATAGATGCTTAGCTGCAGCCGGGCTTTCATATATATATATATATATATATATATATAGACGGAAGAAGACGAAGCAAGATGAGAAAAAAAATTACTCTTTGTCCTAAAAAAATTAGAAGATAAGAAAAATAACTATTTGAGGAAAGAGGTATGCAAAAGCTTTTGTTCACCTTTCAAGAAAGATGATACACTTAGTTGGGAGAGGGAAGTATAACGAGAGAGAGACGGAGAGAGATTTGTTCCCTAGAGAATGCGCAAAATGTGAGTGGGTAGAAGAAAATAGCGGCAGAGAGATAAGTCATTTTAAAAATAAATTTACATTTGTACCCTTTGTCATGTCAATACATAAAAAGAAATTTACGTTTTGACGTTTAGCATTTCTCTTATTAGAAATAATAATATTTGAAATAAGAAAGACAAATAAGAAATAATAAATATTTGAAACGAAATCCATGCAGAACGACAAAGCTAGCCCAAATAGAGTGACGATCAGTCCCGGATCGAGGACGGCCTGACCCACGTTGACCATCATTTTATCCTAATTGCTAGGTTGCATTAGGCTATATATCACGATCATCACCTGATGATCTCCCCTTGCATGTAGATGATCAGGGTTATCTAGAGGTGCAGATATATAATACCATATTATATAGCACGTATTCAATTCATATATATATATATATATAATATATGTTCTTTAATTTAACTGATGTTTAATTTCTAACCTCTGTTTAAATAATATGATACGTTTCGTACTATATATATACTTTCTTTTCGTTTTTGAAAAATGAAGGCTCCAGCCTGCATGGATATAATTATTTATCGGCTTAATTAGAAAACCAAAGGAAAAAGAAGCTGACCATTTCGCAAAAGTGAATACTAAAATAAAAGCTCCATTCCTTAATTTCCCACTAAAATCAGTATTGTTGTAGGCTTGTAGAATGGGTTTTTCACTTTATATCTTTGATCGTGCTCTACTTTTCATAGATATTACAGAAGCTATCTGGTTCGATATCCAGCCTTGAGATCATAATGGGACTGAAAGAAGAGCACGTAAACGTTCCATCAATTGTCATTGATTGCTAATGATCCCAGCTTGCACGCCTTTCTAATATTATATATATAAGGTCGTGATAATAAGCTGGAATCCAAGTAAGTGCCACTACTGCAGAATCTAGGCATCGATTCTCTTTTTCGTTTTCTTTTTTTTCTAACATGAATTTGACCTCAATGATAGACTGCAAAAGTACTTTTGACTTTTAAACGAAGAACCGCCGGGGAATAATAATTTAATTCACAAACAAGCCCTGATCAGGCCAGTAGCTAGCTAGTTACCCATGTGCAACACGATCAATATAGCAAGCAAAACTTGGGGAGAAAAATTAAGTAGGCCTAACCCTACGTATATTCTTAATATGTGATCTCTATGATATATAGCTCATCTCGATCGAGTATATTTAGCTGAACACATGCATGGATCGATCATACATCGCAGCGATACGATACATGAGTTAGATATTAGATCAGATCAATCAGAGTCAGAGATTAGAGACCAAGATATATAAATATATATATACATATATATATATATGTATGTAATACATGAAAGAAGTTCGAGTTCGATCTGTAACAACATTAATATTAATCATTCATCAGCATGTAAGTAATATTTTCTACAGACGCATTTAGGTATTCGGTAAACGGCTCTTTTCTTTTTTATTACATTTTTAGAAGAGGAAAAAGGTATTTAATTTTATTGAATTATTTTAATCATTTATATATATATATATATATGTTGATTCTTTGGCCCAAATATCTTAGGCGCATGGTGACTTGCTCCTGAAAGATTTCCCCATCAAAAAGGTGAAAATAATCTCTTGCATGCCTGATCTATCTGTACACGTGCGCGCGTACATGAATACTGCAAATTGCGATGTTTATGCGCCTTTTGCCATCCACGCGGGACATAACTAGGTGCCCCGGCCATGAAAGAATGGCAAGATTTTGTATTATTATAATTAATAAACCAGCTAGTCGGTATCTTATATTAAAGGTGGTGGATTTAATCTGATCCTCCCCTCGAAGTTATCGTTATCTCCATTCCGATTCCTCATGACTCATGAAGATAGTGACAATGTGACGTGATATAAATTACGCGGTACTTGTTGGGAAAACCGGCCGACAAACGAACAGCAAATACGGAGCCGCGCAGCGGACGCAACCAAGAGAAATAAAACTAAAGACGGAGAACAGTAATGGACACCAGATATGAAGTGGTTCAGCTCAAACTGAGCCTACATCCACTGTTGGGTCGGTCTAAATCACTATAATCAACAAGATGGAGTACACTTCTGGGAGGTTACAAATCTCTCTCTCTCAAGACTCTCAAACCCTTTACAAGTAGGCTCTCTCTGATCTACAAAATCAAACAAGGAGAAAAATGGGAGACGGAACGCCTGTGTTCGTAATCTCGCTCGAGCGAGCACTTCTCGCTCGAGCGAAATCGCCTGATCTCCACAGCTCTCTGCTTCCGCTCTCTTCTTGCACAAATGGCCCTCGATCCTTATATAGGCTGATTCTCGCTCGAGCGAGATATTCTCGCTCGAGCGAGATACTATTCCAGACTGCGCTAAACCTAGTTTCTGGAAGCGATGCAACCCTAGATTGATTCTCGCTCGAGCGGGAGGTCGAGCGAGAGTCGAGCGAAGTCTCTGCCTGGATCCAAAACTCTCCGTTTGATGTCTCGCTCGAGCGAGAGTCGAGCGAGGGTCGAGCGAACTTACGGGTTGAAAACTCCAAGTGCAATCTGATGCGCTTCATTCAAGCCACATCTCAACAAATCTCCACCTTGGCTTGAATAAGCCCCACAAAGTGATTATGAACAAAAGACCCACAAATCCTTCAACCACGGAAGGAATACCCAACACGAAATACGAAGTCTATCTTTGAAGAACTCACTTTCCACACAAAAGCCTTCAACAACATAGACAACATCTGAAGATTCACTATCTTCACACAAACGGCAATGCACCACAATACAGACTGCTTACTTGAACAAACGGCTTCTGAATACAAATGAAGACAATCAAATATTCTTCAGCCAAAGTAAGAATCAACAAAAGCCTGCATGAGCATACACAAAAGGTGACCAACTGCCCCCTTTATCTACCAGCTGTAGACCTGCTCTCTCTGTGCACCAATGCCAATCAACCGTGAAGCTCTCTGCAACTCCACCTTCTTGCTATAACTCTCTCTCCTTTCTGTGGAAACAAAAGAAAAGAAAATTCACCAAATAGCAAGATGCGTTGTCCGCTTCACTGACGATCTGTAGACAAGCCTGGCAAACCAAAAGCATACTGTAGACTCTGTCACTCAAAGCCCACCTCATTCCATTCAGTTACTCCGTGGAGTGAAACAAAACTGTATGGTCTGAGTAACGCTCTACCTTCTTGTCTGTAGATCACTGTCTTCTCCAAAAGTGTTTGAACACCAAACACATCACAAAGAAACAGATAGACAAAACCAAACTTCGAATGATCATAAAACAAATATGAGTTTAATACAAAACAAGACTTTATACAAGATGTATCCTGATCAGAAATACTGCAGGAACCCTGATTCTACACTGCTTCCCAAGAATACAATGCAAACAAAAAACCAAGATTACTGTCTTCTGATCACACCAAGCAAAAGCTGCTGACCCATAAATGACCATCATGTCTGGCTTATCCGCACGTGACACATGCGAATGAATATCTGAATCTGGAGCATGTGAGGATACTCCACCTGTCACCACACTGCCCTCAAGGAAGTAGAGACTAACTGTCATCTTCTTCACTGTCATCACTACTAGAGGAACTTTCCTCTTCCTCTACATTTTTCAATTGAGGACACTCACTTCTGTAATGACCCAAATTATGGCAGTGGTAACACTTCACTTTTCTCTTGTTAGATCTGGAGCTACTGGAACTGGAACTACCTCTATTCTTCCCTGAACATCCTTCCCCGGATCTATCACCAGAGGAACATTTTACAAACAAACCATCGGCTTGATTGTTCATGCCTAAACCCCCAAATTTTGTTCTCAATTCCTTAGAATTCAAAGCAGACTTGACATCTACTAAGGAGATTGTATCTCGACCATACAACATTGAGTTTACAAAATTATCAAACGAAATAGGCAATGAACACAAAACAATTAAGGCTTGATCTTCCTCATCAATCTTAATGTCTATGTTCCTCAGATCCATAATAATCTTATTAAATTCATCTAGATGTGCAGAAATAGAAGTACCTTCCTCCATTTTGAGAGTGTATAACCGTTGTTTCAAAAACAACCGGTTAGTGAGAGATTTCTTCAAGTACAAGCTCTCCAGCTTGTTCCACAGACCAACCGCTGTCTCCTCCTCTGCAACTTCCCTCAAAACTTCATCTGATAGTGATAGTAGAATAGTACTGTGAGCCAATTCTTCCTCATTCCTTGACGATGCAGGAGACTCACCAGTCACTCCTTCTACAACCTTGAATAGACCCTGCTGACGCAACAAAGCCTTCATCCTCAAGCGCCATAAACTGAAACTATTCTGACCGTCAAATTTCTCTACTCCAAAATTTACTGAGGCCATCCCTTAACGCTCTGATACCAGTTTGTTGGGGAAAACCGGCCGACAAACGAACAGCAAATACGGAGCCGCGCAGCGGACGCAACCAAGAGAAATAAAACTAAAGACGGAGAACAGTAATGGACACCAGATATGAAGTGGTTCAGCTCAAACTGAGCCTACATCCACTGTTGGGTCGGTCTAAATCACTATAATCAACAAGATGGAGTACACTTCTGGGAGGTTACAAATCTCTCTCTCTCAAGACTCTCAAACCCTTTACAAGTAGGCTCTCTCTGATCTACAAAATCAAACAAGGAGAAAAATGGGAGACGGAACGCCTGTGTTCGTGCGAAATCGCCTGATCTCCACAGCTCTCTGCTTCCGCTCTCTTCTTGCACAAATGGCCCTCGATCCTTATATAGGCTGATTCTCGCTCGAGCGAGATATTCTCGCTCGAGCGAGATACTATTCCAGACTGCGCTAAACCTAGTTTCTGGAAGCGATGCAACCCTAGATTGATTCTCGCTCGAGCGGGAGGTCGAGCGAGAGTCGAGCGAAGTCTCTGCCTGGATCCAAAACTCTCCGTTTGATGTCTCGCTCGAGCGAGAGTCGAGCGAGGGTCGAGCGAACTTACGGGTTGAAAACTCCAAGTGCAATCTGATGCGCTTCATTCAAGCCACATCTCAACAGTACTTCTGCCCGTGACTTTTAAAAAGGCAAGTCAACAAAAGTCATATATAGAATCACAAATTTATATATATAATGATACAGCTTCCAAATTAATATATAGAACTTTCGTATAATATAAGCTCAAACAATGGATCGACGCTCGTTTGCCAATGTTGTAGAACAAAATTGACTCGATCATTTGTTTCCCCGATATATCAAATATTGTATCAATTGACATTTATCTGCGTCCAAGTTTCCTGTACTCTGAGAATTCCTCCCGTCCAGCCAAAAATTAAGAAACATATCAGAACATATCATTCGATTGATCGATTCTCAATTAGAATGTTAATAGTAATCTTTTGAGGTCTATTTGTTTTTCCTATGACGTCCTGTATTACCTGTGGAATTAAAGTAGATCCCATTAGGATTGTACAAGCCGCGCGCAAAACAGAAAGCATTCATAAATTGGATAAGCAATTAAGTATAAAGCAGACAACATCGACATATATAATTCAATTGAAAAATCAGCGGGCGGAGTTTTTTAAATAGCAACCATTCTAGGGGGCAAGACACATTTGGACGTGGGGCCTTCTTAATGAAAGCTATCAAACAATTCTTAATGAAAGCTATCAAACAAAAACATAGTGAGCTTTTATTATATTCTTGTACAGAGGCCAGCTTCCCAATCTATGTAATTTCTACTGTTAAAATTTGATTTATTTCCACGAACTTCTCAACTAGAACTTACATGTACAAACTAAACAGCAATGGAAGACAAGATCGAGTAATGCAGTAGATACTTGGACATGAATCTATATATGTAGCTAATTCTCAATGCAAGAAACTAGAAGAAGGAGGTAGGACCAAGAAGAGATATATATATATATCATCAACAACGGTTAAGATATAAAATAAATAATAATAATTTTTTTTATATAGTTTAAACTTTTCAAATAAGTGATAATTTTAGATATTATTAGAGCAAAAATCTTGAATTCGAATTCTATTTCTATATCACTCAATTTAATTAAATATTTTATGCTTTAGGGCCACCTATTGAGAGGGAGTACTTTGGCCCAGACGTGAAGAAAATGTTAAGATATAACATAAATAATAAAATTATTTACATATTTTAATCTATTTAATTTTTTAGAATAAGCAATAATGTGGGTACCACACAAGTGGGGACGAACGACAAGCTCTCGTTTAATTTTTAATTAAGGAAATCGGCAGATTTCGTTCAATGGACTTTGTCGGCTTGTAAAGCCAAATCAGTATTGTTTAATAAGCGACCTTGGGATGCTTGAAAACTTAATTCCCATGAATTTTCTCTATATATTCGTGACGGCCTCTGTTCATATATAGAATGATACCCCATCAATCCGGCTAGTTTAACAAAAACTTCTTAAAGCTAGCAGTTTCTTCGTATATCTGCAGATCAATGGCCAACTTCAACGTCATGAAAGTAGCTTCCATTGTGATCGTCCTACTCATTTTATCTGCACATGTGAGGGGCTCACTCATGAATTATCCAGGACGTGAGAACTTGCGGAAAAGAATAAATAGCGGTTCTCTTCTGCGTGAACTAGGGTTTGACCTGTCGAAGATAAATCTTAAAAAAAGGAGGGCGCTGATCACCGACATTGGGACAAGCACAGATGCAGATAGGGTTACACCCGGTGGGCCAGATCATATTCATCACACTTCACCACCATCAGTATTGCCCTAGCTACATGGTACATTCCTTAACAAATGAAGATGGGACGTGCTTCCGTTTTTCAGTTTAAACTCTCCTTAACCGAGAGTCGTTTTATGCTATCATTATATAGTATTAACTATTAAGTGTGTGTAATGCTGAGAATATATATCGAGGTTACAAGCTGATATAATAAGATCAGTAGTACTATGTACTCAAGACCAAGATATCGCACAATAAAAATACAATTGCCCAGTGTCCGTCTGTTAGCAATTAATGGATCAGAATTCGATTCTCTTATGTTGGATGGTCTGAGACTTCGAATATTATTAATAATGTAGCTTGATTGGAGCAACGGTAACAAGCAACATGATCTTGTACGTGATTGCCCGATTCTGTTCTCATGGGGATTTTGTTTCGTTGAATGGGTGTGATTGGCCAGAGTTTATTATATATATGCATGCTATTTTCATAACAATATTACCGTTGCAAGGATAATTTTTTTATTTTTTATTTAGTAAAGAGTTAGAGTTAGATGTTCAAGAGTGAGTATCCTTCTCCAAATTTATTACAAAACCTCGTTTATGAATTAGAAAGAATATTCGTGTCTAGCATATTACAAAATAACCAATAAATCATCCCATGTCTAGCATAACAGACGTGCCCGTCAACAAAATCTAAGACACACCTACTCAATCAAACAATAAACCAATTAAATCAATTAAACCAACTATAAACATGCCTAACGAATATACCAAAAAATCGCAACAGAGCAAATGAACAAAATAAAGGAATCTGTACAATGAAATCAGCGCCCTTAATAAATCAATTTCTGCATTTCTTGATATAAGGTAATCCACCTTTATCCATTCTAATACTCCCTACAATAAATGCAGGTAACTCAGAAAGTGCATACCATGAGCCCGTAATTCCTCGAGCACCCTGTTTTGCAAGACCATCAGCTACTCTATTAATCTCTGAAAACATGAGATAGAGAATAATGAAGATCCCGTAAACAATTTTGTATTTCATCACAATAGTCCTCCATATACAAGTCCACAACGCTGCGGTTTCAACCAATTAATGGTAAAGTATAGAATCCATTTCAATTTCAACCCTTGTACAGCCAGTAACTTAATATGCCATAAACCATGTAAAAGCCCCATGAGTTCAGCATGATTATTAGAATGAAATCCAGTAGAAACAACAAATGCTTTAATTAATTTACCTCTATTATTAATATAATAACAAAGAGATCGAATCCGTAAAAGTAACGAAGTGATAATTTGATATTACATGACTTACGAAAAAAACAAGATACTTTGATGTTATATATAATACATTCAATTATAAAATTATTTTTACTGTAAAATCTAGAATATATGATATATATGATCTAGAACAATTTGTAATTTTACTTTTGTTAGACTTGTCTTCTAATGATATCATCCCAAGATAACATGCACCAATGGTGAGGATATATATATATATCTCTTTATATATATAATGTGGCTATCTAACGAAAATGTTGGAAATAAGCAGTTCAACAAACAACAATAATCGAAGTAACGCAGTAGAAGTAACACAAGAGAATATAAAACGATAGATATAACACACAGATATAAGTGATTCGGCTCAGAATAAGTCTATGTTCACTATGAGATCGGTCTCAAATTCACTATAAATTAAAGATGGAGTATAGAAATTGAATCCAAGAATTCTCCAAAGTAATCACTCAATCTCATGTGTATACTCTCAACCTCACAAATGTTTACTCTCAAGAACACTCAAGAACAAATAAAAAACACTTGAAGAACTCAAAATACAGAGGAAATAAGAAAATGGGCAGAGGTATGGGCACTATGCAATCAAATGAAAGTGTTTCTCTTATATAAGTGATACTCGCTCGAACGAGACACTATTGTAAATGGTGCAAACTCTACGGAAAGAACATTAACTCGAATCGAGGCTTAAGCGAACGGACACGTTACCATTACACTCGAGCGAGGACTCTAGCGAGTGTCGAGCGAAGTCTCGAGTTGCAATCTCGCTCGAACTGGATGTCGAGTGAGAGTCACGCGAAGTCTCTGCCTGGACCTCGCTTGAGCTGGACGTCGAGTGAGGGTCTCGCGAAGTGTCTGTATGGTGTCTTGCTCGAGCTGGAAGTCAAGCGAAATCTCTGTATGACTCTCGCTCGATCTGGACGTCGAGCAAGAGTTTAGCGAGAAACAGGGGAGGCACTTTATTCAAGCCACTTTTCAACAAATCTCCACTTTAGCTTGAATACTTACAAGACTCACTGAAATCATCAAAGAACCAACCCCATCAAAAACCCCCTAAGGGATCTGGAAATCCTGAATACCAATCAAGTCCAAATAGAGTTTGAACTTGTGTACTAGAATTGGCTTAGTCATCATGTCTGCTGAATTTTTTGTAGTAACAATCTTCTGAATTGTTACAATACTGTCCAACACAATATCTTTGAGGAAATGATACCTGACATCAATTGCTTTTTTTTTTCTCATGATACATTTGATTTTTTGGTCAAATGTATTACACTCTGACTGTCATAGTGAACTGACATCCCCTTCTGTTGTAGACCCAAGTCACTGATCAGACTTTTTTGGCAAATGGCCTCCTTAACAGTCTCAGGTGTTGCCATGTATTATGCCTCTGTAGTTGATAAAACAACAATTGATTGAAGTATTACTTTCCAACTAATAGCAAAACCACAAAGTGTAAACACATAACCTATCAATGATCTTCTTCTATCTAAATCTCCAGCATAATCAGAATCAACATATCCAACAACATTAGAACTGAAATCTACATCTCTATCAAAGATTAAGCCAACATGCCAAGTTCCCTTTAAATACCTCAAAATCCATTTCACTACCTGCCAATGAGTTTTACCTGGATTAGCCATGTATCTGCTAACAACACCCACTGCCTGTGAAATATCTGGATAGGTACAAACCATCACATACATCACACTGCCAACTACACTGGAATAGGGAACACTTGTCATAATCTGTTCCTTTTCATCAGTCTGAGGAGATAGGGAAGCTGAAAACTTGAAATGCAATGCAAGCGGTGTGCTGACAGGTTTGGAAGTAGACATTCCAAACCTATTGAGAACCTTCTCAATGTATTTTTTCTGATACAAGTACAACTTACCGATTTTCCTATCCCTGTGGATTTCCATACCCAAAATATTTCTTGCCATACCTAAATTTTTCATCTCAAACTCATTCCTAAGTTGAGTTTTATCAAATCAACACCATACATTCTCTTAGCAGCTATAAGTATGTCATCAACATAAAGCAATAAGTGAATAAAAGATCTATCAGGCAATTGTCTGTGATAAATGCAACTAACATAGCTACTTCTCAAATAACCATGATCAATCATAAATGAATCAAAGCGTTTATACCATTGTCTCGGAGACTGCTTCAAACCATATAATGATTTCTTCAATCTGCATACACGGTCATCTTTGCTTGAAATAATGAATCTCTCTGGTTAATGCGTATATATTGTCTTTTCAAGCTCGCCATGTAAAAACACTATTTTAACATCAAGCTGCTGTAGTTCTAAGTCATACAATACCGTGATGGAAAGTAAAATTTTGATTGAACTGTATTTTACAACCGAGGAGAAGACCTCATTGAAGTCAATCCCTTCTCTCTGACTGTAGCCTTTAACAACTAAGCGTGCCCTGTATCTTGCATCTATATCCTGGATTCCCTCTTTTCTTTTGAAGACCCATTTGTAGCCAACAATCTTCATTTTCGTTAGCAACTTAACCAAATCTCATGTTTGGTTTTTATGAAAAGACTCAATCTTTTCAATCATTGCTGAGTACCACTATGCAAACTCTATACCCCTAACAGCTTCTAAATAGCTGGAAGGTTCCTGACCCACAATAGCCTCTGTTGTAGTCAGTGCATACATCACCATATATGCATGAGCATATCTCTGAGACGGTCTAATCTGCCTTTGCTGTCTACCAGTAGCAATGTTGTATTCTTGCTCATCACGTGTCTCAACCTCTGAATCTAAATCATGCTCATCAGCAACTGCATGATCCTGGATGTCAACTAGCATCCTCTGTGGACTCGGTAGCTCAACCTGTTTGCCTTTTTCCTGATCTATACCTGTTATTACAATAAACTCCTTTCTCGGATTAATCATAGACTGTTAATCAAAAACAACATCTCTGCTTACCACAAATTTGGGTGATTTGGGATCAGTACACCACAACTTATATCCTTTCACCCTACTAGCATATCCCATGAATATGCATTTTTTTGCCCTTAGTTCAAGCTTACCCTCATTAATATGGAAATAAACAGGACAATCGAAAATCTTTAAATCCAAATAATCAACAAGAGTATCAGACCATACCTGATTTGGTATTTTCAATTTAATAGCCGTGGCTGGTGAGCGGTTAACCAGAAAGCAGATTGTATTGACTGCTTCCCCCCAGAAGTCTTTAGACAGGCCCGCATTAAAAAACATACTGCGTGTTCTCTCCAACAGTGTCTGGTTCATCCGTTCAGCTACCCAATTTTGCTGTGGAGTGTGTCTAACTGTACAGTGTCTGGCAATGCCTTCATTCTTGCAGATTTCATCGAACTCTCCTCCACATAACTTCGTACTATTGTCAATCCAAAGCCGTTTCACTTTCTTGCCTGTCTGATTCTCAATCAAAACTTTCCACTGCTTAAAGTTGGTGAAAACATCACTCTTCTTGTTGAGAAAATATACCCACATCTTTCGTGAGTAATCATCAATCAATGTAAATAGGTAGTTAGCTCCACCTTTTAATGGAACAGAAGACGAACTCCAAAAATCCGAATGAATGTAGTTCACAGTACTCTTGATTTTGTGAACTCCTGTAGCAAAATGCATTCTGCACTGTTTCCCAAAAATGCAATGCTCGCACAAATCAAGTTTACCAATTTTTAGATTCCCTAACAAACCCTGCTTACTGAGAATAGACGTCCATTTCTCACTCATATGGCCCAAGCACATATGCCATAAACGAGTGAGATCTAAATCTGGATCGACTGATACAGACCCTGAAGTCGCACCTGTCACTGTACTGCCCTGAAAAAAATAAAGTCTATCAGACTTATCTCCTCTCATTACAATCATGGAGCCCTTGCTAACTTTCATAGCTCCACCTTCACCTGTGTACCTATATCCTAAAGTATCAACTGCTCCCATCGAGATAAGATTCTTCTCAAGGTCTAGAATGTGTCGAACATTAGATGATGTCCTAACAATCCCATCATATATCCTTATCTGAACTGAGTCAATGCTTGCAATCTTATACGCCATATTGTTTCCTAGTAAAACAAAACTCCCATTAACTGATTCATATGACGTGAACCAATCCTTCTTGGGACACATATGGAATGTACAAGCTGAATCCATGATCCACTTGTCACTGAAGCGACTGCTCGAATCACTGATTACAAGGACAAGATCTGAGCCATCAGAACTATCATCTACAATGCTGATGGTATTGGAAGAACTGATAGATCCCTTCTTCTTTAGCTTGGTGCACTCATTCTTGTAATGACCGCAGTAGTAACATTTCACATATTTCTTGTTACCTTTCGACTGCGACCTACTCCTAGACTTGCCTCTACTCTTCTCTGAACTCTTTTCACTGGAACTTCCTTGGCTAGAGGAACCTTTTACAAACAAGCTACTAGCTTGATTTTCACTACCCTTGTCATCGAACTTGCTTCTCAATTCCTTGAAATTCAAAATTGATTTCAAATCTGTTAAGGAAATTGTATCTCTTCCATACAGCATGAAATTTATAAAATTTTCAAATGGCATAGGTAATGAACACAAAACAATCAAAACTTGATCTTTCTTTTCAAGATTAATGTCTATATTTCTAAGATCCATGATAATCTTATTAAACTCATTTAGATGTTCAATAATAAAAATTCTTTCATGCATTTTAAGAGTATACAACTGTTGTTTCAAATACAAACGGTTAGTGAGAGATTTCTTCATATATAAGCTTTCTAGCTTTTCCCAAAGACCACTAGCTGTTTCTTCCTTTACAACTTCTCTCAAAACTCCATCAGACAATGATAAAAGAATAGTTTTGTGTACCTTGTCTTCATCGTCTTTATACGGTATATGAGAATCAGCAGACACCTTCTCTTCGAGAACCTTGTACAGACCCTGCTGACGCAACAAAGCCTTCATCTTTATACGCCATAAACTGAAACTGTTCTGACCATCAAACCTCGCCACTTCCAATCTTGCTGTAGCCGTTTCTTCAAATCTTCATAGAGCTAGATAGCTCTGATACTAGTTTGTTGGGAATAAGCAGTTTAAAAAATAGCAATAATCAAAGTAACGCAGTGGATGTAACAAAAGAGAATATAAAACAATAGATAGAACACATAGATATAAGTGGTTCGGCTCAGAATAAGCCTACGTCCACTGTGGGGTCGGTCTCAAAAATTCACCATAAATCAAAGATGGAGTACAAAGAATGAATCCAAGGATTCTACAAAGTAATAACTTAGTCTTATGTGTATACTCTCAACCTCACAAGTGTTTACTCTCAATAACACTCAAGAACAAATCAAAAACACTTGAAGAACTCAAAATACAGAGGAAATAAGAAAATGGGCAGAAATCTGGGCGTTATGCATTCAAATGAACACGTTTCTCTTATATAATTGATACTCGCTCGAGCGAGACACTGTTGTAAACGGCGCAAACCCTATAGAAAGAACATTAGCTCAAAGTGAGACTCAAGCGAACTATTGAGCGAACGGACACGTTGCCATTTCGCTCGAGGGAGGACTCGAGCAAGTTTGGAGCGAAGTCTCGGGTTGCAATCTCGCTCGAGCTGGATGTTGAGCGAGAGTCACGCGAAGTCTCTGCTTGGATCTCGCTCGAGTTGGATGTCAAGCGAGGATCTCACGAAGTCTCTATATGGTATCTCGCTTGAGATGGAAGTTGAGTGAGGGTCGAGCAAAATCTTTGTATGACTCTCACTCGAGCTAGACGTCGAGCGAGAAGCAGGAGAAGAGTTTTATTCAAGCCACCTCTCAACAGAAAAAATTTTGGTTTAATAGCAAACTGTTGAAATTTTTAGAAACAAGTCATGTTATCTAACATCGTTTAAGCTTAAAAGTTGAATTAAATTACATTAATTATTGCATTAATTACATGCATTTAACATCCATCCATTTAGGGGTGGTCAGCGGGTACCCGTACCCGTTAACCCGCCCGCAAACCGCCCCGCCCCCGCCTTGCAGGGCGGGTTAACCCGCACAACGGAAACCCAACGGGGTAAACCCGCCCGCATTTTGGGTTGGGGGCGGGGGCGGTATAGCTTCGACCCCGCCCCGTGTTACCCCGCCCCTGCTCCCGCATATATAAAAACCCAGATGACTCAAAACGGCGTTATTTTGTCATCTGGACTTTTTTTTAACTTTACTTACATAAAATAACGCCGTTTATATAAAACGGCGTCGTTTTATGTAAAGGACTTTAAGAATTAAGCCCCCCCTCCCCCTTTCGATCTCCGTCGATCACTTTGTCCCTCTCTCTCTTCTCCCTCTCACTCTCTCTCTAAGGTCGGCGCAAACCCTAACCCTAATAAGCTCCTCAGGCCACCGTCGTCACCGCCGCTGGCCACCGGCGCTGCCAAGTGCGAAGCATCCCTCTCTCTCGTTCCGATAGTTCTCCAGTTCCTTTCTCCCACTCGGTCTCTCGATATTTCTCCGAATCTCTTGCTAGGTAATCACTAATCTCCCATTTTTTTCGTTTTGATTCTTCAAAATTTGAAATTACATGATTCTGTTGAAAACTTGAATTTATTGAATATTTGATTATGAGTTTATGGAGTGGATTGTGTTGAGACTTGAGGGTTTAGATTATGGATGCCGATTGCTTAAGGTCCGATTGTCTGGATTCTGGAATTTGCTTGATTTGGTAACCCGTGGTCCCGTAACATATATAATGTATATATATATTTTTGTTATGTAAATTGTAAGGATTCTAAATTTTCAATTTTGCAGCCCGTAACATATATAATGTATATATATATTTTTGTTATGTAAATTGTAAGGATCCTAAATTTGCAGTTATGCACAAAGCTCTCATTATATTCTATTAAAAATTATTTTTAGTTGCATTGAATCATTGATTAAATGTGTCACATTTTAAACCAATTTATAGATTAATCACTTAAATAAAAATATATATTGAAACCATAAAAAATCGACGACATACTGTAAGTATTGACACATAAAAAAAAAATTGAATTTATGATATTTAGATATTGAAATAAACTAAAATTAAAAAAATAAAAAAATAAAAACATAAAAAAATAAAATTATTATTTGAAAAATAAAATCAGTATTCAGTACTAACCATACATGTTAAGTTGTTAACTATAAGTCTATACATCTCAAAATAAAATAAATGAGAATATATATACGCACATATATATTTGTGATGTCATATTAAATTAATAGGCAAAATGAGTGATATAATCATATAAATTATTATAGTTTGATGCATTAGGTATTATTTGAAAGTTAGACAATTGAGTCTAATTTTGAATTGAGATTTGAGCCTATTATATTTTGGTATGACCATTTGTGTTGCATTTATTATAATTTCAGATTTGTTGTAAATGGAAAGTCCAGAGGATTCTAGTGCGAGCTCCCCGGAGGCCGCTTTGGGTACCTCCGGCCCTAACCCTAGCCCTAACCCTATCCCGACCACTACCACTACTACTACCACTACCCCTAATCCTACCAGTACTCCCATTCCGGTTGAGACCCCTGACCCTACTCCTACCACTACTACTTGCCTCGCCCTCAAGCAGTCTAGCAAGAAAGCCCCATCCATAATTTGGGCTCATGTCACCAAGATAGAAGGTGGTGACCCCAATGATCCAAAAGCCAAATACAACTATTGTGGCAAAATTTATGGGTGCCACTACAAGAGACATGGCACTTCCCAGATAAAATTGCACTTGGAGGAACAGTGCAAAAAATCCCCAATTTTGAAATCTTTGGTAGAGAAGGCCCAATCTAGGCTTGAAGTTGGATTTAAAAAAAATGGGTGAAGGGAGTAGTGGGGAGTTGGCATTAAAGGGGTATACAAAATATGATCCTAACGAGGCTATGACACACCTAGCTCGCATGATTGTTATAGATGAGATGCATTTCCAAGTGTTTGATGGGAAAGGGTTCCAAGCCTATTCTAGGTACTTGGAACCAAGATTCAATATTCCTTCTCGCCACACGATGGCAAGAGATGTTAAAAAATTTTATCAATCAGAAAAAGAGAAGTTGAGGGGTTTATTGGCGGGGGAAAATGTTTGCCTCACCACTGATTGTTGGACTTCTTGTAATAATCTTAATTTTACGTGTATGACTGTTCATTGGGTTGATGGGGGTTGGACATTGCATAAGAAAATCTTCAAATTTTGTCAAACAACTGATCACAAAGGTGAGACGATAGGGAAGTCCTTAGAGGCCGCTGTGAAAGAGTGGGGGTTAACTCGGGTTTGCACTTGCACGGTTGATAATGCCGGGGCTAACGATGTTGCAATGAGACATCTTAAGAGTCTCATGAATAATGTGAATAGAATGATTTTGGGTGGGGATTATTTGCATGTGCGATGTGCAGTACATATTCTTAATTTGATTGTGGGTGATGGCTTAGATAAGTTTGGTGACTCGGTTGCTCGGGTCAGGACTGCTGTGAGATGGGTCAGATCTTCTCCTGCTAGATTGGCTAGGTTCAAAGTTGCTGCAACTACTGTGGGTATAACATATAAAAAAGGTCTTTGCACTGATTTGTCTACAAGTTGGAACTCAACCTTTTTGATGTTGGAGGCAGCTCAGGAGTATAAGTTGGCATTTGATACATTGGGTAATGAAGACATACAATATATCAAGTATTTTGATGAAAAGTTGGGGCATCCTTTGTCTAATGATTGGGAGGTTGTATCTATTTTTATAGAGTTTCTGAGAGTTTTTTACGATATTACCAACGTTTTATCTGGTTCTCTATATCCCACGGCACATCAATTTTGTCAACAAATAGCCAAGGTGAAAGAAGAATTAGATGATATTGCAGCAGGTAGTAACACCACATTGCGGGAGATGTCTAGGACCATGATGGAGAAATTCGACAAATATTGGGGGAAAGAGTTTGATAAAGCCAATATCTTGTTATATGTTGCACGTGTCCTTGACCCACGATTTAAGGTTAAAGGCATGGTATTTGGGTTGACTGATGCAATTGGCAAGGATTGTGCGTCAGCTGTTGCATCTCGAGCTCAGGAAACACTTGTTAGATTATTTGATGAGTTCACTATCGTGGGAGGTGGTAGTGTTGCAGCCCCTACAGCCACAAGTATCCCCCACCAGGTACAGATGCTAGGCGTGGAAAAAAACGCAAAATGGACTGGGGTGACAAGATGGAGTCGACCCCCTTGGATTTTATGGGTTCCACCACAGATGCCCAGTCAGAGGTAGACAGATATTTGGCATTGGATCTTCATCCATTTGTACGAGATTTTGATATATTAGCTTGGTGGAAGATGAATGTCTCCCAATATCCCGTACTTTCAAAGGTTGCTCCTAGTATTTTGGCCATCCCGATCAGTACAGTAGCCTCAGAGTCGGCCTTCAGCACTGGAGGGCGCGTATTAGATCCTTTTCGGAGCTCATTAGATCCTATCACTGTTGAGTCCCTGATTTGCACACAGAATTGGATCATGGGTGCTGAAATTCATATTCCGGAGGTTATTGATTATGATCCGGTTGAGGCCGAGGACGAGGCTATTGATCAGTCTGGATCTGGTAAATTGTTACGCAATAAATATTTACATTATTTTCTATTTATTTAATTACATTTAATGTTACACAGATTTTACATTTAATTGTTGTAATTTGTAGCGACCGTAACGCCAACACCTGGGACACCGTCAACAGCTACCTCTGCTGCAGTATGACCTACGTCACCTACCAACCCATCACCATAGTTTGTACTTTACACAATTGTTTTTTAATTGTTGTTTACATTTATAATTTTATAATATTTGTAATGTTAGTTTTTAACTTATTTTGTAATTCTTGTTTATGATTTTTGACATTTTTTAATTTCTATGACAGTATTATTTTGTATGTCAATTCAAATTGTCAAGCCCATCTTTTAAGTTAATAACCTAATTTAATTTTGGTAAGTAACTTAATATTTTTAATAAATTATTGTTTTTTTCATGTTTATAACTTTATTATTATATTTGTACTCTAATTGTTTTTTAACTTATTGTTGTAGCCTTGCAGATTAGGCTTAAGCCTTAAGGTCCAACAACCCCACAGTCCCCATCCAAGTTTGCATTATGACTCTTTTATCGTGACAAAATCCAATCACCAGTGTCCAAGGACCATTATTATCAATCTTATTTTTTATAATTTTGTAAATTGTAAATTTGTAAATTTGTAATGTTAATAGTTAATAGTACAATTTGTAATTTTATATTTTGTAGGATTCATTTATATTATTGTAAATTTGTAAATTGTAATAGTTTAGTAACTAGTCTAGACTTCTAGTAGTTTCTATTTTTAAATTTTAACTTTTAACTGATTTAGACTTTTAGATTTTAAGTTATGTTTTTTTAAATTATTTTGTCATTTTAGAATTTAGTAATGATAATTATTTAGTATTTAATATATTGATATTTATTATTGTAAAATTATATCAGGTTTGATGATTTTCTGAGTGGAAAATGGCTTAAAAATTTGATCTGGGCCGAAACAGACCCAGACAGGCCCAACAGGGGCGGTGGCGGGGGGCGGGCGGATGGGGCTTGCCCCGCTCCCCCCGCTGATAGGCGGGGTACCCCGCCCCGTGCAACCGGGGGCGGGGTGTGGTTGATATTGTTGACCCCCCGCCCAGGGGGGGGCGGGGGCGGTTGTTGGGGGACCCCGCCCCCACTAGGGCGGGGATCACCCCTACATCCATTATTCGGCCCAAGGCCTGCCGATCGATGGAGAAAACTTAAAACTGGAAATGCATTTATTAAATCCATTGGAATTGATGCCTTTGGAAATGCAGTTTACGTCCTTAGGAAAAAACTTTAAACTGGAAATAAAATTAAAATGCAATTATTAAATTATTTCGGAT
This sequence comes from Platycarya strobilacea, assembly GCA_036898215.1. NCBI lineage: Eukaryota > Viridiplantae > Streptophyta > Magnoliopsida > Fagales > Juglandaceae > Platycarya > Platycarya strobilacea. The sequence goes on from CM072547.1 coordinate 9,669,846, forward strand.
TGATAATTTGAAGAAATGAATATATTTTAAAGATGAATTTATTTCATCTCGTATATTTTAAATTCTGCCGCTCTAACTGCCATCACTGCATTCTCTCATTCATGGTATTTCATCTAAATTAAAGAATATATTTAAAAGATAAATTTATCATAAAAGAAAAGTTTATAAGATGAATTTATCTTAAATTCATGCGTATATTTCAATATCTGCCGATCCAACTCTCACTAATGCATTCTCTCATTCATTGTATTCCATCTATTTGACACTAATCTCTTGTAAGAAACATTAAAAAACTACTCATTAAATTCACAATTACACATTAAGATGTCCCACTATTTTATAAGAATACATAAGAAAAGAAGAAGATAAACAGAAGAAAATTGCTGAAAAAATCTAACTCCCAGGTCATTCATGTCCATCCCTTTCCAGAGTCACAAGCAAGTAATTACTCTAGGTAGAAGGTATTTATCTACATCAACCACTTTTGTTAATTCTCAAAATTTCAGTTATTTCTCAAATATATGGTTTATATTTATTTTATGTTCTTAAAAAAAACATTGACAAGTGAATAAAAAGACTACTAATTTTAATTCCTAGGTCATTCACGTTCACCCTTTTCAATAATCCCAAGCAAGCAATTAATCTGGATAGAAGGTATTATCTACGCCCACCCAATGTTCTTTATTTATTACAATGTTGACAGAATAATCACGAAGTAATTACTCTAGGTATAAGGTATTTATCTACATCAATCGCCTTCTGTTAATTCTCAAATTTTCAGTTATTTCTCTAATATATGGTTTATGTTTATCTTATGATTTTAAAAAAAAAATGACAAGTGAATAAAAAGACTACTAATTCTAATTCTTAAGTCATTCACATCCACCCTTTTCCAGAATCACAAGCAAGCAATTACTCTGAGGTGAAGGTATTTATCTACGTTTACCCAATATTCTTTATTATTTGTCACAATGTTGATAGATTAATCACAATGTTTTTTATTTTTTGTGAATAATCTGTTACAATGTTGATTATTTGTTACAAAACAATAATCAGTTCATTATTTTTTAATCAGTTTAATAACATTACATGTGCTTAAAAAAACAATAGTAGTTTTTTTAATATAACAATATTAAAAAAAACTTCCCTTGGCTATTACAAATCACTAGGCCTCCCGCTTTATTCACCAAACACAATGTAGGCTATGTAGCGATTGACTATGTGTGTATATTCACATATCAAAATAGGCAATAAATGTAATTAATGTCATCTATATGTTTTATATTTAATTTTACGTATATGATCAAATAAACTTCTATATTTATGATTAAAAATCCGTATTACAAACTATAATATAAAATTTTTCTCAATAAATTATAATATTGGACCATCATCATAGAATTATTCTAATATATATATATATATATATTATAAAATAAATTATATTAGGAAACCATTGCAATGTATTTATGCTGAGAAGTGGATTCTCCCACCAAATGAAAACCCGTTACATCGTTAGCTTACCTACTCAAAAGCATATGAAAATATTTAATTATTTTTTATTTAGAATATTACGAGTGACCATCAAATTTAAGTTAGAAATTAAATTTACTTACCCAAAAGTATTACGCACGTCATTATTAATCAAAATTAGTTCTTAATAAGAATAATTCTTAGAAAGAAATTACAACTAAATAAATGTGTTTTGCACATTATTTCCATCTAGTATATATATATATATATATTTAGCTCACTCTACTCTAGATACAAGGGCTTCATAATTAAGATATAGAAATTCACTGAAACTATTTCTATTTGGGCTCACAAGCCGCGAGCATTAAGTCCCACAGATTTTGTGCACACTTTTGTGTACATTTTTCACCTCCATCGTTAATACTAATTAGCTCATTACCGTAACGTATTAGCCAGTTGGATGCAAATTTTTGCGCCCCTGCATTCGCCCCGCCGGTTCTTTATTGGCGTTCTTTCCTTCATTTGCTTCATGGTAAAAAATGTGAGAACCCTTTTTTCTAACTACAATTGAAAACAGCTTTTTGCGGCACTATAAATTTGCTGTAAAAAGTTCAAAAATTGCCGCAAATACTCTATCCCAACGATTTTTTCAGCGCTTTATATGTTCGGCACTATTATTGATCTACTTATAAGTTGAAACAGCGAATGAACCAAATTGCTGCAACAAATAATTCTTTTCTAACGATTTTTTTTGCTACAAATACAGTAAAATTTTGTTGTAATTGAGCCCCACATTTCATGTAATAATCGCTGGAAAAAAAATTTGCAGCGATACAAAATTGCCGTAAATACGTTAAATTTTGCTACAATAGCAATTATTTGCAACAAATTAGTTGCCGCCAAGAAAAAACAATAGTTTCATGAAGTTAGCTAACATATTACGTACATATTATATATATGTATGTATATACACTTTGACAATGTCGTATAAGGGAGGAAGGCCTTTCAGAGAGAGTGGATATTATAAAGCTCATGGGCAGTGCAGTGACAGGGCCACGAGGAGAGACTGGCCGGAGGCCATGCATGCTCTGTTCCCCAAAGGATGAACATGTTAAGAATCCTAAACTCACTCAAACTGTATCAAAAGACATGATCTCAGCATACCAGATTCAAGATCACAACCTTATCTAAGATCACACTTGATTTCCTTTGTAACTCGATTTTTATCTAATATTTTGTAATTCAAATATCTTATCCTATAGTTGTATTCTGTTATAGCATATCTCAATGTAATCTTCATATTGTAACCACTTATTCTATAAATAAAAAACTCAGAGTACAGGAATGTTAGCCTAGACTATTCATCATATTTTGTTTTCTTTCTTGGTAATCAGAGCCTCTCGGGCAACACCATCACAATGGCTGCTCCTGGTAGTTCTACTCCACTCTCCTTTTCTCTCCCTAATATATGTCATACAATTTACACTAAACTTGATGAAACTAACTATCTTGCATAGGTGTGTCAATTTCTCTCCCTTTTGAGAATAAATAGTCTCTTGGGCATTGTTGATGGCTCAGAACCTGCCCCTTTAAATTCCTACCTAATCCTGGTACTGACAAAGATTCAGATGTCTTGAACCCATATTATGTTCTCTAGGAGAAGGAAGATCAATTAATATTGAGTTGGTTCATAGCCACATTGTCAGATAAGATTGTTCCCACAATGTATGGATTAAACACCTCTCGACAGGTGTGGCAAGCCCTCTTTACTCGTTATGCATCACCCTCAAGATCAAGGGTGAACAACTTGAGAAGGCAGTTGCAAACTCTTAAACAAAGCTCTCGATCCTGTGGTGAATTTATTCATGCTTCCAAAATCCTTGCTGATCAACTTGCTGATCAACTTGCTCTTGTTGGGAAGCCAGTCACCAATGAAGATTTGATCTCTTATATTTTGGGTGGCCTGAACCCTCAATATAACTCCTTCATCACCTCTTACTCATTTGCTGCCAAAGACACATCCATGAACCTTGAAAAATTCCAAGTTGAGCTGCTAAGTTATGAGCAATTGCTGACCAATCAAGCTCCTGCTGCTGACTCGAGCTCTTTTGTACTTTATACACACAAAGGACCTAGACCAAACCGAAAGCCTAAGTATGGAGCTCCTAAATATCAGAATATTGAAAGAGATAACACTCAAAAGAAGCCCTTTCCTCCAACAGGCAACTCAACAGGCCGAAGCTTCAACCAAGGTAGATCTCCTTCAAATCAGTTTAATACTAATAAAGTCTCATATCAGATTTGTGATAAGACAAACCATTAAGCCTTGGATTGTTTCTATAGAATGGAATATGCCTATCAAGGTAGACATCCACCTAAAGAATTGGCAGCTATGGTAGCTCAATTGAATATTCTACATATAGAAGAACTTGGTTGGCAGACAGTAGTGCCACAAACCATATCACAACAGACCTAGATAATCTCACATTGTAGCAACCATGCATGGGTACTAATATTGTGGCTATTGGAAATGGTAATGGTTTGCAAATAACACACACTGGCTCCACTACTTATCCCTTTCCTTTTTCCACTTTACACTTAACTAATATCCTGCATTGTCCTACTATTTCAACTAATCTTCTGTCCATCGAAAAATTCTGCCAAGACAATAATTGTTTCTTTAAACTGACTAATTCCTATTTTCTAGTAAAGGACAACCTGACAGGGATCTAGTGAGGGAGGTCTATACCTATGCACTTTTAAGATTATGTCAAAAATATAATGGCAAGTGTAGCTCTGATTGGAGCCCAGACCTTTACTGATGTGTGGCATCAAAGACCAGGACATCCTCACTCACAAATACTCCATCAAGTTATTAGTCAACATTAGCTTCCAGTACTGTCCAACAAGTCCTCTTCAGACCTATGCATGCTTTGTCAATTAGTTAAAAGCAAGCAACTTCCCTTCAATAAATCCTACCATATTTCTTCTAGACCTTTAGAATTGATTCATAGTGATATATGGACCTCTCCTATTTCATTAATAAAAGGATTCAAGTACTATGTAATTTTTGTGGATGTTTTTTCAAGATATTCTTGGATGTATCCCCTTTAATTCAAATCTAATGTATTCGGATTTTTTGTTAAATTTAAATGTATCATTGAGAACCAACTCTCACATAAACTTTAACAATTTCAAACTGATGAAGGAGGTGAATATACCTCAAACATCTTTACCAAATTTCTCAATGAAAATGGCATTTATCATAGATTTACATATCCTCGCACATCCCATCATAATGGGATATCAGAGAGGAAACATAGGCATATCTATGAGACATGTCTGACCTTACTAGCACAGTCTCATCTCCCATTTCAATATTGGGTAGAAGCCTTCCACACAGCAGTATATGCTATCAATAGATTACCCTCATCATCCTTACGATTTGAGATACCATATACCAAGTTGTTTTACAAAGAACCAGATTACTCCTCCTCCATGAAAATCTTTGGTTGTACTTGTTATCTACTTTTAAGACCATATGCCAAACACAAGCTGGAATTTAAAAGCACACAATGTGTCTTTCTTAGGTATGGGTCTAATCAAAAGGACTACAAATGCTTGAATTTAAAATTTCACAAAGTCTACATCTCTAGACATGTAGTCTTTGATGAGAAATTGTTTCCTGCACAGAACAAAGACATCACCTCTTACCCTGCTCAAGATTGTTCTTATTCCATAGGTAATGCTCTAACACCCTCTCAGTTCTACTTAATTAATTCTCATGTGGTTTCATCTCCAAATGTTATCACTTCACATTCTTCAAATGATGAATTACCCACCAGTAATTCATCTAAACCAATCTCAATAAATCTCATCACCAGTTCTAATCATCAAATTGATTCTTTTTTAGATTACTCACAAAACTCAGACATCTCACATGTTGATACTCAAGATAACTCACTACCTATCATTCCAAATCCTACCATCATCACCAGATCACTGACTGAAAACTCAAGACCTAAACACTTTCTTGACTTTCAGTTGTACAAGTCAACTAAATCCACTAAAAATCCTGTGAAAGCTCTGCATGTCAATGTGCTACCATGTGAAGCTACATCCTTTTCTCAGGCAATAGCTAACCCTAATTGGTTAGTTGCAATGGAGAGTGGATTTAAGGCCCTGCTTGATAATGAAGCATGAACTTTATGCCCAAGAACTAGATTGGTGTATAAACTCAAACAAAAACTAGATGGGTCTATTGATCGATACAAGGCAGGTTAGTGGCCAAAGAGTTTGAACAAAGAGATGGAGTGAACTACATAGAAACCTTTAGCCCAATCATCAAACTAGCCAAAATTAGACTTCTATCGGCCCTTGCTTTAAATTTTAACTGGCCGATCAAATAATTAGATGTTTCTAATGTCTTTCTTCATGGTTATCTCACTGAAGAGGCGTTTATGGAACAACCTTAGAATTTGTTGATAAAATACATCCTAATCATGTATGCAGGCTGCATAAGGCCTTAAATGGCCTTAAGCAAGCCCTAAGGGCATGGTATAATCAGCTGACTCAAGCATTGCAGGGACTTTTTTTTACAACACCACTATTGGATTCTTCTCTCTTTATGTTTCACAAGAAAACAACTCACATTTATGTGCTTATTTATGTGAATGATATCCTAGTCACATGTTTAGATTTGTCAAGTATTTCATGGTTGATTCATAGTTTACAGCACGAATTCAAAATGAAGGATATGGGGGATTTAACTTATTTTTTAGGTGTTCAAGTTCATAGAGCTCCTAACAGCTTGCATCTTAGCTAAGCTAAGTGCATATATGACTTGCTTGGAAAAACTAACATGCTTGGAAGTAAGCCCTATTTTGTTCCCTGTCTCTGGACAGAAACTAAGCAAGTTTGAAGGAGATCCACTACTTGATCCCAAAGCATATCGACATATAGTAGGCGTTCTACAATATTATACACTCACAAGACTTGACATCTCCTTCTCAATCAATCAATTATGTCAATTTCTCTACTGTCCTACTACAACACACTTCATTGTTGCAAAAAGGGTTCTCAGGTACTTTAAGGGAACAATAGATCATGGGGTCCTATTCACACTTGTGTCCTTATAGTTGACAGCCTATTGTGACTTAGATTGGATCGGGGATCCCATACATAGAAGATCAACAAGTGGCAATGGAATATTCCTAGGCAATTGTCTAATCTCTTGGCATGCTAATAAACAGCCTGTGGTTTCTAAATCTAGCACAGAAGCAGAATTTAGAGTCATGGCTATTGCTATTGCCGAATTACATTGGCTACAAATGCTGTTTAAAGAACTAAGGTGTCCACTTACATAACCCCACAACTATGGTGTGACAATATGGGAGCTCTTGTCTTAGCTTCTAATCCTATATTCCATGCTATAACTAAACATGTGGAGGTAGATTATCATTTCATTAGAGAGAAGGTACTCAACAAGGATATTGCAACATATTACATCTCAATAGCAGATCAAATAGCTAATGTATTCACAAAAGGTCTCGGGTCTCCAAGATTTCTTCAACTAAAAGGCAAACTCATGGTTACTAGTCCTCCCATTCGTTTGACAAGGAATGTTAAGAATCCTAAACTCACTCAAACTGTATCAAAAGACATGATCTCAGCATACCAGATTTAAGATCACATCCTTATCTGAGATCACACATGATTTCCTTTGTAACTCTATTTGTATCTGATATTTTGTAATTCAAATATCTTATTCTATAGTTGTATTTTGGTATAACATAGCTCAATATAATCTTCAAATTGTAACCACTTATATTATAAATACAAAGCTCAGAGTTCAAGAATGTTATCCTGGACTATTCATCATATTGTGTTTTCTTTATGAACAATCTTTAATTAATGATAAAGATAAGAAAGAGGAAGAAAAGAACTAGTAATAAGAAATTATACAAAGCAGAAATGAGGATGTATAAGTTGATGGATGTTAGAGCGACAAGTACAACGAAAGGAAACCTACATGAATACAGTGATCAGATGAGACTTTCTATCTCAAAGTTGAGAACTAACATTGCTTTTTCATAAACGGTCTAGTTTATTTTTATAAATAATCTCATCTTATTTCATTCTATCAATATTATATTTTTAAATTCTAATAACAAAGAAAATAAACTATACGATTTTTTTAAATTCTAAAATAAAATTAATGTTAAAAAATTATATTATAAAAATATATTTTTAATTTTTAATTTTTATCTTAATGTTTGGAATCCGTTAGCCATGAAAACAACTTTTCTAGCCTAAGTAAAGGATATGACGTGACGACTGAAAGATCCTTCAAGATCTCAGGAGGGGCGTGATGGTATGTCTACAATTTTTTATACCTTATTTTTATATTTTTATATTATATTTTTTTTAGTTTTTAATTTTTACTTAATGGTTAAAAAGTAATTATTAATGTATTATTATTATTTTTATAATTTTTTAAAATATTTTAAACTGATAAAAAATTAAAAATAAAAAAATAAATAAAAAGGAAAATTTCTGCTAACGGTCTCCTAGCACCACCCAGGACCCAAATGAGATGCACTAGTATCTCTGTCTTGAGTGATGATATATGTATAATTATTTTTATAATTTTATAATTATTTTTATAATATTTTTATAATTTTATGTGTATTTGAGTTTTTCTATTTTTTTTTTATTTTCTTTTAAGTATTTTTTCAATATTTTTAATCATTAAGAAAATATATATATAATTTTATTAATATTTACCTTCCTAATTATTAAGTAAATTTAAACGTTAAATAAAAAATTAAATTATAACAAAATTATAAATAGATAATATACGTATCATTTCTTTCGGTCTTTGGTGCTGAATTTGATCTGCGCTGGCTTTGTCAGGCTGGCGCGGTTGGGTCTTTTTTTTCCATCTTTCCTAAACTTCTCTTGGTCTTAATTACGCCGAGGTGTGGGAGGCAGAAACTCATGTACAGAGCAAACGCCTAGCTCCAAAGAAGAAGTGGTATAAAATTAAAATTAATGTTTACATAAGTCTTCTTAATTATTCTTAATAGAGCCGCGTGTGATTGTATTGATTGACTAAAAATGAGTTTAAAAATAATTATAAGAAATTATAACATGTTAGGAGTTGTGTAGACACAGAATTATAGAACTCCGTAATCCAAAATAGAAAAACTATACAATTGATAGTGATGTGTATGAGAACAAAGATTAACGCATGTAAATCTATTAACGTCATTCTAGACAATCTGTTATGATTACGAGGGTTAAAAGTTTAATTAAATAAGTATTCGCTAATTTTAGATTGGGTCTTTAGTAATTAGTACCAGAATAAGCACTAGAAGAAATTATATTTTTAGAAATGAAATTTATTAGGAATGAATTAAATTTTATTCCTAAAAATAATTACTCAAGACGAATTTAAATATTTTTATTTTAAAATTTGGTCGAGTTTCTAAATTCGTTCAAATTAAAATTAAATATTTTGTGACGGGTAAAATGATCTAAAAAATGAAAAGCTTAGAACCATTCGAACTAACATTTATTTGTTAGAACGTGAGTAAAATGGTGGGAAAATATGGGAGGAAGGTTGCAGGTGTAATATCCAACCCTTTAAACTAGTCCAACCCATTTGTTGTTGTTTTTTTTTTTGTTTTTCTGTCAAAAAAGCTCACCATTTCACTTAGGTCTCTTAAAGTGTGCTTTTTCCTTCTACCCAGTCTTCATCTCCTTCCTCCTCTTTTTTTTTTCTTTTCATTCCAGTTTTCATTCTAAACAGCCAGCCCTCTTCATTTCTTTAACTTCTTACATTACCTAGCTTATAACACCATGAAGATAAAATTATTTATCACCCCTTCCAATATGTAACGTACTTTTCTTTATTATTGGCCATCATATTTATTTTCAAAAGAATGGTTTTTCCTTTATAAAAACCCAAAGTCTTGATCCTCCTCTTGGAATTCGAAAATTTTCTTTCACTCTCTCAGAATATTTTCTCTCTCGAATCTTTCTTCAACTTGGTGGATTTCGGTAAGTTCATTATCTCGTATGTATTCATTATATTTTATTCTAAATGTGATTTTATTTTTATATATCAAGATATTACTTTTGCTCGAAATTTCTTTGTGATTTTAGTAATCTTTCATTGGGTCATTATGTTTGTGTTTGGGTTTTCCTTACTTTAGTGCAGATTCCATTTACATTGTTTCTTTAATATTTGTTGTGTTATTGATTTGTTTTTATGAAAATTATTGTTGCAGAAATTTTATTTAGGGGAGTTTGGATATTAATTTATTTATTTTAAAAACAGAATCTGATTGTATATTTTTCTTTATAAAGTGACGAGATAATTTATGTAGTGCAAAATGTGCACTTTGATACACGTACACATTTTCTCATTTAGTATAATACTATTCAGACACTGGCTAGCTGTTTAAATGAAAGGAGATTCCTTGTTAACCCATTTTTTCTAAGTACATTCCCGTAAATCAAAATATTAGTACAACAGTACAGATTTTTCTTAAGTGATTTACAATTTATGATAATAATGCACGTTCAGAATATTGTTATGTTATGGTTGATGTCCAGTTTGTACTATTTTGAGCCTATTTTTACGTTGAGTCAATAATACGTTGAGATTAATTTTAAAGCTAGTATGTGTTTGCTCTATATCATTTAGGTCCTGAGTAGTACAGCTGTGGCAGGTAGTAAGTTGGATCACGAGATAAGAAGAGTTTCCGAATTTTTCTGTATTATAGCATGTACTGTGCAGAAAATTTATTTTGGATCACATAGAAATGTTAGAATATCTCCAAATAAATTATTATATCATGAAATCTGTAATTTGAGCCTAAGTTTATATGTTTTTTGAGCAAAACAAACTGTATTTATTAATAATGAATATTACAATTGAATTTAAAAAATACATTATACGTTAATTAATGACGATTTATAACTCTCCAGTACATTAAAAATAATTGACATTGTCTAGTCCTAACCGCATACATTTCCAAACTACCGTCTTAGAGATAACCCCAACTCTGACTGCACGTGGCAGCACAAAATCATCCCTAGAGATGGCGCATGGAAGGTAAGCTTCTCACTTCGGGCCGCACGTATGGGTGACTCGCCGCTTTAATCGACAAGGTTTCTCCTCCGATTGAAAGATCGGCACCCTAGGAGGAAAATTGTGGGCAGAGACGCCGGAAGGCTATCGTTTGCCATTTCACTCCAAGGTACCAAGAGAATGCCGGAGGGTGTTCCTGCAACACAAAAAAGAACAAAAATCAAAAAGAAGATGTAAGAAAGAGAGGGGAAGAGATGATAGGGGTGGGGGAGGCATAGCAACAACAGGAGGAAAACAAAAAATGGAAGGAAAATGGTGTGGGGGTGCAAGGGAGAAACGAAGGAAACAAAAGCAACAAAACCAAAAAACAAAGAAAACAAAAAACCTAGGGAAGAAGGGAGAGAGGGGAGCCGAAACATCCAACCCCAATGCTGTTTCCGATAAACTTCTAGGATTATTTTGTTTGATAGGAATGGTCCAGCAATATGCCTAAATTCCTATGTAACTAGTCATAAGATGTTTATAGAACTTATGTGTATTTAAGTTACATCAATTGTTATATGGTTTTTATGATACTATAGTGTTGTTACTAATTTTTATTTGGGTGGAAAACAATATTGAAGGATTTTGAGAAAGTATAGACCCATTAAATGTGAAGGGTATCAGGATAATGACTATATTGAAGGACAATGGGAAGGTGTAGATCCTAAATTGAAAGGGGAAAGATAACTATACCAAAGGATATTTAAGAATGTGTAAGTCCTAAATGAGAAGTGAATATAGGAAGGATATCTACCTTTGAAATTGTTAGTTTTCCTGTAGAGAGTTTATTTTGTGTAGAATTACATTTTATAAGCATTTTATCTTATGATGTTGTCATGTTATTGGTTATTATTTATTTGATGTATTAATTTATTTTATGATGCCTATATGTTACACCTAATTTAATTAATCCTACTTACTGAGCCTTGGACTTACCACTTCACCTGTAAAATAAAATCTTGCAGATGTCAAAAAGGAGCATGACTAAAAGGGAGTCTAGATGATAAATGGAAGGGTTAGATTAAAAGTGGAGGAATAAGTATTCGATTCAATAAGTGATCAGTGATCAGTTTGGCATTTTTAAACTTTTAGCTTTTGGCATTTTTTTTTTATAAGCGATCAGTCTGAGTGAGATTTAATATTGTGGACTCCATTTATATAAAGGTTTTCCTTTATTAGTTTATATTATCAATTTTACTGTCAACGAAAACATCTCTAATGGTTGAAAATTTGGGAGCATTATAGCAAGATTATTTGAACGACTAATTTGGTTTGGAATTATATAAGAATTGTTCATCATCGTTAATTTTTGTATATATTTTTTCATTAAAGTAATAAATATTTTTTCTATTAGTTTTTCTCATTTTCAAATAAAAATATGTTTATATTATATATTATGATTTATGGTACATTTAAAATATTTATAAATTCACAAATCAATTTTATGTAATTAGTTTTAAAATGTTATAGTGATTTCTTTTATGTTCAAGCTATACAATATAATTTTAAAAATAGTGTCATTTTTTATACTATCACGAACGGTAAGTAAAGGAAAAAAAAAAGATAGCAAACACTAAAAATAAAAATAATACATTAATTACATCTAGTGGGGGAGCAAAACTAAAACAAAATACATAAAATAATTTTTTTTTCTATTTCTATATATTTTTTTATGCAGTATAGAACAATATCATAGTAAAATCTATTATAAAATAAAATATGTTTAATACAATTTATGTATTAAAAAAGTATAAGATATGTCAAAAATATATTATCATAATAAAAATTTATTAAAAATACGTTAAAAATCATCCAACTTCTTTTTTATTTTTATTTTTATTTTTATTTATAATAAAAATATGTCATCATGTTATTGTATTATTTTATTTTTTATAAGATGTATTTTATTTTTAAATGATATTAAGTTTTGTGGAAAGAGGCAAGATAATTTTTAAAAAAGTGACCAACACAAAATGAAATTAATATCATCCTACTATATTATAAAAAATCAACATATATTATTATTTTTCTTTAAAAAAACAAATATTTTTTTGGGGAGGTGGGTGGGCCGGGGGTAGGGAGCCACGTACATCCAAAGTATATAATGTTTGATATACATATAAAAGTAGAATAATAATTAAAACGATCTAATTGCTAAGTGGAACAAAATCCTCTTGTAAGTTTTTCATGCGTGTCTCCAAACTTTTAAGCTTCTCTATGATGGGCTAAGTAAACTCCACGAGCAGAGTTTGTACCTCTGCTCGTACCTGATCCAAGATAACCCTAGCAGACGGTCTCTCAATGAGGACAATATTACTAGAAGTTGGATCGGTCGACGTGCCACTTTGTTCATATATATTTTTAACCATTTTAATATACATATATTTAAAAAAAAATTATCATATCATTTAAAAATATTTACTTAATTATTAAGTAAAAAAATAATAAAAAATAAAAATTATTGATGTGTGAGTTTTATTTGTGAATTTGGAAAATGATTTTAGCATTTTTTCTCTTTATAATATAGTGTGGCTTGGACTTCTGCGTAGATGGCTTGGCAGCACATGCGGCGCAATCTTTTGCTCTACATTAATGAGATTTTAGCACAATTGTCAATTATCCCATATAAAGCAGCGAATTAAAAGGCAAGAAGCTCTCTGCAGCCTTATACGTGCTGCTGACTGTGAGGTCTTTGGACTTTCTCATGTTTGGGCCTGCCCTCCGTCTCTCTCCCTCCCTCCCTCTCTCTTACTATCTGACCTGGGATGGGTCACATGGAAAGATCCTTTGCTAAAGTTATATTAATTCATGAGATCTTCTGATACAAAGCATTTGTCAGTTGATATTTGATTCTCTTCACGGTAGACAGCTTGTTCCTTGACAGTTGACATGATGAGATAGACCGACGAAAAACTCTATTTGCAATTTTAAGTAAGAAATTGTATTATGTACAGTCTTATTAATTTAAAGGAACACAAAAAATTTAAAAGAAATATTATTATAAATTTTTTTAAAAAAATTAAATATAATTATATGGACTTGCAAAACTATCTCTAGTATTTAAGGACTGTATATAGTAACTCAAGATCGATTTATGCAATCACCTAATTCTCTGATAAAGAAAATAATATCAATCCTTGTTGCTGTTGTTGATAACAAAAAATTGATAATATAATAAAAATATATCTGAAATGGAGAGAAGAAGAAGAGAATGAAAGAGTGATTCTTAAATATATGAAAATAATTAATAGCAAATAAAATGTTTTTGTTATACATACTGCACAGCAATATCTTCGTTAATACATAAATGAATAGAATACAAATTAGTATATTTCTATTTATATTTAAAAAAATCATAAAAATAAGATAAGATAATATAAGATATATCGACTATATATAATATGTCTAAATAATTATGAGAATATTAAAATAATAATCAATAGTCTCACATTAATTGGATGATATGTATAGTTGTTGTTGACCGTGATTAATTATTATTATTAACTAATTTCCGATCCTTAATTATGTCATGTACGTACTTGATTATTTTGTAGTTAAACTGGATCATGAGGATGCAGACGCGTGGCTTGACAGCCGATGGATTATTTATCGCTTGTTTATATTAGTTGTTCCTCAAATAAACAAGATAAATGATCTGATAATTAATGTTATTGTCGGTATTAGTGTTGTCGGTGTTGATTACTATAATATAAGAGTAGTTGCATACTGATCCTTTTTTTATATATATAATGAGGGTTTATGCATATCATGATACAATAATATTATATAATCTTAATGCAGTACTGTTTGTCCATATAAAATAGAAAGATCACCATCATCAATAGGACGTAATAGGTGTATAATTAAAGAAATTCATAACAAGCCGCGGGAGATCGATCGAAATTTATCAAGTACTAATGGAGGACGTCATGTATTGATCAATGACAACAATTTCTTCGGACTTGAGTATTCAATAATCAGTGCTAGTGCTCATGTAGTTGATTGGGATTTGATGCTTATCCTTTTTTGACGGTTAATTATATATTATACATCACATGCTATTGCATCCCTGTTTGACTACGCATGCACAAACTATATTGTAAAAAACTATTTCATATACTAATATTATAAAAAAAAAAAAAAAAGTGAAATAATATTTATAGTTACGAAGTTTATAAATGTTACACATTTCTTGATATTTAAATATGATATCTCGATGAGAAAATTAATTTTTTAACTATAAATCCTACCTTTTCAAAAGGAATAGATGATGTTTGCATATTAACCCATAAATGTCCCAGCATTGCTTAAAAAATAAAAAATAAAATTACGTGAATTCAAATATACTTTTTTTAATACTAAAAAAAAAATCAATAAATATAGCATTTCGATACAATTATGGAGGGAAGGCATGAATGACCTCCTCCCTCACCCCCTCCAAAAAAAAAAATACTAATGTTTTTTGCTTTTAAAAGGGTGGGGGTATATTTTTGAATAATACGTGTTTGTATAATAATTTTGCACAGTAAATCAAGGCTTATAAATACAAGCTCTATCGATCTGTTATGTACACAAGTATCAAAAGTAAGAAGAAAAGAAAGAAAGATAAGAGAAAGAAAGAAGGGAACAGAGAAAATTCAGGTCTTGAGAAATAAAGAATTTTAAATATTTTCTCTTGTAATAAATTCTCTTGCAATAGTAGTTTATTCTAGTTTTATAACACATTATCAACAAGACTTTTCTACCAATTCTGAAACTAGTAGTCTTAATCCTCTAGTAAGTTTTTCAATATATTATTTGCAGTTTTTGATATAAATATGAAATATTTTATTGATTAAATCTACATTATTTTATAAATATATTTATGAGATACACATATTTATTTTATTATTTATATATGTAGAAAATAACCAATCTTATAAAATTGGAATTCGTTGCTCTTGACATATCTAAAAAAAATTATTTATCCTGGATTCTTGATGCTGAAATCCATCTAGATGCTATGAACCTAGGAGAAATAATTAAAGAAGAAAATCAAGCGTCCCTGCAGGACTATGCTAAAGTAATGATTTTCCTAAGCCATCATTTTCATAAAGAATTAAAAACTAAGTATCTTACAATACAAGATCCATTTATTTTGTGAAATAATTTAAAGAAGATGTATGAACACCTGAAGACTGTCATTCTCCCAAAAACTCGTTATGAATGGTTGCACCTGAGGTTACAAGATTTTAAAAGTGTTAGTGAGTATAATTCCACACTTTTTAAAATAAACTCAATACTAAAATTATGCGGTGAGAAAATCACTGATGATGATATGTCAGAAAAGACTTATACTACTTTTTATGTCTCGAATGTGCTCCTGCAACAGCAGTATCGAGAGAGAAAGTTCAAAAAAATTTCTGAACTTATATCATGTTTTCTAGTATCTGAACAAAACAATGAGTTTTTATTAAAAAACTACTAGTCACGCCTTACTGGCTCAACATCATTCCCTGAAATGAATGGTAATAGGTTTGCATCATTTCCAGAAGCGGATGGTGCATTCTTTCGAAGAAATCGGAGGCATGGATGTGGTAGGGAAAACTTATACTACTTTTCATTTCTCGAATGTGATTCTGCAGTAGCAGTATCGAGAGAGAAAGTTCAAAAAATATTCTGAATTTATATCATATCTTCTAGTAACTGAATAAAACAATGAGTTTTTATTAAAAAAACTATCAGTCACGCCATACTGACTCAACATCATTCCCTGAAGTGAATGGTAATGGATTTGCATCACTCCAAGAAGCGAATGATGCATCTTTTCAAAGAAATCGGAAGCGTGGACGTGGTAGAAAAAATTATAAAAATATTGATCCTAAAAACGACAACATTAAAAGGGATATTAATAATAATATATCGTGTCACCATAAGTGGTACAACTCAGAAAGGGGTTAAAGCCACCAGAATAATTATTCAAAAAGAGGTGAAGATGTGTATCATAGATATGGTATGACTGGACATTGGTCACGTACCTGTCATACGGTCAGACACTTAGTAGATTTATATCAAGCATCTATAAAAGGAAAGAATAAAATGGTTGAAATAAATTTAGTAAAATCATCAGATGATTCATTAGAAATAGATATCACTCATCTTAATGTTTCTGATTTCTTTGAAAATCCTGATGGTAGAATTGATCACTTGATTGGACATAAAAGTGTTCCTCCCAATTAATGTATTTTTTTTATTATTTGTAATGAAAATTTTATATATTTTTTAGAATCATGGATCACATGGATGAACTTTTTATTTCTGAGTTGAATGATAAAGATATATGTCTAACTAACAGTGTTACAACTCACACAATTTTCAAAGATAATAAATATTTTTAAAATCTAATACTAAGCAAAGTCTATATTTATATCATATCAGGTTCATCAAATCTAATTGAGGGTTTTGGAAGAACTTATATTGTGTTGCCTAATGATACTAAATTTTATATTGATGATACTCTATTTTCTTCACAATTTAGAAAAAATTTATTAAGTTTCAAAAATATACGTAGTAATGATTACCATATTGAAACGACTAATGAAAGCAGTAAAGAGCATCTTTTTATTACTAAAATAGTATCAGCCTAGAAGCTCGTATTAGAAAAATTGTATGCTTTCTCTTCTGGATTGTATTATACGAAAATGAGAACAATTAAATCATATGTGGTAGTACACCAGAAGTGAATTGACCCCAAATTATTTATGACTTGGCATAATTGCCTTTGATATCCAGAATCAATAATGATGAGACGAATCATTGATAATTCAGATGGAAATCTTTTAAAGAACCAAAAGATTCTTTTACCTAATGAATATCCGTGTTCTGCATGGTCTCAAGATAAGTTGATTATCAAACCATCTCTCTCAAAAGTCATTGTTGAATCCCCATCATTTTTACAAAAGATTCACGGATATATATGTGAGTCTATTCATCCATCAAGTGGACCATTTAAATATTTTATGATTTTGATTGATGCATCAAATCGATGATCACATATTTGTCTGCTTTCTATTAGAAATGTTGCGTTTGCTAGACTTCTTGGTCAGATAATCAAACTACAAGCACAATTTTCGTCTCAAGATTTTGATAACTATTACATGTCAATAGGAATAGATGTTGAACATCCTGTTGTCCATGCACACACACTCAAAATGGTTTATCTGAATCTTTGATCAAAATGTTTCCGCTAATCGTTAGACATTTTCTTATGAAATCAAAATTACATGTTTATACTTGGGGGCATGCTATACTTCATACAACATTATGAATTCATATTAGACCATTTGCATATTATAAATATTCTTCATTATAACTTGCAGTTGGTCAACAACCAAATATTTCACATCTTCTTACTTTTGAATGTGTTGTATATGTTCCAATTGCACCTCTACAGTATACAAAAATGGGCCATCAATGTAGACTTGAGATATATGTTGATTTTGATTCTCCATCTATTATTAGATACCTTGAATCACTTACAGAGGATATGTTTAAAACACGTTTTAAGGATTGTCACTTTGACGAATCCACTTTCCATTTCTGGGTAACGAAAAATCGGTACCTGAAGCACGACAAGAAATTGCATGAAATAATAAAACGCTATCTTAATTTGATCCTCCTACAAATGAATGTAAACTATAAGTTAAGAGAATTGTTCATTTGTAAAAAGTTGCAAATCAATTATCGAATGTATTTGCAGACACTAAACGTGTAGTAAAATTTTATATTCTTGATATTAATACTCCAGTAAGGATTGAAGTCGCTGAACAACAAGTTGTCAAAACAGTAATATGTGAGTCTAAAACACGCCTAAAGCATGAAAGACCTATTGGTGCAAAAGACAAACTTCCCCGGAAGAAAAAAATATAAAATGAATTTGGTATTCCTAAAGTACCAATACCCACAATATAGGCTACAAATATAGTTGATGTTCCTGAAGATGTCAAATCTTTTATTTGAAAATTTCTTAAAAATGGACCCCTGTAGAGGTGTTTCATGAAATATTTTCTCTTGAAGAGGAACAGGTACATGAAAATAATGAGATTTCAATACATTTTATGAGTACTGGAGAAATTTTGGATAAAAATAAACTATTGTCGAGAACATGTTTTCATATAAAATGGCCACTGATATTATCAAAAGTAATGAAGAAAGTGAGTCAAGAATCGTCGAAAAATGTCGACATAGAAATGATTGACCAAAATGGAAAGCAGCTATTGAATCTGAATTAAATGCGCTACCAAAACGAGAAGTAATTGGACCTGTTATCCAAACACCAAAGGGTGTAATGCTTGTTGGATATAAGTGGGTATTTATATGAAAACGTAATGATAAAAATGAAATTGTGCAATGCAAAGCACGACTTGTTGTACAAGATTTCCTACGGAAACTTGAGATTAATAATGAAGAAACATAATCTTCTGTTATGGATGCAATCACATTTAGATTTTTTATTAGTCTGGTTGTTACAAAATGATTAGAGATGTGGTTGATAGATGTGGTCATTGCATATTTATATAGATTCTTAGACCATGACATATATATATAAATCTCTGAAGGAAAATACCTGAAACATCTACAAGTACACCTAAAAGTATGTACTCTATCAAAATCCAAAAATCTTTATATGGGTTGAAGCAATCCAGATGCATGTGGTATAATCGGTTAAGCGAATATCTATTGAAAGAAGGATTTAAGAATAATCCTATGTGCCCATATGTTTTTATTAAGAAATCAGAATTCAGATGTGCCATTATTGCAATTTATGTTAATGATTTAAATATTGTGTAAACTACTGAAAAGATCTAAAAAATCGCTACATATTTAAATAATGAATTTGAAATGAATTTTTAATGAATTTTGACAAAACAAAATTTTGT
This sequence comes from Platycarya strobilacea, assembly GCA_036898215.1. NCBI lineage: Eukaryota > Viridiplantae > Streptophyta > Magnoliopsida > Fagales > Juglandaceae > Platycarya > Platycarya strobilacea. Next base: position 9,689,379 of record CM072547.1, read on the forward strand.
TTAGGCCTGTAGCTAGAATTTTTATTCATCAGTCTATGTATACAGAGAAAGTCTTGAAGCACTTTTATATGGACAATGCTCATCCCCTGAATATTCCAATAGTTGTTCGATCACTTGATGTAAAGAATGATCCATTCTATTCTTGTGAAGACAATGAAGAAATTCTTAATCTTGAAGTACCATATCTTAGTGCAATTAGAGTTTTGATGTATCTTGCAAATTGCACTCGACCTGATATTACATTCTCAGTTAATTTGTTTATAAGATATAATTCTGTACCAACTTGAAAGCATTTGAATGATATTAAACATGTTCTTCGTTACTTTTATTGTACGGTTGATATGATATTATTTTATCAACATGGATCAAGTCCACAATTGATTGGGTATGCAGATGTAAGTTATCTTTCTGATTCACACAGAGATAGATCTCAAACTGGATATTTATTTACTTATGGAAATATTGTTATATCATGGAGATCTGTCAAGCAGATATTATTTGTCACATCTTCAAATCACTTAGAAATCATTGCAATTCATGAAGTAAGTCAAGAGTGTATTTAACTGAGATTAATGATTCAATATATCCAAGAAAAGTGTGGTCTTCTAATGATCAATGATAGTCCAACAATTTTATAGGAAAATAATATTACTTATATCACTCAAATCAGAAGAGAATATATCAAAAATAATAGAACCAAACATATTTCACTTAAATTCTTTTATACTCACGAACTTTAAGAGAAATGTGAAATTGATGTCAAGTAGATACGATCAAGTGATAATTTGACAGATTTATTCACAAAGGCATTACCAACTGTGAAATTCAAGAAAATTATGTAGAACATTTAAATGCAAAGACTTAAATATCTATCGTCATGTACTTTTTAGGGAGAATAAATGTTTTGAAAACTTGTACTGATTATACTCTTTTTCCTTCGCTGAGATTTTATCCCACTGGATTTTCTTTTGTAAGATTTTGATGAGATAATCTTAAAACATTTGGAGGTACATAAGAATACTGTACTCTTTTTCATTTGTTATTGGTTTTTCTTTCCACTGGATTTTTCATTGGCAAGATTTTAATGAGGTAGATTTTTTATAAATGGTTATTCAATGAGGAGTGTTACAATTATAGAGGGGGAGGCATGAATGACCTCACCCCCCCCCCCCCCAAAAAACATGCTAATGTTCCACACTTCTAAAAGGGTGGGGGCATATTTTTGAATAATACGTGCTTGTACAGTAATTTTGCACAGTAAATCAAGGCTTATAAATACAGCCTCTATCGATCTGTTATATACACAAGTATCAGAAGTAAGAAGAGAAGAAAAGAAAAGAAAAGAAAGAAAGAGGAGAGAAAGAAAGGAAAAAATGAAGAAAGGAAGAGAGAAATTTCAGTTCTTGAGAAATAAAGAATTCTATATTATAAAATTAGAATAAACTATTATTGCAAGAGAATTAATTGCAAGATAAAATATCTAAAACTATTTATTTCTCAAGAATTGAATTTTATCTCTTCCTTCCTTCCTTCCTTTCTTTCTTTCTTTCTTTCTTTCTTTCTTTCTCTCCTCTTTCTTTCTTTTATTTTCTTTTATTTTCTTCTCTTCTTACTTTTGATACTTGTGTACATAACAGATCGATAAAGGCTGTATTTATAAGTCTTGATTTACTGTACAAAATTACTGTACAAGCACATATTATTCAAAAATATGCCCCCACCCTTTTAGAAGTGTGGAACATTAGCATGTTTGGGGGGGGGGTATGAGGGAGGAGGTCATTCATGCCTCCCCCTCCATAATTGTAACACTCCCTTTTAAATGACCATCTATAAAAAATCTGCCTCATTAAAACATTGCCAAAGAAAAATCTAGTAGGAAGAAAAATCAATGGTAAAGGAAAAGAAGTACAATATTTTTATGTACCTTCAAGTGTTTTAAGATTTGTCTCATTAAAATCTTACAAAAAAAAACCTAGTGGGACAAAACCTCAATAAAGGAAAAACAGTACAATCAGTATAAATTTTCAGGACATTTACTCTCCTTGAAAAGCACATGATGACAGATTTTTAAATTTTTCCATTCCAATGTTCTGCATATTTTTCTTGAATGTCGCAGTTGGTAATATTTTTGTGAATAAATCTGCTAGATTATCATTTGATCGTATCTGCTTAACATCAATTTCACATTTCTCTTGAAGTTTGTGAGTTTAAAAGAATTTCGGTAAAATATATTTTGCTGTGTCACCTTTGATATATCTTTCTCTGATTTGAGTGATACAAGTAGTATTATCTTTATATAAAATTATTGGGCTATTATTGATCATTGGAAGACCACACTTTTCTTAGATATGTTGAATCATTGATCTCAGTCAAATACACTCTCGACTTCATGAATTGCAATGATCTCTCAGTGATTTGAAGATGTGGCAAATAGTATCTGCTTAACAAATCACCATGATATAACAGTATTTCCATAAGTAAATAAATATCCAGTTTGAGATCTACCTCTGTGTGGATTTGAAAGATAACCTGCATCTGCATACCCAATCAATTGTAGACTTGATCTATGTTGATACAATAATATCATATCAACCATACTATAAAGGTAACGAATAACATGTTTAATACCATTTCAATGCCTTTGAGTTGGCCTAGAACTATATCTTGCAAGCAGATTAACTGAGAATGTAATATCAAATCGAGTGCAATTGGTAAGATATAGCAATTTGTAAGATATATCAAAACTCCAATTGTACTAAGATATGGTACTTCAGAACTAAGAATTTCTTCATCGTCTTCACAATGATGGAATGAATTATTCTTTACATCAAGTGATCGAACAACCATTGGAGTACTCAGGGGATAAGTTTTGTCTATTTATAAGTACTTCAGAACTTTCTCTGTATATATGGATTGATAAATAAAAAGTTTATTTGGCAAGTGCTCGAGTTCCAGGTAGAGACAAAGTTTTGTTTTGCCAAAAACTTTCATTTCAAATTTATTCTTTAAATATGTAACGATTTTTTAGATCTCTTCAAGAGTTCCCATAATATTTAAATCATCAATATAAACTGCAATAATTGCGCATCCGGATTTTGATATCTTAATAAAAATATATGGGCATATAAGATTATTTTCAAATCTTTCTTTTAATAGATATTTGCTTAACCGATTCTACTACATGTGTCTGGATTGTTTTAACCCATATAAAGATTTTTGAACTTTGATAGAGTACATACTTCTATATGTACTTATAGACGTTTCAGGCATTTTATATCCTTCAGAGATTTTCATATATACGTTATAGTCTAAGGATCAATATAAATATGCAGTGACCACATCTATTAACCGCATCTCTAATTTTTTTGTAACAACCAGACTAATAAAAAATCTAAATGTGATTGCATCCATAACAGAAGAATATGTTTCTTCATAATTAATCCCAGGTTTTTGCAGGAAACTTTGTGCAACAAGTCGTGCTTTGTACTGTACAATTTTATTTTTCTCATTACGTTTTAATACAAATACTCATTTATATTTAAGATGCATTACACCTTTTGGTGTTTGGACAACAGGTCCAATTATTTCTTATTTTGTTAGTGTATTTAATTCAGTTTCAATAGATAATTTCCATTTTGGCCAATCATTTCTACGTCGACATTCTTCTACGTCGATATTCTTCGACGGTTCTTTACTCACTTTTTTCATTACTTCTGGTAATGTAAATTACCATTTTATATGAAAATATATTGTCGACAACAATTTTATTTCTATCCAGAATTTCTCTAGTACTGATGAAATATATTGAAATCTTATTATTTTCAGGTACCTGTTTCCCTTCAAGAGAAAACATTTCATAAAACATCTCTTCAGGAGGTCTCTTTTCAGAAAATTTTGGAATAGAAGATTTGACATCTTCAAGAGTATCAACTATATTTGTAGCTTGTATTGTGGGTATTGGTTCTTTAAGAACACCAAATTTATTTTGTATTTTTTTCTTTCAGGAAATTTTGTCTCTTGCACCAATAAGTCTTCCACGCTTTAGGCGTATCTTAGACTTACTTATTGCTATTTTGACAACTTGTCATTCAGAGACTTCAATCCTAACTGAAGTATTAACAACAGGAATATAATAATTTACTATTCCTTTAGTGTCTGTAAATACATCCGGTAATTGATTTGTAATATTTTACAAATGAATAATCCTCTGAACTTATACTTTACATTCATTTGTAGGAGGATCAATTTGAGACAAGAATTTATTATCCCAAGTAATTTCTTGTCGTACTTCAGGCACCGATTTTTCGTTATTTAGTAATGGAAAAGTGGATTTGTCAAAATAACAATCATCAAAGCGTGCTTTAAACATATCTTCTATAAGTGGTTTAAGGTATCTAATAATAGATGGAGAATCAAAACCAACATATATCCCAAATCTATGTTGAATGCCCATTTTTATACGTTGTAGATGTGAAATTGGAATATATACAGTACATCCAAAAGTATGAAGATGAAAAATATTTGGTTATTGCCAAATACAAACTATAATGGAGAATATTTATGATATACAGTTGGTCTAATATAAATTAATGATGCTGCATAAAGTATAACATGCCCCCAAGCAGAAACAAGTAATTTTGATTTCATAAGTAAAGGTCTAGCGATCAGCTGAAACCTTTTGATCAAAGATTCAGTTAGACCTTTTTGAGTGTGTGTATAGGCAATAGAATGTTCAATATCTATTCTTATTAACATGTAATAGTTATTAAAAGTTTAAATGAAAATTCGACTGTATTATCCAATTGAATGATTTTAATTGGATACTTAGGAAATTGTGCTCGTAGTTTGATTATCTTAGTAAGAAATCTAACAAATGCAGTATTTCTAATGGAAAGTAGACAAACATATGACTATCGACCTGATGTATCAATCAAAATCATAAAGTATTTAAATGATCTGATAAATAGGACAACAACTTTTGAGGGAAATGGTCTGATATTTATTGAGATAATATTTAATAATATTATCTCATCTTATATTAATTCACCGTCAAAACTACACCTAAAAGTAGCCATGCAGCGAGCTCCGCGCATTCGCTCAAGTCCGGAAAAAGCACCATGTCATAACGAAGGGCCATTTTTCCTTCCAACAGACGAAGAGTACTACTGCGATTATGATCATCCAGCGCTTAATTTTCTGTTCTATTTCACGACCCTGTCATGTCTTACAAATTAATATAATTATGGTCGATATGAAAGGCATTAATAATGATGTCATCAATCGTTATATAATGGAACAAGGCACAAGATTTATCTTTCGAACTCTTTTGGCATGCATTTTATTAATTATTCAGACATGTAGTACAACTACAATTGCATCCTAGTTGTTTCCTAAGTCAAATTTTAGTAATGAACCATGCATGCCTGCTCTCTATTTCCAAAGCCTAATTAAGAATCTATATATATAATAACTCATCCAGAACTGAACATAAACTACGTACAAACCAGGAATCCAAAACCAGACATACATACCCACATGATAGATCGATCTGATTAATTGGGATCAACCGCAAGTCTAACGTTAAAACGAGTCAACAAGAAATATGTATATTAAGATGTATATTTAATGAATCTATACACCGAACTCATTAGAACAATTATTTATTTAATTATTTTAATAAATGTTGGATCTCAGAATCATGATCGAGAAACCAGCTTTTGTTTGTGAACTGAATGCAGTATTTCGAAAAAACCCACAGCAGACAGTGCATAACCACATATAAAAACCCTACAAATAACGACCCTGCAACCAATCGACCTCTTTGTGCTGATCTGATCTATCTACCCCCTCCCTCCATCTTTTGCTGCATGAGCTTTCTCATCCTCACAACATCTACCAAATTTAGTTTCCATAAAGCTACTCTTTTTCCGGCACCGGTCTTTTTGCCGAAATCAATATTAACACCATCGAAACCAGTCAAATACTCCAAAACCGAATTCATATCAAAGCGTCCGTTAAGTATCATGGAAGCTGCTAATCACATCAGCTGGCTCGCGTGCCGGACTACCCAGCCCACTCGACAGGATCGTTGGGGCGCCACCTGGCCAGGCGGCTCGTGGAGATCGGTGCCACGGACGTGTTCTCCGTCCCTGGCGACTTCAACCTTACCCTTCTGGACCACCTGGTCGCCGAGCCGGAGCTGAACCTAATTGGCTGCTGTAACGAGCTCAACGCTGGTTACGCCGCCGACGGGTACGCGCGTGCCAAGGGCTTGGGCGTGTGCGTGGTCACCTTCACGGTTGGTGGGCTCAGTGTGATCAACGCTATTGCTGGCGCTTACAGTGAGAATTTGCCGGTGATTTGTATTGTTGGTGGGCCCAACACCAACGATTTTGGGACTAATCGGATTCTCCATCACACGATCGGGTTGCCCGATTTCTCTCAGGAGCTTAGGTGCTTTCAGACAGTCACTTGTGCTCAGGTAACTTCAGAAAGAAAGTCACTTTTATACACTGTGATATTGCCTATTGGGTGGTGATATCGTGTAATGTTGCAGGCAGTGGTGAATAACTTGGATGAAGCGCACGAGCTGATCGACACGTCAATTTCGACTGCATTAAAGGAAAGCAAGCCGGTTTATATTAGTATCAGTTGTAACTTGCCGGGTCTTCCTCATCCGACTTTCGCTCGGGAGCCCGTGCCCTTCTTTCTGGCACCGATGTATGGATTCTCTCTCACTGATAGATTCTGGGTTTTCATTAGTTTTTCTGGACTGATCTTGGGCCGATATCGGGGTTTCATGACTTGGCCGACACATTGTTAGCTTGATCCTAGATGACTATTAGCAGAGAAATAACCTTGCTTGCTAGCTGTTTTATATATCTGCCTTGCTCGTGAAAGTCGTGACTTTAAAGATTAATTTTCTTCCAATCATGAGTTCCCGCACATTTTAACATATTCGAAACATAGTGTCGACTCTCACTACTCATCTTTTCATAGCCATTACTTTTGCAGTGATTCCCATCTCATTGCTCATGGCAAGTAAGTGGACTATATATGTACTTTCGTCGAGCCACATGGGATTTGAGAAACTTCAATTCCAAACAATGTCCTCTAATTTTGCCCAATTGCCCATTTGTGAAGGAATAAAGTGTGAAGAGAGGTTTTTAGTTCCTTACAGTCATTGGATTTTTGTTATATATTAATGAAGTGATCGCTCCTGATGGCCACAGTCTTGATGCAGGGTCAGCAATGAGTTAGCATTGGAAGCAGCAGTGGAAGCCACAGCTGAGTTTTTGAATAAAGCTGTGAAGCCTGTAATTGTGGGAGGGCCCAAGTTAAGGGTAGCAAAGGCGCAAAAAGCCTTTGTAGAGCTTGCAGATGCGAGCGGGTATCCAATAGCAGTTATGCCCTCAGGTAAGGGACTAGTTCCAGAGCACCATCACCACTTCATTGGGACATATTGGGGTGCTGTCAGCACCAGCTTTGTTGGGGAGATTGTGGAGTCTGCCGATGCTTATGTTTTTGTCGGCGCCATCTTTAATGATTACAGCTCTGTTGGCTACTCCCTTTTGATCAAGAAGGAGAAAACAATAATGGTGCAGCCTAATGGGGTGACAATTGCCAATGGTCCCACTTTTGGCTGTGTTTACATGGCTGATTTCTTGCGTGCATTGGCCAAAAAGCTCAAGGGAAACAGCACTGCTCTTGAGAATTACCGCCGGATCTTTGTGCCACCAGGCGTCCCTTTAAAATCTGTGAAAGATGAGCCTTTAAGGGTTAATATTCTTTTCAAGCACATTCAGGTACGACACGAGTATCGCCAATTATAATTCATGTTTTTTTATTGGTTCTAATAGTTTGTTAAGGTTTATGATATCATGTGGTTGTGATTTTGAGCACTAAACACAATCTTAGTCGTACTCCATAATCGAGTCTGGATGCCTAATTTCCCATTTCTTTGTCAAAGTATTCTGCCGTTTTTTATCAGTTCACTTATTGATTAAACAGGAGATGCTTGATGGAGACACTGCAATTATAGCTGAGACTGGAGACTCATGGTTCAATTGCCAAAAGCTCCGCCTCCCTGAGTGTGACACCCCGTATCCGTAAGGGGGCGTCCTGAATATCAACCTGTTTGACTTGGACCTGTTTTCATCTACAAATTTTATCTAAAATATATCTGATCAAATCCACAAATAATTCCTCATCTCCAAATTTAAAGAACAATTAAATTCTAATCATCCATAAAGTTCATACATTAAATAAAATAATGCCATCATATAGGGTCCACAAACTTCCCATCAAAATATGCTACTAACACTTAAATCTAAAAATGCTAAATAACGCAACAACAAAATAATAAATATTGTCTTCACTTCAACCCCAAACATGACCGCCTATCCTGGTCCCAATATATTAACCTTGGTCCTCAGGCGAGACCTCCACTTCATCTGAAATGTATATAGATAAGGGGGTGAGTTCATCCACAACTCAGTAAGCAAAACACCTATACTAGTATGTAAATCATGAGCATTTTTAATAAAAATCCTTAAGCATGTAACGGAAAAACTTTTATTCAAAGTAAACAATTCCAAAACTTATAAACCATCCAAAAGCTGAGCGAACCTTTATTTTTCATAAAGTATACACCAAAACTAACTTTTTTTTTATACTCAAAATACTTTGGCAAAAATAACTGTAACATCTCATCTATTTTCAAACATATACCATGTTTAACCTCCGTGGTAGGGTTGTGCTATCCCCGGTGGCCAAACCAGGCAGTATCATATTGTGAGACTTTCCCTCATTCGTTCTCGGAGCTCCGAGTGTGCACATAAGAAAGTAACACATAAAAAGGATCACTTTGTTTCCAAAGTGATTGCACTCCTATCATATTGTATCATGGAGGTACCAACCATATCACGTGAATCCATATAATCATGTCCGAAACATATTCAGAATTAAAGACAAACAGATAAGTATGCCAAAGGTTTTTCCGTAAACATATCATATTAAGCCACTTGTTTTTCACTTTCTTATCCATTTCCATACAAGCCAAAAACACAACAAAACATATTATTTTATATGCACAAGATAGCATCAAAATTAATGTTCGCTCTTATGCATAGTTCAGAAATATGTCAAATATTGCTCATGTCTACACATTTCATGTCAAAAGAGAAATTTCTCTATCATATAAATTTTCATGGGCGAATGCACAAAACGTATACTGAGGTTGTTTTTCACATTTTTCTTCAAAAACAGAACATGCACATTTTATAAAAACCAACCTCAAACAAATTTTCTTTTTATGTAAATTTAGGATAGGAGCCCCGCTTACTTGACTCCTGTAGCGAATTATCAAAATTTGGAATCCGATCTCTAAGATTCTCGTCGCCTATTTAAAAAAAAAAAGAACTTAACATTAACGGCCAGCAAACCCAATCTATAAGTATAAAAATGGTAATTTAAAGTTCCAAATCTGAAAAATTTTGCAACACTCCTTTCTTCAAACTACACTAGCTTAAAGCGTTACAATTTGCTACAAATATCAAGTCAAACGACACCCATAACATGCTGACCAGCCCCAACAATCCGGGTTGTTATCCCACGCTCATATGAACATATATTCCTAATTTTCCAGCTTACAACCCAACGAGACAGTCACCCAAAAAAAATCATTTAGCAACAAAATAATGGACCTCAACACCACCAATCGGTCTAGCCAGCCAAACAACATTTTACTCAATTAATACCAACCAGCTAAACAACATTTTACTCAATTAAAACCAACCAGCCAAACAACAGCCACAAGGATTAAAACCAACCAGCCAAACAACAGCCACAAGGATTAACACCAACCAGCCAAACAACAGCCACAAGGATCCAGAATTTCCCAACAAAACCAGCCATTAATCATCAACCCCAACTAGCATGTATTAACTTAAAACATTTTCAATCAATAACTGGAGTGATACAAGGGAAAATAACAACCAAAGTATCACTAAAAAAATTTACATCCCTCAGACTTCCCTATGTATAAATTTTTGGTTCGGTACATCCACATTTTATGCTAGATAATTCCCTTAACAGAAATCTATCCAAAGAGTCTTGAACCTTACCTAAAAATGAAGAACAACCCACAAGAAACCGAAGCTTAGAAGATGAATCCTTGCTTCCCCAATTGCTCGGCTGCCAACCACGAAAAACACTAGATTAATAGTGGCTAAAAACCCCCAAACCGAACCCTTTAATCTAGATGAAATTCCAGAAAAATTGAGAGGTTTAGATCAACTTACCGAGGAGATGAGTGGGTGGTTGCAACAGAGGAGATCGGCGGTAGAGAAAAACCCAAAAACAGGGGTATTCCCGTAGAGAGAGAGAGAGAGAGAGAGAGAGAGAGTGACCGGTGAAGTGAACTGACCGCGAGAGGAGGGAACTCCATTTGATGCAACCGCTGGACGTGGCAAACGGTTGAGTGAAAGTCGGAAGGAAACCGAGAGAAAACAGGGGCTTGGAACTATCGGGTGCCGAAGGGAAGAAAGGAAAAGAAAGGAAAAGAAAGAAGAAGAAAGGAGAAGGGCGGAGAAACTAATACCTGGGGCGAAACGGCGCCGTTTTGTGGTGGGCTGGGCTGGACTTGCAACGCTGGAGTGGCCTGGGCTGTGGGCTGCAGCTACGGGCCTTACACTGAGAACTGTGGGTAAGCCACGGTTCTTCGTTGGAACTCCTTATTCCTTCATAACTACTGCATATGACATGTTTGTCAGAAATCAGCCGGGTACCAATGTTTTATTTCGACTGCATTTAGGTACGAATTTCAGATGCAGTATGGATCTATTGGCTGGTCAGTCGGTGCCACTCTTGGATATGCGTAGGCTGCCAAAAAAAAGCGAGTGATTGCTTGTATTGGCGATGGAAGTTTCCAGGTTTGGGACAAATCTTGATATGCCTATGGGATTTCTATTTTTTTGGGATATAGAGCTTGGAAATTGAAAGAGTTTTTCATTTATATTGCAGGTTACAGCTCAGGACATTTCAACGATGATTCGATGTGGACAAAGGACCATTATATTCCTAATCAATAATGGAGGTTATACAATTGAAGTAGAGATTCATGATGGCCCATACAATGTGATTAAGAACTGGGACTACACTGGCCTTGTTGATGCCATCCACAATGGCCAAGGCAAATGCTGGACTGCCAAGGTAAAAACAGAGAGTGAACTGACAGAAGCGATTGCAACTGCGACTGGAGCACAAAAGGATTCTTTATGTTTCATTGAAGTTTTCGTGCACAAGGATGATACCAGCAAAGAGCTGCTGGAGTGGGGATCCAGAGTTTCTGCAGCAAACAGCCGCCCTCCAAATCCTCAATAAATAAACAAGAATTGGGTGTTTGGATGATTTCTTTCTCGATCTGAAGTTGGTATCCTGACATCTGGTTCAGACCAGGACATGTGGCAGCAGCCTAGTAGAACTACAAATAAGAGAAGAGATCAGGCTTGCTTGATTTGAAAGAGCCTTCCACCAATCCTGTTGCTGGATCCTGATTTCTATTGTAACATTAATAAAGGCTTTGTTTCTAGTTCTAATGCTGTATACAATTAGCATTGAATCATTTGGGGCTATAATGAAATTCATAAACTAATGTTCAGAGTTCAAACTAGCTACCCACCTGCCTACCAACCTCAACATTCGGGTGCGCCCGCGAAGACACGTGAATATTTTGTTATGAAAATTAGAGCACTCCGAGTAATTAAATTTTTTTTTTAAAATTGTATTTTTTATACAATTTTTTTTAAAAATATTGATTATATTTGATCAAAAGTTATTAAAAAAATTATTGAAAAAGATCAAAAAATATGTTTTATTTTTAAAAGTGAACAGTAAAAATAAATTTTTTTTCAAATATAAAAAAAATTATTATTTGTTTTTAAAATTAAAGTGTATTTTTTTTAACTTTTTTTCAATAATTTTTTTAATAGGTTATGATCAAATATGATTCATTTTTTTTTTAAAGTTGTCTAAAAAATATAATTTTATAAAAAAATTTTAATTATCTTATTAGGAGTGGTCTTAATTTATATGCAAATTTTTTTATAAAAAAAGTAAACCCTACTTTTAAGAGGCATGTTGTAATTGCACCATAGATTTGACATCCATGGCCCATAGGCCTACCCCTTTTCCAGTGAGAACCGACGCTTTTACTCATGAAAAAGGCGCGCAAAAACAAAAACAAAAGAGAAGAAAGAACATACCCGATTTTCACTCTGGTCTCAATGTTGTCCTCGAAACTATTATTCATCAAACCCTTCCTTTTGTTAGCCACCATTACCGTCGTGGTCGGACAACCATACTCGTCAGTCTTTGGCTTCGGAGACTCACTCGCCGACACCGGAAACATATACTTCATCAGTCGGTCTGCCAAGTCCCTCTTCCCTCCCTACGGCGAGATCTACTTTAATCGACCCACAGGCCGTTATTCCGATGGCCGTCTTGTCATAGACTTCATCGGTATGCATCCATTATTATGAGCTCCCTCCTCGCTGAATGCAACATATGTATTGTTCGTTTGTTTTGTTTCGTTTCTTTGATGGTCAGCCGAGTCTCTTGGACTGCCATTGGTACAGCCGTACCTTGGGATTAAGAATGGGAGTACTTTTAATAGTACTGTTGAAGATCAGGGTGTGAATTTTGCTGTAGCGGGAGCAACAGCACTGGACGTGACTTTTTTTTTTTTTATAGAAAGGGGAATCTATGACATGGGCACCAACTACTCTTTACGAGTTCAATTGGATTGGTTCGAGGAAATTATGCCATATCTGTGCAACGCATCTTCAAGTAAGTTTGCTAGCTGTTTCGTCTTTTTTCCTATGTGTTGCAACTTCCCCTCTTAAAACACCCTTCGAAACGGGTATCTCAAATTCTCAATCTCATACAATTTTTTTTTTGTTTGTTTGTTTGTTTGTTTGTAAGCCTCATTCTCATACATTTATTTAGGAGTAATCAAGTCTTACTACTCTTTTTAATTTTTTAATTTTTTTAAACAATATCTTTTACTTAATAATTAAGAAAATAATTATCAATAAAGTAATATAATTTTTAAATTTTTTCTTAATAATTAAAAATATTAAAAAAATACTTAAAAACAGAAAAAATATAAATATACCATAAGTAACAAAATAATGATAAAAAAATTGTAAACTTATTATTTACCTTTTATTTATTCCGCAAAAGAAAAGTTGCTACCTACCACGTGGCACATAGCTAGATTGTTTTTATTATAAAATTATTTATTTTCACCGTGTTGCTTCATTACAAGCAATACAAAACATAATTATAAAAATAAGGATAATGTTTGGGTGATTACGAAATATGTCTATTAAACGTGCATATTAGTATAAATGAGTCTTTTATAAACGTGCATATTAGTATAAATGAGTCTTTTATTTTTATTTAGATATTTTTAAAATATTTTTTATTATTAAGGAAATATAAATTCACTAATAATTACTTAATTAACTATTAAAAAATTAAAAAAATATATAAATAGCCATATTTGATGAGCCTAATTTAATAATTATACTGTCATTTTCCTAAAATAAGTTACAATGATACCTTACCTTTTAATCAACTACCTGTTTATAACCCAGCCCGCTCACGTGACTTTTTCTTTCGTCTTTTCCGTTTACCATTGAGTTTGAACAGAAGTAGAACTAAACCTCACATGTGAAATTTTAAAAGAAGATTCCTACTGACATAAATGAACTTTACACCATGGATGAACACAAGTACAACAATCCGAACATGTGAAGATTCTAAAATAATTTTATATATTTATTTTATTTTATGTATTAGATCTATTTTATAAAATAATAATTTTATAATATAATATATCACATCAAATTATATTATTTTATAAAATTACTTTATAATTAAAGTATTTCTCATTTTAAAAATATTACATGGATGAGCTCTATACCATTATATCAGAATCTGATAATGATCTTGACAATCGAACAAAAATTAGGGGCGGTAGATGTTTCCAACGAACAGAGTTGTAGAAAAATGGTTTTGGCCGACACAACAAACTAGTATGTTGTGTATTCATTATATAGGTAGTATAAGTTAATAAAAAAAATCAAATGATATAATCTTCAAAAATACACGTTATTTTCTATACAAGATAGCAAAATATACAATTACCATAAATAAGATTGATCTGACGAATTCAAGGGATTACAAAATTATATTATATTGCAGATATTGTACGATCCATAATTATTCATTATTGTTTGCCTTAATTACGGCTTGTTGTCTGGAGGCTCGCTCTCAGGATCTGGAATAGGTGCTCTTGCCATATTGGTAACGATACTTCTTGAACATTTGTCGTGTCTACAGAGCTGGGGCTTGAGGGAGTAGGGGCGGAATCATATAGGTGTATATAAGGCTGCGAACGATCCGATTAAAGATAAGTTTGAGTCAAATTGAGTCAAACTAGACTCAAATAACTCAAGTTCGAGTTCGAGTCGAGTTGAGAATTTGCCGAGTCGAATCGAATTCGGAGTTAAATTGAGTTATTTATCGATCTTTGTTTTTACTCTCTAACAAACCGAGCCAAACTTAATCGAGTAATTGTTCGAGTTTCTTACTCTTTATAATTATTTAACTCAATAATTTTTTTGTGAACTTAATACATTATTATTATAAAAAAATAAAATGTTACTTCTACATAAAATAACAAAATATATCACTTATACAAAGTTTAAAAATAATATATATAACATAAAAAATATATATAATAAAATAATATATTTAAAAATATATGCAAGATTATATATATGTATATAGAAATATTACGAATATTGTTAAGAGCTCAAAACGAGTCGAATCGAGTTTATACGAATCTTGTTCACGAACACAAATCGAGTCGAGTCGAGATTATACGAGTTTAGCTCGTTTAATATTCGAACCAATATTAGTATTTACGAACAACTCATTTATTAAACGAATCGAGTTCGAATCGAGTTTATACGAGTTGAGCTCAAATTGTTCACGAGCAACTCTGATAGTTTGCAACCCTAAGTGCATAGTTACAAAATAATATAGTTATTCTAAACATTCATCTAGTAGATAGAGATATATATTTATATATATATATATATATTAAATATATCTTTAAAATTACCCCTTAGATTAAAAAAAAATCCTCCCCCTGCCCCAAAA
This sequence comes from Platycarya strobilacea, assembly GCA_036898215.1. Classification (NCBI taxonomy): domain Eukaryota; kingdom Viridiplantae; phylum Streptophyta; class Magnoliopsida; order Fagales; family Juglandaceae; genus Platycarya; species Platycarya strobilacea. The sequence goes on from CM072547.1 coordinate 9,704,610, forward strand.
AAAATAGTTATATTCTAACTTTAATTTTACTGAAATCCAAATTTCAACCCGTCTACTTTAACAGTCTAACTCTAACTAAAAAATTGATTATAAATTTATATGATTGTTAAAATTAATTGATTATACTCACTTATATAGTCTCACTCTGATTTGTATAATCTTCATATATAGTTCGTTAAAAATCTAACAGCACTATATTATTACTTATTAAAAACTTCTCAGGTTTATTCTTAATCGATAAATATTTCTTGAATTATAGAAAAATATGAGCAATCTCAGAGCAATTTATTCTTTTTTTTTTAAGAAGAAAGACGTAGATAACTTGGAGAGTAATATATGTTTAGAGAGTTTGATAACAACAGAACGTGACATTTCTATCACTGATGAGCGTTCCTTAAAACTCACACATACCACACACTTTGTCGATCAGCCTCCCAAACAAAAAATCTTGATTTCGCTCCTATTGAAGTATGATGAGGTTTCACTAGATACTTTAACATCCAACACCGATCATGAAAGAATAAATGAAATTCATGAGCTTCCTAAAAATAGCTCAGACCATAATCATCTGGAGTTGGAATATGATCATATAGCATCTTGTAGTTTTCTCAAATGAAATAGTGCCATCTATCATATACATCCGACTCACTGTCCCCACAGAATTTTGCAAGAGCAGGTGCCTCGGATCACTAAGATGTCTTCTAATTTAAACTTTTCAGTAGACGATGATTCCGCTGGAGGTGCTGATGCTCATCGTTCCATATTGGAATCCGTTGTGAATGGTCCATTATCCCCTGTCACCAAAACTTTTGATTTCGGGATCTTTCGATGGATAAGATGTTTAGTAGTTTTTACAAGTTTGATAAAACTCCTGTTGTCTTTCTGGTGTTCGTTCAATTACATTCTGCGTAACTTCTAGCTAGGGAGCACATATATTTACGGTAAGGTACTCAGAAGTAAATTACCTAAATAAAATAGCTTAAAAAGTTGATATCTAGCGCAACACACAGCACTTCTGCTAATCAACGGATGGAATTTGGTAATTGTAACAACTCATTTTCCTTAGCTAGGAGCTTTTTAAGCACTCAGATGCTTCTCTAACAATATTTAATGCTATGGTTATTTACAGAGTGCTGCAATGAAATGTTTGGAATTAGATCCTCTTTATTTCTCGTGGGAGAGATTGGCGGTAACGACTACAATTTTCCATTCTTTCTAAAAAGAAGCATAGAAGAGATTCAGACATTCGTGCCACTAGTGATTAAAGCGATCGCTACAGCCATCTATGTAAGATCTTATTATATATGCTTGCTTAATTGATATATTGATTTCTGCATTTATATAATATCTTTTAATGATCATTGCTGTTGTAAGACCACCATAAAACATGGAAAGGAAACATGACTTTAATCGACAAACCCAGTATGGAATATGGATATATCCCACTTTCACAACAAGAAAAAAACAGACATTTGTGACAAATTATTTATAACGAGAATTATTATTTACGATGAAAATATACTTATTTTAACAAGAAATAATCATTTTTCTAGAAATAACTATTAGAAATAAGCAATTTTGATGTATTGTTTACACAACTTTTTTCTTTCATGATGTAAACTTGTTGAATTAATTAGGAGTTGATTGATCTTGGGGCGGTGACTCTCATGGTTCCTGGGAACCCACCAATTGGGTGCTTTGCAACCTACCTAACATATTATAATGAGACTACTGATGAGGAAAAATATGACCCTTTAACCGGCTGCTAAATTGGTTAAACGAGTTTGCTGAGTACCACAATGACCAACTTCAGAAAGAACTGAGTAGAATTCAGGCCCAACATCTTCAAATCAACATCATCTATGCGGACTATTACAATGCCGCAATGCGTTTTTACAGTTCTCCAAGCCAATTTGTGATGCAGGAGGATCCAAGACAGATGATATTGAGCTGTCTGATTGCACGTTGATGGCGCTAAGGTACCATGAATTGGTAGATCAGCGTAAAGGCCAGAAGTGATCGTGATCTCTTTCTAATTGGAGGAGTTTTGGGTGCATTTCAGTCTTTTAGCTATAACTTTGGCTACGGGTATCAGAATCGCGCATAAGACCTCAATTCAGAAAGCTCTTTTCGACGCGCACGCTGTCCATATCGAGTATGGCTCCATGTGCCTTTTTTTGACCTCAAATTCCTATATTTTCCCTTCCGAATCATTGTTTTTAGTTATTTTTGTTATTTTTGGTAATATTTCATTTGTCAGTTAGGATGTGATTTTAAACCTGATTTGGGCCGGATTTTTCGCAAATTACTTATTTGATTTTGAATTTCAATTTTACGTTATATTCGAGATTTTTCCATTTTTGATAAAATTCGGTTATAAACAAATTTTAGTTATACAGTCCGGCTTGTGGACTGATTTTTGACAGTTTTTCGTTTGGTAATATTTAGTTTTTTTCTCAGAGACGTATTCTCTGTATTTTAGGTGAATTTCTTATGTTCTTCCTTTTGAATTCATCTGTTGAAACTAGCCTGCAGAATAATCGCTATTCTGTCTGACGTCAATTTGGTAACTCGGGTTTCTTATAATTTAGGTTATTTTGTACGTTTATTAAAGATTAATGGGCGCAAAACTATTAAAATGTCTAATTTTTTGCTACACATGTCACATACATTACAGGATTTAAAAAAACACTAACGGCACGCTGTGGAGGAGGAGGGCCGTACAATTACAACACATCGGCGGCATGCGGGGAATCCATGGGTGAGTGCTTGTGTTGACCCTTTGCAGTATGTGAGTTGGGATGGCCTGCACTTCACAGAGGCTGCATATAAATTGGTCGCCCAAGCTTTACTACAACCGCCCTATGCACACCATACCTCGAAGTAGATATTAGGATTCCCTATAAGTTTTTGCCGACAATAAGTTTCTACAATTGAAAATAAATGACAATTATCTATTGGACATCTTTCTTTGTGAAGTTGATCATGTAAGCATTTCGCAAAGTGCACACTTTCCTCCCCTCATTGAACTGTTAGTGTGGCGCCCCAACTCCCACATGTAAATAAGTGGAAGTCAAGATATTCAGATGATGACCATACGGGTTACACACTCCATTGCCTAGTAAAAGTGTGTGCAAACAAATAATGTGTGTAACATAAAATATCACAAATAAAAAATAAAAAGGTATTCAAACTAGTACCAAAAAATTCAAATTTATAACCCAATCAAAAAGTCTTTACAAAATTATTACAATTATTCAACTAATAAAGTAAAGTGAAGACAAACCCTCAAATCACATCTATCTACAATACTCCAAATTTTCACTTCTCAGGTGAAGTCAGTCCAACACTCAAACTCGATCTCTGTAATAAATCTACGGTTCTATGAAACAGAACCGCGGGTAGAAACACTACATGAGATTATGAAATCTCAACAAGTAAGCAACTAATATCAACAAAGAGTTTAAAAGACATTTAAACAATCAACACATTCCACAACATACAATAAGACATGAAAGATATAACCACTCCTTTTTCCCAGAAGCAACCACCACGTCCATAGCCACACAAAAGAACATGCAAGAACAAATCCGTCATTTTCTTCAAAAAGGACAAGTTAATTCATACATGCCAAAAACTCAGTTTTTGGCCCACAACAAAAACCAATCATTAAGTGCATACCATGATCTCCCTTCATCACACCACGGGTGACGACCGTGCATGCGACTTCGTAATAAGCGATACTCAGCTCCACGCCTAGCACGTACCTTGATTGGGCATCCTCTAACCCCCGTCGTTAGAGGGGCCACAGGTCAGGTCAAGAGCGTTACCGTTTTGACGGACCTAACTATCGCCTGACGATAACCCAGAGGACGTTACATCAGTGTATTACACTCTCGTGTGACCAGAGGAGCTCCACCGAGATAATGCTCCATCTTGACTTGGGGTTGTGATCCACAGAATCCATACAGTCATTTTATTATGCATGCATCATGGTCATCCTAGAGGACCATCTGCATACATTGGCTCCATTCATCACACTACGGATAACGATCGTACATGTGATTTCGTAACAAGCGATGTCTAATTCCGCACCCGGCGAGTACCATGACCAGGAAGCCTCTAGCCCCTACCAGCAAAGAGGTCACATAGTCGGCACGGAAGTGTCACCATCTTATCCGGTCCCGTTGTCACCCCACGATAACTCAAGGGACACACATCATCCAATTCCGAATTAGGTTGAGACACCCACACACTCGCATATATGAATTAGGTTGAGACACCCAAATTTTCAAGCACAATGAAATAATCCAAGCAATTAAATAAAAGTGTGTATATATGACAACCAGGTATTGGATGATATGGCATACTACTTAACAGATAGATGTATAATACCCTAGCAAGCACCAACATGACTCCACAACCACAATTTTACAAATACAGTTTCACAAATATAGTTTCCCAAATAATTTCACAAACATTTTCACAACCAACTACACGCATTTGCCCATCCTCCATTATCGGCCTTCGACCTAACTAACCAAACTTCAACAAATTCCAACACTCCATTAGGTTCGACAGGTAATATAAGATATTAATGCATAAATATTATTTTAAACCCTAAAATGCGTTTGAAGATTACTTACAGTACAAATAAGCAAACACGGATCCTTGAACACGCGCTGGTTTACGCTGTCCTGCAATCAAACGAGTGTGCACGCCTCGACTCGGACGAGCACAAAATTGTTAGCAAAATACTCACCAATGGTGATGCAAAATGTGGTAGGACAGTGACGAAGCAATGGCAGTGCAAGGCGACAGTAGTGGATGTGCATAGTTGAAAGTAGCAAATCCGAGTAGAACATCGATGGCAATGGCAGAGACGGGGCATGGTGACAGGGACAAATCTGGACACAGGTTGAGGAAGGGAAACTCATGGTAAAAAGTAGTGGTTGGCAGTGATTTGAAACCCTAAAAGAGAGAGAGAGAGATCCGATTTCTTTTTGGGTAGTTCCAAGAGGGGAAGAGGCAAAGATTGAGAGGGAGGAAATGGGGCTTAGTTGTGGACTTTTTCAAAGGGTGGAATGGGTTTAGCTCAAAGGCAACGTAACCCTCAAAATGGGGATTTTGACACTAGCGAGGTAATGTATGCTAGCAATGTAAAGTGCGAGAAATAGAGAAATCAGAGGATGGAAAAAGCTTTTCGATGGTAACTTAGGTCACAGTATAGAGGACAACAACCACATCTCACCAAAATGACGACGTACAGTAACAAAAAGAAGCATGCACGCACGAGGGAGGGAGAGAGAGAGAGAGAGAGAGAGAGGGAAATACTTGCGGGATGAAGCAAGAAGACGACAACTTGGAGGGGTGCAGTGATGGCTCATAGCAACAGCATACGATGGGACTCAATGGTCCTCAGAAACGGCGACAATGTCACACCACAAAACTGAGGCGATGAGTGACATGGGCTATGATGTAGATGGCTAAGGTGGGAGGCGGATGTAAGCTTCAACGTGGAGAAGAGGAAGAGAAGAAAGAAAAAAGGAGAAGAAGAGAACCAGAGGGGGTGATGCGCATAAGAAGAAAGGGAAAAAGAAAGAAGAAGAAGAGGAACTAAGGGTTTTATCCTTGGGGCATAAAACTATGCCATTTAACACTGAAGGGGGGGCTGGGTTGCTAGTCTCGGGTTGAGCCTTCGACAGCCCTCACACACGGCCCGACATGCACACAAACAATCCATAAGAAACAAATAAACACACCAAAGGACAAGCCCAATTCGAAAATGAATAAATCAAAGAAAAAGCAACACATAAAAAATAAAAAGCACAATATAAAGAAATAAATAATTAAAAATCCAAAATATAACTCAATAAAAATAAAATAACCTAAAATAATATAATAAAATAAAGTAACCAAATAATAATCCAAATAAAAGCGCTCCACAGAAAGCTTAAACTCAAAATTAAGATAGAGGGAAAAGATTCAATAATTTAAATTAAGATACCACAATATGAAATAGAATTAAATAATAAGACAGTAATTTAATAAATTAAAATAAAAGAACTAATCTAAAAGGGCCCAACAAAGTAAAATACTCATTGAAATAAAAGAAAACAAAACAAATCAAAGAATCATAAAACTAAAACAATTAAACCAAAAATAATAATGATAACAATTCAAATGAAATAACCAATAATAATAATTAAATTAAATAACTAAAAATACTAAAATTAGAGATCTCACAAACCACCAATAATCATAATAAATAAAACAACAATAATATTAATCAACTAAAAAGTGATAAATAAACCACAAATAATAAATCAGATAAATCACAAATAAATATATTAAAATAAATTAAATAGCCAACAATAAGAATAAAAGCGGTACGTAAAAATACACAAAAACTTAAAATCTCACAATTAGAACAATTCACGATTGTTGACAACTGAAATAAATTTGAAGTATATTAATTAAGGTTGCTAGAACTTAATTCCGTGATTTACCCATCAAGACGTTGGTATAATGGAAATATTTGAGCCTCAAGAGATTTTGCTAACACAAAGCTTGTTACGAGTATAACTTAATTTTAAGGACCGTTATGTTCTTTTTCGTTAAATAAATTCTTATAAATAAAAACAAAAATCAATAAATAATTTGAGTAAATTGACATTTGTGTACATATTAAGATCTATTTGGTTATACAATTAAGATGAGATGAGAATAATCAATTTGTAAAAAGGTGTATGTTTTGATAGCGAAATAAGATAGTTTTGATTTTTCGGGATTTGGTAAATAGACGGTCTTACTTAGGAGTGGTAATATGTTATACGACCCGTTAACCCAACACAAACACGATATGATAATAACGGGTTAGGGTTTAGTCTTAATAGGTTTCGGGTCAAAACGGGTTGACCCGTTATGACACGATTGCTTAACGGGTTGATAGTGGATCAATCTGTTTTAACCCACTATAACACGTTAAGAAAATTAAAATTACAAGTAGACATTTACATTTAAAAGTAAAATTGTTAGAATCTTAATTTTTATATTTTTCTTATTTAGATTGTAATTTATATTTGTAGTTAGTATTATAATTTTTATAAATATTGTGATTTAAACATTTGTATAAAATTATGCTAAGTTTAATTAAGTCAAATGAGTTAATTTCGAGCATATTTAACACATTTACATAAATAGGTTGAAACGTATCATATTTTATCGTATTAATTTATTTCGTAATACTCATTAATGGGTCATAATGAGTTGACACGACACGATACGTTATGTGAACGAGTCGTGTTTGGGTTTGAAATTTTGACACGATAAGTTTAACGGGTCAGGTTAGGGTTGACCTATATAGTATAATATACATGTCTTGACACGATACAAACACGATCCGTTGACAAGATTTGAATCCTATAGTCTTACTTGACTTTTTGATGAGATGAAATATGCACTTTTTACTATTTAAACACTGTTTATGTAAAAAATTATTGGGATGAGTTTTAAAATTTATAGATAAAGTAGAGATGAAATGACTTTTTACTGTTTGTGAAAGGCAAACATTGTGAAAGAGGAGCGTAAGTGAAGTTGGTCTACTAGTCTGATACCATATAGAATTTAACACTAGATAGGATGGAAAAGCTTTTCTCATTTATTGCTTTGATCATATACATCATGATCTATTCATGATACAACCCGAGGTTAGCCTACGGGATCAAGAGCACTTGGATTTCAAACTAACAAACATTTGAAACTCAAAATGACAAATAGAGGGCAGCCAACTAAAATCCAAACTAACAAATGTCTATAAATCAAAAACACAGAATTTAAATCTTTCCAAGATCATGTTGCTCCTCTTCCATTCGGATCTACTCAGCTAACTTTTTGATTTTCTATTCCATTATCTTCATGCGTTTTGAATGCTCCAAATATTATGCAGTTAATAATTTGTTAGAATGACTTGCATTCAATATTAATAAAATAAACTTATAGAAGTCTTATATCGAAAACATTTATCTAATTAACAAGTGCTAGCTTTTCTATTCTGGTCAATGGGTACTTACTGGGCATATCACTCATTCTCAAGATTTGAGACAAGGAGATGTCATCTCTCCTTGTCTCTTTTTTATGTGTATAGAGGGGCTAAGTGGACTACCAAAGAAAGCAAAAGCCACAAATGCATTGTCTGGGATACAAGTATGTCATGGGGCTCTTAAGGTTAACCATTTACTTTTTGTAGATGATAGCCTCATCTTTCACTCATCCACACTTGCTGCTAACCATAGTTTACTTGAGGTCTTAAGAAGGTATAAAGTTGCTTCAAGTCTGTTGGTAAATTGTGATAAAATTGCTATGGTCTTTAGTCCAATAAAAATGCTGCTACTAAGAGTTCTATCATGGCTTTGTGGGGAGCTGCACAACTACAACAATAAGAAAAATACCTTGGCAAGTCAAGGTTGAGTGCTCCATGAAATGGGTTTCAAAACCCACGGGTTGAGCAACTCAACCACCGCCTGCCACCATCGTTAGCCTCACCACCGCCACCAAAGTGCTCCCCTACCCCAGCCAGTCATCCCCCTAGCTCAACTCCTTAAACCGCGGCCTCACCTTCCTTATACGACCTCAAATCTGAAAATGGGTTTCCACCCATTTTGAGCCCGATCCGCCACCTTCCAGTATTTGTTCCACACCACCACTTCCATAAAATTCTTCACCTTCCAATGAGTATTTCCCTAAATTTTGGTGTCAAACTGAGCACTTTAGCCTAACGTACAAGTGACCGCTACGAGCGCTGCGGATTGATGTTTGCTCAAGGATTTACGTTTTTACTCGCCGTAAGTATTTTCCAAATAAATTTTGAGATTTAAATATATTTTTGGCATCACAGATATTGTGTTTGGTTATTGTTGGAATTTATTAATTATTGGCTATTTGGTGCATGGTCGTCTGCATTGTGTATTTACGCGCATATTCATTTGTTGGAAATGGAAACTGGGTTTTCATTGTGTTTATGGTTTTCGGGTGAGTGTATATCACGACCCCAAGCTGAGATGAGGTATTATCTTGGTGGAACTTCTCTGGTTACTCGGGAGTGGAATATACTGAGTGACGTCCCCTGGGTCGTTGCCAGGCGAATACGGGATCGGACGGGATGGTAACGTTTTCGTGTCAACTCCGTGGCTCCTCTGCTGGCGGGAGTTAGGAGATGCCTGGTCATGATACGTGCTGGGTGCAGTTAGCTAGGCATCGCCTATTCCGAAGTCACATGCGTAATCGTTACCTTCAGTGTGATGATGAAAACCAGGGTGTGCAGATGGTCCCTAGGGGAGATCATGGTGCATACGGTTAATAAAATGTATGTTTAGGCTATTTTCTGGGAAAGTGGTGGGTTTTGGTTATTTGTTTTACGTGGACCATTTTCTGGGAAAATGGTTGTGGTTTTAATGGATTTACGGACACCATTTTCTGGAAAAATGATAGATGATTTTATTGGAGTTTTAATTTAGGCCAACTTGAAATTTTGGCGTGTGTGGCTATTTTATTAATTTTGAGAATGATGATTTTAAGTCACATGCATACGGTGTCCTGTTCATGTGTGAGGTGGTTGTTGTGTATGAGTATATTTTATATCTTTTAATTTGTTTGGGTTATACTTACTAGCGATATCATGTTTGACATCGTAGATTTTGGATGCAGATATCGAGGAGGCTAAACCTGAGAAGGCGGCTTCGTTGTTAGATATCGACTTAATTTATCCGCTATTTTTATTTATGTATGTCACGTGTTCACACACTTAGCACTTGACGTTGTGAGTGTGTGACCCGTGTTATCAGCATTCCGATGCCTCAATTTCCATATTTATTTTAAGGAAAATTTAGGGGCGTTACAGGTAGTATCAGAGCAGTTCGACTTTAGGTAAATCCCCAAATTACCTAAGAATTGTATCAGAAAAGTTTTTTGTTTTAAATTGGTTTGTTTTATTTTTTGGTTATTTTATTTTATTTTATTATTCTAATCATTTTCTAAGTTATTCATACTATGTTGTTTTGTAAGATTTTAAATAATTGTTTCGGTCTGTTGTACTTTTTATTTTAATGTGCCTTTTGTTTATTATTTTCAAATTTATCTTAGTTCTGAATGGTTGAATTGTTTTGCTTTATTTCATTATAATATTTGTTCATTAATATAAATTTAGGTAGTAGTTAAGATTTTAGTTAGTTGATCATATTTAGTTAAGTTGTGAGCATTTATTTATTTTTATATATGCCTTTATTTTGTTAATTTGAAATTTGGGTCTTTTGGATTAAATTATTACTTTATATTATTCATTTTATTGAATCCTTTATTTTAAATAGTTGTGTTACGAAATCCCTAGATTTAAAGTTTATTATTTTGTTGTAGGTTATTTTGTTTTATTAAGTTTTTGTGAATTTATCATATGGATTTGGTTTTATTTTAATTTCATTTCATGAGTTTTCTACAAGATGGTTTTGGATTTTGTTTATTATCTTTTTATTTTAATTGTAGCTTTTGTCTTTTAAATATTTATGAAGTTTTGGGATTCATTGAAATAAAGATTTAAAGGAAATCGCTCCTATATTTTCCTTTTGAGACATGCATAGAGGTAAACTTTTAAATTTTTTTATCTTTTCACATTTTTGCTTGTTTTATTTTAAAAGTTTACCTATTTATTTTGACGAGTTGATTTGTTTGGGAAACTTGTTAGTATTATTTATTAGTTTATTTATTTTACTATGATTCATTTCTTTTAAAAGTTTTAAATTTTAGAGATTTCTACAATAAATTTTTTTAGAGTTGGATTTTGAGGAGAATTTCAAAACTTTAATCGTCATTTTATTTTTCTGTTCTTATTTTAATTCAATCTCCTTGTTTTATTTAATAAAAGCTTTTGGTGATTTGTGTTTACCAAAAGAGATGGTCTTGTTTTCTTAAATAAATAGTTTTTACTTATTTGTTTATTGGATATTTTTTCTCCTTACTATTTTTATATAATATTTATGTGAATTACTTAAGTTTTATTTAGTGTTTGGGTATATTATTGTATCTTTGCGAGATGGTTTTGTTTTGATAATTTGTTGGTATTTACGTAAGTGTGTTTCTTCATTAATGTTTTATATGTTGTTACTGAGTGTTTGAGTTTCTAAATTCTAATGTTATTTCTGAAAGATCGTTAGAATTGTACTTTAGGTAGACTCTTCTTGTGAGTGTGAGTATTTGTCTATTGATATACTGTTGTTGTGGATCCGTTTTACGAATACTTATGATAGTAGGTGATCATCTATTTCTTTGGTGAAGTTTTGATTCTGTTTGTGGATGTTTAGAAATTAATGTGTAATAGTTGTGAGTGTATAAATTTTGGAGAATATTTGTCTTTGGCTTGTATTTAACTTGGGAGAAGTTATTATGGCAATTGATGGATGTCGATTCGATGTGATGTATTAAATTCAAAGGATTTAAATTTTAGGCTTCTGGGCGAGTTGTTTGGAGGTGGATAACTTAAGTATGATATTTGGAGAATTTAATAGTTGCTTTTGTCGAGATATCTCAAAAAATTAGTTGTGTCTTTAGGTCACATAAGAAATTAAATATTTGAGACTAATCTTTCCCTTGGGTATTGTAGGTTCAGATGAGTGAGAGAATTATGCGCATCAAGATTACCATGCTAATTAATTCGAGCAGAGTTGATATGATTTGTATGTGATGTATGTTGGAGCTTAGGTATCAACCATGGTGGTATAATCGGAATTATGAGATATTAAGACTTTAGGATTTGGAAGTGTGGTATAAAATTTCTTATTAATAGATGTTGAGCAAGCTTTTACTTGATGGTGATAATTTATGAAGACTTAATTTTATGCATTTAGTGAGTTTTTAAAGTGTGCGCAGAAACGTGATGTCTTGCAATGTAGTTAGATGTTCAAGTTTTGTGTTGATTTTCAGAAATTAGTGGTGACTTGAAATTTAGGATGATACTTGTAAGTGGAGATTTATCTTTTTAGCATGGTAAATTATGTTTATTGATGGTTAAGTTGAGAAGATAAATTTGAGAGTTATTTTAGGGTGACACAAATTATTGTATGGAGTTAGTGAATATTAAAATTTTGAGAGGTTGTGCTAAGGTTCTAGTACATATGGAGTTCAAATTAATTGGCTATCTTAATAGTCTTAGAGATGAAATATTATTTGGAGACTATATGGCTATAATAGAATAACATTCATTTGTATTTGAGGAAAATAGATGATTGTGTTAATGCTTGGAGTGAGTATTGAGTGATATGATAGGTGAGCTATTAGAGTTTCTATTAGTTGCAGCCGAGCGAATTTTGAAGATGAAATTCTTTTTAAGATGGGAGAATGTGAGATCTCAAATTTACGCGTATTTTTACATATTATTTTATTCTCGTTGTTGATTATTTTAATTTATTTTAATAATATTATTGGTTGTGTTTTATTTGATTAAAATATTTATTTGAACTATTAGATAGTTAATATTAGTTTTACGTTGTTTTTATATTTATATATTGAGTTACGTTGTTTTTCTTATTTATTTTGATGTGAGATAATTATTTTAATGATTGAAATTAAATTTCTTTATTTTATTATATGATCTTATTTGATGTGCTTTCTTAATATTAATTAGTGTTTTATATTTAAATTGTTCTTTAAATTAAATTATTTTATTATTGGATTTTAAATATCTTATTTTATTGATATTGAATGGTAGTATTTTCAATCGACTTTTATTTAATTTATTGTGTTTCTTCTAGTTAGTCCTCTTTTTCTTTTTTCTCTTTTCCTTTTCTTTTCTTTTCTTTTTCTTCTTTTTCCTTTCTTTTCTTTCCTTTTTCTTCCTCCCTGTTTTGGCCCCAGACTCGTGCGCGAGCCCCCCCTCCCCTGTTCCCTATCTTCTTTCGCCATCCCTTCTCCCTACACCTAGCGCTGCAAATGTCGAGAAGGCTAAGCCTAAGGAGGCAGCTTTGTTGTTTGAACATTTATTTATAATTTGTTATATTGGGAAGTATTTTCCTATTTTTATAAATATGTATTTGTACAATTTGTATTTCAGATAACTGTATTAAATCTCCTATTGGAGAATGTGTATTAAATTAATTTGTAAAATAATTTTAAAAATTCTGGTACTTAGATATCGATTTAATTTATCCGCTACTTTTATTCATGCATGTCATGTGTTTATACACTTAGCACTTGACGTTAAGGGTGTGTGACCCGTATTGTCAGCATTCCGATGCCTCGATTCCTGTGTTTATTTTAAGGAAAATTTGGAGGCGTCACAATTGATGACATGGAAGATATGCTAGATGACATACGGGCAGGTACATACAGAGCTCCTCCTGAAGACAACACGACTTTACCCACAGAGCTATCAATGCCACAACCTTCCCCAAACTCAACTTTTGACCAACTACTAGAGGATGCGCGTTGTCCTCTGTTCGTCGATTGCACAAAATTTTCAAAACTATCATTTGTTGTGAAGTTGTTACACATCAAGACACTTGGTGGATAGTCAATCAAGTCTTTCGATATGCTCTTAAGCCTTCTACGTTCTGCCTTTCCTAATGCAGCATTGCCATAATCATATCAGGTGGCACAATCATCGGAGTGAGGTTTGGGTTTTAACTACTAGAAAATTCATGCATGCCCCAATGATTGCATCTTATTCTAGAAAGACAGGGCCAACCTTATTGAGTGCCTCGTATGCAATGCTTCGTGGTGGATGCCAAATGCATAGGGGTCACGATTGGTCCCACAGAAAGTGCTTCGACATTTTCCTTTGAAACAAAGACTGCAGCATCTATTTGTATCAGACAAGATATCAGATGATAGGAGATGGCATAAAGAGCAGCAGGATTTCAAGAACAGTTATCTAATGAGACATCCTCATGACTCAGAGTCCTAGAAGACATTTGATAAAGCTCATAGTTGGTTTGCACGGGATGCCCGCAATATTAGGCTTGGTCTAGCAAGTGATAGCTTCAATCCCTTCAATAATCTCTCTAAACCATATAGTATATGGCCAGTAATTCTAGTCCCGTACAACTTGCCACCATAATTATGCATGAAAGACTAGTTCTTCATGACATCCCTCATTGTCTCTAGTCCTAAATCACCAGGAAATGATATTGATATTTATCTGCAGCCGTTGATTGATGAGTTGCTTAAATTGTGGGAACATGGGGTACCCACCTACGATGCTTCCACCAAGGAAATGTTCAACATGCATGCCGCCTTATTGTGGACAATCAATGACTTTCTTACGTAAGAGAATATATCTGTTTGGTCAACAAAAGGAAAATTGGCTTGTCCCTCATGCAATGCCAGCACCGATTCCACTTGGTTAAAGTTTGGCAAAAAACAGTGTTACATAGGACATCGATGTTTCTTACCAACAGATCACATTTGGCAATCCAAAAAGGGATTGTTCAACAGTAGAGAGGATCATCGCATGCCACCATCCTTGGTCGAGGGAGCTGAACTTTTAACTCAACTACAAATGCCTGGGATGTTTGATTTGGTAAGTCTGATAGGAAGAGAAAATGCACTGCAGAAGAGTTGAACTGGACAAAGAAAAACATATTTTTCAAACTACCTTATTGGTCAACATTGCAACTTCGACATAATTTAGATGTCATGTGTGTAGAGAAGAATATTTTTGAAGCATAATAGGTACTTTAATGAACATTCCTGACAAAATAAATGATGGTATAAATTCCCATCATGACTTGGAGATCTTGGGCTTCAGAAAAGAATTACACCTGAAGCATGTAAGTAGGGCTGCAAACGATCCGATCAAATACAAGTTCGAGTCGAGTCGAGTCGAGCTGGACATAAATAACTCGAGTTTGAGTCGAGCTAAGAGTTTGCCGAGTCGAGTCGAGCTAAGAGTTTGCCGAGTCGAGTCGAATTCGAGCCGATCAAAGATGAGTTCGAGTCGAATCGAGTTATTTATCGATCTTTGTTTTTACTCTCTAACGAACGAGTCGAACTTAGTCGAGTAATTACTCGAGTTTCTTACTCTTTATAAATATTTGACTCAATAATTTTTTTTGTGAACTTAATGCATTATTATTATAAAGAAAATAAAATACTACTTCTACATAAAGTAACAAAATATATTACTTATACAAAATATTAAAAATAATATATATAACACATAAAATATATATAATAAAAAAATATATGTAAAATATATGCAAGATTATATATATGTATATAGAAATATTACGAGTATTGTTACGAGCTCAAAACAAGTCGAATCGAGTTTATACGAATATTGTTCACGAGCACAAACCGAGTTCATACGAGTCGAGTCGAGATTATACGAGTTTAGCTCGTTTAATATTCGAACCAATATTAGTGTTCACGAACAACTCATTTATTAAATGAATCGAGTTCGAATCGAGTTTATACGAGTCGAACTCAAATTGTTCACGAGCAGCTCTGTTCGTTTGCAGCCCTACATGTAAGTGAATGTTTTACAATGCTGCCTGCCTTGTAGACATTTCATGGAGGTGAAAGGAATAAATTTTGTGAGTGGCTTGCTGAAGTAAAATTCCCAGACGGGTTTGCCTCCAATATCACGCACTGTGTATCTATATAGGATTGCAAAATCTCTGGGTTCAAAAGCCATGACTGTCATGTTTTCATGCAAAAACTAATGCCTATTGCTGTAGAGGGCTCTTACGGAGTGATATTGCATTGGCTCTGACTGAACTTAGCAGTTTCTTCAAGGAGTTGTGCGCTCGAACGCTAGATGTGAATTGCCTTTACCAACTTCAAGCACATTATCATCCTGTGCAAATTAGAGGTGATATTTCCTCCATCATTTTTTGATGTTATGTGCACCTAGCTGTCCATTTATCCTGTGAGGCCATATTCGGAGGTCCAGTTCAGTACAGGTGGATGTATCCGTTCGAGAGGTACCTGGGTAAGTTCAAGCGGTATGTTAAAAATAAAACCCATCCAGAAGGTTCAATAGCAGAAGCCTACATTCACAGAGAGTGTTTGACATTTTGCTCGATTTATCTCCAAGAGGTTGAAATAAAGTTTAATTGACCAGACCGTAACATCGACGGTGTGTCTATAGAGGATAACATTGATGGATTCAAAATTTTCACTCAAAAACTTCGTCCCTTGGGCAAGGCTAGTAATGTGCAATTCAAAGATAAACGTCATACTTTAGCCAAATGGTACGTGCTTAACAACTGTGTTGAGATTGGATCCTATCTAGAGTAAGTAACCTCAACTTTTTTATGGATTCCTCGTAATTAGCTACAACTATCCATAATGCTTTATGTAATTAAATATTATTCGCCAACTCTCCATTTGTGTTATGAAAAATTCAGGGAGCATTACGAGAAATGCAAGGTGTCAAACCCCAATGCTATTGATTAGATGCACATGTCTGAGTTTCCAACTTGGTTCAAGGGACGTGTAAGATAGCTCCAATTTGTGCTTTCTACTTAGAATAAATCTGACTCCAATTTCACTCATATGAGTGGACGGTTTTGTAGGTTCAGGACCAACATGCCAGCAACCAACATAGTGTAGCGGCTGATTTGTATGCGTTAGCTTGTGGTCCCGACTGCTGGGTTGCATCATATGCTGCATGTATTATTAACGGTAAACGGTTCCATACCAAGCAACATGAGCTTACCGGCGATCACAAAATTCAGGGGTGTTGGTAATTGGTGACCAAGATACTAATTATTCAGACTTTTATGGTGTAATACAAGAGATTGTGGAGTTACGTTATATGGGAGGTCGTCGAGTATACTTATTCAGTTGCATTTGGTTTGATACTAGTGATAAGAAACGGGGAGTTCGAGTAGAAGACCACATAACTAGTGTCAACACAGACATGACTTGGTATAAAGACGAGCCATTCGTGTTGGCATGTCAGGCTTCCCAGTGTTTTTACATTCGATATTTGAGAACAAAGGGTAACTAGTATGTGGTACAAACATACAATAATAGGAATGTGTATGACGCTCCTATTGTGGAACAAGCTTTAGACGAGAGTGATGAGGTATCAAGTGATGATGATGCATATCAAGAAAATGATCAATCAATTGATTATCCACTTTTGCATTGTGGGGCATGTCCAATATCAACTCCATTTAGTAGGACTGATATAGAAGCTACCGAAACAGATTTACCAGATCACGTGCAGCCTCCTGTTGATGGAAACAATTTGGATGATTTAATTGATGATGAAATTGTTCCATCTCGCTCCGAAGATGCTTATGGTGATTGAGAATATTCAGATAATGAGGAATTATCCACCAGTGAAGAGTCTGAGTCAGGATAGGCATGTAAATGGATATATAAAAGTGTGTTTACAATTTTTGTATGTATGTGATGGCATGTTCAAAATGAATTATATGAATTACCTATAAAAGTGCATTTGACAATTCTAGTTAGGGTACGTATGTATATATAGTGACCATATTTGTTATTGTTACATCTCAGGTTCTCATAAGATAGACGGTTGTAATTACACCACAACTAAAGTGCAATCATGCAGAACATCAACGGCCTAGGTATGGATGATTGCTCATATTTTTAATTTCTCTCTTTCTTTTTTGTCTTTTCAAGTTGTATAAAAAATTATGTAATACTTGTGCTTTGCATATTTGCATCACATAGGTTAACATTTACTTTAAGATTTAAAATAAGAAAATCATAATTTGGTATTAGCACTCATGGTCTAATATTTAAAGCTTTTTACATGTAGGTGACTAGATGGGTGATAGTGGGCATGGTCGAGTCCTCGGCCGAGGAATCCGTGGTAAGGTACGTTGGATTCATCTGTTATCTCGTGTCGGCCGGCCACAGGGCACAAAAATAAGTGAATGCCTAGATGACTTAACCCAGCCTCTGAGTCATCCATGTGAGCCGACGTGTGTGGACCCAATCCTAAAGTTTGAGCCAAACAACGAACCCATTCCAAGTAGACAGCCGGAGACAGACACTTTAGATACATTACCCTCGCCGGTTCAAGAACTAGCGACAGATAGCGTATCAACTGGTATAGTCCAAATTTGCATGGTCTTATATGTAAAGATCGTATACTTTATATGTTGTGTACTTTTAATTCAACCAATTAGACTCCTGATGCTCTCATTATTGTTATGTTATGTACGATAGTGTCTACAGTCCCTGTAGACACGCCAGCCACCCAGGCTGAGGCATCCAAACGTGGACGTGGGCCGGTGAAGTTATTGGAGTTTGAGAAGTTGCGCAAGTATGGACTTATATCGTTAAAGATTAATCCTGGGGAGATTGCTCTGTGCTATAAGAATGCATCGATATTTACATCACGGGTAACATGGATTGTTAAACAACACTGTGACATGAGTTACCCAAGATGGAGTGATGTACCCCAAGCACATTAGGATGAGTTAATAGATCGGATTCGGGTAAGACCATTATACTTGGTGGCGAAAGATTTGAATTCATTGTATTGTAGTCAATATTTGGTCTAACTTACTTTTTTTTTTGGCAACATTAGCTTGATTTTGAATTAAACTGGGAATTGGAGAACCATTGATTGGCCGTGACGAAACAGCTTCGAAAGCGCTTCAATGCATTCCACCACGAATTACATAAGATTTATACTTCATTCGCAAGTGAGAACGATGCATTGGCGAGTGGGTGTAGTTTGGTGGCTCTTGTGGTTTGGTTTAAACTATGCATGAGATGGGGTAGTGATGAGTGCACAAAAATGCACTCTAAATACTCTATTTAAATGTTAAAAAAAAGGAGAAAAAAATTGATATAACTCATGTTATTAAAATTAATGGTCATTTATCTTGAGATAGATATAAGTATGATTTAATATATTGATGAGAATATAAAATGTCACATTTTTTTCTCTTAATATTTAATATTTTTTATTCTTATTTGATACCTAAATATACTCATTATTCTTATATTTTGTTTTAGGACACAAATAGAGGCATTATGAGCAAATGAAGATAATTTTAGAATTTTAGACAGTTTTGACATCTTTTCGTAATATGGGCATAACTATCTCATCTAATCTCTGATTGAGTTGATTCAAGATGATAAAGAATGCAAGAGGAATATCTATAACTTTTATGTTTTATGTTTTAAGAGATATCCGCTCGATCCAAGACAAAATCGACCATTAAATGGACACACCTACACTTGACGTTCTTGAATATTCTTCAGCTACTTGCATCAAATCCAAATGTCATCATAGTATTTTCCAGCAAGCACTCATACACCAATTTAGAAATTCAATTATCAACTCATATGCAAGATGAAGTGCACTAAAGTTTCTTCAAGACAAATTATTTGACCACAAGATATTAAGTCATACAAGACAACTAATGGATAGAGAAGCAAAATTGAAACACTCAGCCTACAAGCAAAATCCAACTCATGCATAGTGGGAAATCAAATGATCAAAATGACAACTCATAAATCACTTGGATTCAAGAATTGCACATGGCAAAACAAGTTGAAATTGCGATAATTTTGTCATGACAACTTGCATAAAGGATGCTTATAAATAGAAAGGAGGAGTGTGTGTTCTAAAACCATGCTTAGTGTGCTTAGATGTCTTGGAAGAGCCATTGTTTTGAGATCTTGAGAAAAGAAAAGAAAAACTAAAGAAGAGAGAAGAAAATAATGGTTGGCTCTTCTATATTATCCATTGGAGAATTTTCGTTGCATATTTTCAGTATGTGTAACTAAATTCTCAAGTAGGGTTAGGGATGAACTTGTTTGTGTGATGGTGTTTGTAATTTATTTTTGATTCATATAATTGGTTTTTAAATATTAAAATTCTTTTGTTCTATTATTCTCAATTTATTTGTGATATTTTTCGTCTTCAAATAATTATATAATCTATTTCGTTTATAGATTTAGTCATACTTTTTCTATTGAGTGGATTAGTTCTATAATTATGTTTGGAGCAATTGATTATCTATATTAATTTAATTCTCTGCTGCAATATCGCCTCTTATGTATATTGTCGTCGTTGGATTTTATCAATCGATAACAATTTTTGAGAGTTAAGCGTGAAAAATTGATTTTTCAAAGAGTTACATTTGATTTAAATTTTGGTTATTAATGTTATATCTTCTGATTAAGAATTTGGACATAGAATTCTTAATTGAGTTATTAATGAATTAAGAATAAATTTGAATACCACAATTATGTAAGAAATTCCCTACGCTTTACTTTTCGTCTCATTTTTATACTTTTCAAATTATTCATTTAATTTTAATTTACGTCACACTCTAAAATTTACTTTTCACACTCGTCTAAATCTTTTTATTAATTTCGTTACTGTTCTTCAATTTCTCAATCCATCTCCCTGTGGAATCGACACCCGAAAGCTATACTGCAAACGATTATGTTATTCTTTAGGCGTAATCAGGTAGTGACCACTTTAAGGTATGAACAAAATTTATTATTAAAATTATTTATTACTTTGGCTTGCATTGCTAATATCTGTGTGTATTGGCAGAAAATATCAACTCAAAATCGGGAGAACAGGAAGAAGCAAAAGGTTAACCACACAAGTGGTCGTAAATCCTTCGTGTGGGCCCTACAACAAAAGGTTTGATGGTTATTTAATAATACCGTTTTATATTTCATTTTACATTATGTTGGTTCATAGAATAACATTCGTACACTTATATACACATGTAGCGTGCTGATGGCACTATTATGGTGAACTTCTACAAGACAACCCACTGGTCCAAGAAAAAGGACAAGTTTGTGACGGAAGCCACCGAGCTTGCATATGAGAGAATTTATTTAAAATTGATAAATAATATTATTTACTAATATCGAAGCTTGTTTTATATATTATGCTTGGTTAACATGAAAGTATTAGATACAAATGTGACACATTTAGTAATCATTTAATTATGTTAACTTGCAGAATAATTTGGCTTCTAGATATGAAGCACTAAAACCAGAGAAGCGAACTAATGAAGCAGTCGTGAGTGTCTTAAAAGAGGTACTTGGTTATAGACCAGGCTATGCAAGAGGGCTAGAAGAAATGGTGATCCCAGAGTCTACAAGACAACGCAACTTAGCCCATGAGAAAGAACATTTGGCGGTGATTGAAAAATATAGGAATGCAGCTGAAGTAGCCACCCATGAGATGGAGGCAATGAAGACAAAGCTAGCTGCTATTGAGGAGAGACAGGAGGCAACAGACCGTTTGCTGCGGGAGTTACTAGCTGCTTGACCACCTGTCTCTGAGTCTCATCTGGAGGCTCAATGAATTGGTTTTTCTGACATTTTGGAAGGTATATTTTTTGTGGGGTTTATGGGAGCTACAATATTTGGAAGAAACTTATTTTTGGCCCTTTGACGTTCATCTTTGACTTATAAGGTATGATAATATATATATAATGGAAGGTATGATAATATACGTTCATCTTTGGCCCTTTGATATTCATTCTTGGCCCTTTGATGTTCACCTTTTATGTAATATCTTACTAACTGTTTAAGTAGAACTCACTTTGTTGCCTATAATTTCTTTTGTACAATTTTTTTCCCATGCAGTTTTCTATTTTTGGTTCGATGCTGTCTCTTGGAGGAATGATAGGTGCCTTATTAAATGGAAGGATAGCTAATAGATTTGGGAGGAGGGTTGTAAGTTTCTCTTCATTTTTCTCTGTTTTTGGCCTTACTTTGTCTTTTTCTTTTGCCAATATGTTCCAACTCTTATATTGTTAGTTAGACAATGTAGGTTGGATGGCCATAGCATTTGCCAAGGTTTATTCTTTCTCTTTTTGCTCATTTTCTAAAATTATTTTTCATTTAAATGGCAGAGCATAATGAATAATGGTTATTTAAATGGAAAAGTATAATGCTATGTTTACATCAGTATTGCTTAAAAATAAAAGAGAAAATAAAACAATCTTTGTTGCAATTAACCTTATGCTAGAAAGAAGAAAATGCTAGAAATAGAGGCTATATTCTTTTTGTGAGACATTAAACATGCTTGTATATATATGGACTTCAGGATCCTTTATGACTACTCCCATGCCCATGCATCCACTATCTTTGGCATATGCAGCCACCAAGTCTTATTTCTATAACTTGTTTGCTCCTGACCATGCTCCCATCAACTTGCCTAGGCAGTTTGGTTAGCTTTCTCTTGTTGGTTCCCAATACTTTATATCATGATTGTCCATTTTAAAACTCATATATTTGCAAATCGATACAAGGAAACTCCTTGACTTGGCTCAGGTCCTTGGATTCTATTGTGAGGAAATAGGGTGGTTTAAGCTAGACATGATGAAATGTGAAGTGAGAAGGAAACGTGACAAGGATAGTCATTAATAATTAGTAGAGGGATATATACCAGTTTTTATCTTTGTTTTTTGGTAACTCCGTGTTAGTGCTCTAATTGTTCCTTTTTCACATGCAATTGCTTTCACATTTTCTGCAACAATGCAGGAATCACAGTCAGAAAGAGAAGCAGAAAGAAAAAGAATGATGTGAAGAAGAGTTTGGATGGAGGGAGGGATGGGTACATTCTCCAACGTTGAAATTATATGTTAAGCTACGATTTAAAAGGCTTTTATTTGTTGACATTAAATGTAAATGGATGGAAAGTGAGTTTTGTTTTTAGACAAGTGAATGTAATTGTAATTGTTCATAATTCAGCAAATCGCAACTTTAATTTGTGTGTGAGAAAGGTTTGGATAGAAACTCTTTATTCTCAAAAAAAAAAAAACAAATAAACGAAGAGAAGTGAATTATGGGCAAGTTGGATTGGAAATAGATATATACAGGAAATTTGAAAAAAAATAAAATAACTGGCTACTAACAAATTTTAAATTTTAAGTTCTTAATTTAGAAACCACATTTCCAGCAATTTCAAATTTTGCCATGGGATAGTTTAATCCATAGTTTCAATTTTGGCAAATACAAAAATCGCTGCAAAATCTCCCATTTCCAGCGTTCCAACAATTTAATCACTGCAAATTAAATTACACGATACTTCAAAAATGTTTTTGCGGCGTTTAGAATTCTATTAGCAGCGATTATGTGGCGCCACAATTAGTTGATACTAGCGATTAAATGCAAATGTGGTTTGCTCATTTGCGGTGCAAAATTTCTTATTTGCGACGAATATATTTGTCGTAAATACTCAAGTTTTTGTCGCGATTCTCCCAGTTCGCTGCTAAAAAGCATAAGTAGCTTTTCTATAGCGTCGAACAAGCAGTGCAGTAGAATTACTGCTAAAAACTTTTTGCAGCGATTAAATGAGTTTTAGTAGCGATTTTAACCGCCAAAAATGATAATATTTCTTGTAGCGTAATATTTATAGTAGTATAATTTATAAGATTTTTCTAAATATAATGTGTGGTAGGTGAATGATAACAAGGATTTTTCTTGGTCTAATCAATTGAAATCACACTATAGTTGAGTGCTCAAACTTCATGTGATCTCCATAGTTAATGCGACACGTATATAGCATTGAAGAGAACCGCAAAATCTGTTTCAAGTTTCGTCTTATATTTAATGCTCAACTGTCTCGGGGCATGGGATGGGAGAGGTTGCTAACCCTTAATAAAACTTGACAGAAGATCAAGACAATCTACGTACAGCTGAAACAGTTGATCTTGAACTCCATTTCCAGCCACCACATCGCCTTTGAAAATGAGAATTTTTTTTCTCATCCTATCCTTGTTATACATCGCATTTGGGGAAGTCTTATCCACTCCAACTCAGCGATATGAATCAATTTTCAACTTCGGTGATTCACTCAGTGACACCGGAAATTTTCTTCTTTCAGGCGCCTTGGCATTTCCAGTAATAGGGAAGCTCCCTTACGGCGAGACCTTCTTTCAACACGCAACAGGGCGGTGCTCCGATGGACGCCTAATTGTTGACTTCATTGGTATTCATCACTAGCTCATCTCTTCTCTGCACCATGCATCTGATCTCATATTTAGTACGTGTTCAAATATTCTTACCTTTTCAATTGAAAAAGAGACAAGGATTAATTACTCTCACTAATCAAGTTAAAATGTTCTAAGAGAATTGCAAGAAAAAAGTTATTAAACGTTGTTAATATTTCTGATGCGGAATGAAAAATGCAGCCGAGGCATTTGGGTTGCCATTTCTTCCACCTTACTTATCAATTACCAGTGGTCAATATCCCCGGCATGGAGTAAATTTTGCTGTTTCTGGAGCCACCGCACTAGACCCACAATTCTTCATTTCACAAAGAATTGGACAAGTCCTATGGACAAATGATTCTTTGAGCGTTCAGCTTGGTTGGTTTAAGAAGCTCAAGTCCTCCGTTTGTACAAGCAAACAAGGTTGCAAATTATGATCTAAATCTTACTTATCACTAATCATTCTTTCTTTATTTCTTGCTCCGTAATCTTATCAATATTTATAAAAAAAAAAAAAGCATTTGTAATCAATTATATATGATAAAAATATTATTTATAACAAAAATATATTCATCGATTTTAATTAGAAATAGTCATTTTAACAAGTCCGATAAATTTTCTGCAGATTGCGATAATTACTTCAAGAAATCGCTTTTCCTCGTGGGAGAAATTGGTGGAAATGATTATAATTACGCTTTCTTTGTCGGGGGAAGCATTAAACAAGTTCGAGCTGCCGTTCCTGCTGTTGTTGGAGCAATTACTAGGACCACCAGTGTAAGTTCATTCATAAATGAGTTTTACTTTCACGAGACGCAGACTTTTAACATCACAATCTTCGTCGATGGGTTTGACGACAGGCATTGATAGAGGAAGGGGCGGTGGCGCTGGTGGTTCCGGGGAATTTGCCGATTGGGTGCTCAGCAGTTTATCTAACCTTGTTTCCAAGCAATCGCACAGCCGACTATGACAAGAGAAATGGGTGTTTGAAGGCATTCAATGCTTTCGCTGAGTATCATAATAATCAACTAAAACAATCTCTGGAGACGCTGAGACAAAAGTACCCGCATGCAAAGATAATTTATGCAGATTATTACGGTGCTGCAATGCAATTCTTTCATGTACCCCGGCATTTCGGTACGCAACTTCTACATGCTTTTTGTGCCATTCTCTCTCTGATGTAGTACTGTACGCACATTTTAAGATCAAGCTAATCTATTTTTACTCTAATTTTTTTTTTTGTTTTCACGAAAAATTATCTTCATCTTTTTAAAAATTTAGAATTACATAGATATATCTATGAACCTGCTCATAGTATTAAATAGACTCCAACATTAACTACGTACAATATTAGATCCACATGCTGCATGCATATATAGTACCATATCTATATATATTCCTCCAAATTATGAAAAGGATTTAAATAAGAAAATTGTAAAAGAATATTGATTTATTATTCCCGTTAGAAAAATTTAATCCGCAAAAGAATTTTACAAAAGTAAATCCTCAAAATTACTTATTAATTTGACGTGGTACTTTAAATTTTAAAATGATTTTTATTATAAACTAAATCTAACTTATCACATAAATATTTCACATCGGTTTGTGATAATAGTACTTGTTAACTTTTATGAAATCTGTTAGTATCTAATATTGCTGTGTACTCATTTCTTTTTTAGTTTTTATTTTTTTTTTCCTCTTTGATTAACAATTTAAATCAAAGTCGACCTAGCTAGGTAGCTAAGTTAGAGTAGTTTCGGATGGTTGCAGCCCCTAGTAGCTTATATATAGCTAGCTTCATTATTTACTAGTCTAATTACGTACCTACAAGTTAAGAATTGTTAACATATAATAATTAATGAGTTATATATGTTATATATAATTATTTTTATGAATTTTTTTTATGATTTGTTAAAGTAATATTAAAAAATGATTACATTAGTGAAATGTACGAAAAACATTTTTTAAAAATACTGTACACAAAAATTTTACTATATATATGTTTTTTAATTATAATTAATTAATTAATGTACGTATTATTGCAGGTTTTTTCAATGGAACTTTAAAAGCATGCTGCGGAGGGGGTGGACCGTACAACTTTAATTACTCGGCAAGGTGTGGTCATACGGGATCCAAAGCCTGTGCAGATCCATCTACTCATGTAAACTGGGATGGAATTCACTTAACAGAGGCTGCTTACAACCATATATCCAAGGCTTTGATCACTGGCCCTTTTTCCACGCTTCCCCTGATCACCTGATCCTGATCAATCTCCTACCTCTTATATATGCTCTTAATTAATAACATGAGTACTGTACAATTGATCATGTCGTAATTCTATTAGTGAAACTAATCGATCGAGTGGCTTATTCTAATTGAAAGTACTTTTGGCTATGTCTATCTGATCTAGCTCTATATTTGTAATGGATCAATTTGAACAGTCATCTGTGTCGAAATTAATTGAACGGTTAGACAATTAAATGCGATTTGTCCCATCATGCCGTATTAATTAGCATGGGACCTAGTTATTGTACGTGCATTAATACGTACTCAACTTGAAAATTGGTATGCGAGACACGAGAGAGTGTACTCATGAGTCTACTGTTAAATAATTTTATTAATTCATCCACTCTTTTTTATTTTTTTTTACCAATTTAGTTTTGAGAAAACAATTTTAAACTATTAAAGTTTTTAGTAGTAAATTCACAAGTAAACAAAATGGGGATACATCATACAAGAGATCAATGCTTCCAGTTATAATATAGGAAATAAAGATGACCAAATAAAATGACGAAAAAAGCTGTAACTTTTTGGAAACTAGCCATCACTACTACAAGAAAAATAATTTTTTATAACTAATTAAGTTCAGTCAAATGATTATTTAGAGTTAAAATTAGTTGTAAATAACATTTTTTTCGCTATTTATTAGTTACAAAAAGCTAAGATTTCTTGTAGTGTGTAAATTTCAATGAGAAACTAGCTGTAAATTTTTGAAACCAATTAGAGCAAGCTTTCGCCATATACGGTTCCCTCCTAGCTAGTTTGTCATTGACATGCACGTTGCGGCAACCTTTGCTCACTGAATCGCAGGCAATTCAATCGGAAAACTCCAGCGTCCCGGCCATATATATGGAGGGAGTACTATACAGCCGTGCCCTCTGTCCGCTAGATTTCATATTAAGTTATTGATTTTGTGTGATGTTAGTAATGCTTCTTAATTACCAAAATATATTTATTAGCGTGAGTTTTTTTTTAGCTCGAGTACTTATATCCTTTATATATGATTGTGTTTCTAAAAAATATATATTATATATATGTTGATATTGAGATTTCTTTTTCAGCATTCTATATTTATGCTTGAGTTTTACTTGACGAAGACAACTTTTTCTCAAGTCTACCTCCTCGTATTATGAAAAAATGTTTATTTGCTGTTAATTATTTATTAAGAAAATGATCATTTCCCATTAAAATGTGTCAATTGTGGTTGTAAAAAATTATTTTCCTAATAAATATTAAATATTTCGTCATAAATACTTATATTTTTTTAGTAGTGGCATTAGTTAAATCTATATATAGATCTCAATGGAAGCCGCTGCTTCAGTCCCTTCTTCATCTAATTAACAATACTATGCAAGCTCAATATTTCTTAGCTAGAGACTAGAGTCGTCGTCTTCCCACTTCAGCCTACTTGGGCTTTTGCTGCTAATTTTTTTCTAGCCGCTTAAATTTGCTACAAATATTTATTTTTATCTATAACATTGACGTCTCAAGAAAAACGCGATTGAACCGTCACTAAATACCAATATTATTTTTATCTGACAATATAATATCGTCACAAATATTATTGATACTAGAAGTCAATTACGACACTTTTTTTTTTTAGTGTTATAAAGATAATTAGAGTAATTTTAGTTAAAATTTTCTTTTAAAAAAGTACGAGTTGACAAATTATTTTTAAAAATTCATTATATTTAATTAATAATAAAAAAAATTGTGAAAAAATAAATAAAAGTATTTTTTTTTTTACTTGTAAATAATAACTCTCTAAATTATTTTTTGAAAGAAAATTTTAGCCAAAGTGATTGCTAGTGCACTTAATCACTACTATTAGGGTTTTTATTTTGGTAATTACTTAAATTTTTATATAACTTTTATAAATTGCAGCAATAAATTTTTTAAAATTCTTCACTATCTCTTGTTCATGCCCCTTTGTTCAACCATATCGGGCAAGAGACTCACACATCACACCGTAGATTTTCGCTCTGCACTTTCGTTGGCAACAACCCCACTGTACCACCACACCCCTATTGTCGCGTGCCCTCTCCCTCTCCCAATTCGATTTTTCAAAATTTCATCTAACCTATCGTCTAGAGCTTAGCCGAGCAGATCCAGAGCGTCGTCTCTGTAAGGACGAGCAATTCCTAAAACCCAAGATCAAATTCCTCAACAAGGCTAAGATGGTGTAGTGCCATGGACAAACCCAGATCAATTTCTCAGGCACAATCACCAAGAAGTAATAGAAGCTAGAGCCGATCCTTCGTCGAACCTCAAAGGTTTTGCCATTGCCTTTAATTTAAAACTGATTTCATTTTTGGTAAAGTTCTACCCATTTCTTCTATGAAAATCAAGTTGGTTTTCTTGATTGGTCTTGTTTGGACCCATATATTTCGACGTCTTCTTCTTCCATATCTCTCGTCTCTCTCTTGACTACTCTCTTCTCTCTCTCCATCTCCATCTCTCTTAATTCGCAGTGGCTATGGCACAGCGCACAAGAAGAATTTCATGTTGTAATGGGGGTATTTCTAAGAAGAAACGGCAACAATGGCTTGTTAGCTCATCTCAAAGTCCTGGTTAACTTGCAGGTAACTGTCCCTCTGTTTCTCCCTAT
This sequence comes from Platycarya strobilacea, assembly GCA_036898215.1. NCBI lineage: Eukaryota > Viridiplantae > Streptophyta > Magnoliopsida > Fagales > Juglandaceae > Platycarya > Platycarya strobilacea. The sequence goes on from CM072547.1 coordinate 9,733,449, forward strand.
TTCTTATTTGCTTTAGTTTCCTCATTTCTTTGAAAAGTTCTGTAACAGTCTTTTCTTCTTCTCATCAGTTATATGTTATTTCAATAAATGTTATATTCTTCTACTTTGTCGTTTACATTTACATGTACTCTATGCACATTATTTTGATTGAACTTGGATTAGTTGTGTGGGCTCTGTATGAATAGAAAAACTTCACAATTCCTTTGCTTTGTGTAAATACATTTCAGAATTTGATTTCCAAGTTGCTATTGTTGGAATCTACTTGTTCACACATATCCAATGCATCCTTTTGCTTTATGGCCGCGCCCTGTTTTGCTATATTTATCTGTTTCTCTCGTTTTATTTGAGATGATCTATAATGGGGGGATAAAAGATATTTCTTGGTAGCTTTATATTACAAAAAAACTGCTGGTGGTATTTTATATCTGGAGAAAATTCTACAAGCCAAAAGTCTGGGATATCAAGATTGTGAAACTTTTAGAACTCTTTTAACAGTTAGGATTTAAATGCTTGATTCCGTTCAACACCTAACTAACAAAACTAACAAATCAAATAATAAAATATTCTTAAACCATATACGACTAAGTTTCTCACTCCCCTAATAATAACATGTTGCTTGCCTTATGAAATTACCGGTTCTCCTGCTTCCCTTCACCATGTTGCCATACATAAAGTTTCACTTCTAGATCAGTTTATTTATTTGCAGGTTCCATCAAGCAAAAGAAAAATATTGTATAATAGATTCTTCTATGTTGGACTAAGATGAAATAACTCGGGTGTGTTTGAGTTTTGTTCCCTTTGCTGATTGTAATGATAGTTTTTTTATGCTAGATGATAGTTAGGAACCTCTAAAAAACTTCTCTCACTCATAAGTTAGTGTGGATCCCATTTGCTCCACTACCATATAATTTAATTCCATTGTTTTTTTTTATTAATGATTAAGACTTTCTATTTAGGGTTATAAAAAGACCGAATAGGACAGGTGGACCGGACCGGACCGAGACCGGACTGGATGGAATTTGGTCTGGTTCGGTCCAATATTTTTATGGACCGGAAATTTCCGGTCCGGTCCAGGGGGAGAACACATATATATAATATATATTATTTAATATATTTCTCCCCCTGGACCGAACCAGACTGAATGCACACACATATATATATATATTTTATATATGTATATATAAGTAATAGTATATAAATTTTAATATTAATATTAATATTAATATAGATTAAGAGTGGTAGCATAACATATTAATATATAATATATATTCTTATAATATTAACATATTATAATTTATAATAGTTATAGTATAAAAGTATAAATTATAATATATTTATATTGAGAAATAGTAATAATTTATAAGTAATAAGTGTATTATTATTATTTAATATATTATTACTAATTTATCACTATTCACTAACATATAAATTTATAATATACTAATGTAAATTATGTAATAGTGTATTAGTTATGGTTAACCAACTTATGATGTATCACTAAATCAATATTAACTAATTATAATTACTCTTCTTATGATCACATGTAGCAATTATAAATATTAATTATTAATTTTGTTTTTAACCATATATGAAGTATGATCAATGATTAATGATCATTAATATCATTAATTAATTAATATGACTTATAAAGATTAATCAACTAATCAACCTATTAGCTATATATAATATAGAATATTAGTTATCGTTTATAGTATAAGTATTAAGTCTATAGACTATAAGTTATAATTATAGTTTTTGTTTAATATTTATATGAGATTAGAAATTGACAATTGGCAAAGATGATTATTTTTTTAAGAAAATAGTACTAGTATATATTTAATAATTTATAAACTTAGGTCAAAAAAGTATATTTAATTATTGCAAGATTTTGAATCAAATTTAGCGCATTAAATCATATGGAGTACCCCTGAACTAGACCAGACCGCCCCTGGATTGAATTAGACCGGACCGGTATGGACCGAATCCTATTCGGTCCGGTCCAGGGTGAGAAAAATTTTAGACCGAATAAAATCGGTCCACATTTTTCTCAGACCGGACCGAACCATTTACACCCCTATTTCTATTTTATTCTATTTTCTGAATTATTGAAGCAGACCAAAATTCTAATTTGATATAAGTGGGGATCATTTCATCATGCACACTCCTAGCTAGCTAGTTGGGTGCCCAAAAATCTAATTTAATGTTCCAAATTATTCTAATCTAGCGTGAAGACTAATAATTAATTGGACATAGTTGAAAGTATATACATAAGAGATCACAAAATAGACTTCCAGTGTATAGTGGGCCTTAACAATGGAAGTCGGATGGAGGAGAGCCGCAACAAAGAACGCCGGAAATGAACTCTTGTGCCGGACGAGATCTATTGGGTGGGAAGTTTGGGGAAGGGTGTAGCGGGTTTTGCAAGGGGCGAGATCTGTTTGGGAAGAGTTTGTGAATTCTTTCATCAGGGAAGGGTAGTAAATTCAAAAAAAAAAAAAAAGAAGAAATAAAGAAAAGCATCGTGGTTTTTTCATGTCAAGCAGAAGAGCCAACGGGAACAGCAAAACGGTGGCTGTAGTAAGACCCATAAAAAATTATACAGCTTATGGCACAAAATAAAGATTTTTTTTTTTTTATAAATAAACAAGACTTTATTGATGAAACAATAGGCAAAAGCCATTACAAGATTGTTATGTCCTATCAAGTAGGAACATTAAAAACAAGAAAATCATCCAGGTCTTCAAAAGTCCGCTCATTACGTTTCTTCCACAGACACCACATGATGCAGATAGGAATTATCTTCCAAACATCTTTGATTTGTCTCCTGCCTCGAATCGACCTCTAGCACGCCAAAGTAACTACCACAGATTCCGGCATAACTCATGCTATGTCCAATTTGCTCAAAGCCTCATTCCAGAGGATCCTCGCTGTCTCACAATGCAGAAGGAGATGATTCATCGTCTCCTCCCCTTTGCGACACATAAAACACCAATTGGCTATAATAACTACCTTTTCCTTAGATTCTCCGTGGTAAAAATCTTACCTAAGGCAGCAGTCCACACACAAAATAAAGATATGAAAACCAATTCAATGATAACCAAGATGAGAAACTCAAATAACAAAAGTTTCTGACATGGTGAGTACTCAAAAATCTTAGCAGAATATAAGTTTCTGCCACTAGCAACTACTATTAACAAAAACAGAATATTAGATTGTTAAAATTATTAAAATATGATGAAAGAAAAAGCTGGTGACATCATTTCAAAACCATCTGTGCTACCAATTTTACCAACTCAATATCATCAAAATAATCTGTCAGTCTGACATGGTGTGTATTAAGAAATTTTAATAGCAAACTAGAGTTCACATATATGACACTTTTCATTTATAAGAGACAAACTAGAGTCCAAATATGTACGAAGAGATTGTCTTCCACTTAAACCATGAAAAAAAAAAAAATAAAAAAAAAAATTAGTAGTCCTTAACCAAAGAGCATTTTTACATCATCTAGATGGTCTTTGCACAATATGAACAAAATGTACGAAGAGATTTTCTTCCACTTAAACCATGAAAAATATCAAAAAGAAAAAATCAATAGTACTTAACCAAAGAGCATTTTTACATCATCTAGATGGTCTTTGCACAATATGAACAAAGATGTAAAATTATAAACTCCTACAAGGGCATGCATAAATTTATATTCATGTATGCTACTTTCCTTTTCTGCAACCAGATAAAAAGGCACCAAAATAGTTTTGCAATATCAGTCAAAACTTAAAAAGAAAATGTTCAAAAAGCTTCAAGACTAACCAATTAATATGTGATAAATAAATGCAGTACTAGTGAGTAGCTCTCTACAGCTAACATTCAAATTATTGGGCTTGATCTTCTTTCTAAAATAACAACATTCAAAAGTCATTGAACCTGTCCCATCTAATATATAAAACCTACTCACTTCCAAAATATGCTAGTTATATCACAAAAATATCTGTCAAAGTGATAGCCAATGCTAAATAAAAAATCTGAATTACTAAAGGTTCTTTGACTTCAAAATATAACCAGCCTTAACCAAAAAATTTAAATCACAAATAGCTTGTTTTTGAAAAGTTAGAAAATAACCACCAAAGAAAGAGTTCAGTGAGAAGTACCTTTACTCAATTGAGGGGACTTAGATATGGTAGCCATCAAATGATATTGGAAAGTAGGTAACATAAGCATCCTCTGCATGTAAAGAACATAAACATATACAACTTATGGCACAAAAGAAAGAAATGAAAGCCAGTTCAATTATTACTAAGATGAGAAGTTCAAATAACAAAAATCTTGACAGCATATAAATTTCTAACACTAGAAAACTATAACAAAAAGAGAACATCATATTGTTAAAATTGTTAAAACATGATAAAAGATAAAGTCCATGACATAACTTTAGCAAAAATAATGAAAGATGTGCTTGCTACAAGACTGATGAGAACACTGCCTCCCTATAGGTAAAGCATAGATCCACCAATCAATTATGAAACCAAGCCAAGCAATAGAGGGCATTATTACCAAAAAACTATAAAAACACACAATGATACAGGGTTAAGAGAGAAACAACAATTAGAACTACAAGAAAGAGTCTAGTTATGAATTGCGAACAGATGTTACATAAAGCAAAACGGAATCATAAGGAATAAACTAATTCTTTGTAAAGTAATAAGCAAAAAAGACGTTAATTTGAGAGCAACTAGGACAATTCTAGATTTTCATCTTTATAGAAATTACAAAGAATATTTTATCTCAGGTGAATAAGTGATGGGATTATGGATTGAATTGAATTAAAGATCAAATATGATGTTGATAAAGTTACCCTAAGTAATGTTAGATGTTCTTTACAGAACAAAAATAATAATTATAATTTAATAAGGAAGCATCAATATGATACCTTGCATTTATAAGAGGTCATTTGATATATATATATGTGTGTGTGTGTGTGTGTGTGTGTGTGTGTGTGTATATGTATGTATAAAGAGCTAGTGGTGGTGCACACTGCAAATACCCACACACACACATATAGATCAAATGAAGACCATTTGTCTGAAAACACACAAAGACTACAGGTTTAAAAATCTAAGATCCACCTCTTAAAAAGATTTACCCATCCAACATCAAGAAGTTATAAGGAGTTATATAGCAGAATTAGGTTGAAAATCCGTAGACAAGCAAAACTATGCATTTATAAGCACGCTTGTCTGTGTATTTATAAGCATGACTTGTAATAGATAGTACTCACATATGTATTTATAAACATGAAAGCCCACTTACAGGTGCGGTCATACAAAATAGATGACAAAACTAAAAAGTTGTTGAGCCTCGGTACTAAATCAAGCCATTCAAACTATGTAGTATAAGAATATGATAGAAAAAGACTCGTACCCCCTGAAAAAAAAAATAATCGTCTTTTAGTCAATTAAGCCAATAAGCAAAAACTCTGCCCACTCATCTAAGGGCCATTTTCATGGACCTATCCCTGGTCAATAGAATCTGCTATTGAATCATAGTAGTCAATATATATTATGAACATCACATGGATTAAGCAAATTAGCAAGAAAGATAGTAGGCAACACAAAATTATAAGTGAAAAACAAACAAACATAAGTTGCATATGAACAAAGAAAGATATAGACCTCAACTCATAAGTATTCCCACATATGTGTAGAGTGATATTAGGAGCTAGTTGTCCCTATATCACATCAAATGAGATGGCAAGTACTACACCAAGTGTGAAGCCAAAACAGCTTAGCCTTAAGATAATAAGCTGCCCAAGACTTAAGAGGTTGAAACATCACAAGTTAACCTTCTGATAAAACAAAAGACAACACAGACGCCAACATTAATCAAGGAAGTAAAAGAATGTAAAACTAGAAAGGGAAAAAAACAAATAAGCAAACAAAAAAGCCCACTATACACTGGAATTTTGCAGTCTGTTTGGATGTGTAGAAAATGGAGAAGAAAAAAAAAAAAAAACTAAAGCAGAGGTAGATGTCATTGACCTGTTGGAGAAAGGTGTTTCAGCTTAGCAGACAATAATTTCTCGCTCAAAACATCTGGGCAACCGACTTAAACTTACAGCTTGCCGTGCAATTTTAGCTATATAAAGCTACTAGAATGAACACGTTCACCCATTTTTCTATCTTAATTTCAAGGGTCCCATCCACAATGTTAAACCTCCATGAAATTTCGAACCTTCTCTAGTTTTATATGACTTTTGATGTTGGCTAGTACTCATATCAGTAGTATTTTTTCAGTAACAAAAGGTGAGATTGAGTAGAGGGGAGATGCAGTGGCAATTTTTTCGGGAAGAAGGAGAGAAGAAGTCGTGTAGAGGGGAGGGAGAAGAGCAATGTTTTCGGGAAGATGAGAGAGAATAAGGGAGATTGTAGTGGCATTTTTTTATTCAAGTCAGCCACTTGGATGCCAATCATGCAGGAGTTGAAAACGGGGAATAAGGAACAGGGGGGAGTAGCATTTTCCATTTTCTATTCTTATGCAAGGGATACTTATGTTATCTACTTTCAGGCCAATATCATTTGAAGGGTACCATAATTCTTGAAAAAATTTTCCGAATCGAGTAAATGTACATCCTATTTGACTCTTTCCTTTGTAGTTATTTTCTAGTATTTCAGAAAGAAGTTATTTTTTATTTTGAGTTTGAGAATGGACCAATTGTGCCATTCATGCTAGTAGAATCAATTTTCTCAATTGGATAATTTAGTTACGTAAAGAACTTTGTTGTAGAGATATAACTTGCAGTTTTGATTTATTGGTTAAGGTTGGCACATTTAAACGTCAATGACACCTAAGTAATTTAGATTTTGCATTTAGCAATGACAACCACTTTGACTGACATTTTTGTGATTTGACTAGTTAATTTTGGTTGTGGGAGAATTTTACTTTATTTGCTAAACTTTAAGTCCTAATTTGTCATGGAAAGTGAGTTTATATTTAAATTGAGAAAATGCCAAAACATATATAAACACGGGTATAGGCGGGAGCAATAAACCAAGAGAAATCACAAAGAGTATTGGCAGCTATAGACTCTTTTTTTTTTTTTTTATTTAAGATTGTTTTTCTATAGTGGTCTTTAATCTATGTAATAAATGATTTATTCTAGTTTTTTTTTTGTTTTTTTTTTTATGAATCATAATTGTTTTGATAATATTGAGTTGGTAGAATAGATAGCACGGTTTGTTTGAAGTTCTTATATAAAGTTTTGCTGAATCTAAATCTCGATTTTGTAGTCTATAATTTTTTTTTTTTGGAACTTTGTTCAGTATTTGCAATATGTTGTGGCCACAATATATATTTTTTAACTGCAATAAGTTATTTCAATGGCATATATCATCGAAATTACATATTTGTGACTATTTTGCACATAACAAATAACTATTTGTGATAGTAATTTGTTTTGCAAATAATGTTCTTCAACTATTTAAGCATCACGTGAGATGCGATTTGTGATACAAAAAATTATTTATTTATGACCATCTTGTTTTTAACAAATAACCATTTGCGAGAAAATTTTTTTGTTGCAAATTACATTTTTTAAACATTTAAGTATCTGAGTTGCGATTTTGTGACAAAAATCTAAGGCCCCGTTTAGATTTGGAGATGAGATGAGTTTAGTTTATTTTTTAATATTATTATAATTTTGAGATTTGAAAAAAGTATGTTGGGATTTGAAAAAGGAGTATTGGGATTTGAAAAAGGTGTATAGGAATTTATGTTTTATATAAAAATTATAAAAATATAATGATAAAATGAAAATGAGTTGAGATAAGTTGAGCTCATCTTCGAATACAAATGGGGCTTAAGTTTTGTTTGGAAAAAGAAAAATTTTGTTGTAAAAAGTAAGCTTTGTGACTAGTCTCCATTTTGCAGAAAAGGTCTTAAAGTGGCATTTACTATCGGCAAGCCTACAATCAAGGGCGAACCTGTGTAGTCCGTTGGGGGGCGGTATTTTGAAAATCTTCTTTAATATATACACTATTAGAAGACAGGCTCCCCCCCCCCCCCTCCCCCCGCGCCCCCCAAGTCTGACATTTCAGCCCCCTAAGCTTGTAATCACAAGTTCTGCACGCTCAAAAGGTTTGGATGATACATCTCCATCACCAACTTAAGTTACTTACGGTTTTACCTGTAGTCTGTAGAGTATAGATTCAATCCAATGGTTTGAAGCATGAACCAGTCGCAAGTTGTAACTTTTGAGCGTGCAGGTAAAACCAATAGTTCAAACCAATCCTTTTGTATCATTGCAAGTTGTAAGTTGCGTGTTTGTTGGCCCTAAGTAACAACATTGTTGCCGTATCTGCCATTTGATATAGGATTGATGCCGTAACTTGCTGTAAACCTATACTTTGTCTTTGCCGATTCTCTGAACTTTAGCCTTCGACCCTTCAACTTGAACTAATCAGAACTGCATTAATCTTGAATCATTGATCTCACTAAGACTCAAAAATCAGACTTACATTTGTTGGCATGGCAGAGATTGAGTGTCGAGTGCGAATCTACGTATGCTTGCCTGCATCTCTGTGTCTGCTTGCTTGCATCTTCGGTCTCCACGAGTTGCTGTCCATGCTACCTAACTCACAGTAAGTTCAAAGTTGCATGTCGCCGTCGGTGTTGCTGTGGCCCGTGTTGGACCTGGACCAGGGTCCTATTACCGGTGCCGGCGGGTTCAGGCAGAGGCAAAGCCGTAGTCTGCAGAGGCCGCATTAGGTAGAGCCCACATGAGGCAGAGCCCGGAGCCGCTTCCAGAGTTCTGCCCAAGCCTCAGTCCAACTTCCAGTCTTCCAAGACCCACTGACCCAGGTTTTACCCGCTAGTGCTGATGTGCATATATGATATATTAATATATTATAATATATATAATATAGATTTCATCTAATATATAGTGTCAACTGTCATGACTCATACTTAATTAATTTGTGTATTATTACATATATTAATATAGAATTCATTTAATATATAGACTTAGTAGTAGTGTCATACTTAATTAATCTTTGATTCCGTGCATTATTGCATATATTAATATATTATATATAGTTTTGTTCAGATTTTAATATTTGTGCATATAGCATATATATATATATTATATATATATATAGATATTATATAATATATATGCATAGGCATAGCTTGATATTGTACATTTGATATTGTACATTGGATTTGATATTGTAGATTTGTGTATCGGAATATTATTAGACATTTCTCAAATTTATTATTGATTTAGAAATTTTTCTTAGAGTTTAAAAAATATAAGCAAATAAAAAACAATTGATTCTTTTTTTAAAAAGAAAGACGTGAACATCATCATCGAGCTTAATTTGAAGAGAAAATTTTAAATTGATCGCCCCCCAAACACCAAATCTTGTTCCGTCCCTGCCTGCAATCATAGGTTCTAGCCGCAAAAATCATTTTTGTGGCAGGAAATCGACTTTTTGCCGTTATATTGTGTCGTCGCAAGAAGATATTTGTTGTAGTGTCCATCGCCATCACCGTTTGCCGTTTTCCATCACCATCCCCGCTCCCCTCTGTTGCTGCTTCCCCAGCCAGGTTACTCTCTTAACCTCTTAATCTGCTTGATTTGACCATTCCAAATTTCTCTCTTATTATCGTATTATGTGAAAACTCCGCATAATTTGTTCTTTTTCTATTTATAGCATGATTCTGAAATTTTGACTCGTGTTTTTAAGTCAAGTGCTTATACATACCGTAGCATAAGGGTTATGAATAATCTCTATAAGTGATTGTTTATAGCCAAGCACTGTCTGCTTGATGTATAATCCGTTGAATGCTATAGGATTTACAGTATAGGGCTTGGATTATATATATATATATATTTTTGGGTGTTTTGTTAAGCAAAGGATTGAGTGTGTTGTTAATACTCTGGTTTCATCCTTCTCGGATGATTAGAAGGCAAAAATGATTGGGTGTTTTCTCTTTTTGCTTTTGGCCTCAATGATTCCGTGCCCTTTCTACGATCTGAGTTTGAGAAGTTCTTGATGAAGATAGCTAATATTCAACTTACATGTGAATAAAGTGATTGAACCACCTAAAGTGATCGAGCCCGCAGAATATATATATATATATATATATATTTTAGGGTGACGCTGAAGATCGAATGACCTTCAAAACATTAACAAACAGCCCTCTAATAAGGGGCTGACACGAAAGCAACTATAGCAAATACAAAGTGGATAAGACCACCAAATCCCGAAAAAATCACCTCCTTCCATCAAAATTGACTGGGAGTTCCAGATTTATTTCCTTCGCACAATTGGACAGCCCTCAATCATTCGCACTTTCGCAATCTCGCATTCATTTCTTGACTTTAACTTTTCTCTCTCGACGGTTTCTTTCTGGGTTATCCTTCTCGATATTTTCTCAAGCCTAATTCGAGTTCTCGGTATAGACTACCAAGCATATTTTTGGCCATCTCTGTCTTAGTTTCTTCGAATTTTTTCATCGTGGTGGTTCTCTGATGATAAACAAGCATACCAAAAATTAAAAAAAAATCCCACAATCCTTTACGAATTTCATTTGTTGTTCACCCATTTGTTATCATAGATTTCCCAAGAATAATCTTCCCAAACAAACACGAAGAACAAACTATAAAATAGAAAATAAATTGAGAAGAATTCCTAAAATGATTTTTTTTTTTTTAAAAAAAACCTCCAAAAAACAATCATGAGAGCTCGAAGTTTGAAAATGTTTGAGATTGGCAATAGAAGAAGATGAAAAAGCAAAGCAACATCAGCTAATGACTCGTTTCCTCTTTAGTTCTTGTGATCTCTTCTTCAAGTGTTGGCTTGGTCTCACTTTTTCGTTGTTGTATGTGAGTTTTTGTGGGTCTGTTGTTGAAATGGGGAAGGGGAAGGGGAAGTAGGGAGAAGGGAAGGGCTGAGTAAGGGAGAAGGTCCGCAGTGATGGGAAGCTGGAATGTGTACGTGTAAATCTCTTATTAGTAGGCTGTTATTGTTTAAAAAAAAGTTGGACTGGTCCCCAAATTTCTAATATTTTTTATATTTTAATGATTGATTTATAAGTAATTTTAGGAGAAGTCGGTTTTAGAAAATTGGGAGGGAATCGATTTTGATTTAAAATTTTTTTTCCTCATTTTTAACTTTGTTTTTAATTTCTATACAAAAACAAATCAATAAAATTTATTAGATTTATGAAAACAAGATTAAAATGAAGAATTTTTTTTAAAACTAAAGTTGATTCTCCTTATGTCTCTAAAATCCACTCTCTTTAGAACTATTCTCATATATATATATATATATATATATATAAATACATATATATATATATAATATTGTTATAAAATTAAAAAAAGAAACTACTATTGCAAGATAGAAATAAAAAATTCTTTGGAACTCTTAAAAACTGAAACTTTCTTCTCTTTCTATATTTTCTTATAAATTTCATAATAACTGAAGCCCCTATTTATAGGTCTTGAAATTACTATGCAAGTTACTATGCAAGTCACTATACAGGATTTAAAATAATAATGGTAGGGTCATTCACATAATTTTAGTGGTGGGACAGGGGGCGGCAGCCGTCCCTCCATTTATTTTATTACACTCCCCCTTGAATGATCACCCATAAAGAGTCTGCCTCTTTAAAACCTTGCCAAGGAATCCAATGGGAAGAAAAATTAATGGCGAAGGAAAATGAGTACAGTCTTCTTATGTATCCACAAGTGCTTTAAGATTGCCTCATTAAAACCTTGTAGAGGAAAACCCAGTGGGACAAAACCTCAACGAAAGAAAAATAGTATAATCAGCACAAGTCTTTTACTCTCCCTAAAAAGTACATGACTATAGATCTTTGAGTTTTCGCATTCCAATGTTATACACAATCTTTTTAAATGTCGAAGTTGGTAACGCATTTGTGAATAAATCTGCCAGTTTATCACTAGATCGTATCTGCTTGACATCAATTTTACATTTCTCTTGAAGTTCATGAGTATAAAAGAAATCAGGTGAAATATGTTTGGTTCTGTCACCTTTGATATATCCTCCTCTGATTTGAGTTATATAAGCATTATCTTCATATAAAATTGTTGGGCTATTATTGATCATGAGAAGTCTACACTTTTCCTAGATATGTTGAATAAATAATCTCAGCCAAATACACTCTCGACTTGCTTCATGAATAGCAATGATTTCTGAGTGATTTGAAAAAATAGCAGATAGTGTCTGCTTAACAGATCTCTATGATATGGCAATATTTTCATCAGTAAATAAATATCCAGTTTGAGATCTACTTCTGTGTGGGTCTGAAAGATAACCTGCATCTGTATACCCAATCTATTGTGAACTTGATCCGCGTTGATAAAATAATCTCATATTAACCGTACCATGAAGGTAACGAAAGACATGTTTAATGTCATTCCAATGCCTTCGAGTTGGTGCAGAACTATATTTTGCAAGCAGATTAACTGAGAATGTAATATTTGGTCGAGTGCAATTTGCAAGATACATCAAATCTCTAATTGCACTGAGATATGGTACTTAAGGACCAAAAATTTCTTCATCATCATCACAAGGACGGAATGAATTATTCTTCACATCAAGTGTTCGAACAATCATTGGAGTACTTTGGGGATGAGATTTATCCATATAAAAATGCTTTAGGACTTTCTCAATATACATGGACTAATGAATAAAAATTCTATTTGGCAAGTGCTCGAGCTGCAGGCCGAGACAAAGTTTTGTTTTGCCAAGATCTTTCATTTCAAATTCATTATTTAAATATATAGCGGTTTTTGAGATCTCTTCAGGAGTTCCCACAATATTTAAATCATCAACATAAACCGCAATAATGACAAATCCAGATTCTGATTTCTTAATAAAAACACATGGGCATATAAGATTATTCTCAAATCCTTCTTTCAATAGATATTCGCTTAAGCGATTATACCACATGCATCCGGACTGCTTCAATTCATATAAAGATCTTTGTAATCTGATTGAGTATATATTTCTAGATGTACTTGTAGATGCTTCAAGCATTTTATATCTTTTAGGGATTTTCATATATATGTCATGGTCTAAGGATCTATATAAATATGCAGTGACCACATCCATTAACCGCATTTCTAATCCTTTTGTAACAACTAGACTAATCAAAAATCTAAATGTGATTGCATCTATAACTGGAAAATATGTTTTTTCATAATCAATCTTGGGTTTCTGCAGGAAACCTTATGCGACAAGCCATGTTTTATACCGCATAATTTCATTTTTCTCATTACATTTTCGTGCAAATACCCACTTATATCCAACAGACATTACACCCTTTGGTGTCTGGATAATAGGTCCAAATACTTCTCGCTTTGCTAGCGAATTTAATTCAGTTTCATTAGCTGCTTTTCATTTTGGCCATTCATTTCTACGTCGACATTTTTCGATGATTTTTGACTCACTTTTTTCATTACTTCTAGTAATATCAAGGGCCATTTTATATGAAAATATGTTGTCGACAACAGTTTTATTTCTATCTAGAATTTCTCCAGTATTCATGAAATGTATTGATATCTCATTATTTTCAGATACCTGTTCCTTTTCAGGGGAAAATATTTCGTGGCACACCTCTTTAGAAGGTCCATTTTCAGGAAATTTATAGTTTTCAAGAATTTTCTCTTTAAGAGGTTCTGGAATAGAAGATTTGAATTCTTTAGGAGCACCAATTATATTTATAGCCTGTATTGTGGATACGTGTTTTTCAGGAATACCAAATTCATTTTGTATTTTTTTCTTCTGGGAATTTTGTCTTTTGTACCAATAGGTCTTCCACGCTTCAAGCGTGCCTTAGATTCACCTATTGCTTTTTTGGCAATTTGTCCTTCTAGGACTTCAATCATTACTGGAGCATTAACAGCAGGAATATAAGATTTTACTACACCTTTAGTGTCAGTAAATACATCCGGTAATTGATTTGCAACATTTTGTAAATGAATAATCCTCTGAACTTTCCGTTTACATTCATCTGTAGCAGGATCAAATTGAGACAGGGTTTTATTTTCCCAAGTAATATCTTGTCGTGCTTCAAGTACTGAGTTTTTTTTACTCATTAATGGAAAATTAGATTCGTCAAAATGACAATTCTCAAAATGTGCTTTAAACATATCCCCTGTATGGGGTTTAAGGTATTTAATAATAGATAGAGAATCAAAACCAACATATATCCCAAGTCTACGTTGAGGGTCCATTTTTGTACGTTGTGGAGGTGCAATTGGAACATATACAGCATATTCAAAAGTACGAAGATGAGAAATATTTGATTGTTGACCAAATGCAAACTGTAATGGAGAATATTTATGATATGCAGATGGTCTAATGCGAATTAAAGATGCTGCATGAAGTATAGCATGTCCCCAAGCAGAAACAGGCAGTCTTGATTTTATAAGTAAAGGTCTAGCGATTAGTTGAAACCTTTTAATCAAAAATTAACAAAACCGTTTCGTGTGTGTGTATGGGTAACAGGATGTTCAACATCTATTCCTATTGACATGCAATAATCATCAAAAGCTTGAAATGAAAATTCACCTGTATTATCCAATCGAATGGTCTTAATTGGATACTCAGAAAATTGTATTCGTAATTTGATTATCTGAGCAAGAAGTCTAGCAAATGCAACATTTCTAGTGGAAAGCAGACAAATATATGACCATCGACTAGATGCATCAATCAAAACCATAAAGAATCTAAATGGTCCACTTGATAGATGAATAGGCCCACATATATCTCCGTGAATCCTTTGTAAAAAGGATGGAGATTCAACAATGATTTTTGAGGGAGATGGTCTGATAATCAACTTACCTTGAGAACATGCAGAGCACGGAGATTCATTGGGTAGAAATATCTTTTGATTCTTTAAAAGATGCCCATGCGAATTTTCAATAATTTGTCTCATCATTATAGATTCCGGATGTCCAAGGCGATCATGCCAAGTCATAAATATTTTTGGGTCAATATACTTCTGGTGCATTATCATATATGATTCAATTATTTTCATCTTTGTATAATACAATCCAGAACATAGAGTAGACAATTTTTCTAATACAAGTTTCTGACCTGATATTGTTTTAGTAATAAGAAGATGCTCTTTACTGCCTTCATTGATCGTTTCAATATGGTAGTCATTACGACGTATATCTTTGAAACTCAATAAATTTCTTCTGGATTGTGAAGATAATAGAGTATCATCAATACAAAATTTGGTGTCATTATGCAACACAATATAAGCTCTTCCGGAGCCTTCAATTAAATCTGATGAACCTAATATGGTATGGACATAGATTTTACTTAGTGTTAGATTTTGAAAATATTTCTTTTCTTTAAGAATTGTGTGAGTTGTAGCACTGTCAGCTAGACATATCTTTATCATTCAATTCAGAGATAAAAAAACTCATCAATATGATCCATGATTCTACAAAATATATAAAGTTTTGATTACAGATAATAGAAAGAAAATACATTAATTGAGTGGAACACTTCCATCTCCAACTATCTGGTCAATATTACATTTGGGATGATTAAATAAATCAGAGATATCAAGATGAATAACATCTACATCTACTGAATCTAGTAAATCATCTTATGGTTCTACTAAATTTGTTTCATGCATTTTATTCTTTCCATTAATAGATGTTTGATATAAATCAGCTCAGTGCCTTGCCGTACGACACGTCAATGACTAATGTTCAGTCATTCCACATCTATGGCATACCTCTTCACTTTTATTTGAAAAATTATTTTGGAGATTTTTACCCCTTTCTGAATTGTACCATTTTTAGTGATACAGTATATTATTATCTTTTTTAATGTTGTCACTTCTGGGACCAACATTTCTATAATTTCTCCTACTACGTCCACGCCCCCGATTTCTTCTAAAGGATGCACCATTCACTTTTGGAAATGATGCAAACCTATTACCATTCATTTCAGAGAATGATATTGAGCCAATAGGGCGTAAATGGTGGTTTGCTAATAAGAGTTCATTGTTCTGCTCAGCTACTAGAAGACATGATATAAGTTCAGAATATTTCTTGAACTTTCTCTCTCGATACTACTACTGCAGGAGCACATTCGAGGCATGAAATGTAGTATAAGTCTTCTCTAGCATATCATCATCAGTGATTTTTTCACCACATAATTTTAGTACTGAGTTTATTTTAAAAAGTGCGAAATTATACTCACTAACACTTTTATAATCTTACAACTCCAGGTGCAACCAATCAAAACGAGCTCTTGAGAGGATGACGTCTTCTAGTGTTCATACCTCTCCTTTAAACTGTTCCACAAAATATAGGAATCTTTTATTGTAAGATATTCAGTTTTCAATTCTTCGTGAAGATGGTGGCGAAGGAAAATCATTGCTTTAGCACGGTTCTACAGGGACGTTTGATTTCCTTCTTTAATCGTTTCACCCAGGTTCATCGCATCAAGATAAATTTCAACATCAAGTATCCAGGATAAATAATTTTCCCAGATATGTCAAGAGCAACAAATTCCAATTTTGTAAAATTTGCCATTTTTTACACATATAAATAATGAAATAAATATGTGTATCTCAGAAAATATATTTATAAATTCACACAGATAATCATCAATAAAATATATCAAAGACTGCAAATAATATATTGAAAAACTTACAGAGGAATAAGGCCGCTGCTTTAGAATTGGTAGAACCGTCGTGCTAATAACGTGTTATAAAACTAAAGAAAGAAACTACTATTGCAAAAGAGAAATAAGAAACTCTTTGGAACTCTTAAGAACTGAAACTTTTTTCTTTCTCTATATTTTCTTATGAATTTCATAACAACTGAAGCCCCTAGTTATAGGCCTTAAAATTACTATGCAAGTTACTCTGTAAATCACTATGCAGGATTTAAAATAATAGTAGTGGGGTCATTCACATAATTTTAATGGTGGGATAGGAGATGACAACCGTCCCTCCACTTATTTCATTACACATATATATATATTAAATCAAAAATAGTTCTAGCATCACTTGACATACGGTTAGCAAAAGTAACAAGCTTTATTGTTGATGAAAGTCAACGACAAAGATGCTTATTAAGCTCATCCTCGTCTCGAGCTCTATCCACTCTTCGATGCTTCTTGTGTGCTCTTCAGCTCTCTACAGGTCTATTGATCACCATCACACCGATGTTAAAGTAACAAGCTTTACGATTGGCAAAAGTCAGCTACAAAGATGAATTGAACCAAAACGTTGGAGTAAAATATGAAGTGAAATTAGCATTACAAGACTCCGGAGCGGCGAGGATAACGTCGTCGCCAAAGCTTCCACCCAATGGGTTGGTTGCGAGCTTGGCAATGTCGTCAACAAAAATAAGGACGAAGTTGAGATAAATCAGGGTCTACTTGCTTCGACTAATAAATGGGCATTGAGTCTGGGAAAACTGAAAGAGGATGGAGTTCATGAATGGGCAGCTACTGGCTAGGGTTTCAGAATGGTTTTATAGTCGGACGGGTTAACCACTTGAAATTGCAATGATGGACTACTTTACTCGAAATTAATAAGTACTACTCAATCTACGAACATGCTCTAGTTATTACGCTCAAAGTGAGTGAGAAGCTACATTTTCCACCCTCCCCACTCTTTTAAAAAATAAAAAATAACAATAAAATATTGTGGTATTAATCATCATAACAGTGAGAAGGCCGCATTATCCAAGTACATGGACCAAAGCATATGATTCATGATGTTTACTTGGTAATTTTGTTAGTGATTATGAGTAAATTTCTTAAACAATAAGCATTGAATCAATAGATTGTGTCTTCTAAAAAGGCATTCCAACCAATCCAAAACTCCCAGTAAAGGTATGTATCTAGTCCCCATTTTTTTTCGGAATCCAGTTAAAAATTAGGAACCGGATGAATTCGGGCGGATGTCTGTCTAAATTGGATCCGTGCGGATATAAGTTTATAATACCTGTCCGGATTGGATCCAGATCCGGTTATATAACCAGTATAATCCGTAACTGACATTTAAGAATTAAATTCATTGCTTCCTCTAACCTCGTCTCTCACTTCTCTCTCTCCTGTGACAAAATCCTAGATCCTTTAATGATATCCATCGTCGTCAATGATAGCAGTGGCCGTAGTTCGTCGTTGTCACTTTCTTCACTCTACTCAATAGCGCTCTCTCTCTCTCTCTCTCCCAATTTGTATATTACTTTTTTGATTCATAACTCTTAGTCGAACTGATGGCGAGATCGATTGTTTGTTTTTATCTCTCATTTCTCATTTCCCACTTTGGATAAATCTATATGGAGCAGATTGTGATTAGATATCTGAGATTCTGTATTTGTAGATTTGAGTTTTGCTTGTAGATATGCTTTTGGGTTTGTAGATCTTAGTAAGTTTATTTATTTGTAGATTTGAGTTCTGCATTTGTAGTTCTACTTTTTGGGTTTTCTTTATTTTGAAAATCTGCCTGCTAGTAAAAACTTGTTGTGTTTAGATATCGAAGTGTGCTGAGTTCTTTTAGAATGATAGTTAGTTGAGATAGTTAAGTGAGTTTTATGGAATCTACTTGAATGAATTTAAATAAATTTATAAGAATATGTGAACTTGTAAGATCGATAGTCTGTCATTTGTCCTCTTACCGGCTAGAGAGAGAGAGTAGCATGCAAGAAAAAAAAAAATCAAACCAAAAAATTGTTTTTGGTCTGTTCGAGTACTATAGCTAAAGCACTGTTATAGTAAAATTGACTTTATCAAGTTTTGGTGTAAGTTAAATTTTGTGTTTGAAAGATAAAATAAATTTAAAATAGAGTGTATTGAGTACATTTGACAATCAAACAGGGGCTGTTTATAGATCTACTTACGTCGCAAACATGACCTATTTTAATAGCATTTGTAGATCTACCACGTCACAACCCATGTGTACTTTTTGCTTTTGGAAATTAATGTTCAAATGCTTTCTCGGTTTACATATCACTTTCCTTTCACGTTGGCTGTTTCCCACTTTGGTTAAATCTAAATTTCTTTGTTTGTAGACCTGAATTTCTTGACTTGTATATCTAAATTTCTGTTTATAGATTAGTTGTTTTCTCTTTTAAAATAAGCTTGCTTTCTAATTCTTCGTGGGCATTCGTCTGGGCATTTATTGAAAAAGAAAGGGTTATAATTTCAAGTAAGATTGGAAAATAACAAGTCACATACCATTGATCTCTTCTTTGAGTAGGGTGTAAAATGATTGACAAAAATTATTTTGCTTACGATAATACTGGTTCAAAATACAATGCAGCCCTAGAAAGCTATATCTAATGCTGCCCCTTCATTCATTAAAAAAAAAAACTTATTAAAAAATACTAGTGCAAAATAAAGCTTGTATAACCTTCCAATGAAATGTAACTCACACACTTTGATAATCTAAAAAATAATAGTATTTCACGATATCAAATGTGATGGGAAAATGATCCAATTTCTAATGTGTTTGAACTTTTTTTTGTGAACTTATGCTGCCACATGCTGTTACACATGGAGCACCATTTTCAGAAAATAATAAACAAAATGTAGAAGAGGGTATGCCCCTGTGGAGGGGCAGGACAAAAGGAGAGCAAACCAGTCAAATCAGAAGGATAAAGATTTACTTATTGGCTATATAGTATCCTTCATGCGAACTATTGGCTAAGATCAGTATGTAACCACAAAATAAAAGTTGCTTTTTATATTTTCTTGTTTTCTTGGTTTTGTTAGTATTAATTTATGCTTAAAATCTATGTCTTCTTGAGTTTAGAATCTGTATCGATTAAAGTAGGTCCACCAGGGTCACGGACTTATATTTTGAGACTGATCAAAACCCTTCCATCTATATATGAATATTCATTATATTCTTACATTTTGATCTATTATTGTTGATTAGAAATAATTTTGTAAGTGCTCTAATCTTGTTAAATTTTCAGGTCAACTTTAACAAACAGAAAAAGGAAGCATTTCAGATTGTTAAATTTGTTTTGATTTGTATTAAATAATTGAATTAGCTAAGTCCACAATTTGAGTTTGAGTTTGAGTCTGATTCTCTTGTTCATTCCTAAACTTTTTTCTCATTTTTTTTATTTAGGTTCTTGTACTGAGAAAGAAGTACACTTGATATTTGAGAAAATATTCACCAGAATGTCAATGATCCAGAAAATATTAACAATGTTATTTATTTTACATTGTTATGTAATAGTTTAATCTATTTATGATGTATTATTATTTATTTTGTTATTTGTAAATTTATGTTTTGCATTGGGATGTAACAACGATATTATCTATTTTGCATTTTTATTTATTTTTTAGAAGAATATCTTTTAGAAAGTATTTAATTTTTTTTTTTAAATCTTGGCAATTTAAGGATGATATCAGATTTTTTTTTCAATAAGTGCTATTGAAAGAAATTATTAAAAAAAGTATTAAAAACCATCCTGGTCATATTAAAAAGCTAGATTAAATTTGGATAACCTGGATACCCGAATTTTAAGAGAAAAAATATAAGAGATCTAGATGTTCGGTTACAATTCGAGTATCCGAATGCAATCTGGTTATCTGTCTGGATTTAATCTGGATTCAATTTAGGCGGTTAATTGTCTAGTTCACTTGGTTTTTGTAATCTAGTCCAGATCCGGTTATACCCGAATATCTAGATTTGGATTTGAATGCACACTCCTAACAAAATTCATATATTTATTCAGGAGACTTCTAATATGGTTGTGATTTTTACGATTATAGTCCCTAACAAACTGATCACATGTCAATGCCAAATATATTTTTACCGAAGCATTAGCTATTCTAGTAAAAATGACAAAATATTTATTTTCAAAGTGATGCGATTAGAGCGTCAAAAGCCAAATGAAAAAGATCATGATCTCGAAATTTTAACTAGAGAAAGTGCAATCAAGCAATGAGCGAACTTTTTGTTCAGTTTAAAGTTCCGATCCTTAGAATTTGAATATCCTTTTGGAACAACAATTTATAGATATATAATTGGTTAGCTTTTTAACGCCACTAGGACGATCACCTTAATCCGATAAGGAAATGAAATGTTATTGACTGATTTATTCAGGATAGGTCAATCTCATTCATCATGAAGAGATCACGTCTTCCAAATTTGCAATCTTTGCATTTTTTATTCCAGACGTTGCAACATATACTCTAGTCAATATATTTACACTCAATTGGACTATGTTTTTTTTGTTGAATCTAGGGTTTCAATTAATCAACCACAGAAATCACAACATCAAGAATTGATCAAGAAATTAACAAGGAATAAGAAAATAATAGAAAAATAAAGAAAAAAATGAAAGATGGAAAGAACACACAAGTTTAATGTACGTAGTTCGATCCTTTTGGATCTACATCTATAGGAGAAACTGGCCAGAGATCTTCTTAATAATGCTTCGAGAACATCCAAAGTATAAGTTACAAACCCCAGGTCAAGATTTTGACCTTAACTCTCTCACAATCTCTCAGATTTCACAGAGTTTCACTTAAACCATAATCGCCTCTCATAGTTCTCTCGAAGTCATAGAATGCATATATTTCTTCTTTTATCTGTAGTGCATCGTGTTCTATTTATACTCGAGCACTTGATAACCCTAGTTAATACAAAATCACGGCACATGGCCTTAAAGTGATCGCAAGAATACAATGATCTGAAAACAATAGAGATACGTGGCCACTTCATTGGCCATTAGATACAAACCAATAAAGAATACAAATCACATAAATATCCCTCATTAACAAATCGTTGATACACACTTTTCACAAACTCCACCTTGTCATCAATTGACTTCAAGGTTCCCCATCCTCATCTCTAGCCACTTCCCACCTTTAATTCTCCCTGGTTATTCCTCCTCCATCTGGATCAAATCCAAGTTGTGTTTGGCAGTGGCTTAGTCATCATTTCTCTAGGCTGTCCTCAGTTGGCACCTTTTTCACTTTTACTTCTCCACCTGCAACCACATCTCTTACAAAATGAAGTTTAATGTCAATATGCTTAGACTTTTCACGAAAAATTTGACTTTTTGTAGGATGGATTGTACTTTAATTATCATAATAAACTGTGATATTACTATCAAATAATCCTAACTCATTTGTGATTCCTGACCACAAGGCCTCCTTTATAACCTCTATCATGGTTATATATTCAGTTTCAATTTTAGATAATGCCACAACTGATTGTAAGTTGGATTTTCAACTTACAGCACTTCCAAAAGCAGTGAATACATAGCATGTTAGTGACTCTCTAATGTCTAACTTTCCAGCAAAATCTGAGTCAACAAAACCACAAATTCAATGAGCATTTAACAAATTACCACCAAAGCATAACCCTAAACCTGAGGAGCCTACAAAATATTGAAACACCCACTTCATTACTTGCCAATGGGGTTTCCCAAGGTTTCCCATGAACCTACTAACTAAACTGATAACATAGGTTAGGTCTGGTCTTGAACAGACTATGACATACATGATACTACCTACCATATTTGCATATGGTAGTTTTTCCTTGAATTTCCTTTCATCATCAGTTTTAAAGGCCTAATTTACTGAAAGCTCAAAGTGCTGTCTAGTGGGAGTACCCACAAATTTAGCTAAGTCCAAGCCAAATCTTATAAGTACTCTCAATAGATATGTCTTCTGTGATAAATAGAGCAGCTTATTATTTATGTCTCTAATTATCTCCATACCTAATATTTTCTTAGTAGGTCTAAGGTCTTTCATTTCAAAAACAGATTTTAGAATTTCTTTTACATACTCAATCAGACTTTTATTTTTATAAGCAATGCACATGTCATCAACATACAGCAGAAGGTAAATAGTAACATCATCAGAAGTTTTAAAATATATACAACTATCATAATTGCATCTTTTAAAACCATTTTCAATTATGTATGTGTTAAACCTTTTATACTATTGTCTTGGAGATTTTAAATCATATAAAGATTTTTTCAACAAACACACATAATTTTTATTGGATTTATTTACAAAACCTTCAGGAAGCTACATGTATAGAGTTTCTTCGAATTCCCCATGTAGAAAGACAGTTTTAACATCCAATTATACCAAAACCAAATCATGATAAGTAGTGTAAGCTAACAACAATCTGATAGAGCTATGTTTTACTACAAGGGAGAAAATCTCATTATAATCTATACCCTCAATTTGTGTAAAATCCTTTACCACTAACCTAGCCTTGTACCTAGGTTTTTCTACTCCAGGTATGTCGTCCTTTTTCTTAAATTTCCGTTCAGACCCTATGATTTTAACCTTATCAGGTTTTAACACTATTTCCAAAGTTTTGTTCTTATTAAGAGACTCTATTTCTTCTTTCATAGCAAGGAGCCAATAACTTGCATCCCTACTATTCATAGCCTTTTGATAAGATCTTGGATCTAGGTCTTCAATATTTTGGGCTACAGAAAGAGTAAAGGCTATTAATTCAGCATGTCCAAACCTCTGTGGAGGTTTAATGATCCTCCTAGCCATATGTCTTACAAGATTATATAAGTCAGTTATACCTTCTTGGTTGTTATCAGGACTGGTTTTAGTTTTGTCTCCAGATTTAGGATCTATTTCAGTAGGCAGTGAATGGTGAGGCTCCACCTCAAGCTGGACACTATCTGTAACAGTATCCTTCTGGGTTTCATCACTATTAAGTGGAGCTCTGGTCATCTGTGACTCATTGAAAGTCACATCTCTACTTATGATATGCTTTTGTTTTCCAGGCTTTTATATCCAAAGTTTATATCCTTTTACACTCTCAAGATACTTACAAAAATGCATTTCACTGCCCTAGGTTCCAGTTTATCAGTCTTGATGTGTGCATAAGCAACACACCCAAATACCCTCATATTAGTTTAATCTGAGGGTTTACCAGTCCATAATTTCTAAAGAGTTTTTAAATCAATGGCAGATGAAGGGGCTCTATTTATCAAATACATTGTTGTACTTACAACCTCTACCCAGAAGGTTTTAGATAGTTTGACATTGGACAACATGCACCTAACTCTCTCAAGAATGGTTCTGTTCATTCTCTCAGCTAGACCATTCTGTTGGGGTGTCTCCCTCACTGTCCTATGTCTAGCTATCCCCTCCATTTGGTAGTAAGTATTAAATTCATTTGATAAATACTCAAGCCCATTATCTGTCCTAAGTTTCTTCATTTTTCTTCCCACTTGATTTTCAACCAAAAATTTCTATTCCTTAAACTTGTCAAATGTATCACTTTTCTGTTTAAGGACATAGACACATACTTTTCTTAAATAATCATCAATTATGGATAGGAAGTAATTCCCTCCACCATAGGAACTCACCCTTGCGGGTCCTCATAAATCAGAGTGGACATAGTTCAAACTCTGCTTTGTTTGGTGCACACTGGTTTTAAAACTTACTCTTGTAGATTTTCCTAATATGCAATCTTCATATAAAGGAAGTTCTCCTAGGTCTTTGTCACCAAGCAACCCATGTTTATGGAGTTCGTTTAAATCCTTAAGGCTGACATACCCTAGTCTTTTGTGCCATAGCATAACACCATACTCCCTTGGTTTCTGTACAGTAGAGCATATCCTATAATAGTCTGTCCTATAAGGGTATAAAGACCATTCTTTAACTCCCCTTTCATGACTACTAAGGATCTTTTTATAACCTTTAAGGTCCCTAACTCAGATCTAAAAGAACAACTAGATTTATCAAGCATTCCTAGTGAGATTAAATTCCTCTGCAACTGAGGTATGTACCTTACATCTTTCAGTATTCTTTCCATACCATCCTGCAAATTTAATTTGATTGTGCCAATTCCAATAACTTTACAAGATTTATTATTACCAAGCATAATAAGTCCACCATTCAAATTAGAGAAAGTTTCAAACCAAGATTTAAAAAGACACATGTGAATGAACAGCTAGAATCTAAAATCCATTCCTTTTCAGACTCAACTTCTGAGATACAAAATACCATAGCACTCTCATAGTCATCTGATACAATAAATGCACTCGCTTCAATTTTAGTCTTATTCCCTTTGATTTCTTTTCTGGACAGTCTTTCTTGAAGTGTCCCTCTTTGTAATAGAGGATACTTCAATTGTTTTTCTTTTGGTTTAGACTTAGGTTTATTTTTCTTTCCTTTTTGACCAGGTTTTTCAGGTTTTACTCTAGCCACTAAGCCCTTACTAGCATCAACTTTAGGCTTTATATTATTCTAGAGTTCCCTAACATGTAAGATGGACTGCACCTCATCTAGTGACAAACTCTTTATACCATACATGATGGTTTCCTTAAGATTAGTATATAAACTATCCAGGGAACTCAATAGTCATATGGCTTGATCCTCAACCTCTATGGTTATGTCTATATTAGCCAGGTCTAGGATGATCTTATTGAACTCATCCAAGTGGTCTTCAATAGACACACCATGAGCTATTTTGAAAGTGTAAAGCTTAGTCTTCTTGTGAAAACGATTAGTTAGGGATTTGGTCATGTATAGAGACTCTAACTTTAACCAAATCCCTGCAGCAAACTCCTCATTAGCTACCTCCCATAAGACCTTGTCCCCTAGGAAAAGAATGAGGACACTATGTGCCTTCTATAAAATCTCAAGTCTAATCTTCTCAGGTGATGAGGAACTAGATTTCTACTCTGAGAACCTTTTAGGCACTTTCTTGTCTCCAAGAAGTATATCTTGGAGACCATGTTACACTAAAAGTGCCCTCATCTTAATCCTCCAGAAGCCAAAATCATTCTTTCTCGTAAATTTCTCAATCTTAAACTTAGTCGACCCCATCTCTAACTTAGGCTCTAGATACCACTTATTGAATCTAGAATTTTGATTAATCAACCACAGAAATCACAACAACACCAAGATTTGATCAAGAGATTAACAAGGAACAAGAAAATAATAGAAAAATAAAGCAGAAAATGAAAGATGGAAAGAACACACAAGTTTAATGTGGTTATATCCTTTTGGATTTACATTCATAGGGGGAACTGGCTAAAGATTTTCCTAATAATGCTTCGAGAACATCCAATGTACAGGTCACAAGCTCTAGGTCAAGATTTTGACCTTAACTCTCACAATCTCTCGGATTTCATAGAGTTTCACTCAAACCCTAATTGCCTCTCTTAGTTCTCTCGAAGGCACAGAATGCATCAGTATTTCTTCTTTTGGCTATAATGCATCGTGTTCTATTTATACCCGAGCACTTGATAACCCTAGTTAATACATTCACGGCACGTGGCCGTAAAGTGACCACAGGAATACAATGATCTGAAAACAATAGAGATACATGGCCACTTCATTGGGCATTAGATACAGACCAATAAAGAATACAAATTACATAAATATCTCTCATTAATAAATTGTTGACACACACTTCTCACATTTTGTCTACCAGAGGAAATGATAATTGATAAAACTAACCTGAATGAAGTGGGTTTCAACACAGGATTGAATGTTTTGTTGTAGTCCAAGTCCTCAAGTTGAGTATAGGTGCCTTTGGCTACTAGCCTTGCTTTTCACCTCTTAATAAAACCATTTGGCAGAAGCTTGGGCTTGGTCTTGAATATCTATTTACAGTCAACAATATTCAAATTAAAGTTAGGGGAACCAATGACCAGGTATTGGTGGACATGAAAACATTGAATTTGAGCTACATTGCATGTCTCCACTCTAAGAATTTGGAAGTTTCACTAATAGAGGTAGGTTCATTTGGGACAGTAGTGAAAGTCACATGAATAAGAGGTAAAGGCTAAGAAATGGTGCCATCTATCCTTATTTAGGGATAATGTTTATTTGATTTTGCTCTGATTTGCATAGGGTGAGTGTTCATGTGTGGGTGTTTCATTGGGAAGAGAAGAATTTGGAAGAGATAAGTGAGTTTGTATCCTAGGGGAAGAAGAGGGTGGGCTGGGTTTTAAAAGTGAGTCTTCGAATGTCGAGCATCATTATAAAGGTAAAGGTAATGGATTGAGCCGTAGGGAATGAGCTGTGATATGGGCCAGGGTTATGAGGCGTAGTTAGGAGTTGAGTGAGTAATAAAATAAGTTAAAATGAGTATTTAAATTAATCATATTTAAATTCTAGTATTTGATACTTCTCGTATAAATTTGTATATACAAATAATCTTAAATATGGTAAAACTTATTTTATGTCACCATGTTTACCATTATTTAGACACAATTGTCTGAAGAGAAGCAAAACGAAAAAGAGTTCTACATGCCAACATGATACAACTGAATATGATTTGGAAAGACCGTACCTGAGCTCTGCTAGATACACACTCCTTTGGGTACCTTTGGGGAATAAACTAATATGGCAGATATTATAAAAAAAAAATCGATTTCAGAATAATTCGCCCAACCTCCACTGTACTTCATCTTCTTCCTAGCGAACCCAAACAGAGGTCTCCATCTCCATTGAGACCCCATCCCCATGAAGAGAAGTCTAAGTCTAAGTCTTCTCCATTGCCTCCATCCTCATGTAACCCACGCCCAACTAGAAACATTTGAGAAGAGAGATCTGAGAAGAGGGAAATGCCCAAACTCCAAACCCATTTCGAAGCCCATTTGACTGCAATATTTTGTCTGAAAAATTGAATGAAGCATTTTTACTATAAATCGTCTACAAATGTTTCTTATGTCAAGAAAAGTCTGATCTTCGTGGGTAGATGAAAAAAGGCATGCATTAAACTCGAGAAAAAAAAATTGAAGAGAAGGAAGAATATGTCTTAAATAGCGAACAATCAGTGAACTTTTTAGCCCAATAAAGTTGAGCACTAATAAAGAAGAAAAAGATGTAGGAATTTCTGATTGAGAATGAAACGATAGGAAATTTTAAGTGTAGATCTACTTCACAGAAGTGGTGTTTCTGGGATTGAATTTATGAATTTTAAGTGTTCTTGGAAAATATAGAAATCAAAAGATTGAGAACACAAGTGCATTCCAACTTTTTAGAATTAAAGTTTTGATAGAACTTGTCATTTTGATCGCATTCATTGGTTTTGAATATTTTGATTATTGGTTTTATTGTGAATTTGGAAATGCTAGTTTTATTGTTTGGAGGACGACTACGATGATGAAGAAGAAGGTCTCATCTCCAGGCTTGATTTTGGGAATTGGAGAGAGAGAGAGAGAGAGGGTGAGCGGTGGGTGTGTCAGGCTTGAAGAAGATGAATACGACGAATGAACGACATGTTCTGTGTTATTATTACACGTAGATGGACGTGTACGCAAGATTTTTCAATCCCATGTGCAAATAGACTCTCTCTCTCTCTAGAAGTCCCAAAGTTAAGGGAATCAAATCAATCCAATTAAAGTCTTAAAGCAGCAGCCTGCAACCAGATGTGTAGAGGATCTCAGCGTATGTGAATTAAGTCTGGTTTTTTTTAAGAATCAAATCAAAATTTTAAAATATATCTCAAGCTTATCATGATTTTTTTAAAAAAATTTTATATAAAATATAATAAAAAATTAATTTCTTTAAAATTTTTATATCATTTTTTCAAATCTCCATATAAAACTAATATTAAAAATAATTATAATAATATTTTTTTATTTTTATTTTTATTTTTATCTCATTTTATCCTTAAAAACAAACAATAAGTTATAAGGCATCAAAGTCAAAGAGTTTGCGATAATAATGCAATCGTGCCTTGTGGACAATTTGCTTAGAGCATGTTTGAGATTACATTTCAAAACTTTAAAGTACTTTTAAACAATTAAAAATAATTTTAAAGAAGAATGACATGTTTTGATAATTTTATTAAAAATACTTTAATCGGTTAAAAAAACTAAAATTTAGCTTTTTTAATAAGCATCAAATTGAAACTTTTATCAAAAAACTCCAACAGAGAAATATATATTTTTAAAAAACTACCGTAACTAATTCTATAGTGCTTTAACATATAGATTCCAAGCAGTAATTGAATTTTTAGTAGTAGAACTTATCACATTAAACTTAAGCTATAAAATTTAAATTAAAAATAATATTTTCTATTGCAATTTCAAACATACACTTAATCTAGAAAAGGGCGTGAGGACATGCCAATAATTAGGGTCATTTTCGATCTAATGGGTGACTGAAACGATATGTGGAACGGTTTTTATTCCATGAAATCCATCCACACTACAAGAATTGTTCCCTCCCCCGGCGCTTTAATTTGTGTAGCTCCTGATTTTGCCGCTATAAGGTTAGTCTCTTACGGTGACTAGTTTAAGTTATACGCCGCTACAAGTCAAAATGCTACTTAAGTTGTTTTTGTGTCCTGTTTTCGTGTAAGACCCAGCAAACACAAACGGGATCTGTACTGTTGCCTTGCGGGACAATGGGTTTCGCGTGATAATCCTTCCAATCGGGAAATTGCAAGATTGAACCTGCAAAAATAAATTCCAAGCCGGTCACCACTCCAGGTAACCTCGACATTGAGTTTCCACCCAAACCCAACGTTGATTGAACACAGATTAATGGAAAAAGGGTATAATTATTTCTGGGTTTTCATCTTGCCATGTATTTTATTTGCATATCGTAGGGTTTTACCAAGTGAGATCACTATATTTAAATTCCTCTATTTTCAGTTGTTAGAACCAAAGCTTAGCAATTTCATATACTCTCATCGGCGTTACTTTCTGGAAACCCCCATTGAACTCGAAAATCTCTAATCTTGAATCATTCCTCTGTTTTATTTTTTGTTTGGAAATTCCTATAATATTGTCAACATTTTCGACACATGGAGTACCTTTTAGTGATTTTTGGTGTTGATATCATTTGGTAATTAAGTCGTTAATTTTGTCTCCTGGGAAAACAGAAGGAGCCAAAGATGATTCAAGCTAAACTTATCTTCAATTCATTCTTAAAAAGTGATATGTTTGAATAAAGCTATGTGCATCAGTATTTAAACATGCTTGAAAAAAGCATGTGTTAAACCCGACTCGTCCTTGTCCTTTAATACGAAGAAATTTTTTTATGTAAGCATGTGATAGCATTATAGACATCTAAAATATTACATCTACACATAGTCAATTAAAATATTGCTGAATGATAATTGCATACATTGTTGTTTCTCTATATTTGTTCCATATTAATTTAGTAAGCAAATATATTATTGGACATTCAAGATGTAACTTGTGGAGGTTTTTGAGTTTTTTGGAGGATTGGAGTTGAAAAATGGGATTGTACCCTGATCATTATTAGTGGCTTAGCTTTTATTTTATGAATTTTTTTTGGTATCCCAAACATGGATTTTATATGGATTCTTTTTCCCAAAGATCGGGAGATTATATATGGATTTTTTTCCCAAACATTATTAGAGCTGGAAGCAATTACAATCGAAATGGAACTTCATGAACATTCAATAGAAATGTTTCAAAAGTGAAGTTGTATAAGGGTCTTCTATTCTTTCTAATCCCAGCATTCTTAATTTGCCCGAGGAGGATGACGATGTTGAGTCTACTCATGCAGATGCTAGAGATGAATACATCGATGACATGAAAGGTATGTTAGATGACCTATGGGGAGGCACATCATTTGATGTTCCCCAAGACAACAATTCGTTTCCAAGGGAAACATCGATGCCTGAGCCTTTAACAACGTCCTCTTTTGACCAGGTCTTATCTGATGCTCGACGTTCCCTGTTCCTTAGTTGTTAGAATTATTCTAAACTCTCATTCGTTGTCAAGTTGTTACATATCAAAACAGTTGGACATTGATCAATTAAGTCATTCGATATGCTTATTAACTTGCTGCGATGTGCAATCTCTGATGCTGAATTGCCACATTCTTATAGCGCGGCGAGATCAATGGAGCGGGGTTTAGGCTTCAATTACCACAAAATTGATGCATGCCCAAACGACTGCATTTTGTTTTGGAAAGAGAATGCTAATAAGAATACATGCCCCAAATGTCATGCTTCTCGATGGATGGCAAATGCACATGGGACACGACTTATCCCTCAGAAGGTGTTGCGTCATTTTCCTTTAAAGCCACGGTTGCAACAGCTTTATATGTCTGCTAATATAGCAGTTGATATAAGATGACATAAAGAGAAAAGACCAACAGAGGGGACTATTATGCGACACCCGGCCGACTCAGAGTCATGGAAGACATTTGATAACGATCATACTTGGTTTGCGAGGGACGCTCGCAATGTTCGACTCAGGCTAGCAAGTGATGGCTTTAACCCCTTCAACAATATAGCAAAGCCTTATAGCATATGGCCAGTCATCCTTGTTCCGTATAACTTGCCACCGTGGTTGTGCGTGAAAGACCAATTCTTTATGACTTCGCTAATTATACCCGGTCCCAAATCACCAGGTAATGACATCAATGTTTACTTGCAACCATTGGTGGACGAATTACTTCAGCTGTGGGAACATGGGGTATCGACATATGATGCCTCCATGTCGGAAACTTTCACATTACATGCTACTTTATTATGGACGATCAATGACTTTCCTACATATGGGAACCTTTCAAGTTGGTCAACCAAAGGTAAACTTGCATGCCCAACATGCAATGAAAGCAATGACTCACATTGGTTGAAGTTTGGGCGAAAACATAGTTATATGGGCCATCGTCATTGGTTACTGCTTGGCCATAATTGGAGAGTGAGAAAGGGTATGTTCAACGGTAAAGAAGAGCATTGATTGCCGCCCATTCTGTTAACTGGGTCAGATGTCCTACGCCAAATACACATGCTCAGGGATTTGCAATTTGGTAAGGCTTGACGCAAGAGGAAGTGCACCCTTGTGGAGTTCAATTGGACAAAGAATAGCATATTCTTCAAGTTGCCTTATTGGTCAAAACTTCTGTTACAACATAATCTAGATGTGATGCATATTGAAAAAAATATTGTTGATAACATCTTGGGCACTTTAATGAATATTCTAGGAAAAACGAAGGACAATATCAACACACACCGAGACCTAGAGCTCATGGGTATATGAAAGGAGTCACATCTTAAGCGTGACGGTGAACGGTTTAGCATTCCTTATGCATCTTACACGTTGCACGGAGATGGTCAAAATATATTTTGTGAATGGCTGGCAGATGTTAAGTTCCCCGACGGGTTTGCTTCCAACATCGCCCGTTGTGTTTCCGTCCGTGAGTGCAAAATATCTGGGATAAAAAGTCATGACAACCATGTGTTCTTGCAACGGCTACTTCCTATCGCAGTTCACAACTTATTAAGAAACGACATTGCATTGGCTTTAACTGAACTTAGCAGTTTCTTCAAGGAGTTGTCCGCACGGACATTGGATGTACATCGCCTAGCCCAGCTAGAACATGATATTGTAATGATTCTATGCAAATTGGAGATGATATTCCCTATTTCATTTTTTGATATCATGGTCCACCTTGCGCTCTATTTACCTCGTGAGGCTATACTAGGGGGTCCAGTCCAATATAGATGGATGTATCCATTTGAAAGATATCTCGGCAAATTCAAGAGATATGTAAAGAACAAAGCCTGGCCAGAAGGTTCAATTGCTAAAGCTTACATACACTTGGAATGCTTAACCTTTTGCTTAATGTATCTTGAAGATGTTGAGACGAGGTTTAATCGCTCTGACCGCAATTTTGATGGTGGAGTAGCAGAGACATTAGATGGTTTCCCTATTTTTAACTAAAAGGTCCGACCGTTGAGTATGGCCTCTAATGTGCAACTCGATCAAAAACTGTTCAAGAGTGCCTACTGGTACACCCTTAACAACTGCTCAGATATTGGGGGCTACCTAGGGTATGAATTATTACTTTACACGATCATATCTTTTTATTAACTCCACGCTTACACTATCCTAATAGAGTTTACTTATCATTCTTCATTTAATATAGCAATAATTGGGAGTGTGTTTTTGCTACACAGAGAGCACTACAAGATATGCAACCATTTAAATCCAAACACCGTAGATCGTACGCACCAGAACGAGTTTCCAATATGGTTCAAGAAGTGGGTAAGTTTTCTTAACTGTATTGAGAGTAATCTTCAACCCTCCTCAGACATGCTTGCTTTATTAATGCATGGGAATGGGTTAAAACCTACCATTTTAACTACATGTATGTTGGTAGGTTAAAGAACAACGTGCCATCAACCCAGATGGTGTATCTGCTGATCTATATGCTCTAACATGTGGTCCTGAAAGTTAGGTTGCATCATATGCTGCCTGCATTGATAATGGAAAAAAGTTTCATACGAAGCAATGTGAACTAAGACGGCGTACAGCAAATTCAGATGTCTTTGTAACGGGTGATAAGCAGTCCTATAGCGGGGACTACTATGGTGTTATTGACGAAGTTGTAGAGTTACACTACATGGGAGCGTGTTGTGTGTACTTGTTCAAATGTGCATGGTTTGACGTTGGCGACCAACGGCAAGGGATACGAGTAGACGATCACATGACTAGTCTCAACATGATTAGAACTGCATATAAGGATGAACCTTTCGTGTTGGCATGTCAAGCTGAACAATGTTATTACTTAAGAGATTTAAGGGTTAAATCTAGAAATTGGGGTGTCGTGCAGAAGTATACCTGCCGCAATGTATATGCCATTCCAACACGAATGGTTGTTGAAGATCACGGTAATGTCGAGCCTAGTGACGATGATGCCTACCAAGAAAATGAACCCTCTATTCGCCATACACCCATCGAATGTGCAGCTATACCTGTCGCCGGTACACTAAGTAGGTTGGACATAGAACCCCGTCATCTTGAATCACAGGAGCTATGTGATAATGTTGGTCGTCCCCTCCCCACAGTCGGGTTTATTGAAGATGGCGATGTTGTAGGCACACATGTAGATGGCTACCCAGATCAGGAGTCTTCAAAAGAGGAAGACTTTTCCACTGAGGAGGATACTGTTTCAGAATCAAGTACGCACAACAATTTCTCAGGCTCGATACTTGGTGGTTATGGTACTCCATGAACGACATGTACCATAACACCAATTGTGATCCAACATCTTGGTTTATTACGGTTCTTCTATTTGATATATAGCATGTGTCATTTTTTTTTAAATTTGATTTGCTTATTTCTTTTATGCAGATGAATAATTTGTGTTTTAGCTATATATCCTAGTGTGCACAGCGCTACATAGAATGCTTCAATCCCTTCACGATAATGGTAACATAAATTGGGCTTCAATCCCATCACTATATGTGGGTTATTATGTGCATCCCGCTTATGAAATATTCTAACCATTTTTTTATTGATGCTGTATTATTGCAGGAGATTGAGGACCTGTTGGGTCTACACCCTAGATTGCCCATTTGGTAGTACAATGGAGCGGGAAGGAATTCGTGTATTTGTAAAATAATTCGTTGAAATGCTACCACACCAAAATAGGCATAAAAATCACATTAATTGTGCCTAATGTTATTGTATATAATTTGGGAAGTTTTTCTACTACTTTGTGCTTCGATTAAGCAGGTGAAGTTGCATGAATGATGTAAGTAATCATTTTTCCAATACGCAGCAGGACAAAGGACGCTCCCAGCTTCACATGACTAATTTCATGAGCTCAAATGAATTTACTTTAACTTATACAACTAGTTGTTAAGCATGAATCGAGGTGGGAAGAATTATCGTATACCTGCTGACCACTAAAATCAAGAAAATGAAATTTACATAAGCTGTATTGGAGTAAGCATTATAAGTTATGTTCTTAGGCTTGTAGGGACAAATAATAGCTATTTAAATTGTTAAGCTGTTGGTTGGCAAATTAAATAAACCTGGTAAAAAAAAATGGGCTGGTCTTGAATTGCATGGTATGCTGGAAAATAAAAAGAAATAGGAGTCTTCAGGAATTTTTCAAATATTAAGCCACACTTAATATCAACGAACGGTTTATCTCTCTACATGGAGTTGAAGATCGACCACCAGCTTTTTTGGATATTTGAGGGGTCAGATAATTTATGCAGACCGACCACTTAGGTGATCAAGAGGAATTGGGTTATTTGGGGGAAAAGTACTACAATTAGAGGGAAAAAAATGCGCTAGAAAAAATTGGGGTGGTGAGTTTATATTTTCTTCTTTCAAATGTAAGGGTAAAAATGTAATAAATGATGTAGTCCTATAACTAAAAAGTAGGCCCAATCATTTCTTTTTGGCTGACATTATTTGATTAAGTACTTTGTTTAGAGAAGCAAGCCACCCAATCTCTACAGAAGCTCTACATAATCAGTGTCTGAGTTTCTGGGTGAATTTACCTTGCCACCCGCATATTGAAGATAAACTTGGGAAGCTCTTGTACGTGGTTTGGGGATACTAGTCCACCTTGCTGTTATTCAAGCTTCCATCTTTGATCACTTTAGCAGTTCAAGGCATATTAGTAAGTCCCAAGTTGTGTAGAGCACTATTTGATTTAGAGCAAAAATGGCACACGATTTCCTACCTCCCTTCTTAAAATCCAAGTGTTTTTGGGGAATGGTATGGGCTTGCAAATAAATTAACATGTGTTTGTAGGTGCATTTTAATTGAAGTAGGCCAACCTCCTTTCACTATTAGAGCAGCTTTTGAAAACTGAATAGGCTTTCTAATTTTTTTGTTTGTGACTGACCACTTTTTGAGATAACAGGTTATTATTTTAGGCCAAGACTCAGAATAACACATATATAAAAAATTCAGCTTTTTTATTAGACAAATGGGAAAGAAGTATTAGAAATGCTTGTTGGGGATATGAGAGGATAATGTGCTTAGATATTCATACTAGGTGGAACCCATGAAATGAAAGTGAAAAAAGTGTTATGGCCGATAGATATGATAGAGACAATTATGGGACCTCTCTTAATAGTAAACAATATCTTAATAGTAGATTGCTTAAAAAGATAACATAACCAGATGTAAAAAATGCCCCAAAAGATAACAAAACAAGATTCCTTTAAAAGAAAAAAATCACTACGGCCATGCTTATTTTCAGGTTAATAATTAACTGAGTTGTTATGCAACAGTAGTTAAATTTTAATTTGGATCTTGTATTTGAATGCATGCGCACAATTGGGATTGAAGTGTAATGAGGGGCAGCAAGTTGTCAGGTACAGTTCAAATATTACATAAGTTGTTATGTTTTTTTTTTTTTTTTACAAAAGTAGATTGCTTCAACTTGTAAACCCATTAGGACCAACAGATTTTGGGTAGACTCCATTAGGATCCAAAATCTGCTTACTTACAGGGCAATGTTAAGTCAATTTTTTGCCCTGTTCTGAACTAGTCAAATAAATAGGCAATATTTGCAAGCTAAAAATTTATTTAGTTGGCTCAAATGATTTAGTTTGCTCAAAGAACATTATTAGTGGCTAGCGTGATGAGATGAAACGCATGGTAATAAGTTCAGACTACTATCAATAGGATATTAATGACCCGATCATATGCTTATTTGGGAATAAGCTATATACATAAATAGTAAACACAGATTTTGAAATAAGCATTTTGATATATCCACAGCAATGTCCATGCTCCATAAACTTCAGTTGAGGCTATATTAATGTACTTATTATGTTATGCTTTGTAAGTTCCCATATAATAGGTTGTATTGACAATCAATAAACTCTTTGAGTCTTAATGAACTTGAATCAGGAGTAATGCGCAAAGAAAGTAGTCGAGGAAGGGGAAGAAGACGAGGTTTAGTTACTAGAAGAAACACCGCATCGAATGGGATTAGAGCCTTTGCACGTACTGGAGCAACGCTACTTCCAGACATGTTAAGAAATGATGATGATGATGGTGGTACCGAGGATGAATACACCAAACGTGAAAGGGGAGGAAGACAAGGTTTAATTACTAGAAGAAACACTGCATGGAATGAGATTAGAGCCTTTGCACGTACTGATGCAATGCTACTTCCAAACACGTTAAGAAATGATGATGATAATGGTGGTACCGAGGATGAGTACACCGAACGTGAAAATGGATATTGAGACTTGCCACCTCCCCTGCATACTCAAAAGCCAACAGTCGAGCCTAGTAGACACGAAGAAGGTAAGAACAATGTGATCCCATAATTTATGTTATCTGAGTTAAGACTAGCATAATAATCATAATTGCTAGATCTGAAATGGTTGGACAACCTATGTTATTTAGAAACTAATATATTAAATATGTTAAGCGGGTAAGTTTTTTTTTTTTGCTAGTGGATGTCGTCACTGTCCCCGTAATAGCATCAGGCCCACAAAAGAAGCGTGGACGTGGGCTCGCTCAATGCACTGAGTTTGAAAAGCTTAAAAAGCATGGAAAGGTACCTTCAAAGATCAATGATGGAGAGATGGCGCCCTGTTGTGAGAATGCTCAAATGTTCACGACAAGGATCACATGGCTAGGAAACACCATGCCAACATGAGTTATGCCCAATGGACTGATGTACCAAAGTTCGATAAGGATGAACTTATCGACCGAATTCGGGTAGTTATATTCAAATACTTGCAACTAATATTATGGTCATTTATAACTAATGCTACTAACAAGTTTTCACATTGTATGTGTAGGAGGATTTTATATTGGACTGGGACAAGAATAACCATCGAATGACAGTTTAAAAACAACTCCGCAAGCGCTTTAATGCGGTCCACTATGAGTTGCACAAGAAGTACCTGGCATATGGGAACCAAGAGAAAGCATTGGCCGGTGGCAGCAGTGTGGTCGAGCCCTTGGTATGGGCTAAATTATGTGAGAGATGGGTGAGTGATGATTTCAAGGTATAAATTGAATAATCTTTTAATTTTACAGCTTAGGTATTTTTTATGGACACAACATAATAGGAACCTATAGGTACATGGTATGGATTAATGCATTTTGGGATTTTGTGGCAGAAAATATCTGACAAATATCGAGGGAATAGAAGGCTGCAAACCATTAATCACACAGTAGGGAAAAAATCTTTTGTTAGAAAGCTAGAAGAGATGGTATACGCTTTTTATTAGCTCTCAATCATATTTTTTATACTTGTACATTTATGTAGCAATCCCTCGAAGGGTTAATTCAACCTTTACGATGAGTAACATCTTTGATATATGATATTGGGTTGAACCCGACTTGCTTTTTTCCCGTAGTGTGAGGAAATTCCAGATCTAGTTGGCTTCTTTAAGAAGGTACACTGGTCGGAGAAAAAAGGTGGATTCGTGATGGAAGAGACAAAAAATCTACACGTGAGTATGAAGATATATATAGTTTCAATTCTTCAAATAAGAGAGAGCAATTTTGTTTTATAGCTAAAATGCTAGATCTAAGTTTCGTTTGGAGATTATAAAATAACTAGGAATTTTTTTTTTCCATTTATTCATGCATGTGCAGAAAGCAATGGTTGACCAGATGGATATATTAAAACCAGAAGAACGCACAAAGGATGCTGCAGCACCCGTATTTACGGTGGTGCTTGGGATTAGACCTGGCTATGATAGAGGCTTAAGGGAGATGGTCATCCCCGAGGCTACAAGAGAATATCAACGTTAGCGTGATAAAGAATACACAGCAACGTTAGAATGATACAAGAAGGAAAATGAATATTACAAAAGTGAGATCGAGTCGATGAAAGCTAATCACATCCTTATGATGGAGAGGCAACTTGAAACCAACAAATTTTTAGCGTATGTACTGGAATGTGAACGAATGGCCGATAGGCAGGTTGATCCCGAGGAGACTTCTCGGGATGCTTAGGATCTTAAGGCCTAACAGGATTTTTTGGGGACTTTTTTGGATATGTTATCAATGGGGTGTATATAGGTCAGTACTTTTGGACTCTGCTTTGAGATTTCATCTATTTGTGGGTGGATAGATAGGGAAATTATTTTTGTGAGACCAAGGTGGAGCATGTGGGATATGAATCATCCATATTAACTAATGGTAGACAGGAACCTTTCCACCATTTTGGCAAGTAAAACAACTAGTTTTTGTTATCTAGCAATAGGAAGCGTTTGTATGCCAAGATCACTAGGCATTCATTGTTAATGGATTATTTACATGTAGACTTGGTATGCACTAGACCACGTGTACAGGAATGTGAGAATATTGCAACTGGCCAACAAAAGAAAAGAAGTGCCATATTTTTGCTTGAAGAAGGATAGTGTTGATCCATATCATGCTGAAACAGGGAAGTTTTTGGCCCCACTGGACTATCACTAGTATATCTCATACTCTTATTAGTTTTGTATTAAATGCATCATTTCTTGGTTGTTAATGTTTTAATCTTGAAAATATGTTTGAATACTCTCCAACTTACAGTGGTATGTTTGGGAAAATATTGTGGCTGTTGATAACTCTAGTTGTAGGAAAAAATCTTAGTTGTTGTAGGGAAATTCTACAATGATTTATCTAAACTAGCAAGTGTTGTAGGAGAATTCTACTTGTTTGGTATAATCAAAACAGCTGTGTGTGTATATATATATAGGTATATATATATATATATGCATAGGCTCCTTACAAAAATATGTAAGACGCATTTATATAGCAGGAGGTAAAATATTATATATATATATATATACATATATAGTGGATTCTATTAACTGGTTTTTATTGGGCATCAACTTATGTTCTTTAACATATACAAAAGCAATATTCTCATCATGCATGGAATATTATGCTTGAAGCATTGGAAGAGTTTTAACAATCACTACAATAATTGTGTACGTGTGTTTTGGACAGAATGAAAAAATATATTCTATGCCAAGTATCTCATGCATGTCTAGGTTTAATCTAAGTAAATAACTGATCATACATGCATATAACAAAACCATAGAGATATTGCATGCATATTAGTCAATCCTGAGTTGACGAAGATTGGTTTATGTTTTGTGTAGGAAGGTCATTGCATGAATTTGATATCTTGTTGGTTTAGATGATATGCTTAAGTAAATGCTATTGGAGATGTCACCCACCCCCAGCATGGAATTATGAAGGAATCATATATCATATTGGAGCAGCACATATGCAATACATGCGGGAGAATAACTGACCCCCCTGTGAATGAATTTAGTAGATTTATTCTCATGTAAACAATTTGAAAGAACCCAATATTACTGTATGTTAGCTGGATTCATATAGCTTGGTATAGTGACATTAATGCACCAAGCTATAGGAATCCAGATTATGTGGGAGATGATTGCAATATATATATATATATATATATGAACAAGTTTAAATCTATGGCTTATTTATATGTTGGCTGGATTTGGGTTTTATGTTTTTGTTTTAATAGATGTAATAATGTTTAGTGGTAGCATTCAGGTATGAAATTGTCTCTTGAATGCTATATTGCACAAATTGTTAACTGGCAACAGAGTTGTATTAATTTGGAATTAATTGGTATGGTATGCAAATTGACGGTTTGGGGATTTTAAGTATAATTAGCTACAGGTATTTGAAAATTATGTTAACTAGAAACAAATATCATTACCCATTTAATTGTACTAGATTATTATGAATTAATTCATGCAGAAGCCTGCATATATAACATATATAATTAGATGTTGGAGAGTAATTATAGGGATCATTATAAGTGGGGTGGCTACCATACATAATATCCAAAAAAAAAAATTTAATGCAGTACGGCATTTTATTAATGCCGAAATTGACAAATAAATTCCAGAATTTGGTCGCCGAAGATACAGATTGCCGGCGAGGAAATGTGTTCATCGGCGATCCAATCAGTCGTGGATACAGCAAGCAAGACTTCTAAATAGGCCAAAGTAGATTTGTTACGACGGAATTATATATCTAACGGCGAAATAATAGGCCGAAACATAATTAATGTGGCATAATTTGTACTGCCGCTACAAGTGAGATTATAACACCGGCAGTTTTCAGCACTTGTAACGGCAAGAGTTACGTGCGGCTATAGGCATGCGCTTTAATTCCTGTTTTGGCCTGGTGGGTAAGACTGACGATTTAAATGTAATTTGCGACAAAATTATTTCGTCGCTTTAATTAAAACAACTCCGGTGATATATAAACAAATGCAATTTCGCTTTACCGGGCCTATTGTTATCGACGAGGTTCCGGCGCTACAGTAACCGACGAGGATGTCTTATCCCGTTTGAAAAACACACCTGTAGGGGCCAAAAAAATGCCGAAAAAGCCCATAATTGTTGTAGTGCCATCCATCCTAGATATTCCATGCATCTCAGGCCTCAAGTGCCTTGAAGAAGGTAACAATATCCTAACTATTTTATTATTATTATAATATTTGTATTTTTTATATATTTATTTAACATTCTTAATTATTAAACAAAATTTTAAAAAATAAAATAAGTAGTAAAGAAAGAGTAAAACTATCATTTTCATGCTTACCTGAAAAAAAAAAAGAGTCTACAAAGAATGTTTCAGAAAGAAAAAAGAATTCAATTAATTAGAGAAAATTTGTTCACCCAATAAAAAAACATAAAAAGTATCAAATGGGTTTTATGTACTTGATTTAGCATATTATTTTTTCTCTATTTTTCTCAAGACTCGACTTTTATTTAAGTTTTCAGCTTGTTTTATTTTATGGCTTTTTTTTGGGGGAATCTTGTCTCACAATTTATTTTCATATTAAGTTATTGATTTTGTAAAGGTATTAGTAATGTACGTACTTTCCTAATTAATCACCAAAAAAAATTCATTAGCATGAGTTTTTTTTTTTTTGGCTCGATCAGTTTTATCCTTTATATATGATTATGTTTTTAAATATTTATGATTGAAATTAATGAGATTTCTTTTTTCAGAATTCGATTCAAAAGAGTTTTTAGTATAC
The DNA here is from genome assembly GCA_036898215.1 of Platycarya strobilacea. Taxonomy (NCBI): domain Eukaryota; kingdom Viridiplantae; phylum Streptophyta; class Magnoliopsida; order Fagales; family Juglandaceae; genus Platycarya; species Platycarya strobilacea. Next base: position 9,775,220 of record CM072547.1, read on the forward strand.
TCTTACATGATTTTGGTTTTTCCATATTATAACCATTGATATACTATAATAAAATTGAATTTTTGTGATAAATTATTCTTTGTTAATATAATTATTTAGTGTAATAATTATTTTAACAAAAAATAATTGACTACAAATATTCAATTTTCTTATAATAATAATAATAAGTATATTTCTTATCTTGATAAGATTTGAATATCATCCTTTGAATGTGAGCCCCACCAGAATGAGGTTCAAGACATCAATTACACATATATACAAGACATCAATTATACATATATATATATATATATATATATATACCAGCTGTCAGTCAGGTCTACATCAAAATCAAAGTCCAGGCATTGTTCGTGTCACACAACCTCTCACTAGTGACAACTTCAATACATGGCGTTGTTCTACGCTTATGGCATTGCTGCCAAAATCAAAGTTTGCTTTATCGGTGGATCTGTTTCATCTTCTGTTACGAGAAAAATGAATATTTATAATTGAATAATTATAATTAAAAATTTTATTTGTAACAAAAATAATATTATTTTTATTATAAATAATCATGCTAATTATAATTAAATATTGGTCACAAGAGGGTAGGATGCGAAGGTGATCAACGAGGTGGGATGGTCAATGAGGGCTGCTCACAGAGTTTGGACTATGTGTGGCAGCTTGGACTGTGGGAGAAGAGGAATCGGAAAGAGAGAAGGGGTAGGAGCATAGGTTAAAAATTAGAACACAAAAAGGGGGAAAATGATTTTAAGGGAGTTTTAAGTTCAAAACCAGTTGCTGAAGTTATTTATTGTCGTAAAAGATAGGTTTTTTCACGGCAAAAAATTTAAGGCACACAAATTACATCGGACCATTGACGTTGCAACAAGTTTTACATTTACGACTGCTAAAAGTAATAAAATTGCAAAGAATATTTCATTGCAAAAAATTCAAAACTTATAACAAATAGTTAATTTCAAAATGAACTGTCAAAAGTCTGCAACGATACAAATAACGCCGAAAGTGAGAGCTATTTGCAGCGCTTCTTTTGACAACAATAATAAAATCGATGCAAAAATGGATTTTTCTTCATGTACTGTTATTTCTTATGACCTCTTTTGTGTATGCTAGTTGTGGGTACCTTGATAGAAGAAGGTTTTGGATTGAGCTGTAAAGAGTCTATGTGCTAAATCATATGAAATGATTTTAATATTTAAACTACCTCTTTTGTCATATGTTGGAACCTAATTTTGGAAGGATTCAAATACACGTGGTGTAATATTGGTCGTGAAGGGCAAGCATGGATATGGGCCAAGTTGGATATAACACTAGCTTCACACAATTTAATTGTGGCTGCTCCTCAAATATATAATTTTGGTTTCTATTCGGTTTTTGTTACCTCTCTTCCATGAATACGTGGCATATGACTTTTCCATTAATATAATGGTAGCATATGGCCCACAATGGACATAATAGTGGTGTTTCATACGACCTCGCCACGGGTATAATGTAGTTATAATCCTATCACAAGAGTTAAATATGATTTGTTTATTGAGATGATGCTATATGAGATAATATGAATATGGAAAATGCTATGTATCCCTATTTTTGGGTCCTTGTGGGATTCTGATTTTCCTGATTTTTTAGTTTTTTTACATTATTTTTAATTAACTATTTTAAAATAATGTTATGACTTTTTTTTTTGTATTTTTAAGAAATATTTTAAGATATATATTAAAAAAATAATACAAAAAAAAATTATATTATTTTTTTAACATCTTAAAATATTTTTAAAAAATATAAAAAAATCACAACATTATTTTAAAATATTTAATTAAAAATCATGTGAAAAAAACTCATAAAAAAAGGAAAATTGGGGTCCATAGGGACCCAAAAATCGGGGTACGTAGCAGTACCCTATGAATATTATCCTTTCATTTATATATGCCAAAAGATTTTTGTTTTTTTCAGAAAATTTTATTTTTTAAAAAGTTTCATTCTGATATTTTGTAACAAGTTCTATTTTTGCATTTTGAAGGTAAATGTTTTTGTTCTACATAAATATTCATATTTACAAATTAGTATATGTACTTTATTTACTGAGTTCATGTTGATAACTCACTCCTTACTTTCACTATATTTAAGATGATCTTAATAGTTCAACTGAGGATATGTGATAGAATGCGTAGGCAAGATTAGCTGTAGATGGTGGTTGAGTTCTTTGGGGTATAATGGATATTGGATGAGTTTATTTAGTAAATGGTTTATAGCGACATATAAACATTATTAGTTGTAAAGTTGATCAATGCAGAGTGTTTGATTAAAATATATGTATTTATGTTTTGATTTGGAGTTTATAGAAGTATTGATTTGGATTTGGGAAATATATAATTACAAATTTTTGGAGTTGATTATTGGATCGGGTGACAGGAGTTCGTCTAAATGTAGATCGTTTACTATCTATTCCTACAAGAGAACCCTTGAACTAGAAGAAGAACAGTTTTTTTTTTTCCTGAACATTGTTTAGCGTACATTGCGGGACTGAGGGCGAACTTACGAATCCCATATCGGACCGAAGGCTGGAATTCCTGCGGCTTTGCATGCATTGACAACGTCCCTACTTCCTTCCGGATTGCTGGTTACGATGACTACTTCTGCTCTCCAATTTCTAGCAGCTTCAATGCTCATTTGAGACACATTGGGACGTCCCAGCACGGCTGTATCATGGACAATCACCTTCTCTTTCGGCCATCCACTTACCATCTCTTTTATTTCCTTCCCAAAGTTTTGCTCGATTCTCTTTGCCACCCAAACCAAGCACACATCCGCTGAACTTTGCTGCAACAGGAATGATAGAAACACGCAAATCCCTGAGCCGGTTGCCACCAACACAACCCTCTCATACATGTTAACGAGGTAAGGCAGGCCCGCAAAGTGCACCTCTCGAACCCACAAATGACTTGGAGGGTTGGAGACCAAGGACTTTGTGAAATCCCCAACAGCACCTGCTAACATCATGTGCTCCTTTTCATCAGAAATGATGCCGAAAGCGTGCCATTCAGATAAAGGGGACGGACTAATCCTACCCAATATGCCAGCTTTCACTCCGCCCTCAAACTTGATGATTGAGGCGTGGCCCGACGGGGCAGAGACATTGACGGCTACTCGTCTCACGGTCAGCCATGGCAAAATGATTGGCAGCGTGATTGCTGCTGTGAACCAGAACTCTTGTTGTTTAATCAGCCTGGAGCCCATATCATTCTTGTAAGATTTGGCTTTTGGATCATAAGAGATTGTGAGTATAATAAAGGCCCAGAGGAGAGCTAGAGCAGTCCAGCCAGCAAAGCGATGAGTTCTTTCGAATACGTTGTGGTGGAGATGCCGGACGAGAGGGAATGCTGCCAAAGAAGACAGACAAAGAAGACCAAGAATGGTAGAGGCCACACCTATAATCTCAGGTGACGTGTTTTCTCTGTCTTTGAGGCTGAGGACTAAGGCATATACCAGCCATGCAATCGAAGAGACGCCGCAGCCGCTGTGTATTCCTCCAACACTTTGAAGAAGAGATGTAATCGCAGTCTTCAGAAACAGAGGGACCCATGGTTTTCCAAATATCTTCACCGCAAGCCAGAAAATAACACGTAGGAAGGCCTCGCTCCGGCAGAGCGTTAAAGCGAGTATGTTTGCAATGGAGAAGAGCGAAGGCTTGCGTCTTGCATATGGGAAATGCCCTGTGGCAGCAAGAACCAAGCCAATCATATTCAGAACCAAGCAAACCGCAAAGAGTCGCTTGTACAATGTGAGCAGCCCCTGACCGAGCAGTATAATTGACAGCCTTGAACTTTTTTGAGCAGGCTTTGATGGATGTTCGCGTTTGCTAGTGGCCAGAAGTGGAAGTGGAATTTGCTTCTTTTTCTGCTCGTGGCTCCCTTCTTCCAGCACAACCTGTATGTCTGTGTCTTCTTCGTGATCTTCATTTAGGTCAAGATCACAAAAGTGGCCGCTGGTTTTACTTAAAGACCTCTGAATTGAAGAAGTGGAGAACTCTCTGGAAGAGCCATCCCAAAATATTGTGTTGCGAGGAGACATGATCTCTTCCGCGACCTGCATTTTTTTTTTATTTCCTACGAGAGGAAACTGTTACAGATCTTGAGAGAGGGATCGATATCTATTGTTTGTGGTTCTGTATTTTGTGGACAAGTAATTTTTCCCGTGTACGACAACTGAACAGAGTCTGGGCAATGCACCTACAGCTTGTGTCAGAACTTGTTTACGAAGAGCCTTTAAGACAACAGGATTCGGCAACGATTTTATATCAAGCAAAAGAGTGCAAGCTGCATTTATAGGCCTTCGGAGCTGATCCTCATGTCTAATTGCATCTTATGACTTTGATTTTGTAAACGTGGTATACTTCCATATTTTCTTCGCCTTTTCCCCCAAAATTATTGAATGAGTACTGCACTTGCCGATTATGTTAGATTACTTAATATCAAATCAAGAATGATTTGATTCTCATAATTATCAAATCTAAGTGATACCATTTTCATAATAATCAAGATATTTTATCTTATTTTATTTCCATGTAATTTGCTTTTATATATATATATATATATATATATATATATAATATAAGGACTTATATTTTATATTTAGTCATAATTTAAAATAAATACATAGTCTCCAAAATTGATCTCTTACTTTTCTCTTTTTTAATTTGGATTTCTATTTACTTTTAGTCTCTATCAAATCGATCATCGATCGCTAAACTAGCAGCGCTAAATATTAGAGTAATTACTTAAATGACTTTCTAAAGAAAAACAAAATCTAAAAGAATTCTGAATGCCTCTGATCTTCAACTGGGTTTTATAAGATGTATCCAATTAGAGGATTTATAAGAAAGATAGTATCTCTTTATAATACTTCCGACCTCCCATAAAAATATATTTGAAAGGAACTCCTAAGGTAATGGACCAATGGCCGAGTCAAATCAATCGAAAGTCTAAGGCAATCATTTACGCAGCGAGCCAGGTGTACAGTGGACCTCAGCGTATGTCTTGAATTGACTCAGAAGGCATCAAAGAATTTCGAATAAAAATGATGTATGGAACAAAGTTGAAAGGTTTTTGTTACGTGGAATCCATCCATCCATGCATATATAGTATATATTGTACGTACGTAAGTGCCACACGTTTTTAAAGTCAGTCGAAAAGATACATGCATATGGCTGGAATGTTTGACGTACGTACAGCTATTATAATGGTCACGTAAGGCTGCTGTTTTTTTAAATAAAAATAATAATGAGGATATTCAAACTAATTTATTGGCATTGGAATACTTATTATTGGTTATAATAATGCAAAATCAGAATGATAGAAGAAGTAATTACAGACCTTAAAAGAAAAAAATTAAAGACATACATGTAGTACTTAAGTATAAAATTAAACAAATCAGTACCGCGCGTACCTAATACCACAAGTAAACTTATTGCAAAGGGAAACAATATATATACTACAAGAAAAGTCGCTTTTTCTGACGATTTTCTAAGCCCCAATGATAAATTTGTTATTTATGTTACATATTTATAGAGAATTTTAATTCGCTACAATAATATAACCAGTATTTGACTATTACAATTTTTGCAGCAATTGTAGTAACTATTATGGTGCAATAAATCCCCAGAATTTTTTTTTATGGCAATTTATTTCGCTGCAATAGCCAAAACTTATAAAAACAAGTCTTTAGCAGTGATTATTATTGCGGCAATATCCATTTATTCAAAAGGCGCAAAAGCCTTTATTCCCCTCCTATGATTTTGATCCCCTCACCCACGATTTTTCCTCCACCCAGCTTCTAGGCATTTCGCAACGAAAATCCTGTGTGTACCCAATTCCAAGCAAAAGTCTTGAGGTCATTGGCAATGTCCTAATTTCTCTCATTCTTGAATCAGCTTTCAAGTATTATTCACATTGTCTCGATTACTCCCTTCGAAAGGGCGATTTATAGTTCTTATACTTGGTTTTTGTTTCCTAATCACAGAGAGTGATTTTTTGCAGCCTGTTTCTACACAAGTTTTCCTTTCCGGAATTGAGATTTGGATATCGCTCCCCCATCAGCACTTTCCATACAATGCTTTGCCGCTTATGGTAAAACCTCTACCTGATTTTGAACAGTCAATCATATGGGGAGAAGTTAGGGCTTTTGATTTACTAGATATAAACATGCTTTAGGTTAAAGCTTTTCTTTAAATGGTTTATTACATTTTACTTGATCAAATTTTTTTTATACAAGTCAGAGATGAAATGTAGGTGTACTGTTAACTCATTTTTAATCTTTTGGGAAGAGCAAGCATTGCATTTTTTTTATACATATTGTGATCTCATCATTGCTAGGTTTTTTTATACAATACAATATAATAGCTAGGTTGTTGGTGACACTTAATTTCAATTATAGACCGAATCTGGAATATGATTGATCATTGTACTAGTGTGGTGTTGGACTCAAGTGATGCTTAATTTATAAAATAAATATGCTTAGTTCGAATATTGACAAGTTAGGCCTAACTATTGATTTAATTAATTTGTTTTGATCACCTAATGGATGAAGAACTGGTTAAGTGCCAAAGAGAACTTAGCTAAGTATAAAGTAAGAATAATACAAACACTTAACGTGGCAATAGAACTACCACAGTGAGCATAAGTATTGACCCATTTCCTTTTGTAGTCATTACAATTCCTGCATCCAATAATATCTATTAAAAGTTGTCTTCTTCTCTTGTCTATGTAAATGATAAAAGTTAACTGAAACAGAAATAGGGTATGCACAAGCTAAGACCATACATTAATGAATGAATGGTAATTGCACTTTCCATCTCCCTCCACGTGGTCTCCAATAATTGAACTCAAACCTAAAATAGTTCACACTTCAAATTTAAACTCAAGTATTATGTACACCACCTCTTCTCAAACTAATGGATTGGAGAAACTATTTATTAAAATAAAGAATTCTAAAACATAGTCAATGGTGAAAAACTTCATGTTAGTGAGCATGTTGTGATACAAATAGGGGATAAAGAAATGGGTCATACCACGTTAATACAAATAGGGGATAAAGAAATTTTGAAGAGGTCTTTTAATTTTAATTTTAATTATTTAATTAAATATTTGTATTAGTTTCTCGATAAAAAAGAAGAAAAGAAAAAAATATTCATGAACTATGGATTGACGGGACCAATAGCTCACTATAAGAAAATTGGTTATTCTTGCCTAGTTATTTTCTATCAAAATGACTATTTCTTACTAAAATGAATCTGGTTTTGTAACAAATACCCATCTTCACTGTAAATAATTTGTCACGAATACTCGTTTTTCTTATAGTGGCTATCGACAGTCCAATTCGGCACAAATCATGAATCAAAATTTTCTATTCGTAACCTTTCGGACTCAACCGAGTACACCCATTAAGCACATGATATCATGTGATATAATTTGATTTGAAATAAAGTTTTTAAAATTTAAATCTTATATACATTATGTCACGTGTAGATGATAAAAATTTACAAATAAAAAGTCTTCAATACGATATTTCAAAATAATGTCTTGGATATAAATTAAGCACACAATTTCTAAGGTACGACGTAGATGATCAGTACCCTTTTGTTTAGGAATAATAGTCCTTCAATTTCTGCTTTCTCAGCCCTTCAAATTATTGGTCTAACTTGAAACCTAACGTGATAGAAATAGATACATAAAACAGATCATTATCATTTATTTATTACTTGATGGATTTTTTTTGAAAATAGATACATAGAAATATAGATTATTATCATTTATTGATTACTTGATGGAATTTTTTTGAAATATTTATTTAGACTATAATAAATACTATACTATTATGAATTATTGGGGGCGGTCGACGCCCTCCTTAATTATTTTGCGAATAACCCCACCACCATTATTTTAAGTCTTGTACAGTAACTTGCATAATAATTTCAACGCCTATAAATATGAGTTTTATTTGTTTGGAAATTTATAAGAAAATATATAAAGCGAAAAAAGTTTTAGTTCTTGAGAATTCTTAAGAGTTCCTTTTATATTTCTCTCTTGCAATAGTAGTAGTTTCATTTTTAGTTTTATAATACGTTATCAGCACGAGGTTCTACCGATACTAAAGCTAGTGGTCTTCTACTTCAAGTAAGTTTTTCAATATATTATTTGTAGTCTTCGAGATAAATATTAAAGGTAATATCGCTGAATATTACTTGATAAAATTCTATTTTTATTTTCATGATTATGTTAATATATTTCTTAAAACCACAGATTTATTTTTGTGATTTATATATATAATGTTAAATATTGATATTTATTACTATTGACATTTCTAGAAAAAGTTATTTATCCAGGATCTTTGATGAGATCCATTTGGATTTGATGATGAACTTGATAGATACAATCATAGAAGAAAATCATGTATCCCTGAAGGACCGTGTTGTGTATCTCATGGTGAAAATTCATCTTACTGTGTGAAATGAATTAAGAGAGAGATATGAACACCAGAAGATGTAATCCTCTCAAAAGATCATTATGACTTATTGTACCTGAAGTTGCAAGATTTTAAAAATAGTATTGAATATTCTGCACTCTTTAAAATCAGGTCAATATTAAAATTATGCAGTGAGAAAGTCACTGATGATGATATTTAAAAAAAGACATATATTATTTTTCATATCTCGAATGTACTTTTGTAGTAGCAATATCGAGAGCGAAAGTTCAATTAATATTCTGAATTTTTATTTTGTCTTCTAGTTATTGAGCTACATAATGAATTTTTGTTAATAAATTACCAGTTACGTCTTATTAATGATATTGAATTTACACTATTCCTAGAAGTGAACGGTGTATCCTTTCAAAGGAATCAAGAGCGTAGACGTGGTAGAAAAACTATAGAAGTGTTGGTTCCAAAAGCGACAACATTAAAGATAATAAAAATATACCGTATCACCAGAAGTTATCCAACTCAGAGAAGAGTTAAAGCCCTCAGAATAATTTTTCATAGAAAGATGAAAATGTTTGTCATAGATATGGTATGACTGAACAGTGGTCATGTACCTGTTGTACGGCCAAACACTTGATTTACTTATAATAAGCTTTTATACATTATAGTAAAGTTTTATCATGTTTTGAAATAACAAAAAGTCGGTGCCTGAAGTACGACAAGAAATTATTTGGAATAATACCTTGTATAAATTTGATACTCTTATAAATGAATGTGAACTAAAAGTTTAGAGGATTACCTATTTGCAAAGTGTTGCAAATTAGTTATAGGATGTATTTATTGATACTAAAGGTGTTGTAAAATCATATATTACTGCTGTTAATACTTAAGCAAGAATTGAAGTCTCTGAAGGACGAGTTGTTAAAACAGCAATAGATGAGTCTAAGATACGCCTGAAGCGTTGAAAACCTATAAGTGCAAAAGAGAAAAAAAAAATTGGTGTTCCTGAAGAGACCGTACTTTCTGTATAAAATATAATTCTCCTGAAGGGAAAACCTCTTGAAGAGGTAACTCTTGAAGAGTATAACTCCTGAAAAGAAAACTCCTGAAGAGTACAAACCTCCTGAAGAGGAACCTCCTGTAGAGGTGTTTCATGAAATGTTTTCCCCTGAAAAGGAACAATGAGATCTCAATACATTTCGTGAGTACTGAAAAATTTATAAATAGAAATAAAACTGTTATCGACAATATATATAATAATACTTGACATTACCAGAAGTAATGAAAAAAGTGAGTCAAGAATTGTCGAAAAATGTCAACGTAGAAATGATTGGTCAAAATAAAAGCAGCTATTGAAGCTAAATTAAAATCACTAGCAAAGCGAGAGGTATTTGGACCTGTTGTCCAAATAGTAAAGGGTATAATGCCTATAAGATATAAGTGAGTATTTATACGAAAACGTAATGAGAAATAAAATTGTGCGGTACAATTTGTCACACAAGGTTTCCTGTAAAAACCTGAGAATATTTATGAGAAAACATATTTCCTTGTTATGAATGCAATCACATTCATATTTTTAATCAATTTGGTTATTACAAAAGGATTAGATATGCAGTAGATAAATGTGGTTACTGCATATTTATAAGGATCATTAGATCATTGCATATATAAAGATATACGATACTTGAAACATCTAATCCAAGTACATTTAAGAGTATGTACTTTATAAAGTTTCAAAGATCTTTATATGGGTTAAAGCAATCCGGACGTATGTGGTATAATTAAATCGACAAGTATCTAATGAAAACTCGGATTGAAAGAAGAATTTAAGAATAATCCTATATGCCCATGTGTTTTATCAGAACCCGGATTTGCCATTATTGCAGTTTACGTTGATGATTTACCTTATTAGAACTTCTGAAGAGATCACAAGGACTGCTATCAATTCAAGGAATGCATTTGAAAATGAAATATCTTATTATTCAATTGATAGATAAGTTATAAGAATTTGAGACTTCTAGCCTCATCTCTCAAATGCATTTGCTCTTCATAAAATAAAATGTCATCCTTATTTAAGGGATTAGGCAGTCGAAATAAAGAGGCAAGTAATGATTTTAAATCCTTATTCTCTTACTTTAAGTCTGCAATTTTTCTGTCAGACTCTTGAACGAGTCGTTGAAGTATGAAAACCTTCTCGTTAAACTCCTCAATCTCACGATTTTTGGATTGTAACCAGTCAGAAAATTCGACAATAGAGAAGGGGTGCCGAGAGTCACCAGCTCATAAACGGCTTCACAATTTGACTTATTAGGCAGATCATTCACTTGCTGCAACATGGCATCTGCGGAAGAAATATGAACAACTTGTAATTGAGGTGAAGGATACCTCATATGTTGATCGTAAGAAATATTGAAAGGAAATTGATGAGCCATTGGGAATTTGTAAAATAAGAATGCAAATATAGATGAATTATAGATATGAGAAAAAGATTTGATGCAAACTATATGAAGCTAAAAATGGTTCTTATAGAAATGGAAATAAGAACAAAACAAACCATCATCTTTTCAAATCTCACTTTACTAGATATGCTGGATACATAATTTCAAAAATCAGTGAGATTAATTACAACTATTCATATTTTCTTGTAAACGCTGAATTTCTGCCGTTAGCTGCTATTGTTAACTTTGTATTTGAGCTCCCTCTTATTCCAACTCTTCTACTAGTGTTTCAGGTCACGAGAATACAAATCTACAAATTTCTTCAGCTCCTTGTTTTCTTATATTAAATTTTTATTTTTTCTATCTTTAATTGCAAGTGTTTAATGCAACTTAAATATTTGATTTTTAAGATAATCAACTTCACTCATTCTCGCCAATAGCCTCTGAGACATGGTTGTAAGAGAGGCAGCATATTGAGCACTGAGGGTTCTTAATGCTGCAACAATTTCAGGATCAGATTTACTAGAAAGATATATCTCTGCTCCTATCATGGTATTTACAGTTTCAGGAGAAAATATGAGTAGTTGAGGTATAAAAGATTCATGGTTCAAATCTGGGACATTAGAATTTCTATCAAACATAATCTCGTTCTGGATGAACAACAACTGAATCTATGAAGAATGTGAGATCTTTTTGCTAGAGTAAACCAATGGTAAAACTGGTTATATTTAAATAACAACTCGAAACCTTCAAATCTCTTCAAGATCTTGTTTGTCTACAATGTCAAATGGATTTGATTTTCCGCCGAACCGATTATATTAGACCTCAAGCTTTTATAACTTTTATCATACATGGATGGTTTCCAATGCTATTTCCACCGCATATAAACAAGTTCTCCCAAATAATGTCGAATGAGAGGGAGAATATTATTTAGATGAAAATAATATTTGAATTCTTAACCTATTATATATGTTCAAATCATGTTTGTTTATTACTTGAAAAACTGACGCATATTCTCAGGAGGAGTTTAAGTATTACTGCAGGTCTCAAATTTCTACTAAGTCTATCAAGCGCCTTATATGTGGGGTTCAATCTACCTTGTCCGACGTATTTCAAACCCATAAGGCCCTAAAGTGCCAAAGCGAGCAATATCGGATAGGGATAGGGATATGGAGCTGCCTATTTATGCCACATCTTCAAATTACTTAGAGATTCTTGTAATTCATAAAGCAAGTCGAGAATGTATTTAGCTGAGATTAATGATTCAACATATCCAAGAAAAGTGTGATCTTTCATGATCAATGATAGCCCAACAATTTTATATGAAGATAATACTGCTTATATCAAAGGAGAATATATCAAAGATACGATTAAGTGATAATCTGGCAGATTTATTCACGAAACCATTACCAACTTCAACATTCAAGAAGATTGTACAAAACATTTGAATGCGAAAACTCAAAAATCTATCGACATGCACTTTTCAAGGGAAGTAAATGTCATGAAAACTTGTGTTAATTGTACTCTTTTTCCTTCACTAAGGTTTTGTCCCACTGGATTTTCTTTTACAAGGTTTTAATGAAGCAATTTTAAAGCATTTGGCGGTACATAAGAATACTGTACTCTTTTTCCTTTACCATTGGTTTTTCTTCCCATTGAATTTTTCCTTATCAATGTTTTAACGAGACAGATTTTTTATGAATGGTCGTTCAAGGGAAAGTGCTATAAATTATTAGGAGCGGCCCCTATCCCCCTTAATTATTTTATAAATGACCCCACCACTATTATTTTAAGTCTTGTACAATAACTTACATAGTAATTTCAATGCTTATAACTATGAGTTTCATTCGTTTTGAAATTCATAAGAAAATATATAGAACGAAAAAAGTTTCAGTTCTTGAGACTTTTTAAGAGTTACTTTTATATTTCTCTCTTACAATAATAGTAATTTTATTTTTAGTTTTATAACATATACAATGCACTTGTGACTTTACCTATTTATTCCTACAGAACCCTTGAACTAGATTGACTTTACTATTGGGTCTAACTTATAACCTACGTGATAGAACGGGTTTTGCACCAAAAAAAAAAAAAGAACAAGAACGGTCTCTTTTTTTCTTTTTCTTTTTTTCTAAACAGTGTTAAGCGTATAAGACTGCGGGACTGATCAGGGCGGACTTACGAATCCCATATCGGACCAAAGGCAGGAATTCCTTCGGCTTTGCATGCTTTGACAACGTCCCTACTTCCTTCTGGATTGCTGGTAACGATGACTACTTCTGCTCTCCAATTTCTAGCTGCTTCAATGCTCATTTGAGCCACATTGGGACGTCCCAGCACAGCGGTATCATGGACAATCACCTTCTCTTTCGGCCATCCACTTACCATCTCTTTTATTTCCTTCCCAAAGTTTTGCTCGATTCCCTTTGCCACCCAAACCAAGCACACATCAGCTGAACTTTGCTGCAACAGGAATGATAGAAACACGCAAATCCCTGAGCCGGTTGCCACTAACACAATCCTCTCATACATGTTAACAAGGTAAGGCAGGCCCGCAAAGTGCACCTGTCGAACCCACAAATGGCTTGGAGGGTTGGTGACCAAGGACTTGGTGAAATCCCCAACAGCACCTGCTAGCATCATGTGCTCCTTGTTATCAGAAATGATGCCGAAAGCGTGCCATTCAGATAAAGGCGACGGACTAATCCTACCCAATATGCCAGCTTTCACTCCGCCCTCAAACTTGATGATTGAGGCGTGGCCTGACGGCGCAGAGACATTAACGGCTACTCGTCTCACCGTCAGCCATGGCAAAATGATTAGCAACGTGGTGGCCGCTGTGAACCAGAACTCTTGCTGTTTTATCAGCCTTGAGCCAAGATCATTCGTGTAAGATTTGGTTTCTGGATCATAAGAGATCTTAAGGATAATAAAGGCCCAGAGGAAAACAAGAGCAGTCCACCCAGCAAAGCGATGGGTTCTTTCGAACACATTGTGGTGGAGATGCCGGACGAGCGGGAATGCTGCCAGACAAGACAAGCACAGCAGGCCAAGAATGGTGGAGGCTACACCTATAATCTCAGGTGAAGTGTTTTCTCTGTCTTTGAGAGTGAGGACTAAGGCATATACGAGCCATGCAATCGAAGAGACACCGCAGCCGCTATGTATCCCACCAAGACTTTGTAGAAGAGATGTAATGGCAGTCTTGAGAAAGAGAGGGATCCATGGTCTTCCAAATATCTTAACCGCGAGCCAGAAAATGACACGGAGGAAGGCCTCGCTCCGGCAGAGTAGTAAGGCAAGTATGTTTGCAATTGAGAAGAGTGCAGCCCTGCTCCTTGCATATGGGAAATTCCCAGTGGCTGCAAGAACCAAACCAGCAATGTTCAGAGCCAAGCAAACCGCAAAGAGTCGCTTGTACACAGTGAACAACCCTTGATCGAGGAGTATAATCGACAGCCTTGACCCGTTCTTTTGAGCAGACTTTGATGGTTGTTGAGGGTTACTAATACCCTGCAGTGGAAGTGGGCTTTGCTTCTGTTTCTCCTCGTCGTTCTCTTCAGGCACAATCTCCAAATCAATATCCAGTTCGTCTTCGTTGAGGTCAAGATCACAAAAGTGACTACTGGTTTTACTTATTGACCTGCTAATGAGAGATGAGAGCACTTTGGAAGAGCCTATCCAAAATATCGAGTTGCTGTGGGCCTCTTCTACGGGGAGTTTTTTTATGGCAAATGGATCTTCATGACGATTGATCTCAAACGCCACGCCTCGGCAGCTCGAAAACCTTACTGGACTCTGCATATTTTTTATTTTCTCACGAGAGAAAAATATAATAGAACTTGAGGGAAGAATTAATATCTATTGTATGTGCTTGTCATGAAAAAAAAAAAATGCCGCCTTTTTATAGGCCTCTTTGAGGAGAGTAACGTATCAAAAATCAGAGTCGTCGCCTTTGGAGGTTACTCTAGTCTCTAGCTGTGCATTTATGACTCTTTTTCTAATCTAAGCATCTTATGACTTTGATTTGATAAAATTGGCATATCTTCATCATTATGGAAGCTCAAACTGGCACACCGTACCCTAGCAATTAGCCCTACAAGATTACTTGAGGTTATCACAATATCTTGGATGCGAATTACATCATTCTTTGCTTTCATTTTCTTTCATGATGATTACAAAAAGAAATTATGTAACTAATTAATTTAATATGCGGTTTCTTTTTTAAAACTCTTGATAATACTTCAATTCAAGCTAGCAGCTTTCAGCTTTTGTTCAGTTATATATATATATATATATAATATATATATATTATTCTAAGATAGGAGATCAAGACGTACATAGACCACTTAGAATGGATTCTTCTTCAAGGACCAAAACATAGTTCGACTCTAATACCCTCAATGCACGGCATAATTCATTTTTTATTTTTTTTGCAGTAACCTGTACTCTATAAAGAATAAAATAATCTACTTATCATTATCACATCACAGACCATTATAAATAATTTTTTATTTTATTTTTTTATCAAATGTGTGCAGGTCATGCATGCATGGATGATTAGTAGAAAACTCATTTAGTTTAGAGAGGTTAAACAAACAAAATTTAAAAAAAAATGTAATGTGTGAGATTATGAACAACAAAGCTCTAAAGAATATGGTATTAATCATATATGTATCATGACTTTTCATCCATCAAATCTTAGAAATACGAGCATAACCATAGGTTCTATATGGATAATTAATAATTAAGACCGGAACATATATATTTGAAATCTTCTCGTACACTAGCTAGCTAACTATATTTCCGGCCTTGCCTACAAATTATGTTTAAATCAATTATGGACGGCTGGCGATATTTAAATTATTTGAGGATATCGTCAATGATACAAATCAATAATTGCGGACGGCTGGCTTTTACGATTTATTGAGTTTTGCCAACATGAGCAAGCAGCAAGATCATGAGTAGTATAGCTGGGTTCTAATTATTGATCAAGTGGTATCTCCTCTTCTTATATATAAAAGAGAAGAAATGAATAAATATAAAACTCCAAAGTCTAACGTTATCTTTTCACCAAGTCGACGTCGATGGGAAATAAAGGACCTCAACGTGAAGGCAACGTGATCCGGTACTCGCCCGCTACTATTGTTTCCAATGGGCATGCAGATCAATATTCCTAATTAATCTACGATAATTATGTTTTTCGCTGCGGCTACAAAAGGGGCCGGGGTTCTGAAGTAAATTAAGGGTCATGTTAATCTCGACGCCCAACCAGATTAATTAACGATATTACGTACGTACGAAGATATATATATAAATTTGATCAATGGAACCCATGCATGCAGGCATCGCGCTAAAACTTTTCAAAGTACGAACGTATAACTAGCTACTAAATTTATTCAATATATATATATATATATAAAAGTACAAAAAGTGATGAACACGTACACATCAGCTTGCATTTTATAAATTTATTCAATATATATTTATAATTCATCAGATTTGCCTGAAATCTTGTTAATTCAGAGCTGATTGTAATTTAGTTAACTTTTTTACTAGCTATTATAAGGACAATAAATCAAAGAGATCGAGTAACCTTAACCGTACGGCACAAGGCATAAACCGTAGAAATTATAAAAACATGAAATTTCTACATGTCGACATGCATGGTCAAATTAATTGACTGGAAAGTTTCAACAAAAAAAGAAGAAGCTAAATTTCGAAGTACGCATGCCGGGTCTAATCTCATGATGTACGTCTGCAGTCAGTTTAAAATATAAATGCAATTTTGAAGTATTGCTTGTACGTAGAAAGTGGAAACCATGTCGTTCAACTATATATAGTCGTTAAACCTAGTTCTTCTATGCCTTCATTTGTGTCTGCATCAATGTCCAATGGTTTGGATAGCACTCTATCTCCAACTTCGGATAGTCAAGCAACTAGTCCTTATGTTCACCCTCCTATTAGAAGAAAAATTGGCAAATTAGATGCATGGCAACACTTTACGAGGAATGATGAGGGTCCCAATGAACCCACAACCACATGCGATTATTGTGGTAAAATTTTATTATGTCATCCTAAAAAATAAGGTACTTCATCTTTAAAGTTTCATATTAAAAAATGCAAAGTCTTGCATGTTACTATGGGGCTAGAAGGCATGACCCCCAATTAAAAGAGACCGAGAATAAGAGGACGGTGGTGGATAGTACAACTAGCAGTCCTAGTATTTGACCTACTAAGTACAATAAACAGAAAACACGATTGGCAGTAGTAAAAATGATAATTAAGGATTAGCTATCGTTTAATTTTATAGAAAAAGAAGGCTTCCATGACTTTATAACCGTAGTTGAGTTTAGATTTCAAATCCTTTCTCGCACTACTGTTATACGAGATTGTATGAAAATTTATGTTAGAAAAACAGAAATTGAAGACCATGTTTATGGAATTTGATAATAAAATTTGCATTACAACTAATATGTGGACGGCAGTTCTGAATTTTAATTATATGTGCATAACAACCCATTTTATTGAAGATGATTGGACATTACATAAAAGAATAATACATTTTAAGAAAGCTCCTAATTACAAAGGGATCACAATAGGAAAAGAGATTGAGTCATCCATACTTTAATGGGACATAAACAAGATTTTTACAATCACAATAGATAATGCATCTGCTAACAATACGACCATTAATTTTTTGAAAAAAATTACCAAGTTTAGGAATTGTATAGTATTAGATAAGGAGTTTATACATATAAGATGTTGTGCACATATTTCGAATCTCATCATCAAATATGGTTTGATAGAAATAGATACATCAGTTGTGAAGATTTGCTATGCAGTTAAATATGTGAAATCTTCTCCTGCAAGACTTAACAACTTTAAGTTATGTGTAGAAAAACAAAATATTTTTGATGGTGGACTTCTTTGTCTTGACGTTCCGACTAGGTGGAACTCAACATATCTAATATTGAGTGTGATTCTAAAACATTATACGGCATTTGAGGTGCTGCAAGATGGAGATAGTGAGTTTGTCCCATATTTACGTGAGGTTAAACAAGAAGCACTAACTTCACAAGATTGGGAACCTATCAAAATTTTTGTACGATTTTTAAAATTTTTTATAACTTGATTTTGCATGTTTTAGGCTCAATTTATGCAACTTCAAATTTGTTTATAAGAAAAATATTTACAATCTATAATCATTTGAAAAAAAAAATTCGAGTGAAAGCAATATGTTGAGATCCATGTCAGAGAAGATGATGTTGAAATATGACAAGTATTTGGGGAGATTTTGCTCAATTGAACAAAATGTTGTTCATTGCAGCTATGCTTGATCCGCACAATAAATTTGACATTTTGGAATTTTGTTTTACAAATGTTATTAGCCATGAGCGAGGATCTGAACTTGTTGATTGGTTAAGAAGGATGTTTGAGTAGATGCATAAGAAATATTCAAAATCCGTGTAGGTTCAAGTAAGGGCATTCAAGTGTAGGCGTAAGTGAGATCCAAAGTAACACTTCTTGTAATGATGATGAGAATATATTAGATATGTATTTTTAACATAAATCATCAATAAGTGTGGGAGAGGCCAAAACAAAATTGGATAAGTATTTTAAGGAGAATGATGAACAAATAGCGTCTGATTTTAATATTTTAATATGGTAGAAGATGAATTCAATTAGATTTCGAATACTTTCCAAAATAGCTCGAGATGTGTTAGCTATTCATGTATCTACTGTTGCTTTTAAGTCACCATTTAGTGCTGGAAGTCAAGTCTTAGATTAATTTTGTAGTTCATTGACCCCAACAATAGTTAAAATTCTTATCTACACACAACTTGTTAAAGGTTCCCTCTATTAATTATGGCTCCCTCTGTTAGTCCCTACAAGTTAGAAACTGGTAAGATTCATATTTGAATAATATTTTATTTCAAATCTTTCAAATAATTATATGTTTAACATAACTTTTTGTTTCGTACAGAGATAATTTTGCAAAATATTTTGAATAAGATCGATTGAAGATTACTTGAAAACTTGAAGTACTTGAAAACAGTATGTCAATAAAACTGATATTATTACATTTTATTATTTGAAATTTCAAGTTTTGAAAAAAAAATTAAAAATGTTGAGTTGAGACTGATTCAATGGCTCTTATTCAGGCATCACTACTCCCATAAATCCAACATTGTTCAAGTCTTCAAGATATATCAAATGGTAGATTTAAATATTGCTTGTTTTATCTTACTGGATTAGATTATCTTGGGAGTTTCTTAATAAATTTATTTATTTATTTTAATTTGTTTTAATTTTGGCTTATTTTTGGTATGCCAATGTGAGTTTTGTGTAGGTTCCATTTATATAAGGATGAGGACATTTTGGGCACTCTTCATGACTGATTCATTTCTTAGAAGAAGAAGTTTGATTTCACTGGATGTAAATTGATTAGGTATTAGATTTATTTCAATTTTTATTGATCTGAGTTTGATTTGGCACATGTTAGTGCAACTACTTTATTTAGGACAATTTCTAATGCTAATTTTGCAATAATTGATGCTCATGGCAGTACTCGATTTAATGTTTAGCATTGAAATATAGCAATTCATGCATGGTTTACAAAAGGGAATCATATATTAGATTGTGTTGAGGGCTTGGAGCCATTTCCTCCAGCACTTCTATTTATAGGTCCATTCAACTTGAATTTATGCTTGGCACGACCTTGATGCGTGTAATAGAAAAGGAGGTCAGATTTTCTTCATTTGATAATATTAGGCATAATATAAGCGATCGAAACATGACAAATTTGAGCCAATAAGGTATCGAGTCGAGTATTCGAAAATGGCTTAATGGAATAACGAAATACCCTATTAGCTATCGGGCCGAGTATTCGGCCTAACGTAATGAATTGTTATCGGGTCAGGTCAAAAGACTTGTTGTCAGGTCGGCATACACCCTTATCCATGCATATGACGGAGTCTGTTTGGCATTTTGGACCGTAAGATGACTCCACTAAAAAGCTACGAATTAGAAAGACTAGGGCTTTCAATAAAACAATATTGTTTATCAGGTCTTAAAAGACTATAAAGCTTTTCAATATATACATATTAAAATATATATCACAGTAGTTAACAAATTTAGAAATTTAAATGTTGTAATTCGTTCTTGTCCACCTTGGCTACTAGTTATTAATAATAGAAACAAAAGCATCAAGAATGTAAAGAGATGTACGAACATTCAAGCTCTGAGAAAAAAGACTAGCAATTTACATTAATGATCAAAATCTAATCCGTCCATGCATAGGTCAGGGACTCAGGCATGAGTAACTTCTGAAACCCAGAAAGTTTGGAAAATGTAAAACTTCAATTATTGTCTAAAAATTAAATGTGTAACTAAACATTAATGATCCCGACGCAACTTTTGACAAAATAGGGATAAAAGTTAATTTCAAAACTTAAAACGAAGTATTTTTTAAAAAGCAAAAGATAATGTAAATTGATTATTTGGAAAATATAGCAAAAACCATATATGGACAAATTTCTTTTGTATTGCCTCAATTCAAGGAAGTTTCAGATTTTGTCATATTTGCACTATGCAATATTATCAAAGAGGTTCAATGCGACCAATGTAAAATCTAGCAATTATGCTTCGCTATATCCAAATCCCTTGTATTATTAACTTAAATTAAACTATCAATTCTATAAAATATATATATATATATAAACTAGTAATTAGAATGTATAAACTCATTTATTTGTTTAAATTCTAACTTGACGCTAGTGTTGGGATTTTAATAATCTTCGAAAATGACAAAATCGATTGTCAAATCTATGTAGAAATCAAATAATATAAAGAATGTGCATACTGTAGCCATTGCATTGAAGAGCGCAGTGATATGATCTTCCACGTCCAATATTCACTCTCTGGGAAAGCTCTCAAAGATGGGATGTGAAGAATTGAAAAGTGAATATGGAGTGGGTACTATGACCTTATATATAATATCCAGAATCTCAGTTTTGCCCATCATAATATAGTGAAATTATATAGGTCCTTAAAAAGTCTCTACACATGAATTGGGCCCATACTACTTTATGCACATGACCAGACCAAAATCATAGGCTTCAAGAGATGTGTCGGCCCAGTTATGTCAATTTATCGATCACACTTATTAGGCCTTATAAATATTATCTAAACTTTATATTAGGCAATTTATACAATGTGAAAACTTTAATCTATGTAAGTCCACTAATTAAAATAATGCTAACAATCTCCCACTTGGGCTACATAGATTCTTGAAAAATCAAACATTGTAAACTTTATGAGCTCAAACTTTAATTGCTAGACTTAATGGATATCATTTCAAAAAAAATTGGTTCATTGAATAATATTAGTATAGGATCATGGGAGTCGTAGGCACATTCATTGTGATAGGACCCATCCATGGTCACAAAACACCAATATCATCAACAACATAAATCTAGCATGAATGTGGAGCATGGAAACTTCATAAAATGTGATCCTTTATCATGCTTATTTCCAATTGGTCCTTGCATTATTCTTTCAACTCTTACGTATTACCACAATTTGAAAGAAATGCAATCTTAGAATCATCAATAACCAAAACACGATTGTAATAAGTGTCAAATAAATCAAGTGTATAACAGACAAACTCTCACTTAATAAAATATGTCACTAAAACTAACCACTCCTATATAAGCTACATGCTCCTTAAGCAATTTAGGTGGTAAGCCCTTAGTGAGCGAATCAGCAACCATGAGATTTGTACTAATGTACTCAATTGACACATGATGATTCTGAACCCTTTCTTTCACGACAAGAAACTTTATATCAATGTGTTTAGGTTTTGACGAGCTCCTATCATTCTTAGAATATAACTTAACGATCTTATTCTCACAATAAATTCTTAGTGGATTCTCAATACAATCCACAACTTAAAGACTAGTGATAAAATTCTGCAACTATATTGCTTGATCGGATGCCTCAAAGTAAGCAATAAACTCTGCTTCCATGGTAAAAGAAGCTATAAGTGTCTGTTTGACACTTTTTCAAGACACAGTTCCTCTAATTAACATGAAAACATATCCTGAAGTGGATCTCCTACAATCGAGGTAACCAGCAAAATAAAAATTTGAGAATCCAATGATCTCAAGATGTTTTGACCTCCTATATGTGAGCATATAATCTTTTGTACTTTGCAAGTACTGCATTACCCTTTTAGCAGCTTTCCAATGATTCATGCCTAAATTACTCAAATATCTGCCAAGCATTTCAACTGCATACGCAATATCAAAGCGTGTACATACTTGAGTATACATGAGACTTCCTACAGCTGATGCATGAGAGATATCCTTCATTTGTTACTTTTCAATATTGTTCTTTGGGCAATGGAGCAAACATGACCTATCACCTTTTGCAATGGGTGCATTCCCCAAATGCACAATTTTGTATGCCAAACCTACTGATTATTTTTTCGACATAAGTCCTCTATGATAAGCCAACTGTACCATGTGATCTATCATGATGAATCTGAATGCCTAACACAAAAGATGCCTCGTCAAGATCTTTCGTTTCAAAATGTTTTGAAAGCAATTTCTTAGTTTCTTGTAACAAGCCTATGTCATTACTTGCCAATAGAATGTCATCGACATATAGCACCAAAAATATAAATTTGCTCTCACTTATCTTATGATAAATACATTGATCCATAGTATTCTTCTCAAAATCAAAAGAGGAAACTAATTGATCAAACTTTTGATACTAATGACGAGATGCCTATTTTAAATCATAGATGTATTTATTTAATTTGCAAACCAAATGACTCAATTCTTTGCTCTCAAAACCCTCTGGTTACACCATATATATTGTTTTCTCAATGTTACCATTGAGAAAAACAATCTTTACATCTATCTAATGAAACTCTGAATTATAATGAGTTACAAGTGTCATAATGATTCTAAAAGATCCTTTCAATGAAACTGGAGAGAAAGTTTCTTTATAGTCAATGTCTTCCTTTTGAGTAAAGCCTCTTGCTACTAGATGTACTTATACCTTTCGACATTGCCTTAGTCTCGCTTGGTTTTGAAGACCTATTTACAACCAATTGGTTTAATACCATCAGAAAATTCGACAAGGTCGCAAACATTATTGTCCTTCATAGACTTTAACTCATCTAGCATTGCCCATATCCATTTTTGGGAGTTAGCACTCTATTTGGCTTGATTATAAGAGATTGGATCATCTTCCAATCCTATATCAAACTTAGGCTCTTGGAAATAAACAATATAATCATCCGGTATTGCCGATCTCCTCTTCCTATTTGATCTCCTTAATGGCACTTCTAGTTAAGGCTGCTCAGGTTCTTCTGTATTAGCTAGAGGCAACTTAGAAATGATTTGATGATCCACATTAACATCCTGTACTAAGACAAGTGTGACCATCTCACTACCCTCAATATTTATCAGAGGTATTTCAATATGTTCCTCTTCAAATACAATATTTTTGGATTGTGAACTCCCACTATCCTAAATATCCTCAATAAATTTGGCATTATCTAACACTTTAGTGGTATTACTTGAAGGGCAATAAAATTGAAACCCTTCGATTTCTTAGAATATCCAATAAAGTAGCAGCCAATTGTCCTTGAGTCCAATTTCTGTTCATTTGACTTATAGGGCCTAGCCTTAGCTAGACAACTCCAGACATGTAAATGCCTAATACTATGCCTCTTTCCAGACCATAACTCATATGAGGTTTTAGCTACTGCTTTACTAAGTACTCGATTTAGAATGTAAACTGCAGTTTTTAATGCCTCTCTCCATAGTGATTCTGGTAAATAAGAATGAATTACCATACTTCTAACCATGTCTTTAAGAGTCCAATTTCATTTCTCAGCTACACCATTTTGACATGGAGTCCTTGGCATGGTGTATTGAGAAACGATGCCACATTCATTAAACTCAAGTACCTTACAAAAGGCCCAGGATGTTATTCACCTGATCCGTCATATCTACCATAGTATTCACCACCACGATCAGATCTAATGGCTTTAATTTTCTTATCAAGCTGATTTTCAACTTTAGCTTTACAAGCCTTAAAAATGTCGAGTGCTTGTGATTTTTCATGTATTAAAAATAGATACCCATAACGAGAATAATTATCAATAAAAGTGACAAAATAATGTTGACCATTCCAAAATACCATAGGGAATGGACCACAAATATCAAAATGTATCACTTCTAATATGCCTAAACTCCTGTTGGCACCTATTTTCCTTATATTTGTTTGCTTTCCTTTATAAATTCAACACAAATTTTAAAATCTGAGAAATCAAGAGAATTAAGAATTCTAGTTGACACAAGCCTTTCAATTCTCTCTTTCGAGATATGTCTCAACCGCATGTACCACAATACCGAGAAATTCTCATTAATCAATCTCCTCTTTGTACCATAGCTATTTACATGCAAGGTTTCATTCGTATTTAAGTGTGAGGCATCCAAGTCCAATAAATAAAGATTATCAATCAAAGAGCCAATACCAACAACATTTGAATCTCAAAAAAGACTAAATTTCTCGTTTCTAAAAGAACAAGAAAAACCAAATTTGTCCAAACAGAAATAGAAATTAAATTTTGTCTAAAAGACAGTACATAGAACGTCTCATCCAAATCCAAATAAAAATCAGATTCCAGTTTTAATCTATAGACTCCAATTGCCTCAACATTAACTTTATTTACATCCCCCAAGTAGAAAAAATTTTCTGCAACACTTGATTTTCAGCACGTTAGCTAGCCATGCATAGTAACACTTATGTGAATAGTAGCTCTTGAATCTATCCACCAAGTGTTATATGGTACAATAGTCAAATTTATTTATGTGCAAACAAAGATAGAAAAATCACCTTTATTTAAAAGCCATCTTTTATATTGGAAACAATTCTTCTTCATATGGCCATCCATTTTGTAAAAGTAATAGGTAGAAGTCTTACCCTTTTCTTGTTGCATAGTTAGCTATAAAGTTCCAGCGTCTGCAGTTACCTTAACTTTATCTTCCTTCTTCCTTTCTTGTTGACTTGATTTCCATGAGGGAAAACTACCATGTGAGTACTTTCTGTCCTTTCTTATATCAATCTCTCTTCCTCTTGCACATAAGGAGCAATGAGCTCTTTAAAAGTCCATTTCTCCCTTTTGAGTATTATAACTAATTTTGAAATGACTAAATTGTGCAAGAAGAGAAATCAAAATGAGATGCACTAAAATTTCATCAGAAAATTCTAACTTCAGTGTTTTCAATTTAGTAACAAAATCAGATATTTCCATAATGTACTCCCTCATGTTCCATTTGCCATTATACTGCATTGAGACAAGTTTGCTAAGAAGCATATTTGTCTCCACCTTTTTGGCATTTTTTCTTTTCAAGCATTGCACCTCGAATAAAATCAAGAATAGACTGCTTCATTATCATAAGACTCATACGATTAGAGCGCTCCCATTTCTCATAATCTCTCCTCTGATCGACAGGACTTTGATACGTAGGTTTAGGTGGCTTTTCAACTCGAAGCGCATGGTCTAAATTCATACACCCAAGAACAATAGTAACATGCTCTTTCCATTTTGTAAAATTTGATCCAGTAAGAACCAGAATGTTATTCAAATTGGCAGATATAAAAAATGCATTCAATATAAGAAAATAAAAGAAACTCATAATAAATAAACAACCCTTTAATCTTGAAATATAAACAAGTAGACCATAATTTTTTTCATGCAAACTTTAATCCAATTGTATAAAAATTAGATAATATGACAAACTTAAATCTAAATAAAAACATGGTTTTATAAAAGTGGGCCCGTTTGAGAGACCTAGTGTATCATTGCAATGAAGTTTTTGGACAGTAATTGCAACATACTAATGGTCCTCTCCCAATAAGGTTAATTATCGTGAATAATGCAAAATTAGCCTGGCCAAACTATATCCTTTCTTTGGGCCGATTATTGAATGCATAGGCTAACTCAAAAATTTATACAGCCTAGCCAAACAATAGTTTTCCTTTGGGCTGATTATTGATTGCATAAGATTATATCTTAAAGAAAAATACGCAATTCACACATAATCACCTTATATCATTTATGACCTGGCCAAATAACAACCTTCCTTGGAGCCAATTGTCATTCGCATGAAAAAATATGTGAAAATTGATGCAACTCATTAAACTTTTATATGACTAAGGAGAAAGTTTTAATCATCTAGATAATACAGCACTTTAATTTTCTCGAAGTCAAATGTATAAGTTGCCCTCTAAAAGAATTTTTTTTAATTAAAAATAATAATTAAATATAATTAAAAAAACTGTCAAATCCAGGTCAAGATCCGGAATCGGATCAAATCGAGCCAAATTAGGTCAAATCGGATAGTGAAACCAAATAGTCAAGGGTCAAGTGTTTAGTCAAAGTCCAATGGGTTTAGACTTGGTCCCATACGAATGGACCTTACCCATTCAGCCCATTAGAAAATGATTGCAAAGGCTAAAACTTGGGCTAGATTAATTCACCTTACAAGCCCTTCATTTAAACCCAATCCTTTATTCAACTTGTTTGTGGACCCAGGAAGTAGACTAACATAAACCCAAGCCCAAAACTTGAATTAAAAGCCAATATCCACTTCAATTAAACCCTACCCAGATTTGATAAAAGCAAAACCCGAATTACGGTAGCAAATGAAGGGTCTGGTGCCGTTAGCCCTCTGGGCACTATTCTAGCCACTAGTCCGGTCAACAAGACCACTTTTCCAGCCGATCCTTATGAGGGGACGCCGATGATGACTTTTTTAGCGTGTTTCCATGTCTCTGGTAGCACTATTTTTTTAATAAAAATAACCAAAAAATAACTTTTGGCCACCAAAAGTGGCGGTTTTTGACGCTTCCGGTGAGCTACACACCGGTAACTACCACAGAATCTTCAAAAATAAAATACTCATGACATCCAATGATCCAAGCAACTCCAAAATTGAAAAACACGAATCGAAGTAATGGAAATGTAAAACACAAAAAAAAAAAAAAAATCATATTTCACCAAAAACGGTTTTATTTCCGCTCAAATTGACAAGTTGGCTTGATACACTTGAAATTTTAACGATATCCAAAAATGACAAAATCGCTTATCAAAACCATTCAAATATAAAATGATATAAAGAGTGTGCATAATTAGGGATGGAATGTGAAGAGTTAAAAAGTGAATATGAAGTGAAAACATGACCTTATATATAATATCTAGAATTCTAGATTCATCCATAATAAAACAGTAAAATTACATTTTTAATGAATCTCTACATATGAATTGAGTCCATGTTACTTTATGCACATCACCAAATTGAAATCATGGGCTTCAAAAGATGTGTCGGCTCAATTATGTCAATTTATCGATCATACTTATTAGGTCTTACAAATATTATTCAAATTTTATATTAGGCAATTTATACAATGTGAAAGTTCTAATCTAAGTAGTTCCACAAATTAAAATAATGTTAATAGACGCTACCTCTCAGGTGTGGTGATCTGCAGTTCTATGGATCAGCATATACATGTAGAGGCAGAATTCAAAGTTAAATTTCTTAATCTAATTGCATCTTGTTAGATTATTACTTATTTGAAATTTTCAATTAATAAAAATTTAAATTTAATTATTTAACTTATATCTTTAACATATATGAAAAAGGAATCATATAATATTCTATTTGCACCCTCCTCATGGCCTTGTGTAAATGTTGAAAATAGCCACCTAAGTGTAAATGGTTGCACCGTCTAAGCTTGATGTTCTGCAAACACCTAAGTGCAGAAGTTAAAATTTGGCTATACCGTCCATGTTTAGTTGCTACAGCCATAGGAAACTGCATTGCACCATGTGAATGCAGAAGTCCAATATAGTTATAGCCAGCCCTCTAATAATTTTCTTTTAGATGATAAATATTTTGTAAAGTTTTTTCTATAAAATGAAAGCTCTGATATGTGAAGAAAGTGTGCAAATTAGAGAGTGGACTTGAGATTTGATGAGTGTTTGTAATCTCAGATAAACATATTGAATTTGGCATTAGTGGAGGTATGCAAATTGCTGAATCACTTAAATATCGTCTTATGTGATTCTGGATAGTATTTGTGTGTGCGCAAAAATTGGTATCAGATATTTGGTTCGCACTGTCCAGAAATCAAGTTGATCAAAATCAACTTTTGAGAACTTCAGGTCATTCCTTGCATCGATACGAATCTATAGGCATAAACGAAATCGAAAACGGACGTCGGAGGAGCCCGCACTCGCTGATAGAATGTTGGAGTATATACTCACGCGCTCCATTCGCAACTGGATGTTGAAGACGAGTAAAAAACACGTGCCACGCGCCACCATGCGCCTTGGAGGTTGAAGACGCGTGAAGCCCATGCGCCCTCCACAATCTCTGTGCGTGATGCCCACGCGCCCAACTCTCCACAGACTCTTTCAGCGCGTGTATCACACGCGCCAGATGATCTGGACCGTTCGAATTTCAAATCGATTTTTGGGCTTGATCTAAGTCATTTAGAGTCCGATTTCGATGATCAAATAGTAATTTCCAACTATTTGAATCACTCCAGACTTATCCGTATAGTTAGAATTTTGATATTTGTCTTCTAAAATTTCTTAATAAATATGAAAGGTGTTGGGGAAGATAAGAACTCTGAAAATGCTAGCAGTTCAGGGCGTAGGTCTACAATTTCAAATGCCAAGTTTGAAATTGAGAAGTTCGATGGATCTTCCAACTTTTATATGTGGCATTGTGAAGTGATCAACGTTTTAATTCAACAAGAGTTTGATATAGTGTTGGAAGGAAAATCCAATGAAATGATGGAACAGGATTGGAGGAAGCTTAATACCTAAG
Source organism: Platycarya strobilacea (assembly GCA_036898215.1). Lineage (NCBI taxonomy): Eukaryota > Viridiplantae > Streptophyta > Magnoliopsida > Fagales > Juglandaceae > Platycarya > Platycarya strobilacea. Next base: position 9,804,048 of record CM072547.1, read on the forward strand.
CTTGTAGTACAATCCGTTTGTACCTTACAAAAAATCAAAGGTATTTTGTCATGAGAGAAACAAATGCAAAGGAATTTTGGCAGAAATTGGAAGATAATTTCATGAAGAAGAGCATTGAATGCTGCTTGCACTTGAAGAAAAAGCTCTTCAAATTCCAATTTTGTGAAGGTATTTCTATGTCTGAACATCTAAATAGTTACAATCAGATTCTTGCTGATCTATTAAACTTGGATGTTAAAATCTAAGATGAAGATAAAGCTTTATTATTGTTAAATTCCTTGCCCGATATATATATGAACATTTAGTTACCACATTATTGTATGGAAAGGAAAAAATCAGTTTTGACGATGTATCTAGTTCTCTGATTAGCAATGAGTACTATAGAAAAGATAAGTAGGTACAACTAGATACATCAAGTGAAGTATTGACAGTAAGAGGGAGACCATAGTCAAGATATCCAAGAAAGAATAAAGGTTTTCAATCGAAAACTCAGGACACATCACGTAGTTCATCAGTCGGCAAAAAACTCGCTAAAAACGAGTGTTCCTATTATCACGACAAATGACACTAGAAGAAGGATTGTCCCAAATTGAAGGGACAACAGAAAAATCAACCTACCACAACCAATGTCGCAGATAGAGATGAAAATCTAGACATTGTTCTGACGAATTCATCATTCATTTGTCATTCTAATGAATGGATTATGGATTCCACATTACCTATCACATGTGTCCCAATCGGGACTGGTTTACTGACTTTACAAAGATTGATGGTGGAGCAGTACTTATGGGCAACGACAGTGCCTATGAGACTCAAGAAATAGGAAGCATTCAGTTGAAACTACATGATGGAACTGTCAGGACTCTGACAGAAGTTCGGTTCGTTCCGGACTTGCGAAAAAATCTTATCTCACTAAGATCTTTGGATTCAAAGGGATTCAGAATCACTATTGAAGATGGAACTCTCAAAGTGATAATGAGAGTTTAGGTGGCTATGAAGGGTTTGAGGCGAGGAAACCTATACTTCTTGCAAGGAAGTACTATTGATGGAAGAGTTTCTACAGACTGTGAGAAGTTAGATGAGACTGATGCTGACACTGTCAGTCTTTGGCATATGCGTATGGGACACGTTGGAGAAAAAACTTTGCAAACACAAGTAAATCAGGCTTACTAAAAGGTGCCAAAACTGATAAATTGTCTTTTTGTGAGTACTGTATATTGGGGAAGCAGATACAGATCAAGTTCGAAACAACTATATACAAAACACAAAGGATACTTGATTATGTACACTCCAATGTTTGGGGACCTACCAAAGTTATATCTTTGGGAGGTAAGCATTAGTTTGTAACTTTTGTAGATGATTATTCTCATCATGTGTGGGTGTATACAATGAAAAATAAAGATAAAGTGTTGAACATCTTTTTTGTTTGGAAGAAGATGATTGAGATTCAGACCGACAGATAAATCAAGCGGCTTAGATTAGATAATGGAGGGGAGCATACTCTAGACCCTTTCGTGAAAGTATGTCAGAAAGAGGGAATCGTCAGACACTTCACGGTACGAGGAACACCCCAACAAAATGGTGTGGTAGAACGGATGAATTGTACTTTGCTAGAGAAAGTACGATATATGTTATTGAATGCTAGATTCAGTAAGAAATTTTGGGCTGAAGCTGTGACATATGTTTGCCACCTCGTCAACAGATTACCCGTAACTGCCAATGACAGGAAGACACCCATTGAAATGTAGAAAGGTACACATGCTAATGATTATGACTGTTTATACCTTTTTGGATGTCTTGCTTACTATCATGCTAAAGAAAGTAAACTTGATCCTAGAGCCAAGAAAACAAAATTCTTGAGCTTTAGTACTAGTGTAAAAGTGTATAGAGTCTGTGCATAGAGTCTAAGAAGGTAATCATCAATAGAGATATTACATTCAACGAATCTGAGATACTTAGGTCACATAAGCATAAAGACTCGTAGAAGGTGGAGTTTACTACTCCAAATGATTCAATAGAAGACAGACAAGAGGAGGTTGATAGTCCAGTCACAGTACCTCCAAGTCAAATTGAATCAATAGCAACCAACAGGCCAAGATGAGATAAAAGTGTACCGACACGTTACACAAATTTTGTGACATATGCATTACCAGTTAAAGGGGGTGAGATCCCAACCACTTATAGAGAATCCATACAATCCAATGAAAATGATGAATGGACAAAGGCGATCAAGGAGGAGATGCAGTCTCTTCATAAGAACCAGACTTGGGAACTTGTGCCACTTCCATAAGGAAAGAAGTCAATTGGCTATAAGTGGATCTTTAATCAGAAAGATGATCAAGTTGCTAAATATAGAATACGCTAAAAACCTAGATTGGTAGCTAAGGGCTATGCTCATATAGAGGGAATTGACTACAATGAAGTATTCTCTCCTATTGTAAAGCATTCATCCATTCGGATATTGCTAGCTTTGGTTGCACAAAATGATCTTGAGTTAGCGCAACTTGATGTGAAGATAGCCTTTTTGCATAGTGATCTAGAAAAGGAGATCTATCTGTCTTAACTAGAAGGTTTTAGAGAAACTGGTAAAGAAAAATGGGTCTACAGGCTGAAGAAGTCTCTATGTGGATTGAAGCAGTCATCTCGATAATGGTACAAGCGGTTTGACCGTTTTATGATAGATCTAAAATACACTCGTTGACACTACGATCACTGTGTGTATTTCAGAAAACTTGCAGATGGATCTTTCATTTATTTACTTTTATATGTAGATGATATGTTGATTGCATGTAAAAGCAAGGTGAAGATAAATTGTTTGAAAACTCAGTTGAGTCATGAGTTTAAAATGAAAGATCTAAGAGAAGCATAAAAAATATTGGGGATGGAGAGCAACAGAGATAGGGTGAAAGGTATAGTTCACCTTACTCAGAAGTAGTATCTAAATAGAGTATTGTAATGTTTCAACATGGACTCAAAATCGAAGCCGGTAAGTATTCCAATGGTCCCATATTTTAAGTTCAGTTCATTGCAGTCTCCTAAAAATGACGAAGAATGGGACTACATGAAGAATGCCCATATGCAAGTGTTGTTGGTAGCTTAATGTATGCCATGGTGTGTACACGACCTGATATCTCTTAGGCCGTCAGTGTAGTCAGTCGCTATATGCATAATCCTAGAAAGAAACACTAGCATGCTGCTAAATAGATTCTACGGTATATTCTAGGGACCGTAGATATTGGTTTGAGGTTCGAGAAAAGTGAAGGTAGTCTAGTAACTAGATATGTTGACTCAGACTATATAGGTGATCTTGGCAAACGCCGATCGACAACTGGATATGTGTTCACTGTGTCTGGAGCACCAGTTAGTTGGCAATCGAATTTGTAGTCTACAATTGCTCTATCATCTACAGAGGCTGAATACATGGCTATAACAAAAGCTGTGAAAAAAATCATTTGGTTATAGGGATTAGTAACAGATTTGGGTTTTAAATAGCAAGAGGTTACCGTTTACTATGACAGTCAAAGTACAATTCATCTGACTAAGAATCAAGCATATCACTTTCGAACAAAATACATTGATGTCCGATTTTACTTTGTACGTGAAATATTAAAAGAAGAGGACATCATACTTCAGAAGATTAGCACTAAAGATAATCCAGTAGATATGTTGATGAAAGTCATCATAAGGATCAAGTTCCAACACTACTTAGACTTGATCAATATTGCAAGTTTCTGAGCACCTTTGGGTGCATTGGCGCCTTTTGGCGCATTTGTTAGCGAAAGTCTCTCACGTTAAAGAATGAGGTGCATTTATTTGAAGAATGAATCAATTTGTAAGCAGCCTAGTATGACACACTTCGGTAGAAGGGGTGATTGTTGAAAATAGCCACCTAAGTGTGAATGGTTGCATCGTCCAAGCTTGATGTTCTGCAAACACATAAGTATAGAAGTTCAAACTTGGCTACGTCGTCCAATTTTAGTTGTTGCAGCCATAAGAGACTGCATTGCACCATGTGATTGCAGAAGTCCAATATAGCTACAGCCAGCCCTATAATAATCTTCTTCTAAATGATAGATATTTTGTAAAGCTTCTCCTATAACAGGAGAGGTTTGATTTGTGAGAAAAGTGTGCAAATTAGAGAGTGGATGTGAGATTTGTTGAGTGTTTGTAATTTCAGACAAACATATTAAATTTGGCACTAGTAAACGTAAGCAAATTGCTAAACCACTTAAATATCATCTTGTGTAATTCTGGATAGTATTTGTGTGTGCGCAATAATAAATTCAAGAAAAAGGCATGCGATGGATCAAAATGCAGGAAAAGAAAAAGAAAAACAGAGCAGAAATGGCTTCAAAAGGAGAACAAAAATGTTGTCGAGGCTGCTCCTATTATTTAAAAAGGGGAAAGTAGTAAAATGAGTGAGATAGTGTCTAAAGAAGTTATGTTGAGCCCTAAAATAGTAATTGATGATGATAAAGGCTTGAATGAAGGTGTGGAAAGTGTTAGTCTGAGTTCTGTAGTTGAGGCAAAAGTTCCATCTGAGATTGTCGAGGAAACAGAAGTGCACGATCGAGATGGAACAAAGGTGATGGTTACGAGTTTTGAAAACTATGTTGCTATGGATCATCTCTTAAGAGATTGCTCTGAGCGAGTTTTCAATTTAGTAGATGGAAATATCAATAATAAAGATGCTGATTTCTATGTTGAGGAGGTGGAAGAAAACTCAGATGATGATGTTAGTCATGTTTAGGAGCATAACACAATGGCTGTTTCATTGGCCAAAGAAGACGTAGAGTTTGATAGTGGAAAGGTTCAAAGGATTCAGAGCCTCTTCTATGCTCAGATTCTGAAACAAAGGATTGGGTAATGCAACTTGCCAAAGAAAAAAAAATGTCATTTCTTATTCTGAAGTTTCCAAAGAAATAAAAAAGAAGAAAAAAGTTTTGAAGTTGAGGGGATCTTCTCGAGTTATTTGTAGATCCGTTGGACTTAATCTATGATGATTCCTATTCTGTTTTAGAATACTCGAGGTCTTGGTACCTCACATAGAAGGCTAGAAAAGTTTATTGATAAACTGAGTCCTAAAATTCTTGCTTTTGCAGAGCCAATGGTAAGTAATGATAGATTATTGCTATGGTAAAATAGATTGCGATTTAAGAAAAGCTATTCTAATGAAAATTAAGGTGGTAAATTATGGATTTTCTAGCCTCAACATTCTAATATAATAATTGAGGATATGGGAGAATTTATGAAACTTCGTATTAACGATACATCGAAGGAATTTCTTGTGACTTTTGTGTATGCTGAATTTTATTACATTGAACATCGTCGACTCTGGAATGCTTTGTTGGATGGCATTAATCAAAATACTGTGTGGTTAGTAATTGAGGATTTAACATTATTTGGTCTGATCAGGATGGAAGACACCGAGATTTAGCTGTTGCTATTAATGAGTTTAACACTTGGGTGGATTCTTGTGGACTGTTTGACATGTAGTATAGCGGACAAATTTTATCTTGGTGTAATGGTCATTCGGGTCTCGCTAGAAGCTGAGTTTGATTAGACCAGTTCTTCTTAAATATTGCTACTATTGATATGTTTCCTGATGCCCATTTGATATATTTGCCGCACACATCCTTAGATCACACACCTATGCAGATTATGTTGGGAAGGGAAATGGATTTATATGGTTTCCCTTCCTTTAAAAAATGTGGGTGTCCCATAAGAATTTTTTTGATTGTGTTTCTCAAGCCTGGGTCGGTGATCACTTGGGTTCAAGGTTAGATAACCTTGTGGTGAAGGTTAAACGATTAAAAGTGGCTCTTAGAGTATGGAACAAATAGGTGCTTGGCTGGACCGACTCAAATATTACATTACTCGAGGCTCGTATTAAAAGTTTAGAAGAGAGTTTACAGATTCAGTTCTTAGAAGAGGTGGTGTTAGACTTAATTACTACTCAAGTTGATCTTTCTATTTGGCTGGATAGAGAAGAGCAGCGTTTAGCACAATAGGTAAAGCAAAGTTGGATACAAAAAGGAGAAGCTAACAGTGCGTTCTTCCGAGCAGCTAGCCGTCATAATCAGAATAGTGAAAGAAATTACCCTAGAGGATGGTTCTCGTCTTTCCTCTCCTGAGTAGATTCATGATGAGGCAATTAGGTATTTTTCTAATTTTCTAAAAGCTAGTGATGGAAGGGTTATCCACTTTATTTATGAAGGATAATTACTTGATGAAGTGAATCATCTTAAATAAAAGGAACCACCTTAAAAAAGACAAATGATTTTTTAGGAGAAACCAAAAGTCTAACAAGCATTCTTATTTAAACAAATACATCATCGTGATCAACCTGCAGCACAAGTAGTACTAGTCCCCTACGCAAAGTTTGAAGACTAGGATCACACAAAAATTAATTGTAGAATAAGTAAAGTATTTCTCCATTGACTACAGTTGGTTGTAAAAAACGTCTATCATGACTTCCAGCCATAGTGGTTCAAATTTCATCAGTAATTAATTGGTTATGAAACAACTCCCGAACTCAGATGAATATTCTGGAAGTGAAAATGAAAGCTTCAATATTTGTAATTTGACTTATCTAATTACATCAAAGGTATTGGTATTTATACCAGGTTACAAACCTAATGTAACACAACTCTTAGTTACAAAGTGTAAGACGTAACTCTTACTCTTAGTTACAAAGACTAAAGTAAGGCCTCAATAACCATTTATTTACATCTCAGTACATAAGGAAGAAAGAAATAGTAAAACTATTTATTTACAATAGTCCCCCTTAAGATGAATGGTAGATGTTATGAACATTCATCTTAGACAACAAAGAATAAAAGAGAACAGATCCAAGGGACTTTGTCAAGATGTTAGCAAGCTAGTGAAAAGGTGAAACATGCAAAGTCCTCAACTTTCTAGCTTGTATTTTCTCCCTAATGTAATGACAATCCAACTCTATATGCTTTATTCTTTAATGAAATACTGGATTAGCTATAATATGTAAAGTTGCTTGGTTGTCACAAAAAAACAAGCATTTGGATTGTTTTGATGAAGATCTGACAACAATATGTTAATCCAAGTAAGCTCACAAATAGCAAGGGCCATAGATTTATACTCAGCTTCTACAGAATATCTAGATATTGTTGTTTGCTTCTTAGACTTTCAAGAAATAAGAGTCACCAAGAAATACCATAAAACCAGAAATTGATCTTCTTGTGTCAAGACAACTAGCCCAATTAGAATTGGCAAAGGCCTTTAAATAAACTTTGCTTGATGTTGGGAAGCAAATACCTTATCCAAGAGCCATCTTAACATATCTCAAGACTCTCAAGGTAGCTTGCATATGAGGAACTCTAGGAGAGTCAAGAAATTGCCTTAAAAGATGCACTGAAAAAGTGATATCTCTTGTGTGAGTAAGGTAGAGTAATCTACCAGTTGGTTCCATCCTCAAGTATTGGTTTACACCCACTTAGCCCAATATTCGAGATTAACTTTAAAGCATATTTTCTCTGACATAGAGAAATGCCTTGTTTTGATCTAGCAATCACCATGCCTAAAAAATACTTTGCAAGACCCTAGTCTTTCAACTTAAAATATGAACTCAAGCAAGCTTTAATAGACTAAACCTCATCCAAATCAGTGCTAGCTAAGAGTATATCATCAACATATACTAATAAAGTTATGAAGGAATCATCCTTTCTTCTTGTAAACAAGGAATAATCTGATTTGGATTTGATAAATCCCAAGACGTTCAACAGTGTAATAGTATATTTTGAGTTTCCTTGGTGAGAAGCTTGTTTAAAATCATAAAGGAATTTGTTTAGTTTACAAACCTCATGTCCCTCTTTCTAAGATACCCAAGAGGTGGCTTCATGTAGATAGTTTCTTTCAAATCCCCATAAAGGAAAACATTATTGACATCTAAATGAGTTAAATGCCAATTATGTATTGACACCAAGGATAAGAAGCACCTATCTGTCACCATTTTTGCAACGAGAGAAAAAATCGCTAAATAGTTCAGACCCTCCCTTTGAGTATATACTCCTTGGCAACTAATTTTACCTTATGTCTCTCAAATGAACCATTAGCATTGAATTTGATTTTATATACCCATTTAAACCTATGGGGGATGTATTAGGTGATAGGCCAGTAATGTGCCAAGTATGGTTTGATTCAAGGGCAGCTAACTATAGGGACATAGCATATTTCTAATGAGAATACTTAATAGCCTAATGATAAAATTCAAGTTCTGTTTGTGAAGAAATAGAGATGCTGAATGCACTATAAGAAGGATATAAATACTTGAGAGAGAATGCTTAATAGCCTAATGATAAGACAGCAGAAATGTTATATTGCTTACTTGATTTGGAAGAAAATTGACCTATAGAAGATGAATGAGAATGAGCAATAGTTGCTACAAATTACAGTGACAATTCTACAAGTAGGCAAGAGTTTTATGATGTTTAATGGTTCTTCTAAGTGAAGGAAAATGAAGATTATTTAGGAAAGAAGGAATGGATGAGTTAGAAGGAAAAGAAATAATAGAAGGTGGAGTAAAAGATGGAGTTTCATTGGCATGATTTGAAGGAAGAATAGAATCTAAAACTTGAAGTGAAGAGTCTGAAATTTGAGGTGCAAAATCTGAAATTGGTTTGAGAATTAGAATATCAGATGAAAAGGGAGAATTAATGGGTGATGATTGATTCTGAAATGGAGAAATAGACCCTTCGAAAACAGCCTCCTGAGATACAAAGATTGTATGAGAATAAAGATCAAACAATTCATAACCTTTCTTTCCAAATGGACAACCAACAAAGACACTTTCTAGCACGATGTGAGAATTTAGATCTGTTTTGACTTAGAGTGGAAGCATAATAAAGACATCCAAATATTTTCAAATGGGAATAAGAAGGTATAGCACCATATAGAAGTTCACGTGGTAATTTGTCATTCAGAATGTTGGAAGGAAAAGGAATGCGATTAATGATATGAGTAACAGCCAAAACACATTCACCCCAAAATGTTAATGGAACATTGGATTGAAATTTTAAGGCTCTAGTTACATTAAAAGATGTTGATACTTTTTTTCAATAAAGAAGTTTTGTTGAAGAGTCTTAACACAGGATGTATGATACATTTAGAGTTGAAAAATTCAGTCATCTTAAATTTTAGACCATTATCAGTTCTGACACATTGAATTTATTGATTGAATTGTGTATGAACCATATTGTAAAAGGATATGAAAAGAGATTTCATTTTAGATTCAGATTTCATCAAATAAACCCAAGTTGATGATCGAGAATGATCATCAACAATGGTTAAAAATATTTAAAACCATCATAAGTAGCTAATGAAAAAGGGTCCTAAATGTCACAATGGTCTAATTGGAAAGAGAAACTTGATTTATAAGAATGATTTAGAAAAGACAAACGTTTCTATTTTGCCAATGGACACACAATACAATGATGTTCTTGAACATATTTATTGGAAATAAATTTAGGAATAACCTTGGCAAACACTAAAAGCCTAGACAATAAGGGATGGCCTAGTCTATTATGCCACAATTTTGAGGTAGAAACAGAAACAGAATTCACAAAGGATGAAACAACTGATTTGCAAAGATCACTCACTAAGGATTGTTGCAAAATATACAAGTCAGCTGCTTTGCTACCCTTCCCAATCATCTTCCATGGAGTAAGGTCCTGTATATGACAACTATTAGATAGAAAAACAAAGTAAAATTTTTGGTCAACTGTCAGTTTAGTCACAAGAAGAAGATTATGTGAAAAACTTGGAACACATAAAACATCTTTCAAAACTAAACCATCTGATATATGGACAGTTCCAAGATGCGTGACTGTGACATTCTCTCCATTTAGAAGTTTAACAAAGGTGTTTGTAATTTGTGTAATTGTGGTAAAAATAAATATTGAATGAATAATATGGTTAGTGGCACCTGAATTTATGATTCAGTTGTTTGAAAAAAAAATTAAGATGCATTAATCGAAGATGACAAAATAGAATGAGAATGAGGAATATCTATTTTACCTAAGTAGGATGGAAAACTAGTGGAAGATGAAGTAACATTGGACGCTAGATGTGGTGTGGTGTTGACATTAGATGGTTGAGAACGAATTAAGGCAATTAATTTCTTATACTCTTCTTGAGAGAATGACATGGAATTATTAATCTCAAGAGGTGTACTCACAGGTTGAGCCGTGATTTGATTTTCTGAGGAGACTTTTCCTCTTGCAATAGTAATTTGGAGGATATCCATGCATTTATAGCAGTTTTCTACAGTGTGATTGGTCATGCCACAATGAGTACAAATAACCTTCTCTTTGTTGTACTGTGTTTTTCCAAAACTAGGTTTCGACTAATCAACTCTCTTATTCATAAAAGCCACAGTATTATTTTTCACTAGCAATACACCCCATTGATCCAACCTCTTTGTTTATTTTTCTTGGATTACCAAAGAAAAGATCTTAGTAATTGATGGCAAAGGATCTAGTAGTGAAATTTGACCTCTAATGTGAGAAAATTATTCACTCAAGCCCATGATAAACATCATGACATGTTGATGTTACTGATAGTCTAAAAACAGCCTTGCAGCACCACAACTACATTTCTTACAAGCACCACATGTGCAATTTGTCATTTGATTATAGCTGAGTAATTCATCCCCCAAATATTTAAATTTGCGATAATAAATACTCATCGACGATCCATTGCCTTTACAAAACCGATTACAAAGTTCCTCCTACATTTCATGAGTTGTTTTGGCATAAACAATCATTTCACTATATCTCTTGATACAAAGTTCAAGCTCCAAGATAATACCATACCCTTTCCCAAACGAAAAACAGAAAATCGAAAGCATTCGACTGAGATATGGCTCCATTGACGAAACCTATTTTGTTCTTCGCATTGACTGTCATTTCCATGAATCGGCAACAACTATGATAGTTATCCCCCATCAATAAGGTAGAAATCAGGGTAGAACTTGGTGAATCTCCATTTTGCAACTGAAAAGGATTTGAATCGTCCTTATTTGGCAAAGTAGAGTTCGAAGAAGAAGACATATTTGTAGAAATCATAGTGATTTTGAAGAAAAAGAAAAAGAGATTATGCAGCAAAAAGGAGCAGACCAAAAGCGAAACCCTAGGGTATCCGCTTTGATACCATGAAACAACTCTCGAACTCAGATGAATATTCTAGAAGCTGAAAATGAAAGCTCAATATTTGTTATTCGAATTATCTAATTACATCAAAGGTATTGATATTTATACCAAGTTACAAACCAAATGTAACATGTAACTCTTAATTACAAAGTGTAACACGTAACTCTTACTCTTAGTTACAAAGACTAAAGTAACGCCTCAATAACCATTTATTTACATCTCAGTACATAAGGAAGAAAGAAATAATAAAACTATTTATTTACAATAGGTGTTAGCTGGGGGAATATAATTAATGGTGGAAAATGAATTAAGATTCACTGTACAACTTTTTTTTTTGTTCTTTAATGTCTTGCTTTGTATTGGTTGTAATACTATTTAATTAATCTTTCAAGATCTGTATTTTTTTTATATATTTCAATTTTGTTCCAAATTTGATCAAGTGGAGTAGAACTCCATCTTTATGCCTATAATGTAAACCAGTGCAAAGTTAATTGTTCAAGAGCTCAATTAAGCAGCCAATTAAATAAAGCTGCCTTGATTGCTTGCATGTTTTTCTGGAGGGATCTCTAGACTCCGAGGGTATGTAGTAAAATATCATGGCCATCGATCATACATCATGTAGTACCCAAACCGACAAGAATAATTATTAAAAAAAAAACAAAAATGACTACAATACATTTGGGTTTTAGTGATGGTTTAGAATTTGTGACGGTCTCTAAACTATCATCAAAACTCATTATCTGTGACGATCTCTTGAAACCATCACTAAAGGCAACTGATGGATTTTTTTACATTCAAACTTAGACCATTTTTCGTTCGAATGTTGAGTGCACGTTCGAATAATAAGATTAACTATGTTTGAGATGCATGTTTCTGACACTAACATTCTAACTATATTACAGAACGTTCGAAAGTTTAGACTAATTTTTTTTTAAAAAAAATTACACTTTATTTTGACACCTTTAGTATTTTAATACATTTTCAAATTTTTTTTCTTTGCTTAATAATGTAGGATTTGATTATTGATGTATTGATAATAATTTTTTTTAATATTTTAAAATGATATGAAAAAATATATAAAGAAATTAAAATAAGACTTCACTCTAGTGGGGCCCTCTTAATATTATACAAATTTTATACTCTATTGAATTATAAAATAATTTAATCTGTGAAAGATATGAAGTGTAATAATTTAAAATTAAACATAGATAAGCTAAATATTAAAGAAAATTGAGAAAGGAAAAATAACAATATATCCATTATATGAGCAGTTGGTCTAGTACATAAATTAAAAACAAAATACAAAAAGACTAAAAAAGAAACATAAAATCACTGCACTACAGGCTGCTTTTCAATGATGTGATCTCATCAGTCAAAATCTCGATCTTGACATGCAAGGTGTCTATATCAGTGGATAGCTGCTCCATACGTTCATTCACATGTGCAGTGATTGTAGCAGTCTATGCAATGAGCTGCCAGTCAATATGCATCTGCAGCTGTCCCAATACGGAGGTCATCCAAGCAGGTGGCACCTCCCTACTCGCAGCATGTCCCCTCTAAGATTGTCGACTAGTATTGACAATGTCAGCAAGATTTCTTGGGCCAATCTGACGCTGGGGAGGTGAAACCAGATTTGCTATAAGAGGAGGCACACGCCTCCTCTACCCTCGACTTTAGTTAAACATGTTGATGTCGGTAGGGCCTATCTACTGTCGCACTATCTTCAAGACCCGAGATGGAACTCCAACAATAAGGAGTAGCTGGGTGATGATGACTCCATAGGGCAGGTTGTCCTCCAAGACAGTGCACGCCTCATAAAGGATTCTCTCAAAGATCATCTATGGAATGCCAATCGGCTTTCCACACGCCAACCTGATTAGAAAACATAAGCATGACTGGCTGAATGTCGCTGTGTGTCCCAAGGGATTCATATTGTGTGCAATGATCAGATGTAACATTCGAAAGAAATCCTTAAGCACACTCTACAAGAACATGTCTGACATATCATGTCCCTCCCGATCTCTACTAGTGAGAATGTAGAAATCTTCATCCCGTTGAGTCAAGATCAACATGGTAATTGCCTATAGAGTGAAGTGGGCCAATCTGGGATGTCGCCATGTCAACATCAAATCAGGTGGTGGAGTTGGTGCAGTAGTTGTGTCCTCCACTAGGCCAGCAACTACTGACTGTGGCTACGAATGTAGGATCTGCAGCAAGTCAGCCATGACATCTGTCGAAACCGTCAGCTGCACCCTACGGACCTCAATCACGTGGGAATCTGCATTAAATGATATATTGGACATGGTCTCATAGAACTTGTGGGCCATGCTCAAGTAAATGGTACCCCTCAGTGAGCATATCAAGGCCCAGCCCCTATCCACAAATACAAACCTGAGGCTCCTCCCTTGCCAATATAACGAATCGAACTCATTAATCATAACCTCTCGCTCCGGTGTAACCGTGCGGTTCTTGATACGAGCAACTTTCTATGAGGCTCCTTCTTCCTTGTAGTTCTTGGTTACTTAGTCATATATATCTTCACGAATGAGATAAAATTAGAGGAATAAGAATTTAAATTAAGGAACAATATTTAGAAAGCAAAAAATGCAATTTTTTAAAAGGGATCTAGGAGTACTTCGAATGTTACCAATGTAACATTCGAACGTCACTTGGTTTCCAATGTACTATGGGTACATTGGAACGTGAATGTTTGCAACGCATTAGGTAGTCAATGTTGAAAATGGTCACGTTTGAATGTATCTTGTGCATGTGCAAACGTGACCGTTCGTATTCCAACGTTGCCTAAGTAAGGCTCCAACATAAGAAATTTACGTTTGAATATGATCCTTTGAATTCTAACGTTGGAAAAGTCACATTCGAACGTACCTTATATACGTTCGAACGTAACCCTTTGACTTCTAACGTTGGAAAATTCACTTTCGAATATATCTTGTGTACATTCAAACATGACCCTTCATCTTACTCGATTCAAATTTATACGTTCAAACATTCCATGGAAACTTTCAAACATAAAAAACTTGAATGGTGACTTAGCCATTCTCAAAACTCCATTTCATTGAGTTTTAAGGCCAAAAGCCACTTTAAAAATGAAGTACACACTTCAATGAATTTTTGCATTGTGGCCTTTTGGCTAATGGAGACTAGTGGTGGCTGAAAAATAAACTTGAAATTCAAGCCACCATATTTTATTAAAACTTAAAAAATGTAATGTAATTCAATAAAAAATGCATGAAAATAGTGGGATTAGAGTTTCATACCTTTTGGTGACGGTTGTGGTGGCTTTGGAGACGATTATAACGATGTGCGTGATAGAAAAAAAATTGAGAGATATAAAAGTTTTTTTTAGAAATGTCAAACTGCCGTCGTGATTTACTATATATATAACCATTTGAACGTTCAAACGTAAGAACCAAACATTCGCATGTTATCTTGTTTTACGTTCGAACATTTAATTAGACATTTTCTTTGCCAATTATACACTACATTCGAGTGTTATGTATAAATGTTCTAACATTTAAAAAAACATTCAAATGCTCTAAAGACACATTCGAACGTAGTTTTGTATTTTTATATTAAAATTGAAATTACATTATAATATATTATAACACAGTTAAATATATTACAGTTAAATATATTATATTATATAGTCTAAAACATCACTAAAATATATTGTGCCATCACTATATTACTACTACAGTATTAATTATTATATAATATATTATATACTATAACAATAGTCAACATGCTATAATATTATAGCACTAAGTATTATATGGTGTTACTATAATAGATAAAATATATAAAGTGATGTTTAAAATATGATTAATTCACACACTATGTAATACTATAATGTTAACTATTATATGGTGTTGACTATAGTGTAACAACACTAAGTAACCTAACATGCAACACTATATAATACTTAACAATACTATATAATACTCAACACTATAGTATTATATGGTGTTGACTATAGTATTACTATAGCATATAAATCCAGACTAAAATATAATATTATAATACTATAGTTAAATCTAGTAATGTAGTTATATTTTTTCTATTTACTATAATTTTAGTAAATATTCTTCAAATTTTTTTGTTTAATAAATATAGCAATATGTAAAAAAAGTAAAAAAACAAAAACAACATTCGAATGCCATATAATTACGTTCAAACTTTCAAAAAAAGTGTGAGAAATTATCCATACTTTCAAGAGTATTCGAACATAACTTTATAACATTTGAAATTTTGTTTACAATTTAGGAATTTTTCTAACATTTTAATAAACGTTCGAACGTTAGTTCATGACGTTCGAATGTCATAGTATCACATTCTAATGTTTCGAGAGAATTTAAGTACGTTTGAATGTTTTTAAAAATTTCAGACAAATTCAAATATAACCACGAGATGAAGCCAGACACATATTTCTAGTTTCTCCCATGCATGAGAGAGAGAGAGTGAGAGCTCAAGGGGGTCTTTGAGCATTTACAACATTTCAAAGATAAACATTCACAAGTGATTTTTGTAGGGATTTTTTATAATGTTATTGATAAAAGTATGAGTTTAATAGCTCATTGTGTATTTTTGTAAAACTTGGTGGTATGAAAGTTGAAATTCAGAAGGGGTTTTGAGCACTTGTGAAAAAAGTTTATTGCTTTTGCTAGGGATGTTTCCTATTTTCTTATTGTATATTCTTGGATTTGTTTATGATTTTGTGTTTTTTCTATGTTGGTATTTAAGCATATTGGGTTTTCTTTTATTATTTTAGTAATAGGAGTTTGCAAAAATATTGGGTGATTATTTGAATATATTTTATGATTTTTTTAATGTGGGTATATTTTTTTTGTGAATTGTTTCAAGCATATATATAGTAAAACTTTGTGCCTCTTTTCTAATTGCAAGCATGTATATTTTAGAATTGATAATTTGTTGGGCATATTATATTTGTGCATTTTTTTAGTTTGTTTAATTTTATAAGCATGTATTCTTGAATGTTTTAAGTATTTTTTTAATGTTTTTTCTTTGTTAATATTTAAGCATATTGGGTTTTTGTATTATTTTAGTAATAAGAGTTTACGAAAATATTGAGTGATTATTTGAATGTGTTTTATGATTTTTTTAAAGTAGGTATTTTTTTTGTGTGTGAATTCTTCCAAGTATATATATAGTGAAAATTTGTGACTCTTTTCCAATTGCAAGCATGTATATTTTAAAATTGATAATTTGTTGGATATGTTATATTTGTACATTTTTTTTAATTTGTTTAATTTTAGAAGTATGCATTCTTGAATGTGTTAAGAATTTTTTTGTATTTTTTCTATGTTTGTATTTAAGTATATTGAGTTTTCTGTATTATTTTAGTAATAGGAGTTTGCAAAAATATTGGATGATTGTGTATAAAACCCTAAATTACAAATCCTAAACTCTAAACCTAAATCCCAAACCCTAAACCCAAAATCCCAAACCCTAAATTTCACCCAAATCCTAAATCCTAAATCCCAAACCCTAAATCTCAAATCCTAAACCTCAAACCTCAAACCCTAAACGTAAAGCCCAGATCCTAAACCCTAAATTCTAAACCCGAGCCCTAACCTTTATTCTATAGTTTATATAATCGTTAGAAATTAGCTAATGAGTAATAAATAGTATGTTGTGTGACATTGCATATATGAATAACTTTAGATTTGTTTGGGACTCAGTGTACAGTCAGGTGTACACTGATTCCTGAATTGTCCAGTGTGGACAGTTTGGAATTATATTATCTATATTGCACATTTTTTGTTACTTATACTAATTTTCACGTTGCATATGAAGTTTTGGTATCCTCCTCATTTGTTCTTCGGGTATACTATTTGTAGGATCACAATCCCTCTTTACAAACATATATACTTGAAAAACTATGGGAAGGTGCAGCCAAAATTTCTACTAATGTGAAAAGTATAAGTAACAAAAGTTGTGCAATATGGATAATATAATCTCAAACAGGACATGACCAACTATCTTAT
Organism: Platycarya strobilacea; assembly: GCA_036898215.1. Lineage (NCBI taxonomy): Eukaryota > Viridiplantae > Streptophyta > Magnoliopsida > Fagales > Juglandaceae > Platycarya > Platycarya strobilacea. Next base: position 9,821,257 of record CM072547.1, read on the forward strand.
AAAAAATGAAGTGAATTACTTTAGACCATGATTTGCATGTAGATTTTAATACCTTAAACTAATAGATAGGTTTTTTAAAATGGATAAAAGTTGAATGCGCCTAGGCGATAAACATGGGAAGGAATACGTTCCCTATGCACGTGGAGTCAAGACCTTCGTTGAATTTACTGGGGCCTTTACTGATAGTCGTGGTTACATCAAGTGTCCATGTCGAGATTATAAGGATTTATGTGCTATAGGATTAGATAAAATCGAGCACCATATCTTTTCCATTGAGATGGATCTATGTTATACACGATGGATACTCCATGTTGAGTCATATGAACCAATACCGGATATATCCTTTGATCATTTAAATTATATGCGATACATTGGTGATGAGAATAAACGAGATGATACTGATGAATGAGATGAGATAGAGGAGATGTTGAGTGACATTGGTGCTGGGATGTTTATGGATGAACTTGAGAACGATGACCCAAGCAGTCGAAAGAGTGATCTAAATAATTTTGCCGCAATGTGAGAAGATGCAAAGCGCTAGCTTTATCCTTGTTGCACAAAGCACAGCAAAATGTCTTTTATTATGTGGTTAATTTACATTAAATCATTGTGTGGAATGTCAACAAAAGCAATATACATCATATTGAATTTATTTAACGAGATGCATCTTGAAAGGTTTGCATTACCCAAGAACTTCTATAAAGCTAAACAATTGAGAAATGGATTATGATTTGAGTACAAGTCCATACATGCATGCAAGAATGATTGTATTTTGTTTTAGAAGGAAAACAAGGAAAAACAAGTGTCTTATATGCGGAGAGTCGAGATGAAAAACTAAGAAGAATGTGCCGGTCAAGACATTGCGCTATTTTACATTGAGACCTCGACTACAAAGACTATTGGAACAGCTGCACTAAAGGAGTTGTATGGGGATGACATATTGGAACAACTACAACATTTACCCACGAACAACTTTGGCAAAGGTCAAGGAAAGAACAAGAGAAAGCAAGGCGCAGTAGAATTGAATTGGATGAAGCACAGTATTTTCTTTGATTTGCCATGCTGATCGTCCTATATGTTGTGACATAGCTTGGATATTATGAATATAGAGAAGAACATCTATGACAATATACTTGGAACAATAATGAGCATTAACAACAAGACGAAAGATACAACCAAGACGAGAAAAGATCTTGAGAGAATGGGTATTAAACATAATCTATATCTGCGAGTGGATGGAAACCAAGTGGCCATGCCGCATTCATGTTTTACGATGACGAAAGATCAAAAACTAAATTTTTGCAGATGGTTGCAAGGCGTGAAACTACCAAATGGTTATGCTTCAAACATCGGTAGGTGTGTGAACCCGGCTGACTAGAAAATCAGTGGATTGAAAAGTCATGACCGTCACGTATTTATGCAGAAGTTATTGCCAGTTGGCATCCATGGTAAACTGACATCTAATGTACGTTTAGTCATTATCGAGCTATGTATCTTGTTCAGAGATTTATGCACTCGAGTTGTAAATTGTGATATGTTGCAGAAGATGGAAGACAACATTGCCACTATCTTATATAAATTTGAGCAGATATTTTCACCCTCATTCTTTGATATAATGGTCCACTTAGCAATGCATTTACCCTAAGAGGTATTGTTAGGTGGACCGGTACAGTTTTGTTGAATGTATCTATTCAAAAGATATTTGGGTCGACTAAAGCGCACAATTGGGAATAAAATCAGAGTTGAGGGTGGGTTCAATAGCAGAGACATATATATACAATGAATGGTTAATATTTGGCTCACTATATTTTTGCGGTGTTGAGATACGATTTAATCGTGAATAACGAAATGCTGATCTGTTGCTCCACTTCCTCGTGCGCTATTAGTGTTCTTCCAGAATGTATGACCATTGGGTGCACAAACCAATTACGATCTCGTTAATGGAGAGTTTGAAAAATTTCAATGGTACGTGTTAAATAATTGTTAGGAGATTGATGATTATCTCAGATAGGGTACTCATATAATTTCTCCTGAAATTAGTAGATCTTAACACATTGGATATATTATAATAACTTTTTGTATTAATATACAGTGAACACTTTGACAAACTTAGTGCAAAAGGAATAGATAATGTGGAGGTAAGACACAAAAAATAGTTTTCCATTTGGTTTGAATGTGTATGAACTACAAATTCGAACATGTTTGATTTTGAAATTTTAAAATATACTTGGTAATTTAGTAATTATAGATTTTATTTTATATTGTTAGATTTTGTAACAACGTGTTTGTGATCCCAGGTCAATGTCTCCTTAAATGCATGCATTGGCCCGTGGTCCCTCACACAGAGCGATGTGATCCACAGTATGCATTTTGCCACCAAATTCACATCGTCAGAAATGTCTCACATCAAATAACTATACTGGACCATTTTATTTGTTACGAGTGACAGTTTGTGAAAATTAAAGAGTTTTTTCCACAAAATTAAGATCATCAGAAAAAGTTTGCAGGTAATTCTTTCTTACGATGACATATGCATTCATAAGTGATGAAATTGGTTGGTGACAATAAATTTATAGTTCTCACCAATACTATTTGGTAATAAATAATTACATTTTGTTACCAAATTCATATCTTCAGAAAAGCCTCATGAAAAATAATTATATAGGACTAATTTTTATTTTTCATGAGTTACAATCTGTGAAAATTAAAAACTTTTCCCACATAATTAAGTTCATCAGAAAAAAATTCGTAGCTAATATTTTTTATAGTGAAAATTGAATTTGTGACAAATAACTATATTGGACCATTTCTCATTTGTCACAAGTTACAACCTATGAGAATTAAAGACTTTTTACGACGAAATTAAGATCATCAAAATTAAACTTAATTTTTGTGGGAAATAGCTTTTTGCTGCGACGACAAGAGTTTTTGCAATGATAAAATGTCGTCGCAAAGAAATGTACAGATCTGGGATTAGGCCTTTTTGCAGCGATAACAATGAGTTTTTGTCGTGATAGTAAATCGCCGCAAATGATTTTAAGTTAAATCCGAAATTCAAATTCCTATATTTCCCTCCCCACTTCTCTTCTTCTTCTCTCTCCTTCCTCCTTCAGTCGCATCCCCTTCGTTCCCCGATCCCTTTCTTTCCTTTGGCACCCTATTGGTCTTGCCACACCTCACCTCGCCAGCCACCCTTCCTTCACCCCTAGCCCCCACGATCTCTCTTTCTTTTCCTCTATAGCCTCTCTCCCTTCTCTCTCGGCTCCTCCCCACGCGACACAAACTACTGTTCGCCACCTTTTAGTAGGTTCATTTCTCTTTCTTTCTCTCTCTCGCCGTTCATCTCTCTCATGCTCTCTCTCTCTATAGTATTTATCCTTTTAAGCTTGTTTTTCCTAAATAATGTATTATTAGTCTAATTTATACAATAACTATATCGATTTTAGCATGTTTGAGAGGGTTTTTTGTTAGGGTTTTAATGAAAACAGAGGATTAGGGTTTTTTCAGTATCAATTTTTTTCTAATTCTCATTATTTGCATCTAGTAATGTGAATTGGTGAGTATGAAGAAGCACAGGGATGACTGAAACTTTTCGTTTTGTAGCAAACAATTCAAGTTTTTTTTTTTATCAAATATGATATTGGTCAATAGCATGTAGTGGCTTCCAAATTCAAGTTCTCGTTTATTTTCCTTTGATGCTTATTTAGTTGGGTGTGTAACTGAGTAAAGGAAAGGTGGATACAATAAAAAATGGTGCAACCATAGCTAGTAGAGGTGAAACAGAATTTTTTGCCCTGTTTTGATTTCAAGTATGTATCTTTGGCAAAAAAAAAAAAAATCTGCTTATGACTATTGATTGCCTTTTCTTGACTACTCATGAACAGGAAATGAATCAACTTCATACTGTAAGATTATAAGCTGACCAGTTAGATTATATATATTCATTGTTTTAGTTCTAATTACTTGCACATTTTTTGTTAGAACGTGTTTGGTAATCTTTTAATGCAACATGTATATTGGTTATCTTTAATGGATATGGTATATTTATATTTTAGGATATAAGGCTCCACAACTTTTTGTTTAACGTGTCTTCGAGGCAAAATGTCATTGAATTATTTTTTCTGGGTGGTATTCGAAAACTCACCTTTACTCTGGTCATTATTAATGAGTTTCTCAACATTTTATTTATGTTTGCTCATATACCTATGCTCATTGACTAGGCTAAATGATATAAACCTATTCTTGTCTTCCTTGTATAGGGAAAGCTGAAAAAAATGTTTATTTTAACAACCTGATGTGGCCTGGTAGGCATTGCCTTCGTATATGTAATGTAGGATCTTTTGGAGTAGACTAGCCAGTCACACTCTACTTATTCTAGGAAGCTTTTATATTTATTGTTTCTCTACTAATTTATTTTTAATTTATTAATGTCTAACTTAATTTAGGGAATATGCATCATCCATTCATACAAATAACCGAGCTTATATTTCTTTGATCATATTTAGGAGAAGCCCATTCACTAGTAGTGGAAAAGGTTTTGTACAAGGGAAAGTCAGGGTAAAAAGAGGTCCTGATTTTTTAGGTTTGGCATTCTTACATGGGATTTTTATAATTCCTATCTGTAGTTTTTATTGAGTATTGCGTGTACAAAGTTCCTAGATGTAGGACATTTGATATTATTAGATGACGCTGCTAATCTTAACTTCCTTTTATATCAAATAGAAATAAATTATTAGAACAAAAAACTACAGCATGTGCATTATGATAATTGACGTTTATACCTTTTTATTTATAAGTCGACGTTTATACTTTTGAAATTAGAACAGAAAACAGTGGCGATAAGAAGAGTGGAATAGAACTTTGAAATCCTCTAGGGAGGTGGGAAAGGTTGTCCCAACAATTTGTATTAAACATGGATGGGTAGACATTTCATTTGTCATGCTACTAAGTGATTGTTTCATCTTGTCACTTTGCATTACTTCGAAATACACAACTTTGAATTTATTTTTTTAATTTGATAATTCTTCCATTTTGATAGTCTGTTTTGTTTTGAGAAATGATATTAAAACCCAGCTCTTTTTTATGAAAAACAATAGGTAATAGTAGCCTCCTATAAAAACGATATTGCATAAGGGAGTTTGTGTGGTTCTCTTCGTTATTACTCATCTTTTCTTTGATTATTTTGTGTCTTTAGGACTGTTTCACTTAAGGCTCAACTTTTGATTTGGTTTTAACTACTGTTTATGCTTGGGTTCACCTCATCCAATCTCACCCTGATCCTTGGAGTAAGTGGGGTGATTAGGTTGGGTTTCTTGCACTATGAGTTTGCTAAATTCTGGATCTTTTAACCCTTTTTTCTTAATTTGTGACTGTTATAGACAGCAATAAGTTTTTATGATGCCCATTTATAAAAAAAAATAAGTTTTTATGATGCCTTGCTTTTTGCTTTATTTATTTATTTATTAATCGTCAGGTGCAAAAGGAAGGAGAGGGTGGACTCGTGTTGTTTGGAGTTCAACAGAGTTTTACATGTTATATATAGATTTGGTAAGGTTGAGGATTCTACAGCTGGAAAATAATTAATAGTTCATGAATGGATTAAATGTTATTCATCTCAAATTAAGCTGAGAAATAATTTGTGAATATAATTAATTCTAATATTTAATGTAGCATGGAAATTATAATATATGTGCTCCTATTTGTCCAGGTACCGTTATGTATTTTAAGGTTTTGACTATTTTAGTTGTAAAATGCATTTTAGAAGCTAGCTAGCAATTTAGCAATTAAGAACTCCTACCTTTGTTGCTTGATATCACTACATGGCAACCCAAGATCAACACTAAATATACTATACATTCCTACTTATATTACATATTTACATAGTCATGAAATTGAGTGACGCCTTTGGTTTTGAAAAGCAAATCGACTCTCGGAGTTAGCCTTACCTCCTATGGGCTTGATGCCATTAATTTGGAACAAGGAATTGAGCTTGCTTAGTTTTTTGGTTACTAAGTTGAATAAACTATTGGCAGGATGGACTTAACAAGATCCTGCTTCATAGACACATGATCTTTCCCTAAGTCGGTAAGCCTCATTCTCATTCTTGCTACTTCAAGCTTCACCCATTCTATTTCTCACACAAGGTCATACAAGTCCTAACAACATTCAATTGCCAACTCCTCTTTCACAGGCTGTAATGGACCACTCCAAGTACTTTTTAGAAAAGAAAAGAAAAATAATCTTGTTGGATCACTTATTTGTGAAACCGTTTGAATTGAATAAAGATGTGTTCGCAAGTTGTGTTTGCAATTGTTGGATTTGTCAGGCTTTCTACTACTAGATTCTGGGGGAGAAAGGAAAAAATGTCAATTATTCCATTGGTCATTTTTTCATTTTTTCTTTTTCTATTCATTTAGTGCATTTTTTCATGTTTAATACTTGTGCTTATTTTTTCTCTTTCTTATCAAACTACCCAGAAATTCTTATTTGTATTTCAATATTCTCTTTTATGTAATATATTGTTCACATTCTTTATGCGTTTTAGGAATAAGGTGGTGAGCCTATGATATTGTTTTACTCATTTTTTTTTTCGATTTCATAAAAGACTATTTCCAGTGATCACAAATCGTCGAAAATATTTGTTTGGTCACAAATGCTTATTTTTCGTGATTTTTACGTGGCATATAAGTATGTCCAACCCGTATTAACCATGGTTAGTACTTTTTCTGCGACGAGATTTTATACTTTTTGCGAGGAAAATAATCATTGAAATAAGAGTATTTCTTACGATTTTTATAATGATAGTTTTAAGCCCTTAAAGTTACCAATCTATTCCTGCAAGTCTGCTATGATCTAATTTGATAACAAAAATTTTATTCTAATAGAAATATATGGTATTAATCACAAAAAGATAATAATCGTCAAAAAATGCAATTTTTTTGTAACGAATTATATATGGTACTACTGAAGGTCTCTAGTGCCTATTTTTGTTATAGTGGCCTTAAGTTTTAGAACAATAATAGGCACTAGGGACCTTTAGTAGTACTATATATAATTCCGAGCTGATAGATTGGGTTATCTAGTTTTCATGTCCTTATAACAGCTTTTTTATCTTTTGAAAGGATGTTCTTATAACAACTAAGTTTGAAAAAGAACAACCATTGAGAATATGGATTAAGCAGTAGTAAGGCCTACTTCCGAATAGTTTGATAAATGAAAGGGTATATGCTTCAAATATATATAAAAACCAACTTGTATCCATTATCTCTATTGACTGGTGCTGGATTCGTACTACTGTAGGACTCTTGATCAGGGACCTGGGATCATACTAATTAATATGACTCAACTACATCTTGGTAGGCCAGTACTCATCATCATTTTTCATATTTAGTATGATTATATTGAAGTGGTATAATTATATTGATAGATTGTAAAATAAATTACGAACACTTCTTCTAACAAAAAAAAAGTAAGTATATCATTATCCTTATGCATGTCAAACAAACTTCTCGGTAGTAAAAAGCTGGTTCTACACCAAAGGTAAATATTTAGTATAATATATATATATATATATATATTTATATATATACATGTTTGTGTGTGAGAAAGAGAAATATTATAGCTATAAAGAGGTCTTATAAAATTAAAATTAAATTTATAAGCTGGCATGATTTGATATTTTACATTAAGTTAATCTATTTTATAATAAAAATAAATTTATAATCCAACGTGCCATTAGTTTATTTTTATAACATCTGATATTTATAGTCAAAGTATTTCTCTATATCCGATTAGTATCTATAGCGCCAAGGTTCCCTCTTAGCCTAAATAACGAAGAAAAGTCTTGAAAAGGAAAATTTTTCACGCAACTCGTGTTCACGGCACACAGAAATAAATAACAATTTTTATTTAGGTAGGACAGGCCGGCCCTACCTAGTCGTTTATAAAAAGAACTTATAATACAATTATACATCGTAAAAGAAAGGGTTATCAACGAAATTTACGTGAAAATTAGTCATTTATATATTTTCATTGAAATTAAGCAAAAGACCAAACATAATTTTTAAAGTTACTAATAGATACCCGCCTCGGCTGCCCAGCTACCCTTTGAGCCGCCCTGTTTTTAAGTACATGCATGATGCGTTTCAGCTGTTGTATACGTCGTACGTATTAATGCCATGACTCAAAAGTACGACATACCATATGTGTGATCCCTTTAAGTGGAAAAATCACGAAATCACGGTACATATATATATATATATATGTATATATATATATATATATATAGGAGACTAGAGACCCACATAACAAATTCTTAGCGGAAAGGAATTTAAAGGATATTATATATATATAAATTCATAAAATTAAATCATCCTTTAAAATCGATTCAATAAGAAAGGATTGTTAATCATTTTTTATAAACATGCTCAAAATTTTATCTACAAGCAATGTGAGATTATTTCTCAATATCTTTCTTAACGTCATTACAAGAAAATTGACTTTTTACGACATTAGATTTTGTCGTAAAAAGTAGAAAAAATACTGTAAAAAAGTATTTGTAGCAAAAATAATTATTTTGGTTGTAATTAAAATGTTACAAACAGTTATTTTTCTTGTAGTACGTGCAAACCAATATTTTTGTTGGTCTTTATCATATGGTAAGTAGTGTGGACTCTCAAATGATAAGTAGTGTAGATTCTAATATTATTGAAAAAATTTATGAGTCTAATTCATCTCTTAAAAACCGATTCAACAAAAAAAGATTACTCGTTTCTTATAAACATATCTAAAATCTTATCATTAAACAATGTGGAATTATTTTTCAACATTAATATATATGTATATATATTACCAACATGTGAGAGAGAGAGAAAGAGAGAGGAGCTTGATAAATTATGGACAATCTTGTATATATGCATTATTTAGCATATATCATTATTGATGTTGATCACACAGCAACTGACAAAAGGATCGAATATTTATTTAGCATATAAGGTTCATATATACAATGATCCTTAATTATTACATGAAAAAATAAACCTAATTTCGCTTTTTAACTGCGAAAACGACGGCCTTCAAATTTTACACACGTACGGCTTATTCTTTTCTTCATATTTTCTAATATAATGAGCTAACGCTGGCGAAAGCAAATTGTAACATTAATTTAACGCATGCAATCACATTTCCACATGATTAATCTAGCTAGATAAAAGAGAACAACCAAACTTATTCTTGGAGACGATCGAAAGAAACCCAAACCATTATTATAAAGCATATATTAATATAATAATATAGTTCAAGGATCGAAGTCATCCTCTTCATGATCCATCATTATCCAGGAGCCATCAGCCTGTTGAACCATGCCCTTGTTCTGTACGCATCGCCATGATGTCGGAACAAGATACTCATCCTTCAAACCATCCATCGTCTTGTTTACAAGTGCAATATCCCGATTAACCACCAACTTGAACCTTCCTAATATACTCCCGTCTGACCCTGCAACTCCATGCATGTAACCCTCCATGTTATGCCAGGTCGATGGATTACCAGGTTTCTTCAGATAGTTTGAGTTGCGAGTATCGATTTCCAACTCTTGTCCCACATCCGAGTACCCTATTAAGGGATAGCTGGGAACAAGATCGGGAGAATTTCGGACGCGTAAAGCTCGAAGACTATCTTTATTATATCCAGAGAACACCTTCTTGAAGTTTGAGTCTCCCACTCGGGGGCTGGCAAATACTATTGCTGTTACCGAACAGGCTATTTTTAGCTGATCTTTCGGCTTGTTGAATCCATTGGCAACTATGTCAACAGCATTTAGAGTTGCAATTGCTGCACCCAAGCTGTGCCCAGTTATTGTTATGCTGACTTCCTCGTTCTTGAATTCTTCCAATAGTCTCCTAATCTCACGAAGAACCTGGATATGATAATAATCATAAAAAAACAAGATCATTCGAATATGATAGGCAAAGAAATTATCAAAATATTACGTCGTACGTATACCTGGATCCTGGCACTAGTCTTATTGAAGGGTGAGCGGGGATCATCAGAAGTGTAGATGGAATACCAGCCATGGTGCACCTTAGGATCACCCTGATCAGCTCCAAATATTTTGGAAGCTGAAACCAGACCAAATTCTAAATCATTTATCCACTCCAAACTCTGTACTGTTCCTCTCCAAGCAATCACGATATCCCTTCTCCCTAACAAGGCCTTCCCTTCATCCGTGGCTACTGCAACATAACCTATCCAATTTGATTCCTTGCTCCATGCCTCCCTAGATAGCGATTTTAAGATAAATGCGTCGGGGACGTTGATTTCTGATGTTGCATATAAAAACTTTGTCACATTATATTTGAAAGGATTGCCCTTCTCTAAACTCACCTTAGAGAAGAAATCCTTCTTTGCATATCGACAACTTCCTGCAAATCTAGACACCTTCTCTGTATCAAAGGCATCATACGTAGCTTGAGCCATTTCTCCATAGTGAATTACGTACCGGCGAAGATCAATGTCGAGAGGGTCCAATAAACCCTCCCAATTATTCTGGCCGCTAAGGTTTTTCCAGTTTTTGGCTATGCTGCCCATCTTTTTCTTCAACCCAAACCAACTTCTGAGGATAACTTCTATCGCATGCTTTATAGACACTGCTTGAGAAATGAATGACTCATACATTTAGAACGCTGATAGCTCGTGATCAAAACTTTTGATCCACTCAACCTTCTACCTTGTATTCCTTTGAATTGATCTTAACGAAAATTTATCTAGTGGTAGCTGGATTGTGTGGGTGAAATCTTGCTAGCTACCATAATCATACTTTCAAAGCTAGATCTCTAGGATTCAATAACTTGTCCAAATAACTCAAGAATATATCAACAGGTGTCTTTTCTGTTAACCAAACAAAAGAAGAAAAGGGAAAAGGAATAGTCAATTGATATGTTGTCATTGGAAACAAGAAATCGTTAAGCACACTACAATTTTTACTACAAAATGCTTTATAAAGTGAGATATTATTGGCAGTTCGTGTGATTGCTTCCACATTATCAAGGTAATATATATAGCTTTGATTACAATTTTGATGATCTGCGATTTTGAAACTTATGCAGTAGAATTTGCAGTACTGCATGTCTCGAGCAATACTGTTAGATATATAATTGAGATATGTATGTTTTGGACCCTTATGTTATTTGTTAAACTGTCGTCTTATCCGATGGGCAGTTCAAAGGCCTTCCCGTTAGAAAACTCGAAAAAAGCCCTATGCAAAAGATTTAAAAATAATAATAATAATAAGGTCTTTACTTGAGTAAGTCAAGAACTTGAAATTAACTGAAGAGAAAATCTTATATTAGGGTGACATCTTTAAATAGTATTTATCGACAATCAATAAAAAAAAAATGCCACATAAAATTTAATGAGAAATGTAGTGTGGACTGAGAAGTAGAGGATTTCACCTCCCGAACTGCTTACCTCATCCTAACTCTCTCCCCTCTCGAACTTCTCTCTCTCTCTCTCTCTCTCTCTCTCTCTCCTCATGACGTTGCTCTGATCCTAACCCGAGCTCAATAGATGCCATTGCAATGTCATGGCCGATCAAGAAATCACAGAAACGAAAACAGACAGTTTCAATAAGAGTGACGAAATCAAATCCTAAATTCACGTTCGTGATTCCACTAGTTTCGAGATCTCTCTCTTTCTCCCCTCCCCTCTCTCTCACAGAACAAGGGAAAGGTGCGGGATGCCGATTTTGCAAAGAACAGACCGGCAGTGAAAGAAGTTAGGATATATTTTCCTACCATGCGCTCATTTTAGAATTTGTAAAATGTTTTATGTGGCCACTTATTATTGGTGTCCAATAATATTAGTTTAAAGGTAACATCTATCCAAACAGTTACTCTTAGCTGAATCACAAAGAACGCTACATATAAAGGGATAGGAACTAAGGCAGTAGTATCGGCACTACCTTTTATTTGTTGGTGAAGTTCCCAAAGCAAAAGGAAAGACTAAGGAAAAGATCAAAAGCGAGAGTCTTCCGTCGGAGAAACCGAGAAAAGCCCCTAGCAAATAAATAAATTATTAGTTAATTAAAAACGATAAATTAAAATAAGAATTATCATGTTTATAATCGCCGAATCAATTAGACCTCGAAACATATAATTGAAGCGCCGCCCTTCTCTGAATTAGATGTACGTGGCCACGTTATATAGATAGCTAGCTTTTGATAATTAGTCACGAAGTATAAGACAGTACGTACAGTGACGATGTACGAGACCATATAATATGCACATGATGATGAATCGTGATATTCTTTGCTTTGAAGGCTGGCCTTAATTACCTTTAATTTTGTTCCCTCGGCTTTTGATCTTTTCTTGAGGCCAGATCAGATACCTTCCCACATTTTTCTATTCTGTATAGTGAAATAATTATCCTCCCCAAATATTCCAATTCATGATAAATTATTAAGAACAATTTAGACGTACTGATCATGTTAGCAGGTCTTTGGAAGATTAATGATCAATATTAGCCTTAGTTTTCAATGTATTCTTTCAACACAATATGGTAAGAATTAAGTACATTTTCTCATATATATATCTGCAAATTAATTATGCCAAGTACATCTGCACTCCACTCAAAACTTGATGCAGACAACGCAACCACAACTACTATAAATTCTTGTTGACAAATATTAATACATGGAGGCTTTTCTTGTATATATGGTCATCTAAATTAATAAACTCAGGACGATGCAGGCAGGCAGGCAGCCTTGGCTTTGAAGTTATATATCAAACCAAAACATATATTATATATATGGGAAAAAAGAAAAGATACTTGAAAGTCAAAGAAGGCAGGTATCTATTGCAAGTTTAGATACTTTGCTGAGCCTTGACAGAAAAGGAATGAAAAATGAAAGGAGAAATATTCTATGCCGGTGGGTTTTATAATTTGATCCAAAGCCAGATCAGCCTATATCAGGACTCAGGAGTATGACTCCCCCGGCCGCTCCACACTTACCAACTCTAATAGAAGTGCTATAACATGACTCTTGAGTGTTATATTGCAAAATAGGAATTATATCACCCAGCCGTTAACATGACCTTCCTTCCATATGATCAGTTTACTATATACAAAACATGATATTCAGAAAAATCATAAATAAAATTTAAGAAAAAAAAATGTTATCATGTTATGAATGTCCTACCTAGGTATAAATTTGATAATTAGCTTTGTCATCCTTGTTAGATAAACAGATTGGAGTACCACTAATGTGCATGCACTAGTTCGATGTCTAGGTGAGAGAATGCCCAATCCTATTGCCATTGGCTGGCCATCTATTAACACTCATAATTTATAAATAGAATATTTTTAAAAAATAATTATAAATAGACCAATCTTTTCTACAAACACTACAAGATTTGAGGGTTTTTGGGACCAAAAAAATATCTCACCACTAATTGTCATGGTTAATAGTGGCTGTTGCCACAAACTGTCTCCGTGGCTATTAAAAATTTAATTGCCCATGAAATATCATGCGATGATGGTAGATTGGTAGTAAGCAGTGCTATTTGCAGCAAATTTATACTGCGGCAAATTTATACTACAGCAAAAACAATTCCTATAAAACGTAATTTCCAGTCGTCGTTTTAATTTTAACGCCACGGTAATAGTTGCATTTAAAGAACACACAGTAATCTTTATAACTCTCTCTCTCTCTCGCGTTAGCAGCTCTCCCTCCCGACCCTGACAAAAACTCAAACCTCTCTCTCGTTCTCAGCCCTCCCTCTCGAGCTCTCTCCCTCTCGGTCCGTTCCTTCTCGCCGATCAAAGGCCAGGGACATCTATTCGATCCAACACATAAATGGGCATCGATTGCTGCCCTATTTCATATATCCAAGAATCATGGCGAGTGAATGAGAAAGTGTGGGAGAGGGGGGAGGGGCTTTGGCTTGGCCGTCGCCGAGTATGGGAAGGTCTCTGATGAGTGGAGGACACGATGGTAGTGGCTGGAGGTTGTGGGTCGCAACATATGGCGGATTAGGGGTTGGAACGAATCTGGAGACCCATTTTCAGGTTTGTGAGTTAGGAGTTATGTGGGTGCTCGGCAGTGGTTGGGTCCGGTGGCTAGGGGTCGCCAGAGAAGGGAGGTGGTGGCTTGTGGTAGTCGATATTGGGCTCAATACGCATTGAAGGCTATGCGAGACACCCATTTCGGGTTGCCTGCGTGTAGCTGAGGGAGAGGCTGCCAATGATGGCTGGGGTTGCTCGCCGACGGGGAAAAGTCGGTGCGGTAGTCGACGGCACAACAGGTCACCGATGGCACAATAGGTTTACTTTCCTTATTTTTTTCTTCCAATTAAGTCGATTTTTTGGTTGGATGTGAATTTGCTTGTTGGATTTCCGTTCGTTGGTATGGATCATATATTTTTGGGGGTTTGACATTTGTATGGATGTAAAGTTTGTTGTTTTTTCTTTCCGATATGCGACATTTCGAAGCTCTCTGTATCCTCTCATCTGTTTTTTTCTTTTGGATATGCAACATTTCTTTTGGTACAGCCTAATGTACTTTGCTATATTACTTGCATTTTAGAACATCAGTTCAATGTAGATTCTAGATTAATTTCAATATTTACTTCCAAAGAATATGGGTTTTTGAAGGCATTTGAACATTGATTTTAAAGGTATTTTGCACTTGGCGCTGTTATTGAACTCCACAAAGTACATTTGTATACATGACCGCTGAGTCAAATAATTATATAGATACATGTATTGCATTTTGAAATAGAAGAACGTTGGGTGTGATAGTGTACCTAAATTATATTAAATGGTTAAGTAATATTGTTTGAGTTTTTGTCACAGTCTAGTTCATGGTGACAGACTTTTCTAATGTCATTCATGTTCGCAATGTAGGGCATGAGATATCTAAAGTATGCTCTCAGTCTATTCTACTAGTTATTTTATTTGATATTAGATTATATAGTTAGTTAATAATTGACTTTAGGTAAAAGTAAATAATTGAGACCATTTGAAGTATTTCTCATTGAAGTGGAGGACATTAAATTGAAATAAAAATTCTATTACATGTCCTGCTTCCGCCACATGGATTTGGTGAAACAAGAAGCATGTTTCCAGGCAGAGACTTGGCATGGATTTGGTGAAAGATAGCTGCTACTACACTATTAGTAAGTTATTGTCTTCGCCCTACCTAAATTTGATTTCCACAATGTTGCTGGTTTGTGTTGGCCTCCATTTTTTGAATTTAAAGCATTTTTTTAGGTTTATTCCCAGTTCTTGTATGCATATATTTCAGAACCTGAAAAAGATTTTGAGTTGGACATTGAAATGATAACATTATTTGATTGGAATAGATCTTTACAAGAATTGATTGGTAAGGATATTGTGTATATAACTAAATTAAGGTCATGTTTCTCTCTCCCCTGTTGTTATGAGGCTGTTGATAGTATATTATGCATTTACTCAATTAATTACATTGACCAATAGGATCTCGGGTTTGAATACAATATTGTTAGATAAACTGAAGGGGCTTCAAGGATCTATTTAATTTACTGTTAAGAGTTGTGCAAACATTTTCTTGTCATATTGGAAATTGACTATGCCTATGTATCTCAAGGTTAAACTAATTTGTTTTCTGGTAGAGTGTCCATGTATATTCACTATTTAGTTTATAGCTAAATAATTCATTGTGGTATTGGAGTTTTTCCTATCTCGATTTGGGTTAATGTTGATTACATTTTGTGTAAGTGGCTAAGAGAATTATACATTATGTACACTGTTAAATCTTACAAATTACAGTCTCCCACGTGCATTACATGGATAAACGATAGTCCTAATACGTTTACCCATTTTATAGCAGTCTATATATACTTAATTAACTCTCCATGCATTCAGGTCCTGGTAAGGATGGGTGGCGGAGATTTATCTAGCTGCCTTTCTGTTAAGGAAGGCTATTGATACCCGGAGGTCCTTGCATGCAAACAAAGAGGTAAAGACAATTTTTCTTGTAAGCATGTTAATATAATTTTAGTCTACTTTTAGAAATTGTTATTAGTATCAATTTTAATCTCCAATGTTTGTATATAATTTTTTAGCTTATCATAAAAATTATTTTTATGATTTTTTCAAAAAAAATTTTTTCTTGAAATCTTTTAGTATTTGCCGTGAAGACAAATTGTGGCAAAAAAATTTTGCCTATAAAAGTCTACTTTTTGCCATGAAACTCTTCATGGCAAAAGATCAATGACCTTCAACCTCAAGGTCAAATATGGTAACAAATATTTTTTAGTGACTATATGCATAGTGAGTACAAATTTTTTCCCAAGACATGATATCGTGGCAACCAATCAATAGCCACTACACAATAGAGATTTCATGATATCATTTACCCTAAACCCTAGCCCCCCTGTGAAAATAAGATATCATTTGTCACGAAAACTTATACTTGTGGGAAAAAATAGTATTTACTGCAAATTTTATGCCACGAACCTCCCACGGATGGAATTGGTGGCAATTGCTCCATGGCCGCGAAATAGACACTTTTAACTGCAAAAGTCTTTCTTGACTAAAACCCGAATATCTTGTAGTGAAAGTGTCTTAAAAAGTCACAAATGCATACTATAAGAGAAAGTACAGCCAAAATACATTTCATATATAAAAATAAGCTCACAAATTGACCTGATTTGATATGATACGTAAGATATATTTTATAATAAAAAAAAATTATAATCTAAATTAACATGTCAAGTCAAGTGATTAGTTTATGAATTATTTTCGTGAAGTTTTTTTTATAACTAAAGCATTTCGATCTCATGCAATAATTATTAACATCACAAGGAATACTTGGTCTATAAAGAAAAAAGTAATGATAGACACAATCATTTTTACAATTTTTTGTACAATTATGTCTTAAATGAAGGATATTTATGTAAAGTGATATTACTTTTACTTTTATAAGTTACTTTATAAAAATGTCCCTAATTTAAAATATAGTTGTACAAAAAATCGTAAAAATAGTTATACATTATAAATCATTACTCGAAAAAAAAAATCTTACAAATTTAAAGTTTAAGATTGATGCGACTTGATGTCTTTGTAAATCTAATGATTATATATGAGATCTATTTGTAAATCTAATACTTTAATTATTGTATTAATTGTCTTCTATTTTAAAATTTAATGTAGAGGATGGGCTTTTTAGAATAAGGCTTATTGGGATATCAATGTTGTTTTTATGGTCATCCCGTCTTGGCCAAAAGACATGAGGGTTACTCTATTTTTAAAGACCTTGCTGGTATTCATACAGGAAAATAGATGTGCATTGGTGATTTTAATGAATTACTTATTCACAAGAAAAAATCTAGTAAGTACAAGGAAGTGATGCTCAGATGGATGTATTCAGGCCGGTGCTAATTATATGTCAATTATATGATCTAGGGCTCGAAATGACACTATCACGTGGTTAAAAAAGATGAGAGATGGTACCTTAACAAAAGAATGACTCGATAGGACTGTTCATGCTACTAGTTTATGGTGTGATTAATATGGAGATGGGTTGTTAGGGTGCTGTACTCTTTGACCACTTTAGATCACTTTTCTCTCTTACTTGATTATACAGGCCAGGGATTGACTCAATTAGCTCCCCCCAAGAAGTTAGCTAGATTTGAAGCCCACTGGTGCTCATGCAAAGACTGTGCTGAGGTTATATAACAAGCATGGGATTAGTAACAGGACAAAGGTTGTGATTTTGGCACTCTAAACAAAATGTTAAAGTAGTGCATGTTAAAACTCAAGCATTGGGCCAAATCTAAGGACCTTGTGTAAGAGGAATGGTTGAAGAGAAAGACAAACAAGCTTGAGGCATTATATCAATCTCTCCAGGCAAACAATATGGAGGAATACAGTGATCTTCAACAAGAAATAAATGATCACTTGGAACGAGAGCATCTCAGATAGAAATAGCTAGCAATGATCCATTGACTACAACAAGGTGCCCGAAATACTAACTATTTTTACCATTGAGCTAGCCAACGAAAGAGGAGAAATTATATCCACCACAGCATGCAAGTATTTTCGACCCATATTAACCATGGTTACCATATCTTTTCCTGCGAAATTTTACACTTTTTGCGAGGAAAAGAATCGTCAGAAATGAGAGTATTTCTGACTATTTGTGCAGTAGTAGTTTTAAGCCCTTTAAGTTACCAATATATTCTTACGAGTCTGCAATTGATGCATTTGGTGACAAAAACGTAATTTTGACAGAAATATATGGTATTAGCCACGAAAAGACACGTAGGAAAATATAATATTTGTTGTAGTGTGCTACCATCCAAATAACCAAAAAAATCTTGACTGGCTAACAGAGGAACAAACTAATTTTTCCACAATAAGTAATTGGCCACATATCCATCTAACAAGTAAGTTTCGTCATTTTATTTAGACTTAGTTGTCCTACTAACCCCATGGCCTTATCTTAACTTTTTGATATAAGACAAATTTAAGAAAAGTCAAATTAAACCTTCGGTTATACCCCCTCTCCAGCGACTTATATCCATATATATATATATATATTAAATACTATTTTACTTTCCAACTTACATATGTTGCCACTTGTTCCCCAACATTCCCAAAAGATACAAATTAACATTAAGAGACAATAAGACCAAAACAATAAGTCGGTACCCCACGCGTATATAAAAATAATAATCTCTTTTCTTTCCCCTTTTACATATCTCCATCTCTCATGCTCCTTATCGAATAAAATTCATGTATATAAATATATATATATATATATTTATTTATTTATATATGTATTCCTCTATCTTATCATATCAAATATAAAAAATAAAAATAAAAAACTTACACTTTCTAGACACCTCTTACACCAAAATTCCAATATTACTCTTATACACTTACTTAATAAAAAGAGAAGGGTCTATATAAATATATACATATATATATATATTCAGAAATATTTCCAAATAATAATTAAAGAAATTATATCACTCATAAAAAAAAACCAAAACATGAAATTAAAAAAAAAAAATCGGGATGTCACAGATATTGCCTGGATTGTTCAACTACTTTGGGGCCTCCATGTTATACTCTTAACGACACCCAAAATTCTTTGCAACAATTAAAGTGCAATTTTTATGGCAGTCAATCTGTTTACTCGCCCTCGGTCGAAACATATTATTGACTACTATTTTGTTCATAAACTTATTGCTAATGGCACTTTGAAAGCTGATTTTGTCCTTTCACATCTGCAACTTGTTGATTCATTGACCAAAAGCATCACCAAGCCTCAGTTCTTTCTCTTTAAAAGCAAGCTCACGTTATCTCTTCCACCACACTCACCATGTAGGAGGTGATAAGGGAGAATCAAATGATTCTCTATAAGATTTGCTATATCCCAATTTAGTTTCATAAAATTTGAATGTATAGTTGTAAATATATGTAGATATATTTTCAACATTTGTATTCTGATTCTTTCCTATTTTATATGATTACATTGTTGTAATTTATTTTATATATATTTGATGTTATCTCCTCCATGCGTTAAGGAGGATTTCAGCCATATACATTTTTTCTTAAACATCTTTACATCTATATTGTGCTTATTCTAAAGGGTGGTAGTCCAAAATCAGTGACTAAATATAGACCAATTAGTCTATGTAATGTGATCTACAAAGTGATCACCAAAATGTTAGCCAATCGATTGGAACTTATTTTGCCTAGCATTATTTCACCTAATCAATACGCTTTTATCCTTGGGCGATTTACTAGTGATAATATAGTAGCTGCATATGAAACATTACACACAATGAAGAGTAGGATGAATGGAAGACAAGGTTGTATGACCCTAAAGCTGGATACGAGTAAAGTTTACGATCTTGTTGAATGAAGTTTTATTGCTATTGTGCTGTTCAAGTTGGGTTTTAATGCTAAATGGGTTACTTTGGTGATGAAATACATTTGTGCCTTGTCATTTTCAGTCTTTGTTAATGGAAACCCTAGTGATAAGTACTCTCCACAAAGAGGTTTAAGGCAAGATTGCTCATTATCACGCTACCTATTTATTCTATGTGCTGAGGCTCTTAGTTCACAACTCCAAGCTGCTATACAAAAAAGTTATCTCATAGAAGTGGTGAAAATGTGCTATTTATTATTTGTTAACGATTGTTTATTATTCTCTAAAGCCACAGCACATGGTGGAGTAACCTTAACTCCATATTGGGCCTTTATGAAAATGCCTCAGGTCAACATCTTAACCAAGATAAAACATCTCTATTTTTTAGCATCAACACTTGACAAGTCATCAAGTATTACTTGATGGGACTTGCTGGATTGAAAGCTTCCTCTAATATGAAAAAGTACCTAAGTCTTCCTTCTATTATAGGAAGATAAAAAAAAAAAAAAAGTGGTAGCATTCAATGGATTGGTTGGCAGGGTGCGGATTAGGTTGCTTAATGGAAAACATATCTTCTATCCACAGTCAAGAAGGAGATCCTCATCAAAGCAGTATTACAAGCAATCTCCATTTATTGTAGGAGTATTTTGAGATTGCCTAAATGCTTAGTTAAAAAGCTCAACTCTCTTATCTCTAATTTCTGGTGGGGTAACCAAGAGAGGGGTAATAAGATCCACTGGAAATAGTTGCAAGGCTTATGCATGGGGAAGGCCTGTGGTGGAATGGGGTTAAGGGACTTAAAGGCTTTTAATACTGCTCTTTTGGCCAAGCAAGCATGGAGACTACTACATCCCCCACCTCTCTCTTGGGTCTAATCTTTAGAGCAAAGTATTTCCCACATTCTTTGATCCTTGAGACAAGTCTTGGTTCAAAACCTTAATATATATGGACAAGTGTTTGGTAGGCTACAAACCTTCTTAACACAAGTGTCATATAGCAAATAGGCGATGGCACTGAGACACAAGTCTAGAAGGATAAGTGGCTACCCCATACTGTCACTAATGAAATCCAATCTCCAATCAATATTTTGTCTGAATATGCTCAGGTCTCATAATTGATTGATATTGACATAGGGTGGTGGAATGTGAAATTGTTAAAAGCTATTTTTACTCAAGAAGAAATGGCTCAAATGTTGCAGATTCCAATAATGGCCTATGAGGTCTTGGATAAAATGGTTTGGAAAGATATCCCGGATGACACTTTTACTATAAAGAGTGCTCATCATTTATGCATGCAACAAACAAAGTGTACTCGAGGAGAATCATCTCAGAAAAGTCTTTATGACTCTATATGGAAGACATTGTGGTCCCTGGACATTTCCAATGCAATGAAGGTCTTCTTGTGTGGTGTAAGTGTTGATGCTCTCCTAACCAAACTCAATTTATTCAAGAGGCAAGTTGTAAAGGATGCTAAAGGCCCCATTTGCTTTCAAAAGGATGTAACAATTGGGTACGCATTATGGTCTTGCCTATCAGCACAAGATGTTTAGTCTATGGGCTATAAGAATTTTCAGAAGGCTACCACTTTCGAGGGGGAACTAATGGATATCCTATTACAAGTGTTGAATAGATTGTCTTCTAAGGAATGGATTCAGTTTGTTGTTCTGCAAGTTCAATTTGGATGTGGAGAAATAAATTGATTTTTTAAGACTCATTCAAAACTTCTGTTATGCGGTATAAGGATGCTGCTAAGGAAGTAGTCTTTCATAAAAGAAACTCTCAAGCACATAGGTGTGAATCCAACTTATGTTATACCTCAAATCTTAAAGTAGGAATCTCCTCCACCAAATTGGGTTAAACTCAATTGGGATACTGCTACTCACTCTAATCATCATAAGATTGGAATTGGCATTGTGCTAAGGGATGAGGATGGATCAGCGTTGCTCAATTTAATGAAACCACTTAATCTTAAGGTTGTGCTGATAATTGCAAAGGCTAGAGGATTAATGGAGGCAGTTCTATTATGTAGAGATCTTCAATTATAGAATATTATCTTTGAAGGTGATTCATTATAGTTTGTGGAGGCTATATATCGTGACAAAGAAGCTAATGGACCCCTGATGAATTTAGTCACTATCATATGCAGTGTTCTTGATGGTTTCTCATGGTGTTTGCAACATGTGAAATGGCAATGTAATACTGTGGCTCACACACTGATGAGGTTGTGTCCTTGCAATATGAGCTTTTGGATGTTGAAGTTATTGCTCAATGTATTCAATCTACAATATTAGCTAAAAGCAATTTTCTTTAATAAATGAAATGACTAAAGGCCTTTCCAATTTAAAAACAAAAAACAAAAAATAAGGCTTATTGAGGATATTTTTGCTTCAATTAGAATATCAATTTTTGTGCTTATGCACATTTTCTATTGATTCTTAACTTGTTATTTGGAAATATATATACGAGCAGATCGGATGGTAATGAAAATACATATAATTATGTTGAAAGTGGGATGTATATTTTGTACACAAGAAGTGATAGATCTATAAATAAATCTTACAAAAATAAAATAATAAAATAATATAACTTATAGAAAATGCTTGGGTTCGACATGTAGCCCACCCCTCTAAGCAGCTACTACACATGCATTCATTGGATTAAATGATTAAACTTAAGCAAATGGGCAACACGAGATGAAGGTTGTTAATTGTGGTCTTACGCACTTTATTTCTCATTTTCTTACACAATGACACTTTGCCAACATCCAAACAAAATTAACAAATTTCTATACTACCAAAAAAAACAAGAGTCTCAGCCTAACAATTTCCAAGGTTTTTGTCCTGAAAGAATCATAGAAGTTAAATTTTTTTGTTCATTATAATGTTCGTTTTTTGCAAAAATCTGTACAAAAGAGTATTTTTGCAAGCTTCTTATATTACTCTCTTGAGATTGTTCATTTTTAACAGGTTCTATAAGCTGAATCATCAATTAGAACACGACCAATATGCCCAGCCCCATCTCCATCCCCTTTTATCTCTTGGACCATAGCAGAAAAAGATCAATTTCAAAACTAGTACACTGAGATGCTGATAGAAGTATGTAATGACTTTTGTAAATTGAAAAATTTATATATGTAGCTATAAGCAAATTAATAGTTAGAAAAATAAACAAACGTATGCCAAACACCATCTACAAATCCCAAAATATAAATCCCAATAAAACCAACAATCAACACCAATCTCCTATTAGGTCTTAGAATATGATTCTATAAAGTCCAAAAAAACCATCTCGCATGAAGAAAATCTATGAGAGAAAGAAAATCATCTCGTGGGATTGTCAAACACCAATCTTGCATGAAGAAAATCTAAAAGAGAAAGAAAATCACCGATTTGGTCAGTCAGGTTTGTTGATGGTGAGGAACTGGTCAGTTAACGGTGAGGAACTGGTCAGTTAGCAGCGAGGAATTAGTTAGTCGGCATTGAGATCGGTTTCTTGGGTTCATGGTTCACGAGTCTCTTGTTGGACTTAACAACCTTCATCTTGTGTTGCCCGTTTGCTTTAAAGCATGTGTGGGATTACGTTTCGAAACTTTAAAAGTGCTTTTAAGCAGTTAAAGGCACTTTTAAAGAAAAATAACATATTTGGGTAACTTTATTAAAAGCGTTTTAGTTGATTGAAAAAACTAAAAATCAGTTTTTTCAATAAGCACAAAATTGGAGTTTTTATCAAAAAATTTCTGCGGATAACTATATATTTTTAAAAAATTACCGTAACTAATTCTAAAAGTGGTTTAGATATATAGATCCCAAACAATACATAAATTTTTAGTAGTAGAGTTTATTACATTAAACTTTAAGTTATAAGCTTTAAGCTAAAAATAATATTTCTCACCGTAATCCCAAATATGTACTTAATTTAATCACTTAATCTAGTGCATGTGGGTGTAGTAGCTGCTTAAAGGGGTGAGCTACGTGTCAGCTTGGGATTGGCCATTTGTAAATATGAGTTATGTAGATTGTCAGACCCAAACGTTTCTGTATAACTTAACATGAGTTGTTAAATTTACGTTACAATAAAAAAGTTTTACTATCTGATTACGTTAAAACATATCAACTTATAACTTTATTCACAGCTTTTTTTTTAATATATATAGCATAAAATTCAATGAAATAGGAACATCGGCCAAGTAAAATCAGTCCAGAATTTGAGACTCTGAATCGTTCACTACTTTTGATTGGGCTTGGGCTCAGGTGTTTCTATGTGGGCTTTAAATTTAGGCCGAGCACTTAGAATGCAGGCTCTTAGTTTTCCAAGCCCCAAAAGAAAAAGTAATATTTTTAAAAAATAATACTAAAAAAATATATATAAATAAATAATTAGGAATTTTATTATTCATCTTCTGCACATTATACACCATTTTTTTTAATTTTTAAAATTGTTTTAATTTTTTCGAATTTATTTTTAGTCTAATTAGATTCTTTTATTTATTATTTATATACTAAATAGTTGATAAAAATAAATAAATCTATATATATATATATAATATGGTTTATATATGTAAATGTTATGAATTAACGAACGAAATGGCGCCGCCCCCTGTCCCACCACTAAATTATGTGAATGACCCCACCACTATTATTTTAAAATCTGCATAGTAACTTGCCTAGTGACTTGCATAGTAACTTGCATAGTAACTTCAACGCCTATAAATATGGGCTTCAGTTGTAATGAAATTCATAAGAAAATATAGAGAGAGAAAGAAAGTTTCAGTTCTTAAGAGTTTCTTTTCTCTTGCAATAGTAGTAGTTTTATTTTTAGTTTTATAACACGTTATCAGCACGAGGTTCTACCGATATAGAAGCTAATGGTCTTCTACTTCAAGTAAGTTTTTCAATATATTATTTGCAGTCCTTGAGATAAATATCAAAGGTAATATTTCTGAATATTACTTGATAAAATTTTATTTTTATTCTCATGATAATGTGAACATATTTCTTAAATTCACAGATTTATTTTTGTAATATAATGTCAAATATTGAGATTTATTACTATTGACATTTCTGAAAAATGTTATTTATCCAGGATCGTTGATGAGATCTATTTGGATATGATGATGAACTTGAAAGATACAATCATAGAAGAAAATCATGTGTCCCTGAAGGACCGTGCTGTGTATCTCATGATGAAAAATCATCTTACTGTGTGAAATGAATTAAGAGAGTGATATAAGTATCAGAAGATGTAATCCTCTCAAAAGATCATTATGATTTATTGCACCTGAAGTTGTAAGATTTTAAGAGTGGTATTGAATATCCTGCACTCTTTAAAATCAGCTCAATATTAAAATTATATAGTGAAAATGTCACTGATGATGATATATAAAAGAAGACATTATTTTTCATACCTCGAATGTGCTCCTGCAGTAGCAATATCGAGAGTGAAAGTTCAACAAATATTCTGAACTTTTGTTTTGTCTTCCAGTAATTGAGCTAAATAATGAGTTTTTGTTACACCAGTTACGTCCTATTAATGATATCGAATTTACACAATTCCCAGAAGTGAACGGGAATTAAGGGCGTAGACGTGGTAGAAAAAGTATAGAAGTGTTGGTCCCAAAAGCGACAACACTAAAGATGATAAAAATATATCGTATCACCAGAAGTGATCAAACTCAGAGAAGGGTAAAAGCCCTCAGAATAATTCTTCATAAAAAGATGAAGATGTTTGTCATAAATGTAATATGACTAAACAGTAGTCACGTACCTGTTATACGGCCAAGCACTTGATTTATTTATACTAAGTTTTTATATATAAGCTTATTAATATTTCATCATGTTTTGAAATAATGAAATATCAGTGCCTGAAGCACGACAAGAAATTACTTGGGATAATAAAGCCCTGTTTAAATTTGATCCTCTTACAAATAAATGTGAACCAGAAGTTCAGAGGATTATTTATTTGCAAAGTGTTGCAAATCAATTACATGATGTATTTACTGACACTAAAAGTGTTGTAAAATCATATATTACTGCTGTTAATGCTTAAGCAAGAATTAAAGTCCCTGAAGGACGAGTTGTTAAAACAGCAATAAATGAGTCTAAGATACACCTGAAGCGTTGAATACCTATTGGTGCACAAGAAAAATAAAAATCGGTACTCATGAAGAGACCGTATTTTCTGTATAAAATATAATCCTCCTGAAGAGGAAACCTCCTGAAGAGGTAACTCCTGAAGAGAAAACTCCTGAAGAGTATAACTCCTGAAGAGAAAACTCCTGAAGAGTATAAACCTCCTGAAGAGGAACCTCTTGTAGAGGTGTTTCATGAAATGTTTTCCCCTGGAGAGGAACAATGAGATCTCAATACATTTCATGAGTACTGGAAAATTTATGGATAGAAATAAAACTGTTGTCGACAACATATATGATAACACTTGATATTACCAGAAGTAATAAAAAAAAAAGTGAGCCAAAAATCGTCGAAGAATGTCGACGTAGAAATGATTGGCCAAAATGGAAAGCAGTTATTAAAAATGAATTAAACTCGCTAGTGATGCATTTGGACCTGTTGTCCAAACACCAAAGGGTGTAATATTTGTCAGATATAAGTGAGTATTTATACGAAAGCGTAATGCGAAATGAAATTATGCGGTATAATTTGTCGCACAAGGTTTCCAGTAGAAACCCGAGCAATTATGAGGAAACATATTTCCTTGGTATGAATGCAATCACATTCATATTTTTAATTGATTTGGTTATTACAAAAGGATTAAATATGCAGTTAATGAATGTGGTCACTGCATATTTATAAGCATCAATAGATTATTACGATACTTGAAGCATCTAATCCAAGTACATTTAGGAGTATGTACTTTATAAAGTTTCAAAGATCTTTATATGGGTTAAAGCAATCCGGACACATGTTGTATAATTGAATCAACGAGTATCTATTGAAAGAAGGATTTAAGAATAATCCTATATGTTCATGTGTTTTATCAGAATCCTGATTCGTCATTATTGCAGTTTACGTTGATGATTTATCTTGTTAGAACTCTTGAAAAGATTACAAGGGTTGCTATAAATTCAAGGAATGCATTTGAAAAGGAAAGATCTTATTATTCAATTCATAGATGAGTTACAAGAATTTGAGACTTCTAGCCTCATCTCTCAAATGCATTTGCTCTTCATAAAACAACATACCATCCTTATCTAAAGGATTAGGCAGTCGAAATAAAGAGGCAAGTAAGGATTTTAAATCCTTATTCTCCTGCTTTAAGTCTGTAATTTTTTTGTCAGACTCTTGAACGAGTCGTTGAAGTACAGAAACCTTCTCGTTAAGCTCCTCAATTTCACGATTTTTGGATTGTAATCGGTTGGAAAATCCAACAATAGAGGAGGAGTATCGGATGCCGAGAGTCACCAGCTCATAAACAGTTTCACGATCTGACTTATTAGCCAGATCATTTGCTTGCTGCAACATTGCACCTGCGGAAGATGCAGAATCAACTTGTAATTGAGGTGAAGGATACCTCATATGTTGATTGTGAGAAATAGTAAAAGGAAATTGATGAGCCATTGGAAATTTGTAGAATAAGAATACAAATACAGATGAATTATAGATATGAGAAGAAAATTTGATGCGTACTAAATGAAACTAAAGACGGTTCTTATAGAAATAGAAATAAGAACAAGACAAACCATCATCTCTTTAAATCTCACTTTACAAGATATGCTGGATGCATAATTTCAAAAGCCAGCGAGATTAATTACAGCTATCCTTATTTTCTTGTAAACGCTGAACCTCTGCCGTTAGCTGCTGTTGTTGACTTTGTATCTGAGCTCTCTCTCGTTCCAACTCTTCTACTCGTGTTTTCAAGTCACGAGAATACCAGTCTACAAGTTTTTTCAGCTCCTCGTTATCTTATTTTAAATCTTTATTTTTTCTATCTTTAGTTGCAAGCGTTTGATGCAACTCAGATATTTGATTTTTAAGATGATCAACCTCACTCGTTCTCGCCAATAACCTCTGAGACATAGTTGTAAGAGAGGCAGCATATTGAGCACTGAGGGTTTTTGATGCTGCAACAATTTTAGGATCAGATTTACTAGATAGATATATCTCTGCTCCTATTATGGTGTTTACAGCCTCAAGAGAAAATATAAGTGGTTGAGGTATAAAAGGTTCATGGTTTAAATCTGGGACATTAGAATTTCTATCAGACATAATCGTTCTGGATGAACAACAACTGAATCTATGAGGAATGCGAAATCTTTTTGCTGGAGTAAACCAATGGTAAAATTGGTTATATTTAAACAACAATCCGAAACTTTCAAATTTCTTCAAGATCTCGTTTGTCCACAATATCAAGCGGATTTGATTTTCCGCCGAACTGATAATATTAAACTTCAAAGCTTTTACAGCTTTTATCATACATAGATGGTTTCCAATGTTATTTCCGCCGTATATAAACAAGTTCTTCCTAATAACGCCGAATGAGGGGGAGAAAATTTTAGATGAAAATATTATCATACTCTCTCTAATGCATTATTTAGTTGGAGATCGTGTTTGAATTCTTAACTTGTTATATATACTGAAATCATATTTGCTTATTACTTGAAACACTAACGCATATTATCAGGGGGAGTTTAAGTATTACTGCAGGTATCAGATTTCTATTAAGTTTGTCAACCAGATATTATTTTTCATCTTCAAATCACTCAGAGATTATTGCAATTCATGAAACAAGTCGAGAGTATATTTTGCTGAGATCAATGACTCAACAATTTTATATGAAGATAATGCTACTTGTATCACTCAAATCAAAGGAGGATATATCAAATATACGATCAAGTGATAATCTGGCAGATTTATTCACGAAGACATCACCAACTGCGACATTCAAGAAAATTGTGCAGAATATTAAAATGTGAAAACTCAAAAACTATTGTCATGCACTTTTCAGGGGGAGTAAAAGTCCTGAAGACTTATGCTGATTGTACTCTTTTTCCTTCGCTAAGGTTTTATCCCATTGGATTTTCTTTTGCAAGGTTTTAATGAGGCAATCTTAAAACACTTGTGGATACATAAAGAGACTGTACTCTTTTTCCTTCGCCATTGATTTTTCTTCCTACTGGGTTTTTCCTTGGCAAGGTTTTAACGAATCAAATTCTTTATGGGTGGTCATTTAAGGGGGAGTGTTATGAATTAACGAACGAAACGGCGCCGCCCCCTGTCCCACCACTAAATTATGTGAATGACCCTACCACTATTATTTTAAAATCTGCATAGTAACTTGTATAGTAACTTCAACGCCTATAAATATGAGATTCAGTTGTAATGAAATTCATAAGAAAATATAGAGAGAGAAAGAAAATTTCAGTTCTTAAGAGTTTCTTTTCCTCTTACAATATTAGTAGTTTTAGTTTTAGTTTTATATCAGGAAAGAGATTATTAACAGAATTTTTCGGTATAATTCATATTGGGGATTGTTGCCTGTTGGTCTCAATCAAGTTCCGAGAGTTATAGATTCCGAAACAAGCTCGGACCTCGACCTCGATCTCGATCTCTGCTTAGTTTTTTGGTTTTCTATCTATCTGGCTGTGTGAAAAAAATTTCCTCAGACGCTCACCATTACAAGGTAAATTCCCTGATACCCAAGAAGGCTAGAAGCGACGCGCCCGGCAGTTTGTCCGACCCCAAAAGCATCGATTCCACTATTTTTTTTTTTTTTTAATCAGACTCAAATTCAGCAGTTTTTCAGGTCAGCTGTCCTTTTCTTCCTGTTCTCTCTCTATCTTTTCTACAAGCATAATTATATATATTGTGGGTTTTTCATTCTAATGTTAGGTTTTTGAATTTTCTGGTTATTATGCGCTGCTCGAATTGATTAGGACTTTTGTTGCAAGAAATCCTGTTGTTGTTGTCCGATATCTCTGAATTGCACGAACTCATTGGATAATTAGATCACTTACGATTCATTAGACGCTTTCAGATCCCAATTTGTCTGTCATTTATGGGATTCTACCTTTGTATTTTGTATTTATCTCATTGATTATTATACTCGGATGATGGATCCCAACCGCGGGGTTGGCTCAAGTGTAAAGAGCTTTTGTCTTGTTGGGATGCTCCCTCCAAGTTTTAGGTTTGAACCCAAGCGAATAATTTATTGAACTAGAAACATTTTCAGTTGAATTACTTGAGACACTTCCGGGGAATTGGGCAACAGACTCCGTGCCTGTCCACCCCAACAATTCCACAATTAGTAAAAACTTTGTTTCGAACAACCAGTGCCAATAAAAATTTTATAGTCAGATCTTCATGGCTTTTTGCGAATAGTCTTATTAGGGAACCAAAGGAAGTTTCATGGAATCTCAGGTCACAGAAATTATTTCCAGATTGGACGGAACTTAATGTTAAAATGGAAAGGGAGAGCCTTGTTGTAGGCCGAGTTCTTGAGACATACCGTGACGCAATTTCATTGGTAGCTATACTAATCATGGAATTCTCAGAAGCCCCAGAAGTATTAGTTGAACGTTATTTTTTATAAGTAGTTAGTAGCAGTTAAACATGTAATGTATCTATTGAAAAGATAACAAAAAACACTTTAGTTTGTCTGGACATTTGATGTGCAATTGTCATGCCATGGATTATGTGCGTCCACTGGTTTTGGGTTTTCTCCTGTGAATCTAAAAAACAGTTTTTTCCTGGGTGGAAACAAAGAAAGTTGGTTTTTTTAACTTTCATTATTTGATTTTGATTGGGATATGTCCCAAGGGGGGTTGGAGATGCTGGCAAGGCCCTCTTGCAAGCCTCAGTAATATTGAATGGATGGTCTATTTGTGTTTAATGGGGTGCATTTGAGGGGATTGCAATGTTAGAACCTTTGAAGATGTCAAGAAGGTAGTGTTAGTGTTAAAAACCATTACCCTCCAAACTCTTCATTGAGTGATGACTGCTCACAACTACTCTTGGTTTTTTTCTTTGTTGTTAGACTTTAGGAACTTGTTCGTTTTATTGGTAGGGTTTGATGGGGCTTCTACTTTGTTTCGAAGTCACATCAAGTCTGAGAGTCAATCTTTTAAAGTCCACATTAGTGCGAGTGGAGGTTGTTCAGGATGCAGATTTTTTGGCTACTTTCTTGGATTGTTAGGTATCCACTTTACCCCTCACTTATCTTGGTCTACTATTGGGAGTCTCCTTTAAATCTGAAAGGATTTGGAATGGGGTGATCGAAAAGGTTGAGCGTATATTGGTCACTTAGAAGAGGTTTTATTTATCTAAAGGGGGGAAATTGACGCTAATTAAAAGCACCCTCTTAAATCTCCCCACCTACTATTTATTGCTATTTCTGCTTCCCACAAAGGTAGTTAATCGCGTTGAGAATTTACAACGAGACTTCTTATGGAGTGGAATGGGGGAGGAGCCCAAACTTCATTTGATCAATTAGCCAATAGTGTGCACTCCAATTTCTAGGGGAGGCTCGGGGATTCGTCACTTGGTGAAATTCAATCAAGCTCTTTTGGGTAAATGGTTAAGGAGGTACCAAAATGAATGGGAGGCACTTTGGAAGTCGGTAATAGATTTAAAATATGGAGTGTCCTGGGGTGGTTGGTGTTCAAATGAGGTTCAAGGCACACATGGGGTGAGATTGTGGAATTTTATAAGGAAATATTGGGAGGTATTCAGAGGCCAGGAATATCTCGTGGAAGGGGATGGTTCGCAGGTTAGAGTTTGGCATGACATTTGGTGTGGAGGCCCAACTAGCCTCAAAGCCTCCTTCCCCATTATTTTTTATGTCGCAAGAGAAAAGGATGCATGGATTGCTGATCTTGTGGTCCTTTCAAATGGCACCCCTCAATGGAATATTGATTTTGTGAGGGATGCCCAAGATTGGGAACTAGAGATTATTCTAGAGTTTTTTGTGTCATTATACTCTTTCAACATCTTCGGAAGCACGGGAGATAAGTTGCAATGGAGACACTCTAAGAAATGTATTTTCTCAGTTAGTTCTTTCTATCAAATTCTTTCTACCCCCGGACTACCCAAATTCTCATGAAAGAGTATATGGCAGACAAAAGCGCCATCGAGAGCGGTTTTTTTTGTGTGGACAGCAACCCTGAACAAGATCATTACAACAGACAATTTGAGGAAACACCATATAGTTGTGATAGACTGGTGCTGTATATTCAAAAAATGTGGGAAATCGGTAGATCATTTATTCCTCCACTGCGAGGTGGCCAAGAAGCTGTGGAATGAGTTTTTCACAAGGCTTGGCTTATCTTGGGTCATGCCTCTTTATTTGGTGAATTTTCTAGCCAGTTGGAGAGGCCTCTGGGATAACTCATAGGTGGCAACTATTTAGCGTATGATTCCTATCTGTATATGTTGATGCATCTAGAGAGAGATAAATGCAAGAAACTTTGAAGATTGTGAGAGATTTTTGGAGGAACTTATTTTCTTTTTCTATAGGACCTTACTTTCTTGGGCGGGTTCTATTGCTTGTAACGGACTTGGTGTCCATAAACTTCTTTTTTCTTTGTAACCACTAGCTAAGTTTTCTCAAGTATACCACTAGTAGACCTGGGCTTAGCCTTTTTCTATTAATGAAATCTTTTTTATTACCAATCAAAAAAAATAAAAATTGGTAGGGTTTGGTCTCTTGTGCTTCCTTGTGTTCCAGATTGGAATTTATTTTTATATTTATCTCTGACGGCAGGTAAATACTGAAATTTGGTTTGCTTCTATGAGCCGATTACATCATTGTATGATGCTTCATGAGTAGGTAATGAAGGGTTTCTGTGAGAGAGCTGTTGCTTCAGATTTTTCTTCAAAAACCTTAACAGATACCTCGAATAGAAGTCCAACATCCTTATCTTCAGACCCAGGAATCAGTGATAGTAAGTTCCCCAAGGCTTCCTTATGGTCAAGTTTCTTTGCATCTGCTTTCTCAGTCTTTGAAACACATAGTGAGCCATCAGTTAGTGAAAACAAGGCATGTCATAGTGACTCACCAGCTTATGAAGTTCATTCCCGACAAAATGGGTGGACAGCCTCTGTGAAGAAGGCTGTGTCTATTGGCTCAATGAGGAGACTTCAGGAACGTGTGCTAGGGTCAACCAGGACTGGCATTTCTAGCCCAACTAGTGACATATGGCTTTTAGGTGTGTGCTATAGAATCTCACAAGAATCATCTGGAGATACTGATACTAGCAATGGAGTACCAGCATTTGAACGAGATTTTTCATCAAGAATTTTGATGACATATCGAAAAGGTTTGTTTAATGAAATAATCTCTTTTCTATGAGGGATCTAGAAAGAAAGCTTTTGTAAGTTGGAATTGTTGGAATGAAACCTATATCTCCTGTTACAGGTTTTGATGCTATTGAAGATTCAAAATATACCAGTGATGTAAACTGGGGTTGCATGCTTCGCAGTAGTCAGATGCTTGCTGCTCAGGTATGTTTTGCTTTATTTTGCCTCAGTGGCTATATATTGTTTTAAAACGATTTTCAGGTTTGTTGCTCATTTGGTGGTTTTTTTCTTGCTTTAATCAGAACAAATTGTTAATGAATGGCTTTATCTTTTCTCTGCAGGCGTTGCTTTTTCATCGATTAGGGAGATCTTGGAGGAAACCTCTTCAAAAGGTAAGGTGTATGGTAGAAATGAGATATATATATATATAGTGTTTTAGTTTTTTAGTTTTTTTTTTTTCCTAAAACCATGTTAGATGAATTTTGATTCATCTTAGAGATAATCATCCCTGCATCTTTCTGAAGGTTTATTTGCAACATGTGCAGCCGCTGGATCGAGAATACATTGAGATTCTTCACTATTTTGGGGATTCTGAGGCATCACCTTTCTCTATCCACAACCTTCTTCAAGCTGGAAAGGCTTATGACCTAGCTGCTGGGTCATGGGTGGGCCCTTATGCCATGTGCCGCACATGGGAAACTCTAGCCCGCTTTAAAAGAGTAGTAACCGACCTTGAGGACCAGCCACTTCCTATGGCTGTTTATATCGTTTCTGGAGATGAAGATGGGGAGCGAGGTGGAGCTCCTGTTCTTTGCATTGAAGATGCCTCTAGGCATTGTTGTGAGTTTTCAAGAGGTCAAGCTGATTGGACACCCATTCTTTTATTGGTCCCTTTGGTTCTTGGACTTGAAGAAGTCAATCCCAGGTTTGTAAAGTTACAGGTTTTTCACTAATTGCCGTTTGTCTCTGAACTTTTGTTATCCTAGGAAGTTTAGAATCTAGTTTAGCATGGGTATCTCAAACCATTGTATATTAATGACTGATTTGGTTTAGTTTTTTTCTCCTTTTTAATCTGGTCTTGGTTTAGCTGGGATTGTATATTCACTGGGTTTAGCACCCAGCGAAAAATCCCAGTGAACCCAGTAAATATACAATCTTCTTGAGGAAAGACTTGATAGACTTGATGAAAGACTTAATTATCAAAAAAAAAAAAATATATCTTCTTGAGGAAAGACTTGATAGATGCTTTTTTGTCTACCTTGTTTAGATGCAAATCGTGAACCCACATGGAATCAAACCCATCATATACCTTTCACTCCTTGTTCTAGGGAGAGGTGTAACGACTCAAGGAAAGAGCTAGTCATATTTGTGTTTATATTCCAAAAGGACTAGGGAAATTAAGATTAGAGTTCTTTGGAATCAACTTATAAAAAAAAAAAAAAAGAGTTGTTTGGAATCATTATTAATGCCAAGAACTTTTCACTCCCAGGCAATATGTGATTTCATTCACTACACCTGTTTACCACCCTCTCATTGATCTCGGATGTTAAAGTTGGTCCCCAATCAAATCTCCGATATCCTTGTTTGGACATTCCCTTGTGACGCTACTTAAATCCCATATTTCTGGCATGGATCGACTGTGATACCTTTTGTAACGCTGCGAGAGTCATGTTTGTGCTTACACTCTGAAAAGACTAATTAGATCTACAATTTTTTTTGTAAGTACTAATTATATCTACAACTGTAGCACCCTGCACTTATTTTTATTTTTATTTTTATTTTTATAAAGATTACGAACTTCCCTTTCCCAGGCATTTGAGCACCTCCTATAGGCAGAAACATTTATTTTATCTCCAAGAATTTTATATTTCATTGATATGAGAAGGCAGTTGATGATTATCCTGTTTAACTGATCCTAGTGAGACCCATATCCCTTTTTAAATATACTAATTCTCAAAATGTGGTTATGCCGAAAATATTGACTTGTATGTTAACTCAATGATTTTTTCAGTGAAATTCAGAACATATTTATATCCTGCTTCTTATTTCTTACTATCTAATTAATAACTCAGTCGTATTCTTTGTAGATACATTCCTTTGTTGCAGGCAACATTTATGTTCCCACAGAGCCTTGGCATCGTAGGTGGGAAGCCTGGGGCTTCAACTTACATTGTTGGTGTGCAAGATGATAAAGCCTTCTTCCTTGATCCACACGTTACTCAACCAGTATGTACCCTCACTTGAATTAATTACTTCCTATGTAAGGACTTGTAATTACTTATGTTAGATGGATAGAACTATGCTGTAGAAATTGATATATCTGATATATGACTCAATTGTTGATGTTTTATCCGCTAATTGGGGTTTACCGTTTCATTGGATTGAAAACTGAGAAAAGATAAAACAACTACTTTACAATTTTTCTACAATCTTTAAATAAAATAAAATTTTGAAATATTTATTTTAAGGGGCATCTACAGCCACCGTTAGTTGGGTCCCTTTATGGGTCCCGTTAGTTTTTTTTTTTTACAGAATTTTTTTAACACTCTTAAACATTTTTAAGAAAAGAAAAAAAGCCATAATATTATTAAATAATATTTTTTTAATCATTAAGAAAATTATTAAAAAAAAAAAAAAAAAGAGGGGAGCGGTTCACACCAATGGGACCCAAAACGGTGTATCTAGCTTTATTCTTTATTTTAATTTTAATTTTAATTTTGGTTTGACGGATTTGAATTTTTAAAAAAATATATAAATTTGATTGGTAAGTTGTAAATAAAATGTAGTTCGGTTGTCAGTCTATCATAGCTCTTGAAAATACACATATATGCAAAACCTGCAACTTTTTAGGCCTCATTGCAAGACCTATAAATAATTTCTTTAGTTTGAATCATCAGAATAAAAATGTGAATTGACCAAAATACCAAGGTGGATTGTTGAATATTAGCCTCAGCATCTTGTTTGTCATTCGTGCATTTCTTTTTCATCATTGTTAATATCATCTTGTTTCCCCTCTGGTTTTTGTTTATCAGTCTTGAATATGCTCCTTATGCAATTTGAGCATATTCTAGGCTCTTTTATATTCTAGGCTGTTTGAGCATATAATAGCAATTTTGGTTTCTCTTTGCTGACTATATTATCTTAATGCTATTTGTTACTAGGCGGTTAACATTAGTAGGGACGATCTAGAGGCTGATACTTCATCTTACCACTGCAAGTAAGTTTATTGCCAAATTTGATTTCCTGTTCAAGGTTTATTTTTGTTCGGCTCTCTAATTCTTTCTTTCTTAGTATCATTCGGCACATTTCGTTGGACTCAATTGATCCATCCTTAGCAATTGGATTTTATTGTCGAGACAAAGGTTTGCTGCTCCCTCTTGATTTAGTTTCATGGTTCCACTGCTCACTTCCTATGACCAATGTTTTATTGACTGGAATATATTCTCGTTCATTTTTCCTGGTTGACAGATGACTTTGATGATTTTTGTCTCCGGGCGTCCAAGCTAGCTGATGAATCAAATGGTGCCCCATTATTTACCGTGGCTCAGAAGCATAATTTGTCGAAACCAGTTAGTCATCCCGAGTCTTCAGTCAGTACTGATGGGCTCCAACATGATGATTCCTTTGGTGTGGCGGCCATGAGTGATGCCGAGGGCCATGCGCACGAGGATGAGTGGCAACTCCTTTGATTAAAGTTTACTTGGTGGGTTCTAAGGCCAGCAAGAAGGTTGGAAATTGTTTTTTACATATGATTTGATTTGTGTTGGGTCTTAAATCTTCTAATTCAGCAAAATTCTGCCGACCCGTGATTCTATGCCTTGCTCCTCCAGTTGATTGGATCTAACCTTTGTAGGAAGTACATTAAATAACTACAATTCTTTTTATATATTCTATCAATAAATTTTCTAGTGTTAATATGATAAATTAATTGGAGATTGTTATGACGCATTACTTCATATATATTTATTGATTTTCCCCGAAGTGTTGTTATGATCGGCTCTAGTGGGTTTGGAACTCTTGATAAGATTCTTGAATTGGCATTTGGGGATCGGTCCTCTTTGTTGTTACAGGGTGGCAGCATTGAATTGTCATAAATCTCTATTGGCTTCTCATTATGGTCGTTCATTTTCTTTATTTGCTGGGTGTCCATATCTTCAAGTTTAAATCTTTTTTTTATTATATTCAAGTTTAAATCACAAAACAGTACCTTGCTGAACACAGGTAAGAAACATCCTTGGATTACCATGTGTTATAGTAGGTGAGCGGAACGTACTTCTCAAATGGACCATCCATACTATCATTGCCCTGATGCAAGACAAAAAATATTGTCATAAAGCATCATTCATGGTCCCAAAAATGAACCAAAAACTGAGCTGTTTGTGAGTAAAAATAAAAATAAAAAGTTCCAAAACTCCCTGCCCCCATAAAAGCATGAAAGTGGTCACCCCAACTTCTGGAAAAAGGGGGGAAGGAAGCCCTTCCCAAGAAAACGTACTCAAGACTGCCCTTTCAAGTCACTGGACATATGGTCACGTAATGAGACTCTTTCGTTGGACGATATCTAAGATCAGATATTAACTTATAAGAGAACTTTGGGACATGATGAAAAGTGACACTACTTCGATTAGGACTGTATGCATTAAATTTAGTGAATTTTACATATTGTGTCCATCTCTCTCGGAAATATAGAAGATATATAAATATATATATATTCGAATAATTGTAGTAAATCTAAATCTACTTTTATGTGTGTTAAATGCAGTTTTGTTAATTGAAAACGATCCTGTACTGCAACTTTTTATCTTTTTTTTGGTTTCTCCAGAAGCAAATCATGTGTTTGAGTTTCAAAGCCCGTGAGCAGCGTCAAGTACTCCAAAGAATAGACTCACGGGAAGAGAGCAGAACCTACAAACACACAGCCTTTTTTGGGAACAAATGATATGTTTGGCATTCATGCAGCTCAAAGCTACCGACCCCACAGTTATTGGGTGCATGTGTTACTTACTCCCTAGTCCCTCTCTCCCTGACACATTCGAGGGCAAGCACATGAATTTCTCTTTCAATCCCCTGAGACAATTCGAACTCAGCTCAAAGTCTCAATCAGATAAATATATATATATATATATATATATATTTTTTTTGTTAGGGCAATGCCTCGATCTTTTTGAGAAAGTTTGGCATGTAAGGTTGGGAGGAGAAAAGATGTATCATATATGTGCCTATATGACCCCTGAAAAAATAAAAATAAAAACTATATAAATATACCCAACGCGCATGTAGAAGTTACGCTAATATAATAATAAAAATAGATATTTTGAACTTTAAGGCCCCGTTTAGAATTAGGATTGAACTGAACTTCGTTTAATTTTAGGTTTA
The DNA here is from genome assembly GCA_036898215.1 of Platycarya strobilacea. Taxonomy (NCBI): domain Eukaryota; kingdom Viridiplantae; phylum Streptophyta; class Magnoliopsida; order Fagales; family Juglandaceae; genus Platycarya; species Platycarya strobilacea. The sequence goes on from CM072547.1 coordinate 9,859,800, forward strand.
ACATTTACATGTAAGATTCATAAATTCTTTTTCAACATTTTTACATGCAGAATTCATAACCTTTTTAAAATTTTATATAAATACATTTAAATTCATCTTAATAAATCTACAAAATTTATTTTACCATCTCAATTTATTACTATTTATAAACAACTCAACTTTCTGGTTCAGTGCTCGAGGGTCACAGAGCTCACTGTTTATGTGAGAGAGCCCATGCAAATCCAATATAATCTCTTCCGTTGAATTGGTGCTACACACCATTGTAGGAAGGCATGTCGAGATAAGTACTCCTGATCATTTGCTAATTAATTAATTTGGTATCAGAAGTTCGTTTTTTAATTGCATGTCTTTGCCCTGTACTTGGGAGTTCTATAAGGGACAGTAATCAAGGTGGCCTCAAAATCTAATGTGACGACAAGGTTTCTGGATTCGGGGGGAAAAGTTGGCTGTCATTTTGTTATGTCTATGAGCTGTTCTTCAGGTATGTAGCTTTTCTACCGTCTACGACACCAATGATGTGAGCCCCATCACTGCTCAGACCATAAATAACAGACCCAGTGACTGTAAATTCCAATTAAAATAGCCCTACTTAATTTCTGGGTCTTACAAGCCAGATTACTATGGAGGCCTCTGATAATTTGGGGGAGAAACCGAAGAAAGAATTTAAAGTTTTCTAAATTTTTACCACCAAAAAATGCCTTTATACTGAAGCAAAAAAGGAAAAAAACATTTCGGATTTGAAATACATATATATATGCCGAGCTCTGTCTATTTATGTGAAACTTGTCATTGACTCAGACCTCTGTGTAATAACCAAAACACTTTACTTCCATTGCAAACAAACATCTTGTAAATTTGTACAAGTTTTCAGGAAAAATAGTTATTAAAGTATGTGGCTCATATTTAATGAGTATATACTGCCAAGTTAGTAGATGATAGAGCGAGCAGATGAATGATGAAAGTATTTTTATAAATTTTCTTAAATATGTTTATACACTTAAAGTTAGTATAAATATATATGATATAATTTTATTTTAGATGATAATAAATTTTTTGTCGCTTACTCTTATGGATGTAAACACACTATCGAACCACATAGATTTCTATATGTAATTCTTATTTGATTAATTCAATATTAGTTATCGTAATTGCTACACGATCACAACAATAATGTACTTCTAGAATTCGATTCTACGTACAATCTGTAACCAAACCGACCATACAATGTGAATGATGTACACGAAATTAAAGTTGCAGCGTTGGAATTGAACTTCTGGAAATGTTTCCACTACTAAGGTCCATTAATTAATTAGAAACTTTATTAATAATGGTTAGGTCAAGTGTAAGACATTATGGTTAAAACATTATGAGGGGAGACCCACCTATAGGAGATCGAGCCTCGGGCCCAATCTCAAGAATGGAGAGACCAGAAGGGAAGAGAGGCTCAAGTCCGTAGGAGGCAAGCCCAAGAAAACGGGCGAAAGACAATTAGCACAGGAGGTGAGACTCCAAGAAGACGAATGAGACACTATCAGCACAGGAGGAGAGACTCCAAGAATACGGGTGAAAGGCAATCAACACAGGAGGTGAGATTTCAAGGGGCCGAGAGAGAGGTAACCAACGTAGTGGATTAAGCTGCGGTCAAGATAGAGTTAGAAGGGCAAACACACCCCAATCAGGATAGAGTCAAAAGAGCAAACACGTCCACTCTATATTTAATGTAAAAGTCTACTGTGGCGACGACTCATTAAATACTAAATTCTGCAAGGATGCCTGAAGCCCCTAGCGCGTCAATCCCAGATAACCCACCCACCCTCTCTCCACCACATTAAATGTGGATTAGGAGCTCATACATGCCCTACTAGTAAAAAGGGGAGGTGACGTGATACAGAAGAAATGACAGCTGGACAGCATATCAAGACAAAATTCTAGGAGCAGGAAAATCTACTAAAACTCAAAAAAAAGGAATGGTGGCCTGACAAATTGGAAGGACGACTACCATACTATCTAGGCGACTTAGTCAGGGCATGCTAAGCCTTATAAATAGTCAAGAATTCTACCGTACGCAGGTAAAGTAATCTATCCCTAATATTTGTTCTCATATTCTCAAATTTCTCTTACAGTCATACTGACTTAAGCATCGAAATTGTCTCAGGATATCACTACCCCCACTTGTCGTTATTTTGTGCAGGAGGGAATTGTTTGAATTTCACTCAGTAGCTCAGGTCGAGAAACACGACAATAACAGACATGAATATTAATGACCAAAAGAAAAGATATATATGTAAGATATAAACCATCTGTTCAATTGTAAATAAAAAATCAATAGAATATGAACTCCATAAGCTGGCTTGATTATACTATGCAGTTATATATATACACTCCTGAATGCTGATGCAGTTCATTTTCTCAAAAACATATAACAGCAGCATGTCATCCAATAGCAGCAGCCCCGGCCTCTACCCACAAATATAAAGAAAGAAAGGATATTGGAAAAATGGCAATCCTAATCCGCAAACGCGGAATGTTATGGGTGAGAGTGGGTAAAATGGAGCCTGACAGAAGGGATGCACATTAACTACTCTTTCATGTTCATGCTTCGTTGCCATGGCGTGCAAATGGCCAAGACATTATGGATACAGATCGGAGGACCACTTTATTTCGATTCTTCATTCATTTATTTCCCACCACCCCTACATGTGTACAAGACTCCTTTCTTGCTTTCTTAATTGAGACCGCTCGGCCTCATCACTCTAATTTTTCGCGTCCTTCCGCCTTCACAACAAGCTCCATCTAAATAAGTATTGTGGTAAAACACATACAGTAACAATGACAATTAAAATAAACAAACATGCGATGAAGTAAATAACACAGATATCTCACATGTAGCTAGTTCCCACGTAAAACGTACGTAAGATGCTCTTAAGATCATTCAAAGACTCAAACTCGACACTTATTTGATTATTAATTTAATATATGTTTGAAAAAATTTAGTTATTAGCTCACTATTCATTACGAAATGAATGAAAAAGGTCAAAAAGCTCCCTATTTATTATCTTCTGTCGTTAGATATCTCAACAATCAACCGCGCACATAAAAGCTTCATTAATTTTCATTTACTCGGACTTTCAAAGCCTAATTTGTACGTATTATGTTATAGTTTGGGGGTTTTTTTTTTTTGATGATTTATATATCTAAATTCTTAAATTTTATTGAGATTTGTAAATTGTTTTGGTCGGAATTTCAGATCAAAACAAATTGGCCATTCATTTGAGCTTTGACTAAGAATATCAAATAGGCACGTGTCCGCCCATGAAGCTTGTAGCTAAGGCAAAAGAGTTGGGACTAAGCCGACCGTTGTAAACTGACCGTTTTTAATATAACGAGCTGTCGGGAAGACCCAGCGAGTATATGTTGATCTCCTTACCCCGCTTGGATTCAGAGATGAGATGAGTTGAGATGAATTTAGTTTATTTTTTAATATTATTATTATTTTGGAATTTAAAAAATGTGTGTTGGAATTTGAAAAAGGTGTATTGAGATTTGAAAAAGGTGTATAGAAATTTGTGTTTTGTATAAAAAAATATAAAAATATAATGATGAAATGAAAGTGAATTGAGATGAGCTCAACCCACAATTCAAGCAGGGCCTTACTCCCAAGCGTTCACTGTTTGTTTCTATCGCGTAACTCCCTTTAATGTAAGATCGTATTTGTGTTTAATTTCTTCTTTGTTTTAGAACTTGCATTGTTCAAACCGGATCCGAGAAAAAGAAGACCGTTCCTCGTTATCAGAGCATTTTGCCCTTTTTAAATTATCAACGTTCTTTATCAGAAAAACCCCTGATAATTTTATATTTCTCTCTCTCAAACTTCAAGTTCAAACTCTTCTCTCTCACTCCGTCTCTCCACACCCCTACTCTTTTTCTGCAACACTCAGCTCAGACAGACACAATCCGTCTCTCCGTCTCTTGTTTTCGGAAGTATGTAGGCTGGGCTGGAAAAAAAAAAAAAAAACAGAGCCCCAAAAATTACCTACTCGGAAAGATTTAAAGCATCTGTTTTTAGAGAGACAGAGAGGGGTAGAGTTGGGGTAGCAATGGCGGCCGGGAAGGTGAGATTGGCCATGGGGCTGCAGAAGTCGCCAGCGCGTTCGAAGCAAGAAATGCCTCCAAAACCACCATTGCCGTCGCCTAGCTCGGGGAAGCTGCCTCAGAAGGCGTCAATCTCGCGCTCCTTTGGGATGTACTTTCCACGCTCCTCAGCTCAGGTCCAGCCTCGACCACCTGACGTCACGGAACTTCTTCGCCTGGTCGAGGAACTCCGGGAGAGAGAGTCTCTGCTGAAGATTGAGCTTCTTGAGTACAAACTTTTGAAGGAGTCCGTCACTATTGTTCCTGTCCTCGAGAATGAAGTCTCCATCAAAGATGCGGAACTCCATAGAGCTTCGAAACAAATCGTGTGCTTGGAAATTGAAAACCAAACGTTAAGAATGGAACTGGAGAGTCTGAATACACAGATGGATAATCAGAGGAGAGAAGACGAGGAAAAAATCAAGGCAATGGAGGTCGAGATTTCGGAACTGAAGAGAAAAGTTTCGGATTGCTACAAAGCGGAGCTCCTCCAAGACAACGACGAGCTTTCATCTTCTCAAAGATTTCAAGGCCTAATGGAGGTCTCCATTAAATCAAATCTCATCAAGAACTTAAAGAAGGGAACAAAATGTTTGGAAAGTAGTTCGATTTTTGAGAACCAGAAGCTTGAAGGAACGGGTTCGAAAAAAGAAGTTGTGGAAAATGAGAGACCGAGGCACTCGAGGTGTAACTCGGAGGACCTTACTGAGTCGTTCGAACCTGCCCTATCCAATCTCCGATCTCGCCCCCCGAGGGTTCCAAAACCACCTCCAAGACCATCATCCTCAACCTTATTAGTTCCCACCTCATCCGATAGTAAAGCTCCAACAGAGCAAAAGGTACCGCTGCCGCCTCCCCCACCGAAGAAAATGGCTCCTCCACCGCCCCCGCCTCCGCCAAGGGGTTTGAAGGGGTTGCCTAATCAGGTGCGGAGAGTGCCGGAGGTGGTGGAGTTCTATCATTCCTTAATGCGGAGAGATTCGCGGAAGGACTCAAGCGCAACCGCTACAACGTCTGACCCTGCACCGGCCACGGCCAACACCCGTGATATGATTGGTGAGATCGAGAACCGATCTACTCACCTGATCGCGGTAAGTTTCGGTAACTGGTGGTGGTTTCACACTTAGCTTTCATGTTAGTGACAACTGACAACTGACAGCTGACAGGTGCTTTTGTGTCTTTACCAACCTACCGTTAAGCGCTTTCTTTATTGAATTTTATCGTTGCTTGGCAGATAAGACATCGTTTATATTTAATATTCGTCATCCTCTTTCAAAATGAATAGAATATTTAAAAACAAAAAATTAGAAGAAAAAACTTTAATTTTGATGAAGCTTAGTGGCAAATCCGAGAAACCTCAATAAAAAGACTTTTTATTTTGGAGAAAAAAATGAAAAACTCTCTCTTTCCTTGGCTTGATTTTGATGTTTAGCGATTATTTTGTTTTTGCACAGATTAAATCGGATGTAGAAACTCAGGGAGACTTCATAAGATTTTTGATAAGAGAAGTTGAGAATGCAGCTTTTATGGATATTGAGGATGTAGTGCCTTTTGTAAAATGGCTGGACGACGAGCTCTCTTACTTGGTACATTTCTTTCTCTTAATTTATATGTTCATATTGAGAATCTGTTTTTTTTCTTTTTTTTTTTTAGTGTGTGCAAAATCTTGTATAAAGGTCCTGACTTTTCAATTATTTTCAGGTGGATGAAAGAGCAGTGTTGAAGCACTTTAATTGGCCAGAGCAGAAAGCGGATGCACTGCGCGAGGCTGCATTTGGGTATGCTGATCTCAAGAAGCTTGAATTTGAGGCTTCCTCCTTCCGTGATAATGTCCGCCAGCCAAGCGGACCTGCTCTCAAGAAAATGCAGGCTTTGTTCGAAAAGTACTTGCAAATATCTTCGACTTTTTTTGTGCAAGATTTTCAAATTATGGTTGCACTTGTTCTTTTTTCGAAAGTTCTCTAACACGGTGTCGTTTGAAATAAATATAACAGGTTAGAGCACGGTGTCTATAATGTCTCCCGAATGCGAGAATCCGCAACAAGTAGATATAAAGTTTTTAATATTCCGACTGATTGGATGCTGGATTCTGGTTACGTGAGCCAGGTAGTTGAATTTTCTATGAAATGTCTTAATTTTCTCTAGAAATAACCACTAGGCCGCTCTGTTGTTAGATTAAGTTATAGATTTCAGGTGGTCAACTGTCATGCGTATGGATCTTGGGGAAACATCACAATGGTTTTGACAGAAAGAATCTGCTCTTGACTCTAATTAGGAGGAGTTTGCTAGATTTCTTTCTCGTGTCTTGTCTTTGACTACTTATCTGCGCGCACATGTAAAGTCCCAGATTCTTAATGTAATATGCTTGTCTACTTCCTCCCATTGCAGATTTCTTAGTAAAGGAGTGAATCAAATGCTGTGTGTTGACCGTTTATCCATTCCCAAGTATTTTTAGACCCATTGGGGTTTTATAGTTTTTAAAACCCCGGCATTTATTCTTTAATGATGTGAAGAAAGAGACCTTGGATGTCAAATTTTAATATTAAGCAGTTAAGATGTCAGATTTTATTGATCACATGGTGATGATGAAATTTTGTTTCTTTCTTTTTAATGTCCTGGTTGGATGATGAATTTGTGTATGCTTTCCCAATATTACCTCATTTATGCCAATAATGATGGAAAATGCTACAGATCAAGCTGGCATCTGTGAAACTGGCCATGAAATATATGAAGAGAGTGTCTGCAGAGCTTGAAACAGTTGGCAGTGGTCCCGAAGAAGAAGAGCTGATAGTTCAATGTGTTAGATTTGCATTCCGAGTGCATCAGGTATGTTAAGAGCAATCTTATTTACTAATTTTAGTGCTTTGGCGATGGGAATGTTACGTGATTGTTGCTTTCTACAGTTTGCGGGTGGCTTTGATGCGGAAACAATGAAGGCATTCCAAGAGCTGAGAGATAAAGCCAAATCATGCCATATACAATGCCAAAACCGGCAACAACAAAAGTTTGTATGCAGGTCTACTACACCTTGCTAATCTGTAGCAAACTCAGCTTCAGAAATTGTTGGAAAGATAGGCATCTTTCTTGTTTGTGAATACCCATCACATGAGTGGCCATCTTTCACATGAGATTTGTTAATCAATTATTATTATTCATAATTCAATTCAAGGAGAAACAAAATTATTGCAATATTACTGTTGCATATTCATTAGTTTATTCTTGTGATAATTATTCTTGATAATGAACTCCTTACTACAATTGCCATTGGGCTTTGTATACCAGCTCTTTTCCCTGTTTACTCAATTGAAGAAGAACAGCAATCTCCGACTGTTTTTATTTTTGTGCTTAGGTCTGGTTTGGATTCTACACTCACATCAACTCATTTCTATTTCTTCCTTACAACTTTTTAATTTTTTATACAAAACACAAATCTATACACATTTTTCAAATTCTAATACACATTTTTTCAAATCTCTTTACACATTTTTCAAATATCAAAATAATAATAATATTAAAAAATAAATCAAATTTATCATAATTCATCTCATTTTTAAATCCAAAGAGGACCTTAGACACTCTTTTCTACTTCTTTCTTTTGGCCGTCAATGTATATATTATGGAGACTTCAACTTGAAGTGTATGAAAACTAAATGCTTTCAGCACTTTATTGGTCTGTTCGGTTTACTTTATATGTCTACATGATTGTTCATGGTCCACATTTTTTTAGGTCAGAGTGACTTGTTAAGATATGTTATAAATTTAAAGTAATAAAAGTTCATGATATCATAATATTTAAAGTCAAGTAAATGTTGGACTCCAAACCTTGATGGTCACTCCCAATGAATTATATTGGTGTACCCACCGGTTTTAAAGTGTGCCAAAAATCATAATTGGTTCAATTGTGTGCTAAAACGCAGTGTCACAGAAGTGAGTTCTTTCATTAGAGTATGATAGACGGGATATATTTTCACAATATATTTCACAACACAAATAAAATATTGTAAAAAATTGTGTGTATAAATCTTGGGATTTTTGTAATCTTTTTATTGGTTTTAAGTTTCTTAATTGGGCAAATAAAACTCCTGGGCCAGGCTTATTGTACTAAAATTATAAATGGTGGGCTAGTTGATGACAGACCTAATTGATGGCCATGTAATTCTATGATCTGCCTGATAGCCATCATGTTTGCTTCTATATTACTTGCTTCTATGGTATAAATTTTCCGTCCAATTTAGAGATAATTTTAAATAAAATTTTAAATTTAAATAAAATATTAGTAAAATATTATTTTAATATTATTATTATGATATTTAAAAATATTAAATTATTTATTATATTTTTTTGTATCTAAACGGAATCTTAAAAAGTTAAAACTTTGATTGTTTTAAATAACCTAACAAAAATTTTAGCAAAACCAACACCCAAAACCGTGCCCTTTGTTCAGAGTTATTATATTTTGTACATAAAGCACATCACCCATATTATTTAAATGAAATCTTATTAATTTATAAGATTTATCTTCAAAATCAAATTATATCATAAAAATAAATAATTAAATGTGTTATATACGCCCACTCATACATAGAATTTCTCCTTTGTTAATAACATTAGGAATCAATATAACCAAGGTGAAAACTATTATCCATCATTGAAGGTCTTTTATTGAAACTGTAATGAAGAAAATGGGATTCAACAGAAGATAGCTAGATTGATCTTATCTCAAGATGCATTTCAACAATCTCCTATTCACTTTTAATTAAGGGAATCTCATAACCCATATTTAAACTAGGAGTTAGATAGGGCGATCCCCTATCACTTTATCTATTTTTCATATACTTCGAGGCACTCACTCAAATGCTCAATAGGGCAGAGATCACAAGGGAGATTACAGGGCTTTCAATAGCTAGAGGGAAAATGCATATCAATCATCTATTTTTGCAGATGATTATTTTTTTGCTAGGCAACTGACTTAGAATGGAGGAAAATGATGGAAACTTGTTAGTCAATATGAAGAAATATTAGGTTAGAGAATGAAAAAAGACAAGTCCTCTATTGAAAAAAAAAAGATCTCAACAAGAAACAATATAGTTAATATGACAGGATCAGAGTTACAAGCTCACAAGAGAAATATCGAGGCCTTCTAACTTTGGTAGGCATATCAATAAGCAAGGAGTTCAAAGCCATTCTAGACAAAGTCAATGTCAAGATGAGAAATTGGAAGCATAAGTTCCTATCACAAGCAGGAAGAGAAATTATGCTCAAATTTATCATTCAAGCTATCCTCATTTATTCAATGGGAGTTTTTAGACTTCCCAAAACTTTATTGACACGATTGAACAGAATGATGAAAGGGGTATTTATTGGTAAACCAAGAAAAGAGTTTGAGTTGGTGTCAAATAGGAAAATCAAAAGACATAAGAGTATTAGGATTTAAAGATTTTGAAAATTTTAACCTTACTTTTTTAGCAAAGAAAGGTTGGAAAATCCTCTTATACCCTATTTCTTTATCATCAAGAGTGTTGAAGCTTAAATGCTTTCCTAAATCTGATTTTCTTAATACAAGGTTAGGAAGTAACCCCTCCTATATCTGGAGAAGTATACTTTGTACAAGAGAGTTGCCGCAACAAGAACTTTATTGGAGAGTTGATAATGGAAAGTCAATGAGAATCTGGTTTGATCCATGGGTGCCATAACCAACTTCTTACAAACCTCAAAGTGGCAATAAATTATTGGGGGAAGAAGCTAAAGTGAAAGCACTAATTCTGCATGAAAAAAAGGAATGGAATCTCCCTTTAATTCAAGTAGCGTTTTGCAGAAAGGAAGCTGACTTAATTAAGTAATTGCCAATTAGTCAAATTAATTAACTAGGCGAGTTGATATGGAGGAATAATGTGAATGGTTGCTTTATAGTTTAGAGTGCAAATCATTTACAAGGAGAGTTAGAAAAGAGAAAAAAAAAAGGGCATAACTCCTACAACAATTATTAAGAATAGACTTCGAGAGGTTTGGAAAGTCTTAAGACTGAATTGTATTATTCAACAGAGTATAACAGAATTGGTTTATATACCCACTTATATGGCGGCAAAATTGACTAGTTTAAATAAAACTATAAATGTTACAAGTTCAAACCAAAATAGAATAAAACTATAATAAATATTCTCTAATACCTGCCCTTTAAGTTGGAGCATATATGTTGTTAATGCCCAACTTGGATATCAGACTAGTGAATAAAAGAATTCCAAGAGGCTTAGTAAAGCAGTCAGCAAGCTGGTGTTTAGAGGATATGTGAAACAGCTTTATCAAACCTTCTTGAATCTTATCACAAACAAAATGACAATCAATCTCTGAGATTCCAGATTACGTATATTTTTACGTTATTTTATTCTTATTGTTGATTATTTTAATTTATTTTAATAATATTATTGATTGTGTTTTATTTGTTTAAAATTATTATTTGAACTATTAATTAGTTAATATTAGTTTTACGTTGTTTTATATTAATATGAAGTTATGCTGTTTTTCTTATTAATTTAAATGTGAGATAGTTATTTTAATGATTGAAATTTAATTTCCTTTATTTTATTATGTGAGTTTATTTGATGTGTTTTTATTTATTATTTTATCTTAAATAATCTTTGCGTTTAAATTAATTTATTCAGCTCTCTATTTTGGAATTCTTTTTATTGGATCAATTCTGTGAACTGAGTTGTGAGGACTAAATCTCGTTTATTTCCTTCCCTTTTTCTTTTTCTCTTTTCTTTTCTCTTTTTCTTTCTTTTTGCTTTCTCTCTTCCTTATTTTCTCTCCCCCAGACCTGGGCGAGCCCCTCCCCTGCTTCCTCTACCCATTTCTCCCTTCTCCACCCAGCGTCACCGTGCGCCACTTTCCGACGACATCGCCCACACTTGCACCCCCTCGCTACGGCGAGTTCATCTATGCCGGTGGTGCCAACCACTGCAGCCCCACCTCCCGCCACCAAAACACTCTCCTACCTCAGCCGATCATCTCTCTAACTCAGTTTCCCTATACATGGCCTCACTTTTCCTATACAATCCCAAATTCAAAAATGAGTTTTCACCCATTTTGAGCCCGATCCGCCACCGTTTGGTAGTTGTACCGCTACACCACTACCTTCATGAGATTTCCCAACCTTCAGTGAGTATTTTCCTAAATTTTGGTGTCAAACCCAGTACTCTAGCACAACGTACAAAACAACCGCTACGAGCGTTGTGGACTGGCTCTTGCTCAAGGATTCATGTTTTTATCCGCTGTAAGTATTTTTCAAATGAATTTTAAGATCTAAATACATTTTTGTATCGACAAATATTGTATTTATTTGACGTTGGGATTTATTGGTTGATGTTGAAATTTATTAATTGTTGGTTATTTTGCGTTTTGTGGAATATATTGCATAATGCATGGTTATTATGTATACTTGGTACTTAGATTTTAATGTAAGCCGTAATTTTTGGTTTATGGATTTTAATGGTTTTTGACTGAGTCATAAAGGGGACGACGATATGCAATACCCGTTATGATCAGTAGGTGTAAATGACATAACGGGGACAGCGATACGTAATACCCGTTATGGTTATTGTGTGTGTATTTCATACCAGAAATAATGATACGTAATGCACGCTATAAAATGAGTATGTATGAGTCATAATAGGGACGGCGATACGTAACGCCTATTATGATTGGTAATGTATGGATGTCATCGGCGATACGTAACACCCAATATGATTAGTATGTGCATGTCATGACAGGGACGGCGATACGTAATGTCCGTATGACTGGCATGAATATAGGGGTAAGTAGGGATGGTGGTAGAGTCCCACCTGCGATACCCGTCTATTGTGTTAATTGGTTTTATGTAGATTATTTTCTAGGAAAATGGTTGTGATTTTTAAAGGATGTATGTGTATCATTTTCTGGAAAAATGCTGGATGCTTTTATTGGAGATCTTGGGCCAAATGTGGTTTTGGCATGTGCTTATTTTATGTATTTTGAGAAATATGATTCTAAGTTTTATGCATACAGTGTCATGTTCATGTGTGAGGTTGTTGTTGTGATTTGTTTGGGTTGTACTTACCTGCGATACCATTTTTGGCATTATAGTTTTTGGATGCAGATTTTTGTGGAGGCTGAGCTTGAGTAGGCGACTCCGCTGTTGAAATATTCATATTATAATTTGTTATCTTGAAAATTTATTTTTTCCTTTTTATAAATATGTATTTGTATAATTTGTATTTCTTAAGACTGTATTAAATTTCATGTTGGAGAATTTCTATTAAAATAGTTTGTAAAATAATTTTAAAAATTTTGGTACTTAGATATTGATTTCAATTATTCGCTATTTTTATTTATACATGTCACGTGTTCACACACTTAGTACTTGACGTTGGGAGTGCGTGACCCGTGTTGTCAACATTCCGATACCTCCATTCCCGTATTTTTATACATGGGAGTTAGGGGCGTCACAATCTCTATGTGTTTTGTGGGTTCGTGAAACACAGAGTTTGTTGCAATATAAATGGAAGCTTTGTTATCACAGTAAAGTGCAGTAGCCTTTGGATGAGAAACTTGCAAGTCAACTAGCAGAGATAGCAACCAAACAATCTCACACGATGTATTTGCCATAACTGTATATTCTGATTCGGTTGAGGACTAAGATACTCTAGATTGCTTCTTAGTTTTCCATGAAACAAGAGAAGAACCAAGGAAAACACAAAAGCCAGTGATGGACCTTCGACTATCTTGACAACCAGCTCAGTCTGAGTCTATAAAAGCAGTCAATTGAAGACTAGAATGTGCAGGGAAGAAAAAACACTGTCCAGGAGCATTTTTGACATATCGTAACACTCTGTGAGCAGCTTGAAGATGAGGCATTTTAGGAGAATCTATGTACTGACTTAGAATATGAATAGCAAAGGTAAGATCAAGCCCGGTAACAGTTAAATAAAGCAGCCTACCCACCAATCTTCTATAGGCTGTTGGATCTTCTAGAAGAGAACCTTCATCTCGAGAGAGCTTTAGGTGTTGTTGCATAGGTGTTGGAGCAGGTTTACATCCAAGAAATCTAGTATCTGATAAGATTTCTAAAGCATATTTTTGTTGAGAAATGGAAATGTCATGTTGATTTCTTGCAACCTCGAAACCCAACAAAAACTTTAAGGACTCAAGATCCTTAAGTTTGAACTTCTGATCAAGAATTGATTTTAATGTATCAACAGCCTTAACATCATTACTAGTAATGAGGATGTCATCCACATATACTAATAATGCAATAAAACTTGATCCTTGAAGCCGAGTGAATAAAGAGTAGTCTGTTTTAGACTGTTGAAAACCAAGATCAAGAATGGTTGGGGAGAATTTAGCAAACCATTGTCTTGAAACTTGTTTTAAATCATACAACAATTTATTCAACTTACAAACTCTCTTGTCATTTTTGTCTTCAAATTCGGGTGGCAAATTCATATATACCTATTCTAAAAATTCTCCATGAAGGAAGGCATTGTTGGCATCTAAGTTGACATCTAATTGAATTAGATGCCAACCTTTAACAGCTGTTATACTAAGAAGCACATTGACAGAAACTAACTTGACAACCGGGGAAAATGTATCAAAGTAGTCGATACTTTCTTATTGAGTAAAACCTTTTGCAAAAAGACGTGCCTTATACCTCTTTAATATCCCATTAGATTTCAATTTTGCCTTATACACGCATTTGTACCCAATTGGACTCTCACCAGGTGGAAGGTTAGTCAATGTCCAAGTGTTATTGTTTTCTAAAGTTTGAATTTCTTCAGCCATATTTTTTCTCCAAGAGGGAAGTTTTACAGCTTGGTGAGAAAATTTGAGTTCAAATATAGTGGAAAGAGCTATAAAAAAAAAAATATATGTTTAGGAGACAAAAGAGAATAACCAAAAGTTTGAGACAAAGAGTATGGTTTCCTGCAGCATGACCATCAATCCCTTGAAAAGATTGTGAAAAGTGAGCTATAAAGACTACCAAATAGCAATGGAAGTCTTGCAAATAAACAGGAGCCTTATGTGCTCGTGAGGATCTTCTTAGAGATGGAATAGAACAATTGTTATTGTTATCTGCAGTAGAATCCATGGAATATGGAATGGAAATAGATTCTATGAAAGTATGATCTGTGGAAGAAGAAGATGGAATGGAAATAGATATTATGGAAGCATGATCTGTGAAAGAAGATAAGATAGAAACAGGTTCTATGGAAGCATGATTTGTGGAGGAAGATGGAATGCAAGACTGTGGTAAATGTAAATCAAAATTGGAAAATTGATCTGGAACAAAATAAGGAAGGACAGAATCAGATAATTGAGGGTGATGATGTGGAGGGTGAGAATGTAGGGCTTTGAAGGGAAAAATGTGTTCATGAAATATAACATCCCTTGAAACAAAAATTGTTTTAGCATCAAGGTCAAAAAGCTTATAACCTTTGATGGCAAGTGGACAACTAATGAAAATGCATCTCCTAGCTCTAGGAGCAAATTTGGTTCGGTTATGGGCTAAAGTAGATGCATAGCACAATGAACCAAAAACTTTAAGGTGAGAATATGAAGGTGTCTGTTTAAAAAGGAGTTCATGAGGAGTTTTATTTCCTAAAAGGGGAGAAGGAATTCGGTTTATCAAATAGACTGTAGTAAGAATGCAATTTGACTAGAAAAAAAAAGGAACATTGGATTGAAAAATGAGTGCACGAGCAACATTTAATATGTGTTGGTGCTTTCTTTCAACCACTGAATTTTGCTAAGGAGTGGCAACACATAAGGTTTGATAAAGGATACCTTTGGAAAAAAAATAATGAGACATAGCAAATTCATTCCCATTATTAGTTTGGATTGTCTGTATTTTAGAATTAAACTGATTTTCAACCATGGAAATGAAATGCTACAGTAAAACTCTAGTATCAGATTTCAATTTCATCAAATCTACCAATGTACTTCGAGAAAAGTCATCTACAATGGTTAAGAAATACCTAAAGCCATCTAATGACTGAGACTAAGTTAGACCCCAAATATCACAATGGATAAGCAGAAAAGGAAACAATGAATTATGCTGAGTTGAAGATGGAAATGGCAAACGTTTATGTTTTGCAAGGGGGCACACAGAACAATAAGTATTATTGATATTAGAAGTATCAAGTACAACATGAGACAATAATTTTAGCCAAGAAAAGGATGGATGACCCAATATTTAATGCCAAACATCTAAAACATATGAAGGTTGTGAAAAACAAGCAGTAGACAAAGAAAAAGCAGCATAAGGAACTGGTTGTTGCAACAAATATAGACCTCCAATTGCTTTACCCTTTCCAATCATTTTCGAAAGGATACGGTCCTATATATAACAATGGAGACCAGAAAAAATCAAACAACAATATGTTGATTAGTCAATTGACTAACAAAAATTAAATTGCATTTAAAAGACGGAACACACAACACATTATGTAGGAGAAGTGTTGGAGAAAGATGAATAGAACCGACGTGTGTAACTAGGGCAAAAATGCCATTAGGCATTTTAACAAGGGAAAAGGTTGGAACCGGATGGGTTCAAAACCTATTTTTGCACCAACTAATAAAAAATAGACACGTAGGCATTCTAGAAAAATAAAAGATAGATCCGCACGTATAGAAACATCTCATTCTTTCTTTCCCCCATCCCCATATGCATTTCGATCTTCGATCTCCTATTTCCATTTCTGGAATTAACTTGTAAACGTTTTCCATACTTGAATAGTATAAGCCTTCATCCCCAAATCCAGCATGAGCACAAGCTAGTAAAATCCCATGATTTGGCCGAACACCTCTTAACATTTGTAAGAAGAGCTCAAGTGCAAAATCCAAAAAACCATTCACGGCAAGACCTGAATTTATTTTTTCTATCGAGGTATAGTGATTTGTTTGATTTGGGTATGATGTATTTATTTGGGTTTTGTTTGATTTTTTTTTGCCCCAATTTCTTTTGGTAAACTCATTTTTTCCTATTTGGTCTCTTGCTTGAAACTTGATCTGCCATTTTAGGTTACCTAGCTCCCTACACAGAACATGCAATAGTTTACTGGTTGTGTTGAATGAAAATGGGTTTGCGATTTGAACATAGATGAGGTTGAGCAATGGGAGAAAGAAGAAGAGGTTCCTATACATGCGGGTTCATCTTTCATTTTTCTGGAATGGCTACGTGGTAATTTCTTATTGACTGGTGTGAAAATAGTTTTTGAACCCATCCAGTCCCAAGCTTCACCCTTTTAACAAACATGTTCTGAACAATAGAACAAGAGGTAAACAATGAGATAGAATGGATCATATGATCCGTAGCACTAATATCTATAATCCAATCAGAATGAGAAATATATGAAGGTAAAGATGAATTAGTGGAAAACACAAAAGAAGGATGAGAATTACCAGAGAGATGAGCGTTAAAGGAGACTAAATTGGCAAATGGAGGTTCAGGTGTCTCAAAATCAAGAAGTGCAAGGAGTTGTTGACACTGTTGAGAAGTAAATGGAAAAGAAGAAGCATCAGTAGTAACATGATGAGCAGACGAAGAAGAAAACTTCCCTTTGGAGTGATATCCTGGAGGATATCCATGTAAATTGAAGCATTTCTCAACTGTATGACCAGGAAGAGAACAATGAGTGCAAATAGGTCAATCCTTCTTTGCTAAAGACTTTGAAGGAGTAGCTGACTTTGTTGATGAAAAAAATGCTGCAGAAGGAATGGTAGGCAGCAGAATAGAACTAATCTCGCGTGACGTTCCTCTTGAAGAATAAGGGAGAAAACCTTATTAATAAGAGAAAGTGGATCAATAAGGAGAATTTGTCCACGAACTTGAGAGAATGAATCATTAAGCCCCATCAAAAACCTCATAACATACTCTTGCTGATGCATATCAGTCAAAATACGTAAACCTCCACACGAGCAAATCGGAATGGACCTATAATTCATCAATTCATCCCATAATCCTTTCATCTGAGTGAAGTAGGCACCAACAGAGATGTCGTTTTGCATAATAGATGCAATGGACTTCTGCAATTGAAAGATTTTAGGGCCATTGCCTTGAGAGAATCATTCTTGAAGATCGGACCATGTGTCCTTGGCATTATCGACGTAGATCACGCTAGCAGCAATTTCCTTAGAAAGAGAATTGATCAGCCAAGATAAGACCATATTATTGCATCAGATCCAGGAAGATAGAAGAGGAGAGGTAATTGATGGTTTAGAAATGGAGCCATCGACAAAACCTATTTTATTTTTGGCAGTGAGAGCCATAACCATGGATCGACGCCAAGTGTTGTAATTATCACCAACAAGAAGTTACGTACAAGAATAGATCCCGGACTATCTCCATGATGAAGATAGAAATGATCGGAAGAATTATCAAGAACAGAGGAAGAAGATGAATCCGATGAACTCGAGAAAGTCATGTTGAGTTTTGCGCGGGAAGCAAAAAATTTCAAATTGATACCATATTAAGAATAGACTTTGAGAGGTTTTGGAAAGTCTTGAGACTGAATTGTATTACTCAACATTACATAACAGAGTATAACAAAGTTGGTTTATATACCAACTTACATGGCACCAAAAATGACTAGTTTAAGTAAAACTAGAAATGTTACAAGCTCTAACCGGAATAGAATAAAACTAGAATAACTATTCTCTAATAACAATAACTAGAAGGAATAGTGGGCCAGAATATGGAAGATTCACATACCTCTAGCAACCAAGAACTTTTTGTGGAGAGCCTGTCGAAATATATTGCCCACCATGCTGAATTTGCACAAAAGGAATATGCTGGCTAAATCAAATTGTCCAATGTGCTTTGTCCAATGTGCTTTGTGGAATCTAAAACCATTGAGCATATATTGTGGGAGTGTGTCTCAACTAATGATATTTTGAGCCAATGTCCTAGGAAAATTTAGAAATGCAAGTGGTTATACAAAATTTTAGGGAGTTAATGGAAGACATGTTCAACAAGTTAGACAAATAAGAAATGATAGAGCTATCTTCAACTCTTTGGAACCTCTGGTGGTTAAGAAATCAGCTAGTGTTTGGGAACATTTTGATAGACCAACGGACGATAGTACTCAAAGTGAAACAATTGAAAACAGAAATATGTACAGTTGAACCAAGTTATGAGCATCAATTCTCTTCAGAAAACAAAAGGGCATCAACATGGGAATGTCCACCTCAAAGTTTTTGTAAAATCATCTGAGATGTGACAGTTGATAAGAAACAATCTAAAATAGGAATATGAGTGGTACTAAGAGAAGAAGAAGGCAATTTTTTAGCTACCTTGAAGAAAAAAAAAAACAAGACTCAATGCCCGATCCTCTTCTAGCAGAGGGCATAGCAGGAAAATTTGGACTATAACTAGGTATGAGGAAAGTTCTCCTCAAAGGAGATTCCAAAACAGTGATCAAGGAACTCAATTCAAAGAAACAAAATGGAAGCTACTTTGGAATTATTATAACTGATACTCAAACGACAATGATAAAGTTAGAAGCATGTATAATCTGTCATATAAATAGGGAGGGCATTTCTATTGCCCATAGTCTAGCAAATGCAGCTAAGTAACAGTTTATATTATACACAAGGAGGAAGCTCCGTGTATAATCAAATCATGTAGAAATACAAGATATCTATGAAGAAAGATATATCCAAAAAAATACTACTATCTGTCAATTTAATTTTTTTTTAAAATAAATAATAGGATAATACTCTTATTACTCTCTTACCACCTATTTATTATTTTTAGTATCTTTGAAAATTTTAATTTTTTTTTATCAATTTTTTAAAATATTTTTTTAGTATCTTTAACTTTTTTAAAAAAATTAAAAATATATAATTTTACTAATACTCATTTTTTAATTTTAAATAAAAACAAATAATACATAAATAATAAAACTATCATTATCCATTACTTAGTCCGTACGGCGAAGAAATCAATGTCGAATGATTTTTCATGAAATTAAGACAGTTACTTGGATGTAATTGCCAATTGGGCTGTTCCTTGTAGTCCTTACGGCGAAGTGATCGATCGATTTCACCCATTTGGCCGCCGGCAATTGCCAGTTTTGGCAAAAGGAGATGACTTTCTATTTACTCTTGAATCTCCCGTTTCGCTCCTACACCTCCGAGATTCGGTCTATCTGCAATAATTGCGTCAGCAATAATTCCCCTCTTCTCTATCTCACCAATCCGTCTTCTCTTCAACTACAACCTTCGCGAGTCTCACCTCAAAACAAAGCGACTTCGGCAGCAATGGAGGCTCAGCAAAGTACCACAACAAGCGGTTCATCCCCTCCGATGAAGCTTCTGTTTGTCGAGATGGGCGTTGGTTACGATCAACATGGGTGCCTACTCCGTGCCACATAACTCTCTTTTCCTTACTCAGCTACACGCGCGCACACACGCACATGCACGAATACCCACCCGAGAAATTTTCATATTCGATTGCCAGATTGTTGCATTTCAGGAAGAAAAGAGCTAATAAGATGATTTTTATATGCAACAGGCAAGACATTACGGCTGCGGCTATGAGGGCATGCAGGGATGCCATCTCTTCCAACTCGATTCCGGCTTTCCGAAGAGGTATTCCTTTTTGGGGTTGTGTGCGGTATTTTATCGATGTGGCGTGGGATTGGGCAGATTTGAGGTTCTCTTGTGATGGGAACTAAGCTATTTCTTGATAGATTTGCGTGTTGAATTACCGTTAAATGTAATGGGCATAATGCGCAATTGGGATTTTAATTCTTGTGCTCACAATTCTATTGGTGTCAGCCCTTGATCAATTATTAACTAATTGCTTCTCTATGTATGTTGTATCTTGGTGATAACCATTTGTGGGATGGTCTGGCATACTTGGGTGGCTTGAAATGGGAAAGGATATAGAGTTTTGTAAGTAAAAATCATAAGGGAGCGTACGAATGTGAGAGAATACATGGGTGGCTGGGTTCCATTCTAGAAGTTGATATATGCCTTAAAAGAAGACCAAGAAAGAACAATTGTTTAGTATTTGTGAGAAAATGGTGTTTTCTGGTTCTGTTGAATATGGGAACTTTTTTTTTCCACGTCTTTGTTTATTTAGGTTTAAAAATTTCATTGCGGAAATTGTCTCCTTTTGCTGAGATGAAATTGTTGCAGGGTCCATACCAGGTGTTACATTCGACCAGATGAAACTACAGATCAAGTTGGGAGTCCCTCATTCTCTCCAGGAATCCTTGGATATTGAGAGGGTCAAGTCCGTTTTTCCTTAGTGAGTATCTGCTCCTCTTTATTTGTGATTGTCTCTCGGGAGAATGTATAGAACTCTCCCTCTCTTTGAAAGTAGGGCCTTTTTGCTTGATTGATAAGGATGCTTGGAGTATTAGAATGCGAAAGAAAAGCCTGTCTACCATCAATATATAACTTCCAGAGGCTGCAAATTTTCTGTTGTTTCCCTTCCTTTTATGCCTACCATCAGTTTATGCCACCTCTCCTTAAAAAATTCTCGTCCTAATCTCAGTTTAAGTATTGACACCTTTTAGGTTTTCTTATTCATACAAAAGAAATATGCTGAAATGCTTCAGTTAAGTGGAACCCAATGGTTTTTTACAAAATAGAGGTCCAAACAGTGATGTAATTTTATATGCAACAGAGTATATGCCTGCAGAAAGATGCTGTCCCGCTCTTGAGCTTAAGTCAATGACTTGTTGTACTACTAATCTGGGTCACAAAGCCCCACCTCAGTCCAAATTGTTTTGCACACGTTTTGCACAGTATATGATATTTAGCCATTAAGGATCACTAGCAAGGGGTAGACAGATTGCATAGGTAGCAATAGTTTGCCTAACAACCACATACAGTAGCAAATGCGGAAGTAGGGTATTAGAGATTATCATTGGCACATTGCTGCGGCTCAATTCCTAGTAATTGACAATAACACAGTTTTCTTGTTTACAGTGCAATGACATTGGCATATTATACAAAAGAGCATTTTGAATAAATACTCTCTTTTCCAATTTCTTATTGTATGTATATAAATATTGCAGTGGGAAAATTGTCAACTTTGAAGTTGTGGATGGTGGACTTATATGCTCAAGTGGCGTTCATGTGGAAGAAATGGGAGACAAGAATGATGACTGCTACATAGTGAATGCTGCAGTATATGTTGGCTACTAGTTTCTTGTTTCCTCTGTTCTGTCCTCCATTGTTCGAAGGTCAGCTCTCACTTTTCATTACCCACCGTATTGTGCAATATCTTTTTGTTAAACCCAATGCATGGACTTTGTGTCTTCGCCAAATGCACAAAAAACAAACGTTCAAATAAAATAAATTGCCATTTTGTCAGTGTCATGAATCCACCAAAATTTATCCTTCTATGTCAATTAAATCCCTCTATATGTACTCTCAATCTTCTATGCTTGAATGCTTCTATGAGTCTTTGATGTGGGTGTGAGTGCAACGAAGACTACAAATGGGGGATGAAATTCCTAAAAGTGGAAGTTATTTCGTTTGTCACTAGATAGGGGTACTGACCAAGTAAGAATCTGTGAATAGTAAAATCGTGATAAATCAACTGCTGCATGATGAAGTGCCCAGCTCCCCTGCCAACCTGGTTTATACATGGTTTTTCAGATCGAAGTATTCAAATCCCATGTCACTATAAGATTATTGGCCCCGGTGAAGTAATTTGTAAATAAGTTCAGGGTCTTTGCTTGTGAGTTCCATCCTTGTTAGACTTGGCATCTTGGGGACCGTGAAAAATTGCTAGAGATTGAATGCTAGAGTAATATGAACTTTGGGGGAGTAACCTGCTAGCTGTGTCAGTAGGGGCGGAATCAGGATTTTGTATTTGGAGGGACGATCGATAAAATGTGTTATATATAAATTTTAAAAGGACATGATAGAAATATCACATTTTTTCGTTGTCGAACTCTCTAAATATATTACACTTCAAATTATCTACTTCCTTTTAAAAAAAATCAATTTTTTTATTTGCTTATATTATTTTTTTATTTAAAAAAATTATAGATCAAGAATAAACATAAAAAATTTCTAATAACTACTGATATACCGATGTTAGATTTTTAACAAACTATATCTCATAATTATACAATCAAGTTAAAGTAAAACTATATAAGTAAGTATAATTAATCAATTTTGACAATCATATAAATTTATAACTATATTCTTTTTTAGAATTAGACTGTTAAAGTAATTATGAAACTAAATGAGTTGAAATTTGAATTTTAATAAAATTAAAAGTTAGAATAAAATTATATGCGTATTGATATTTGAAAGAATTATTTTAATAAAAATTTGAGGGGATAATTTTTAATTTTTTTATAATTTGAGGAATAATTTAATATTATATATATATGTAAATACATATACTTATATATTGTATATAAATTTTTTGAAGAATTTTGACCCCCCAAGTAGGTCCGTCCCTGTATGTCAGCAAATTCAAAACTTCACAATTCAGATAGCTCTACCTGCATGGATAAAGATTTGCCCGGCTGGATTGGGAGATAATCTCAATTCATTTTATTTCATCATTACAACTTTCACAATTACAACTTTCACAGATTCTCATATAACATCTAATAAACAATTCAACTTTTCTAAATTCTAAAATACTAATAATAAACAATTTCAACTTTTATCTTAACTTTTATCATCTCAACTCACTATCCAAACCACAACTTAAAGTACATATGAGGTTACTATACTAGAAAAAGAGAGATGTGGTTAAGACAATCAATTACTTTACAATTGATCTTCCATCTTATTCTGATCCCCCCAAACATTTACAAAACAATGACTTGAAAATAACTATTAACTGTTTTGGTATGTTAGCCTTCACATGAGTAGAGCTGCGTATAGAAGCTGGTTCCAAGTATCGGGCAGTCCAGGAAGGCACCAATGGCTGCAGTCGGTGCCTGAATGCTCACCACCATAGGAGGAAGGGTGTGCATCTTTTCTCAGCTGCGACAGCGTTGTTATGTCAAGCAAATAAACTGGTTTCTTAATAATCTTACTTAACACGTTTTTGACCACGGCGGTTGCTGGAGGTGTACCTGCCGGATAGGATGACCCAGATAGAGGTTCACCTTCTCCTCCGCAATTCTTTTTAGGACTATTCCACTCCTTGCCCCTGGTTTAACAGCACAACCAAAATCTTAGTTCTCATTGATATGTCTTGTATTTGAAATTTGAAGCAAGATAACTTTGTTGCTTTTATGAATTCATTTAAACTTTCTTTTTATCCCCCCTTGGTGATAAGAACCTAACTAATTCAACTCTCAAGGATTACAAGAGCCTTTTTCTTTCTTGGTTGTTTTGAACCTAATAGCATATCTTAGGTTTTGGGGCAACTGAAGCTTAGGAGGAGTACAACCCCTAGGGGTTGGCTCAAGTGGGGCTTGGGTATATGCTTTCCCACATCTAAGGTTCAAGTCCTCTTGGGTGTAAACAAGAGGACTTTGCGCTTGAGGTGCATTTGCAATTTGCGATTTTTTTTTTAATTATCTGAGGAGCATTTGCAAGAAATTTTTTGTTGAGAGCCTTTGCGCCTTTGAGATTTCTCGAGATGTTGATATGAACATCCGATGCGGCTGAAAAGACCTAAAAAAAAAAAAAAAGCTGCAGCTGCTTTGGAGGAGTTTTGACTTACTTATAATGGGTGGGAGAGACGCCCTGAAAGAAGACCTTGGTTTTGGAAGGATCAACATTGAGGTTGACCCAGTTGGCCCATGTGGTGAGCCCCTTATAAAATGCTGTCAGACGATCCATATCTTTGTACAGCTTTGTCCCCTCTCTTATGTAATCCCAACTGTATGTAATGTAAATTTACCAAGACATTAGCCAGCAGATGCATTACAAAAATGTTTAATATGAGAAGATTGACATATGCATACGGTTGTGATTTTCCAGTGTGGGTCCACCAGTGCCACGTGTTGAAGATCAGCATGTCCATCCCTTTCCAGGCATTTCCACCCTGGATCGAGTCTAGCTTCAGCACGCGGCCAACGTTTTCCTTCTCCAAATCTACAAGGTAGGGTGTACGGTAGAGAAGCAAAGTAACACCGTAGTCCTGCACCCATATAATTTCGCCGTTCACTCAATTTCCACCCTCCATTTTAAATACTTTGGGAACATACCTTATTATTATTTTTTATATGTTTATATTGAAATTTGAAAACACAAAAAAGCAGGAAAATAAAATGGGTGTAATTTTAAGTAGCTATATTATGACTTATGAGTGGTTACGTCTATAATTAATAGATGATGTAACATAGCATAGCATTGCCGTTATGAGAGAGATGGTGAACTCATTACGATAAAGATTTGATGAAGAGGGCCGCCGGCACACACTCACATTCACAGGTTGTCTTTGTCCTTTGCCACAGCCTGTCGAGTTACTCATGCCTCGATTCAACATCCTCAGACTTCACTAAATAAGACAATTCCCCACCCTGTCAAGATTCTTTCTAATTCTTTCTAATTAATTTATGGATAGTGATAGATTTATTATTTTATATTATTTATTTAATTTCCTCTTTACTTAATATTTAAAAAATTGACTAATAATAAACTTGTATATTTTTTAATAATTAAGGGTGTTAGAAATTACTTAAAAATAAAAAAATAAAAATATTAAATACATTATAAAATAATAAAAAGATAATAAGATGATAGTAAACCTATTATTATCTTTTAACTTATTTGTAATTTAGAAAGCAAAAACTGATACAGGTATTACTTTCCGTTTATAATCTTTTCTATAAATAATGGGTATTTGTATAAAATAATTATAAAAATAATATTATTTTACATAAATATAATCATTTTAAACAATAATTATAAAAATAACTATACATTAACATGTTGCTCGAAATTATTACTTTGTAAGATTCTCAACCCTTTACACAAATTATCAGGAATTAAGTAACCCTCTAATCTTTATACTATTGATGCTCTTTCTTGTAATCACCCTCAATTCTCAAGGCCTTTTGTGCCTCTTTGCAATGAAATTATTATTTTCTATAAAAAAAAAAAAAAACTAAAAAAACAAAGTAACCCGATTTAGGGAAATCAAAGTAAAATTTTACAAAAATATTCAAAATTTCAGCTGTAATAATCATTAATCAGTAGCCTAATTTAAATTACCCATTATTATCCATATAAACACTTCGGACTTATACACCTCTATTTCTACGTCTCACTCATATCATCTTCAATTGAATAAGGAAGAGGCATCCGATTGGTTCCTTGTGTTCCAATTCATGAATGAAGAAGCTGTATTTTTTAATTTTCTTTAATGAATATTTAAATACTACTGTCAAATTAAAAATGAAAAAATATTTTAATTAAATGGGATGTAAAATAATAATTATATCTTCCCGGAAGCAGATAAGACCCCACAAATTGCTAAGCCTCCGACTGGACTGTCCGACTTGAGAAAGAATTTCGAGTCCCGAAACAACTAAAATAATAGAAAGCAGAAAAACATGAAATCATTCAACGACCAAAATTGTTTTGTTTTTTATTTTTGAAGCAATAAACAGAAGTGACTTTTTTTATTTTCTTTCTAGAGAAGTAACTTGATTTTAATACAAACAAACAAACAAACAAAACAAACTGAAATTGATGGTACCTGGAAGCTCGCAGACGACACAGTGCCTTTCCTCACAAAGCTGGTTTTGGTGTTAGGCACCGACGCGTGAATCATACATGACAACGATTCCCACATGTTCAGACTCAGCGAGTCGCCCACAAACATTATCTTCTTCCCTCTCCACGTCCTTAGAAATTCCATTCCATCAAACCTACAGATAAAAATAAGAAGACACAATCAAAATGCCTTGGAAATAGAGGGAAAGAATTGAACCAGCTCGTATGTCCAGGAAAAGCCCCCAAAACATATACACACTAAAAATAAAAGCATAAACATGGCAATGAAATTAAGATAAGCAGACAGGAATTCCCAGAATATGTTCCCAACAACTTTTCTGCAAGTAAATGGATTTGTGGTATTTGCAACGCTCAAAAAAATTTTGAATTTTATAAACAAAAGGCTGCTTTTTGTAGCATTAAAACAAACAGATCATAACCTGGGAAGGTCACAGGAGTCAGGCTTCCAAGCGTACTTGAGGTACTGCTTATCAGGTCGGCCATACTTTTGGCAATCGAACTCTGCGTCTATGAAGGGGCAACTCGAAGAATCATAAAAAGGATAAGAAGGATCGAACACCCATTTTCCTTGGAACAGAATGCACCCATTCCCTAGCTTTCGTCCTCTAAAACTGCTCACATTGTAGAATTGCCCTGCTGCTCTTGCCTGCTCTAGGAGCTGGAGCTGGAGCAGGAGCAGGAGCACAACTTTAAGAAGAAACACAAAGCGCAAGGCTTGGAAACGAAATCCCATCTCTGGTGATGGGTTTTCAAAGTAGATGTCAAAACTCAAAAGGCAAGCTCTGAACAGAAAGTGATTCGCGGCATGGGTGTTTATATAGGAAAAGAAGCCATTGGTTCGAACTGAGGACAAAACTCTGTAGGAGTTCTGCTCAACTTGCCATCTGTGGGCTCTTTTTCGGTTTTACAAAATCATTGCACTTATCTCGAGACAGACCATTTTCAGACATTTTAATTAAGTTAAAAGACCTTTTTTTTTTCTCTCTTTTAAAATTTTTAACCTCACTTACTCAATACGCACAAATCCTTTTTTTAATAGTTATTTTTTATGATGATATTTTTCACTAATCATATTTCATTTTACACAAATGAGAGATAAAACCAATCTTTTGCATGCCTTAAAAGAAAAGTTTTAATTACTGTATAAAGTGACTCTTCTTCGGTCCAATCGGTTAAAGTATTTAACTGGCAGATAAAATTAACCAACGTATAAAGCAGAAGACTCAGAGAGAGAGAGAGAGAGAGAGAGAGAGTTCGCATGACCCGTGGTAGCACGGGCCTAGGAAGTACTGCCATTGATTTTTTATATGAGCCACATGTAGGGAATTTTGAATGGACCTCTGTGCTCTGTATCGATATGGAGGTGGAATAAAATTATTTTTATTTTTTATTTTATTTTAATTAATAATTTTATTATCATTTATTTATAAGTTATTTCAACTCATCATCCCTTCTCAATTGACCCTAAATTTGTTTTATTGGTAACATCAAATTGTATTGATAATATGTGGGGGCCGGGGGCAGGGGTGGGCCTTCGGAAATTTTTTAGATGCATTCAATTGGTGTGTGCATGTCAAGCACACGGTCTATTAAATTTGTATTATAATGTTTTACGTGGGCGGACGTATACCGTAAATATATATATATATATTATTTGTACTGCATGTGACTAAGTATGTATTAGGAATTTTCTTTTGCATGTCATGCACGCTACGTTGAATTAAAACATGAGGCGATGCTATGCTATTGATCGTAGTTTTGCGGCTCTTGATCTTTAATTGATGTGTGTTAAGCTGTATTTAGATGTCGAAATGAACTTAATTAAGCTGATTTTTTTATAAATAGTAATTTTATATAATTCGTTCTCTTTTTTATTACTTCAAGTCCATGGATTAATTTCATGGTTCGTTTTTATCTCGGGATTAATAAAAATTCTCCATTCGACATATATATGATGAGCTGGCATGTCACATAAATAAAAGATTATTAAAACCTTTAAAAAACATATGAGCATAAAGGGAATTCTTAAATCTGTTTTAAAAAATAAAATTCTTAAAACTAAATAATCGAAAAAGAAAAAAGGTTCACATATGCGATCATTCTTTTTTTTTTTAATTTTTTTTTCTTAATATAGAGAATCAGAGTATATATATTATAAATATATATATTTTTTCTATATATATATTTCAGCTACTTTTTCAGAAATTAAGAATATTGATCAACTTGATAAGATCAATGCAATGCACCGAATTTAATTTTCATGCAATGAATACGTTCAACATGCACGACAACATTGACAAGTTGTTTTCAGTTATATATATATATATATATATATATTAAATTAATGAATAATGATCCCATGTTTTTGAATGCAGAGTTCGGGCCACGAACAAGCAGGTAAAGGCAATACATCGGCGAGGGATATAAAACAGTGGAGCATGGGTCCGATCGAAGAGAGGGTTTGGTAGCCACACCAGACATCATAGGTTGGGGACAGTAGTACTGGCACTTCTGACTAAATGACATTCTGTTAAACCTCATCACTAACTAGCTACAGCTTGAGTGCGCCCGCCACCTTACATTCCATTATCATTGGTCCCATCTCTTTGGGTAGGTGAACCGTCTATTATTCTAATTTTATAAGTGTCCATTTTCTCTGTATTTTCGAAGGGCTATATAATTAATTAATTCAATCTTAATAATGCAACTTTTGTAGCATGCTGCATGCTGCATGCTGCATGGGGCCGGGATGCTTAATTGCATGTTCCAACTATATATACGCATTTTCATGCGTAGTGTTCACCCTATGTTTCGAAAATGTCAATTAATGTACCTAATCTTAGGGGAAACCTTTCCTCAAGCAAACAATCTCATACGTTGTTGATCAGCATCATTGACATTACTCAAACAACCTCCAATATTTATTATTATAAGCTTGGCCCACGAAATTACGTTTCCTTTTTACAGAACAAGCTAGATCATTTGTTCAGCTAATTAACTTTTCAAAACGCAAGAAGTTGTTCTTGATCAAACGGAAAAGTCAAGATTTATAGTTTGTTAGTAATTTATTTACTAGACATGCAAAAATTTCCGAGAAAACCTTATACGACCGAGTACAAGTTTTGGATCAGAAAGGGATTGAATACTGTTTGGATAATGGTGACTTGATGGTGATAATCGATAACTAGTAAACCATGAATTAAACAGCTAGCCTCTAATAAATATCATGATCAGCCCTTGTACAATCACGGATATGTCAGGAATAGTCTCGACGGAAAATTTTGCCTGTGTAAAACTTTTTATTTTTATTTTTTAATTTTATATATTTTTTAATACTTTTAAGTTTTTTAAAAAAAATTGAAAAATTGAAAAATCATTATAAAATACAATTTTAATCATTAAATTAAAAATATATATATATATTAAACAAAAATGTAAAATCACAGTCGGAATTAATTCCGTCCTGGGAGGACGGAATCCCGGTATGTGGTTTTAGAATTTCTGGAATCTTATTGATGTGCTGACGTAGTGTCTTACATCATCTTTAAGTTGTTCTTCTCAGCCACATCAACAGGTAGGGTATCTCTGCTTGGTTGCATCGCTTTTCTTTCCATTTTAAAAGAAAAAAGAAAAAGAAAGAAGGATTCCCTTGTAGGAGGATCAGTACAATTTGCTCCCGTGACGATTTATGACTAGAGGCACTGTGCGATCCTTTCTCTGGGTGGAAGTCTGAATCAAACTTGAAACAAACAAAATGATTAACCGACACGAATTTTCTAGCACTTGCTGCAGCCTTCAATCGATCTCATAGTACCGCAATACAGCCCACCACTACATATATAAAATAGTAGTGCAATGTATTGCTGTTTTCACTATTGATCATCTGATACTATAAGCATGATTGATATCAATGTGAAAGTCTGTCACCTCGTGTAATATAAAAATATTGATATTTTGACTATTTATTTTTAATATATATATATAATACGCTTTATAATAAATAGTATTTTCCATGCCCATAAGTAATAGTAATACAATTTCACAAATTAATTATCTTCTAATGAAACATGAGTTGAAATCTCTTAAAAAAAGGATGATATTATTTTTTCATGTTCTTATAAAAATCTAAAATATAATTCAGTGAGCTCAGAAATACTTGAAGCTAAGTTTTATCAAAATGGCATCAATAAATTTATCAATAAATTCAATAATTCTTTGAACGAGTCAAATTTTATTTTTAAAAATATCATAAATAACTAAGAATCTAATCTTGATTTACATGATATGAATTAAAGAAACAAAATGCACTCTCACAATTTGTTGTGGAAGAGGGGAGGGGGGATTGTAGGGGTCCCCTAATATAATAATAGCATCCTTTGACTTTTGAGGACTAATCAACCAGTTAGCAGATTGCAAATTAAGAGCAGCCGGCCTGCTTTAGACATCATATTTACACCTTTCCTTGTCCAAAACCCTAAGTAGCAGTAGCTTGTGCCAGTCCCGTGATTCTCTTGTCAAAATTGTCGTGCCGGCACTTGGGACGCCGGAATAAATTAAGAAAAGTCTTAGATAACTACATGATGGTAGGTTAATGTACCGGTCCGTGCTATTAATCACCCGACAAAAAATTAAAAAAAAAAAATTGGCCGTGAAAGTAAAAATTGATTGATTAGTAAATTATATATACTCATTAAAATTTGTAAAATTAGTAAAATTTGTCCGTTTATGTTCGACTAGATTAGAATTCATCCATAAATCATTGGATATATATAATTTATTTTTATATAATAATATTTTTATACACACATATATTATATGCTTCTATATATATTAAATTTAATAATAAAAGCATAATTATCTTGATTCTTGATAATTAAATATGTTACACATAAACCAATTCCTCATTCATGCCTAGTCATTTATACTTATATATTAAGCATAGTTCCTAATTATATATTAGTAATTGTTAGTAATTAAATACGTAAGTGACTAATTATAGTATATATATTTATAATATGTATTAGTTAGCTTATATTTTTAATTATTTGATTTATTCAAAAAATATATATAAGAGTATAAATAAAGAGGACTGTTGTGCTATAGCCCCTCTGTGCTATAGCTCAAATTTTTTGATAAATAAAATTTGAGTAATAATTCAATTTGATTCAAGTTCGTTAAATGGTACAAATAAAATTGAAAAATAACTTGACTCAGTTCGAATTCGAATTTAAACTCAAATTATTTGAATCCAACTTGACTTGATAATTTCAAAACTCGACTCAACTCGAATAATTACTCAATTCAAAATTATGTTAAAATACCTTTCTCTGACTACTTTATTTTATTATGATGGCCTTTTAGCTTTAAAATTAGTTCGAGCCTCGGGGTATAAGGTTATGATTGTGATATTATCTTCTGCGACAAATTCACTCAAAAATTGTCCATCGAGATTCAAAAAACGTAACCAGTTTCAGGCCGGGGTTGATTTTGGAGATCAATTGCAGGTTTTGGAAGGATTATAAAAAAGGGGTTTCTGAAGAGTCAAAGCATATCCAATATAGCAATGATTGGGGGCATATGGGATACAATGGCCTACATGCATAGCTTTCTGATCAGTCTCCAAACTGGTTATTATTGCTTATATAATTATATTAACCTTTTTATTCTTTCTTTTACGCGCAGAATTCTAGCGTGTAATCAATCGTCTAATCTCAATTTTGATTACGAAGTTCGATTCCTTTTTGGACAAAAGAAATAAGGACAAGGACATACATTTAAAGACTGAATTGGCTGCATTTGCTTGGCTTCAACTTCACGATAATGCAAAAATTATACAGACCCCAGATGTTCCTGTCATGGATGATGAGTTAGAGCGATAATGCAAATTATGTGTAACGTATACATTGATTCAACCATATCCTAATGAATGGACTTGGAGTTTCAATTCCCATTGGTTTTGCTGGAGATTTTAATATGCCGACAACAACAATCTAATTAGGTGAATTGTAAAATCTGTAGCTAAAATTATACTGCTGCTATTCTTGGACAAGAATATCCGTTTTTAGCTAGCTCGATCGGTTCAGCAGACACGAAGAAATATAAAAGGATTATGTTAGAAAATGGAGATGCAGGGGATCGAACCCTGTACCTCTCGCATGCAAAGCGAGCGCTCTACCATTTGAGCTACATCCCCGGTGACAATAGTTATAGTTAAAACATTATAAAAAGAGATATTTTTTGTGATTTTCGTAAAAG
Organism: Platycarya strobilacea; assembly: GCA_036898215.1. NCBI lineage: Eukaryota > Viridiplantae > Streptophyta > Magnoliopsida > Fagales > Juglandaceae > Platycarya > Platycarya strobilacea. The sequence goes on from CM072547.1 coordinate 9,891,894, forward strand.
TGAATAAAATATGATATTTATATTAAAAAAAAATTTATTTTTTAATAATAATCTCACTCTATTTTAAATTAATTATATAATATTTATACGTCTCAATTATATGTTGAATTATTTAATTTAATAAGACATTTTTCGGTGGACCATTTTTAAGGTTAATAGTGGGCTTTCTGCGCCCAAATATGAGAGTTAGGTCATGGTTTGTGGGCTGAGGCCCGGTTTTTAAAATAAAGCCCGCAAGGAAAATTAAAACGGGTTTACGGATACTCGATAAGGTAAGCAGGCAGCAACCTCATCTCCAAAGTCCGAACGCTGCTAGATTCAGAGAGTGAGAGCCAATTGTGAAAGAATGGCTACGCTGACAGTATTATCATCGTCGTCACCTTGGGTTTCGTCCGGAGCAGGTAGACAGGCTTGCATTCCTTCAGCTTCCCTCACATTCCTTGCGCGTTCAACAAGAAGGAGCTCGGTGTCGTTGAATGCTGTGAGCAACCCCATCCCTCGTTCCGGGCTGCTTCATTGCTCCTTCATTCCCTCCTCTTCCTCTTTTCCTTCTTCCTTTTCAGGTAATTTCACCACCACTTTTGAGTAAGTAAGTATCAAAGTTTGTGCTTTATTTCATGGTATTTGGTCATTCTAGCATATATGTTCTTGTTCCCTCAGCCCAAAAAATGGTATTTCCGAGGGTTTTATGCGAGGGTTATTTAAATCTAAAATGATAAAAGCTTCATAAGATTTCAATTTTCAATAATAATTCATTTTTCTGATTCCCTTGTCCTCGCTGCTTTTAGCCATAATTGACATCGAGAAATGTTGAAATAGGAACTTGAATGAATTTTCATCATGCGCAAACTTAATGTTTTTTTTCCCCTTTAATTTTTAGGTTTGTCTTTGGGTTTGAATTTGAGTTCTGGTATTGGGGTCGGAAGAGAGAAAGGCCGCAGCTTAGTTGTGAGGGCTGGGAAGAAGTACGCTCTTTGTCAGACAAAGAGAAACAGGTCGCGAAAGTCTTTGGCTCGAACTCACGGCTTCCGTTTACGGATGAGAACCACCAGTGGCAGAGCAATAATAAAGCGCCGACGTGCGAAGGGACGGAAGGTCCTCTGCACAAAGTCCAACCCCAACAGCGGGAAGCGTGCTTAATTCTGACTCTGCATGATTTAGTTTCAGCGGATAAGTGCAATGATAAGCAATGTTGTCCAGCAGTTCACAGAGGTGGACTTGCTTGGGTTTCCATCTTATGTTCAATGATAACGATTGTAATCCATCATTTGGAGGTATTTTGTCTATTGCAATTCACTTTTTTTCTGTCATTGTCTTCTCTTGTTCTTGATATATGAATGAAATTTGAGAATTTCTGTGCCCAATTGCTTAGCCTGTTACGCCCGTGCACAGTGCACTCCAACTATTCGTGGAAATGATATTGTTAAATTACTGGTGGTTTAGTTTCTGCTATATAGCCATTCTTCCCTAAAAGATACGTGACGGTAAATGGTTGTTTATTTTTTGCGGTATTCCAATTGATGGATTGAACCGTTAGAATGCCTCCTATATGAAAGCCGTCATTTTGCTTTCCCTTTGATATGCAATTGATTTGTTCATGAATTCTAGTAGTTAAGAAACACTCGTGCCAGAACAAACTGTTACATTGTCAGGCAATAGACATAAGACTTATGGATGAAGATATATGATAAGACGCATGTACACAAGGCAGTAAGTCCTTGGTGATATTACCTTGTTTCATCAATTTCCATGTAGTTATTTTCTAAAAATGTTTAGTAGTGAGGGCTTAGGATGTAGCTTTGCTCCATTATGAGAGGCTGCAGTTTTGCTTTAACACTCAGATACAAATAAAACACCATACAGAAAATAATGCAACAAAAAAAAGAATAAGGAGAAGAAGAAGGAAAGAAAGAGAGGCTTCCAGAATGTGCGGGGATTTTTGTACAATTAGTTTCGTTGTTATCTAAATACATACTTTCATAGATATGTTTGATTACGTTTACTGGATACATTAATAGACTTGCGTATTGGATTTACAGGTCATTTCTCAAGAACTGTACTGTTCTTCTTTGCCACAAATTTTCTCTAGAATCTAATTAGACTAGGTTTGTGACTATGCTGGAAAAGATAGTTAGCAGCTTTCACCATTTGAAAAAGAAGAGAACAAAGCAAATGTTATTGATGCCCCTAAAATGATTTGTTCATTGGGTTGTATGTAATCTCACTCGTCTCATTCCCATCTCAAGTTGGGCAGTCTCGAGTGTAGGCGCACGGCTACTGTACAATGCCAAATTCTGTGGTTTTTTGTCAGATTTCATTACGTTACTTCATAATAGTTATTGTTGGAAATGCAGACTTTGTTACTGCGTTCAGATTTTGAGATGCAAACAGAATACGGGCATTTTCACAAGCCAGAACATTTAAAACACATGGGAAAAATGAGAACAATGCATATAAATTTCTAATAGGTGATCTGCCTCGTTTGGATTGTGATTGAGAGATGATTGAACTCATATCATCTTTTTTCATATTATAATTTTTTCAAATTCTCATATAAAATATAATAACAATTCAATTTTTTTAAATTTCAAAACATTAATAATATTATAGAGTAATATTTTAAAATATTCTATTCAATTTTTAAATTTTATCTTAATTCATCTCATTTAAACTCACTATTCAAATTACACTTGCGGGCCGGTTTGGATTCGTAAACGAAATGAGCTCGTCTCAATTTATTTTAAATTCATCATTACATTTTTTTTCAAATTTTCATATAAAACATAAATCTCAATACAATTTTATTAAATTTTAAGTTTCAATTTAATTTTTTTAAATTTTTAAATATTAATAATATTAAAAAATAAATTAAATTTATCTCAATTTATCTCATTTTCCAATTATCTGTCAACTTTTGGACTGCCTAAGCAACTCAATAGGAAGCTTCCGTGTCATGCCACAGAGACCTTGGGGATGGGAATCCCTTTATATCCTCATGTCGCCACTCTCACCCCAACTCTCACCCCCATTAATTCTTGACTAACCAGTACTTAGTACCATCTTCGTCTGTTCCCTACCCAATTAAAGTAACACCATGGTTTGTTTTCGTATCAATTTCTCAAGAGGAAATCCTGCTTGAATAGATATTAAAGTCATATCCAGCACAAGGGATAGAACTAGGATTTGGTGGATGAATTCTATGATATGTACCAACATAAGTAATATGTATCCATTGCATGTGATTATATAAAAAATAATAATTAGATGTCACAAAACTATATATAAAAATATGTCTATAAATTATCTTATAAGGTAATTTTCCTTTTAAAAAAGAAAATATTTTGCCAGAGATCTTTACAAAAAGAAAAAGAAATTGAAATATTAACTTAAGATTTTTTCTTCAAATTAAGTTCAATGATAATTTTTCTTAGAACAAAATTTGTCTATTATCATCTACGAAGTGAAATTCTTGATAATTTCTTTTGTAGTATAAACTAGTGCAGTAGTAACAGTAAAAACTAGAAGAATTAACACTAAACAAACTATGTTGGGACTGCTTTGATTATGCAAGCGAGATGGAGAAAACCAACTTTGCTTTTAATGGGTTATGTTCCAAATGGAGACAGGAAGAGAGACTCTTCTGGAAGTCACTTCTCTCTCTTTCTCTCTTTCTCTCTTTCTCTCTCTCTCAACCAAGTTTATAAAATAGGAATGTCAAACTTACAAAGCTTAGTACCAAATTACATAGAAGTAAAAGGGGAGGATGGGTTCATTCCACTGTAAAAGTCTAACAAATATGGAGGGATAGAAATAAGGGATACATTTCCTTACATATTGATGGAAGCTACTCATTACGCAATTGAATATACACATTGATTATGCAATTGAATATTCATATTAAGCTTTGGGAGAAAAACAAGTAAAAACTAGAAGGTTCGGGAAAAAGAACAACTCTTGAAGTTTTTAGCTAGTTAACCGACTATATCTACTACTATTATAAAAGAGTTTATATGTAGATGAGCTGTTATTTTTAGGGATCTTTGCTTTTCATTTATATCCCTCTATGATTCTCTTATTTATATTTTTGCCCTAATTTGTTGATTTGTCTCATCGTTCCTATACATTTTTACCTCTATGCTTTATGTTTATGGCTTATGCCCTTAGGCCATTTTCATTAGTCTCAGTAAACAAATTATCAAACACAAATTTAGTGATTTATATTAAAAATTACTTCACATTAGTCTCATCAAACTATATTTTTTAAATTTTGAGTTATAGTAAAAATGGACAAATCTTTTAAATTTGAAGGATCACTGTTCATCATTCAATTTATTTATTTATTTAATTTATTTTTCCATATCATTAACTAATTTTTAATAGTCTGTATTTTTTGTCAAACTTATAGGTACTGAAGCTCTTCAAAAGTTGAAAATGGCAGAATGTGTTTATTATATTTTTTTTAATTATAGTTTTATTAAAAATTCTTGAAAATAATAATTTAAGTATCAAATTAAATTATTAATATACATATGGTTAGTATAATTATAAAATAGTGGAGAAAATTTAAAAATATTCTTTTTTAAAAAATATAATTATATTATTATTTTGATGAGTCTAATGGTGAATACAATGTAAAGTTATAGTGAGTATGGTATATGCATCTCATCAAACTTATATTTCTCATCAAATTTTGATGATTTATTTAGTGAGACTAATTAAGATGCCCTTAGTTTTGCTTCTTTGCATCTTTATCGCATTTGTGCATCTTTTCATGTCCCAGCAAAATTTTATTTTTGTATTATCTAAAATTAACAGTAATAGTAATAGTAAAATTAAACAGTAATCTAAAATTAAATTAAATAGTAAAGGTTCTATCATCTTTTTTTTTTTTTGTATTATCTAGTAGAAGGCAAAACATATTATAATAGTAAAACAAAAAACACCAAAAATGTTTATTTTGTCCCAAAAAATATCAAATAAATTTATACAATTTTAACAAAATAGTGAAGTAATGTTATGAGGATGGTTATGTTTTTCCTACATTTCTCAAAGATGTTGATGGCAACAAAAGATTAAGTACTAAAATTCTTCCACACCTTCAGTTATTCAACAATCAAAATAACTATATGCTATAAAAAGATGTTCACAAATCTTTTCTTTTTCTTGCATAGAACGATCCATCTCTTTAACGCATTTAACATTTTAATTTTGTTAAGACATGTTTAAAAGGATTTAAACTAATCAATCTTTTGTTCACATCATCATCACCAGTAAATGCAAATAAATCATAACCATCATTGTAAGGTTGTTAAAATAATCTAGGTTTTCCCTCATGTTTTGCTACAAAAATGTAACTCGATAAGGTAAGCAGGCAGCAACCTCATCTGAGTCATCTCCAAAGTCCGAACGCTGCTAGATTCAGAGAGTGAGAGCCAATTGTGAAAGAATGGCTACGCTGACAGTATTATCATCGTCGTCACCTTGGGTTTCGTGCGGAGGAGGTAGAAAGGCTTGCATTCCTTCAGCTTCCCTCACATTCCTTGCGCGTTCAACAAGAAGGAGCTCGGTGTCGTTGAATGCTGTGAGCAACCCCATCCCTCGTTCCGGGCTGCTTCATTGCTCCTTCATTCCCTCCTCTTCCTCTTTTCCTTCTTCCTTTTCAGGTAATTTCACCACCACTTTTGAGTAAGTAAGTATCAAAGTTTGTGCTTTATTTCATGGTATTTGGTCATTCTAGCATATATGTTCTTGTTCCCTCAGCCCAAAAAATGGTATTTCCGAGGGTTTTATGCGAGGGTTATTTAAATCTAAAATGATAAAAGCTTCATAAGATTTCAATTTTCAATAATAATTCAGTTTTCTGATTCCCTTGTCCTCGCTGCTTTTAGCCATAATTGACATCGAGAAATGTTGAAATAGGAACTTGAATGAATTTTCATCATGCGCAAACTTAATGTTTTTTTTCCCCTTTAATTTTTAGGTTTGTCTTTGGGTTTGAATTTGAGTTCTGGTATTGGGGTCGGAAGAGAGAAAGGCCGCAGCTTAGTTGTGAGGGCTGGGAAGAAGTACGCTCTTTGTCAGACAAAGAGAAACAGGTCGCGAAAGTCTTTGGCTCGAACTCACGGCTTCCGTTTACGGATGAGAACCACCAGTGGCAGAGCAATAATAAAGCGCCGACGTGCGAAGGGACGGAAGGTCCTCTGCACAAAGTCCAACCCCAACAGCGGGAAGCGTGCTTAATTCTGACTCTGCATGATTTAGTTTCAGCGGATAAGTACAATGATAAGCAATGTTGTCCAGCAGTTCACAGAGGTGGACTTACTTGGGTTTCCATCTTATGTTCAATGATAACGATTGTAATCCATCATTTGGAGGTATTTTGTCTATTGCAAGTCACTTTTTTTCTGTCATTGTCTTCTCTTGTTCTTGATATATGGATGAAATTTGAGAATTTCTGTGCCCAATTGCTTAGCCTGTTACGCCCGTGCACAGTGCACTCCAACTATTCGTGGAAATGATATTGTTAAATTACTGGTGGTTTAGTTTCTGCTATATATCCATTCTTCCCTAAAAGATACGTGACGGTAAATGGTTGTTTATTTTTTGCGGTATTCCAATTGATGGATTGAACCGTTAGAATGCCTCCTATATGAAAGCCGTCATTTTGCTTTCCCTTTGATATGCAATTGATTTGTTCATGAATTCTAGTAGTTAAGAAACACTCGTGCCAGAACAAACTGTTACATTGTCAGGCAATAGACATAAGACTTATGGATGAAGATATATGATAAGACGCATGTACACAAGGCAGTAAGTCCTTGGTGATGTTACCTTGTTTCATCAATTTCCATGTAGTTATTTTCTAAAAATGTTTAGTAGTGAGGGCTTAGGATGTAGCTTTGCTCCATTATGAGAGGCTGCAGTTTTGCTTTAACACTCAGATACAAATAAAACACCATACAGAAAATAATGCAACAAAAAAAAGAAGAAGGAGAAGAAGAAGGAAAGAAAGAGAGGCTTCCAGAATGTGCGGGGATTTTTGTACAATTAGTTTCGTTGTTATCTAAATACATACTTTCATAGATATGTTTGATTACGTTTACTGGATACATAAATAGACTTGCGTATTGGATTTACAGGTCATTTCTCAAGAACTGTACTGTTCTTCTTTGCCACAAATTTTCTCTAGAATCTAATTAGACTAGGTTTGTGACTATGCTGGAAAAGATAGTTAGCAGCTTTCACCATTTGAAAAAGAAGAGAACAAAGCAAATGTTATTGATGCCCCTAAAATGATTTGTTCATTGGGTTGTTTGTAATCTCACTCGTCTCATTCCCATCTCAAGTTGGGCAGTCTCGAGTGTAGGCGCACGGCTACTGTACAATGCCAAATTCTGTGGTTTTTTGGCAGATTTCATTACGTTACTTCATAATAGTTATTGTTGGAAATGCAGACTTTGTTACTGCGTTCAGATTTTGAGATACAAACAGAATACGGGCATTTTCACAAGCCAGAACATTTAAAACACGTGGGAAAACTGAGAACAATGCATATAAATTTCTAATAGGTGATCTGCCTCGTTTGAATTGTGATTGAGAGATGATTGAATTCATCTCATCTTTTTTCATTATTATAATTTTTTCAAATTCTCATATAAAATATAATAACAATTCAATTTTTTTAAATTTCAAAACATTAATAATATTATAGAGTAATATTTTAAAATATTCTATTCAATTTTAAAATTTTATCTTAATTCATCTCATTTAAACTCACTATTCAAATTACACTTGCGGGCCGGTTTGGATTCGTAAACAAAATTAGCTCGTCTCAATTTATTTTAAACTCATCATTACATTTTTTTCAAATTTTCATATAAAACATAAATCTCAATACAATTTTATTAAATTTTAAATTTTAATTTAATTTTTATAAATTTTAAAATAATAATAATATTAAAAAATAAATTAAATTTATTTCATTTTATCTGTCAACTTTTGGACTGCCTAAGCAACTGAATAGGAAGCTTCCGTGTCATGCCACAGAGACCTTGGGGATGGGAATCCCTTTATATCCTCATGTCGCCACTCTCACCCCAACTCTCACCCCCATTAATTCTTGACTAACCAGGACTTAATACCATCTTCGTCTGTTCCCTACCCAATTAAAGTAACACCATGGTTTGTTTTCGTATCAATTTCTCAAGAGGAAATCCTGCTTGAATAGAACTTAAAGTCATATCCAGCACAAGGGGTAGAATTAGGATTTGGTGGATGAATTCTATGATATGTACCAACATAAGTAATATGTATCCATTGCATATGATTATATAAAAAATAATAATTAGATGTCACAAAATTATATATAAAAATATGTCTATAAATTATTTTATAAAGTAATTTTCCTTTTAAAAAAGAAAATATTTTGCCAGAGATCTTTACAAAAAGAAAAAGAAACTGAAATATTAACTTAAGATTTTTTCTTCAAATTAAGTTCAATGATAATTTTTCTTAAAATAAAATTCGTCTATTATCATCTATGAAGTGAAATTCTTGATAATTTCTTTTTTAGTATAGACTAGTGCAGTAGTAACAGTAAAAACTAGAAGAATTAACACTAAACAAACTATGTTGGGACTGCTTTGATTATGCAAGCGACATGGAGAAAACCAACTTTGCTTTTAATGGGTTATGTTCCAAATAGAGACAGGAAGAGAGACTCTTCTGGAAGTCACTTCTCTCTCTTTCTCTCTTTCTCTCTCTCTCAACCAAGTTTATAAAATAGGAATGTCAAACTTACAAAGCTTAGTACCAAATTACATAGAAGTAAAAGGGGAGGATGGGTTCATTCCACTGTAAAAGTCTAACAAATATGGAGGGATAGAAATAAGGGATACATTTCCTTACATATTGATGGAAGCTACTCATTACGCAATTGAATATACACATTGATTATGCAATTGAATATTCATATTAAGCTTTGGGAGAAAAACAAATAAAAACTAGAAGGTTCGGGAAAAAGAACAACTCTTGAAGTTTTTAGCTAGTTAACCGACTATATCTACTACTATTATAAAAGAGTTTATATGTAGATGAGCTGTCTTTTTAGGGATCTTTGCTTTTCATTTATATCCCTCTATGATTCTCTTATTTATATTTTTGCCCTAATTTGTTGATTTGTCTCATCGTTCCTATACATTTTTACCTCTATGCTTTATGTTTATGGCTTATGCCCTTAGGCCATTTTCATTAGTCTCAGTAAACAAATTATCAAACACAAATTTAATGATTTATATTAAAAATTACTTCACATTAATCTCATCAAACTATATTTTTTAAATTCTGAGTTATGGTAAAAATGGACAAATCTTTTAAATTTGAAGGATCAATGTTCATCATTCAATTTATTTATTTATTTAATTTATTTTTCCATATGATTAACTGATTTTTAATAGTCTGTATTTTTTGTCAAACTTATAGGTACTGAAGCTCTTCAAAAGTTGAAAATGGCAGAATGTGTTTATTATATTTTTTTTAATTATAGTTTTATTAAAAATTCTTGAAAATAATAATTTAAGTATCAAATTAAATTATTAATATACATATGGTTAGTATAATTATAAAATAGTAGAGAAAATTTAAAAATATTCTTTTTAAAAAAATATAATTATATTATTATTTTGATGAGTCTAATGGTAAATACAATGTAGAGTTATAGTGAGTATGGTATATACATCTCATCAAACTTATATTTCTCATCAAATTTGGATGATTTATTTGGTGAGACTAATTAAGATGCCCTTAGTTTTGCTTCTTTGCCTCTTTTTCGCATTTGTACATCTTTTCATGTCCCAGCAAAATTTTATTTTTGTATTATCTAAAATTAACAGTAATAGTAATAGTAAAATTAAACAGTAATCTAAAATTAAATTAAATAGTAAAGGTTCTATCATCTTTTTTTTTTTTTTTTTGTATTATCTAGTAGAAGGCAAAACATATTATAATAGTAAACAAAAAACACCAAAAATGTTTATTTTGTCCCAAAAAATATCAAATAAATTTATACAATTTTAACAAAATAGTGAAGTAATGTTATGAGGATGGCTATGTTTTTCCTACATTTCTCAAAGATGTTGATGGCAACAAAAGATTAAGTACTAAAATTCTTCCACACCTTCAGTTATTCAACAATCAAAATAACTAAATGCTATAAAAAGATGTTCACAAATCTTTTCTTTTTCTTGCATAGAACGATCCATCTCTTTAACGCATTTAACATTTTAATTTTGTTAAGACATTGTTGAACTCAAGGTTTCAAGTTTCGTGTAAATCTACACATGAATTTTGATGATAACAAATGAATTCAAAGAATAAAGGAGTCTCAAACTCAAGTTGTCCACACAATAGAATCAAGCACATCAAGGAAACAAGTATGAGCAAGAAGGAAACAAGTTTACATTAAAATCATATAATAATATTGTAAATCTCTTAAAAATTCGAAATTAAGATTAAGGCTCAAAATTAATATTTTATCATAAAGCATTAAAATATGTTTTCTACATGTGCATGAATATTTTGAAAATTAAATTTGAAAATTTTGAAAGATGATTGATTGTCATCTTTCACATGTGCATGACATGATTAAAGGTTTGAATTTTGAAAATTTTGAAAGATGATCGATTGTCATCTTTCACATGTGCATGACATGATTAAAAGTTTGAATTTTGAAAATATTAAGATGATTGATTGTCATCCTTCACATGTGCAATGTGCATGTTTTATTTGAATATTTTCAAAAGTGGTGGATGCTTTTCTTGACTTATGCAAAAGGTAAATGTCTTTATTTAAAAATTTTGAAAAGTAAAGTGTGCTCCTTTTATCATATGCAAAAAGTAAAAGATTATGTTTGAAAATTTTGAAAAGTAAAGTGTGCTCCTTTTGTCACATGTAAAAAGTAAAAATATTAGATTTGAAATTTTTGAAAAGTAAATGATGATATTTTTGACATGGGAATCTTTTCAAATTTGAAATTGAAAACTTATTTGCCTATAAATAGCTCACTTGAGTTTTGCAAAATTCACAATAAGAGTTTACACATCTATTGCTAAGTTTTGCATCATTTCTTCAAAACTCTCATTCTCTCTTTTCTAAAGTTTTGAGTCTTAATTCTTGTTATTGTTGAGAGAGATATAGGTTGCGCTGTATTGTTTCTATCTCACTCATTGAGGAGTGTACTTTGATAGTCTACCTACTATCAACTCTTGTATTTGTAAAAGGGTGTGTATAACCCTTATGTGTGTAGAAGGTGTTCTACATGGGGAATAGTTAAACCACCAAGTGTGAGGTGATTGGAAGTGTAGAAGGTGTTCTATACGGAGAATAGTTAAATCACCAAGTGTAAGGTGATTGGAAGTGTAGAGGGTGTTATATACGGATTCTTTGGAGCGGTGCTGCTCAAATGTGTAATAGGTTTCTACCTCCACCTAAAGGAGATTGAATAGTAGATTTGGGGATCCTCAAGAGGTAGCTTGAGGCGAGGATGTAGGCAGTGAGGCCGAACCTCGTTAACATACTGAGTTTGCTTCTCTCTTACTCTTACTCTTTATATTTATTGTTGTTTCATATTTTGTTTATATTTTATATTATATATTTGATTTATAATTATTTTTTTTTTTAAATACAACTCAATTCACCCCCCCTCTTGTGCTAGTCATCTGGGCAACAAACATGTTTAAAAGGATTTAAACTAATCAATCTTTTGTTCACATCATCATCACCAGTAAATGCAAATAAATCATAACCATCCTTGTAAGGTTGTTAAAATAATCTAGGTTTTCCCTCATGTTTTGCTACAAAAATGTAACTCCTTGAATTTTTGTAGAGAATGCCATACATTTCCAAATCATAAAACCTTTTTTTCTTAAATAAAAACAACCTGTCAATACATCATAATTGAAAAAAAAAAAAGCAATTCCAACTTTTTGTCTTGAAATGCAACCCGCGGTCTAGCACTCACAACATAATTTATTCAATTATAAGTATTATCTTAAGTCAGAATTTATTTTCCTTGTTTTCAATCCACATAAAACATGATAACAATGCGCTAATAACAATCTACCATTACAACAAATATGATTGACATAAACATCACAAAGTCGGATTCAATTCTATATCCTTGATAATCATTGCATTTTGATTCTCATTTACTTTTTTACTTTTCGATCATATACATTCCCCAACCAAATATACAAAACTAGTACTTAATACAGTCGACACGTACTTAATATTTAAACCAAGCTACAACAACCACAAAAGTATACCAGTTATATTTATTCATGATGCTTGCTATTTTTTGCACCTATTAAAGATCTTATCTCTGTATTAATTATATAAACCGTCAAAATTCGATCCATACAGGAGTAATTACCTTATTTGCAAGACATGACACCAAGAATTTTTGAAAAACAATGAACTATGCAACTTACTACAGACTTGGACAAGTGGAGACAACAACATGACAAAAAATTCAATGTATTTTTCATTCATACCGTAGATGATATAACAACATAACTCTTGGATGTATGCAACACCTTAACTATATAACAGCTATTTTGATTGTCCCAAAAAATAATTACATGGTACATGTGTTGAGTTAGGGTAAAATAATCTTAGAATATACTTGAAGGTAATTTTTTGTGCGGTACTTAATTTAGATTGACAAGATGACAAGTAATACTTTATAGATTGAATTTATAGCAAGATGATTTTAGGAAATTACTGGGTGTTGCTATTTTCAATTATGGATTGTTTTGGGATTAATGATGCTAGACAAGATGACTTTTTACGAATATTTAACTATTACATGTAATTACTATTGATTTAGGGATAGTCTTTTTTTGTATTTTTTAAAATGGACTAATTTTAGTACATAGCATTCTAGGATTTCAAATAATAAAATTTAATTTTTATTTTATAATATAAGAGTATTATTGCCCCTTATACGTTACACAAGTACACATAATTTTTTACATTTCAGTGTGACATTTTGATTCTTTGTGTGACGTGTCCAGGGTAGGCTTAGGGATGGTACTCATGCAAGGAGGGAAACTCATGGCCTATTTCAGCACAAATGGCAAGGAAAATTTGGGGTGTGCCAATATCGGTCTAGTGGTCATAGCTCGCTTGAGGTTTTGAAAGGCTTCTTTGGCTTGCTCATTCCACTTGAAACTATCTTTTTTTAATAGCTGAGTTAAAGGGCCTGCGATCATTCCGTAGTGGTGGATGAATTTTTGGTAGTATCCCGTCAATCCGAGAAATCTACGTAACTCCTTGATGGACCGAGGTTGGGGCCATCTCTTCATAGCTTTGATTTTTTCAGGGTCCATGGAGACCCCCTTGTCGGATATCGGATGTCCCAAATAACTTACTTGTCCCTGACTGAATTGATACTTTTCTTATCTCACAAAAAGTTGGTTAGCTTGCAATATTTTTAAAACATTCTTGAGATATGTTAGATGTTCCTCCCAATTTCGACTATATATTAAAATATCGTTAAAGAAGACCAAGACATACCTTCTTAAAATGGGCTTACAAATTTCGTTCATCAGTGACTGAAACGTTGCTGGTGCGTTGGTAGGTCTAAATGGCATAACGAGGAACTCATACTGCCCATGGTGCTTGCGAAACGCCGTTTTTTCAATGTCTGAGCCATGCATCCTTATCTGATGGTACCCCGAGCAAAGATCAAGTTTTTAAAATACCTTCACCCCATTCAATTCGTCTAGTAGTTCATCAATTACAAGTATAGGAAATTTTTCTTATATTGTGATTAGATTGAGAGTTGTATAATCCACACATAATTGCCATGATCCATCTTTCTTTTTTTACCATCAATATAGGTGAAGAATATGGGCTGCTACTTGTTGCACCACACCAAACTATAGCAAATTGGTGATAAATTTCTTGATTTCTCCCTTTATGTGGTGAGGGTAGTGTTATGGCCTCACGTTTATCGGTCCTGCATCTTATTTCAATGTTATCTTGTGATTATGGTTTTGGTATGGAGGAAGACCCCTTGGCTCTGCAAATAAGTTTTTGAATTCCTGTAGTATTGCTTTCTGAGCAATGGTAAATGTTGATGGACCTGCAAAATTAGTACCCAATTTAATGGAAGATTTCGGGTTCGATGCATCTCTACTCAGTGGCTCGGATGGAAGCAATTGGCACAACAAACCAATTTTTTCCCATCTTAATTCTTTGGCTGCGACTCCTCCTTCCACCACCTTATGCGTTGGACCCTTAATCCCCTCTAGTTCTATTTCTCTTCTCGAGTACTTGAAGTTTATTACCATTTTATTAAAATCCAAACAGATGGGTCCCAACGTCCGCATCCATTGAGTGCTTAAAATTGCATCACATCCCTCAATAGCTAATAGGAAAAAATCAATGGTGAATAAAATACCATGGAAAGATATTTGAACTCCATCACACCTTCCCTTACAATCTAATTTCTCACCATTGGCTACCATTACCTTCATCCCGTGCATTTGTTATTGTGGTAAGCCCATTGCATTAGCGAATGAGATATTCAAAAAATTATAGGAGCTCCCGATTTCAAGCAAAATTGTGATACCATGCCCCTTCACTACTCCTCGGATCCGCATGGTTTGCAGAGAGGTTGATCCCACAATGGCATGGAGTGAGATCACTAGATCATGCTTGCTATCTATCAACGTTTCCTCTTCGCCATTGTCCTCTACTTCCTATTTTTTTAGAATTATTCATTCAATGAAAAATAATTCTTTACATCGACAGCCTCATGTAAAACTCTCGTCACAATTGAAGCATAGTCCCATTTTTCTTTTTTCTTGTATTTCGCTTGGACTTAATCACCTTATTGGAGGTGTTTTATTCCTCAACAAGTTTGCCAACTGTAGCGGGGGTGGCGTTGGTTCTGTGTTTGTTGTCTGCCATGCTTCCAAGACCATAGGTCTCTTTGCATGTCTGGTTTCAAAAAATGGGGAAAGACCAATGGCATCCGTGATGGACGTTGGTCAAGTAGCCTGTACATCAGTTCGCACAAGTTCTTTGAGTCCACTTATGAAACACCCCAGTTGATGAGTTGGGGCCAAATCTCCAACACTACTCAGCAATTGCTCAAATTGCAGTTGGTACTCCCGAACAATTCTAGTTTGCCACAGCTTGCTCAACGGACCAAAATGATCATCAAACATTGTTGGTCCATACCGATTACAAAGTCCTCCTTTTAGCGCTTCCCATGAATTAATTTCTTCAGTGTTTTTGAATAGTTGATACCACATTTATACCTCACCCTCTATGTGGTATGCCACCAAAGATAATTTTTCATCCTCTTCCGTTTGTTGGTAATCAAAAAATTGCTCCACACAATAAATCCAATTGGTCGGATCATCCAACCCTTTGTATCTAGGAAAGTCCAACTTGGCTAGTTTAGGAACTACCGAGTTGTTCACTCCATGATTCTTTCCACACCTGTTTCTTGATCTCAACCCTTTTACCTATTTCGAATTCTTGTCCACCAAATAATTTACATTCATGATAGTTTTCTCGAGTTTTTTCATGAGTCGTTCCATAATCATTTCAAAGTTAGCTATTTGCTATTCTAAACTCTCCATTCTGGAGTCTGCCATGACAGTAAAGTTATAAACTTGATCACTGAGTCAATGACTATACAGAAGAATGAAGATGCAAATACAAATTGAAACTCTAGTATGTCGAGAATGACCCAGATGAGAAATAAGCAACGAAACAAATCGCACACCAAATATAGAGAGAGAGATCAAAAATATTTTCGTGCCTATGAAGTTGGGATAAATTTCCATGGATTTTTTTCTTGCATGCTTTGCCTCGTCACTCTCTCAAATCTGAAAATAATTGCTCTCTCTCTCTCTCTCTCAAATGGTCAATGTTACTCCTCTCTCGCACAGCCTCAAACAGTAAGAAAGCACGTCATATCATATGTCAATAAAGATGAAAAACTTTTTGCTGCATCAAATCAAGACTATTAAGTGTATGAGTCTGATATTTGAGTGATACACTGGATTTTTAAGTGTTGGTGAAACATTCTCAAATATTTAAGAATAGTTAAATTTAAAATTATAAATATATAATATATAAGATTAATTTCTAAAAGTTTTGAGGGCGATAGCATTACAAGAAAACTGCTTATTTGTTGCATTTTTATTAGTCGCAAATAATTCATTTTAGTCATTAATAGTCTATTTTAGTCACTAATAGTCTTTTTCCTCGCTAATATTGGGTCATTAATAGTCATTTTTCTTGTAGTGTAGCCACCAATCTACTACACAATTCTGCCCCTCTCCGACACTATTAATAAAAATTAATATAAGGTAGGTGGCTACAACCATCAATAATTCCACCTCATTGTTGGAATGTACAAATTTAAATTCACTAATCGTAACTACTGAAGTGGCTGTCTTCTTCATGTCACAAATTTCCTCCATGGTCTCATATGGGTAATTTACTTCAATGGTGAATCCTTGGTTTTGTATTATATATTCAAAGGTCCTATACATGCATCCATCATTGCAGCCATGATTGTATTTCATGTCACACTCTCGTAGTTATTGCTTAGACATGGTAGAGTAATACTAAGGACAAATTTTAAATAGATAAGTTTTTTATAAGTTCTTTGTAAAATAGTGACTCTTACTAACAAATAATAGTTTTTTTACACTTCTTTTAAATGTGGTCAACTTTTTCTACAAATAGTTGTATGAAACTTGTTTATTTAGGGCTTGTATAAATCATTTATCAGTCAGAGAGATTAAATTGCCTAAGGTGATATGGGCGATCTCCTCTACTATTGCCATGCCTAAAAATGCTAAGCAATGTCATCATAGAAGTTGACCATGATAGAAATCCTGTTAGCACTTAGAGCAACAGTAAGTACCAAGAAACTTACAAAAAATTTTATTTTTCACAAAATTTAATCATCTTATCACATTGGCTTTAGCCTTTAATGGGGGTGACAGATCTTTTCTCTCTCTCTCTCTCTCTCTAGTCCATACTTATTGGAGTGTTGGGCAAGTTTTCATGCCTAAACATTGTTGTTGTGGGTGACTTTGACTTGGTTGATACGTAGATTGTTGACTCTGTTACTTCTCTGCATTGTCCTTATTAGTGCATCCATGCAAAGTTGCCCATTAGAGCATTCTCATTAAATTGGCCAAAATTTTCTTTCAAAAAATACAAGTTTGCTTACATATCAACATGACAATGAGAATGTAGGAGATGTGACGTAAGATGTCCAAGTCTCCAAAATTACCAACATGACAATGAGAATTTTTTTGGGATTGTTTAGTACATTGTTTACAAATAAAAAATGGTTCTTTCAAAAAAATGTCCATTTAAAACATATTTATATAAGAGTTGTTCTACACAATCTCCCCAACTTCCACACACCAACATTTATTTATTTATTTATTATTTTTTAATATTTTTTTTTTGAATTTTTTCTTTTTAAAATAATTTATTTTTTAATTTATTATTCATATATTAAATATTTAATAAATATGGTGTGTGAAAGTTGTATGAATAGTAGGAAGTTGAATAGATTTTTTTCTTTATATAAAAGGTTCTAAAAAGAATTCCTATACATATGTACATAATTTTTATTTTTCTTGTATAAATTCACAACCGGTGGACAACTTTTTTACAATTTATTAATAAAATATTCATTCTTTTTAGTTTTTCTAACTTTTTATATATTTTTTCTTATTAAATTTCATGTGTCCAAGTTTTGAAAAAAATATTATTATATTATATAATAATAAAATAGTTGCAATGCAGTTGTCATTATATCATTGCTTTTGTTGGCACATTTCGTTCAATTAGTGCTTTGCAAGCGCACATAAAATGGTGCTCTAATTGCACAAGTTTTTTTGTAGTTATATTCAATCACTTACAAAGAACTCCATAACTACAAAATCTCCAAACATAATTAAAAGACAATAATGAAGAAAACAGTAAGCATGGAATTCCATTTCTAGATTTTAAAGTGTTTTCCGTACAACCCAATGACAATGAGAACATTTGTGTTGTCTAAAACTAGTAAGACAAGACGCATCTAAGAAATGAAGAAATAGCTAACACCATAGGAAAATGTTAGAATAAGACTTATTAATCACCATGACTAATTATAATTCAAGCATTGGGATATGAAGCCTCCATGGCTATGCCGCATAGACCTTCCCTCTCATCAATATCCCTTTCCATCCTTATGTATCCATCTTCACCCCAACCAATGCCCCATGAATTCTTTATCAACCAATATTTAGTCATATCTTTTGCAGTTCCATAACCAACTGCGGTAACACCATGATTTAATTCTGTTCCACATTCTCCTTTAAAGACTCCAGTCGAGTAAAATTGAATGTCAAAACTGCTAGCATCAATGGCAACAGAAACTGGTTGATTGGCCACTGCTTTGAGCAATGCCTTCTCGTTGTTGGCAGGAACATTTTCATATCCTGTAATCTTGGTTGCATGGGATGTTATTTTATTCTTATAGCAAATTCCATCCATTCCTTTGTAGGGATATTTTGCTTCAGTTGTAAGACCTCTATTGTGGATGATAAATTTAAAGGCATCATCCATTAGACCACCTTCACAACCTTCATCGTCACCTTTAGTGTCACAATCAACTAGTTCTTGCTCTGAAAGAGAGACAGACTTTTTGGTTTTAATGTAAGTGATCCCCTCCACGGCTGCAACCGCAGAAAATGCCCAGCAACATCCTGGAATTATGTTATAGCACAATAAACTAGTTACATGATTTATACATTGTTATGCATACAATTATAAATGAAGAGAAAGGTATTTTTTTCTTACCACATTCGCCTTGGTCCTTTACAGGGGTAACAGCTCCTTTCCTTCTCCAATCCATTCTAGATGGCACGATAGTCACATTGTTATACCTAAATGGTTCCCCTTGAAATGATCTAGGCAGCTGATTAGAAAGTCTTTTATATCCATTGTAAGAAGCTTGGAATTCTTCATTGCTTTGATCAGTAAATTGATTGACACTTAACATATAAGACCGATTCCCATCATTGTTCAAAGACTCAATTAACTCTACATTGCGCTTGAAAAGCTTGAAACGCATTTCTTTCTCTGCATTGTCTTTATAAGT
Organism: Platycarya strobilacea; assembly: GCA_036898215.1. Taxonomy (NCBI): domain Eukaryota; kingdom Viridiplantae; phylum Streptophyta; class Magnoliopsida; order Fagales; family Juglandaceae; genus Platycarya; species Platycarya strobilacea. Next base: position 9,911,086 of record CM072547.1, read on the forward strand.
TCGTCCATGATGAGTCATCCATCTCTGATGCCTTTCCAACATGGATATTTCATGCAACGAGCGGCAAGTGGCTTGGCAAGCCCATATCCCAAGCAATGCCACAAAGATCAATGCCCTTCCTCTTCCATCATTCAAAGTCATTATTTCCTTACGTAAATATGATAGTGTGTGTTGATGATAACAAGCATACAATTTTATAAGTCGAAAAGTGATAAATATGTAGGCACACTCATAATAGTTGGGAAGAATGGGTATATATAGAAGATTCATCATGGTTTATGCACTTTTGATGTGTCGGAACAAGACACTTCCCGAGTTTACCGATCGTAAAGGTTGTATTGACTTAGACAACCACCAAGTGTAGCTCTTGTCCTCCGTATTTGAAGTCCATATATTTCATTGTGATTGTATTAATTTATTTTGTTTGAAACTCACTAGGATGATTGTGAAGCTTATTTAGATTTTTTTTTATTAATATGATAAAACCTACAATTATTGAACATATATTTTGGTTGTGAGGTGAAAAGCAACCCACGTATATTTTTCCTCCTATTAACACTTGGGTGAAAGGGATCTCATAGTCCGTAAAAAGTTGCAATGATATTTAGGTTTGTTTTAGGAATCTTTGACATTGTCTGAAGAGAAATTAGTGACAATTTGAGGCCAAGAAAAAGAAGAAAATAGTGAGTAGACTGAAGCCTACTACGTGTTAAAATGTGTTCCCTAGTCTTAAGGCATATACAAGAAACTGGTGATATTGGTTCTTTGTCAAATCAACCTAAGAGTCATTGACAAATATTTCTATCGATCACGCAATAGATGGGTCATTTATTTAAGAATGCTCAATATAATATATTCTCACCACAATTTTTATTTTAATGTTACTTAGGAGCCGCTCATAGTATTAGATACTAATTAAAATTGCTTTTATAAGAAATTAATGTACATAAATCATCCTAGAAGCACTAAATATATTTCAGTTATATAATTATTTTATGGAAAAGAATCACAGAGAGGACTATTTTTTTCGAGGAAAAATTGTTAGCAAACCCTTAATTTATATAAGAGGATTTTGTTGTTGTCAAATTTAAGATGATAATGTTTCAGATTTATGATGATAATGTTTTAGGAATAATATTCATCCATTATTATTTTATTAATAAAATAATTATACTTTATTTTGTTACATAAGCTATCAAAGTGATCTTTTAGAAGGTTATCTTTCATTCTAGACTCTAGTCATGTATAAAATAGTTTATGAAGTTCCATGTAAAATCTAGTTATTTTTGTGTCACATTAAACATTTAATTATGATATAATTGAGACCTTAAATAATTTTTTTCTTTCTCAATAAAGTCTAGATGATAAAACCTATCAACTATATTTCAAATAGATCATTAACTTTAACTAATGTTTCTTGTATTTTCACTTTGGATTCCATATTAAGAACCATAATATTAATTGTATAACATAAAAATTTTGGGATCTATATCAATAAATACAATATTTCTCCTAAACTAAGTTTAAATTAATTTTAGTGAGATCATATTCTTGAAAATAGATAATATATAAAAATTATACAAAATTCTTAGGAGTAAAGGTAAAAATTTGTAAAGAGACATTTTTAAGTATATTGAAATTTTAGAGAATCTTAGAAAACATATGGCCTATGGAGATTATAAAATTTTTGGAGGCCATTCCCTATATTTATAGAATTATAAATAAAATTTAGTGGTCATTCTAAAATTTTAAAAAACTATGGAGGGACTAAGGCCAACGTGGGTCCGCCACTGCATTTTATTCTTATGTTTTATATATTTTTTAAGTATAATATTCAGGTTTATACATTTTATAAGTATAATACGTATAATACTTATGTTTTATGATTATGTTTTATACTTTTATTTAATACATGTTATATATAATACTTATCTCTTATACTTATGGTTAATACCTTTTATACGTATAATACTTATATTTATACATTTTTTTTAAATAATACTTACAATTAAAATTTGTGCTTAATATTTATGCTTAATACGTTTAATACAACTTATATCTAGTATGTTTTAATACTTATGCTTACTATGTTTTATAATTATGTTTAATACATATATATAATACTTAGGTTTAAGATTTATGTTTAATACTAATGTTTAATACGTGTAATAACTATAATAGTTATGTTCAATATATTTATATGTATAATATACGTTTTATACTTAGGTTTTATATGTTTAGCACATTTAATACTTAGATTTAATACTAATGCTTTTATACTTATGTGTAATAGTTTGATACTTAGGTTTAATACTTATTTTTTATATTTATATTTAATACGTATTATACTTATATTTAATAGATTTTATATGTAAAATACAAGTATAATACTTATATTTTATATTCATATTTAATAATTTTAAAAATATTAAAAACAACATGAAATTGGGGCCTAATTAGGGACTCGAACACAAATTTTAGAATTTGAGATATGGAAGACTATTTGACTATTTCATATTCCTAATGTTGTGAGGATGTTTGTTTGGAAAGTTTGTAATGAAGCTCTCTCTACCATGTTAAAGTACTTGCTTAAGAAGAAAGTTGTGAATGACAACAATTGCCTTATTTGTCAACTTAAAATAGAAATTTCAGGATATGTATTATGGGGTTGTAAAGTTGCTAAAGATGTATGCGGCCAAGGGTGTATGAAGATTTAAAAGATGATCTTCAAATGCTCTTCTTTTTAAGGTATTTGAGGCTTCCTAGTTAATTTCCTATAGCATAATGAACATACACCATGATTGTTTGGCTACTATAGTCTATGAGGAATGATTTTATTCATGGTAAATGACTCATTCATCCTAACCTACTCATCAGTAAAGCCAAAAGGGAATTAAAGCTTTATAGCAACTTACATGATACCCAACCTTCAAGTTTAGATAGGGTTAATGATACAAACTCTTGTTCATGGTTGAGATATTCTGAAGAGACCTACAAATTGAATTGAAATGCAGCTATTAATGTAGTAGAGGGATTAGTTGGTGTTGGTGTAATTCTAAGAGACTATATTGGCCAAGTCATTGGTACCCTTAATAGTGAAGCCTATGCTATAATGCTTTAATTTCCTTTTGGCTTTACTGATGAGTAGGTTAGGTTGAATGAGTCATTTACCATGAATAAAATTATTTCTCCTAGACCATAGTAGCCGAATAATCATGGTGTATGTTCATTATGCTAAAGGAATCTAAGAGCAAATTCCTTTAATAGTGAAGCCTATGCAATAATGTTTAGTATTTTTTTCTGCAAAGAATTGGGTGTTACAAAGCTCACCCTTGAGGGTGATGCTTTGCATGTGGTAAACATTTTGAAAGAACTAAAATATGATTAAAGTTATAGAGGCTTATTGATTGAGGATGCAAGGCAGGTGTTGGATTCTTTTATAGTTTGGACCGTTAAACCCTACAAAGTGAGAGACAAATAAGGCATCGCAAATTTTAGCAAAAGATGTTATTTATCTTGCTGAAGACTTGTATGATTTAGAAGATATTTTAAGTTGTATTTAGCGGATTATAATTAGTGAGATAATGTAATTCCCTTTATGAGCAACAATGTATCTCATTTCCAAAGAAAAAAAATACTTGTGTTATACTTATGTTTAATATGTTAAATACTTTTCGTGACATAGCTATGTTGGGATAGGGGGCCCCCCCCTCTTCCAAAATCAGAAAAAAATAATATATGTTTTTTTAAAAGAAAAAAAAATATGTTGATTTTTATAATTTAATAGATAATATTAATTTTATTTTATATTGACCCACTTTTTAAAAATTATCTTGGCCCTCCCTTCATAAAACTTAATTTGATATAAAAATAAAATAAATAAAATACATCTCATATAAAATAAAATAATTTAATAACACGATGATATATTTTTATTATATATAAAAATAAAATAAAAAAGAAGTTGGATGACTTCTAACGTATTTTTAATACATTTTTATTCTAATAAAAATATTTTTAATACATTTTTATTCTAATAAAAATAATTTTAATATATTTTTATTACGATAACACGTTCTTGATATATCATATAGTTTTATACATATATTGTATTAAACGTAATTTATTTTTATTGTAAATCTAATTATCAAATTGTTCTATACCTAAAAAACTGTATAGAAATAGAACAAAAATTATTTTATATATATTATTTTAACTTTATTTGGCCCCCCTAAAAGCAAGTTCTTAGCTCCATCACTGAATACTTAGGTTTAATACTTATAGTTCATACTTATGTTTAATACGTTTCATGCTTATGTTTAATATATCTTGTATGTTTAACACTTACGTGAAATACATATAACGCCGCATAATACTTATGTTTATTACGTTTAATCCTTATGTTTTATACTTCTATTTAATACGTGTAGTACTTATATTTAATACATATAATATGCGTATATTAATTATGTAGTACTTATGTTTAATCCATTTATACATATAATACATGTTTAATATATTTTATACGTATAATACTCATGTTTAATACTTTTTAAGAAAACTCCTTTGGAGGCCTTCTAATACTAATTGCTAAATAATTTTAATATCAATATTATTTCTTAGAGGATTTAAGGATTTTTATTTCTTAATAAGGGTCATTAATAGTATTTTTTTTTCCAGAGACCTTGAGTGGTGTAAGGAACCTTAGAACATTGGCAATTGAATTAGCCAAAATTTTACTTCAAAAATAATAAATTTACACAAATATCAAAAATTTTATCATATTTGATTTAAAAACAAGGAGAAAAAAGTCCGAGAAGAGAATAAAAGTACTTTTTGTCTTCAAAAGTAAATAATAATCCTTCAAAATTTTTTATTTTTGAAGAGTTATTATTTATTTTTAAAGATAAAAAATACTTTTATTCCATTCTTTTACTTTCTTCGCCTTAATTTTAATCGAATATGACAAATTTTTTTTTTTTTATATTTGTACAAACTTGTACTTTAAAAAAAAAAAATTGACCTGTCTAATGCCAGTGCTCTTAACTACTTGCCTAAGCATTGAAACGCCCTTGAGCGGACGACTTCCCAATTAAGCGCAGTTAATACCCAACAACATATTGCATTTGTGTTACTCGCATATCATAACCAATTTACATTTCTTGTCATCGACTCCGCCTCTCCTTCAAATATATATATATATATATATATATAGAAAAAGAAGAAGCACATCTTGCATTCTGTGTAATTTACATAAGCCCGCTCATTTATGGCAAAGTCATGCATGACAATCCTCTGAGTCATAGCGGCTAAATTTATACTGTATTGACTATTTTCCTTCTGCGCAATAGGACTTTGGTGTATAAACAAATAGGTAAGACCTAGAGGTTTAGCAGGTTCAATAACTAGTCAGAATGTTCCAACAATTGATGATTATTCTCTCCCTGCTTTTCTTCAAAGACGCATAATACACTTACGAGACAACGAACTGCGAAGAAAAGAAGAAGAAGAAGAAGAAAAATCTGCGTCTAAGATATTTCGATGAGTTGTGCTGGCCAACCTAAGAAGTGAGGCAAACTCACCTGGAAAAATAATTCAGATTAATACAGTACAAATAAGAAAAGAAGCAAATTAATGAGAACATTTTATAAACTAGTCAAATATGCCGTGACAAAAAAGATTTGAGTTTATTTAATTTGTACCTCAGGATCAATGGACCCACAAGCAAAGGCTCCAATATCCACATCAAAACCTATTTCTCTTGCTGCTGAATACCCATTTTACAGTCAACCGATTCTAACATTTGTGCTCGTGTGAGCCCACCACATCAGCAAGAGCTTGTATTAGGGACCTCGGGTCAAATATTACACCCACTTTCGGATCATGTATAGAATCGACAAAGTTCTGCAAAGTTAATATGTTTTAGAATCCAGATCTATAAATAAAGAAGATTGACATCATCCAATCAACTTTCGGATCATGTATAGAATCGACGAAGTTCTGCAAAGTTAATATGTTTTAGAATCCAGATCTATAAATAAAGAAGATTGACATCATCCAATCAAGTAAAATTGATTCAATTACAATACTATTTTGCTTAGGCTTCTAATACTGAATTAAAGGGCATACTAAGATTGTTCTGAATACAAGTTTTAAAAAATAAGACCATCGTAAATCCTGCCAGTTGCCTTCTGGAGCTATTAAATTCCAGCCTCAACAGGCCATTATTGTGGCACCAGCATTTCTGAAACAAATACTTTGATTGAAGGTGCCAAATTAGTCTCAATGGAGAGCTTCAGTAATCCAGGAGTAGTTTGAAACGTTATTTTTGGACGTATGCCCTCATCATAGAGATTCTAGATAACACTTCAACGTCTTATCCTTAAGTTTTCAAATTGGTAATGCTCAATTTAAGAATCAAATATGGAATGTTACAAGGGCACATAGGATGTTTTCTTTAGCAATTTCTGTTTAGTATACCAGTCAAAACAAATGGTAACAGGCATACATACCACATCAAAGATTCCTTGGGCAGCCAAGCGTTGAACGTCTACAGGAATTTCACCATCTTTGGGCACCAGAAGTGTATTGATGTACTGATTTGGCTACACAGAAACATAATAAACCTCAAAAAAATGACATGTTCCCTCTATTTCTCAAGTTTCCTCCTTTCTAGACAGACAACCAAAGAAGATTTTCTTTTAACCATAGTCACATAGTACAACTCTATCTACTCACTAGATTTTTCAGACGATTATGAGAATCTCCATACGTTCGATTTAGGGCATCTGTAATGGCCGTAACAAAGCAAGAGGCTGAGAAGTCACTTGTTTCCCGATCACGTGTACCATTCAACAGAAGTACCTGTTATCAAAATAGCTAAGCACAATAAGCCTACGTGGCTCAACCCATGGCACCCTGTAGGTACTCTTCTAATGTCACCACAAACACAGACTAAAACAAGTGTCGGATTCAAAGCTGAAACCTTGCACATGATTCAATGTGCATGTTGATGCCTAAAATCTTGCAATACATTCATACGCATTCAAATTGCCAAAGAAGAGATGGTACTTCAAATGAATTGGCCATTCTGCGAGGTACTGGCATAGTCCATGCATATGAATGGGCAATAATTTATAACAACTTGTACCCAATAGAAAAAAAGACCACTTGATGGAGTGATGGAAAGGTACCTTGCGGCAGAATCTTGAAGAAATACTCTCCCCAATACCTAGTAATACCTAGACATGGTGCATGATCAATGAGAAGATATGAAAAGGCAAGTTTCCAATTAATAAATATCATGAATTGTACTTGTTGGTGTCCATTTTTTTCCTAATTATTAAAAAAATTTCGAGAGAAAAAAATCAACATTGATCCAAACATCCATTACATACTAAAAAATATTTTTGTTCCTTAAAAGATTTGCATCTATTCATTTACCCAGGTTTCTGCAAAAATAAAAATAAAAAATAAAAAACAAAAACAAGTTTTTTTGAAAATTTAAAAATTTTATTCATCATAAAGTAATAGGCGAAGCCCATGCACAGGAAGTATAAAAAACAAAATCATGTTAAAAAACAGTTCACATAAAGTATATCTGAGTAAGTTTTCAAATCTACCTAACCAATTTTTTATAAAATCCCATACAAAAACTCCTCTCATAATTATTTTCAAGATTTCCAAAATTTTTTTACTGACCAAATATGCTCAGAGGAATAATGATATACATACATCTCATTTACCACTAATTTACCATTCTTTTTAATTTTTAATTTTTTTAATTTTTCTTTCATTTAGTGATTAAGAAATTGATTATTATTGAAATTATATTTTTTAAATATTTTTTTCTTAATGATTAAGAATGTTAAAAAAATAATTAAAAGAAAATAACAAAAAATTAAATACACTTTGAGTGGTAAATTAGTGGTAAATGAAATGTAAGTGTATCATTACTCTGACCAGAAATATATGCTCTCTTCTACTCCTATTCTTCCTCATCCTTTACTATTTTATTTTTGACTTAACTATATTCTTCTTTCACCAATTGCCTTTTTTCCTGCTCCACTGTGTTCTCCATGCATAGCACGACAATAACTGGTTTCTTTCATCCTAAACCTTTGGCTTTTACAAATCATCATTCTATCATCACTGCTGCCAATAAATTCCAGCAGCGATCTCCAGCAGCTTCTCAGCCACTGGCACTTGGCATTTTCTAAACCGTAAGTGAACTACAAGCCATAGACTGCAATCCAAGCCCTAAAATCATACTTTCCCAAAAGATTGGGCCAACAACTAGGAAATAAAAGGCAGCTTAATCCTGTTTCAGACTAAAAAATGCACCAGATAGATGTTTATAATCAAAATGCCAGTTTCTGTATTTAACCAAATAGACCAACTTACAATCAACTCAAATAATTGGAAGACCTTGAGACAAACACTGATATTCAAACAAGATAACACATTACAATAAGACACCACCAAGAATATTGCATAAAAAGATGTAATAATTGAATACGTAATCATCCATGAAGTGAAGAGGATTCCATCGCTTAAGTAATGCATTCCATATGGCAATCCACATTACTTTTTTATGTCACCATATGCTGGCAAATGGTACTGTGGGGGGAGGCCCTGCTACTGAAGACTGGGCCTTGGGTCTGGCCTCGAATAATGAGGGTGAAGGAAAGAGAGAGAGGCCCAAGCCCGTAAAAGGTGGCCTACAAGAAGCCCAGCCAGAGGGCGAGAGGCTGACGACCAGTAAGAGGGCGAGAGGAGGTGACCGGCAAGAGGGTGATGACCAGCAAAAGGGTGAGAGGTAATGGGCATAGAAAATCAGGCCGCCGCCCAGACGGTCAGAAACGCAGACGCACCCACTCCACATTTAATGCGAAAACCTGCCACAGTCACAACGCATTAAATGCAATACTCGGCAGGGGTACCTAAAGCCCCTGGCACGCTGACTTCGGATAAGTCCCCCCTCATCGCATTAAATGCATTCCTCACCGCATTAAATGTGGGTCAAAAGGTTGGACATGCCCCTGCGGTAGAAAGGGAGGTTGATACGTTACGGAAGAAGGGACAACATGCCAGAATCTTAAGCGTAGGAAGATCTACTCAAATTCAGCAAGGGGGAATGATGATCTGACAAGGAGGAAGGACAACTGCCACGACACCCAGGCAGTTTAGTCAGAACATGCCAAGCCTTATAAACAGCATTCCATCACCTAAAGGTTAAGTAATCTTTTCCCTCATCTGTTTTCATACCCTTCATACTTTCCTCTCACTGACTTAAGCATTGGAGCTGTCTCAGGGCTCCACTGCCCCTATTCATTAATCCTTTGTGCAGGTGGGAATTGCTTGGGCCTCGCCTAATAGCTCAAGCTGCGGAACACGACAACAACATGTACTATATTATTTCTTTGAAATGGACTACTCCAACCTTGGGGTTTGTCAAGTTGAATATTGATGGTTACAGTATGGGCAACCCTAGCGAGTGTGGTGGGGAAAGGGTAGTCTGAGATGAAAAGGGGCATTGATTGTGGGCTTCTCGGCTTACTATGGATGGTGAACAAATACAATAGCTGAAGTTAAAGCTTTGTTAGATGGCCCGAGAGTATGTAAGAAATTACAACTGAAAATGTTGAAGCTGAAACAGAGCTCAGCTGCCAGCTTCAATGCAAAACAGGGTGCCAAAGGGTCTACTGAAGAATTTATTTCAGCTCTAAGGACATCACTAAAAAAAAAAAAAAATAGTTTTACATGTAAAATGACTGGTTTATTTTGCTAACAAGCTTTTGATCCTCATAAGCTTTATTTTGCTCTAGGTTTTTTTGTTACACCTTGGTTATAAGCTTTGCTCATAATCAAACTGCAACCCCAAGGTGTTGAACTGCAACCACGGCCTTCCTCCACCATAGTGAGTGATTATCAATAAAATTGGGTACCATTCTCCATTAAATAAAAAAAGAAGAAAAATAAGAAGAAGAAAAGGATTCTATGGAGGTCCAACGTGTTAAATTGTTATCTACAGCAATTTATACTACCATACGGCCAAAATATGAAAGTAGATTAAAAAAGCAATATGCCAGCCAGAGGTCGAGAATGTTACCAATGATGGACAAATGGAAGTAAAAAGGGATCCCATCGCATAAATGATGCAGTCCACATTACTCAACTGATCCAGGACAGTTGGGTTTGCTGTGGGGAAGACCTACTCAATTACAGAAGTGAAATTACTAGTACGCATATCAACAACCAATATTTACATTTAATAAATTCTAAATGATTCACAAACAATGTTAAATACCTCCCATTATTAAAATTTCTACTGTTAAACCTAATAATTACTGTAAACTTGGAGGAAAAAGAATCCAAAACATCATGAATACAACTCAAATTTGAAAACTCTAATTGATATATTATAAACACAATTGCAGGGAAAACTTACCTTTTTTTGGAAAGTGGATAAGATTTTATTAGCAAAAGCCAAAGGCATAACCCGTGTATAGGAAGTATATACAAGAGAAGCATCTAACTACAAATATAAAATGTTAATCTTTTTCCTGTTACTGATGTAAAGAAGTTGATTACTAAGATCAGAAACATATTGGATCTTGTAAAATAACATCAGAAAGGTATAAGCTCTTTCCAGATACTTCCACATTGATCAGGCAAGTAGAATGTTCCTTATCACTAATAGCATTGTCCTGTTTGTTTTCAGAAATGAGATGAGATGAGATAAAAGTGAAAAAAAGAATAAAATATTGTTGTAAGATATTTTTTTAATATTAATTTTGTATGGGGATTTGAAAAAAGTATATGAGAATTTGAAAAAGTTTTGAATTTTTTATTATATTTTATATGGGGATTTGAAAAAGTGTAATGATGAGTTTGAGATGTATTTTGAAGTTTTGGTCTTAACCCCCAAAACAAATAAGGCGTTTCAACTTGCAAGAAACAAAGGGTTGGTGCTGATTATGAACCATTGTATCCCCAAGTCCCCGTACGTATGAAAATTAATGAATGGAAAGGATAAGTAGATAAAATCATACAAGATTGATAAAAGAAAGGTGGTATTAGTTCCATCAGATTCACATATATAAGGAAACAGAATTGTGATAACACAACATTCTTTTGAGTATAAAAAAAGTAAATTGGCAAAAGGTCCAAACATAATGGCCAACTTCCTTATGACAGACATGTTTCAAGCAATTAGCGAAGGGGGAGAATCAAATGATGGCGTTGACGCTGAAACATTCTGTTTTTTCTCTATTCACTCCTTTTTTGCTCTGTTCCTTTTTCTTTAGATGTATGGCACATGGTATTTTTTGCTTTTTTGGCAGGCAGATATACACCACATACCAATAGAGGATGCAATTCATGACCTTACCCTCCACTCATTGTTTATGGGAGGAAGGATATGTCACTTGGTTGAAACACCTTTGGCTCTGTACAGACTGAATACTGAAATTCATGCTTGATTTCAAGTCACACAATCTTCTCTAGTAGTACATAAGAAATAAGAAAGAAACCTAAATGAACTAATACCTCATGCAGTAAATTACTGCCCTCACTTGACATGTAGAACACCCGCTTTATTCTTGAAGAAAGTGCTGGAACTGAAGAGCCTCCCTGTGTAAGAATCAGGCAGTTGATAAGGAACTTTGTATAACAACTACCAGAAAAAACTTTGGTGTAAGGCCAAAACTCGATTAACATCATAATTCACTAGAGCTATTTGTCCCAAAGCCTTTTCTTTCTTCTTTAGATAAGGCAAAATCGTCAAAACAGCAGAAAGAAGACCCTGCTTAAGTGTAGAGGTATACAGTAATGCATTAATAACAATTTTGTAAGGACAATTTGAATAAAAATGGATTTGAAAATTTTTGTTGGGCAGAATTGAAATTTAGTATCGCCTTGTGATCTCGATCAAACTACCATGAGTAACAAATGCTAACACAATTACCAGCATCACCACCAGTAACATCAGGCTGATTATTACCGTTATAAATGGCGCAACCATGAAAATCACACCACCACGATGCAAGTCTTCCCACCACTGTAAGTTTTTAATTATTGGCCAAATGGTATTTATCATGCTCCTCTTGAAAACTCTCTATGGATAAATCGTACTATAAACATAATGTAGCAATGACCAACAATTAAGATCTCTGATGAAATTATAGCAAATACCTTATTTATAGGTTCCATGGATCCATAAGTTGGATGAGAAATTTCATTCTGACCTCGTATTATAGTCCCGTCCTAAAATTAAATAACAGGAGAGAATTAGGAGAAGAAAGTACAATGCAAAAAATCCCCCGATACTGAACCTAAAACCATCATTTCAGGTATTGATAACAAACTTAAGCGTAACAAGGGAAAGAATGAACTGACAGAGTTCAGACACATGTTAAGTACATCTTCTTTGGAAAAGTTAATAATATGACTTTAATCAACAATAAAAACTCAAACCTATCTCTGACAGCATTTTCTCTCTTTTGAACCTATGCCAACACATTTTGTAATAAATCACTTTGGCAGTACAAATCACTTTGCGTGAAGCAAATTATATAATTTCATGTAGAACTTAGAGCAAGATGGTGAGAAATTTGGTATGGTGGGTGGGTTTATCAAGAGAAAAGAGGTTGGAAAGTTAGATCAAGAATCAAGCAGATCAAGGTGGGTGGACCAAAACCTCAAACTTTCCCAATTATAGACAGATGGAGGATAATAGAAATCCTATTATCAATACTCAAGCTGGGGAATGAAAAAAAAAACAATTAGATAGGATTTTTCCAGGGTAAAACTCAAAAGGACATATACTGCTACTAACAATCCAAGAGAGTTTCAATTAATTTGCTCAGAATAGCCTAAAACTACCACCAAAAGAAACTACTGAAGCAATAACAATTACAAAACATATGCCCAGATGGAAATCAACAATCATCCTACCCACAGTTCACATCCTAATGTAAGCCTGTCGTTGGTCGAAATCACGGGGAGGACCATACTTTCTGAGGGAATATCTGAAACACGTGAAAACAAAAATATTGCAGCATCTAAAGACTGAAAAAATAAACGTGCTCCTGCAAAGAAGAAATTCCCAATGCTGCAAAAATTACGAGAGTCAGTTAAGTAGTTGTAATGTCAGACAAGAAATCAATCAGAAATCAGAATTAATCAATTAACTATATGTGAAAATTTAAAAATATTACAGTCGATAAAATTTCTTAAACTCATTGAGGATAAGCTGACAGCAACTCTGCAGGGAAAAATTCATGCAATTGTTTTGGGCAAGAATGATCATGATCCACAACCATGACTGATACTCTATACACAAAAAAAGTTGAGCATCTGTTTCTATTTGATTCCCAAGGGAGAGTCTGGTTTGGTGGAAGGATAATCTAATGGTTGAAAAGAATAATATTGTTCTCATTCTTACCTGCTTCCTTCACCGATATTGGAAAAAATGTTGTTAAATTATATTTTTTTTCCCGGATGTCCAGACTAGCATCCCGACTAATATTGGTGGTGCATAGGCCCTCAGCAAAAAGTTTTCTACAAGTACGCCTTAGGTAATTCATGAGAGAAATCCCCCAGTCCAATGGCCTCTAGAGATATTTTGCACTCAAGGAAGTTTGAACCTTAGACATAGGGGGAGCTTACCCCCAAAGCCCAAGGCCTTTACCACTTGCGCCAACCCTTGGAGTAAATTAGATTTATAAGAATCCTTTACAGCCATAGTTACTGAAGCCATTTTTTGAGATCACAACTCTTCTTATAAAAGTGACCAATTCCATGGACACTGGCCACATACTCTTCAAAGTAGACTACTATAAAAAGCAATATCAGAGTTACCGTAGAAATCCTTGATGGGCATCTACGGTTGGGGAATCCTGAAATGTTAATTTCAGTCACCCTCATCCTCAAGGCAAATTTATTCCCCACTAAGATTTATTGTTCATGACTTATTACTAGAACAAAGTAACCAATTAGAATTATGCATTTCAATTCCCAAATCTCTGGATCCATTCCCTTAGAAACTTCTTTGGATAATAAAGGAATTAAATCATTTTGATTCACAGATTTCTAAATCACCCCTTAAACTTCTTTGGATAATAGAAGAAAGGATCATTACATGAAACGAAAATCTTTAACAGATACCAATAAATCACTTGTAATGTGCAATAGAAAGCCTGCTATTTTAAGGTTATTCAAATATGATATTTCAATCTGGGATACATATATTTCTTTGTAAGTAAGAAATTTTATTGAAAAGAAAATATGCATAGCCCAAGTACACATCTGGAATATATATTGTCACTTCAAAAAGTATGCATTTTCCACCATCCTAACTAAGGAGATACAAATAAAAGACCCAGAAAGTAATTATTTATGTAAAACAAAACAATTGAAACAATATTAAGATCTAACTTAAGCAGAAGCAAAAGTACCTGCCATTACTAAAACAAAATGATTCATCTGACCGCTGGAGAATCTGTATTTGAATCTCACAAAATAATTAAAAAGCAGATTAAATTTCATGCAAGAATCACAGTTCTGAAGAGCAATAAAAAAAGACAATTAGTATAGAACACACCCTGTTCTTAGGCCTATTTTGATCTACCGTCCTATGCATTTTTTAGCAATCATAGCAAGCCACGTGGCAAACTTTTCCCTTAAATATTGTTCAGGAAATAATAAATATATTTTATAATTAAGAATAATTTTTAAATATGTTTTTATATCAAAACAAAAACAAAAATGTAACAGCCACCTGTGGTGGCTGGTGGTCAGGCCACCACTGGGCGGCCAGAACTGGGCACCCACATGGTGGCTGAGTTCTGTTCATCACAGGGGGGGCCAGATTGACCACCCTGTGGTGGCCAGCTCGTGCCACCCGGCCACCAAGGTGTATTTTGAGGGTGAACAATGTCATTCCCCCCAAAATGCAAAGAAATAACAATCGACATAATACAAATATAAAAGCAATGAACAGGGGTAAAAAAAATTATGGAAGCATTATTCAGAAAACTGATAATGTGAAATGATCATATGAAGTTAAAAATAAGATAACTTGATCCTTAATATTGGTTATCATGTTTGTACAAGTAATCCACTTCCAAATTCACGTGTCTTTTCTACCCATGGTAAATAAAGTGATATGATAAAAAAATAAGGAAAAAGTATACCGATTAGGCCAGAAAAAGAAATGTATGAGTACGAGCATGTGTCCCTCTGATAAAAATATATCCAACCGAAGATTGAAGGTGAAAGCTTAAAAAACCTATTCGGCAATCAAGCATGACTCATACTACTCACCTGATTCTGAAAGTAGACCAAGAAAGCTCGAATCGTCTCCCTGTACGGTTTTGACACACAATTCCATAGAAAATGTTCTCCTTCCACAATATTATACCTGTCGAATTCGTAAGTCAGCATACATTTAACTCAACACCCCCACCATAGTTACACCTACCAAGTAAATGAAATATGCTCAGGATACCTACTATTAACTTAAATAGCAAAAGTTGCCTTTTGTGCTTTCTAATGAGCACTTTTTATAAAGGGAAAAAAACTACATTGCAAAAAGTAAAAAGTAGGCAATGAGCTAATAAGAAATTAATATAAAAAAGGAAAAAGGTAACATATCAAAACAGAACTTGTACACCACCAACAAATAGATTCATCCCCGTTATGAAAAAATATCTAATAAGTGAGTATATTAAGGCCTTGTACATTTTTACAAAACTTCTCATTGTATCTCATCTCATCTCGTCTCATTTAATCGTTACAACTTTATCAAATTTTCATACAAAATTAAAAAATCAATTCAATTTTTTCAAATTCTAAAACAAAAATAATATTAAAAACATATATTCTAATAATATTTTGTTCAATTTTCAACTTTTATTTCAACCCATCTCATTTACGAA
This sequence comes from Platycarya strobilacea, assembly GCA_036898215.1. NCBI lineage: Eukaryota > Viridiplantae > Streptophyta > Magnoliopsida > Fagales > Juglandaceae > Platycarya > Platycarya strobilacea. The sequence goes on from CM072547.1 coordinate 9,927,027, forward strand.
AACAAACGAGGCCGTTTTACCAACTTCAATGTGTTAGTTTTGAGTTACCTTAAAAAATGTGCAATTTAATAAACCATAATTTTCTATTATTCTTTCTTTCAACGATCTGCTCTTTAAAATTGTATCATTTAAAATCCAGTGCAATTAGATTGCCAGTTTCTGTAATGAACCCTCAGCAGATAAAGAAACATGTGTGTATGCGTGTGAGAGAGAGCAATAAGGTACCATTAAGAGGGATTGATCATGTTATTGATCCATGATACCCTTAACGTTGCCAATGTCCATTTGACATGAGTGAACAATTTTTTTTTCCTGGTAAGTTAAACTTTATTGATATGAATAATGACAAATTTCTTATCCGAATATGATCAAACATGGAATACTAGAATATTTAACGCTTCATTCAAAATACACATCTAGATAGTAGGTTAAACATCCAGAAATTATCCGGAGAAGAAAGATATGATATACTACTACCATTCTGATTTGGCTTGTTGCATATCAACTGGCAAACGATGACCAAGTAATCTTCGGACAGCAAGTGCCTCAGTAGTACTTTGATCAGACAATCTCAAACACCTCGATCGAATGTCTCCAACAGCCGGACCACCTATCAAATTAACGAACTTTCACATTTCGGAAAGAAACATTTGTTTTACACAAACCCCTGTATATTAATCTCCAAAAACCAATTTGGATAACAAAGAAGTATTTCAAGGTGCTAAAAAATTCAATTAAATAAGTTGGTTTGCAAGTAGTTGGTAGATTTACCAAGGACACGAACAATCTCAGCGGTACTTCCTCCGTCATCAGAAACAGGAAGAACATGTGCAACCCGAGTAGTCAAATTCTTAAGCTCTTCAACCACACCATTGAATGCAGTTCCACCTGCGAATTGTTCACGCGAAGGTGATAGTAATTCAATTTGGCCAAACAAGGTCGTCTCCATTGTTTATTAATTGTTGACGTACCTGAAAAAACGAGCAACGCAGGCTGGTTAGGGCTTGAGTTTGAGAAGGAACGGCAATAATGCTGGTGATCGAGTGAGGAGCGAGACGCAGCCATGAGAGGAGGAGGAGGGGGAGGAGATCTAAAAGGGAGATGGGTAAAATGGTGGACCGTTTTGCACAACAGGAAAGAGGGACCCAGAAAACAATCCGCCATATTCCCGCGTCTCTCACAACGCCCCGTATCTTTTCGGCGAAGCTTCCCGCAGTCCACTCACTCTGTTTTCAAAGATCCCAAAGTAAATCCAAAATATATATTCATTCTTATAAAACTAAAAAGAAAATTACTACTATTGCAACAGAAATGTAAAAAAAACTCTCTGAAACTTTCTTTATTCTCTATATTTTCTTATGAATTTCATTACAACTGAATCCCATATTTATAGGCGTTGAAGTTACTATGCAAGTCACTATACAGATTTTAAAATAATAGTAGTAGGGTCATTCACATAATTTAGTGGTGGGACAGGGGGCGGCGCCGTTTCGTTCGTTCATTTACATTCATAACACTCCCCCTTGAATGACCACCCATAAAGAATCTGCCTCGTTAAAACCTTGCCAAGAAAAAACCCAGTGGGAAGAAAAACCATTGGCGAAGGAAAAATAGTACAATCTCTTTATGTATCCACAAGTACTTTAAGATTGCCTCATTAAAACCTTGCAAAAAAAAACCCAATGGGATAAAATCTTAGCGAAGGAAAAAGAGTACAATCAGCACAAGTTTTCAAGACTTTTATTCCTCCTGAAAAGTGCATGACAATAGTTTTTGAGTTTTCACATTTTAATATTCTGCACAATTTTCTTGAATGTCGCAGTTGATGATGTCTTCGTGAATAAATCTGCCAGGTTATCACTTGATCGTATATTTGATATATCCTCATTTGATTTGAGTGATACAAGTAGCATTATCTTTATACGGCCAAATATACTCTTGACTTGTTTCATGAATTGCAATAATATCTGAGTGATTTGAAGATGAAAAATAATATCTGGTTGACAAACTTAATAGAAATCTGATACCTGCAGTAATACTTAAACTCCCCCTGATAATATGCGTTAGTGTTTCAAGTAATAAGCAAATATGATTTCAGTATATATAACAAATTAAGAATTCAAGCACGATCTCCAACTAAATAATGCATTAGAGAGAGTATGATAATATTTTCATCTAAAATTTTCTCTCCCTCATTCGGCGTTATTAGGAAGAACTTGTTTATATACGGCGGAAATAACATTGGAAACCATCTATGTATGATAAAAGCTGTAAAAGTTTTGAGTTTTAATATTATCGGTTCGGCGGAAAATCAAATTCGCTTGACATTGTGGACAAACGAGATCTTGAAGAGATTTGAAGGTTTCGGGTTGTTGTTTAAATATAACCAATTTTACCATTGGTTTACTCCAGCAAAAAGATTTCACATTCCTCATAGATTCAGTTGTTGTTCATCCAGAACGATATTATGTCTGATAGAAATTCTAATGTCCTAGATTTAAACCATGAACCTTTTATACCTCAACCACTTATATTTTCTCCTGAGGCTGTAAACACCATGATAGGAGCAGAGATATATCTATCTACTAAATCTGATCCTGAAATTGTTGCAGCATCAAGAAATATCAGTGCTCAATATGCTGCTTCTCTTACAACCATGTCACAGAGGCTATTGGCGAGAACGAGTGAGGTTGATCATCTTAAAAATCAAATATCAGAGTTGCATCAAACGCTTGCAACTAAAGATAGTAAAAATAAAAATTTAAAACAAGAAAACAAGGAGCTGAAGAAACTTGTAGACTGGTATTCTCGTGACCTGAAAACACGAGTAGAAGAGCTGGAACGAGAAAGAGCTCAGATACAAAGTCAACAACAGCAGCTAACGGCAAAGGTTCAGCGTTTACAAGAAAATAGGGATAGCTGTAATTAATCTCGCTGGCTTTTGAAATTATGCATCCAGCATATCTTGTAAAGTGAGATTTGAAGAGATGATGGTTTGTCTTGTTCTTATTTCCATTTCTATAAGAACCGTCTTTAGCTTCATTTAGTACGCATCAAATCTTCTTCTCATATCTATAATTCATCTGTATTTGTATTCTTATTCTACAAATTTCCAATGGCTCATCAATTTCCTTTTACTATTTCTCACAATCAACATATGAGGTATCCTTCACCTCAATTACAAGTTGATCCTGCATCTTCCACAGGTGCAATGTTGCAGCAAGCAAATGATCTGGCTAATAAGTCAGATCGTGAAGCTGTTTATGAGCTGGTGACTCTCGGCACCCGATACTCCTCCTCTATTGTTGGATTTTCCAACCGATTACAATCCAAAAATCGTGAGATTGAGGAGCTTAACGAGAAGGTTTCTGTACTTCAACGACGAGTTCAAGAGTCTGACAAAAAAATTACAGACTTAAAGCAGGAGAATAAGGATTTAAAATCCTTACTTGCCTCTTCATTTCGACTGCCTAATCCTTTAGATAAGGATGGTATGTTGCTTTATGAAGAGTAAATGCATTTGAGAGATGAGGCTAGAAGTCTCAAATTCTTGTAACTCATTTATGAATTGAATAATAAGATCTTTCCTTTTCAAATGCATTCCTTAAATTTATAGCAACCCTTGTAATCTTTTCAAGAGTTCTAACAAGGTAAATCATCAACGTAAACTGCAATAATGACGAATCCGGATTCTGATAAAACACATGAACATATAGAATTATTCTTAAATCCTTCTTTCAATAGATACTCGTTGATTCAATTATACAACATGTGTCCGTATTACTTTAACCCATATAAAGATCTTTGAAACTTTATAAAGTACATACTTCTAAATGTACTTGGATTAGATGCTTCAAGTATCGTAATAATCTAATGATGCTTATAAATATGCAGTGACCACATTCATTAACTGCATATCTAATCCTTTTGTAATAACCAAATCAATTAAAAATATGAATGTGATTGCATTCATACCAAGGAAATATGTTTCCTCATAATTGTTCGGGTTTCTACTGGAAACCTTGTGCGACAAATTATACCGCATAATTTCATTTGGCATTACGCTTTCGTATAAATACTCATTTATAGCTGACAAATATTACACCCTTTGGTGTTTGGACAACAGGTCCAAATGCATCTCGCTTCACTAGCGAGTTTAATTCAATTTTAATAACTAGTTTCCATTTTGGCCAATCATTTCTACATCGACATTCTTCGACGATTTTTGGCTCACTTTTTTTCATTACTTCTGGTAATATCAAGTGTTATCATATATGTTGTCGACAACAATTTTATTTCTATCCATAAATTTTCCAGTACTCATGAAATGTATTGAGATCTCATTGTTCCTCTCAAGGGGAAAACATTTCATGAAACACCTCTACAGGAGGTTTATACTCTTCAGGAGTTTTCTCTTCAGGAGTTATACTCTTCAGGAGTTTTCTCTTCAGGAGTTACACTCTTCAGGAGTTACCTTTTCAGGATGATTATATTTTATACAGAAAATACGGTCTCTTCATGAGCACTGATTTTTATTTTTCTTGTCCACCAATAAGTCTTCAACGCTTCAGGTGTATCTTAGACTCATTTATTGTTGTTTTAACAACTCGTCATTCAGGAATTTCAATTCTTGCTTAAGCATTAACAGCAGTAATATATGATTTTACAACACCTTTAGTGTCAGTAAATACATCATGTAATTGATTTGCAACACTTTGTAGATAAATAATCTTCTGAACTTCTGGTTCACATTTATATGTAAGAGGATCAAATTTAAACAGGACTTTATTATCCCAAGTAATTTCTTGTCGTGCTTCAGGCACCGATATTTCATTATTTCAAAACATGATGAAATATTAATAAGTTTATATATAAAAACTTAGTATAAATAAATCAAGTGCTTGGCCGTACAACATGTACGTGACTACTGTTTGGTCATATTACATCTATGACAAACATCTTCATCTTTTTATGAAGAATTATTCTGAAGGCCTTTACCCTTCTCTGAGTTTGATCACTTCTGGTGATACGATATATTTTTATCATCTTTAGTGTTGTCACTTTTGGGACCAACACTTCTATAATTTTTCTACCACGTCTACGCCCTTAGTTCCCGTTCACTTCTGAGAATTGTGTAAATTCGATATCATTAATAGGACGTAACTGGTGTAACAAAAACTCATTATTTAGCTCAATCACTAAGACAAAACAAAAGTTCAGAATATTTGTTGAACTTTCATTCTCGATATTGCTACTGCAGGAGCACATTCGAGGTATGAAAAATAATGTCTTCTTTTATATATCATCATCAGTGATATTTTTACTGTATAATTTAATATTGAGCTGATTTTAAAGAGTGCATAATATTCAATACCACTATTAAAATTTTGCAACTTCAAGTGCAATAAATCATAATGATCTTTTGAGAGGATTACATCTTCTGGTGCTTATATCACTCTCTTAATTCATTTCACATAGTAAGATGATTTTTCATCATGAGATACATAGCACGGTCCTTCAGGGACACATGGTTTTCTTCTATGATTGTATCTTTCAAGTTCATCATCATATCCAAATAGATCTCATCAAGGATCTTGGATAAATAACATTTTTCAGAAATGTCAATAGTAATAAATCTCAATATTTGACATTATATTACAAAAATAAATCTGTGAATTTAAGAAATATATTCACATTATCATGAGAATAAAAATAAAATTTTATCAAGTAATATTCAGAAATATTACCTTTAATATTTATCTCAAGGACTGCAAATAATATATTGAAAAACTTACTTGAAGTAGAAGACCATTAGTTTCAGTATCGGTAGAATCTCGTGCTGATAACGTGTTATAAAACTAAAAAGAAAACTACTACTATTGCAAGAGAAATGTAAAAGAAACTCTCTGAAACTTTCTTCCTTCTCTATATTTTCTTATGAATTTCATTACAACTGAAACCCATATTTATAGGCGTTGAAATTACTATGCAAGTCACTATGCAGATTTTAAAATAATAGTGGTGAGGTCATTCACATAATTTAGTAGTGGGATAGGGAGATGCGCCGTTTCGTTCGTTTATTTACATTCATAACATTCATTTAAAATTTCCATTTTTATTAACCGAGAGGATTTCTAATAATAATAATAATAATAAAAATATAGCCTGGCTGTTGCGCTAACTTCTTTTATAATTTTACTATTTATATAAACAATAAAATCACTATTTATATAAGAGAAAACAGTAAAATTATTATTTATACGAGAAGTTTGTGCGACGATCGAGCTCCTGCAAAGCAAAGTCCTATATAAAATAATTGAGATTAATCATATTTAAAATATTTATTTATATAGAAATAATAATATGAATAATAAATATTATTATTTATATAAGAGTGAATATTCTGAATATAATGATTTTTTAACAGTATTCATTAATAAATATCTTTCTTTGATATACTGTGCTGCAGCTAATAATTTTTATAATATTATAGTCTCATTTTTTTTTTCTTTGTACTAAAAAAATAGTCTCATGTTTTTTTCAAGAAAGTGTCATTGAACGCTTAACCCAAAAAAGCTATGTAAGTAAAATATTTGGTCATAACTTCTCAACTTTTCTAAACAAGTTATATTTATCCTAATAATTTATTTCTATAGATAATAATAATAATAATATTACAATTATATATTATTTTATTATTAAATTAATAAATAAAATATATCATTCATGTTTTTTAAATTATAAAATCAATTTCTTTATAAATTAAATTGTTCTAAATAAATATTTTATTAAACGTGTTATATATATTAACTTGAGAATAAATTATGATTATTATTTAAAAAAAAAAAAGAAATTAATTCAAGATCAAGCACAGCATAATCTGGTTAAGAAAATATGAGAATATGGTATATGTTATAAAACTAAAAAGAAAACTACTACTATTGCAAGAGAAAAGAAACTCTTAAGAACTGAAACTTTCTTTCTCTCTCTATATTTTCTTATGAATTTCATTACAACTGAAGCCCATATTTATAGGCGTTGAAATTACTATGCAAGTTACTATGCAAGTTACTATGCAAGTCACTATGCAGATTTAAAATAATAGTGGTGGGGTCATTCACATAATTTAGTGGTGGGCCATAGGGGCGGCGGCCGACGTTTTGTTTATAACACTCCCCCTTGAATGACCACCCATAAAGAATCTGCCTCGTTAAAACCTTGCCAAGGAAAAACCCAGTGGGAAGAAAAACCAATGGCGAAGGAAAAAGAGTACAGTCTCTTTATGTATCCACAAGTACTTTAAGATTGCCTCATTAAAACCTTGCAAAGGAAAACCCAATGGGATAAAACCTTAGCGAAGGAAAAAGAGTACAATCAGCACAAGTCTTCAGGACTTTTACTCCCCCTGGAAAGTGTATGACAATAGTTTTTGAGTCTTCACATTTTAATATTCTGCACAATTTTCTTGAATGTCGCAGTTGGTGATGTCTTCATGAATAAATCTGCCAGATTATCACTTGATCGTATATTTGATATATCCTCCTTTGATTTGAGCGATACAAGTAGCATTATCTTCATATAAAATTGTTGAGTCATTGATCTCAGCCAAATATACTCTTGACTTGTTTCATGAATTGCAATAATCTCTGAGTGATTTGAAGATGAAAAATAATATCTGGTTGACAAACTTAATAGAAATCTGATACCTGCAGTAATACTTAAATTCCCCCTTGATAATATGCGTTAGTGTTTCAAGTAATAAGCAAATATGATTTCAGTATATATAACAAGTTAAGAATTCAAACATGATCTCCAACTAAATAATGCATTAGAGAGAGTATGATAATATTTTCATGTAAAATTTTCTCCCCCTCATTCGGCGTTATTAGGAAGAACTTGTTTATATACGGCGGAAATAATATTGGAAACCATCTATATATGATAAAAGCTGTAAAAGTTTTGAGATTTAATATTATCGGCTCGGCGGAAAATCAAATCCGCTTGACATTGTGGACAAACGAGATCTTGAAGAGATTTGAAGGCTTCGGGTTGTTGTTTTAAATATAACCAATTTTACCATTGGTTTACTCCAGCAAAAAGATTTCGCATTCCTCATAGATTCAGTTGTTGTTCATTCAGAATGATATTATGTCTGATAGAAATTCTAATGTCCCAGATTTGAACCATGAACCTTTTATACCTCAACCACTTATATTTTCTCCTGAGGCTGTAAACACCATGATAGGAGCAGAGATATATCTATCTAGTAAATCTGATCCTGAAATTGTTGCAGCATCAAGAACCCTTAGTGCTCAATATACTGCTTCTCTTACAACCATGTCACAGAGGCTATTGGCGAGAACGAGTGAGGTTGATCATCTTAAAAATCAAATATCTGAGTTGCATCAAACGCTTGCAACTAAAGATAGAAAGAATAAAGATTTAAAACAAGATAACAAGGAGCTGAAGAAACTTGTAGACTGGTATTCTCGTGACCTGAAAACACGAGTAGAAGAGCTGGAACGAGAAAGAGCTCAGATACAAAGTCAACAACAGCAGCTAACGGCAGAGGTTCAGCGTTTACAAGAAAATAGGGATAGCTGTAATTAATCTCGCTGGCTTTTGAAATTATGCATCCAGCATATCTTGTAAAGTGAGATTTGAAGAGATGATGGTTTGTCTTGTTCTTATTTCCAATTCTATAAGAACCGTCTTTAGTTTCATTTAGTACGCATCAAATCTTCTTCTCATATCTATAATTCATCTGTATTTGTATTCTTATTCTACAAATTTCCAATGGCTCATCAATTTCCTTTTACTATTTCTCACAATCAACATATGAGGTATCCTTCACCTCAATTACAAGTTGATCCTGCATCTTCCGCAAGTGCAATGCTGCAGCAAGCAAATGATCTGGCTAATAAGTCAGATCGTGAAGCTGTTTATGAGCTGGTGACTCTCGGCACCCGATACTCCTCCTCTATTGTTGGATTTTCCAACCGATTACAATCCAAAAATCGTGAGATTGAGGAGCTTAACGAGAAGGTTTCTGTACTTCAACGACTCGTTCAAGAGTCTGACAAAAAAATTGCAGACTTAAAGCAGGAGAATAAGGATTTAAAATCCTTACTTGCCTCTTCATTTCGACTGCCTAATCCTTTAGATAAGGATGGTACGTTACTTTATGAAAAGCAAATGCATTTGAGAGATGAGGCTAGAAGTCTCAAATTCTTGTAACTCATCTATGAATTGAATAATAAGATTTTTCCTTTTCAAATGGATTCCTTGAATTTATAGCAACTCTTGTGATCTTTTCAAGAGTAAATCATCAACGTAAACTGCAATAATGACGAATCCGAATTCTAATAAAACACATGAACATATAGGATTATTCTTAAATCCTTCTTTCAATAGATACTCGTTGATTCAATTATACAACATGCGTTCGGATTGCTTTAACCCATATAAAGATCTTTGAAGCTTTATAAAGTACATACTCCTAAATGTACTTGGATTAGATGCTTCAAGTATCGTAATAATCTAATGATGCTTATAAATATGCAGTGACCACATTCATTAACTGCATATCTAATCCTTTTGTAATAACCAAATCAATTAAAAATATGAATGTGATTGCATTCATATCAAGGAAATATGTTTCCTCATAATTGTTCTCGGGTTTCTACAGGAAACCTTATGCGACTAATTATACCGCATAATTTCATTTCGCATTACGTTTTCGTATAAATACTCACTTATATCTGACAAATATTACACCATTTGGTGTTTGGACAACAAGTCCAAATGCATCTCGCTTCACTAGCGAGTTTAATTCAGTTTTAATAACTGCTTTCCATTTTGGCCAATCATTTCTACGTCGACATTCTTCGACGGTTTTTGGCTCATTACTTCTGGTAATATCAAGTGTTATCATATCTGTTGTCGACAACAATTTTATTTCTATCCATAAATTTTCCAGTACTCATGAAATGTATTGAGATCTCATTGTTCCTCTTCAGGGGAAAACATTTCATGAAACACCTCTACAGGAGGTTCCTCTTCAGGAGGTTTATACTCTTCAGGAGTTTTCTCTTCAGGAGTTATACTCTTCAGGAGTTACACTCTTCAGGAGTTACCTCTTCAGGAGTTATACTCTTCAGGAGTTACACTCTTCAGGAGTTACCTCTTCAGGAGGATTAGAAAATACGGTCTCTTCATGAGCACCGATTTTTATTTTTCTTGTGCACCAATAGGTCTTCAACGCTTCAGGTGTATCTTAGACTCATTTATTGCTGTTTTAACAACTCGTCCTTCAGGGACTTCAATTCTTGCTTAAGCATTAACAGCAGTAATATATGATTTTACAACACCTTTAGTGTCAGTAAATACATCATGTAATTGATTTGCAACACTTTGCAGATAAATAATCCTCTGAACTTCTGGTTCACATTTATTTATAAGAGGATCAAATTTAAACAGGACTTTATTATCCCAAGTAATTTCTTGTCGTGCTTCAGGCACCGATATTTCATTATTTCAAAACATGATGAAATATTAATAAACTTATATATAAAAGCTTAATATAAATAAATCAAGTACTTGGCCGTACAACAGGTACGTGACTACTGTTTAGTCATATCACATCTATGACAAACATCTTCATTTTTTTTTTTTTATGAACAATTATTCTGAGGGCCTTTACCCTTTTCTGAGTTTGATCACTTTTGGTGATACGATATATTTTTTATCATCTTTAGTGTTGTCGCTTTTGGGACCAACACTTCTATAATTTTTCTACCACGTCTACGCCCTTAGTTCCCGTTCACTTCTGGGAATTGTGTAAATTCGATATCATTAACAGGACGTAACTGGTGTAACAAAAACTCATTATTTAGCTCAATCACTGGAAGACAAAACAAAAGTTCAGAATATTTGTTGAACTTTCACTCTCGATATTGCTACTGCAGGAGCACATTCGAAGTATGAAAAATAATGTCTTCTTTTATATATCATCATCAGTGACATTTTCACTGCATAATTTTAATATTGAGATAGTTTTAAAGAGTGCAGAATATTCAATACCACTCTTAAAATCTTGCAACTTCAGGTGCAATAAATCATAATGATTCTTTGAGAGGATTACATCTTCTGGTGCTTATATCACTCTCTTAATTTATTTCACACAGTATGATGATCTTTCATCATGAGATACACAGCACGGTCCTTCAGGGACACATGAATTCCTTCTATGATTGTATCTTTCAAGTTCATCATCATATCCAAATAGATCTCATCAAGGATCTGGATAAATAATATTTTTCAGAAATGTCAATAGTAATAAATCTCAATATTTGACATTATATTACAAAAATAAATCTGTGAATTTAATAAATATATTCACATTATCATGAGAATAAAAATAAAATTTTATCAAGTAATATTCAGCAATATTACCTTTAATATTTATCTCAAGGACTGCAAATAATATATTGAAAAACTTACTTGAAGTAGAAGACCATTAGCTTCTGTATCGGTAGAACCTCGTGCTGATAACGTGTTATAAAACTAAAAAGAAAACTACTACTATTGCAAGAGAAAAGAAACTCTTAAGAACTGAAACTTTCTTTCTCTCTCTATATTTTCTTATAAATTTCATTACAACTGAAGCCCATATTTATAGGCGTTGAAATTACTATGCAAGTTACTATGCAAGTCACTATGCAGATTTAAAATAATAGTGGTGGGGTCATTCACATAATTTAGTGGTGGGCCATAGGGGCGGCGGCCGACGTTTTGTTTATAACAGTATATTATTATTAACGTTTTATTGTTATTATTATTTTTTAATTTGAAAATCTCATTTTAAAATATAAAAAGGAGAGATTACGAACTTTTTGTTTTATAGTATATAAGGTAAGGTACTATTGTGCATCCAATTTCCAAGTCCATCTTCGCCCACAGATTTGTTTCGTCGAGGTCAATCTTGAACCTCATCGTTGGTGATTTCTTTCTTCCTGCTGCATTTTTCCCCTGTTTCTATTTCTTTAGATTTCCGTCTTATTTTTCGGGTTTATTTTGGATCAACTCTTGGATTATATGATCTCTGTCTCCGTTTTCTTTTTCCTATTCGTGTTTGGAAGGCTCCCAATTTCTTTTCTTTTAATTTTATTGGCGATTTTTGTGAAAACTAGGGTTCTCATCTCTGTTTTGAATCAGAGGTTTAAAATTAATTTTCTTCAAAGTTTTGGTAGTTTTTGACTTCAAAATCCAATCTCTTGACTTCAATTCATCTAGTTTTGTGTGCTCAGGTATTCAATAATTTCCTTATTCTCAGCTCCGATCTCAATCTGGGTGTCTGTATGAGCTATCAATCTCCCTTATGATCCAAGTCAGGCGATTCGGTGAATGAACTATACTTTCGTCGATTTGCAGCTTCTCTCTTTAGATTTTCTTCTCTAATCCATCCTGGTCTGGTTCAGGTATTGCATTTCGCCCTTTCTTGGAGACCACTTCGATGATATAAGATATCATTTATGGTTTACTTATATATGTATGTAAATCGATTCATTTTTAAGCTTTCAGATACCTGTAGCGTCGGACGTTTGTTCTATCATAGTACTTCAATTTTTTTTCCTGGGTAATCGCATTTTTATGTTGATCCTGTAGTGGTTTTCACTACCATACCAACGGGACAGTAACAATTACTACATGCAGGATCCAGATCTCTAAGCCTTTTATTGCAGTAACGAGTCTCAAGAGATTGTAGTTACAGGAAATAAATGTCCTCGTCTATGATGTGAGTGGTTTTTGAAGACTATCTGAATTGAGGTATCGAGACTATGGCATCTGCTGTTCTGAAAATAGTGAATACTACTTTAGATTGGGTGACCTTGGCTTTAGATGCTCCTTCTGCCCGAGCTGTTGTTTTTGGAGTACATATTGGCGGTAACTTCTGAACTCTCAAAAGCTAACCATGTCTTTGCCATCTTCTGGATCATAGAATTTTGGCTAACAGATTTTATTGTTCTTATGGTTAAAGGGCATCTATTTGTGGAAGTTCTTCTTTTGGTCGTCATCCTTTTCCTGCTTTCCCAGAAAAGTTACAAGCCCCCGAAAAGGCCTCTAACGAAGAAGGTTTGTGGGACAATTTTAATTTGTACTTCTAGTATTGACCAAGAGGATGCTCCTCTTGATTTATGTTGACTTAACTGTTTTAGTATTTCTACAACATGGTTAAGTTGAGATTTTTTTTGGGGGGGGGGGGGGTGTTTGGCAAGATATGCTACGACTATCATATCCATAATGAATTAAAATAATATTCCTTTTGTTTGACACTTGGCTGATCATGCTCTGCGGAACAAAATTTTTTATAATCAGGCTGCATGCATAATTTTGGATGTTCAAAATTTTAAATGGTTTGAATCTAGGATGATATTTAAATTATGCTGAAATCTGAAAATCAACGTGAAAGTTGAATCTAAAGGATATCACAAATTTGTCACCATGTTCTATATGTCTATTTGGACGTCTCTAAGGGATATTCATTTTTTTGCAGTTTCTCTCTCCTCCAATATTTTCTCTCTTTATACAACAAAAACCATGCTTTCGCTTCTTCGTTGCTGATTCCAGTTTTTGATTGGTGAGATTAGTGGTTTAGTCTAGCTATTTCACTGATTCATCGATTAGGTGGTAAGTGATGGCTTCGACTAGGAGTGTTGTTATTGACCATAAATGTTTCAAGTTTAAGAGGGAGAGGGATAAGGGGTGGAGGATCATAGAAAGTAGCCCTCGTCTTGTGAAACATGTTTTCATTGATCTTGAAGTTCTAGCATGGTTGGCTGCCATGGTGAAGGAAGGCATTGCCTATAGTGATGCTCCAGATTTCCTCAAGTCGCGTATAAGAGGAACTACTATTTTGGTGTTGTAGAGGCGGCAAAACTTGTTTGGGAGGTTCTTCTCCCTTTCAGAGTTTAGCCCTGAAAGATGCTGGGGTACTATAATGGTACCGAAAGGGAGGCTAAGTGTAGGGTGGGGAAACTTCAATGAAACTCTAATGGAGTTAGTGGCATCGTCTATTTTGGGAGGAACATAGATGAGAAACACGGACACAAGGTTGGCTACCTTCTCCTTCGGTGCAGGTGTTGGAACCTCTATCGTGGTCCTTTAGGTCGTACAAGAAGGCATTGCAGCAGGCAAATGGTGCTCGAGGAAAGCTTGCAACTCTGGGATATGTTGAACAGAGGAAAAGGACATGGCCTGTCATGCTTGGAGAAGATGAGGTCAATCTTTGGCCTTAATAAGGAAAGGATTTTGGAGGTAATAGTTGAGATGGAAGGTCAGTTGGACTTTTTGGATCACAAATTAGTTTGGCTGAAAAGCTGCGTTGTGCGTTTTAATGAAAAGGAAATGGGACTGGGACTGGGCCTGGGCCAAGGGGAGGCGAGGGTCTAAACTGATATCATGGGGAAGGGAAATGGAGTAATTTTGGGCCGAGATGGGCACGATGTGGGTTTTGGGCTAGCTCCGTGCAAGAGGCCGGGGTTTGCAGCAATGGGCTTCTGGCAACACAGCAACCAGAGATAGCTACGTCGACGGTAGGCCAGAGTTCTTCGGTGATGGTTACAATGCCAACGTCATTGCAGGGGAAAGAGGTTGAAGAGATCGCACTGTCTTTAGCATCGGAAAGTGTTGCAAGTTCAAAAATTGCCGGAAAGTGTTAGTTGACTCATTGGCGACTGCACAAATAACACTGATGAAGGCTGTTGAAGGCTCTGATGCCATTCACTTGCCGTCAAAAACGCCGGAACAAGTTTGTGAACAGGTTGAAGCGCCGACAACTTTATTGCAGGGCTCTGGGCCTCCGATGGGAAATCAGGATTCCATTTCTGGTTTCTCCAGCTCAGAGGTCAATGCTCAGATGGAGAATCAAGACCAGCAGTTAGTCATCTGTGATCCCTCACAGTCTAGGGAAGAGGGGATCATGCTAACCCCCTAGTGTATACTTCCCCCCCCAGCTCCATTAGGGGGAGAAATTCGTTAGATTGGGTTTTAGATCAGATGGAGGCTATGAAAAGTGTTATAGGAATCACTTTTGGAGGTCACAAAGAGTAATTTTGTGCCCTTCTTTTTGCAATGGAAAATGGGCATTCGAAGTCATTTTCCAAGTGTGAGAGGGAATTAAAAAAGTTAACTTGTTCCATTAATTATGATGTGAAGGTAGGGAGGAGTGGTAGGGACATATCAAAAGGAAGGGGCTTCTTATTGTTTCCTCTCTTTGAATGTGTGTGGGCTCAATGATTGCAATAAACGCCTTCGTATCAAATCATTATTCGTATGTGGAAGGTTGATGTAGTGTGCTTGTAAGAAACAAAGTTTCGGGTCATTGATAGACGAATTGTTCAGAGTCTATGGAGATGTTTGTATGTGGGATGGTTATATTTGGCATCCATGAGAGCCTCGGGTGGCGTGTTATTAATTGGGATAAAAGAGTTGTGCAAACAATAGAAGAAAGTATTGGTGAGTTCTCGGTAGCTTCCCTTCTAAAAAATGTTGCAGATGGGTGAGAGTGGGCCTCTATAGGCATTTATGGGCCAAATGTAGACAGGGAGAGGAGAGGAGAGGGTTATGGGAGTTATTGGCGGGTATCTACTCCATTTGGAATATGCCTTAGTGCATGGGTGGTGATTTTAATATCACTCGTTTTCCCAACGAGCACTCAAGAAATGTTCGGAATTCTATAGCTATGGAAGAATTTTCTGAGTTCATTTTTTATTTGGATCTCATGGATATTCCCTTAAATGGGGGAGAGTTCACCTAGTCAAATGGACGAGTCTAGTTGAAACTTGATAGATTCCTAGTTTTTCCGGCATGGGAAGTACACTACCCTGAGGTATGTCAGAAACGGCTGGCCCGTGTCATCTTAGATTATTTTCTTATTTTGCTAGACTATGGAGGCATTCACAGGGGCCGGCATTACTTCAAGTTTGAGAACATGTGGCTCACAACAGATGGGTTTAAGGATTTGGTACGTGCATGGTGGTCATCGTATCAATTTGATGGCACTCCTAGTTTCATTCTTGCAGGTAAGCTAAAGGCATTAAAGGACTTGAAGAAGTGGAACTTGGAAATCTTTGGTCACATTGACAATCAGAAAGCAACTCTCTTGGAGGACTTGCAAGAGCTAGAGGAAAAAGTACTGTTGGGTGACAGCTTGGGGGAAGTCTTAATGAGAAAAGGTATAGTTATGGCTAACTTGAAAAAAGTATTGTTGGCAGAGGAGATCTCCTAGTGTCAAAAATGCAGGGCCCTTTGGTTAAAAGTAGGGGACAAATTCACAAAAGTTTTTCACAAAGTGGCTAACTCCTATAGACAAAAGAATGCTATTGAGGTGCTACACTCCAATAATCGGGTTTTTACTTCTCCATCGAACATTGAAGACCACATTGTGCATTATTATGAGGATCTTCTTTCAGAGCCGGTTGGTTGGAGGCCAAAGCTGGATAATTTGCCATTTGAAGCGATCGACTCGTAGAGTATGAGTTGGTTGGAGGGACCTTTCAAAGAAGAGGAGATTTATAAGGTAATAACAACTATGGCTAGGAACAAAGCATCGCGAACGGCTTTACAATGAGTTTTTTTAAAACTTGTTAGGACATTGTGAAAAGTAATGTTTTGCAAGTTTTAGTGAATTTCACTATTTCCAAAAGTTTGAAAAATCCATTTATGCGACTTTTATTACTTTCATCCCTAAGAAAATTGGGACTTTGGCTATTGAGGAGTTTCGCTCTATAAGCTTGGTTAGTAGTGTGTACAAGATTATTGCAAAGGTTCTTGTGAACTGCCTTAGCCCTATTGTAGAACAAATTATTTCCAAGCCTCAAAATGCTTTCATTTGGGGGAGACAAATTCTTGATTCGGTTATTATTGCTCATGAATGTTTGGATCATAAGTTGCGAGAGAGGAGTACAGAGATCCTTTGTAAACTTGATATGGAAAAGGCGTATGATCAGGTGAATTGGGATTTTCTCCTATACTTATTTGAGAGGTGTGGATTTGGGGGTAGATGGATCTTGTGGATACGTCAGTGTATTTCTATTGTATGGTTTTCAGTTCTCATCAACGGATCACCCACGGGTTTTTTTGAGAGCTCCCAAAGCTTGCAGCAAGGAAATTCTCTTTCTCTTCTTCTTTTTGTTATTATTATGGAGACACTTAGTTGGATGATAATGGCCGTTGTTGGGAGTGGTTTCATATCTAGTTTCCAGGTTGGAAATAGCAATAGTGGGTTTATTAACATCTCTTATCTATTTTTTACAGATGATACACTACTCTTCTATGAGGTGGATGCTAAACAAATCCAAAGCTTACATGCACTATTACTTTGCTTTAAAGCAGTATCGGGGTTGAAGGTGAATCTTAGCAAGTCCAGGATGGTAGCGGTGGATACAGTTCCACATATTACCAGACTAGCAAACCTCTTGGATTGTAAGATTTCTTCTTTGCCAATGAAATATTTGGGCCTTTTGCTGGGAGCAACTTTCAAGACTAGAACCATTTGGGATGGGGTTATGGAGAAGTTTGAAAGAAGACTAGCGGGATGAAAACGGATATACTTATCGAAAGGAGACCGTTTCACCCTTATTAAATGCACTTTCACTAATCTCGCTACATATTTCCTCTCTTTATTTCCTATGCCTGCAGGAGTAGTGACTAAAATTAAAATTAAAAAATTTTCCAAGGTCTTCTTTTTTTTGGGTTGGGTTGGGTTTGGGGGGGGACATAGGGGAGTAGAAAAAGTTTCACCTGGTTAACTTGATGACAGTATGTTCTCTAATATCATATGGTGGCTTAGGGGTGTGTAACTTGAGAGACTTTTAACAAAGCCTTATTAGAAAAATGGTCATGGAGATATCATCAGGAGGGGGTCTTTGTGGAAGGAGATTATCGACTCTAGATATATAGGGGCTTGGAGGGGTTGGTAACATTGTTAGGAGGGGATATGGTGTGTGTTTGTTGAAGTTCATTAGGAAGGGTTGGCCATGTTTTGAAAGTTACATTCGTTATGTGGCTACGTTGGGTGCAGTGAGGCTACGTTGGGTAGAACATTCTCAGCTTTATATCGCATTTTTGGTAATAAGGAGGCCTCAGTTGCTAACATGTGTTCACTCGCTCATGGTTCTTATCATTAGAATATCCTATTCAATATGGATTTTTATGATTGAGAACTATCCATGATTGTAAATTTTTTCAATATACTACATTCCTTGAGGACTCCAGGCATGGGCATATAGATTGAAATGGAAGTACAATGACCACAAGTAGTGTACATTTAAGGCCTACTCCAAAATCTTGGAAACAAATGGGCATGCTCATTTTCCTTGGAAAAATATTTGGAGATCTCGTGTGCCTTCCAAGGTTGTCTTTTTCGTACGGACTGCGGCCCTTGGAAAAATTTTGACTATAAATAACTTGAGAAAGAGGGGATGTGTAGTGTTAGATTGGTGTTATATGTGGAAAAAAAAAATAGAAAATTTGTGGATCATTTCTTATTGCATTGTGAGGTGGCAAGGGTGTTGCACAATGAGGTTTTTTGTAGGGTTGTCATTGCTTGGGTTATGCCAGGGAGGGTTGTGGATCTGTTGGATTGTTGAAGGAACATACATGGCTTTCCACAAGTGGCAACAATGTGGAAAATGGTGCCGTTATGCATAATGTGATGTCTTTGGGTGGAAAAAAACGAATGCTGCTTTGAGAACAAGGAGCTTATATTGGCAGAGCTATAATATTTTTTCATGCATACTAAATGGGAATAATGTTCATGATTTCTTGTTTTTAATTTTTAACTCTTAGTTTGTATTTAAGTGCTCTTTTGTATACTCCCTGTATACTTGGACTTTGTCTTCTTCACTCTCATTAATAAAATTTATCTCTTACCTACCAAAAAAAAAAAAAATCTATTTCATCCAAGGACTGAAGGCCCCAATTTTGGTGATTCAATTTTGCCAAAGTAAAAAATGAGTTGTTCACTGGATTTGGGTCTCTTAAAGCTCGAGCATATTAAGGCATAATTTGGTTTCACAAACCTTTTCACCATCTCATCTCACCATTCAAACACAAACATTTTTCAATTTCAAATTTTTAACCTTTTCATAATCATTACTTAATCATTACAGTTTTTCCAAATTTTCCAAACAAAACACAAAAAATAATTCAACATTCTCAAATCCCAAAACAAAAATTATACCAAAGAACTATATTCTAACTCTCTTTTAACTTTAAAATTTATTTATTTGACTTTTTCTCTTTCCTTTTCCAAAACCTTATAAAAATATTAATTCAAACAATTTCACTACTACTCACAAATGATCTCAGTACTATTCACAAAGTATCTCACTACTATTCACAAATTTCTCATCTCATTTCATCTCATCTCATGTGTGTAACCAAATGAGGGCATTGCAAACCCCTTCAATGATAGAGCTTATGAAGTTTGGTTGTCCTAACTCCCATACTCTAGCTGAGTTCCTGGTTTCATAAAAGTTGCATCTGGTTATTTTAATTAACTGTATTTGACATCATTATTAATAGTGGCATATCAACCTACAAGAAATTTTATACTTCATTATGGTATTTCACCAAAACTAAAGAAAACTTTGCCTGATGTTTGTAGGAAATAGACGAGCTATGTGATGAATGGGTCCCAGAATCCCTCATTCCTCCTCTTACAGAAGAGATGCAGAGGGAACCTCCAATGTTAGAAAGGTGAAATATTTGTAATGTCCATGTAGAGGAGTTCATAGATTCCTGTCAGAATGATGTGCTTACCTATGTTCTTTTTTTCCCTACTTTTAGTTTGTGTTGAAAAAAAATCTTCAATTTATTTGTTTCATTCTTGTTTTCTTCTTTAAAGTTTCTTCCCCAATACTACGTATTTTCTTCTTCTCTATTTTCCTATGTTGCCCTAGCTCTTTGCGGACATGGAGTTAATACTGCCTGTGTTTTCCTGATCAATTTATAGTTATAATTTTTGTCATGTGTATATCATTACATAAACAAATAATTGTTGTTTATGTAATTTATTATCTTTCATAAGTTGAATAATAGATTTCTGAATAAGAACTGAAAAGTGTTTTGGTAAAAAACCTCAAGGCATTGCTGCTCCTGAGTTGCGTTTTTTGTGTCTCTGGCAGTGCTGCAGGGCCGCATACAATAATCAGTGGCAAAGAAGTTGTCAATTTTGCTTCAGCAAATTATCTTGGATTGATAGGACATGAGAAATTGCTTGTGAGATGCAGTTCCCTTTATTTATTTATTTGTGCTATGATAATTTTTATGTTTTTACGGTGGATTTATGATCATATTCTATCTCAGGAGTCATGTTCCTCTGCATTGGAGAAATATGGTGTTGGTTCTTGTGGTCCTCGTCAATTCTATGGAACAATTGGTGAGCTTTAATTTTGAATCTAAATTTTGTATGAATCAAATTAGAGGTTCTGCACCCAGTTTTTCTCAGGGAAATTTTTTTCTTTTGATGGTTATTTTGTTTATTCTTCCCTCTTACCAGATGTACACCTTGACTGTGAGGCCAGAATAGCAAAATTTTTGGGAACTTCTGATTCAATTCTCTATTCCTATGGACTTTCCACTGTGTTCAGTGCAATTCCGGCTTTTTGCAAAAGAGGAGATATCATTGTAGTGTGAGTATGCATAAATCTCAACTATTTAATACCTGCTGAATTCATTTCCCTGTGCATATGTGTTCGTGGTAGAAGAAATTAGTGATACTGTATGTGAAAACCAGTTCTAAGAGGTAAATATGTTTGCTATCTTTTTTGGGGGAAAAGCACTTGCAAAGAAAAGGAGGCACCAATGGGTGATGATAAGATGCTCTTCTTTGTGGGGGCAGTGACAAAGGTCCTGACTATATTGGGTTGACTCGAGAGGTGGTGAAAATGCTATTTTATGGATTTAGATCCCTTAGGGTTCTTGCATAAACTCTAGGGCTTAGAGTGCGCATAAAGTGGGTTCTACAACATTGATTGGGGTGAATTGGCATGTTGCCTATTCTTTCATCAATAATACATGTTTACTTATCAAAAAAATTAATGCTGCCAGAGAAATATATTTCCGCAACCATAAATTCTGTGGGACCCACTTTATATGTCCTCCTTCCCACTCTAAGCCCAAAAGTTCGGGTAGAAACTCTAGGGGACGTAAGTCCCTACTTATGTGATGTGTTGTAGACCATAGCAGTGACTAGTAGTATTGGGGTGACAATGGTGTTAATGTGAAGTTGGGGTGTAAATAAAATAACCAATATGCCCAAGTTTTTCTTCTCATGTGGAAGTGAAAGTTTACTTCCGATCTACAGATCTTTTCAAACAGTTTTTTCTCGTCTGTCTCTTCTCCCTCCAACAAAATATACTCAAATAGGGATACTGTTACGTCCCTCAACCCTCACCAAAAAAAAAAAAAATCCTTCCCTTCTTTTGTTTTTATCTCCTGTCCTCTCCCTCCAACCAAGTAAAACCCTGAGTGATTTAGCTTCCCTTGTCCCCAATTCCTACAACCATAAATGATAGTATAGTTAATGATTTAAAATTATCATTGCGTTCTTTTTTACTTATCAAATAAAAAAAAATTATCATTGTGAGCACAAAATAAATTTCCACAAAAAGTAATGCAAATGTGATGATGGATTGGGCTTGCTTATTTTCTGATAAAAGAACGTTATTCTAACTTATAACCTGTCTTAATTGCCCACCTTAGCTGCCAATTTTGCATTACTGTGCACTGCGATCGAAGCAGGCTACTTGCTTGAAACCAAATCAAGATTTAAGAAAAGCAGGGAGTTAAAGTGTCTTTCTTGGGCAATCACTTATGACGTTAAAGGAGGTAGTTTGAGTCTAGGGAAGACTAAAAGGAGGGCATTCTGAAGCCGTCCTCGTAGAGAGGGTTTCGGGTTGGGGAGGTCTGTTTTGTTCCCACTTGGGCTTGTTGTATTTTGGTTGTATTTCTAATTTTCACGGGCTTATTGGTCATTAGGGGCTCTCTAGTATGGGTTAGGTCTTTCTTCTATATGCCCAGTGTGCTTGTTTACTCTTATTGATATTAATATATATAATATTTTATTTATCAAAAAGACAAAAAAATTGCCTGCCTTAGCTGTTCGTGACAGTTATCCTGGTGCCTTTCGTATTCCGACATACATTGGGAGTTTTTACTGTTAAAATAGCCTGCATCAGATTTCTGGTGGATATTTGTTTCTTTATTTGAAGGTGGTTCTATTTGTTCCTGTTTCAGGGATGAAGGAGTCCACTGGGGAATACAAAATGGCCTTCATCTCTCTAGAAGCACAATCGTGTATTTCAAGCACAATGATATGGAATCTCTAAGGAGTACTCTTGAGAAAATCACTGCAGAGAACAAGCGGGCTAAAAAATTGCGGCGCTACATTGTTGTTGAAGCTGTGTACCAGGTAGATTTTTGTGCACTACTCATATAAATATTTTACCTTTGTTTCTTTCATGTGTATTAGGATGATTTCACCTTTAAGCTTTGGTTAATATTTTACACATTAACTCTGCTTATGTCCTAGGACTTTGTGACCAAAAATAGAAGATGCCTTGAAGTATTTACTTTTTATGTAGCATGCTGCAGATGCTGGTTTCTCTCTGTATTGCTGGTATAAGTTCTGGCAGTAGAAGTAGATGGGCAATAAATGGAAGAATACAGTTTTAAAAGTTGCAATCTTTCTTATTATTTGCCTTTTTTCTCCAGTTCTTTTGAGATCTGAAGGAATATTGTATTCATACTAATAATATAAGTGCTTCTAGTTCATTAATTTATTCATCAAGGGAGAGGGTTGAACTGTTGGAGTCGAATATAGTTTTAAATGGACTTTTTGTACGGTACTTTGCCCGAAATATGGTCATCACTCTCAAAAGTTGCCTTGTCAATGGTATCCTTGTCAATGTGTTGCTTGCTATTCTACCTTGCTATATGCCCTGCTTTTTCTTCTCCTTTGTCTGACTTTATATGCTGATTACAAACTTTGCAGAATTCTGGCCAAATAGCTCCCTTAGATGAGATCATTAGATTGAAGGAGAAATATCGCTTTCGTGTTTTATTGGATGAGAGCAACTCATTTGGTGCGCTTGGCAGTTCTGGAAGGGGTATCACTGAGTACTATGGGGTTCCGGTATGTTTGAAAGCTTAAATGGCCCCCCTTTTTCTTATTTAAAAATCGACCCATTTCTGTTGGCTTTATGGTGGTGTGATATTGCAGATTGAGAAGATAGATATTGTAACTGCTGCCATGGGACATGCATTAGCCACAGAAGGCGGATTTTGCACTGGAAGTGCTAGAGTCATTGATCACCAAGTATGCAAAATAATAATTTATAAGAATGACCATGTAAATGAACTATTTTATTTGTTGGTCTGAAGTCTTAACTAGGCAAAATAGTATCAATATTTTAATAGCTGATGGTGCCTGTTATTTTAAAGATGGTAAAACCCATTTTCTAAATGTGCTGATGATGCCTACTGTTTTGATGATGTCTAACATCTAAGTCTATGCTATTTTTTTTTTAATTGTAGTGCTTGTTTTATGGTAAAGATTATGACAGCTCATTTGAATGCTAATGTCTCAGTCTATGCTAATTTTTTGCAGCGATTGAGCAGTTCTGGGTATGTTTTTTCTGCTTCTTTGCCCCCATATCTTGCGAGCGCAGCAATAACTGCCATTGATGTCCTGGAGGAAAATCCTGATCTGATAAAGAAACTGAAGGAAAACATTGCCCATTTATGGAAAGGTTGGTTCTATTTCACTGCTAAGCAAGATTGAATATATTTTTAGAGAATAAATGGTGCTGAAGGACTTTAATGCATGACACCTGTACCTCCTATTATTTTTTATGATAGCTTAGATACATGAAACAATCATTGATAAGGCATCACGCGTAGAGTGAAGGAGCTTTGTGGGACATGATATCATTATTATACAGGATTTCACTTGGGCTCTATGGCTATTTCTAGGTTGGATGGCTGTAGGTGATTTGTGTGGATGTAGCAATCAATTGGAGCTTTTAAAATGTCTGTCACTTTAGATATACGCCTTAAATACATGATATTGCATCAACCAGTAGTAATTACCAAATCTATTGAAAGCCAAATTATTGTGCTCATTTTCTCCTAATACTCACCACCCCAAAGTCTGCTAATATGTTTGTGCGTGTGAGATAGCTTGACACTTTTTAGCTCTAAATGTAGTTGGTGACTGCAGGATTGTCAGATATACCAGGCCTCTCAATAGCAAGTAATGCAGAATCGCCCATTGTTTTTCTCAAGCTAGAGAAGTCAACAGGTTCCATTAAAAATGACTTGACTCTTCTCGAAGAGATCGCCGATCGTGTAAGTTAATACTTATCTGGTTTCTATTCACGATTTGGCCAATTATCATTCTGCTGTTTTCATTGCATAATTGTTGTGTTCACAGGTGTTGAAGGAAGAGTCAGTATTTGTGGTAGCTTCCAAAAGATCGACACTTGATAAATGTCGTTTAGCCGTTGGAATCAGATTGTTTGTTTCTGCTGGCCATTCAGAATCCGATCTGCAGAAGGCATCTGGATCATTGAAAAGAGTTGCAGCACAGGTGCTGAGGAGTTAAAATTGCGAGGTGCATGAATCTCTTTTTCTCTGTGCGTGCGTGCGTGCTTGAACCCGCTGGACCTTATCAGGTTTTTTAGACACCTTCATTTGTTAGACAATTTTGTAATGTAGGCTAAGGCCTGTGGCCATTGATAATTTATGTTCTAATTCTTGCGTGATTATTTAGAATGGCAGATTTTATACACTTTAACCTTCGAGTTTGGTAAATATAGACTCTGTTCTTACATTGATTGTTCTTATTGTTAGTGGGTTAAGAATAGGGATGTACTGTGGACAACTTTTGGATGTCACAAATGTAAAGATTATTATTCATTCTTCCAGATCTCTCATGCATCTTCTCTTAATAAAATGATTACTTCTAATGCTATGCCGTGGAAGCATTTTGAAAAAGGTTATAGTTGGGACTATCTTTCCATTATGTGAATGCTTTAACACTTTAATTATGAGCTTAAGTTGGGCTAGATAATGGCAATTGAACTTGTTTACTTTCTGTGTTTGGGTGGCTTCTAAATTTGTGGGCAAAACATCCATGTGAATGTGTAATCAACCTCGAGTTCTTACCACCCCTTCATTAGGCTATAATGAATTATTTCTGAAGTCCCTTTGAATCACCAATCTATATATAGAAAACACCCCCCCCGTATTTACAAATTTACGCTTTCTTTTAACTGTTTAAAATCCGTTTCTGGGTGTTTCTTATTTATGGGAGTTTTTTTTTTTTTATTATTTGTAAATTTCAGTGGAGAAAATTACTTCTATCATCTATAGACTCGATAGATAACATATAAATAATGCTTTTTGAAGGTCTCTACGTCATACATCTTTGTAAATGGGGGTGGTGTAAACGACCTCGGATAAAATTCTTCACGACATATATAGCTTCACCAATGGTAATAAAATGTCAGACAGAACCGGATTGATTTTTCTCGGAGATGTGGTAGGCATCGAGATCCCCTTAGTTGCAAGAAAAGAATAAATTATCATTAATTCAAGGGAATGAAAGAGTCATTCATATTGACTCAAAGCCTCGATTTTTGGGTTGGAGATCAGCGATATTCAAATGTATTTTAGATTAATGCTTTTATTTTATTTTTGAATCTTTAGTTACATTGATTGATCTGATGTATTTTAACTTAAAAAAAAAAAAACTACTAAAATTACACCGCACGTTACCCAACATTAATACTTGTTCTTTGATAATATTTTAACTGAATATGAAATCAAGTTATAGTCGAGCATATGCGTTTTCTTCTTTAGGCCCAGAGCAGTCAACTAATTAGTTACAATTGGAATTACTTAGCTCGGGATGATGATCGATTGTTTTATTATCAAAGCTCACATGATGATTGCTAGGACTTTTAGGTGCGTCTACAACTGTATTGGAATATATAGATGCACAAAAGGAATTGAGTTTCTAAGTCCAATGGGAGGAGGTCTCTCGGCCCGGCCACAGCTCTTACAAAAGCATACATTAACTCTTAGCCTCATCGCCCATGGCCTGATGGTATACGCTTTTGGATTCATCACATTGCTCATTTTCTATTCCTAAACTTCATCTCGGGCAGATTCTTTGGGAACGAGCATTTCTGATATATAGCATATTAATGTAACTACAACTAAACATGAGATAACTAATAATCCAATTTTTTTGAGATAATTAATATATATTCTGTTAATCTTTCACTTGAAGAATATAAATTAAATTTACCTATTTCCACCTGTCCAAGTTTCAGTATATAGTTGTAAAGTTGGCATTCATAACAAAGTGATGAAAAAATATTTAAATAAATGATTGATTCAACAACATCTGTGTATACCTCTTCTTATTCATCTATTCCTAGCTAGGAGAAGGATTTTTGTTTTACCATCTTCAGAAAACTCTCGACTTTTGCTATCCATGGATATACAATATGCTGCACAAGGAATGCATCTCTGTAGATAGGAGTCCAATAGGATCCTGAAAATTTGAACTATAACTGTCAACTAATCGTAAACTAACTTTAGTAAGGCAAGCTCTTAGAACTTGTGCTGATCACAAGGGTCTTGAGCTTAGAGGAGGGATCGGCTGCAGCATTGGCTCGCTGCGTTATCATTTCCAAATTCTTATCCAAACTTTGCTTTACTAAACTCTTCATCATTTTCTTCACTTCTTGAGCCTCTCTCCGATTTACGGGCGAACCAATTGCATTAGTCCTTCCCGTTTGTGGTCCGGAATGTGGCCTCATATTCGCTTGCTGCTCATCTTTGAACCATTGCAATAGCTTTATTGCCCTCTTCTGGGCAAGAGGGCTACCCAACAATGATACTTCAAGAAGCACCTGGACGATTCCTGACTTAGCCATTTTCTCGCGTAGGGCTGAGCTCTGATGACCCAAAATCATTAAAATGTAAGCTGATAATTCTTGGCATTTGGGTTTGTCTTCCCATGTCAAGATCTCTATCAAACTCTCCGGCACCATTGGACTATTTTCCATTGCTTTCTTTCCCATTAAAGTTACCACCAAGTGCCCTAGTGTTGAAAGGGCTTTCTCTGAAAGTTGTTTTGTAGTGGAGAGCATCAACAGATTGTGTAATAATCCAGACGAGACCAGAGGTCCTGCATTGTCCAAGACGGTGGAGAGGTTGAATAAAGTAGCCAAACATGACTCTTTGGTTTCAAAACTTGAACCCGACTGGAGAATGCTCAAGATAAATTGGAGGATTTCGGACGAGGCAAGAGGGAAATGGGTATTATTGGCAAGAGAAGATAATGACAAGAGCAGTTCTGCAAATTCGCGTCTCGTTAATTCATCTAATGTATCGATGTTCATTGGCAGTTTGGATAGGATTCCTGCTTCTACGATAAGCGCCTTGTTCCTGAGGGATGAGCAAAGAACAGTTCAGATTAAACCAAAGATAACTAAAATAATATGGTCAAACCAAGGTTGAAAACAAGAACAAACAGTAATCATTATATACGACTTAGAAACTTTTATGTTTAATTACACTACAAGAAGCAAAAATAATAATATATATACTAAGTGTACGTAGCTTATAATATATATGGAGGGATCCATTATTGCTTTATAAAATACAATAGAGAACTTCGAGCTGCTGAAGTCAATAAGATTCCGGGGGCCTAGATCTGTGTGGAAATTGAAGCAAAAGCTGTAATTTTCTATGTCTAAACGGTACTGTTGCCTCTCCAACTCTTCCAACCACCTTTGACCTAAGTAGGGGGAGCAGTTGACGCACCTTAATTAGTGGCGGCCTTCTGATTTAAGGGGACATTTTGCTCATTATATTATGGAGGGAAAGGGCTCATGTCTGTAGTTGAAGGCGATGATCTCTAATACGTACCTTCCTTTTTAACTTTTGTAAAGAAAACTAAAAGGGATCATTCTGAAAAAAAAAAAAAAGAATTCCGCAATAAAGCACATTATGAACTCTGCTCAATGGTCAAGGCGGTTCTTCTATGAGGTGCTTGTCAAGTGTTCTTATTAATCCTCTACCCACCCTTGTATTTTGCCATGGATATATATATGAATGCCAAAGGACTCAAGAAAATAAGCACGGAGCAATTTACCAAAAACAAAAAAGAAACAAACATGGGCTCCACTATTGCTGCATATATCAGGATTCAGGACCCACCCATCATTAATTGACCTTTTCTAAAACATTTATGTCCATAATAGTCCTGAAACATTTTTTTTAGTAGCTAGTTGTGGGAATATGGGTCGAAACTTGTCGATCGATATCCGGCAAGACCAACTACCATGTGAATAGTGGATCATCTACCATTAACTGTCAGAGAGCTAGTGCCCCAAGGGTTCATTTTGTCAGAAAGCTCAATTATTTTTAGTATGGCTATTTTATATGATATCTATCATCTATACTACCTAATACAAAATGAAAACTGACATAGTAAATTATCACTAAACCCTTTTAGATAACTTGTGTTTCATTACCTTTTTTTCAAAAGAAGTAAAAACAAATATAATATGTGCGTAGGAGCACTTTTTTTGGATGCTACTTCTCCTATCAAGCAAATATAATTTGCATATAAGGACAATTATGCTTGTAATTCATAGAGGGAAGACCAATGATGCACACCATTTTTTTTTTTTAAACTTTCTCCACAAGGATCAAATCAATTGAACAGTATCATCATATCACAAAAAGATAACACCATAACATTTACATATTTGAGCAAAACTAGAATGATGATAGGAATTTAACCATGTTGAAACAAAAAGAAATAACATTGAAACTTACGTATAAGTTCCATTAGCGAGCTCAATCGAAGCCGTCAGCGCCGCATGCCGCCGGCTCGACACCTCCGAAGCCACCATGGCCACCAACGCCGGTATAACCCCTAGCTGCGCCATCAACTTCCTAGTCTTCCCTTCTTCTCTAACAAGTCTCGCAATCTCCTTGGCTGCCTTCTCTTTCTCTTCCCAACTCCCAAAGTGAAGCTTCTTTACCGACCTTTGTAGCACGGTCGAGTCATCTTCACCCTCCCTCTCTAAAACCTGTGCTACTTCGTTTTCAACACCTCTGATGCTCGCCATATCGAATCCCTCCGACGACGACGCGCATCGCTTGCGAGCAGCTTTCGATCGGATGAACCGCCGGATTCTAGCAAAGAAGTGAAGCTTTATGTAGGATAGTAACCAAAGAGGTGAAGAAGACGAAGGAGGAGAAGCAGCAGGGAAAGAAGAAGAAGAAGAAGGATCAGACATGGTTGGAGGTTGTGAGGGACGCATAACACTGAGAGAGAGAGAGATTTTGAGAAAGTAGTTTTTGGGTTTGTTTCTTTATAGTATAAAGTTCTCTGAATCTCTGACTTTTTTTTTTGGCAGAGAATACGGATCAGTGGGACAAGGAGAAGGGAGACTTCTGAGCAAAAACACAGACAAGTGCACAAAGCATATGCAGAAGAACAGTGCTGTCACGTTTGGATTTCGCACACTTGCAGATATTTAAGGCAAGAGCCAAGAGGGATCATGACTCATGAGCGCCGGGATGCTCCATATAGTGCCCATGGCTTTGATCATTTTAAATTGATAATTGAGATTAATAATGCAGAGATCACATAGTAATGGTTAATTTTGAGCATTTAAATCATCTGTTTAATTAAGGCCATGGCTTTTGGGAGTGCCTTTGGTGTCTAGTCTAGGTGCTTGGTGGGGCCTTTGGGAGTGCCTTTGGCTTTTGGGAGTGCCTTTGGTGTCTAGTCTGCGTTTCCTACAATAAGAAGATAAATTAAAATTACGTTTTGGGGGAATAGTCATTATAATTAAACTTAGTTTAAATGTAAGCCATACAATATAATGGCATGGCATGTGAGAATCAGAGTTCATGGCGCAACACCATGCATCGATTTTCCCGCAAAGGATCATATATAGATGCCAGTCATTATATATACGTGGCATGCAGAACCGTTGAACAGATGTTGAATCATCTTTTTTTTCTCACATGCATCATGTAATATATCATGCTTGTCCAGATTTCTCGACACCAGGCCGAAAACTCTCCTCCATTATTTCCATCTTAAATTCAGATGTATGGTATACATGGCAAGAAGGAATATGAACATAGGGGAAAAACAATTAGTAGTAAAAAATCAAATTGAGGTGCCTTTCGTGCTCACATTGTGTTTAGGCATTCACTTAAGAGATGATGAAATGTTAGAGTCATAAAAAAATTCTACAAAATAATTATATTTATAAATTAATTTAATTTGATATAATACGCCAAATTATAACATAACTAGTGTACTTTGATTATAAAATATATCAAATTTATTATATAAAATCATGTCAGTTAATACATTTAGTTTTGCGACCTAGAGATCTCTTTATAAATGAAATATTTTTCTTCACCTAAAAAAAGAAATTACATATGTATATACACTTTGGTTAAATACTGTTTCTATTGATTGGCTGATTATATATATATATATATATATATATATTTCTTTTGGCTTGGAAACTTTAAGGGTTTGCCCCCATTTTCTTTTTGGGGGAGGAGGGGATTACACATAGTGTGGATTTTAAAATAAAAATACCCGTGCAAGCTTGACATTCTATTAGCTAGCACATTGATAAGAAATCATGAGTAATGAGTACGTAGAGGAAGAATTTTGATCCACAACTTGGGGATTAAGTAGTGAAAATTCTGTCTTGCCAACCTATTTAGTCAAGAATCACTCGGTACATTTGGTCTTGATTAGTGCACCACTTTGATAAGTACTGATCTCCATTATTGACCTGTCACCTAATTAACAAAATAAAAATTAAATACAGTTCGGTATAGTTTTTGGTGGAATTGCATTACGAGAGGCCAGCTTTCCACTGCGTGGCATTTCCGCGTCACATTCCACTCACTTATACCATCCATATATTATTCATTCACATTAATAAAGAACATAAAAAATATATAAAAATGATTATACATAAAATATATATATATATATATTAGTCATGAACTACAATTTCACTAATAAATATTATTTAAACTTTTTTATAAATATAATAAATTTCAAAATAAGCGATAAGTTATATATATATATATATATATGAGAAATGATACTCCCACGAACGGGAATCCTGATTGTGGAATTTATATTTTTTTATTAGTTTTCTTATTTTTACATAATAATTAAAAGAATATAATTTTATAATATTTATATTTTTCTATATTTTTTATAATCATTAAAAAATGTTTAAAAATGTATAAAAGAAATGCAAAAAAAAAAAAAAAAGGTAGGAGCTGAGGGCCAAAAGGCAAAAACGCGAAGCTAGCAATGGTGGTTGAATGATGTGTACCACCATTTTAATCCTCTATAGACCTTTTTATTTTTATTTTTTTTGAAAGAATCAATCCTCTATAGACTTAGTATACACGTACGCTCCATCTTTTCATTAGCTTTTACTCACGTTTCCAAATTGAGAAATACCATCTGTTGACAATAACACTTGGCTAATAATAGTACTTTTGCTGTGAAGCCGTTTAATTTCTTGGATTTTAGATTTATTTTTACATATATATTTTTAAAAGTGCTTTATTGACTGTATAATGTATTCACGCTCATCTTCAAATCCAAACCACACCCCCCCCCCCCCCCCCCCCAACACACACTTGCTAATTAAGCCTCTGGCCAAAAGTAGCAATAATTAATTCACTTTTATCTTTTACTGTGGTAAAGAATACCCATATATCATTAATAAACATAATTTTATTCATCTTAATTATAGTTTTTACTTTTCATATATAACCTAATGAAATTATAACCTTCGATCACTACTATTTTCAATGATCCTTTGAAAATACTACATGAGCTTGTTAATGAAAGATCAGGGTCTTACTAGCTAGCTTGTTACCTTACCTTTACAAAAAGAGTTAGGGAGTCACAAAATTCCCAAATTAAAACACATCCTCCTGGCTTGTAACATTTGTACTAAAATTAAATAACATCACCACTATAAACAAAAACAATAAGCACTTCAAAATCGAAACCTCAAATAAGAATGACCTTATAAGTTTTCTGTTTTAAATAAAACTTTCAGAATAAAAGGAAGATTTGAAAAATCATTCCAAATGCAGCTGCAACCGTTAGCACTGGCCAGGCGTGCCAAGAAGTCCGCCGGAGCATCACTTTGCCCATATATAAGGTGTGAAGTTTCAAAATCCAAACCTGCTAAAATAGAAAGAATTTCCTCTCAATGATCTTCAAAGTACTAAAGACTACAAAACAAGTATATATACGAGAAATTTTATTTGTTGTCTCTAAGCGTGAGAATTGTGTATACAGACCTATTAATATATTTTATTAAATAAAAATTATTGTAATTTGAAAAAAAAAATAAATACAAAATTATCCTGACTTGTATAAGCAGTCTTCAAATAGAGACTATATATACGTACCATAATTACTTATATACGAATGAATAAAATCCACCCACGTTGCAGATCTTATAAAATGTTTTCATTGGCGGCGGCACTGCACCAAATCAAATGAGATATCGGCAATGTGCATACAAGTGGAATAATTCTATTAATTCGAAATATAGTGCTAACTATCATGCTTGGCAACAACCCCTATAGGGTATAGAGTATGCGACACGAGGATAAAGAGAAAATGCAACTCCAAAATGGGCATTCCACTAACATTAATTTGGCCAAGAATATGGAAAGTAGTTTTCAGATAAGGATCATCAGTTTCCACAACCAACCAATCACAATTGCATTTCCAGATCAGGATAGAGCACTAATTTGTACGTAGCAAGCTAGCGATCGAGGATGATGTCACCCACAATGTCCAATGACATGTACTACTTCTGTATGATGCGTACTTCTGCAACTCTAATGTCAAAAAGTGCAAAAGCTACTATATTACCTCAAATCTCTCGAATTAAGGTCTTCGAATTTTCGGATCCCTTTAATTTGTGAAAATATGGTTCTGTTACTTTTTCTGCGCGCTTGTTAGCATGCGGAGCTTCCCCCACCATGTCCTCATGAAAACATACGTCGTTGACAAAGGTATACGTGTATTCAAAATTTGAAGAAGAAAGCTCTACCGCGTCCTTAAGGGGAACCCAAGTAGTCATTTTGTACGTGGTTGCTATTGATCAAGCTTAATCGTTGACCGACCCATTTCCATATCTTCGAAGTCACGAACCAAAGCTAGCTTGGTTTTTATTGATCATTGGGAATCTCTATCAGGCGGCCCGCCCCCCAACTTCAGTCCTCAGCGCCCTAATATTAGTTGAATTATAAAATCATGGTCAACTACGTACCATAATACAAATACAAAAAGTGGTACTAGCTTGACCACCTTACCGTCTTGCCTTTTGTGGTCATGATACGTTTTCAGGCTACATTTTTCGAATCAAGGGCCAGCGACCATATGACGTTAATCATGTTGTTATCAAGGCAAGATGATAATTGTGAATCTGTGATATTGTGGCTCCATCCATGATCGGAAACTATGGGGATCATCGACATAGATATAAAAATAAAGAAGACAGCCAATCCTTAGGGGAAAATAGAACAAAGCAAGATAAATACCCAAAAAGAATATAAAATATAATAAAATAACAAAGCCCCTGAATCGCACAAAGTGATCCTGAGGTATTAATTTCATTGACCGGGTTGGGAAATGCAAATACATTGCAGCTGAACATGAGGTGAATATAGTTGACTCTGGTTTCAATTCAAACAACTATTTGCAGCTTCAAAAGAGGGACCTCTGGTAATTATGAGTATTTCAGGTCGTCACGACTAAATTAGAAAAGCAAAAGCGCCTCAGTGCAAGTCTTGCTATAAGGACACCCATGAAAGAAAGGTACATAATTACTATGAATGACACCTTTGAGGTCTTCTGGGACCAAAAATAAAATAAACCATACTGACTGCACCAGCCGGGAATCGAACCCGGGTCTGTACCGTGGCAGGGTACTATTCTACCACTAGACCACTGGTGCTTTGATGACTCGTTGATCCTACAAGTTTTAATATAAAGAAGGTAAAATTGAGAGAGGACCAGCAATAATATCAATTTAGTGCAGAATACGTAGCGTTCAGATCATTAATTCACTATCAATGATTTAATATGATTCTTCTTAAAAGCTTAATTAATAATCAAAATATTAATATTTAAAACAAAATAGAGTAATAATAGATCCACTTTCAATACTGTATATAAGTTTCGTACAATCTCTTTAAAAAAAAAATTCAGGTCTACCATTGAAAATATTGATATTTTCACGTAACAAAGTAAACGTCAGAAGAAATGCGAGAGCCTTTCAACAGAGAATGAGAGCTTCCAAAAAAATTTTCTGATTGTATTGATATGAACAGTGCCAATTACAGATATATATATATATATATCTATATTAAGGAATATTCTAACTAATTCTTGTTAAAGGGTACATAGAACTTTATACAAGAGAATCAAACATTGTTACATATATTACAAGTTATTTATGTTGTGCTACCGGTATGTTATGATCTAATGTCATTTAACACCACCCCGCAAGATGAAGTGTAAAGGTTTACTACACCCATCTTTAACAAATGAGAATTCATGAGATAAGACTAGGGGAGGGCCTTAGTGAAGATGTCAGCCATCTGGCTATTTAAAGGCTTAATTAATAATCAAAATATTAATATTTTAAAAAAAAATAGAGTAGTAATAATAGATCCAGTTTTAGTACTGTATGTAAGTTCGTATAATCTCTTTAAAAAAAATAATCAGGTCCACCGTTGAAAATATTGATGTTTTCACGTGGGTTTGAGATGTATTTTACCTTTTTATCAAAATGACAACGTGAAACTTGTACAGTTATAAATTACATTATTTTGTAATTGATACTATCAAATTTTAATGAAAATTGAGATAATTTTATTTCTCACGAGCAGGGCACACTAGGCATGGAGGATTGAAGTGGTATTAAAGAGGGGAATGACTCGTAAGTTCGTAACTCTTAAGTTTTATATAGACGTCATTACGCGAGTAGTAGTTCTATTCTCTAGTGAAATTCGGAAAGGAAAAATGATGCATCATTGGATTCAAATTAAGGTAATTAAATGTAATGAAATTAGTCTCAATAGTGTAATATTATTGCTAAAGAAATATTGGGAATGAGAATCGTTGTCTAGTATATTGCATGTCAATTACCACCATGCAGGTTACATCATGTATATTAATATTGGATCTGCTATATCATGCAATACATAAACATTTATCAGATTCAACACTAATGCCTGTGATTACTGACACATGAAGTACTAGATGGTGCAGCTTCATTCTTGGCCATATATTTGAAGTACCACTTATCTAATTTACGATATATATACATATATATGATGTGTAATGCATGTATAGATATATAGTTACCAGCTGTGATAAGGCCAATAACGTACCGTACGAAACGCGGCCATAAATATAACAGCATTAATGGTGTTGCTGTTAGAGATGAGGAGGGTAATTTTCTGGCTACCATGACGAAGAAACGAGTTTTATTCCCTGATTCCCTCCTAGGAGAAGCCTATGCTGCACTTAGAGTTAGATCAGTCACTTTTGGTGTCTTGATGAACTGGGCATGAGCAAGGTTATTTTAGAAGGAGATTCCAAAAGAGTTGTGATGGACGTTCAAAAGTTAATGCAAGATGACAGTTCAATTTTTGGGTTGATCATGATTTCAGACATCAGATTTAGCATGGCAAGGTTCGGAGACTGTTACTTCAAACATATCCATCGAGAAGCTAGGCAATATGGTTGCTCACACTCTAGGAAAGAATGCTAGTCTACATGTAACAGATCATTATATAGTGGATATGGAGGAAACTCTCCACTATCTTGATCAGTTCTTGTTTTAAAACAGTTTATCAATGACATGATGATTTTTCAAAAAATAATAATAATAGAATATAGCAAGGCTAGGCTTTCATAAGGATGAAGTACTCGAGCATATGAGGTGATGCGAATTACTTAGAATAGAATTATGGTGACGACATATTGGAGATTAGAGATTGAGATCGATAAAAGATAAAACACAGAGAAAGTTTTGACGATAGGATTTATTTATAAAGGTCGAAAGCTGATTATGAAATCCACACACCAAAATTTAATATAATATAACTAGTTAGGAAATATGAGATCTTTTATATTTTTGACTGAAAATGCAGGCACACAATCCCATTTATTGCACAAAATAAAATACATAATAAAATGAGATCAATTTCGCAAAAAAAAAAAAAAATGGTCCCAAATCGAAATAAAAATCATCTCTAAAATTGACAACAAAACATTTACATAAAAGAAAAAAAAAACTTAAAAGGACGATTCGGAAGGGAAATGGCTGATCATTTCAAAGTTCTGAAACAAGAACCATGCACCAGGCATAGTGTATTAATGACCACGACGCGTTTGATCTTATGCACCAAAAAGAACTTTTCGAATTAGTCATACACGCATGTAGTTTAATACTCATAGTCAAAATACTAACATCATGTGGACAATATTTTCCCAATCCTAGCAATCTTCACCTTTCACCTATCATATTTATGTTGATTTGTCTTCTAAAAAATATAGTTCGGTAGTGTAATCAACATAAAATCTGGACCAAGTATATGATCCTACATAAGTTTGGCTTTGCATCACATGAAGGTGTCAAAACAAGCTATCCTCGGCTTTTTGCTTGGGTGATCAGTTGTTCTTGGTGAGTATTCTGGTGTGGCAGAAGCTTTATCCAGTACAGAACTCAAGGCCTGGTGAACAACCCCTTGGCATTCTTCAATATTGATACACCCACCTTTGCAGCAATTGAAAATGAAGGCATTCTTCACCCGGCTTCCCAAGGTTGATATTTCCGCCTTCGCCATCTCAGGTTGAAGGGAATCAACAGCATGTCTTAGATCAGAGAAAAGCTGTGGTCGGTAATCACAGCAAAGAGTCGCCTTATATGACACTGTTCCATCTTCTGATCCATCAATATCGCACGGTTCGACTGTCACTTCATCAGCATCCATTGGAATGAGAAAGCCCTGGCTTGTTTCATTTGCTTTCTTCTTCAATTCTTTCAATTGGCTGATTACTTCGGCAAGCAACCTGGCTTTGTCCATCTGAGAATTATATCGATTAAACCAAATGGTTAAAGCTAGACCAAATTAAACACATAGTAGTAGTACTACTACTAATTAAGCTCGATCATGATCAGCTCATTTCTTTTCCGATCTGATCTTCTTTAGTACGTGCCGCGTACTTATTTATTATCATATGCAGCTAACTTTGTAGATCATTTAGCTAGGGAACTCTGGGAAGACTTAGTACGTAGCAGTACCAATCTTGGAACTACAATAGTACTTAATGGTTTTCTTCTCCCAAAAAATGTCTTGCTTAAGCATTCACATCTCATTTCCTAAAAAAATTTTCGAATTTAAATTAAAAATTGTACCCCTTATAAATTTTTCTTAAGTTTAATTTATCTTCAAAAAATTGTCTACATCTCATGCTCTATATTTTTTATCATCTATTAAAATAATATTATTATATTCTTTTTTTATTATTTTTTTACTACTTTATTTTACATTATAATATTATTCTCAATAAAATATAATAAAAATTTGATATAAAGATGAATAGTGACCTCCCGAATATAGAGTCACTATTCATCTCCTCCAATCCTTTTCCATTTTTGGAATCGGATTAGAGTTCAAATTAAATTAAATCCCATTTAAAATTTCAAATAATAGGAGGCTCCTTATTATAAGCAGCCCAACGTAAGTCCTATACGGTCCTAAAAATGATAAAATATTTGAAGGTAAGTATCACAAACGTCCTAACTAGCCACCTATATAATATATATATATATATATATTAGTACTATACTGATCAACAGCTGGCAATCTGTGCCCACAATACAAAACGCGGTGATCATCCGCAGTCACTTTCAGATATACATATATATGTCAGCCAAGAGACTACGTCGTACTCTAAGACTGATCAGCTCGGAGGATAAATTAATAAGCAATATTGAATAATTCATATTAAGCTAAAGAGCCAAAAGAGATTGGGAGCAGGTTGAATATTAAACAAGTACGAAACAGTGAATCATGGCGTGGATTGGCAAGCACATAATTAACCACATCATGTTGCTTTCGGCAAAATACTTGAATATTATTAATTCATTCCTAATCCTATATACCTGCAAGAGGAACCGAACGCAGTAACGTGCTCATCCAGATGTAGATTACGAGAAAAGTCAAATGAGACATATTTTAGTTAGGGAAGTTACTAATTTGGAAAAGGTTAATATATAAATATATATATATCATCGAGAACTATTCATGTATATGTTAGCTACAAAGGTCTTAATTTGAACAACCAGCTTAATTTTAATGTTATATTAAGATGATCTACGTGTCTCCTAGTTGGCTATAGCCACTCCTAGGTCTATATGAGGTGATCATCCCAGAGCAGAGAAAATGAAATGAAAGACTACGTACTATTATTCAATTCAATAAAGCACATCAGATCATCTTAGGATGTTTGTTGAATAATATGACTTTGGAACGTCGCTCCGACTTCGTTTTAAGGAAACATCTTGAGTACTTTTCATTACATAGTAGTACTGTAAATTAAGAAGATATATAATAATTCTAAAACAAATCATTGTGGTTTGAATCTATATATAAGAAATTCAAGAATTTATATGTACATCGTGTCCTGAACAAACTGCTCTCCGAAGCCAACATCTGTCATCATTATCATATAATCATTTTTCGTTGGGGGACGGAGGAGTTAACCTGATCTCATGCATATATGCATTTACTTTGTCATTACTAAAAAAGTGGGGGGCAAAAAAGACACTGGAAAAACTTTCACTACAAGAAAAATAAATTTCTTGGACTAATTATTTGTGATGAAAAAATTATTTATAATTCATTTTAACTATAAATAATCATCTCGTTAAAATTAATTAAATGTAAATAAATAATTTTTTTATAATTTTTATAAAATACTGATTACCAAATATCAATCATAGTACACTATAAAAAAAAATAGTCAGATATAACTAATTTGATGCATTTAAAAGAAATAAATATAAGTATTTTAATTATTTTTGAACTTTTTGATTGCATCAAATTAATTATATCTTTTCTTTTTTTATTTTTATTTTTTTTTTGTAATGGTACTTCAGTTTTTTGACAACGCCTCTCTCACTACCGGACCCTATATTTTTTTTTCTTTTTATGGGAACGGATTCTTCATTGCACTAGGCACAAAAAGGCCTCACCGGACCCTACATTTAGTTGCTGCAAAAAAGTGATTTCTTTTTCTATGAAATG
Source organism: Platycarya strobilacea (assembly GCA_036898215.1). Lineage (NCBI taxonomy): Eukaryota > Viridiplantae > Streptophyta > Magnoliopsida > Fagales > Juglandaceae > Platycarya > Platycarya strobilacea. The sequence goes on from CM072547.1 coordinate 9,966,534, forward strand.
AAATTAGGAAGAGATCATGAGAAAGAAAGGTGTATAATAATTCCAAGAGGCTGATTAGTTTCAGTTAATGCCATTAATCTCTCCCTCGCGATATTAAGATCTCTCTTTCCCATCCTGTTCTAAGCTGCGACAATATGGCAGGGTGTAATTACTAGTTTACATAATTCGTCTATGAGAGAACTCACTATTAATTTTTGGCGAAAAAGCTACCTTAGTTTACGAAGATCATCTGAAGTACTTTTCGATCTCTTTTTCCTCACTTTCTTTAACTTTTTAAGTTCAACGCTTTAGATTCATGATATGTAAGCCAAGAATCCAAGAGACAAAATAAAGGAAAAATACTAGACAGAACAAATGAACAGATCAGTGTCCGCCATATAAAATCATTAATTAAATATGACCGACATGAAGGTTGTTTGTGCTACTATATATCATTGAATATTGATTATGAACAGAAAGTACAGAAAAAGATATTTACCCTTTCATTGCAGGGAACTAAGCCACGAAGAGTTGTAAGATGAGCGTTGATTCTCTCTCTTCTCCTCTTCTCTGCCTCACTGTGACTCTTCAAAGCCGCCGAAGCCTTTTCCTCCGATACCCCTTTCTTCCCAACTATTGTCGGAGCTTTCACAACTAGCTCTCCCTTCTCGCTATCCAAAACCAACGAGTGAGACGGCGCTGGCCCGCCGCCTAGCATGACTCCATTAAACCCCTGTACACTAAGCGAAAACGGATCCAACAGCCTCTTAAAATGATCAGACTGGAATGAAAGATTTGGGTTATAGCCATACGATGAATTGGAGTATGAATCCATTTGTTTCAATGTTTCTAATATAAATACAGCTATGAACCAAAGCTTGAAGAGAGTAAACCAGGAGGGCGGCGAGCAGTGGGGGAAAACCAGAAAGAAAGCTTTACGCTAGTTTGTTGACAGGTGTTGCTGCTGATCAAAGTGGTCGTGGTGGTGACTTCGGTGGTTGTTTTTGTTCTCGTCGTCGTCGTCTTAGTCGTTTTGGTTGTGGGTTTGGTCATACCTTCCATCAGGCTAAAGGCCGATAAGGGTGGGGTGGTTGGTGGAGGAGAAGATCAATGAGAAAACATTTTCACATCTTTTTCCTTCTCAACGGTGTTGAAGTACTGGAGCATTCCGAGGTAAGAAGACGGCAAGGTTTTCGGGAAATGAGAGTTAGGGAAAAAGAATTCGGTGCCGTGAAACTTAGCAGCCGGGATTTCGATGCATGATCACGAAGGAGAGGAAACAGAACGGCGTTGACACAGACTTCGGAGAAAGAAACCCAATTAAGCTGGAGCAATGGTACTGGTTTATGGGAGGAAGTCACAAAGTTGCCAACGTAAGGACATATAAATAGCAATAACTTTTCAACGTACAACTTGTCAATATTTTAAGGATGATTATATACTTATTATTTATTTCTTATTTTTTAATATCTTTAAATATTAAAAGAATTAAAAATTATACAATTTTATTAATAATTGCTTTCTTAATTATTAAATAAATAATAAAACTAATAGATAAATAATAAAACTATCATTATTCATATTTTATTTCATTCCAATCTATAGGATACAGTTAATATTATATGTATATTAGGAGCTAGTTGGATTTAGTACACGCCGTAGTTGCGTCAAGGAAACGTCACTGTTATAATACTGTACGGCGTTATATATATAAAATAATAACAATATACATACACCATTTTTACCATCTTCGTATAAGGATGTAACTTTAAATTAACACTCAATTTGTTTTATTATAAATTGAGTTTAACTATTCATAATTTATTTTATATTTTTAACTTATTTCAATCACTTATTTTAAATTTTAATTCATCTCAACTACTCATCTTATTACTGTTTATAACTCATCTTATCTCTGAATTCAAGTAGACTCTAAAAGTATTTCTAGTATAAATTTACGATATTATTTTTATATAAATTATTTTATAAAAGTATAACTCATAAAAATAGGATTGTGAATTAAATGGTTACTTGTGTACCATTTTCCACATAATATATATATATATTGTTTTATTAATTTATTAATTTAAAATCGTATGTACACTATGACTATTAGTTACATGAGATTCTAAACTTGCTCTAAAAACTTGATTATTTTGGAAAAAAAGTGATATTGCTAGATACTTATAAATTAATTTTTAATTATATAATTATAGCATGATATGATATAACGATTGACGAGTAAGGAAGAATACAAAATATATATATTTTTAAAATGAAACTTCATTCATAAAAGATTAAGGCATACAATGTTTGTCAACTAAAACAGCAGATAAAACAACCACAAGCCGGCCATCCTCTATCCAAATCCCCTCACACTCTGCCCTCAGTGCCTCTTGTGCTGCTTCATGAGCTGCCTTATTGGCAGTTCTAGGAGTAAAAATCAGCTTCCATGCAGGGTTGCTATCCAAAAACAACTTAATATCCTCAATAATTTGACCATTCCCACTACAAAAAATTATTATTTATGGTCAATTATTTCTTATCAAAATTACTATTTCTCGTTAAAATAAGTCTATTTTAGTCACAAAAAATCATATTGACAATAAATAATCCGTTACAAATATTCATTTTTTTTTTGTAGTGTCCATGAATTATCTGGTTCCCTTGATTTAATTGCATCAACTACAGCTTTTGCTTCTTCTTCTAATATTACATGATTAAGATTAAGTTGAAGACATAACTTCATAGCTTTAACTAATGCAAAGATTTCTGCTTGACTGGCTGTAGCAACCTAATCCTTAGGAGCAATGAAGGTGGTCTGCAATTCCCTTTCACAGTCCCTAATGACAACACTTATTCCCATTTTACTGCTTCTCTTATCAGAATTTACATCAAAATTTACTTCGAAGAAAGGACATTTTGATGGTGATCATCTTTCATTATAAAAAAGTTGTTTATTTATTGTCAATTATTTTCTATCAAAATTATTATTTTTTGTCAAAATTAATTTATTTTTATCACAAATAATCCTCTTCGTCATAAATAATTTGTCACGAATACTCTTTCTTCTTGTAGTGTTTGAACTACAATAGGTAACTGAAGTTTCAAAAGATGATGATCAAACAGCTAGAATGAAGCTTCAAAATTGTCTACGAGTGAATGAAGATCGTGACCTTACCATAGAATTTGACTTTTAAGTTTTCGTAAAGATAAATTGAAAAATAATGATTAATCCCCTGCATATAACTTGCAAACTCTTTTCTATATTTCATGAATTAAGTATATTGCTCCATTGACTTTTAGGAGAAGACGAGGAAAATTGTCGTACCCAAATGAAATTTTCCTACCGTTTGGCGAGATAAAAAATATATAATACAACAATATTAAATTATCCAAAGTAGCTCCTTATATTCATGTGATTAGGAGGTTTAATTTTATTCTTATGATCATTCAAAAATATAAATTATATTAATGTCAGAAAGAACTCAAGTGTGCTATTAAAATATTGAATAATTACGTCTCCACATCACAAGAAAACATATATTTATGATATTTTAATTGTAATTAAAATAATTATTTACGAAAAAAAAAACTATTTTTATTATAAATAGTCCTCCTTTTAATTATAATTAAGATATTTTTCTTATAGTGAGAACAACTTCTTTCATATATATAGAGGGAAAATATATTAGCAGTAATTATATATATATATATAATTATCTAAACTTTGTAAATTTTGATAAGGGAAGCAGTAAAATGTCCTTAATAGAGTTCAAATTACCCTAATTGTCACAGAACTACGTACGTATAATATACGTACCATAACTCTGGATTTTTCTAAAGTTTAGAAATATATCAGCCTTGTTAATTACTAGATTAAATAACATAAATATGATGCATAAATATAACTCTTGTACTGTTAAGCGGCCGGCCCGGCCCTGCCCTATCATGCAACTTGCAAGATTAAATAACTTAGACGGTATTTCTCTATAATTTAAAATCATAATTGAACTGCACGTACAATCATGTATTATAATTTAGAAAAATTAATATACAATTTTTTTTCCTACAAATTACCACCTAATTAATTTGCAATCACTTATAAAATTTGAGTGGCAGTATCCAATTTGATCAGGGCCATGTTTATTAATCTCTTACTATTTGTGCTTTTAAGTTTTTTAATAAGTTACGTAGCACCACAAAGGTACAATAAAAATTTTACTCATGATTTTCATACTATATATCATATATAATTTTTTATTTTTTTATTTATTTTTCTTACTAAACATATGGTGCATGAATGATAAAAAGAAGAGTTTAATTAATTCAAAAAAATAAAATCATTTTTTTTAAAAAAAATATTAAAAAATAAAAATAATGAGATAGAGATGATGAGTGGTCAAACTCTTTGCCTGTCCCCTTTTGTTTTGTTTCTTTTTTTGCCCTTTATATAAATGTGAATTTAAATTAGGTTTGGAATTCTCTTGCCCAAAATAGACAAAAATTAAAGGGAAAAGATACTAGAAACAGGGGTTAATAGTCCTGTTCTCTTAAAGTTGGAATCTTTTTTATTATGTTATGTTTGTTATATTAGTATAGATCTATAGAGCACTTTAATTGGTTTGGTTAAAATTTAATTTTACTCAAATGTATTTTACAAGATATTTAAAGCACTCCATATTAAATTAGGCATGTCTATATAAATTTCGATTTTAACTACAGTAACTCACCAAATATGTGGGTGAAGAGTAATTTAGCCAAACACTATAATATTTATTTCTCACTCTCTCACCAAATATGTAAGTGTTTTTTGTAATTAAGAAATTTGGTTCGATCAATTTACTATTATTAAATATAAAATATGACAAAAAATAAATGTAACTTTAGAATATTAATTACTAATTTAATTAGATTATTATTATTATTGTTGTTAGTAACATTTAATTGGTAGAACTGCAAAATGGGATAAAAAATAAATTAAATAAAATAAATTATTAAATTAATAATATTTTATTATTATATAGAGAGTAAATAAATAATTTAATGTGGAGATTAGGTTTGAATAAGATAGACAAATACAAACTTATATTATATTAGCTCAAATTTGAATTTATATTTACTCAATACAATAAGAATGCCTTAGCAAGATGAATTTATATCTTCACCAAAACAATACGGCATCAAAGCTTGCATTTGCAATTGTATTTTAGCATTAGTGGGGGTAGTTTAGTTTATACAAACACTAGTTACTTATTTGGTATTGCTTCATCTTTATCATGAAGCATGCTTAAACTAGTGGCCATCACCATCAAGGAAAATGAATAATGTAAAATGAACAAATCTTCGTACATTATAAGAAAAACTGTTTATTTCTGATTATTTAATTACGATCAAATAATTATTTACAATATCCTATAAATAATCATTTGATCGTAATTAAATGGTCATAAATAAATAATTTTTTTTGTAATGATATATACATAAAAAGTTAATTCCGATCGGCATGAATCTTGCATACGAGTGAGGAGGAACATTCAATAATATTTGTCCATTCGGCCGAGACAATCCATAAAGTCAGAAACCCTAAAACATCATTATATTGATTCGATCATTTGGTGTTTTTAACCCTCACTTTTGGGGTGTTGTCGTGAATAATATTTGATTGAATTATTAGAAGATAAACTCATCAAAGCCAAAGAGACAATAATATATATCTATATATCTATATATATAGTTGGAGGAGATTATTTTATCTATATATATAGGAGGACCAATCGATTCCTCCTCGAACAACTAATAATATTTCACATTGGCATCAAGATTCCATCTGTTAATTAAACAACAATATTAACAGCAAATTAAACAACTTTTGATTCTGAATGCTTACCCCGTTAACCAATCATACTAATTAGGAAGACTTGGTGGCCTTGTTTCTACCATTCCCGGCCCGTTATCTAAGGAGTGCTTTTAGCATATAATAAATAAACCAATATTTTTTTTAAGCATTTGTTTGTATGTATGGACCATTAACGGACGTTTGCTCCTACGTCACCTATTGTTATTTAAAATTATATATTTTAAAAACTATTTAAAAATATATTGTTAATTTCAATCTATCAAGGGGAGACTGAAATGATATTTTAATCAAGAGGGCAAACGTAAAAACCTACGTTTGCTTTACGTTTGCTATTATGTCACCCATTCTTAAAAAAAAGCAATAATAATATAGTAGTGTTAAATGTATTTAAGAAAAAATTATAAATACATTTTATTAAGTTTTTATTTATAATTTTTAATACAGTAGTGTTACATTTTTTATAAGTTTTTTCTTAAATACATTTAGCACTTTTCATAATAATAAGGATGTTCGTGCTCTCTTATTACCTATTTATTATTATTTGTTTTTATAATATTTTTATTTTACTTAGTGATTAAAAAGTGACTTTTAGCAAATTATATATTTTTTTTAATTTTTCTTCAGAATGATAAAAAAATATATAAAATAAATTGATAGAAAAATAAAAATTTTCCAATTCGCTATAAATAGTATATGAGTAGTAAAAAGATAGTAACACTATCACTATCCTAAAAAGATCTATGATTTGTGAGTTCTACTATTCATTAGTTAAATATTATATTGCGAGAAATGCTACTGTAGTGGTAAAGAAATTTTATAAAAATATATTTAAAAATTGGCATCATTTTATATGATGTATTAAATTTATTTTATAATAAAAATAATTTAACAATCTAACTTGTTATGATAAGTTATGTTAATTCGAGAGTTTATTTTTATAAAATTCTTTTGTGGCCAAAGAATTTTTCATTACATAATTCATCATTTTTAGTTACTTTTTTATTTATAGTATTTTATATGGTCTTTTTAAACACTTAAGGCCTAGCTAGTTTGGACATGGGATACCCATGAATTCTTTAAGAGAAATATTTTAATTACAAAATGACATAAAAATAAATCTATAAAATAATAAAATTTGTGCAGTACATCAGATTGTAAAATTAATTTTACTATATAATAAATTTAAAAAATTACATAAAGACACATTAATTTGTAAGTTTACTTAAATCTTTCTTTGTAAAACTTCTCTTCTTTTAATATTAATAATATAATTTGAGTTAATATGTTTTATTGGATTTTGAGAGAAGAGAGAGAAAAAAATGATAAACATATTATTAAGTGAAAAAGATATTTGAATATTATTTTTATTTTAAAATTTAAAAAAATTGTTTTGTTGTTTGTGTTTTATTTGAAAGTTTGAGAAAATTGTATTAGATAAAGACTAGATGAAAATATTGAAATTCTCAAATTGAAAAGTATTTTGAATTCGAGTGATATTTGAGAAAAAAAATATGAAAACATTTTAGAATATATGAAAAATACCTAAATATCCAAACAAGCGTTAGTGATATTAAAAAAAAAAAAAGTCCTTAGTGATGAAATGGACAATCCATGAGGCCCATTTGACATGTGTATATAAGACATTGGTGCGAAGGTTGCATATGCGTTAGGTGGCACGACTTTCATTAGATGAAAAATTTGATAACTTGTATAAAGGGGAAAAAAACAAAACAAAACAAAATGCTCAATCAAAAAACATAAATACAATTTTACTTTTAACACATGAGAACAGGATGACTGAATTTGGATTGAACCCAGGATGACTCAATTTACATGAGCCCAAAAGTCAGGACTACTCCTTTGAGCCATACAGCCCAAATTGTCTAAATCTCAAATTCCAATCACGTGACCAAGTTAGAATTTATAATTATTTTTTCCATTGGGTTGCAGTACGTTGTGCTTGTTGCGGACTCTTAAATTATTAATATTATAGTAGAAAGATTTATGCTATAAAAATAAAAGAAAATTATTATTGCAAAATAATTTATTAAAAAAATATTTAAAATTTTTAAGAATTAGAATTTTCTTTATTCTATATAAATTTTCTTATAAATTACAGATCAACTGAAATTCATATATATAAGTCTTGAGGACTGTGCAAATTACTATACAAAATCTTAAAAGTCGCTATAAAAGATCATTCGTCGAAGAAAATAATTGAGAGAGAGGGGCAACTACCCCTTTTATTAAATTATAACACTCCCCCTTGAATGACCACCCATAAAAAAATCTGTCTCGTTAAAATTTTACCAAGAAAAAATTCAGTAGAAAGAAAAATTAATGGCGAAGGAAAAAGAGTACATTATTTTTATGTACTACCAAGTGCTTTAAGATTGTCTCATTAAAACCTTGTAAACGAAAACCTAATGAGATAAAATCTCAGCGCAGGAAAAAGATTACAATCATTACAACTCTTCAAGATATTTACTCCTCATCAAAAGTGCATAATGATAGATTTTTAAGTTTTTGCATTCTAATATTCTGCAAAATTTTCTTAAATATCGCAGTTTGTAATGTTTTCGTAAATAAATCTGACAGATTATCACTTATAACTTTAATATATTCCCTTATGATTTAAATGATACAAGCAGTATTATTTTCGTATAAAATTGTTGGATTATCATTGATCATGAGAAGACCACACTTTTCTTGAATATATAGAATAATTAATTTCAGTCAAATACATTCTAAATTTATTTCATGAATCGCAATTATCTCTGAGTGATTTGAATATGTAACAGATAGTGTTTACTTAATAGACTTAGTAGAAATCTGAGAGTTGCAATAATACTTAAACTCTCATTGAGAAAATGCGTTACTTTTTCAAGTAATAATCAATAATGTATTAGAGAGAACATATTAATATTCTCATCTAAAATATTTTCCCATCTTGGCATTATTAAAGAGAACATGTATAGCAAAAATGATCATTAAGAACCACTAATATTCGACAAAAACTACAAAAACTTGAGACCTAATTTTATCAATTCAGTATAGAAGGAAATTCAAATCTATTTGATATTGTTGATAAATGAGATTTTTGAGAATATTTGAAAGTTCTAGGTAGCTGTTTAAAGATGATCATTTTCACTCATCGGATACTTACGCAAGATCTTATATTTCTCATTGATATAATTGTTTGTTCATTTAGAACGATACTATGTCTGAGAGAAATTCTTTTGTTAATATTTCAGATTTAAACCAAAAAACTTTTACACCTCAACCACTCATCTTTACTCTTGAGACTGTCAATATCATGATAGGAGCAGAGATACATCTCTCTAGTAAAATTGATCCTAAAATTGTTGCAGCATCAGAACACCCAGTGCTCAATATGCTGTCTCTTTTACAATCATATCTCGAAAGCTACTAGCGAGAACGATTGAAGTTGATCATCTTAATAATCAAATATCTGAATTACATCAAAAACTTGCAACGAAATATATAAAGAATAAAAAGTTAAGATAAGAAAATAATGAGCTGAAGAAATTTACAAACTGGTATTCTCGTGACCTGAAACCAGGAATAGAAGAACTGAAACGAGAGAGAGCTCAAATACAAAGTCAACAACAGCAGCTAACAATAGAAGTTCAGTGTTTACGGGAAAAATAGGGATAATTATAATTAATTTCACTGGCTTTTAAAAATATGCATCCAACATATCTTGTACTCTTGACTAAGTGAGATTTGAAATAATGATGGTTTGTCTTGTTTTTATTTCCATATCTATAAGAGCAGTTTTTAATTTTATTTAATTCACATCAAATTTTCTTCTCATCTATGCAATTCATTTGCATTCTCATTCTATACATTTTCAATGGCTCATTAATTTCCTTTCAATATTTCTCATGATCAATATATGAGGTATTATTCACCTTAGTCCTAAAATATTTATGTATCTATCGCAGGTGCCATGATGCAGCATGAAAAGGATCTGACTAATAAGTTAGATCATGATGCCATATATGAACTTGTAAGTCTTGAAACTTTATACTCATTATCCATTATTTCATTTTTCGCTCGATTGCAGTCCAAAACTCGCGAAATTGAAAAGTTTAATGAGAAGATCGATGTATTTCAACGACTTGTTCAAAAGTCTAACAATAAAGTTGTAGACTTAAAGTAACAAAATAAAAATTTAAAATCATTACTTACCTTTTCATTTCGACTATTTAATCATTTAGACAAAAATGTCATGTTGATTTTTAAAGAACAAATGCATTTGAAAGATGAGACTAAAAGTCTCAAATTTTTGTAAGTCATCTAGTATTTGAATAACAAGATCTTTCATTTTTAAATTCATTATTTAAATATATAGCAATTCTTGTGATCTCTTCAGGAGTTATAACAAGATAAATCATCAACGTAAACTGCAATAATGATAAAATCGGATTCTGATTTCTTAATAAAAACATATGGGTATATAGGATTATTCTCAAATCCTTCTTTCAATAAATATTCGCTGAGTCAATTATACCACATGCGTCCAGATTGCTTTAACACATATAAAGATCTTTGAACTTTGATAAAGTACATACTCCTAGATGTACTTGGATTAGATGTTTCAAGTATTGTATATATTTCAAGGATTTTCATATATATATATATCATGATCTAATAATCCATATAAATATGCAGTGACCACATCCATCAATCGCATATCTAATCCTTTTGCAATAACCAAGCTGATTAAAAATCTGAATGTAATGCATTCATAACGAAAGAATATGATTCCTCAAAATTAATTTCGGGTTTCTGCAAAAAATCTTGTGCAACAAGTTGTTCTTTAAACTGCATAATTTCATTTTTCTCATTACGTTTTCATATAAATATCCACTTATATCCTACATGCATTACACCCTTTGATGTTTAGACAACAGGTCTAAATACCTTTCATTTTACTAGCGAGTTTAATTAAATTTCAATATCTGCTTTTTATTTTGGCCAATCATTTCTATGTCGACATTTTTCGACGAGTTTTGGCTCACCTTCTTCATTACTTTTGGTAATTTCAAGGACCATTTTATATGAAATTATGTTGTCAACAACAGTTTTATTTATATCTAGAATTTCTTCAGTACTCATAAAATGTATTGAGATCTCATTATTTTTAGGAGGTACTCTTCAGGAGTTTTCTCTTCAGAAGGATTATTCTTCAGGAGTGTTCTTTTCAGGAGGATTATACTCTTCAAAAGTTTCATCTTCAAGAGAATTATACTTTTCAAGAGTTTCCTCTTCAGAAGGTTTGTACTTTTCAGGAGTTTCTATTTTGTACAGAAAGTTTGGATAGATTTTATTGTTTATTTTGTGGGTACAGTCTATTCAAGAGCATCGATTTCTTTTCTTTTTGCTTTTCTCTTTTGCATCAATATGTCTTCAACGCTTTATGCGTGTTTTAGACTCATCTATTACTGTTTTGACAACTTATTCTTCAGGGATTTCAATTCTTGCTTAAATATTAACAACAGTAATATATGTTTTTACAACACTTTTAGTGTCAGTAATTACATTCAGTAATTAATTTACAACACTTTATAAATAAATAATCATCTAAACTTCTGATTTACATTCATTTTAAGATGATCAAATTCAGATAGGGTTTTATTTTCTCAAGTAATTTCTTATTGTGTTTCAGACATCGATTTTTCGTTATCTTAAAACATGATAAAATATTAATAAGTTTTACTATAATATATATATATATATAAAAGTTTAGTATAAGTGAATCAAGTATTTGGCTGTACAACAGGTACGCGACCAATATTCAATCATACCATATCTATAATAAAAATTTTCATTTTTTTATGAAAAATTATTTTGAGGGATCTTTAGCCTACTCTGAGTTGGATCACTTCTAGTGATACGGTATATTTCTATTATTATCCCGTTTAGTATTGTCACTTCTGAAACCCACATTTTTATAGTTCTTTCTACCACGTCCACATTCTCGATTTTTTCTAAAAGATGCACTATTTACTTTTGAGAATGATGTAAATTCAGTACTATTCACTTCAAGGAATGATGTGAAACCAGTAGGACGTAACTGATTATTTATTAACAAAAATTCATTATTTAGCTCAACCACTAGAAGATAAGATAAAAATTCAGAATATTTGTTGAATTTTCACTCTCGATACTATTAATGTAGGAGCACATTTGAGACATAAAAAATAATATATGTCTTCTTTAACATGTCATCATCAGTGATTTTCTCATTGCATAATTTTAGTATTGAGCTTATTTTAAAGAGTGAAGAATTATAGTCACTATCACTTTTAAATCTTGCAACTTCATGTGTAATAAGTCATAGTGAGCTTTTTAGAGGATTACATCTTCTGGTACTCATATTTCTCCCTTAAATCATTTTATAAAATAAGAGAATTTTTCACTGTGAGATACACAGCATGGTCCTGTAAGGACACGTGATTTTCTTATTTGATTATATTTTCCAAGTTCATTATATCCAAATAGATCTTATTAAGCATCCAGGATAAATCATTTTTTCCAGAAATGTCAATAGTAATAAATTTTAATTTTATAAGATTTAACATTTTCTACATATATGAATCAAGAAAATAAATATGTGGATCTAAAAAATATATTCACATAGAATAAAATCATAATTTTATCAAGTAATATTTAGCATTTCTAACTTTGCCAATATCAAATGATGTATTAATATAATTATTAGTTTGCAAGTGATTGATTGATCCCGTACTTATCACTAAAATTGGTGTGACCAATTAGAATATTCCACTTGTGATACTTCACTAGGTACCTACTGAAATTGAATGTATTCATATAATTATTGGATTAGGGCAGATACTATATTTCTATTCTAAGATTCGTATATCAAGATGAACCTTATCATCAATAATTCATAACATGTATACAAAAAAAAAAAAATAGAACTTGTATGTAAACTATGTGAATAAAAATTGACCATAGATATAACCGAAATGTAAATTATGAAAATTTTAATTCACCATAGATAATATTCCCCATAGATATAACTAAAAAATAAATTATGGGAATGTTAATTCTCACAAATAAAATTGAAATGTAAACTATGGGAATAAATGTAGAATTTATCAAGTAATAATCAGCAATATAATATTTCATATTCACCTAAAAAACTGCAAGTAATAAATTGAAAAAATTATTTGAAGTAGAAGACCACTAGCTTCAAAATTGGTAAAATTTCGTACTAATAACGTGTTATAAAACTAAAAGAAAACTACTATTGAAAGAGAATTTATAAAAGAAAATATTTAGAACTCTTAACAATTGAAGTTTTCTTCGTTCTATATAAATTTTCTTATTAATTACAGGTCGATCAAAACTCATATATATAGGCCTTGAGGACTGTGCAAGTTACTGTACAAAACCTCAAAAGTCACGATGGGGAGTCATTCACCGAAGAGAATAATTGAGAGAGAGGGGCGGCCACCCCTTTTATTGAATTATAACAGTTTGAGATATATTTATTTTTAAGGCTATATTTTTCAATATACAAGGCCCAATTATATTTAGTAGGTTTGGATGTTGATAAGTGTTGAATATAGTTGTAAATAGTAGTAAAAAGTAGGTAAAAATTAATAATAGAATATTGAATAATAGTAAAAAAGTAATGAATAATAATAAAAATAAGTGAAAAGTAATAATAAAGTAATGAATAGTTATAAATATTTTGAGAATATTTAAGATATTCTTAGTTGCCAAACGTAACTTAATTTCTTGTATCAATAACTTTTATAATTTTTTATTTGTATACTTTCAATAATTTAGAGGGAGAGAGAGATGTAATTTATAAATCACAAAATATTTGGTATTATTCATATAAAGTATGAATTTTAGTTTTATATATAGAATAGACCGCAAATTACTCATACAAATAAATAAATAGCTCCAAATTTTGAAAATACTCAAGGAAAAAAATTGTGAAACAGGCTGATCTCAATTTGTCTTCCATTGATCTCAATTTTTTTCATATATTTTTTAAATATATTTTTCAAAATTACAATACAATTAACAAAATTATTTTTTTAATCAATAAAAAATCCATATCGGACGTATTGCTTTAGCATTTTTGCGTACGGCCAAAAAGACATTCTGCCAAACCTGCTTATATTTTGTGGTGAAGGTGAATTCTTGTTTGTTACTGCCTTGTGTTTTGAAGTATTTGCTTTTCATGTTATTCATTGAGGATCATATACTTCCTTTAATTTTGTTCCTTTCACTTATTCATTTGCAGATTAGCTGAATTAAGCTTAAAGACTTTTTAGTCCACCTTACAACCACATGAAGAGATGCATCTCATGTGACGCCCCCAATTTACGTTCGTAATTCAACGAAAATTGAAGTGTCAGGGTCAGTAACACTTGGTTACTTACCCCCGTACTTATTGAAATGTGAGGCAAATCGCAGCGAAAGAGTAAAAATAAAAATTTTAGAGATCACATGGTTACACAAAACCTTAGTATTCATATCATCCATTCTTAAAATATCATTGTATCATTACATGTATAACCCATTTAGTTTTCTTAATCGAAATACAAATTTATTAAAACTTTTGTCTTAAAGCAGTCTAGACTTCTTCTTCTTCACTTCGGGAAACTCTTTATTCATGCCCGCGCTGGTCCTTATTACTACCAACTGGTCATAAACTTTTCTGGAGAGAGAGTACTCCGGGGAACCCTCAGGGTTTCTCCAGGTCTCTCGAGTAACTAGAGTGTAGTCCATAACTATCATCCAATCCTGCAGTGAAAATTGTATTTAAAAAGAAAAGGAACCATACAAGAATGAGATTTCTAGAGAAATATCAGTAAGTACACATTTAACTTAATAAAACCACAGATATCGTGAAATAGTCACATCAAAGTATATGTTTATAATATGATTCATGTGACTCATGTATGAATTAAACTTATCTCTTATATGGACTTACATAAACTTGTATCATACATTGACTTTTCATTCATAGTTATATCATTTTCATATTTTTTTTATTATAATTCACTATTATTACCCGTGGTTGGGCCTTGCTAATCTTATTACCCGTAGTTGGGTCTTGCTACTCTTATTACCCGTGGAAGGACCATGCCACTATTATTACCCGTGGAAAGGCCATGCTACTATTATTACCCGTGGAAGGGCCATGCCACTATTATTACCCGTGGAAGGGTCATGCCACTATTATTACCCGAGTAAGGGCCATGCCACTATTATTACCCGTGGTTGGGCCATACCATTATTATTACCTATGGAAGGGCCATGCCTTATCTTTTCTTATTTCATTTCTCATATCCTTAACCTTATCATCATCTCATATCGTCATAATATAACAAATAATACTTGAATAACAAATTATCATAAAATCATGGACAACCAATCACTTTATAAATTCAACATCTTATTTTCATTTACTTGAGTCATAAACTCTTCAATTAATAAAAATCTCAAAATCAAACATAATAGGGTATTTCGCTCGAGCCAAACGTTGATCAAGGGTCGAGCTAAATTTCTGCCTAAATCTCATTCTGCCAATTTAATCCAGATTTTGTCTTTCATTTATTTCTTATATCGTAAAACTTAAAACAGAAAAGTTGTATATCTCTGTCTTAGCTTTCCATAACCTCTTGAATCATTCAATTCAAATATCACACTAACAAGTTATGACCATTTTATCATAAGATATTAAATCTGTCATTTTAATCCCTTTTAAGTCCGAAAGTTGCTAGGGTTGATCTATCAATTTTTTTCCAAATCAATACCTCATATTTTCATATAATCTTCTTAATATATCATCATAGAATATGTTTCTAAGATCTCATAAATTTCCTAGTATTTTATCATAGCAAAAACCACTTCAAAACTCAATAGGCTTCAATTTAACACATAAACAAAGATTAAGCTCAAATAAATATCAAACATAATCCAATCACCAAACCACTTATTCTATGCCAATACTAAGTTAATATATGCACTTAAAAATTTTTCCAAAGTTAAATGATTAGTTTTGAGTTGGTTTTGCACCACACTTCTCTCCAAGATCTTTACTTAGCTCTCTTTTGACACTTAAGTGATGTGAGTGGGTTTTTGTGTATTTCTCTTAGGTATTTCTTACTATGGCCGACTGTTATCTCTCATGGAGAAATAAGAGAAGCCCATGCATCTATTTATAGGTATAATAGGCGTGGGGTACAAGGGAAGAGGGCTTGGGCATTTCAGCAACTCCATTTGGCTGCATAGGTAAGGTGTCCCCTACTTATGGTTTCATGATCACCCCTAATCCTATGGGGATTTGCTGATATTTTAATCTCATGGTTGAGATTAATACACCTATAAAATGATTTTTATCAAGGGTTCAAAGAGTTCCAACACATGGGGGTGAAGACAAAACACCATCATAGGAAATCTTCTAAGGGGTGCATTTGACCACTTGGCCTCTCCAAGGGATTAGCCACGTTCCAGCCCTAATACGTCAATGATAAAATTTGATTCTTCCAAAACTCAAAACATGAAAGTTTAAGACAGTCCTCTTAGGGTTCTATAGAATTTTGAATCATTTTATTCCGATATCATATGAGAGAGATATGATTAGTTTACTGAAATACGTCAAAACTTACCCGAGAATATCCAATCCGGATTCTCCATTTGTTTTCCTTTGTTTTCTTACCCACCAAGACTTCTAGATGAATTCTTATCAACTTGCCACATGTTCCCACACATGTCAATACTTCAGAAAATATGGTAGCTAATCTTAATTTTCGTCACATGGTTGAACCTAAGACAACTCATCTAAGTCGGTTACCAGTTGACTCTTATCTCTGTCCGTCCACTTCACACTAGATTTAATCTTTGATAAATTACTTATCTTCAAAAACCCAAAACATATAAGTTTTATATCTCTCTCTAATGGTTCTATAAGATTTAGAATTATCTTATTTGGACCTCATATGAAAAAGTTATGATTATTACACAAAACTTTGACGGTCCAGTCCGAGAATCCGTTTTGGCACACCAAGTGTTTGATGTTTTGTTCTTTCACTTCCTTTTGAATTTCTTCCTCAAATTAAAAAAATTTATCTCTTTCTAGGTCTAAATTGAATTTCTATAGTTGATACATTGTTAAAATTTCCAAAAGTCCATCCAACAATTACCTTAGAATGCATCTAAGTCTCCTATTATTTTTCTATGAAATATTATTTCCAACGAATTTTAAGGAAATATTATATCCTAAAAATTTGGGCTATTACATCTCATGAGAGCCAAAAGTCTTGATGAGTGATAACAACTTAAATTAGTTTTAGAAGTTGTAATAGTAGCCTAAATAAACATGATGTTAGCAGTAATTGATGTAATTGTTTAGTATGGTAGTTTTCCACATTGCTCACTGTTTTGATTGCAGACGTTATGTTGCTAATACAAAACATTTACTCACTATATATATATATATCAAGTACGACACATTAGTTTTCTAGAACTATTGCCTTGGAAATGTGATTGAAGCTTCTATTTGAATTCACGGTATAGTTTCTTTGGAGTAAATCTATCTAAAATTGTTATCAAACCACCAGGCTTAATGCTGAAAATATTTTCTATTTACATGCAATGTCATTATGTCTTTAAATAAGTACAATAAGTGACATTTCTGAGCTCCTTAAAATAAAATGCTAAATGAATTTATCTTTCTTTTTCTTTTCTATGATTTCTTTGGAGAAAATATATGTTTTTGAAATCTCATGTATTGACCATACATTTTTTATGCTGGTGTGAGATGTATCTATAGTAATATCATTTGAATTTTTTTCTTACAATATTCCCAAATATCTTAGAACAGAATGTGATATGATAAAATAGAATGTAATATTAACAAAGATAGAGGGGACGAGTTCTCTACTCTTAACGGTCAAAGCGAATCCATTCATTTCGAATTCTTTAATTCAAAATGAATCAAATTTTCCCAATTAGGATTTGAACTTACAACTAGTCAGTTTAAAGCCAACCACTCTACCACTGAGTACTAAGGAATAACAAGAGATTAGATCTCATAGAATTCAATTCCCGTTCTCAACCCATGACCCATATGAGTTTCAAGTTTCCTTCGTAACTCCGAGAACTTATTTGTAGTGGCTTTGTTCCATGCCTCATTTCATGGAGAACCTCAAAATGACTATTTCATTATATTTCATATATATCTCAATTCCATTCATTTATTATCTCTTTGGTGTCATTAAGATAAGAGTTTTCGTTTTCTAGTCTATCTATTTATATTTCTATATATATGGAAAGTTGAAAAATTATCATATAAAAATCCATAACTAGTCTATCTGTTTATATTTCTATATATATGGAAAGTTGAAAAATCATCATATAAGAATCCATAAATTGTAGTGTAAAATAAAAAGGAGAGTTTGTGATGATTTTTCATTATTTTATACTAAGTAATATATTATCTCGATGCATGAAGATAATTAATTCCTTAGTTGTGGTCGAATTCTATTATGGATTTCAGATCACATTTTTCATGGGGCCCTTTTACAAAAAAAAAAAAATCTGAATCTTTTTTTTCTTAAATAGTTTATTTTGTGCTCTTTATCTTCTATATTGGAGTGTATTGGGAGTGGTAGGAAGAAAGTTTCAACTACAGTGTCCTATCTTCTCTCAATCGGGGCTTTGTTTTCAAAAACAGTTTTGGTTTCACATTGGTGTGGGCTACGGATGCTTGAGATTTGTTGATATTCTTATATGTTATTATACACACTTATACATATGCGTAGACAAAGTATCCAAATATATAGTAAAGAGGTGGTTATTGTATAGGCATAGTGAGAGGAACTACCCTGAACTTGAGGTTGAAACCCACAAGTGCCTTTCTCTAAATCAAGTTTTTCAGCTTAACTCTAGGGACCTTGCTTCATATTCTCTAACTTAATTCTTCCAAATGTCTCAAAGATAGAGAATGGTGGTTTAGAGTTCTAGTAACCAAGTAATTGACAACTTAATTAGAAAGAAGAACTAGAGGCTCAATAACTTATGATGCATGAGATCAGAAACCACTTTGCAATGGAAAACAAGGAAATCTATCATGTTAAGACTTAAGACTCTATTAACTCTTGAAAAATATGTTATTAGTCATTTTCCACTGATCAAATACTTCAAATATTGTATTTACCATTTGTTCCCACTTGGTTAAAAAGGGACTTCTTGTGAAATCTTACCCCTCAAATACAGAGAATCCTCTTTAAATAAGTCGGTGACCTTGTGGAGCATTACTAAGTTACTTTTTTGTCAATTGCAGGTATATTGCTTCTCCTGATGGACAAACTCCAAACTCCCCCAAGTTTACCATGTTATTGAAAATAAGTTCTAAATTTTTCTGATAAGTTTTTTAGGATAACATTCTTGCACATTAAGGGAAGGTAGTGCTACTAAATGGAACTCCTTCCTATACTATTAAATAATTTGTTAATCAATTGCTACCCTCTGAAGATGCTGCCTAACTTTGTGCCATGCTTCATTGTTGTGATATATCTACGATTATTTGTTATGTTTGGTGCCTCTGATTTCCTTCCTATATGCTGTAGGCAGATAATTATAAGGAAGTCTTCTCCCGCATGAAACAAAACAGCATCCTTGGACTTTCCCATGATTTTCTTCTTGGAAATTTGCAATTCTTGGGGCTTGATTTTCTAAAGAACATTAGTATAATTGTTGTTTGCCCTAAAGGAATGGGGCCTTTTGTAAGGAGACTCAATGTTCAAGGGAAAGAGATAAATGGTGCTAGAATAAATTCCAATTTTGCTATTCACCAGGTCTCTCTCTCTCTCTCTCTCTTTTTATGTACTTTCTTATTTATTGAGCTTTCATGAGTGGTTTAACGATGAGTTTGATTAATTTTTGGCCTACTAAATAGTTGAATGCAAATTTCTGAGCAGGTTGTTGATGGTAGAGCTACAAATGTTGCATTGGGATGGTTGGTTGCACTTGGTTCTCCTTTTACTTTTGCCACTACACTAGAATATAAGTGTAGGAGTGACATTTTTGGGGAAAGAGATGAGTGTAGTTTTTTCCGTTTATGCCTCTCATTTGCTTTAAGAGTTTTCCAGTTGCCATTATAGAATTCCTGGCGTGTAGGTATTTTGTTCAATGTTGTTCATGGAGTTGTTAAGTCCTTGTTTAGGAGATACACCGTGAATGAATGAGTGAAGATCTGGCCTACAAGAATACCGTAGAGTGCATAACAAGCCTAATATCAAAGACCATCTCAACAAAGGTTGTATTTGTTTTTTAATTCCTTTTGTTAGGCCTCTGTCTCACTCTTACCCTTGTTCTATCTCTCATTTGTTCTGTTGGCCTAATGTATATTTTGAATTTGTTTGGTTGTGTACAACTCATTGTCAGAAGTTGGCAGAAAGGAATTTTGCATATAGTGCTGCATATTGTCCGTGAATGGAACATCTTGTATGAGTGTTATGACGATGTTTGTGTAAGAAAAATATGGACAAAAAGAAACTCTAATGGTGACAATTTTATGAGGGTGTTTGTCCTACAAGTTTGTGATGGAAAAATGAAGAATGTGAGTAAATGATTTGTACACTAGTGACATTTATTTATAAGCAATCATGCACCTATTGGAAATGATCACAATTATTAATATTTCAATAGTTACTAAGTGACACAATTCTTAGTAAGTGACACAATACTTTATTAAAGAGTTATATCTTTTGATATTTCACAAAAGATACAATCTTTTAAATAAGTTGAAATGTTGTGTTTCTACATCTTTAATCACCACATCCCTTATGGAAACAATCACCATGGCGAGAGTGTAATTCTAAAGGATACCCAGTTTGGTGATCATACCTCATGAAATAATATCTACCACTTAATCATACAAAACGATAATGATTCAGTTGAATATTTACCTTAATACCAATATAAGTTATCCACTACTCAACTCTCATATGCATAGCTTTGCATATCGGCATCAGAGCATAACAATCCTTTACGTGCACACATTTTTGTTATCACTTTATCTGATCGTACCTTTCATCACATATACTTCCACTGACCACATAAAAAGTGTGACTTCATTTCACTAAAATACTTAATGAATGACATTAATTCTCTATAACTTGATCTACAATCAATATCCTTGTCACAATCGACCTACACTAAATTTTCGTTAAGTACTTCCTATTGAGGCTGTTTTAAAAACTTTCTCTAATCATCTTATTAGAAACTTTACACATGATCAACCAATTATTTAACTAATCAACCTGTACTAAAATTTTATCAAGTACTTATCCTAAGATCATTCTTGAGATATTCCTTAATTATCTTATTAATGACTTTACAAATGATCAAAATTTTATTTGGGCATCTTCGGGCATCTTCATAACTCCAATTCTCCATACGTCTCTAGGATTTTCTGAGTTATACATGTCAACCATGAGATTGTCTAAATTTATCTCAACCCCATTCTATTCACATATTTTTTGAATTTTTTCAGTGATAATCATTTAATCATCAAATATTCTACCATCTCGGTTTGAGAAACAAAACTAACATTGACATCTCATCTTTTCAATACATCTAAAATATAGTGATAATGCATAACAATATTTTTTCCCTTGAAACTTATGTTTCACTTTTTATCAATAAGATGATAGACTGATTATCACAAAATACATTGATTAATTCTTTGGATGTATCAAGATTTAGGCTTTCTACAAAATGCTTTATCCATATCGCATTACTCAATATAGTACTATAAGCAATACATTCTATTTCCATAGTAGATTTAGCAACATGGCCTTATTTCTTACTTAACTAAGAAACTAATGTTCCACCAAATAGAAATATATACACCTAATTTTAGATTTTTTGTCATCTACATCACTTTCAAAATCATCATCACTATAGCCAGCTAACTCTAGATCATTATTTTCCAAAACACAATTTTAGATTTTTGGTACATTGTAAATATATTAAGATACGCTTCACTACTTGTCAACGTTCATTTTCTAGATTGGATTGATATCTGCTTACCAATCCTACTACATGATGAATATTTGGTTTAGTACTTGTCATTGTATACATAAGGCTTCCCACAACTTGAGCATAAATAACATTAAGAATTTTGCTTATTTCATCCTCATCTTTTTGACAGATGCTTTTATTTAAATTATGACTTTTGCAAATAGTTGTACTTAAGAATTTACAATTTTTCATATCAAATATTTTAAATACTTTTTTTAGATATATATATATATTATCTAAATAGAATAGGTTTAATCATCAACATATAATGATAGTAATGTTAATTTATTATCATTTTCTCATATGTACACATAATGATCTGGTGGGCTTATTTCATATCCCATTTCTAAAATAGTTTGGTAAAACTCCAAGTACCACTCTTGAAGATTACTTAAGTCTATACAGTGACTTTTTCAATTTGTAGACTTTCTCTTCATATTCTTTAATTTGGAATCCTCCGAGTTGAATCCTAAAGATATCATATTTTTATTCACCATTGAGAAACGTCTTAATATCTAACTAATATAATTCCAAATTCATTCGGACAACAATGAATATGATAATCCTTACGAATGTGAATTTTGTCACACGCGAAAATGTATCCACAAAGTCTACCCTTAGTTATTGAGTATATTCCATGGCCACTAACCTTAATTTGTATCCTTTCAAACTATCATCAATTCTAAATTTTTTTTTCTAACAATCTATTTACAACTAATAGCTTCTCTATCATTTGGAAGATCACTTAACTTTCAAACATTATTTTTATTTATTGATTCAATTTTATCTTTCATGACCTAAAGCCATTTATCTAAATCAATACTATTGATTGCCTCAGAAAACTTTTCAAGATCATTTTCTAAAGTTTTCAAACTGGCATTTAGAGCATATCGATCCTAAAATAACATAAATAGTCATCTGGATCATTTACTCCCATTATCTATAATATCAATATCTGAAAATTGATTTTTATCTAACTTTATTTTATTTTTATTATTCTGTATTTGAATAATATTAGAATTTGTATTGTCAGACTTTGTGAAGATTTGTTAATTTGTGAAAATCATTTAATAAATCTGTTTGATCAACTGGAGTAATAAGATTTTTATTTTTCAAGAAAACGATCTCTCTACTTTCAATCAATCTTTTTTTAGAATGATAAAATTTGTAGTCATTTTCGTTTTCTACAAACTTAATGAACTTGCATTCTCATATTTTGCTTTTTAATTTATCACTTAGTGGTCTCAATATCAGCACTTGTACCTTAAAACTACACACTTTGAGTTTGTTTAAGTCTAGTTTATGTCCCGTCCATAATTTATAAGGTATAAGAGGTTTTATTGTAACAGTCGATAACAAAATATGTTGGAAGATCAGCATATGCTTTTATCAATCGCATCATATCCAATAAGGTTTTATTTCTCATTTCTGCAATGTCATTCTATTGAGGTTTATATTGCATGGTATAAATGTATCATATGCTATTTTGTTTGCAAAAATCATACAAAACTTCAAACTCACCTCCTTTATCACTATTCAAGCCTTTAATGTGTCTACCCAACTAGGTTTCTACTTCCATTTTATATGCTTTAAAATTATTAATTACATCATATTTATATTTAAGTAGTTATGCTCATATCTTGAATAATCATCAGTAAAGGTAACAAAGTACTCGATTCCTCTATAGATTTTTATTTTAAAATGTCTACAAATATCAGAATGTATAATCTTAAGTAAATCTATACATTTTAAATTATTTGAAAAAGATTTACTACTCGTTTTTCTTCTAATACTTGGTTCACAGATATCAAAATTTTCTGAATTTATTTGTGGAATTAATTCACTTTTACACATTTTAATCATTTTATTTTTATTTATGTACCATAATCTAAAATATCATAAATATGCACAATCAATAGACATATTCAAATAATCAAAAACAAATACTTTATTAATATGAATATTCAATACATGCATATCTAATCTTTCACACATTTCACTTATACATTGCTCTTACTTATCCCAACAGTTTCAAACTTAAATTCAACTATGTAGCCATTCTGATCTAGTATAGGCACTGACACTAAATTTCTTCTAATACTAGGTACATATAATACATCAATTAGTAAAAATAATAGAATCATTTATTTTAAATTTACATGTACTTTGTCCCAAGACATCGCAGTATACATTGTTACTCATATACACTCTGTGCTCTCTTATTTATTTATCTTTAAATTTGATAAATAAATCTTTATTCCTATATATGTGCCTTGTTATTGCAGTTCAACCCCTTATGAATCTTTCGTTAGTTTCACGAGCATTATTTTAAAGACTGCCATTACAATTTCCTTACTTTTTTTTTTTTATACTTTTTCCTTATTTGGATATTATGATTTTTAATGTCCATTCTTTCCATAGTTAAAACAGTTTCCAAAAAATAGTTTATTTTGATTCTTTTTCAACCATTTCTTTTTTCTTAAAATCTTTTGGTTTCATCTTTTTCTATGTAAAATGTTCATCCTAAGCCATCATTAAATTTGATTATTCACTTTCTCTATTTCTCATCTTCATCATTTCTCTTTTAAGTAATAAAAGTACTAAAATCGATGTCATTGTTATTTCATTTCTCCTATGTGTTAATGGAGTGACAATGTAATTCTAGATGAATGAAGACTTTTTAGTATGGTTATAACTTATATTTAATCAATGAGAGGATGATCAGCATCATGTGATTCTTTTGCAATCAACTCCATTTGAACCCAATATCAACAACTCAAGTATGTTTAAACTTATCCACTAATAATTTTATTTAAATATCCGTCCTTAAACCATACTTTACTTCAACTGCATCCATTAATATTATTATTAATATTATTTTTGCAGTTTTATAATCTTCAAATAAATGAATAATGTAATCATTTATACAATGCAAAATTAAAGTTTTTGGTCATGCATTGTATTCTTCTCATTTATCTTCATTTGAAACACTACTCTCACTTTCATTTGTACCATTTTCTACAATTCTTGATGGTTTAGGTGTTGTTAATGTATATAAGATTTTTTCATGGGTTATAAGAAAAGTTATATACCTTTTTCAGTCTCAGAAATTTCTTCCATTTAGTTTTTCTATTTTCGAGAGATCAATACTTTTCTTCAGTGTTATAAATAATAAATCTTAAAAATTAACAACATTAATGAAGAAATAATACTTATGAATGTGTATTATTTAAATACAATAATTCACATGTGAAAAATATAAATTATTACAGACTTAATAATAATAACCCTTAGATTCAATCCAATGAGGCAGTCTTAAAATTCTCTTATTTTTTAAATAAGGAGAATAATAAAAGTGACACCTAGATCAGGAATTTTCACAACCTTTATTTGATGTTTCTCATTTTTCAAAGAATTTATGGCGATTATTTCATCCAATTTTATTATGATTTGGAACAAAATTTGGAGCAAAATGGATTTTGAATAGACGAAATTGGGTTTGAAATGGCTTCAAATGGCTTAAAAAATTGATTTTGGCATGAACCTGTTCAGAGAATCGGGTAAACTAGTTCAGCTAGTTCAAGCTGATTGTAGAAGCCGATCGAAGGTCAATGGCACATTCAACTTGATCAACAACTTGGTTAGCGGCTCGGGATGTGGCTTAGCTTGCGACTCGATGTACAGCTTAGCTCGACTGCAGCGAAACAGCACCATTTGGTTTTAAGGGTCACACCTCTTTTGAATCGAAAACAGCAATGTCATTTGGTTCTACTGAATTAAGCAATGTGTCGTTTAGCTTAAGCAGTACACAACCCTTGGCTAAAATGACGTTGTCGTTGGCCGAGTTTAAGTTCCTACTAAACGACTTGTCATTTTGTGGCGCCAGTTTTGAACTCAGACTAAACGAAGAGTCATTTTGCCTAGGCAAATTCAAATTTCCTTCTTTTTCCTCGGGTTTTGCACGGTTTAACATTGAAAATTCACTATCTTTACTTTCGTCTGACGATATAATCACCGGGGTTGAAAATTCTGACGTGTTTCTAAGGTCTATGAAATCCGACAGCGGTGAATAACTACGACAAACCCCCGAAACAATGACAGTGGGTGATGGAAAATAGGAAAAAAATGTTATTTCTTTGATGAAGAATATTCCAATAATTTTCTTCAAAATAATAGCAATTTTTCAATTTTGCAGATTTTTGGTATACTCTAATCCTCCCACTGTAACTTGATAAAGTTTCTCCACTGGATTTTTGAGCCTTCGAAGATTATTATAGTATACAAGTGTGATTGCCAAACCAACACTTGTCTATGAATTGTCTTCTCTATACGCAAAAAAACTCCTTGTGACATGACCAGGCTCATGATACCAATGTCAGAAAGTGAAGGATAAGAAGGAACTCTAATGGTGACAATCTAGTGAGGGTGTTTGTCCCACAAATTGGTGATGACAAGAGGAAGAATGTGAGTGAATGATTTGTACCCTAGTGACCTCTATTTATAGTCAACAATGTATCAATTAGGAAGAGTCACAACCATTGACATCTCAATAGTAATAAGTGACACATGTCTTTTGACACTTCATGAGAGATATAAACTTTTGAACCAATGTCATTTACTACTATCACCATAATGACTCTACACACAAGTCAAAAGGTTATGTATTTACATCCTTAATCATTAGCACCCCTCATAAGAATCATCACCATAGAGAGAGTGTAATTTCAAGGAGTACATTGTTTGGTGATCACACCCCATGAAATAATAGTTACTATTGGGAGTGAGATTTGAAGTGTTGTTTTGGTAGGACGTTGATTTTATGTATGTCTATACCCTAAATTTTGATTTTTTTTTTTTGTTTTTCCTTTCTTTTTCTTGAATAATATGGTTCCTATTCTAATGACTTTGTTATAAGTATTAACTAATTAAACAATTGGTTGTATTAACTAATTAAACAATTGGTTCTAGGTGGCTACGATCCAAAAACTTTAACAGGAAAAGGAAGGGTTACCAACATTCCTGATGGGCAACATAGATCAAACACGGTTGTGGAAAGTTAGTGAGCACATATGAGCAACACGACCTGGAGGTGACTTGGCCCATTGTATACTTTCATTGCTAGGATTTTTGTGGCATTTATGATGACTCAAGTAATTGGTTTGACTTGTATTGCTAAGAATCTTAAGATCAATCTCGTTGATGTTATTATGAATGTTAGTGTTTATGATGAAAGCCAGAAAATTTGTTTTATTCACAATGGTCTATTCATCTTGAATTTAATCTTTATCGATTAAGGTCGTGAGGAATAAAGGACACTCATATTCAGAAATCATAAATGAAAGTGTGATTGAAGTGATTGATTCTTTGAACCTTTTCATACATGCTAGGAGAGTCTCATTCATGGTTGATAACTGTTCTACGATAGCACGATTAGGATCAAGAAAGTGGGCTTTGCATTTTGACTACATTCTTACTCAGCAGGCTCTGGTGTCAGTGGATGCAAGAGCTACCATCAACCAGGACCTAATTATCAACTTATTGTTTGATCCTATTCATGGAGGTATTGAAGTCTGTGCACAATTAAGACCAACTCTTGGCATATCAGTTCCTATAGATGAATATTCCATTCGTCCTATGCTTCACCATTCTAGCAGTTAAGAGTTCAAGAGATTGCTAGAATTAGACGTATGTTTTATGAGGTCCAATACTTTGAGCTTATTTTTTGCCTAGCTGGAAGAAACATTTCTCATTTGGACAATGAAAGTGATTTGAATCATTGTTCTCTTTAAATAGTGCAAGCTAGAGCATGTCCTTTAAAGTTGGCTGGTTTTCTTTTTGTTCTTGTTTTTACTTGGATTAATTCTGTTAAACCCATAAGATGGTGGATATTTGTGGTGATCATATTTCTTTTGTAGAACTTAGCAACGTTGATATCATTACTCCTTATGAAAAAAAATACATGTACTCAAATTAAAATTTCTCTCCCAGTCATAAAGGAATTTTAGCATAAATGTTCCCCTAAAAAAATGCTCGAAGATTATTTTTACTAGAAGTAGTTGTAGAATGACATTTTGGATTGTTTGAAGACAGTTGTTGCCTATAGAATTTTACGATTCTTTCAATAGGACTTTGAGGTAATGATCCTAGTAAGTAAATGTGTTAAAGAAAAGGTAGAAAATTTACCTCTTACTTACAAGAAAAAGGCAATAAATGACTAGAAAATATATTGAAGATAAAGATAATCTTGGATAATCTATTAAAAGGGCCAAAAAAGAACAAAATTAATGTAATTCCCTTTTTAACAAAATAATGGAAAACATATTAACAATGAGTGAAGCTAGGCACATTTATTGGATCGATGGACATCCATTTAATATGGCTAGGTTGTTGCAATTAGGCAAACAAAATGTTTTGTTGCTTATTCTACTCATTATTCTTACATCACATATTATACGTACTTTTTTTTCTCTTACCAAATGTAGTGTATGGAAGATGAGGAGAAAAATTCAAGTATTTTGAGAATATTTAAACAAAAAAATTAAAAAAAAAATTGTGTGGTGTATGGAGATGATGAGTAGCAAATCTATTTCAAGCAAGGTATAAAGGCTATAGCGATATTGATATTGAATGCAATGGAACTTAAGGGTGTACATGAACATACTGAACTGACCATCACCGACGGAAGTGAAGAATTGGTCGGTTGGCAATCGAACTTTGTTAAAACTATCATCGGCCGATTTTGGTCTCGGTTTGAACTAACGTCAAATAGTTGAACCGACCAATAGGTTATATATATATATATATATATATTAAGAAACAATATTGTTTCACCAAATGACGTCATTTCACTTTAGGGTTTAATACCCTCGCCCCCTCCCCATCTCTTCTTTTTCAATTCTTCACTTCTTATCTCTCAAAACTTTATTTTTCTCAGACTTTCTCTCGCCTCTCTCTAGCATAACCACTGCCACTTGTTGTGAATCTCTCCGTCAAACTCCCAAGAAAAGTCGCCTACGATCAAGTTGCCCAAAATGCCTTGACAAATCTAGACAACCTCATTGGCCATGCATTGGCACTGTCCTTGACAAGTCTAGATAGTCTCACGGGTCATGTCTTGACACTTTTACTGACAAACCTTGATAGCATGACGGTTTATGTCATGATAGTCAGCGATATTAGTGGCATGCCCAACAACCTAGTCACATTAGCTCGAGCACAGTAGGCACATAGAAATAGTAGCGTGTAGCGTGCATGCAGCAACCTCGTGCAGACAACACAGGCCCAAGCCCATGAATGGGCCAAGCCAGCCCTGCGAGCAATGCCAGAGCCCAGGCCTATGCCTAGGCCACTTTAGCCACGCAAACAACACCAACGCCTAAGTCCCTTGCTTGGGCCATGCCAACCATGCAGCAGCATGTTAGCCATGCCTATGGCTTATTCTCATGACTCATGCCATGGGCCAGCCTAAGCCAACCAAGGGCCAACACATGTTAGAGGCCTATTATTAGTCCTACCAAGTCATCTTTTAAAGGGGACCCATTAAGATTTTTCAATTTTGTTTATTGTTATAAATATGTTTTTAGACATTTCATTTTGTATCTTTTGGCATATTATTTGTTATGGACGACTTAGTTTGTTCTTACGATCTTTGTTGGTGCTTTTGTACTTGGACTTTTTGGATGTAATTTGTGAATACTAATGAGAAGATCATCATTTTGCATTTTGTGAATATGTATGACTCATTTATCAATTTATGAGTATTTGTTTCTTTTCATTCAAATATTTCTCATTATTCATATATTTTCTATCTTGTTTTTACATTTTCTCACCTACCAATCATATATTAAGCATATATCATTCCAAATCCTTATTTTTCACCTAAATACATTCTTAGAAAATAGCCGTCCTCC
This sequence comes from Platycarya strobilacea, assembly GCA_036898215.1. Classification (NCBI taxonomy): domain Eukaryota; kingdom Viridiplantae; phylum Streptophyta; class Magnoliopsida; order Fagales; family Juglandaceae; genus Platycarya; species Platycarya strobilacea. Next base: position 9,996,390 of record CM072547.1, read on the forward strand.
ATCCAAATTACCGTAGCCAAAAACCTATCCTCCATAAAGAATTCCTACATTTTAGGAATCCTAACTCTAGCCTCCATACTCAAATCCCTAAATTTTAGGAATTACCCTAGACCAAGTCAAACCTTAATTATCATCCATCTATTGACTTAGCCATAGCACTCTAACTCTAATACAATTCCTCAAATCTCAAAATTCTCTCAGCCATCATCCAAACCCTAGCCTTCTTCACCATACAAGCCTTAATCATCACCCAATAGGGCCTAATATAAAGTGAAATCATCAAGTTGTTTTGAGTTGCATCAAACACACAAATTTATCACTTATATCACCCTAATTCATCATCATCAATTCCACCACTAAACAACATATCTTTATCAACCTAGCCCCTAAGGACCTTTCATTACCAAAATCAAGCTAAGGCCAATCAAGTTAATAAGTGACATTTAGTCGTCAAGAGGAGAATCGAGCTAGAGGACCTTAAAATGTTTCGGAAATAGATCGAGGTCTTTAACACTCTCATCTCTCACGTCACGCAGTCTCTCCCTCCAATGACACCCATCTCGTCATCTCATTGCTGTCTTTAACCCTTCGTCACTCATCTTGCTGCCCATGGAAAAGTCTGGGAGTTCAAACTTCAGATGTAATTTATTTTATTGTATTAGGTTAATGGTTTTATTTTGTGGATTGTGTTTGGTTAAAGGTGATGGAAAAACCAAGCTTCTATTTCTCTCTCACTCCCTCTTCTAGTTTCCTATAGTGGCCCGTGATGCCGGTATCGGTGCAATTTTAGTTTATGACCAAAATTGCACCAATACTTTCGATTTTCAGCTCTTAATGCAACTTTTTCATTAGGGTAAGGTTATGTTTAGACAAAATATATCATCTCATTTAAAAGTTTTTTATAACTTTTTTTTTTCAAATATGACTAAAACACAAAATATTTTTAAATTTGAAATCTTTAATTTTTTTAATCTAACGATTACAATTTTTTTAAACTTCTAAATAAAATAAAAAATACTAAAACCTTTTCAAGTTTCAAAATAAAAATATGATTTGAATAATATTTTAATTTTATAATATTTTTATAAAACTGTCCTTTTTTTTTAAAAATGAATAAATTTTTTTAAGTCACATCACTCTATTATTATTTATAAATTAATTTTTCAATACATAACTATTTTGACATATTTTAAACGTATCCGATCCTAAATATATGTCACTTCATCTATACATGTACGACACGTACGATGCGTACGTCCTAATCAATATCTTTGTTTGTCCACATGAAACCTTTCGATGCTTGAACTGTAAGCTTGTACTTCTTGACCTTGACAACCACCCCACGCCACACATTCTGCCATTACGCGTTTAATGACTTCGCCTCTAAGCTTCCGTTGCCAACTTCCGTGAAAATTCTCGTAAGTGCATGCTTCTTTTATACTCGTCCGACATACCAATGATCATTAATATTAATATATTATATATATGACGGCATGTTTTAAGAAGTTCATGCTTCTTAATTGTCCTCCAAGTCTCTCGCTGTTCGACAATTCATGCACGTTTAAGAAAGTCAAACGTGAAAATATGTCCAAATGTTTTTTTTTTTTAATTTATGACTTGGTATATACATTATAAGTAATATTGCATCAGTACTAGTCTTACGTAGATCATTACTCGGCAACTTCTTATTCCATTAAATTTGACCACCCCAACGGATCGAGCGAAGTATTCGATTATAGAATTAAGCTAGCCTCTTAAAGCTTGTAGAGGTAGCGCCTTTCGAGCTGGCCGGCCTCTATTTCTAACTTATAAGCACCTGCTACGCACTTTCCAAAGAGTCTCCCCACAAGTTTTCTCGCCTACAACCAAATCGGAATTAATTAAGGACGAAAAATCTTGTGGGCGCTACGCGTCTCATATAGTATTAAGGAAAGACGTACGCTCCTCGCTTGATCCCTCAGCTGTCTATATATATGAGTACCGTTTGCATGTCTCTCCATCGTCACTCACATTATATTTCTCTCAATCGTCGCTCACATTATATAGTTCCCCAAACAAATTAAGCCCTAAAAGCTTTCTCAACTCCCCCAACATGTCGGTACGAAATCCCTCTTTATAAGTCTTCTCATCTTTTCGATTTGATCGATCTGTCTGTCTATATAGCTAGCATGCATGCGCCCGGTTTTTCTTTCGCTGTATGTGTTTAAAAGAAAATCCTCCCCATTTTTTAACAAGATTTTTGAAAAAAAAGTGCATAAATTTTTTTATGATATTAAAATCAGATTTAGTTATGATACCATTAAAAAGTTTAGGAGAAACTCATTCTATAATAATATGGGATTTTCTTTTAGTACTGTCATGCATAAAGATTAGTTAATTTATATGTCCTTAATATAGCCCAATCATCGATCCATAATATGAAGATTTCTTACATTGCACGAAAACCTCTAATTTCAGGATCGCGGTATTCGTTAGATTATCTCCAACACAAAGATTTTGACCTTTTTAAATCTTATTAAAACTAGAATTGTATTTATATAGGATATAAATTTTTGTGCCCAAAGAAGCCTTTTATCGAACAAAACTAGTTTAATTTGCATGTACACAAGCAGTTGATAATTTGAATGAGATGCCGGCCATGGGTTATTGGCAATTTGGCATGGCTGTTGTAGAATATCTGTTTCTTTTTTCTTTAAAAAAGAAAAATTGTATATATGCAAGCCTTCCTAATGGTGCGGCTTGTTGTAATGATTCAATTTATGCATATACGAGGTCCCATTTCTAAAAATGGTTGTGTTTTATTTTTTTCAGATAGTGGAGATGATAGTTCACATGGACTGTACCGGTTGCGAAAGAAAGATAAAGAAAGCTCTCCAGAAACTTGATGGTACGAACGACGTTATATATATACATATATCTTGATATATATATATATATACGGTACATATACCATATATCCGAATCTTGTTTAATTTTATTTTATTAGTTGAATTTGGTTAGAAATAAGATCGTAACTGCATTAGAAATTGACGTACGTACGCATTCTCAATCCATTAGGCAACAAGCTGTCATGACTTGAGAGAGATGACATGATATATACATGCATATGATATACGTGATGTATATATATGTGCATGTAAGTACGTCTCTGCATCTGATGTCACATCGAAAGGAATTGGTCGCAATTTTAGTAAAAGATGCGTTAATATATTCTTCGATCATCTAATCATTGCATTGTTTTCTGACTTGGACCACTAGAAAGCGTACATTAATGACTTTTTCTTTAATGTGGAAGGAATAATATATATATATATATATATATATATAATGCAGATAACGTATGATGATCAGGAAATTCACGAGTATCATCATGTGTATTACATATGTTTTTTTGTGGGTCTGTGAAACCTTGCTGATTTTTGTTTTTGGTTAGAAACTTACAATATTACATGCGGGTATATGATCTTTCAGGAGTTAATGAAGTTGATATAGACATGGTGACGCAAAAGGTGACAGTCATGGGATGGATAGGGTTAGAGCAGGACAAAGTTTTGAAGGCTGTGAGGAAGACAGGACGGAGAGCCGATCTATGGCCATATCCTCAGGACCCAGACTACTACAACATTATCGGCCAATACTATCATCAGAATCAGCCACGTCTGGCCTACAATACATCTAATTCCTACAATGATTATATCCAGGGCTATGACAACCGAGGTTACGTTTCTTATCAGCTGCAGCCTCCATACCCGACCACCTACAATAAAGATTGGCAAGCTGCCACCACCATGTTTAATGATGATAATCCCCACGCTTGTTCTATTATGTAACTTTTCTTTATAACATACTAATTATTAAGATGTTTTTTGTTGTATTTTTGTTCCATCTTCCTCCTTGCTTTTGTATATTTGTAACTACTTCAAGTAAATATTATAATGTAAAGGAATGTCAATCGTGAAAAAATGTACAAATGTTTTCCTGGGAATTATATATTTTTGTTGAGGCGCTAGCTGGATATATAGGCGCTGGCTGGGTTGCGCATGCATGAGATATTCGTATAGATGCATGCGAACGTTTAACCGGCCGGTCCGGCCTCCATTTAATTTGATTCGGTTTAATTCAATTAAACAAAAACTTAGGAAAGAGCTGATTAAACTGAATATCATCTTTTTCTCATCAAAATATCTACTGATAAAAGATTATGAAATAGATCATAAGATAGGATCATACTATATAACTATTTTGAAGCATACTATATAAAGTAATTTCAGTAGATATGAAAATCATGCATATTATACGCATAAAGTTTGGGAAGAGTTAAATTAGATAGCACAATCATGGAACCTGATAATTAAATAATATTATTCAAACTAAAAGCTTGATCAAGATACTAAACCCAAGAACTAAACAATTAAAAAGAGATTCTCTAGTCTGCTATTTATCATGAATTTTCTATATCGATACCCGTTATATCGACTAATGGGCCATATCTTCAATTATTTTATTTCATTAGTACTCCACTTGTAACTACAACTTATTTAGACCTGATTTGTATTCGAAGATGAACCCTTATTTTAAATTTATTATTATATTTATTTATATATTTATATAAAATATAAATCTTAATATAATTTTTTTAATTCTCAAATTATTTTTTTTAATTTCAAAATAATAATAATATTAAAAAATAAATTCAACTCAATTTATATCATTTCGTATCTGAATTCAAACCGGCCTTAAACTATATCACATGTGGAAAAATAAGAGAATTGATATTATGTCGTTTTAGTTATTCTGCTCATTTTGTCCATTGACGTGGCACACTTTATTCAAAAATTAAAAAGAATATATCTAAAATAAAAAGACATCCTAAAATATAAAAAAATATCAAAAGGTATTGTTTATTTATATAAATAATTTTATCTCATTTTATCTAAGTAATAATTATAGAATTTTAAATTTTTTATGAAATATAATAAAAAACTTTAAATTTTAAATGTTAAAATAAAAATAATATTTTATTTAAGTTTAAAATTTTTAAATTTCTTTTAAACAACAAAAATGTGCAACTTGAGAAATCTGACCGAAAGCAAACTCTCAACAATAATGGGCCCAGCCCATCTGGGGCCACCCGACCCGCTCCTACTAAGACTAAATGACGACGTCAGCACACACTTTACGAGACTAGAAAACTTTTACCGGACACCGAGTTCGAAATTACTGAAACGGTCCCTCGATTATGCGCAACCACCAAATCCCGTTGGTTGGTGACCATACTTCGGAGTGGCGTAAGAAAATCAAACCGGACCGATGAATAGGATTTGACCGAATCGGGATTAGACCAAATTGAATGGAATATGATCCGGTTTAATCTAATTATTTTATCAATCAAATATTTTCGGTCTGGTCTCGATTTAGAATATTTTTCGTTCAGACTAGATCGGATACACAACTATTGTTTTTCAATATATATATATATATATAAGGAATAGTATATAAATTATAATATTAAATATAGATTAAAATAGATAATATAACATAAATATATATTTTTATAATATTAATATATTATAATTTATAATAATTGTAGTATAAAAATATAAATTATAATATATTTATACAGAATATTAATAATAATTTATAAGTAATAAGTATATTATTATTATTTTTTATTTTTTTAAGAGTAACTTTTTAAATATTTTTTAATTTAAATTTATAATAAATATATAAATTAGATTGAAAATAATTAAATTTAAATCAAAAGATATATTTATTAAATTTAGTTTATTAAACCATATCGATGTTTTTAGACTGAACTAAACTATTTTTAGATTAAATTAGGCCGAATTGATATCGACTCAATAAAAATTTAGCCCGGTCCAAGATAAAAATACTTTTAGCCAAATAAAACCGATTTATATTTTTTTCAGACCGGATCAGTCCCCGTTTCTGGATCAACGAAATTGGTTTTGTCCCGAAGCTCCAGATTTTTGCCTTTCGGTATCCGTCGGATGTGTCCGTGTTTACAGCGCATCGAAGAAAAAAGGGCCTAACGTTACGACAAAATTACGCCTTCGACTCCACGAGCTCGGCTTACTGTCGACCCTATCGCGTAGCCGCAGTGCAGGCAGGGCATGGAGTTCGCCTGATAAGAGCATTACAGCGTCGATGCTGACCTTGTTTTGATTCAATCGAGAAAATAGGATTATCTCTCTCTCTCATAGTGCATATCGTCTCCTTCTATAAATACATAAATAGGCAGTGCATGGCTTCCTCGCCTTTGATTCACGCGCGGTGTGGATATTCCCCGAGGTTTAGTGCTAACCGAAGGAATGGTACACATGGACCTCTAGGCTCTTCCGCCTATCCTTCCTCCTCAACGACGCCGTGTTCCTCGTCTTCTTCGTGTTGTTCGTCTTCTTCCTTCAATCATGGTCAGGGATTGAGCCTTTCTTCCGGTAATAACTTCCTTTTCTATATTTTCTTATTTCTTTGGTTGAATTGAAGAGAGTTTCATTCAGAAATTGGAGTGGTTATAGTTATAATCACTGGATTTCAAATGGGATTTGAACTGGTTCTTTTTTCTGTATGTAAATCAGCTTTTACCTAGAGATAGAAGGAATAGGAGGGGTAGTTTTTGGCAAATTAGATAAGTCGTACTGGGATTCACACTGTAAGTAGATTAATCTACTCATTCTCTAGGGAAATGCTTGATTACTGGTTAATTTAATTTGAGACCGGAGTTTTGCCCACTTTTATTGTTCTGTTAGGAACATTACGACCTTCCAGATTTCAAATTCAAATCGTTAGCTTATAGTCGACAGGAACTTTGGACTTTTGGACCCTGTCGCGTAACCAATTTCTTCCTCGGAACTTGTCCATTCTCATATTATGTCTTCCCTTCTTCTCCTCCATCTTTTTTTATTCCTTGTAGACTTGTGTTCCAGGTGGCACAAAATTAGTTGACAGCTTCCATCAAGTCAAACATTGATCAATAGAGAAAACGTCGGTTCAAAAAGGGGAAATCAATAATTAGTACTAAAATTTGGTGTGGGGGAGCATTTGATCAAAATCTGGGCATTTTGTTCCTTTTGTGGACCAATGGATGCTTTTCTGGTTCTTGATTATCAACACTGACAAGGTCAACTACTTGAGTAAACCTTTGTATTCCCAAACTGAAACGCTAAATCCCGTGCGTCAGCTTGTGTATGTCTGCATGTCTTGGATGTATTATCCGGTCATACCTTGAGGGAGTGGGCTCCGATTTTCATTTTGATTGAGGAAATTAGATAAACTTGTGCAGGCACAAATAGTTGGAGACATCAAGGCCTTGAAGCTCAAGCTATGGGTACCACCACCCAGGGAAATGCCGCATCATCCAGCGGCATTGGGAAAGCAAAAAATGAACCCGATCATCTTCTTGTACTAGTTCATGGCATCTTGGCAAGGTATATGATGACTATATTTTGATGAAAGATTGCATGGAGATTGTAGATTGACGAAGTTAAAGCTAATATACAGAAGTTAAAGTAATTCAGTTGAGGAAAAGACTACAAATTTCTGTCTTCATTGGAAATTGTGCACATTAGCATTTATTAACCATCTTCTGCTCTAAATTTCCCTGATCATGTTCCTGTTTTTTTTTTCTTTTTCCAGTTTTCAGTTGTACTTCGAATATTATATGTTTGTGTTCAAAATGTGAAAACCCTTTTCATCTATGGACTGCTAACGATGCTTTAGTTCATCAGTACCTTCCTGATTTTCATGGTTTTGTTCCCACTAATGTTGTCTTCATGGTTATGTTTTTTTATTCATCAGGCTTTTCAACTCTTTAAGTGTATATTTAGTCGACTGATTTCTCTTTAGTGCAGCCCAAGTGACTGGCTATATGTAGAAGCAGAGTTAAAAAAGCGTCTCGGAAGAAACTTCTTAATTTATGGTATGGCCCCTCTCTCTCTATCTATTTTTTTGCCCCTATTTTCAGGGGAAGTTCATCCATTGGTAATGAATGAGTTGAGATAAGGTCATCTGGACCTCTTAATTCCTCTAAAATCAACTTAATAGGTCTCAGTTGAGCTGATACATATGTTAGGCATCATAAAAGAAGAATGATAAATGTAATGCCCCAAACCCAAAACTGAAACAGACAGAGTTCCGTTTATAATTTTAAAATTTTCTCCCTGTTTACAACGTATCTCATATGCATAACCTCCAAAGCATTCACAACTATAATACAATGACCCTAAAAAACCCATTCATAAATTCAGTTAGAGCCATTAAATTCTAAATAATTATAATATAGGTAGTCTAACAAAAACTCTAGAGTAACTAAAATATGACTAAGAAAACTCTTTGAATGATCAAAACCATCTTCAAGCAACAAAACCATAAATATCCAAACCTTCCAACCTGAAGTGACTAAACCAAGTGCACTCTGGAATTTTTGACTTAAAAGCTATTACTCCAAAGGAAGGAACTTCTACAACTTTGAATAATATGTGAAATGAAGTGGTGAGTTACCATGTGCTCAATAAATAGTAATTTAATGGAAGTGTGGAGTTGGCAAATTACTTGACTATAATAGAGAATAAGTTTTCAATAAAATAATGTGAGCAATACAGTTTTATCTCAACCAACATATTCAACCAAATATCATAGTCAAGCCCACATGATAATATGGAAATCACCAACATATATAAAGATATCATGCCACGAAAACTCATGCCACAAGAGTATTAATATACCACAAAGATGTCATGCCACGAAGACATTACGCAGTGAGGGACTTGAAAGATGTCACAAAGACATTCATATCATGGGCTCAAGGATAAATAGCATGCTCATATTTAACAAGCCATATAGCATTTTTGAAACATTCAACCATAAAAAAATTTGCACAAATCCCACAAGCATGGCCAAAATAGCATAAGAATGTACACAAATTCAAAGTTTATGCAAGTTTGAAATATAATTCCCAAGTGCACCATTTAAAATAAAACCAACAGTTCTTTTATTAAAACCTCATTAAAGAGCCACTTACCTTGATTTATTTTCAAAATAGTCACGATATTCTTTTGGCAACGGTCACTTGGAACCTATTTCAATGCCATTATAGTTCGTCAACTTCTACACTAAAAATGACCTCCCTTAACTCTGAAATTTCACTCAATCCTTAAGAACAGGAATTTAGACTTGTTCTATAAGATTCTCCTCCAAAATTGATAACTCCAAATTTCTAAGTTGTAAATATGTTGCTGGACTACACGACCCCTATCCCTTTATTAATTCAACATAAATAATGTCTACACTCAACCATTTAACAATGACATAAACATAGATTAATTCTAGCTAATACTCACCACTAACACTTGAATATTAAAATCATCTTTAATACACCTTAACAACGTAATCAACTAGGTATATTTTCAACAATTGACAACACCAAATATTAACAAATCTTATATAAAATTCATTAAATATACAATTTATCAGGGATGGGAATTTACCTAACGTTGATGGTGATGAAACAGTAAGGAGCAATGGTTGTGGGTAGAGGTTATAGACAGAGAGAGAGAGAATATATATGTACGGTTTTGAGAGAGATCAACAATGAAAATAATATATATGTATACATACGGCAGGTTAGAGAGAGATGGAATATATTTACGGGTTGGGAGAAAATTGAGAGAGAGAGAGAGAGAGAGATGAGATGGTTGGGGGGACTGTGTGTGAGAGAGAAGTGAAAAGAGAGTGGTGTGTCTGAGTGCGTCTGAGGGGCGTGAGAGAGAGAGAGAGAGAGAGAGAGAGAGAGAGAGAGAGAGTTTGTAAGAGAGAGAGAGGATCAGATTAAGGGGGGTGGAATTTATGGAAGGAAGGAGAAGAAGTAAAAAAGAAAATAAAAGAAAAGAAAATGGGCTGGGTGGGCTGGGCTTATTACAATAAACACATCAGTCAAAGGGTATTAATGGTGAATTTGATGGTTTTATTTGGAATAGAAAAAACCTTATTCTTAAACTTTGTTCTCTATGAACAATAGCAAAAACTGTTTGGGTATAAGATTTTCCTTTTGAAAGCCTAATGTTAATTTTGTCTTTCCTTTTTATTTCTGTGTGCAGCAAGTTCTTCTAACACATATACTAAAACCTTTACTGGAATTGAAGGAGCTGGAAAGCGATTAGCAGATGAAGTGAGTATTCAAATCTATGCAAAAACGTGTTCAAGAATTTCAGCTCCAATTATATCTAATGTAGCTTGTGGCTTTCTTCAAAATGACTTAGTATTGCTGTCATGAACAGGTCATGCAAGTTGTGCAAAAGACAGACAGCCTGAAAAAGATCTCATTTTTGGCCCATTCTCTTGGTGGCTTGTTTGCAAGATATGCTGTTGCTGTTCTTTATAGACCACATGGCTTAAGTGGTGGCAAACCTGATGATCCTGCCAGTTCTACGGGGGCAAATTCACAAACAGCATACTCTTCAAGACGAGGCATGATTGCTGGATTGGAGCCAATCAATTTTATTACCTTGGCAACTCCACATCTTGGGGTGAGAGGGAGAAAACAGGTTTGTCCCTGAGGGTATAGCTCATCACGTCATTCTTTCACACTTATATAATTCCTTTATGTGGTCGTCTTATGTAATGGGATTTTCTGCTTGTCTGTGTGGATAGAGAAGATAAATTTACATTTCTGAGAAGTGCAAAATATTTTCTGTAGGAGAAGATTAAATTACTTCTTATTTCTGTTTGCCAATTTCTCAAGGCCATGGGTGTGTATTTTTTAAGGTTAAATCTATAGCTTTCAAGGTAGTGGTTTTATTAAATACCCTTGTATCGGAATATTGAGAAGTGTAGTTTCAGAAACAAAAGGCCAAATGCTCAAGTTGTATACTGCTTGGTTGCTTGACCCTTTTTTCCTACGTCTTATCCCAAAGTAGTACATTTTTTTATTTTTATTTTATCATTGGCAGTTTATCCTTGTGTACCCTCTATCTTGAACTCATGATCTCATCCTCATTCTATTTCTTAAAGGAAAGGAGGTTCAGTCTGTTCTTATCAGAAAAAAAGAAAGATTCAGTCTATACCTCGTAGCAATTAGTATGATCAATGATTCTTAAAACGCTTTTGTCTGATCCTAAAAAGGGAAATATATATATATATTATATATATTAAATGAAGAATAAATAATACTGAACTATTTAAAATACAGTAGTCTACTGATAAAAGAAATTATTAACTCTGATAATTACTAACTCTTAAAGAAATTATTAATAATTAATATTCCTTCTCGATCAGCTGTACTGGATTCCATTAGTGAGAAACCAAAATGTTAGAAACAACAGTATATTCTTTCTTTCTTAAATTGCGAGCTGTCAATAATGTTGGGTATCCCATTATCTTTTACTTTTTGCTTATTGAATTTCATCCAAGTCATGAATCTATGATTGAAGAGTATTGGTCATGGTTAGTAGTGCAACTAGTAGCACCTGATTCCACACAGTTCAGTTTCCTCTCCTTTTCTTTTCCAAATTCAATCTTTCATGCTTGTTCTCCAGCTTCCATTTTTGTTTGGAGTTCCCATCTTAGAGAAACTGGCTCTACCACTAGCTCCTATAATTGTTGGCCGAACCGGCAGTCAGCTGTTCCTCACTGATGGCAAACCCGATAGACCACCTCTTCTTCTACGAATGGCTTCTGATTGCGAAGATGGAAAGTTTATGTAAGTTGACAAAGGTTTTTATTGTTCGTAAACACATTTTATTCTATGCCATAGCAGTCTTAACGTTTTTAATCTGTTTTGGTTTGCAGATCCTCCCTAGGCACTTTTCAATGCCGTATTCTTTACGCTAATGTATCTTATGATCGTATCCTACTGCATCATATACCTTCTTTTATCTTTAGTATCAATGAGCTGGCTTTGTTGAATTTCTTCTTCTTTCTACATTAGTATCTTTAACATCATATAGATATGGTTGGTTGGCGCACATCCTCCATAAGGAGGGAGTCAGAACTTTCTAAGGTGAATTCGTGAATTCTCTTCTTGAACTACATGATGTGCTGATGGGTTTTTCCCCTTCTTAGTTAGGAGAAGATTAGCTTGTTAGCGCACTCATATGCACTTCTTGACTTATTATTATTCATTTTTCGTGTCAAATCTACGTGGACTTCCTTGTGAAGTCCCCATGGTCTGGTGAATTTATGAAGGAGCTGTTTGCTGCTAGAAATACCATGCTTGATAGATCTTAAAATATGTGACAAGCTTTTTTTAACTGGCATTACAAGCTCTTAAGTTGTTTATTCCGTTTATAGTTGGAAACCAGCAATTTGAAAAGGTTCATTGCAAGTGTTTCCATGCTAGAGAAAGCAGTTCCCTTTTTGGGTGATGGATACTTTTGCATCTGTCTTCCTGTTTATAAATCATCCTGAAATTTTGTACTTAATTAGAAGCCTCCTCGCCGATCTTTGGACGGTTATAAACATGTTGTCGACGTAGAGTACTGTCCACCAGTTGCCTCTGATGGCCCACATTTTCCTCCGGAAGCAGCCAAAGCAAAGGAAGCGGCACAAAAGGAACCCAGCATACAACATACGGTGGAATACCATGAAATTATGGAAGGTAACATCAATATGCCACAGATGTGCCAATTCACGCCGGGATTCCTACTAATTGTGATTTTAGTTTGTTAACAGAGGAAATGATACGTGGATTACAGCAGTTAGGATGGAAAAAGGTCGATGTCAGCTTTCATTCTGCATTCTGGCCCTTTTTCGCCCATAACAACATTCATGTACGGACTCGACCCAACTTTTCATTTGGAGATGTTTGCTCGGTTTCAAGTCTTTTAATTTGATTTGTTGCCTGAATTTAGGTGAAAAATGAGTGGCTACACAACGCTGGTGCTGGGGTGGTTGCTCATGTTGCAGACAGCCTAAAACAAGAAGAATCTTCTTCATTCATTGCTGCCAGCCTATAACATACATAGATACGTGCATTATAGCGCCTTAAACACCTCCCCAATGTATTCCTTTATCAGTTCTTTTTTCTTTTCTTGGGTCCGCTAAGTACAACGTAGCTGAGACGTGTGAAATAATCACACAATTCAATTTACAACGGAAGCACTTCCATTGGTCATTGGCACTACTTTGTCTACCTCTTGCCCTTGTTGTCCAATATAGACTTCCATGTGGAATGCACGGTGTTATTCGATGAAACATGACGTTCATTTATGAATTTCATGGTAATAGACAAAGTAGGGTTCTGAGACATGTTCTTATCAAATGGTTGTCATACCCTACCAAACGTGAGTAATCGAAGGAAGCACAATCGGGATTGAAGCGCGACAAAAATGCTTGGGTTGTGATGAACGGATCCCATAGATGACTGACGCATTTATATCGCCGTTTAAAAATTATCCAAACCCAAATCCAAAATAAAATTATTCTGAAAACTCTTACAGAAAGGTAGGCACAAAAAAGGTGAATTTAAAGCTTAATTGAAAGTGAAGGGCAACTGCCATAACTTTAAACCTTTTGTTCATAAACCTTCCAGTCAAGTTTCTGCCTCCCATAAAAAGCCCCACTTTTGCCGCAACAAACAACTTTCTTTGTCACCAAAAGTTTCAACCTTTCCATAAAAGCTTTCTTTCCCTCCGGAAAATTTTTTTTGTCCCTACAGAAGCCTTTCCTTTTTAGACTTTCAAAAATGTCAACGGATCCTTCCAACATTGATAAACTGGTACAAAAGATAAAAGCTCTTACGTGGGATGACATTATGTTCGAACCTTCCTCCGAGATTGCCACCAAGATCAATGGCCATGTTCTTATTGATAAGCTTGTATCTTCAAAAGATCTCAATAGGCTTACATTTCATTCCACTTTTAGAGCTGCTTGGAGTTTCGTGAATGATCTAAAAATTGAAGACCTCAATCCCAATGCGTTCTTGTTTAAATTCCCTTCTCAGGATGCCAAAATGAAGGTCTTTAACAATCGTCCATAGAACTTTAAAGGATTACACTTGATCCTTAAAGAATGGCGATTAGGACTTTGATCTAGAGGAAGTTAATCTCATTCATCCGGCCTTCTGGGTTCAAGTATTTGGTCTTCCATCAGCACTAATGACTGAACAAACAGCAAAAGACATAGGTGGAATCCTTGGTCATCTGTTGGAAATAAACCTATATCATCTCCCATGCAACAAGATAACTCACTTTCTTCGGATACGAGTTGGGGTTGACACTAAAAAGCTTCTCACAGATGGGTTCATTATCCCTCGAATCAACATGAAACTAGCCACAACTGAGTTTAGATATGAGAGATTGTCCCATTTTTGCTATAGTTGTGGACGGTTAGGTTATTTACCCCAAAGTTGTTCTCACTCATTTGATACTGTGGAAGAATTTAATTTTGGTCTAGATTTAAGAGCAGATAGTGTGGATGCCCGAAAAGGAAATAGTTTTGATACTCATTCAAGGGAATAATCAACCTCCGAGGCACCGTTGGCTCCCATTCTTCACAAGTTTCTCCATTTGGTTTACATCCAAGAACCACAAGATTCTCCTCTTCTCAACACCATGGCCACATCGAGTAAAGGAAAGCCAACCAATCGAGCATCTTGGGATAGGTAAAGCAAAATTGATCCCAACCTCTGAAGGAGTACAATGTGAATGCTGCATTACTCCATTTTTCACAAGTTTATAGACTTTTGACAACCAAACCCTAGAAGAAAATTGTGCTACCATCAAAAAGTATGCCAACTGAACGACCAGGATCTACTCTCAAAAATACATGTGGCATAGTTTAGGGGAAGGCGGCTAACCTAAAGCTTTCTATTATTGAGGGCCGTACAACCATCAATCACAGTATGCAATCTTCATTAAGTCTTGTTCCCCAAGGCTCCAATAAATCAATCACTGTCGTCCCAATGTCTTTTTCCCTGTTTCCTCAATTGCACCTCTGCCGTTTAATAAGTTAGCATACTCAGGCTCATTTGCTGGCCCATCTGCTCTCACTAAGCTTGTTGAAAGCCCATATAATAGATTGAAATGCACGGCTCAAATTAGAGACTTCTCAACTTCGAAGGTGGACCCATTCCGTGTATCCAGCTCCTCAACTATCATCTTCTCTTCCCCAATCCCATTTAATCCAAGCCCAAACCAGTGCACCAACTTCTTACCAGAAATGAATATAGATGGGCCATCCTCTTTTTTCAAACATATCATTGAGAAAATAAGGGCATGGTCCAGTCCAAGTTCCCCTAAGCCTACTCACAATTTCTCTCTCAAGGTTTGCCCAACTAGGAAAGCTTGTCTTGCTTTTAGTTCATTCCAAGTTAACCCAACTCAAGTTTTTACTAGTCTACATCTAAGTCTCCTATCTCTCTCCATTCTGAAACACCAACCTGCAAGACTTTCCCAATGGATACCCAGAATACATTTCTCCTGTCCCCCTTTACTTGTTCTCTGAACTCAACCAATGAGGAGAAAAAATTCCATAGTTGAGAAAGAGGTTCCAAACCTTCCCCAGAAAAAAATGTTTTTTGACCTCACAATTGGTTCTTGTAGATGCAGGTTCAAATAATAACATTAATGACCAATCTTCCAAGTTGCACAAGAAGGCAAATGCTGAGACACTCAAGAAAAATAAACAAAAGAAAAAAGGGCAAACCTTCAAAGAATAAGCCCAACAAAAGGAAGTGCAGTATGCTCTCTACCAGTCCCAAGATCTTAATACTTTGGGTAACAAAATACAGGCCAAGACAATAAATCTTTTTCCAATGAATCCAATGGCCAAGGTGACAGGGCCTCTATCACCCGAAAAGCCATGAGGTTGTTATCTTGGAATTCTCGAGATTTTGCCCAATCCTGAGCAATTAGATCCTTGAGGGTAATCATTAGAGTGCATAACCCAAATGTTATTTTTCTATTTGAAACTTTTTTGTCCACTACCAACATGACTACTATTGTAAATAGATTAGATTTTAATCTTTTTGTGCATGTCCCACCCCCAAAAAATGGAGTGGTCTTTTGTTAATGTATCGCCTTGGTTTCAACTTTTATGTTGTATATAGCTCTTATAATATATGATCTATTTTAGTATATCTGATAGGGGTGTCAAATCGTATTAACGGGTTGTATTCGTGTCGTGTCAAGACATGTATATTATACTATATAGGTCAACCCTAACCCAACCCGTTAAACTTATCGTGTCAAAATCTCAAACCCTAACATGACCTGTTAATATAACGTGTCATGTCGTGTTAACCCGTTATGACCCATTAGTGAATATTATGAAATAAATTAACAAGACAAAATATGATATATTTCAACTTGTTTATGTAAATATGTTGAATATGTCCAAAATCAATCCGTTTGGTTTAATTAAACTTAGCATAATTTTATACAAATGTTAAAATCACAATATCTATACAAATTATAATACTAATTACAAGTATGAATTATAATATAAATAATAAAAATATTAAAATTAAGATTTTAACAATTTTACCTTTAAATGTAAGGGTATACTTATAATTTTAATTTTCTTAACGTGTCATAGCAAGTCAAAACAAATTGACTCGCTATCAACCCGTTAAGCAATCGTGTCATAACAGGTCAACTCGTTTTGACCCGAAACCCTTTAAGACTAAACCCTAACCTGCTATTATCGTATTGTGTTCGTGTTGGGTTAACGGGTCGTGTGACATATTGCCACCCATAATATCTGATTCACATGACCTGACTTCTCTCCTTAGTGTATCATCCCACTTCTATTAGTAATAAACAATCTATTTGGGATATCTTCTTAAAATTACTGCATCCTATACTGGTCCGTCTCTTGCAATAGGCGATTTTAACTCCATCCTCACACGATCAGAAAAAATAGGGGAAAAGTTTTTTGTTCAATATGCCTAAACGTCTTCAACTTTTCATGAATAAAAGTGGTTTTGTGGACCTAGCATTGAATTGTCCTCGTTTTACATCGTGAAATAATAGACATAGACCTAATCAAATCTGTTAAAGATTGGATAGAGGTCTGGCTAACGTTCCGTAGATTAATCTTTTTCCTCAAGCCACTATAAACACTCTTTCTAGAATCACATCTAACCATGCCCTTATCCTCCTTAATTCTTCAAATTCTTATAATTCTCCTAAATCTTTTAAACTTGAGGAGTTCTGGACCAGAGATATTTCCAGTATTGAGATCATTTGTCAAGCTTGAAACTCCAACCCTGAAAGAACCCTTGCTTTTATTCTCTCAAAGAAATTAAAAGCCACGAAAAAACTTTGAAAGATTAGAATATTCACACATTTGGTCATATTCAATCCAACCTTAAAGTTCTCACTTCTAGACTTTTCTCTCTTTAATCTCATAATGATTTTTCCTCTGAGACTTTGGAAAAAGCTCTTCAAAATAATATTAATGAGCTCCTCCTTAGAGAGGAATTGCTTTGGAAACAGAAGTCTAGAATTATCAGGCTTTCCACCCCTAACTTCAATACAAATTTTTTTCATGCATCCATGTCCCTTCAATGTAGACGCAATTCCATTGAATGTCCTAAGATTGGCATCAATGACTGGACTTCGAAAATATTAGTCATCATTTCCAGATTCTTTAATCACTTTCAGCACATTTATACTACTTCTAATCCTCCTTTTAATCAATTAGGGAGTCTGCTCACTATCAAAATCTCTGATTGAGACAATAAATTTCTCTACTCCATTCCCATCTATTGAAGAAATATTTCTTATTGTTATCCAACTCCCCTACTCCAAAGTTCCTGGTCTCGATGGGTTCACTAGCATTTTTTTACAAAACCTACTGGGAAATCATTAAGAATCATCTAATTGCTATAGTTCAAGATTTCTTCATCAAGAAAAAAAATCCTCAAGGAACTCAATCATACCAACCTAGTCTTACTTCCAAAAGTTGATAATCCAAATGAGGTCAACTAGTTCAGACCTATTAGCCTCTTGAACATTTGCTATAAAATCATAGAAAAAATCATTGCCAATCGTCTCAAATATGTTTTCCTTCAAATAATATTCTCATGCCAGTTAGCTTTTCTTTTAGTGAGACTCATTCATGAGAATACATTCTTGATTCAAGAAATTTTTCTTCATTTGAAAAGGCGAAGAGGCTCACTTGGTCTTATGGCCATCAAAATATATATGGCTAAGGGTTTCGACTCCATGGAATGGTCATTTATCCTATCTGTTCTTTATCATGCGGGCCTTCATCCTTAATGGATCAATTGGATAAAAAAAATACTTAGATATCATTTATTATTCTATTGTGGTCAATGGTTCCCCTTATGGTTTCTTTCAACTTACCAGAGGTTTTAAATAAGGTGATCCCTTCTCTCATTTCCTCTTCATCTTAGGTAGTGAGGTTCAATCTCGTCTCACTCTCATGCATGAAAATCCTCATTCTATTAAATGAATAAGACTTTCAGAGATAGTCCATCTATTTCTTATCTTCTATTTATTGATGATTTGTTCCTCTTTGGTTCTGCTTCAACTTCAAGAGCCTAGGGTTTTTCTGATTGTCTTAACACCTATTCTGCCTGGATGGGTCAAAGCATCAATCAAAGTAAATCCTCCATCTACTTCAATAACAATACTCCTCCTGATACAAAAACAAGCATTAACTCCGTCTTTGCTTTCAAAATATCAACTCCCTCCACATAATACCTAGGCCTTCTGGTCTGGGGAGGATAAGATAAAAAAAGGTTTCTTTAAAAGCCTTATTGATAGAGTCCAAAACAAGTTTCAAGGCTGGAAAGCTAAGATCTTCTCCCAAGTTGCAAGAACTGTTCTAATTAGATCAGTAGCTAGTGTCATCCTCAATTACGCCATGGCCACTCTTTCTTTTCCAAAATCTGTTACACATCACCTAGACTCTATCTTTAGAAGATTCTGGTGGAGCATCAATAATCTTTCAAAAAAGAATTTCACTCCAAAATACTGGAAAGAAATTTGTATCCCAAAATCCATGAGAGGTTTGTGTCTCAAAATATGTCTATTTTTAACTCTACCCTTTTATGCAAATTTGATTGGTTTTTCATTCAAGGACCCAACTGTTTTTGGAAAGACATTTTGTCAAAAAAAAAAAAACATTAAAGATGCCTCATTCAATACTATTTCTATTAAGCTTTCGGATTTTAGGTTCTGGAAATCCATTCTTAAACATAGAGACCTTCTTAAAATCAACTAATGTTTCCAAATCAACAATAGCGTCTCAACAAAAATCTAGAATGATCCCTAGATTCCTACTCTTCTAACCCCAACCCAACCCTTTATTATTACCCTCTATCGATCCATCTCCATTGTTTCTAAGCTTACTTTGGGGGAATCCCAGAGATGAAACTCTTTACTGTTGAATGCTACTTTCACTAAAAACATAGCAACAGAAATCCAACAAATCCCCCTAGCAACACAAAATTTGTATTATGTCCCTAACAAAGTGATATGAATCCACTACTCTTTTAGAAAATTTTATGTTAATTCGGCATATACCGCTCTTGTCAACACTCAAAGTCTTTTGCTTCTTCCTCCGGCCTCCTATTGTTTGGAAAAATCTTTGGAAGTTAAAAATGCAGGACTGTCTTAAACTTTTCCTTTAGACAATTTTCAATGAAATTCTCCCCACAAAATCTCAAATCCATAAAATCATTCTTTTGGATAATGATCATATCAAGTGTCCCCTTTGTCGCACATTGAAGACCTCTCCCATCTTTTCCTAATTGCTTCTATTCAAATATTCTCTAGAGGAATTCCTATTGGCCCATTGATATCTTTGTGTTTGATAGGTAATCGTTTTTATCCTGGATCAACAACATACATTAGCCTAGTATCAATCTTAAAATTCTTAAGGAAGATCATCATTATTTCCAAATTTTTGCTACCATAGTTAGGGACTCTATTTGGTTCATAGGAACAAGCTTGTCCATGAAAATGTTTAGACCCCTCCAACCTCTTTTGTAACATATGTTCATAAAAGCTTTCAAGATCACATGTGGGCTTGGTCTGTGTCTCTTTATACCCAAAGTGTTGAGGTAGCTTTACAATGGGATCCTCCAAATGCACATATTTTATCCTTTGATGTTGTAGTTTGGGACCATGGAAGTATTATAGCTTCAATATGCAGAAACTATTAGGGTGTCATACATTTTGCAAAAATTGACTTAATCTATAATACTCATCCAAACACAGGAGGAGTTTCAGCAGTGACACTTCAATAGGCTCAACATAGGGGGCTAACATACATCATTCTGAAAGGAGA